>OZ038422.1:14503727-15796689 GCA_964036155.1 Diploscapter coronatus
TCACTCTCGTTCATAGGGGTAGGTCTTTTATTTCGAAAATAGAAGATCATTTAAGAATTATTTTATCCTTCATCACATTACTGGCTTCTCTACGATTTTAGTTTAAAAATAAACTCGTTTTGATTTCTTTTTTTCGAACATTTATATTATTTTTAGTTTTATAAAAAATCGTCTTTTCAGGTTTCATAACGGGTATCTTGTGGGGTCTGTACATTTCGCTGATCGGCTTCCTGTATTTGTTCGTCTCTGATCCCAAGCCTCCCAGAGCAGCCCGAAAATTATCCTTCTCAATTTCGGATTTGGGCGATGGAGTGGAAGAGGGAAAGGAGGTTTTCGACGGAGATGATGGCGGATCCTTGGGCGTTTCGGATGGCGTCGTTTATAAGGCAAGTTTTTATTCTTTCATGTTTTTTGTTAGAAAGGCATGAATTAGCGAGATTTGCTAGTATCCCCAGCATAGTTAAATCTGAAACTGCGATCTTTAAATGAGAGTTTTGTGTGATATCGGGCTACTCGCATGTCGAATAGTAAAATGACTTATCGAATCGTTTTGATGTGATTTGAAGCTTTTTTTTTCGAAAATAGAAATTCAGGGCTGGATGAACGAGCTTCGGGCGCGCTACTCTCCAGCAAATTATCACGTTAATTATTCTCAATCGGTTTTGGTCCGACTTGAGGTAGGATGAAAATAAAAAAAAAATAATAATAAATTTTTCAAATTCTAGGGTTCCACCCTTCGAATTTGCCGCCCAGCGAAAACCGTGATGAAGCACGCATTTCATGCCGACCCCACCTTGCAACAGGCCCAAACCGCCATGCAGTCCCAGACCATCTACGATTTGACGGATGCTCAGGTAGTCTTTGAAATTTGATAGATACTTCTGCTTTTCAATAGTTCTATACTTTTAAAATCTCCGAAAATATTATTTCTTTTCGAATAAAAGACCGTTTTTCTGAAAAAACTTGATTTTATTTTTATCATTTTTCGAAAGGTTTTGTGATGCTATTTCATGTAAACATTGATGATTTTCTATTTTTTGCCAACTTGAAGAGAAATAAGGTTTGTTTTTTCAGGTTTTGCTCCGTCCTCGCCGCTTAGCCAGAAGGAGATGGTGGTCGAGAAAATATCCGATCTACATTCGCTTCGCGCACAAAAAAAGTACACTCATGGAAATCGACAAAAACGCCAGAGGCAGTATGACGGCCAGCACTATGATGACGAGGTATAATTTTGTTATTTTTTTTATTTTCGAAAGAAAAAATCATAAACTAATTAATAATTCCGTTTTACGAATCTGCTTTGATAAAATTTCAGTAGTCTATTAAAAGATTTCTAAAAATGATTTTAAAAACAATTTGCAGATCAATCTCTCTGAATCAGACCTCGTCATCTGGATCATTCGACGGTCTGCCCTCCCTGCCTTCGATCTGCTCGGAAGCGGCCACGGCGCCTGTCGGAGACGAGGGATATTCCGCTGAAAGTGACGATACAGAGGATGAGGGAGGTGAGCAAATTTTTGAGTTTATTTTATAAACTAGAAAGCAATCATTTGTTGATCAGTTTTTGAACAAGTTTCTTGAATTTGAAGTCTCCCAAAACATATATTTCCCCATTTGATGAACTCTTTTGGAGTGATTCTTTTCAGTGAAAGTTTCGGTGGACTAATTGGTGTTGAGTTGAATAATTATACAATTTTTTGGAAACTTATTAATTAAAAAATAATAATGAATAACATTTCCAGAAAACAACCGAGTGGTGCGCTCGAATTCGTCTGGGGATTTGGCTGACTTCAAGCCGAAGTCGAAGGGCGTCGAGGCGAAGACCAAAGGAAGAAGCATCTACCTGTTCGCTAGGGCTGCAAGGGAAAAGGAACGATGGTTTCATTTGTGGGTTTTTTCTGCTATTTCATATTTATTCACTCTGCCAATAAAACCGCATTATTTGACCTATTTTATACGGTTTATGAAGCGAGTATTTGATTTTGTTCTAATTTAGAGATTTAAATTTTGTTTCAAGAAAATCGAATATGTGCAATTTTCTAGGTGCTGATAAAGAGCCAATTGCTACACATTATAAAAATCGATAAATTTATTTACATCTACTAAAATTTTTTTAAATTCAGGCTGCGCGAAGCCTGTGCGAAGGCGCGAGGCGGACGTCGTCCAAAAATGGAGCGATGCCACAGCGAAGTGCCTGTGAGTGGAAATGGGGAGGAGAGCGAAGAAGCTGAAAATGAGACTTCTGCCAAATTCAACATGAATCCCGCCTTCGAATACATCCGATACAAGGCCAATCACGATCAGTTTGTCAAGTTGGTTTATTATTTTAATTAATTTCTTTTTTTGATATGCGCGTAACGAATATAGTGATAAGTTTGAAATTATTTATTGTTATGAAAGTTTTTAAGCTTACTAAACGTTTGATATAAGGCAAACCAAAATGATCATTTCATATTCAGATTGAATTTGCTTTGAAATAGTTTCGATTAAATTAATGCCTAGCATCTAACCATAGTATTAAATTTAGAAAATGATCTATTTTTGTTTTTTTCAATTGTCGAAGCTTATTGGAAAAGTATTTCAAACTTATCTCATTTTGAATATTATTCTCCAAGTGCATTGTGCACTAGATTCGTTAAAATAGTTTATTATCTTCCAAATATTTGAGATTTGCTGAAAGGAAACATTTGAAAAGATCAGCATTGCGTAATTTTTTCCGAGTGTAGTAAGGGACTAAAACATACCTATTTTTCCAGACAAATGCTTCAAGTGCTGTGCGTCTCGAGCTCCAAACCGGAGAGAGGCTCGACGGTATCTGTCGATTTGGGAACGATGAAGTGGAAGCCGGGCGGTCCTAGCGCCAACTCGGAACTCGTGGATAGCATCAATTCATTTGCTCACAGGTAAATTTTCAAATATTTTTCAAAATTGTTCAGATTTTAAGAACGTATTTATACCTTACTCGCGAAGGTTCACAAACACGTGTGAGTATGGCACGTGAAGAGAAGCGCAACAAAAATGTTTTCGTAAGCAAAAAATAGCATAGAAGATGCACATCAGAGAGCACCGAGATAATAGCATGCTTGTGCATAAGCAAAGTATACACGCGCCCTAAAGTTTTGAAAAATCGAATTATTTGGACATGCGTTTCAGCTAAACCTAATTTTCAAATTTTCAGGGTATTTTTCGACTTCTGTCGCGATACGTTTTGGATTCAGCAGGTCAAGAGGAAAATTCAGAGCAAACTCGCTACGATCCATGTAATTTTCTTATCTCTTATAAAAATATTATCTTGCAAAAGTAGCTTTGTTCTTCTAAAAATGAAAATTCCATTTTTAGCAAAAAATAGTGATTTGACGAGATTTCAGCTGCCGTACTTCATCGACGAACTGGAATTGACCGAGTTGGATCTCGGAACCACTGCGCCGAAGATACACGAAGTCTACGCGCCGACATTCGACGAGTGGGGCAGTTGGTTGAATTTCCAGGTTAGAAATTTTTGAAACAAAAATGAAGTTTTAAAACTTTTAGATCAAGTACAGTGGGGGAATTCGTTTGGTCCTTCAAACCAGAGTCAACCTTCTGAAATTGCAGAGCGGTGCGCTACAGGTTGAATTTCTTCCCATGCTTAAAAAATTCGCTATCGGAATTTGAAAAAGTTGATAATCCCGTCCGCAAGCAATTGTTAAAATTATCTATATTTCAAATATTTCCAAATCATAGTTCAAGTTTTTTTGAGTTGATTTTTAGTCAAACGGCTTGTTAAAATTACTGAATCTTCAATCAAAAATCCAACTATTAGATATTCTGGGTCATGATTTATTTATTTTTATTACTTCACAAATAAAAATTATTTTAGCATCAAAATTCTAAAATGTTTAATTTAGGTGGAGACGGAGAAACGAGTGACGCGTTGGACGGAGTCCGTTCGAGTGGCGAGGTACTCGGACTCCGACTTGCCCGAATCGCCCGAGAGCAGTCCTGACGAGGACTTTGGATCCAAGAACAATGTCGACGGGTAAGAATTTGTACGTTTCAAGAAACTACAAGAAAGCTATCTCATTTTTCATTGTAATACTTTCAACTTCGAAGTAGAGTTTCGGTATAAGTTACTGTAAATTTTAGGTCGGCCCGCTCAAAAACCGGCAGGAAGATTTTAACTCTAGTCGAGAAAGCTGCGCAGAGCTCGTTGTTCCAGAAAGCAGCCAAAATCCCGACCGTTGCGAGGCTTCTGGAGGACGTCTCCACGACGAACCTCATGCTGAACGTGTCCGTCGATGTTCTGGAAGGTCCCGCCACGATCAACATCCCCCCACCACCGAGTGACAGACTTTGGTAGGATTTATCATAGACGAATTTTATGGAAAATTCTCAAATTTTTTCTGAAATCTAAATGAAATTCGACACATTTGAACCTTTCAAATTTTGCAGGTACGGTTTCCGCAAGGTGCCTCTGATGAGTCTGAAAGCCGTACCCCAGGTCGGCGACAGAAACATCGACTTGTCGCCTGTTTCTGACTGGATCGAGTCCAAACTCATATTGTTGCTCGAGAAGAATTTGGTAGGGATTTGTTCAATGTTAATTTAAAAAAATAAATCTTTCCTTGTAATAAATGTGCTAGCTATAAAAAACGTTTCTAGGAGATTTTGTTCTTTTGAAAAAGCGAAACAAATTTCAGGTGGCTCCGAATCTGGACGACTTGATTTTGCCAGTAATGTCGGGCAACACGCTGCTCCACATGGGATACAACAAATAGGCATCGAATTTGGAAGCTAAAATCGACAAACTGAGAAACGTTTCTCCCATACCATTGGTCAGAATTACACCAACTCTAATCTATTTCATCTCGGTTTCAAAACTTCGTATCAATTTCTTCAATTATACGCAGTTCATTTTTCTCACTTGAATATTTATATTTCGGAATACCGTAATTGTTGGATTTTTAAAGTGCACTTAAAAATGGGATATCGCAAGATTCAATTGAGCGCGATTGAATTTTCGACTGTGTACGTCAGGTCTAAAAATTGAAACAATTACGATATTTTTTCCTCATTTTTACGAGTGCAATTTTCCACCGAGTTTTCCCACTGTATTATTCGCAATGTATTTCAAAAATTTTCTTGTAATTTAACGGGACTTAGGCACTTGTATATAATTGCTTTTCGTGCCTTGATTTTGTCCGGATTTTTTACTCTCATCGCAAAATTTTTTGAAAAAAAAAACCTTTTGATCTGAATTTTACGAGTCCGTGAAGAAGCTTTCCGCTACGATGTTTGAATTTCCTTCAACTTCACAAGGTAATTTATTGCTTTATATACGGTAGTTTTGAGTCAAGAAACTTCATTCTTGATTCAAAAATCTTATTTTTTTATTCGAGTCAACTCATGATATTCACATCCTTCTTTTTTTTGTTTTTTTTTTTGGAAAATTCACTACTTTAGATACAGATAATGTGACTTCCTGTATCTATTATTATCAGATGGTTAACAGTTTTCTTTTCACTACACTTACCAACCTGAATTTAGTAACAAACACAAATGGCGATTATAATAAGATGGTGATAAATACAAGAGGCCGAATAATATTGAAAAGAAGATGAGCTTTTCTAATCAGCAGCGGTAGGAGAAGTAGGTGAATTTTCTTATAGGTCTTTGTTTTATGGTTTTTGAATCTTTCCTTAAAATGTGATAATGTTATTGAAATCGGTTAGTGTACATATTCGATGCTTTCAATAAAATGTACATTTTGAAAATCGTTTTATAAAGTGGGTGTGTCTTATGGTTTCGCATTTTACTATATAAAATATCTTTTTTTTTTTTTTTAATTTTTTCCTCAAAACCGCACTTTTCTTTTCCCTCTTTCATCGATTTTCATCCAACGCGTACGGCGTTTACCCTTCCTTCAACTTCTGCTTTTCGTCTTTCCCCCCGCGAAACTCGCATTTCTCATCTTTCTCCGGTGAATTTTCGGATTTTTTGAAATTTTCTTATAAAATTGACACCTTTTGAAAAAAAAGAAATCCGCAGCTTTTTTCATTTTTTCTCTCCCTAATAACAATTTTTCCAGATTTCGCCAAAAATCATCCAAGTTTTGCAAATTCTCATTTCGAAATTCAAATTTTCTCGCGTTTCGCCTGAATTTTTATTTTATTTATTTTCCCCAAAGTGATCAAATTTTGCAGTTGTAAACTATGGATGACCACGAGCAAATCGAGAAATTCTGCGATTTGCCGTTCGCGGCCGAGTACGCCAAATCGAACAGATCCACGTGCAAGGGGTGCAGACAGGCCATCACGCAGGTACGGAAGGAAATAGTTAGGAATAAATTGGGGAAGATGAAGGACGAAGTGGAGAAATTTGGGAACTTTTCACATCATGTTTCCAAACCACTTCTATTTTGTTTCGGAGAATTTTCTATTGAATGGAAATTATTGTAGTAGTCAAAAATGCTGACTAACCAAATGTATCTCTTTTCCAGGGCGTGCTGCGAATGTCGGCGTGCGAGCCGTCGCGCTTCTTCGACGGCGTGCAGAACAACTGGTACGCTGATCGGAATGATTGGTAACGCACGCTTCTCACCTGCATAGCACTGATTTCTCCGAAGAAAATTTAGAATAACGGATTACTGTAATTCGAAAAGAAAACCAAATCTGAAGGAATGGCAATTTGATTGTGCCTGTGTTGAATGCATGATTTTTATCGCTTATTGTAGTAGATAGACCTAGCCTTCGAAGAAAAAGTGCATTTTATTTGTTCGAATTTCGCTAGATTAGTAGCTTTTTCTTATATTTTGTGTGATATCATTTTCATTAAAAGAAGAAAATAGATGAAATTTCGAGGATCTTTAGGTTCCACTTCCACTGTTTCTGGTCGAAGCTGAAGCCGAGCAAGGACCAGATCAATGAGACGTCGATTCGCGGCATGGACTGGCTCAAGTGGGACGATCAGGTACGGACGGGGAGGGGTCGTAGTGTGAAAATATAGTGGTACGGGAAAAAGTTCGCAGTGAAATTGAAATAATCTTGTCCTGAGAAATCTGGAAACATCTCGAAAAAAAAAATATTTTAAAATTTAATATTAGAGCGTACCTACAGTAATCAGTCAAATGTAAATAAAGCAAATTTTCTTAAATCTATAAAGTCCAATCCATAATTTTTAGCAATAGAGCACATATTTTCAGGAGCGAATCCGCGAGAAGATCGTCGCGTTCAATGCAAAGAAGGAGTCCACCCAGCCTGACGTGGACAACATCAAAGAGCACTTCAACAGCTACAAGGCCGAGCATTCTAGGAGTAATCGGTATAGATTCGTGAGATTAAAAGATACCATTATTCAAAATTCCAAAATTTTTGGACCTGAAACTTGAAATTTTATAGTTGTTATGGATTCCGAATGATTTTTCGCAATCTGAGGAAAATATGTTTCAAAAGTTTCACGAACTACTTAATTGAAATTCGAGTTTTTGTATTATATCAACGGCTGTTCTAATGAGGGCTTGAGGATGATTTCTCCCGAAAGCTTGAAACTTTACATTTTCAGCGGAAAGTGCTACAAATGCAAGGAGAACTTCAATCTGGGCGAGGTGAAAATCGGCCGCCACGGCGCATTCTACCACCCGCTCTGCATCGTTCCTGATGATGGGTCCGTCCAACTCAAGGTGAGCTCTAAAATATTCGAAGGAAAACAAACTTATGAATATATTCTGGATTTCCAAGAAGTTATCGGAATAAATGATTACGATTGATTTATTCCTTTTCGATTAAAAGCAGCTAATCAAAGAGCTAATTTCCTTAAAACTTACAATATTAAAAAAAATTATAATAATAATTTTCAGGGCAAAATCTCAGACGTGCAGCGATTCGACAATCTATCGGACGAGGGGAAAGCCGAATTGAGGAAAGCCTGGGACAAAATCGAATGGAAACCGCCCGGTGCAAAACAGGTGGGATTTTTTGAAACCAAATTTTCAGAGGAACAAATGATCAGTGTGATTCTCTAAAATTTCGAATTTAATAGAATCGAATAATTTAAGGCAAAAAACGCCAAGGACGCGATGAACGCAGCAGCAGCAACAGAAGGAGCGGCCTCCCAGTTGTCCACCCTCGTCGAGTCTATTTTTTCTCCCGAGTAAGTGGGGTTTTTGTTGAAAAATATAAAATTTTGTTTCGAAAATATTAAATGTTTTTTTTTTCGATAAATGAAAGGAATACTGATTTTAATAGAAGAAAATTCTAAAAGCTGAAAAATAATACCATGAAGCTTTTTTCTGTGAAAAATAAACCGTTCTTCAGCGCAATGAAGAAAGGCGCGAGGGATTCTGTGTCCTCGGGTGCGAAACTGGACGTAGATGTGAAGACGGAGAAGATAGACGATTCTGGAGTGAAGACGGAGGAAATCGACGTCAAAATTGCACTGACTGAGAAGTGGCCCATCAAAGACGAGAAAGAGGCGGAAAATGTTCCCGAGATCCCCTTCAAAAGAGCAAGACTAGCTAAGACCGAGGAACAGATTCTTAGGGAAAAACTCAAGGTGGGTGAATTCGTTTATCTTGAAAATATCTGGGAATTTGAGTTGGAACGATTTTTGAAATGAATGGTATCAAGCAATTGCGAAATAACAGATTGAAAATTGTGTTGATAATTTTTGAAACGTATTTATCTGTTCCAGAAACAATCGGACCATCTTTGGGAAGTGAGGGAGGCGCTTGGTCAACTGAACAGGAAACAGCTCTCCGCACTTCTCGAGGCCAACAACCAGCAGTTGCCCACTGAAGAACACAAGGTATACTGTGATTGAGGAAAAAATCTTTGGATTACGGTAGTCGGGAACAAAAATAGACTGCGATAAATTAGAATAGAAGAAATTTTGACGTTTGCATTTTATTGGAAATTCGAAATGATCGACTTTGAATGTGATTTCTTTCAGTTTGATGAACAAAAGAGAATGTTCAATTAAAAATGTTGTTTTTCGCTAAGGTTTAATTCTCACCAAAAGTTAAAAAATCGCCTTTTTCTAGATGATAGACCGTCTTTCGGACTGCGCGGTATTCGGTCGCCCGATCCAGTGCCCCAAATGCCCGAGCGGACAGATCGTATACAGGTCTGAGTCAGAAAAAATAAAGCTAAAAAACCAACAAGTTGATTAGAAACACTATAATAAGACAATTTGGGACTATTTTTTTTATTTTAAAATTGATTTAACGAATTTCAGCACCTCGAAGAAGAGCTACGTCTGCCTGGGATATCTGACCGAGTACACCAAATGCACTTACAACAGTCCGAATCCGCTTAGGACGCCATTTCAGGTGAAAGCTCGAGAATTAAATAATGAACATCGTGTTTTCTAGTTGAAATTTGATAGAAAACTAATTTGTATGCCAATTTTTTTTTTATGATTCATGATTTTTCAGATTCCCCTCCACATGGTCGAAGCGCTACCGATTTTGAAGACCATCAAAATCAACTCATTGTCCAAGCGCGTCTATCCTGCGTGCGACCAACCCGTGGTAGACCGCTCCCCCTCGTTCCGCAGCCTGGGCGCCAGGAAGATCAACAACTTGGCCGCGGAGGTCTACGATGGACAGAAAAAGGGGCACTACCATTGTGGTAATATTTGATTTGAAATTTTCTGCACTTGAGCAGTTTATCAAAAAATCGAAATGTTTAGTTATCGTTTGATTTTGGAAAAAAAAATGAAAATTTCAACATTTCAGCCTCCTCCGGCAAACAGATCGTCAAGAACGGCACGGTCGTGGACAAGGAGTGCGAGTACGCGGAGCACTGCCATGTGTACAAGGATGATGAGGGTATTAACATTTAAAAATGAAAAAACGATAATCTATCAACTATTACATCTACTCTTGCATTTTCATTCTTCCTGGAAATCCTCAAATAACTAAGAACGAAACAAAACAAACTTTTGAATTTTTAAGGAGTTCTGTATTCGTGCGTGCTGACCAGTGCCGACATGGCGTGCAACAAGAACTCCTACTACAAAATTCAACTGCTCTGTCACGACCAGGATCCCAATATGTTTGTTTTTCTTTTCATATTTTCAGAAAGAAGAAATGAAATTTTCAAAGATATTTGAATGATGATATTTATAGTCAAAATATAGTTTTGAGATGAAAAACCAGCACTGATAAAGAATAAAAACTGGACGCGCACAACTTTTCAATAGACCAAACTATTCAATTTGAGATTTTACGTGTTTCGTTCGTGGGGTCGCGTGGGCACGGATGTGGGCGGCAGCAGGACGCAGCACTTCTACAAGAACCAGGGCAATGCCATTCGGGAGTTCAAGGATCTCTTCTGTGAGAAGACCGGCAACAACTGGGACGACAGAAAGTACTTCAAGAAGCGGCCCGGCAAGATGGGCATGGTCGACACGGACTACTCTGAACTGGTATGATTTGTTCGTTTGAAGGAAAAGCTCGATATTTCATAAGCAACAAGTATTCAAATAAGAATGTAGCGAATTGTTTTTTTCGTCAATCTTAAACTCGTACTTGTCATCCAATCACATTTTACATTTTCCCCATTCAAGAAAATTGAGTGAGAAAAATAATGTAATGCGTAGTCTGTTCATTGAACAGAACGATAATTTTCGAGAAAAAATATGAAGATTGAGGAGCAAGACCAAACGAAGACGATCGTTCCCGGCTCGAAGACCAAGCTGCCCAAGCCGGTGAAGGACGTGATCATGAAGATCTTCGACGTCAACAGCATGCGCGCCCAGATGAAGCAGTTCGAGTTGGATTTGGAAAAGATGCCGCTCGGGAAACTGTCCAAGAAGCAGATTCACTCGGCCTACTCGGTGCTCAAGGAATTAGAGGAGGTGGGACGGATTTAAGAGTTAGAAAAATATATTCTCCCATTCAAATTTGCTCTATTTGCTGACTGTTTGCCTGTCCCGTTTTCCATTATCGTTAAAACTTTAACTTTTATCTTCCATGCATTTTGAAACCCAGTTAATGTTCTCATTTCGATAACATTCGAAGATGTGATTTTTTCCAGTAAGAAAGATAAATTAAATTTTTTTCTAGCTGCTGGACAACCTGGCATTCGATTTCCACGACCGCATCATCGACATCTCGAACAGGTTCTATACGCTCATCCCCCACAACTTCGGCATGAACCCCATGGAGATTCTCAACACCAAGGATCTGGTCAAGGTGGAAAAATTCAACATTTTTGAAAAAAAAAACTTCCAATTTATTCAACCTCCATAAGAAATTGTTTCGATAGACTAGAAAAATCAATTTAAAATTATTTATTTGATATTTTCTGATATTCCAACATAAAGAAACGTCGAGAATTACATACAAGGATTATAAATTTCATTTAATTCGTTTTGAAACCTAATATAAAAATGTTTGATTTTCCAGAAGAAGTCGAAGATGTTGGACTCGCTGATGGAGATCGAGATCGCCTATTCGATCATCAACGAAAACGCGATGAACAAAGTCGCCATCGCTGAGGGCAAGGATCCCGTCGACGCCCACTACGAGAGCATCAAGTGCGATATTCAGGTTGAATATTTTTTTCATTTTCGAAAAAAATCATTTTCCTTCATTATTCCCGAGTTGTTTTCTCGCGATAAAATTCCTTAAAGTTGATAATTGGATATGTTTTATCCTTTTTCGTATGATCTGTCTATCGTGAAAAAAAACCACGAGCATATTTTGAAGTGATGTTTTTCCTAAAATATACTAATTTTTAAAAGTTGAACTTCAAAAATTGTCATTTTTGAGCCGATGGACCCTGATTCGGACGAGTATATTCGCCTGGCACGGTACCTCGCGCAGAGTCACGGCTCCACGCACCATTGGGACATCAAACTCGTCGATGTAGGTTTCAGGAAAAAAACAAATCATAATTTTGAGGGAAATGAAATTCGTCGATCAGATCGTAGGGAAGAGGACGAATTTTAAAGTTTTTTTTTTTTTCAAATTTCATTATGCTTTGCAAAATCTTTGAAAAATTCTTTCTACTCTCTGACGAGTATCAGGTTCAAACTTCAAATTAGCATAGTCTCACTCGACAGTTATGTTTGACCAAATACAACCTCCGTCACTTGTTGTTTCTTGGAAACTTTTCACGGGCGATATCTTCCAGATTCTGAAAGTGGAGCGTCACTCGGAGCGCGCGAATTTCCGCTCAGACATCGGCAATCGAATGCTGCTGTGGCACGGTTCGGGCCTCACCAACTTCGGGGGCATCCTCAGCCAGGGACTCAAAATCGCTCCTCCTGAGGCGCCCGTGGTTAGTTCGAAAATTAGAATACATCATTTTTTCTCTAGAACATAATCATAAGAATATTTTTGTTAATAGAAAAGTTCGTAACAGTCGAGGCATGAGAGAAAATTGCAAAATTTCGATTTTTTAATTTGAACTTCCGTCTCGGTATTGATAAAAGTGATGCACTAAAAATGTGTTTTCTTATAAATTATAAAAATAAAAGAACTTTTTATCCAAGAAAAATACATTTCTAATTTGAGTCCGGCTACATGTTCGGCAAGGGCGTCTACTTCGCGGACATGGCCTCGAAGTCGTTCAACTACTGCAGGGTCCCCAGGCCCGGCGAGGAGGGACTCATGCTTCTTTGCGAGGTAAGAAAGAGATGAATTCGATTTATTATTTTGAAAAAAATCATTTTCATTAGCGAAAAATGAACCATAATTGATTTTTTGCATGATTATTTACCAAGTCTGAAAGAAATGTTTGACAGTGATTTGTTTCTGAAAAAAATCTATCGTCTAATTTGAAAAATGTTAGACACCTTAATTTTGATGATTTTTATGCATCTATTTTTCTAGAAATGTCATTTAATGATATTTTGCGATTTTTAGTAAAATCATTTATTGCTTATTTTCCAGGTCGCCCTGGGCACTCCTCGCTACGAGTACCACGCGACAAACCACTCGCACAGCTCGATGCAGCGACTCGGCACGCATTCTGTCAAAGGTAAGAGATTTTCTTCCAACGAAACTCACCCAAATTCCGATTGGGCACCGAGAAAATATCAAATTTTTGTTAAAAAATCACGAAAGAAATGAAAAAAAACTCGTTTTTAGATTGCGTAAACTTTCTTCCCACAAGTATAAATTTTCCTCCCAAACACTATTTCTCTCTTCTTTTTCTCTTTCCCGTTTTGGAAGAAAATTTGTGTGCAAGCTCACTTTTATCGAATGCGATTTTTTTCAGGCATAGGTCGCGAGTACCCAGACGAGGCGGGAGCGTTCTACCACCCTGATGGTTACGTCATTCCCATGGGCCCCAAGAAAATTATCCCCCCTACCGACCCCACGACCAAAAACTACTCGCTCATTTACAATGAGTAAGTCCAATTTTTAGTTGGTTTTTGATAAATTTTAACCGATGTGTTACAACCTCAAAAATGACATCACCAATAATGATGAAGTTACAAAATACCCACTATCAAACGATCAATCAACAATTATGAAAACTGATGTTTTAAAATTAGAATTCAAACGAAGAGCAATAATTTATTATTCACTTGCCAATATCCCAGTAAAATGATAAATCTAGGCGAGTTAAAAATCGATTTTTCCAGATACATCGTCTACGACACAGCTCAGATCAACCTACGCTATCTGTTTCGCGTTCGTTGGGGCGGCGGATCGGGCAGGGTCTAGCGAATTCCGAACGACTCAGTGATGATGTTCAGGCAACGCACCGCTGATTCAGGTTGGATCTTTCATTTGCTTGCCACGATTTAAAAAATATATATTTACTTTTTCTTTAGTCAAAGTTTTCTTCAAAAATATCGGGTTTTCAAAGTGTTTTTTAAACGAATAGAAATCATCGAATCATTTCAACACTTCCATTATTTTCAATAATATTCGGGAAAAATTATCCCCATTTTTCAGAACTTCTTTCCTCCTCAAGTCCACCCGCAACATTCCCATTTAGCCCAATTTACTCACAAATTTTGTTTCCAAAATTCTTGTCCAATCAACTGCTGATTCCTCTGAAATCTCCCTACGTCATAGATAACCTCACTTTCGTTTTCATACAAAATTTGAACTTCTTCCTGACATATCGTATTTTTCCACTTGAACCTCCTATATTTTCACCTATTCTTTGGAAGTACTCGAATTTTCTGGTACTTGAGTATTTTCCCAATTTCTCCTATTTGATATTCTCATTTACTCCTTTGACCTCCTTGTCGCAATCTTTAGCTTTAAAGCGGGCTTTACCACTCATTCTTCTCGACTTTGCTGTAACTCGAACTCTTTACTTGATTCAGTGCTATCAGTTGTATGCGGGTTTTGACTGGATTTTGACGAATTCAAAAATTTCTTACTCTGGAAAAAACGGGTAGGATTGGGAAATTTTGAATTCGAAAATTTCCACTGTATATTTTATCGGCTTGCCATCACACTTGTATCTATGATTTTCTTTATAGGGGATTTTTAGAAAAATTTTGAAGGATGGAAAATGTAGATTCCTTGTATAGTTTAACTCTAAACAACCATCCACAATTTATAAAATTCAAAAGTTCATCAGTTTTAGGGCTAGGAAGTGTAGGGTGGAGAAGAATCTGATGAATTTTACAAATTGGTGGTTCTTGATAAATTATAAAGGGGACCGGAGAAAATTAATATTTTTGAAAATGATAAAAATCTTCAATATTGATTCACCAACTCACATTATCATTGATTATTGGATAGTAGCTTTGACTTCGGGGTCATATCCTTTGAATTTCCTGACCATTACAGTGTATTGTAAACATCGTTTTCAAGGTACTCCTTGTCTATTGTATCTTTGTGATGGCAATAAAAACGTCCGATTCGAAAATTATTATCTTTCTTTGAAATAAAGTGATTATGTTTCAAATAAATATCCATTAGAAGGCAATGGTTTTGTGATATGATGTATGGGACTCGGGTGGAAAATTTAGAAATTCGTTTTAAAGAAAAGAACTTTTTGAAAATAATAACAATTAAAAGTTGATCATTATATTTCAAATT
Source organism: Diploscapter coronatus (assembly GCA_964036155.1). Classification (NCBI taxonomy): domain Eukaryota; kingdom Metazoa; phylum Nematoda; class Chromadorea; order Rhabditida; family Rhabditidae; genus Diploscapter; species Diploscapter coronatus. Next base: position 14,518,723 of record OZ038422.1, read on the forward strand.
ATTAGTCGTGAAAAAGATGCAAAAATATTCCAGAAAGATGCCTAAAAGTTTTCATATCTTAGAAAACGTTATTTCAGTAATTTACGAAACAGTCGAAATTTATTGACCATTTTTCCTTTATCAGAAGGATTCATAATATGTTAATCAAGTTATGAAAAGTTGATTGATTATCGATGTTTAGGACAGGATCATATTGAATCTATCCAACAGTGATCATTAGGAGTGAGATCGCTTGGAATTGAGAGGAACGAACTGAGGCACATCGGGGATTCTGACGTTTCTTCGAACTCGGGGAAGCATCGTTGTCGTTGGAGGGACGAAGCGGTACTGCTCGATGCTTCTAAATACTCGATTGCTTGTGACCAGTTTGGAAAAAAACAATGAAGAAGTTCCAATAGACTTTCTTCCTCTACTTTATTCGCAAGTGAAGTCGATAATATGAGAATTTATTTTCCAAAAATTAGGGTAAAGTTGATATCGATACTTCCGGTATTTCTTGCTTCAGATATGAAATTATAAAGTCTTACTTGTTGACGTGAATTCCGCACAGCATTTCATTTTTGGCGTAAGTCTTGATATCGACATCGAACTCTCCATTCCAGGGAGGGAAGGGCATCCAGTCGTCGAAGTTCTGTTGCGTCTCTCCCGGCATGCCCTCGCCCGTCACGTCGAGCCACCTACAAGAATTTTTTTTTAAAAAGAATGCTGATTCGAAAACTAATAGAGTTTTTAGTCATTGTTTCGAGAATCTATAAATTTTTACGCCTACCACAACGTAGCGAGAAATTCCGAAGGAGCCCAGCCTCCGGTTATAGTCATCCAATTGTCCTTATTCGTCAGTATGTAGGGGTATATACCGTATTGCTGAATTCAAACGTTGTTATCTTTCAATATATTTCGAACAGATTCTTCATATTTTGATATTTTTTTCAATGTCACCCCTCCAGAAGAAGCTGCAACATTTTGAATAGATAATGCATACCTTAGTTCTCTGGATGATGCTGTTGATGAAGTTAATGTTCGTTGAGCTATCTGTCATCCACATTTCGGGGTTGATGACTTGCAAATAGGTGGTTCTTATGGCAATGTTGTGGTTGAGCAGGCCGAAGTACATCTCGTCGAATTGCTGGTAGCCCTGTTTGCTTGACTTTGGCGATGGGGACATGTAGAAATTCAAATGCATTGCTCTCATCGAGTCATCTAAAACGAAGCTTCAAGAATTATGGCGATTTTGAAGAATGTTACGATGAGGATTATTGCTAATTCATTATTTTTCAGGACACAGTGTCATGCCTCACTTGTGTCTGTAATTTATATTGATGAAAGTACCTACACGTCTTCAGATTCATGTAGTTCGTGACAGAATTGTTATCGAACATGCCTAACCCATCTGGTCTGTAGGCTCTGAAATTATTTCGGTTCAGTTTTCAAATTTAATTTCGAAAAGCTTACCTAACCCACCAAATCTCATAGCCGCTCTTGATCATACAGTCCATTTGAGAGACGTTTGCTACTTGAGCAAAATCTAACAATTTGATGTATTGTATATCGCCCTAAATTCACTTTTGGTTACTTCTACAAATCGTAAAATTTTACCTGTATTTGAAGAGCAGAGAATAAAAAGACAATTGCAATTAAAAGCTTCATTATTGCTTAGCCAAAGTATCTAAAAATACTCTAGAAGAAATAATTTAAATAAATAGTTAAGGATAATGACTGCAGAATCTAAACCAGTGATAATTCCTTTTTCGTCCTCAACAATGCCTTTTAAGGGCTTTTTCGTGCTGACATTGATAAATTGTCATCAAAGATTTGGAATTAGTGAGTACATTCTGTTTGTTAGTTGGTAGTTCGTAACAAAGAGAGTGACGTAAGCTGGTGAGAACTTGAGTCTTTTCGTGATAAAATAATCGCATTTCGTGTAATATCAGCATTTATTCATATGAGATGATAAATAATTAGCATCAAATCAAAGGATGTAATATTTTACAATATCTGTTGTGATTACGATTACTTTGTTGCTCGAAGTGATGATCAAGCATGACAGATCTTGAGAAATTTCGACCTACAACTGAAAGATCACTTGGAAAAATCTTCCTTTTTGTTCCTCGACAAATTATTCTTCGTGTTATAACTTGCTAGTAGTCATATACGATCCGGTACATTTGGTAAAAGTAAGGAAAACCATGGAATAGATCGAAAATATTCGAACCAGTCTGTTAGATTGATGCTTCGTTTGAGACATTATCTATCCTCCAGCAGTAAATCCACATGCGTATAATTTCGATAGTTTTACTTTTCTAATTTAACACAGATAGTCGATAGCAATGTTATATTTCATGAAATATTTTATTCGATTGCAAGAAACAATTTATTAGACAATGTAACTGAACCGATATGCGATGATGATCATTAAAAATGAAGCAGCTTGAAACTGGGTAGGAGCGAATTAAATAACGTCGGGAATTCTTCCTGGTCTTCTCAGTTCTAACGATCGACGTTCTCTTATGGAGCGATAGTACGTCCAAATGTTTCTGTAAAAATGATGGATCAATGATTTTTTCATCAAAGTAAATTGTCAGTTTATTACTATTAAAGAAGTCGGTATTTGAATCTAGGAATATTGCAAATTTTTTCATAACCTATTCTGATGCGTACTTGAACATTTTCTGATATCATCTCTTCTACTGCTTCGAAAAATAAAATAAAAAATACAAAGAATAATAAAGCTGACTTATTAACGTTTACTCCACATAGATTCTCATTCTTTCCGTACTGCTTGATGGAAGCGTCGTCCTTTCCCGTCCAAGGACCGAATGGCACGTAGTCGGAGAAGTTCTGCTGCGTCTCGCCAGACATACCATCACCTTTGGCGCTTAGCCACCTAAGATCAAGTAACCTTAATGATTTATCAAATTCAAGAAAGATATAGATTCCTCTTTAATCGACATTTGATTTTAGGGTATTTCAACTACGCTTACCACAAGGTAGCAAGATAACCCGAGGGAGCCCAGCCACCAGTAATCGCATCCCAGTTCTCTTTGCTTGTCATGATGTATGGGGTCTTGGCGTATTGCTAAAAGTAATTTTTAAGCCGCGATTTTTGCCTGCAAACATAGATTTATTTTATCTCATAATATTGTATGGCTAGAGAATTTCAAATTATTCTGAAAATTCACAACCTTGGCTCGATTGATCATGCTCTGAATGAAGTTGATGTTCATGATATTGTCATTCCACCACATTTCCGGCTGAGTAATCAAGAAGTAGAAGTCGCCAATTTCGACGTTGTAGTTCAGTAATCCGAAATACGTCTCATCGATTTGTTGATAGCCCTGTTTGTTTGATTTGGGCGACGGAGATATATAATACTTCAGGTATTGCGAATAATAGGCGTCCGCTAAAATATAGATACTTTTATTTTAAAATCTTATTTAGAATCATTCAGATATTGAAAAATATAATGATCAGAATCCAAATATAATTGACCTTTGAAAATTTGTAACCGGAATCGTATCGATTTCTATACTTTATCTACATCATATCGTAACCCTCTCATTCCTGATTTTGACTCAAAAAATCAATATCACTCGAACAAAATAATTTAGAAACCATAACTTACTTGCTTTCAGCGTATAGAAGTTTGTAATCGAGTTATTGTCAAATACGCCTAAATTATCGGGTTTGTAGGCCCTAAATATTTATCGTCAGGAAACTTGTTTTGTTTGTAAAACTACCTAACCCAACCGATATTATATCCGCCAGCGATCATGCAAGTCATTTGTGATGAATTTGCGACATCCGCAAAATCAACTATCGGGATATAGGGGTCGTCCTGAAAATGTTAAACATATCAAATTTTAAAAATATAATCCTTACTTGAGTCAGAACGGATAAGAACATGCAAAAAATCACAGCCAGAAGTTTCATAATAATTCGGAAAATTTTGCAAAAATTATCTAAAATTTAAAATAATACTGTTCAGGGAATGAGTGCAATTTGTAATGTTTGAGTCCACATGCTTTATCGCGAAATAATGCGTTTTAAAGACGATTTCCCGGTAACAAAATGATTAAATTGTCAGCAAAATTATGAACTCGTGGGTTCATTTTATTTTATTGTTGTAAGCAAAATGAAATAATTTGAATATAACTAGTGTTTTAGTAATAACATTTAATGATCAGATCACGTTATGACAATAATTATGAGGAGACAACTTATCAAATCAGATTTCACAATTCAAGATCAAAATGTTTCAATGAAAATTCTTTTATTTGTTCCTGCAAAAATGAGAAAAACGTTATCTTTGATTTCAATAGCTGAAAATTCTAATTTTTGATTGTACTGACTTTATTAAGATGCATACTTGAGTAACCTGAACAAAGGCCGGACAATTGCAAAAGTATTTCGAATCCGGATTTGAAATATTTTTGTAATTGTTTGATCACTCCTTGTATTTTGCTCTGGTTACTCAAAAAATGCGTCTTAACTTGTAGAATAGCAAACGTTATTCTGAAACTAAGCTTTTGACATTTTGTTATTTCGTCTTTACAGGTGCAATTTCAGTTTAATCTTGGTTGACTTTTTGAAAATCGTCAGTCTTAACGAATAAATTCTCTTTACTCTTGGCTAATAGTTTTCTTCTAAGAAATTTTCTAAAATAGAATGAACGAAAGCGACGTTTTCGCTCGTCCGGAATGGTATTTGTTTGCGATGAATAATTTCATAGGTCAGAAAAGTTTAAATTCCTTGTCATAATTATTTCTCCCAAAATTCGTTCAATTTGATTCGTATCAATTTTATTTCAGTGATATCGTTACCACTCCATGCTGTCGCTTTCTATTGCGTTCTGTTCAAGACGCCTTCTCATGCCAAGAAGTACTCGAAGAAGCTGCTATATTTTATGATATGGTGAGACTTTTTAGATGAAAAACGAAATGATCTATGAATGATATTTTACACAAATATTGTTTCAGGGCGTTTATGACAGAAATCTACCTGACCAAACTGATGACTCCCATTCTGCTAATACCCGCGCAGGCTGTTACTTCGCACGGTATTTTGAGGTATTTTAACTTTCAAATGCGTGAAGTCGCATTTACTGCGGTGATGCTCATAGTCATGACTGGCAATTCGATCGTTCTCGTATTCTATTACCGATTCATCGTCATGTTGCCAGAGGAGAGTTGGATCAAGGTTTGAAAATTGAATAAAATTCTCGCAATTATTCTCTTTAGCGTTACTTCAGTGAAAATATGCGGATCGCTATCATCGTCTTTCTGCATATAATATGCATATCTTTCACGCTATTTTTCGAATATACGGTTGTTCCCGCAAATCAAGCCAGAGTTAAGCTTGAACATTTTAGGGTAAATTCTCAACATTTCTTAGCGATTTGATGACGTACAAGTTCAGAGTAATCCAGATTGCGTTAACCTTGAGCTATTTGACCCTTACGCCTTGGCACTATCACCGTTTGACGATGGCGAGATGCCTATACTGTTTTGGGTTTTTCAGGATCTTGCAGTATTCTACTTCTCTTGCATCCTTACGTTGACCACCATTTTCGGATATTTTGCCTATTACTTTATTAGTCGTGCTACAAACGTGTCGCAAATGACAAAAAATGCTCAGAAATCCGTATACATTGCGATGATCATGCAGGTATATTTCAGATTTTCCTTTTCTTATTGTAAGGCCTGAAAATATCGGCGGTCGAAAAGATATTAGTCGCCTTTTAAATTTGAGTGTAATCTCCTTTTCTAACATGCTAAAATAACCGTGCACCACTTTGTACATATTAAATTAATGCGTCAAACAATATATTTCATTTTTAGGTCGTCGTGCATTTCACCTTCTTTCTTTTGCCTTGCGCGATGATAGGGACATTGTTCTATCTACATGTTTGTTCACCAAGTATGTTTTTGTCTAGATATACAGAAAATTGTTATCGTTTTTCAGACGCGATTAATTGGACGGTATTCTTTCTTAGCACTCACTGTACGTATGGAACGTTGACGTTGCTTATCAAAAATCCCAGCTATTCGAGGGCTGTGCGTAATTTATTCAAGACAGGTATGAAATTAACACATTTTTAGTTTTTTTTTTTTCAAATTTCAGTTTTCAAACGCCTATCTTACCCAATGCAAATCACCCACCAACTTCCTGTTTTAGGCGTGCATAATCAACTTAACAATCGAAACTTAAATAAAGTCAGACCCAGGGAGGACGATCGTCAGAAACCCCTTGCGATCTACCCTCAATATATTTCCTGAACGAATTTCTTTTTGTAACCTGTAGTTAGTCAAGATTTTCACCATTGCGACTTGGTATCATAACTACGATTTCGCTCGTGCGACCTATCCCCCGTATATTTTCTTCGTCTGACGAAAGTGCTCCCTAGGTCTGTCCATATATGATTTGTGGGAGTGATCTTGCTTATTTCTGATCATTAAACTTGGACAAAAGACAGATACTTTACAAAAATACTAAAAGAATGAGATTCCGCTTCAAACTATTCCAGCACTTTGCACATTCTAGGGTTCTTCATTTTTCTCAATATCTTTGTGATATGAAACTGATAGTGGAGATCTATAGAGAAAGCCCTTTCACTTTTTTCCTTGTAAAACTCAAATTTAACGCGTAATTTCACAAAATCATATTTATTTATCATCAAATTTAAATACTGCCAAAAATAATCGGAAAAAAACATTTTTTAAAAAATTGGAATCAATTGCTAAACAATGACAACTAAGGTCACTAGGGAGGGTGAGAAAGACTAGGGAAGGGTAGGAAGGGACGAGAAGGAGTAGGGAGGAGCAAGAGTAGGGCGGAACGAGAGTAGGGAGGGACAACTGTGACGAAGGCAGACGGAGGCTGGAAGGGGGACGGGACTGAATCATATGGTTGGTTGGTTGTTCGATTGGTAGAAAATTAGCATTAAACTCACAACAATTAAAACGTTCTCAGATCACGTCCTTTGCCTTTGTTGAATTCCTGCTCCAGCCTAAATTTACCTAATTTTTAAGTTCGCATTATTTTTTAATATCTATTAGTTCAGAAAGCGAAAAAATCACCTTCCCAGGAAGTCCGTTTGCCACCTCCTTGATCCGACCCTAAAATTAAAATAGAATAAACTCAAATAATGAAAATTGAAATCGATAAGTTTACTTATTGTAATGACGTTTTTGTGCCGAATATATGTTCTACGACAGCTTACCTTATGATAGAAGCTGCTTTTTCTTCAATATTCATCTTTGCAAAAATCGATTTTTTCAAAATATGATGATTTAGAAACCAAATAATGTCTGATTTAAGCAGACAATGGAGCTGAGATACGGTATCTGAAATTCAAATTTTTAGGTTGAAAAATCGATTTTGAAGAAAAGCATAGAACAAATCGCTGTTCTATGAGAGATTTTTCGAGCAAATGGCTGTAAACTGGAAAATTGCATAAAGAAAGGTGAGGTCACAAGAAAGAGGAAAAAGAAACATTCAAATGACAAAAAGCAATGCAGCTGGTCGATTTCTGTAAGAATAAAGTTCTTGGAGAAAAGGCAATGAATCAGGGGGCATGGGGAAATTTCTCGAGAAAGACGGAAAGAGGTGGAAGACGCATTTGATCGGAACGGCTTTTTTCTAGTTTACAAAACGAGGAGAATCAAACAAATTTCTATAAAGCTATCCGATAAATCAAGAAGTGAGTTGTAAATTTGAATTTAGGATGAAAAAATCAATTTTTGTTTGTTAGATATTGAAATTGAGGTTTTATATGAAAGTTTTTGCGACTGTTTGTGCTGCTTTATCACTTGAAACGATCAATAATCTCCTAAAATTTGATAACCTGGCTCCAAAACTTTACAATTTTAAAGGTTATTCCATTTCGAATGCATTTGGTTTGAAGGTTAAGCGACTGATGAAACATCTCGATATTTATTTCTTGACAAAATTTATCAACGATCACAAAGTGGTGTTTCTTCAATTAAGATTTTATGTCGATTACATTTCTTCTATACTTCTCAAAGATGTTTGCATTAGGACCAGAGACGATATTTCTATGATAAAATATTTATGCTTATCATCAATTTAAGTGTAATACCTGTTCACGTTAACTCCACAAACAGTTTCATTTCTGGCGAACTGTTTCGTGGATACACTTGTCCAAGGTCCGAAAGGTTGGAAGTCTTTGAAGTCAGGTTGTGATTCGCCAGATTGACCGTCTCCAGAAACGTCCATCCACCTACAGATAAAATTGCTATGTTTCATTTTTCTGGATATTACTAAATAGAATTTTGCTAGATAATTATTTAAGCATAGCCAGTTGAAAAACGAGTATAATTAGCAGGGAACTCGTGATATCCGCCTCATTTTCATTCATTAAAAAGATATTGTGCAGCTTCAATTATATTTTTAAAAATTCAAATATGTCAGAAATGAACGATTCAACCATTCGGTTATTTCTACGATCTATAAATAATCATACCAAATCCCCGCATAATTTCCCGTCGGCTTCCAATTTCCTGTGATCGCAGTCCAATATGTTTCATTCGTCAGAATGTAGACGTAGCGCATGTATTGCTAAGCTCGAATATTTCGAAATGACAATAAAATTACCTACATTAGCTCTGGTAACCACCGAATTGATGAAGTTGATATTTGTATTTATGTCACTCGACCATTTCTCGGGCCAGGCGACGACCAGATTGACATATCCTAGGTGTATCCCGTGGGTTGTGATACCGGTGTAGAATTCATCGAGCTAAAACAAACTATTGGGAATAGTTTTTATTTGGTCGTCCATTTAGGAAATATCAATCTTTTGTATAGAACAGAAAGCTGTCTTCAAAATTTTTTAAACAGAGAAATAATACCTGCTGAAACCCTTGTTTACTCGACATGGGTGATGGTTCCATGTAAAAGTCGACATATGTATTGGCAGTTGCTAAATTTTCCTTCATAGCTTGAATAATGATTATGTTCATACCTATCTGATAATTATTAAAGTTAGCTATAGAGTTATTGTCAAAAGTGCCCATGCCATCAGACCTGTAGGCTCTAAAATTGCCATATTATAAATTCTTCTTGATACGAGCTAACCTAAACCAGCCAATCCCATACCCATTCTGAGCCATGCACTTCATTTGATCAACGGTAGCTACATCAGCAATATCTAGGTGCATTGAATAGCCCGACTAAAATTATCATTCATCCATCCATCATTGGATAATCAGACAAATGTATTTTTACCGCTAAGGATGGTCCGAAACTAAGAAAAATTAGACTAAATAGTATGAATGAGCACTCCATGATCGAATTTTTGCGAATGAAATGTGTTCTTGATCAAAAGTGCGACTAAATTTGAAGACTTTTTGGACTCCGTTTTCGACTTTTGGTCGAATTTCATAATAAGTGCAGTCGAATAATCCATTCCTTTGTGATAAGACAGCAAATGTCATCACATTTCGTGCGAATTATGCGTATTTTGGAAGTGGAAAGGAAGAAGTTTGCAAGGTTGAGCATTTTATTAATTTTACTAGAGTCTAGTCAGTATTTTATACGAATAAGAATATTTATTAGAAATCAAAGAGATAAACAGCTATTTTATTGTTTAAATATTAAACTCCTTAGCAGTGATATTTAATTTGAGATAATCTATCCTATTCTACAGATTCATAGTTCGAAATATAAATTTCTTGTATAAACTTCTAAATTTAAACTTCGCATTTCGTTATGAGTATTATAAAATAGAATTTCATTTATTTTGCAAAAGTAAAGCCTGCAAACACCCGCTAAAATAACCTGATTTATCTATTTGAATGAATAATTAAACATAAAAAATAATACTGAGCTTGAAAAAGTAATTTGACAATTTGGAAAAGACGTTGCATGGATAGTATTTGATTTAATAAAAGCAATACTTATTTTCAGTACAATTTAATACTCAATTATATATTCTCTTATACAGATTACCACTGATTTAATTTAAAAGAAAAAAAGTTGAATTTAAAAATATTCATCCGCGTCGAGTATTACACATATTGCAGCTTTTCCTGCATGCTTTGGCCATGTATTTTCGATGCGACTTCAGAGTGCACAGATTATTGTTGGCCCAAATCCCACAGAAAACTTTCGTGTCTCGACAATCTGAAGATATTTTAATTTTGTTTTGTTATTATAAAATAATAATTAAATAATCTAATGATATGATAAAACTTGGGATGTGACAAAACACAATATTATTCATTCAGGCGGTCATAACGATCTTTTCATATTTTTAATTTTGAAAAGAAAGTTTTATAGAATTTTAAACAAATTAACTCACTATTCATGCAGTACATCTTGTTGATGAGTTCAACATCGCTGGCCGTTAGTCGCTTTCTCTGACCGAGCAGGGATTTCTTCGCATGATTCCTTCTCGGAACCATAACGTCCTTGTTGAAGATACGAGAGGCGAACGTGGATTTATAGTGCATTATTGACTGGAATAGTTTTTTTGTTGTTTTGTTTTTTTTTTTAAATAAATTTCAAGAAGATAATCAAAATATGCCATCTGAAAATAATAGAATTGAAGTGCACTTTTTTTGAAAATAAGGATTTTCCATTGGAAAATTATATTATCAAAAATCATGTAGCACTTAAATAGTATTAAATTTCGATGGTTTTTAAATAATGCCAAATGTTAATAAAAAATTAATATGCTACCTCAAAATCATAAGGCACTCCGTAGGTTGTGTAGAGTTTCTGATCGACGACGGCGTATTGGTCGACGAGTTGTGGGTTAACGTTTTTCCAGTTGATCTCCAGATATCTCTCCCTGTCCATCCTCTGGTGCATGTGGTGTATTCCTAAGGCATGCATTATCTGAAAAGGTCTAGATTATGCTTATTCAAATTTGAGAATATAATTTACTTTTAAGAATGTAGAAGATTGCTATCTTTTTGAAAATAATTTTTAAAGTTTTACTTCATGTGCAATCACCCCCTCCATATCAGGACAAGTGAAGCTCAGCTGGACTTGGGTTCCATTCGCTATTCTTCCAATGTTGGTAAAACCGCAGCTAAAATATTTTTTTTTTATAAAGAATCTCATTATTTACTTTACATTCAAAAAACTCGTAACACTCCAAATATTACTATTTTATGAAAATTTCTCGCTACTAATATCATTAAATTCCATGATATTATGAGATCTCACTATTCATAAATGATACTTACGCATTGATATTATCCATTTTGACGAAATGGATGAAATATCCTCTCGCAAACGGCCTATGGACGAATCTAACGCACGTCCCAGCGGACTCGATCATTCTGATGCCCTTTTGAATCAGCTCTTTTTCTTCTTCGTCTAAATTAAATTATTTTTAAAAAGCCGAATTGCGATGATCTTACTAATGTTTTCATTGAAGCTGTAAGGAATAGGCCTCGAGGCATCCCACTTCTTGATAACTCCGTTACCATCAACGAAGAGTGCGTTTCTAAAATGAAATTTCGAAAAGCTACTAAATAATTTCATAAAAATGTATGTTTCAGAAATAACAACGACCGGATCATGGATAAACTAGAATTTTCACTTACTAACCCCATTTTAAATTATAAGCTACGAAAGTAGCGTGGCAGGAACATTGACATAAAACGTAATCACTATGATATTACAACTTGAAGCTTATCTTCGACACTTAGAGAGAACCAACCTCTTGCTTCTATAATTTCCATCTGGATTCACTGTTGATAGCATGTACTCTGCTTGCTCTTCAGTTAGAATGATATCTCCATCGATAACTCCGTTATCAGCTGGCACAAGAGATCCTTCTAGTCCAGCTTTATTAACCAGAGCCAATTTATATTGGTATATCTTGTCGAATTGCCTTCTAACATCGTTGCTCATATCACGACCATGCACTTTGCTCAGATATTCAGTGGTCTGGAAATATTAATTTGCATAGATCGACGATTTTGTACTATATTAATGCTCAAAATAATGAACAAGATTTGTATAAAGAACATGCTTCATAATTTGGCGTATTCTTGCGAAATATTCAATTTCGTGCTTATATTGACTGATTGGGTATAAGCAATTTATTTACCATTTTAATCAGCGTTTCTTTGCAGATCCGATGCTCGCTTTTTTGCTTCTTACAGTCGTCATTTCCCGCGCAATTGCCCTAAAATATTCATTTTTTAAAAAAATAGTTTTAGCTCAACTTTTAATTACCATAAGTGCCTTCAATTCAGAAGTGGACATTCCTTTGAGACCTTTGCCGTTAGCCTGCATTTGCATTACTTCTTCGGGTGTCATGTATGCGCTAGAATTTAAACTACTATAAATTTTCATGGTAAGAGTGCGAATTTCAATATATCTATTAAGCAGAATGCATTTATTACTGTGGATCGGGCGTTGATGAATCGTCACCATCGGAATTTTCTGGAGCAGAAGTTGTTGTTGTTGTTGTAGTAGGCAAATTTCTGGCGTTGATGGCGTTGGCTTGGAGTCTTATTGTACCTAAATGGTACAGATTTATCATAATATACAACAATTTTGCTTATTTTTCCTTATCTATCAATACTATCATCGTTCTTCGAAGTTATCTCATCATTATTTACGACAAGAAGTCGATCACTCATGATTTGTTCATTTCTATTCAAAAGTAGTCGAATGATTCGCCGTTATTTAGGAGCGTATTGAAAAAATCAAAAGAGAATGCTGACGATAAATCCATTAATCTATTTAGTTTAACCATAGTGTACAATTATTACTAATTCAGACGAAAGTTTAGGTTATTCGCTGAAATGATTACCTGGACTTGCGTTTTTCAGCTCGTCAGGAACCTCGAATCCTGAAATATAATAAATGTTTTAGAATTAGGAAGAATATTTATCACCAGTTTCAGCCAATAGCTTAGCCAAGTCAATTTGAGACTGAACAGATGAAAATGTCTCAAGAATAAATAGGACATAAAATATCCGCATCTAAATGATAAAGTTACTAACGTTAATTCAGAAAATTGTGATCAATTAAAAAGAATAGAAAGTTGAAATTTTTTTACTATTTGATGGCAGTAAAATAAAAGAATTCTAAAAAATAGGACAACTCATGAAAATCTAAGATGGATGATAAGCGTTGGAAAATTCGATTCAACCTTCCTTCTTCGATTTTAACTCGATTGAACGCGAGAAGACACCTTTGATCTGAGTTATTGCCTCTAAAATCGCCGCCCATTTTCGTGAGAATTCGATTGAAACCTCGATCAGGAAATTCGAAAAGGGAACTTGAGATCGACGTAAGAATTACCAATTCTCGAATCACGCTGACTGTTAACACGCACAAAGTCTGAACGGAATGTCTAAATGATAATTTGAGAAAAGTGTTGAAAATATAATAGTACAAAATAGTTAATGAAAAAATCACAGTAAGGATTTTAAAAAACGTTTAGATTATTTATAAAATGATTTTAAAAGATGCAGATTTATTAAAGGTGTACAAATTTATCGAAAATATTCTATTCTAAATTATGACTGTGGTTTAGTAAATGACAAATAACATTAATCTAGAATTCGTGACGAAAAAATCGATGTCGATAAACAACAATAATTATGTCTGATAAGTGTCTATGGAGTCTTTATCGCAGAAAACAGATTTATTTGAAAGGCTTAGAGACTACAAATTAGTAATAAGTTCATAATTTTGTGCTCATTGGCTTCATTTCTTTATTTTTGAATTTTTGATCGTGCAGAATGCGTGATAATATTCATTTACTATCATATTTTTATTGAATTAGCTTATATATTTCCCATTATATATTAAATGATTTTATCGATATTTCGTAATAATAATTTTTCGAGAAGAATCTTATATTAGGCAATATGAAGGCGGTATTATTTGGATTATGTCTTATTCTGGGAGTTTATGATGTATGCAACATAGATGAAATCGAATACAACTCTTTGTGAGATTTAAATTTAAATTGATTAGTTTTCGAAAAAACGGCGCGGTTCTAATGCCCATCCTTATCTTTGTCTATCCATAAATGAATAAAATAGGTCGCTTCTGCATTTTTATCGAATTTATTGAGAAAAATAGTACTAGTTTGAGTAGAAAATGGCATGGTTCTTGTCCTGCTCTGAATATAAATACGACTGATAGCGGTTTTGGCTAGTCTATAGAGATTCAAATAGCTTCTTAGGCCGAAAAACAAGTTATTTTTTTTATGATATTATAGCAAAATTCAGATCGAAATGCGTAGCTACTTTTTAGTGTTCGTTATTCGACAACTATTTATTTACAATTTTTCATGTGTGAATGCTCAATGTGGCCCCAAGGAGATTTACTATGGTTCGAGGTATTTATATAAGAAATTTGAAATTAAAAAAAAAACAATCATTAGGTGTTATGAATTCGTCGCTGCTCAACGAAGCTTTAACGATGCGCGGCAATATTGCCGGGATAAATCATATGACCTCGCTAGTATTCATGATCTCTATGTCAATAATTTTCTAGCCAGTAAGATTATTTTTTGCTCTCTAACACGCTACCCAAAATCATGATTTTTAATAGTCATAATTGTAATTGTAAAAGCAGAGCCAGGAAAAGATAGAGGCGAGAAGAAAGGGAGGGAGAAACAACTTAGCTCAAAGAAGAAAACGGTTAATAACAACTGTTAATGAACATGGGTTTGTGAGGCTATAATTTCACAAAATTTAGAAGAAGCCAGTATTGAATTGGATTCGACATACAATTTTTATTATATCGGACTGAACAAAATCAGTCTTCAGAATTGGCAATGGACTGATGGAACAAGGTGAAAAAAAACTCATTTCCAATAAAAATGTCCAAAACAATTTAGCGTTGACTTCACGAATTGGCTTGCTGGTAAGATAACGCTCATATTTAGGATAAAGAGAAAATGAATACAAAGATTAGGTGAGCCTAGCGGTTCTGGACAATGTTCGGTCCAAAGGATCGACGATGGAAAATGGGTAAAAAATAATGGATAAAATAATTTATGCATAAAATGTGCAACCTTTAGATGACATATCCATGTCAGAGCAGTTTGCCTTTCTTGTGCTCTGGTCCATCATCGGGGTAGAAATTAATTTTTTTTTCTTTTCAAATTAACATTCAGCCAAAATACATATTGATTTATAAAAAAGAAAGCATTCACGAAATTTATTTATTCAAAATTAACCAATCAATGCAAATGTTTAGAATGAATTCATCTACACCAAGAGTGACACAAACAACGAGAAAACCGACGACCGTAAAAACTGCAACGAGTCAAGCGATTCAGACAACTCCCACGCCAGCCAAGTCCTGCAAATCTGGATATACCTACTTCGCCAAAACCGACATGTGCTACGCTATGCAAGTCGTCTACTATGTAAGACTGTTTATCATTAATGATCATGCATTAACTGACCAAAATCTCGGAATGATGGTATATTGACCGATTTTCATATAAAAAAGGTGGTACACACATTTCTCTATCATTGCTTGGCCGACATATAAATAACAGTGTTGAATCAATGAAGAGCGATCAGTAAAAAGTCGGGCATATCTACCATTATTTATTCCAAATTAAAACGAATCAAAAGCGATCGATATCAAATAAGTCCCGGTTTTAATTATAGTCCCAAGACGACGTTCAAGGATTCGGTTCAATACATAGCTACGAGGAAGATTGTTTCGTTAGAGGTCAATATTTTCTGCCTATTTACTTATTTGCTTTCCTTAGTCGTGAGATGAAAATATATATCTAGATTTGGCCATAAATTTCATCAATTCGCTTGGCGATTGCATGACTGATTGGAAGTACTATACCTATTGGCTATTTTATATCAAGAATGACGGTAAATTTGACTATTTATTCAAAATAAAATTGTTTATTGAGCAATTTAATCTGCCTTTATTAGACTAAAACTTGATAGGTATTTTTTAATTCGAATAGGAATTAATTTATCTCGTTATTAATCAAAATTTCATAATGGCTCTTTACTCAATTGTGATCATTAGTATGAAAGACTATTTGGAAACTGCGAGACCACGGGACATTGAGAAATAGCATAGGGTTAGGGTAGAGTATAGGATGATGGGCTTTCTTTTGCCACACTATTTCTCAACGTCTCGTGGTCTCGAGGTTTCCAGGCTGCCGTATATGCAATTAAATATATACGTATGTTTAGGTAATGGAAATTGCATTTGCGAAAATGGCGAACCGTTCGACTATCATCCACCCGAAATAGAGCCGTTTGACTGCACTGAATATCCGGATAGAGTTGGAGTTATGGTAACATATGATCACTATAAAATTAGTGAATTGTCAGAAATCCAATACGTGAGACCTTCGCAAAAAATTCGCCTAGAACAGATAAATGATACACAATTTGATGAAACAACGCTGATATTTCGCTAATTCAAATAGTCGTTAAACTCATTTTTTAAACAACCACATATCGCAAAATTTTCTGCAAACAAAAGCACAAATCGTCTAACAAAAACGAGTTATTGTTGATTCCGAAATCTGGGAGGTCGAAAATTGGGGGAGAAAGAAGCCACTTTAGGCCAGTCTCTTTTTTCGAATGCTATTTCTCGATTTTCTAACCACTAAAATAGCCGTGCACCATTTTGCACGCACTTCCCAGATTTGGACATCAACAATCATCCTGTCTCAATTTGTCAGTTATTGATTGATAATATTGCATCAGTTGAATCGAATACTTTAGTCGTATGTGAACAAGACGAATCTCTACGACGAATGGGGCTATACATTTGACGACGATTGGTGGTCGCTGCCTGAGCGCTGCAGGACTGTGATGAGCAAAATCACGCCACTCAACTAACTTCTGCAGTTGTAGTAGACAATCTGAAAAAGTAGTAACAGAACTAATGTAGCAATCATCGAAATAGTACGATTGCAGCTAGCGTTTCCCTATACCATCTCATAATTTACCATGTTACTATTGTTACAACATTTCCAGGTTGCCGTTACATCTCAAATAAAATGTATCATGTCTATAATCACGCTAATAAATTATTGCATTTATCAAAATCAAAAGCCTCATTTCGCCGTGCTCATAGAATCTTTAAATAATATGTTATTGCTGATCTCGTATGATCACTCCGCGTCACACGCGGACATTCGAATCTAAAACACATGTCGTCCTAACTACTATTTCTTAACTTAGACTTTCCAATTGCAATAATCCAATTCACCTGTCCATTTTATTTCTGCGGCCAGACGGATCAAACTCGATACTTATTAATTTTAATTGTAAATTCAGATTCAGCTTTCGAATTGTGTCTACTCAAAACTTTTAGTGCTTTTTTTAATTTTAAAATTATCGTTTTTTTCAAATATCATGGTACCAAATAATGTCAGACCATACTCAATTTTACAATTAATACCGTTTTATTTAGCGTTATGATATTGTGATGCTATTAATTTATATAACTATTTTTGCAATTTAGATATGAGATATATCCAGTACAATAGCTCGGGAGATCCGTTGAATTGGCCTATGGGGATGGCGTTATTCGTTGTAAGCTTTTATATCAGAAAGATCATAGTAGAGAAAAGATGCTAGAATTTTCTGTTCGAAATCTAATATTCACGTTTCAGGATGGATCGATAGGGTTATTCTGCAACATTTTCATTATCGTGACATTCTTCAGTGGTAGCGATAAAACGTCGTTCAAACTGATCTGCCTAATTCGAGCCGTCAATAACACGATCACACTTTGGGTGATGGTAACCGATGCTACACCGCTGACACTAGGGTAATAGGAGGCTATTATAAATAATCATGATGTTACGATTCATTTTTAGCGGATTCACTTTCTATCCCTATTCTCTCGAAGATATCGCGTGGTTTTTCCTACTTATGATCTACGGCGTCAATCGGCACAGTTTGGTTATATTGGCTTTTAATCGATTTGTGGCTCTATATGTTCCGTCTAAGTATAATCTACTCTGCGGTGCCAAAACAACACTTGTATGTCCATTTTAATCATAGTAAATCGTATTTTTGGTATTTAATGTAAATTCCCTTGCTAAAAATTCTTTAAAGATATGAATTTATCATCTACCAAGATTAAAAATTCAAAAATAATGCATTTATACAAATTTTAGAAGATAACTTGCTATGGACTTTTCAGGTATACTTTCTAGTCGCATATGTGTATGAGCTGAGGTACCTTCCAGTGATAGTCATGTGGTATCTCTCGCCAGGTAGGTCAATCATTATTTGGATTAAGTTTTTATTTTCCATAATATTTTTTAATAAATGAAGTCAACATTATTTATTAATTATAGATAATGAAAAAGAAAAACCTGAAGATCAACACAAATCCGGATTTCACCCTGAAACGATGACAATGTTTTACGATTCCATTGATCAAGATGATGAGTATCAAAGCGAAAACGAAGATCTTGGCCAGAAAAATATAATAGAGTTTTGCATTGGTATACTAATCAACCTTCTAACATTAGGAAAGCTGGTTTATTTTTATGTGAGTTTGAAAATTTATATTTTTATTTATAGTACTATGTAATTAAATTAAATGAATAGATGAATCTCTAACATATCGCTAATTTCAGATGTACCAAACTCAATTAAGCACAAAAGCAAGCAAAGAGAAAATCAAGATGAACGCCGTGTTATTTTTACAGGTATGAAATGTGTTGTGGAGACATCTTTGTTAACTATTATCGATAAAGATAAAAGAAACAGTAGCTATTTGCTCAAAACTAGCATAAAAATGATGTAAATTAAGAATAAAAGAATTAAAATTAACCATGATAATTTGTAGACAATTCTGCAAGACTCAATGCTCATTGTCGATATAACCTTCATGATATTTCTCCAGTATGCTGCATATTAAAATATATTCAAAATTATCATGTAATCATAACATTCAGGAATTTGTGGCGGACTCGTTTTTGGCTATTTATATCGTACACCTTCGTTTGGATGAATGTTCACTCGATTGACGGGTCGGTTTATCCCATAGACGTTCACGATCAATTTAAATTCAATATCGCTGCTTCAGAGTCGTCATGCTACTCTTTACGGAACAGAAAAAGCATCTTGTCGCGTTTTGTCAGAGAGTTTATCCATCAGAAGAAAGCAAACGCTGGGCCAAGATATCACCAAATGTGACCAGGGTGTCTCAAGCCAATAAATGAAATAGAAGTTATTTGGATCATATTGATGCATTCCTATATATATTTGGGCGAATAAATAATATTTTATTGTCAGAAAGTGAGGTTAAATGACATAGCACAATAATGGATATTGCGTCTATGTTTTACATGCAACTTCAAACATGAGTAATTCATAAGATCACTTTTTATAGAAGTTTTCAACTACTCTGTATTCAGCTAGAGCCTGTACAAATTAAATTAAGTGATTTTAGAAATTAAAAACAACTATTCGAAATCAAATGTTCAAACAAATGATAACCGGCAACACACATCGCTTGCGTTTTTACCTGCCAATTACTAATTCGAATAACAACATTCATTTGCTTCTTATGAAAATGGAAAATATATCTTCATCTATCAATTTAAATGTTGCATTCACGTTACTTTCTTTAAACAACATTTCTAATTTATCCTTATCATATTGATTTAAAAATCTTTTTATTTTTAGATGCATTTCATACAATATAACAGCTCCGGCGATCCTTTGAATTGGTCTATGGGGATGGCGTTATTCGTTGTAAGCTTTTATATCAGAAAGATCATAGTAGAAAAAGATGCTAGAATTTTCTGTTCGAAATCTAATATTCACGTTTCAGGATGGGTCGATAGGGTTGTTCTGCAACATCTTCATCGTTGTGACATTCTTCTCTAACAATGATAAAACATCGTTCAAGTTGCTCTGCTTCATAAGAGCAGTAAATAATGCAATGACGGTATGGATGATGGCTACTGATGCTGTGCCTTTGACGATATTGTGAGTGTATTTATAGTATAACAAATTTGGTATAGCGGGCCAGAAATCTAAAAGAAAAATCCGAAATAAAAATCCCCGAACCTTCCTAAAATCAGTTTTGGAGCAAATTTCAACATGTGCTTCAAATATTTTATCAGGTGAATTTTAAGAATTATTTTTCCTACTCATTTTGATGACCTATAAGAAAGAATAAATAACATGAAGATGGATTGAAATGTCTATTTCAGCGGCTTTACACTTTATCCATATGGAGTTGAAGGCTACCTTTGGTACCTGTTACTCTGCATTTATGGTGTAAATCGCCATACACTAGTCATCCTATCAATCAACAGATTTTTCGCACTTTATACGCCTACCAGATACAATTTACTGTGCGGCATCAAAGCTACTTTGGTAATTTTAGTATTTGGATTTATCGAACTATTACTATAGTCCGTTTTTCAGGTTTATTTGATTATTTCTTATGCCTACGAGTTTCGAATGGTGCCTGGCATAATCATGTGGAGTCTTAGTCCAGGTTTTCCCTTTCATAATTTTTTTCAGTTTATTATAATTTTAGATTCCAAACCTGAAGATAACCCTGAGAACATTTCACCATTTAATCCAGATACAATGACTTCATTATTTGAAACTATGGACCAAGTTGAAGACTTTGTGAATTTCGTAGCTGGAGATATCGGAATATTCAATACGATTGAATTCTGCATTGGGACTATCATAAATTTCCTAACTCTGGGGAAAATCGCCCATTATTATGTAAGCTTCAATTATAATAATTTCGGTGATTCATATTAAATGTGAAGGAGCTTTTATGCAGACTACATTTTCAGATGCACCAATCACAGCTAGAATCTCGTGTTAGCAAAACCAAAATCATTATGAATGCCAAGTTATTCCTGCAGATAAGCCATAATTATTCGTTAATAGTGCAAAGCTTTGAAATTGCCTAGTAACGTGTAGAAATAGTTGGAGTCTGTAACAAAGATCTTGTTTTTATGAATAAGCAAATTGAAATTAAACGAGTTTAAGATTAATTTGACCGAGCTATGATGAGCAAAATACTAAATTTAGACCATACTACAAGATTCATTACTGCTAGTAGACATATCCTTCATGATCTATTTTCAGTAAGCTAAACCCCATTTTTTAAAAGTATATGATTTTAGAAAACTCTGGTTAACTCGATTTTGGATATTTATTTCATACACCTTTGTTTGATGCTCTATTCATACCGTTGATGGGTGAATTGAAAATTTTCTACCGTCTAAAATTTGAAATCTAGATTAGTTATGCTACTCTTTACCGAGCAGAAACGCTATCTTATAGCGTTTTGTGGGAGATTCTGTAAATCGAGTGATACCGAAGAAACCAAACGATGGGCCAATTTATCTCCAAATTCAAATGGAACGAAATTATCAAACTAATTGAGATTTATCAGAGTATTTATGAAATTTTTTTCTCATCATATCGTTTTCTCTATACCTCATGAACGTTCTCCACGACAATTATAAAACTTGTATAAATTTGTACACATTCCTAATTTAAAAAAAAAAAAAACAAACACAACCCACCCGATTTCTTATGTCTTAGTCGGATCAGTAGAGGTCTTCATTGTCTACATGCTTGTTGAAGAGCACATGCATTATTTGATATGAATATGTGAAAGCTTTCAAACAGTTTTCGAAGTGTGAAATAAGTTTCTCGTTATATTAGTGTAAAATGTATGCAAAATTTTCATTTGCTTCTAAAATAATTCTTAATAAATTCTAAAAGAAATCTTAATTTCCCAATAACAATTTCAGAGTTTCTATCCCATTAATCACCGACTAGAAAAAGTCGAGTATCAGCTTTTGTAAGCGATATTAGTCTTCTCTTTCAAATCGAAGTCACAAGAATCTGTGGGCGTAAAAATCACCTGTCTCAACTCAAGAGTAAGTCGTTTCTTGAAGTTAGTCATATACGGTAAACTTTTAATAAAGCTTTTCTTACATTCAACTCTAGCATATTATTTCTGTTTAAATCAGGAAGTGGGAAAATGCATCAAAATCGAGTCACATTTTTATAATGACAAAATTTTAATAGTGTTTATTTGAATGTGTCAAAATATGGCTACATTTACATACATGCATATCCAACGTCAGAAAGACAATCGAAATGAGATCACGTCGCGACAGAAAATATGTCGATAAATTTAGAATCTAGACAAATTTTCTAAATAACAGCAGCATTGAAAATCATAAAATTGTATAATACTGCCATTTACAACCAGCTTCAAATATAAAATCGCATAAATTGCTGTTCAATTTGAAAACACTAGCTACAGGGATGTATCGAGGAATAGCCTTCTTACCCGTTAAATACCTCTATTTCAGTAAAATCAAGGCTATTCTACGACAAAATTGAAATTCCACCGATCACTTCCCATTGTTCCATTGCATGGGGACGGCTTGCCAATAAGCCTGAGTGTTTTCGGGGCCGAAGTTGGTGAGCCAGGACTGGTATTGTTGCTGATACGCGGAGATATCCCAGTTGTTCTGCCAATTATTTCCGGCCTGCTGCGAGTAGGACCATCGATTTTTGTTGTTCCTGTTCGTAGACGCGCCCTTTTTGTTGTTTCCGCGACGGTACTTCTTCTTGTTGTAGCCGGAATTCTGATTATTCTGGTTCGAGTTGGAATTGGATGACCCTGATGATCCAGACGATGTCGCTCCTGAATGACAACTGTCATCAATTAGAAATTTCAATTTCATAACACTCAAGAAGACCATTTTAAAGTGGTACGAAGCAAGATTCCTTCACTTTTATCAAAAGCATCGATTCTCATGCGTACTCACCACTATCATCTCCCGTCCGCACTTGTCCCTTGCACAAGTAGACCGGACCATGTTTCAGTTTGCAGATCTGCCAGAAACTAGCAGTGCGTTGTTGATTGCCCCGACTCTGCTGAGGTCGAGCAGTGGATTTAGGCCGTACAGAGGATTTCTTTGTATAAGAAGTGGACGAGGGTTGAGCGGTAGAAGTATCAGTGGCAGGTGTGGATTTCTCGGTAGTGGTCGGCTTCTCTGTGGTTGACTTCTCAGTGGATGCTTCGGTCGTCTCTGTAGTTTTCTCTGAAGTTCGAGTTTTTATAACAAATTTCAGTCAATACATTTTTTACCTTTTAATCCCACACCATCAAATAAAATTTATACCAATGAATACTTTTTGAAAACAAGAAAAGACCCACCCGTTGTTTGTGTTTCCGTAGATTTCTGATATGATGATGTCTGCGGGGCTTGTGATGTTGTTTGTGGGGCTTGTGATGTCTGTGTGCTTTGGGTCGCTTGTGTTCCGTATGTTCCCTGTGATGATGTTGACTGGGTTCCCTGTGTTCCTCCTGTTCCTTGCGTTCCTTGCTGTGCTCCTTGTGCTTGTGCTCCCTGTGATGTTCCTCCTTGTGTTCCTTGTGCATTTGTTCCCTGCGTTCCCCAAGATGATGTTCCTTGGTTTCCTTGTTGTGTTCCTCCGGTTCCGGTTCCTCCTCCTTGTGTTCCTCCGGTTCCGGTTCCTCCTCCTTGTGTTCCTCCGGTTCCTCCTCCTTGTGTTCCTCCGGTTCCTCCTCCTTGTGTTCCTCCGGTTCCTCCTCCTTGTGTTCCTCCGGTTCCTCCTCCTTGTGATGCTCCGGATGTTCCTTGAGTGTACGCATCTTGTGTAGCTTGCGCCTGTGATGAGCCGGCCGAGCCCATAGGTGATGATGCTCCCTGTTGTGAGCTTCCAGTCGTACTGCCACCATTTCCTGCTCCTTGTTGCTGAAAGGACTGGGTTTGTTTTGCCTTGGTTTTGCCCTCAAACGGATGCTTCTGAGATTGCACACGGAGTTTGGGGTCTGAAAGCGAACTTTTGACTTTTCTATTTATTGGAAGATCGCTTACTATGGCACATCTCCATTATCTCATGCTTCGAGGCACAGGTTCCACAGGACTTTCGACAATTCTCTGGAATTTTCCCCTCGTCACCTCTTTCAAACTCTATTTCATACCTGTCATCCAAGTATTCTTATGGCATTCGCCTTTCATCGACCAATATGGGCAATGTGGATTATAATCTTCGCATCCCCCGTACTTGTAGTCCTTTGGAGTGCACGCGTGACAGGAAACGCCACATTCCTCTCTGGAAACGATCGCTTTTGAACAATCTTTTGATTTCCCTCTTTCTCTTACGCCATAGCCTTCGGATACTTGTGGCACAGTCCGATGTGACTCCAGTATGGGCAACAGGGCTAAAGTTGTCCTCGATAATTTGGAAAGAAAATCAATTGGTTTACATTTTCATTGTAGCACTTCTCTTTCGGCTTCTTCTTGTGCTCCTCCCCGTGATGATTGTAGCTGTGGTGCTCAGGTTCTATAATTTCAAGATTTTTCTTTCAAATGAAGTGAAAATATTCGACCTTTCTTATATTCGACATGATGAACCTCTTCGTGACCACCCTCCTGATGATATTCATTGTAGGAACTGGAATGCTCATTTCCATGGCCTCCGCCATGCTTGTCATGACTATCGTGTTCTTTTTCAGAGGATTCATGCTCATCGCCGCCGAAATCATAGCCACCGTGCTCTTCCTGGAAGAATTTTATGAAAAATGGATCTTTTGTCTTCACAATCAGTAAAATAACATCAAATTTGAAGAAAAAAAAACACGTTTAGGCTTTGATTTAAAATTTTTTATCCGCAACTTTGCAAAAACTGATTAGCGCACTAATACAGGGTGCGGACAAATTATGGAGGCACTTGCTAAAGCGTCGATTTTTCACGAAGTGCGCAGAGTTTACATGCTATTTTTATTTTTTCGTCATTACCATGCATTTCGTGATCATTTCCATATATTATTTACCATTGGTAGGTTTTCTATTCAGAATGGTAGCGCCGAGTTCAAAGCGATCTATTATCATCATATTGTATCAGGCTGGGAATCAAACGAAAGACATCGTCAAACTGATGAAAATCAGTCGAACGATGGTCCAGAAGACTGTAAAACGGTTCAAAGAGATTGGATCTGCTGCTGACCGTCCGGGAAGAGGCAGAAAACGGAGTGCAAGGACGGAACAGAACAAGACAAGCTTCGTGAGATGATTCGACGAAATTCCCGAAGATCCATACGAAAAATGAGCAAAAAATTGAAAATCAACGAAAAATCGGTCAGAACCATCATCAGGAAGGACTTGAGACTCAACTCCTACAGAATCCAAAAAAGTCCACGAACTCACGGACAAAATGATGTCAAACAGACTTGAAAGATACCAACAGTTTCCCAAGAGGCTTTCTTCGGCACGCTACAAAACGATTATTTTTTCGGATGAGGAAATATTCACAATGGAACTTTTCATGAATCGTCAAAATGATCACATCCTGTCCCCAAACGTCTCCTCTGCTAATTCCAATGGCAAACTGATCGGAAGACGTGCTCATCCTCAGTCAATCCCGGTTTGGGCGGCTACCGCCTATCATGGAAAGTCCTCCCTCGTGTTCGTCCCCCAGAACGCCAAGATCAACACCGAAACCTATCAAATCTTATTTAAAATAAAGCTCTTATTCCCTGGACCAAAATCCATTTTAAATCCTGTCCCTCCTGCTTTCAGCAGGATTCGGCTCCTTCCCACAAGTCAAAATCTACTCAATCCTTCTGCAAAATTCACTTCGCAGATTTCATCTCCTCTTCCGAATGACCCTCCAACAGCCCTGATTTGAACCCATTGGATTATTCCATTTGGTAATACTTTGAGACCAAGGCCTGCTCTACTCCCCACAAAAGTTTCGGCTTCTTGAAGTCTTTCCTTGTCGAAGCATGAGACAAAATGTCCAATGACTAGTTGCGTGCCGTCATCGATGCCTTCCTCGAGCGACTCAAGGC
This sequence comes from Diploscapter coronatus, assembly GCA_964036155.1. NCBI lineage: Eukaryota > Metazoa > Nematoda > Chromadorea > Rhabditida > Rhabditidae > Diploscapter > Diploscapter coronatus. Next base: position 14,544,562 of record OZ038422.1, read on the forward strand.
CTGTATCAACGCTAAAGGCGGCCATTTCGAAAACTCTTAGTTGATTTTTTATCGTTATGTTATCAATAAATTATTTTTAAAATTTGAACTCGATTACTTCAATATTTCGGGTTAAATCTCAATTTATCGGTGCCTCCATAATTTGTCCGCACCCTGTAGTATGTTTCATCAGAGTTCTGACCTGATGATGTGTCTCGCCCTCTCCATGCTGATCACCTCCTCCTTTTCCATGGGGCTCTTCCTGTTTATGGCCCTGTTCTTGCTGCTCGGCTTCTGGCTCAGGATCCGCAGGTTGACCATGCTTCTCCTCCTCTTCCTCGTCGCCGCTGTCTTGATTATGCCCGTCCTCCTCGTCGTCACCGTCGTGACACTCTTGGGCTCGTTTATGGGAACAGCGGTTGCAACTCTAAAAAATTTGTTTTTTTTCAATTTTATCAAATAATTTGATGTCGATGAGATTTCATCGGAACTAAACAAATTTACTACTGCTTTGCAATGACTAGTTGGAATGTGGCATTTTTGTTCACCTGACGACAATTCTCGTCCATGAAGTCTTTGTTTTCCTCGCATTCTCCGTTGTCTTTCCATTTCGAACATAAGATGTGACGGTCCTTGCAGTCTGCAAACGATTTTATCAAAATGAAGTTTCATTGACTCTCACCATCCATCAAGCTGTACTTCTTCGGGGTGCACACTTTTGAGGACGCCTTGCAGAATCGATGCATGTACTCTGGATTGGAGGAACTATAGCCCTTAGAAGCCCATTTGTCACAGCCTGAAATGGGATTTGCAGCTCAGTTTTCATTTTTATTCTGACATGGATTCTCATTGTAGCAGACTTCAGGCACGATCATCTTGGACTTGTAGTTTCCACCGACTTGAAGAGGCCGCTGGGACCTTCGTCGTTGCTGAATCATGACGGATTTTTAGATTCTTTCTTCATTATTGCTCCTACCGTCTGAATACAAACACCGTTCCGGCACTCGCCAGCGAAACACGGGTTCTCGCCTTTTTTATAAAAGTTGCACTGACTGCCCCTTTTCATTTTCGATACGCATCGCGCCTTCCCGTGTGACATATCGCAGAACAACATGTCGGATCCACAGCCATTTGGGTTGCCTTCACTGCACATTGGTCTATTCGAGTACTCGTACAAGTTATCATAGTACGCCATGGAAAGTCCATCCCGATTTCTGGAACAAATTCGATACATTTGTTGAATTTCTTAATAGTTCTACCTCATCGGACCAAACGGCACCATGATGGCGTCGAATAAATGATGCGCGTTGGCACAATTGACTGTCTCGTTCGGGTACTGATTTTCCTTCTCCCAATCAGTTTGATTGTTTTGCCTATAAATCTCCCAAACCCAATCGACGAAAGTGTGGTGCCAGAAGAAAATCGGGTCTTGAGCTGCTGTTGGAATGTCAGCCCTGAAAATTCAAAACAATTGATTTAACTTTCAAAGTATATGATTCATCAGCATTACAGCATTTTTTTATCGGCTACTCAGGCACTTTTTCCTACTTTCATGACTTTGACGTTGCATGCATGCATGCGCGTTCTTTGATTGGTGAAGTATTGACTAACAATAAGAAAGGATTGTGTAATGTGCGTTTGAATTAAGCTATTTTTGGAGGATTTTCGGAAGACCAAAGCATTTCATGATTTTTCTTACATGATCAAATAAGCTCCAAAATATTGGCTTCCTGTATTTGTCACCGAAGTTTAAGCTAGGAGATTGTAGACAAAGAGGAGAAAAAGAAAAAGAGTGAGCAACAAATACAGGTGTTGACGGTGACAAATACAAGAGACCAAAATATCGCTATCGTTCTTTAGCGAAAATGACTAACATGTCTCCTCCAATGAAGATGTGCCCATTTCCGTGGTAGTACTCGACGTTTTCGAACTCGGCCACCATATTGCATCCAGTTCGATTGACTGAGAACGCGGTCCATCCGAGGTAGTTCTTCTGCATCAGTCGGGCTATTTGCTGCTCAGTGATCGGGTATCCGGTGCCATTGACCCCAACTGATCTATTGATGTTTCTGGAGCCCTGAAATAATAATGATTGATACTCTCCTTGTCCCTCAAAAAGACTTGCAGAAGGAGGAGGAAGGGGTACCCGCGAAATTAACTATTGTGTCTCTGCAGCCTGCATTTCTCTTATGCCAATTGCGGATACGCGTTCTGTCCTCTTGTGCAAGTCTTTTTCAAGGACGATGAAAAGTGACTTGGAACACTATCATTCAAACCCTCAACCAATTGAAATAATATGGGAGAAAATTTCTCCTCTACGATTTCTCGCTATATTTTGTACGGCTAGTGGGTTTGGCTTCCAATTATCTCAAAAATCTAGCTTTGAAAACGATATTTTGACCTTACTGCTATAAATTTACAATAAGTGACGTCATGTTTTATTGACTATGATGACGCAAGAGAGGAATGTTGCAAAGAAGATGTTCGCAAAAAAAAAAAAACTCATCAAAATGGCCAGTAAACAGTAACAGTAAATTGATGGGTTTTCCCGTTCCTCGAACAATACGTTGAACTTGTGTCGATTATTGCGTGCACTTGAGGCAATTCCATTTCTTGACTCACATCGAGTGTCCTCCACCCGACGAAGGGCCCATTGACGATCTCGACGCCTCCGGACGCCGTCTCTCCCTGCAAATACTCCGAGAAGAGAATCGAGTCGTTCGGCCGCGGCAAAGCGGCTTCCATTGTCCAGTCTAAATTGGATTCAAGGTCCAATCGAGTATTTCTGGCGCGGTTTTAAGAAACAACTAAACTCTTTACAATAATTTCCGTGAAACGAAAGAAGAAAAGGTGAATCAGACTACAAAGTTAAATATGGACGAAGTTGAAAAGAAGACAAACTCCCTTCATTATAACGGGTGATGAAACTATTGGGATTAAATAAATCATCAAAATTACCGATATACGCCAAACTGATAGTTGGATCGACTAATCTTAACGCCAACTCCATTCTCTTGATAAACTCTCGATGCCATGGCAAGAAAGCCGGTCCTGAGTGAGCGCCGCCGGAACCTTCCTGCAAAAGTTAGCTAGAAAAGGAAAATATTATGAATGAAATTACGGGCGCCCCAGGATTATCTCTGTCGGCCATTCTGTGAATTTGGGCCAGGTAGTCGTAAATACCGTTCTGAAGATGCTTATCCTACTCATGTTCTTTTTTCTGCAAATTCTTACCCTCTTGACTTCCCAGAAAGCATTATGTAGCCTCGTCCTTTCGCTTTCAGATAGCTGGCGGTACTCTCGTCTAAAGAAAATCTGAACTTCAAATCTCATAAATGATATCTACCTCATAGCCTTTCTTAATGGCTGTCCATTTGGAAGCATACACGTGCCATCGTCTTGAACCTGACCGTTCATGTATGGGCACACGCACTGGAGATCCATGCACATGAAGAGTGTCCAATTAAGACTGGCTACTTGCGGAGTGACCTAAAATGCGCAAAGAATCGTTAAATGTATACACTAAACTATTGAAACCGTTAAAGTAGTCTGATTTCCACTGCCCGAAACTGTTCCAGCCTGACCGGTACCAGTCGCACCCGTAGCTCTTCCTGACGTAGAAGTCGACGTGTTCTGCCCTGGGCGTTGGATCGACTGCATCGCTGCTGCTAAGTCGGCGTTCTAGAGAAATCAAGGAATAACGAGACTAGGAAAATTAGGAAACTTATCGAAATCGATGGGAATTATGACGAGAAACACTTAGTTTGTTGACCTACGATTCCGCTGGAATATCCCAAGCAGTCGGAATGGAATATTATCTTTCAAAATTTAGGGATACGTTTCTGTTGAAAGAATACAAACTTTTTTAGCTCCAGAACAAGCTTTCCAAGAATAGTTTCCTAGTTTACACTTACTCTGACGTCTTCGTCCCAGGTATACAGCTGGTTACAGAAGATCTTGGTACTTGCATCCGGCGAAAGGTCGCACTGACTGAATGTCCTCCACGCTCTCGCGATATCGACCAACAATAATAGAATGACGCCTATTAGGCATATGACGAGATTTCGTCCGATGCGTTGCAGCAACGGCGGCATCTGAAAATTTGAATTTGAATGAAAGAACAACTCGTAAATGACGAAATGGCGGGATGGCGAGATTTATATTGGTTTATCTTTTTCCAAACAGTTGTTTTCCTTTTTTCGTCCTCTTCCATCCCTCAACATAGGTCTCGTCATCTCGCTATTTACGATTTGTCGAAGGAAAATAGCAAATGCATCAGTTTAAATATGCACTGTAATGAAGGATCAATGTTATCAACGCGGAAACGAGGTCACTCAAGTATAGAGGACAGACTTTTGCCGAAAACTGATCTCCTATTATGAAAACACTCTGCATCATGAACATTTTCCCTCTATGCTTATCAGTTTGAGAAGAGTGATAAGTTCGTCCACTAGCTTCAGAGCAAAAATCTGCTAAGGAAATATGATATAAGCGGAATGGTACCCCTATTTAGAAGTTCTGAGCAGAGTAATAACACGTCAGGATTTTTGAAGGGTGAAATTCCAGGGATAACGGAAAACGGTTAAAACAACGATGGCATAAAATTCAGACAGCGAAGAATTGAAGGCAGTGGTCAACAGCTTCAATGCCTTGATGATGACTCGTCGATTGGAAGCATGCGAATGAATGGAATGTCGTGATTTTTCTCGACTTCTCTGGCCTTTCGCGGTTGCCACAGGTAGCGGAACGCACAGGTCCTCGAACTCATCATCGTCATCAAAGGCTTTTATCGACAATTGTCCTAAATAAAAACGCTACAAAAGTCATTCCTCTTTCCCTCCCTCTATCATTCGATCTATATTTTAACATACAGAAGGCCAGAGACGCCGAGGAACTTCCCTATTGTAACTTTTTCGATAGAAGAAAAAGCAAAGTGTTCTTCATTTATGAATCTTCCCTTTGGTATTTCGTTATGTTTTGAAATTAGCCTAGAACGCCCCAAACAAGAGCGGCATTCATGAAAGTGTCAAGATGAATAAGGACTTCCTTATAGTCGCGAAAAAATAGAGATGACCGCATGACCGAAACTTTCGCTTTCTGTGAGAAAGTCCACTAGAGCAGTTTTTCATAGTTTGGAACTTTTTTTAAATAATTAATTTTTTTCGAAAATTACAATTTCGCAACAATCCTTCTATAGTGTTGAGAACATTGTGATCAAAGAACTGTAGCATTCATGAAACAAATTAGCATGCAACAATTTTTATTCGAGAAAAGTGTAGTTTATAAAAAGAAAAATAGTATACGCTAATTATAATTTGTCACCAATTTATCATATCATCATGTAGTCAGCATGCGTCTAATTGCTTTGTTATTTTTCCTACAAAACTTGTCCGAAATCTGTAGACCAAAGCATGGTGAAGGTGCCAATTATGAAAAATTATCTTGAAGAAAATAGAATCTCATTGTCAGACGTGTAATTTGACGAATTTGCAAGTTTACTTGCACCGAAACGAGCTTAGGAAAGTGAATTGCTACTCAAACTCTCTGATTAAACCAACAATGAAGGGCCGGGAATCGACTTCGGATGTGATTGATCTGAAGCTATGGGAGATCAACTACTTTCACGATAATCTGCCAGAGTTGCCTGAATCGATCGAGTATATGAACTACCTCATTGCATTTTCCCAGAGCCTGTTTTACTTTTCCCTATACTTTACAACCATTACGATAATTTCGTGCTACATTCTTCATTACTTTTTCATCTACACGTTATTTAAAAAGCACCGGGACGAAAAATCAGTAAATTTTTCTTTCTTATAGGCCAAACCAAGTGAACATTTGAATCAGTCTCATAAAATATACGAGTGTTTTTTGTCACAAGAAAAAATCGTAGTTTTTCACCATATTATGCGCATAAAATATGCATATTTCTGACATCCTGACTTGAATATTCCCTAGGGTTGTTAAAAACTATAAATTTGTATTTAGCAACTATATATTACTGTACTTTATATCATGGAGATATTATCGCTATATCATTTGGTCTACATAACATTGTGCCTTCTGCACATGTACTTCGATTGGATTGATATGTATTTTTTTTTTCAAATTTTTAAAAATTATATATAATCGATTTAGATTAAAATTCATACCATACTTTTCAACATTTTTCGACTTCACAATCCACCCGTTTACGATAAGAACTGTTCAATTCATACCGATGATAATCTATATCCAGAGATTATTTGTCATTTGTGATTGGACTTTAGAATATGCTCTATTTTTAAGGTTTGACCAGAAACTTTTATATAACTCAAAAAAGTTATTTAGAAAGCCCATTATTCTAACAATTATAACGACCTTGATTTTCTACAAAATATTTTCAAAGACAATGAGCGTATTCGAATCAGACTTTGCATTCGATCTATACAATGAAAAGCACAGTCTCCTTTATCCATGGGTAATTCGTTAAAATGACTAATTATGCTAATTTTTTTAAAACAATTTGGCATTTTCACTATTAGCTAATAATTGATGATATTGAAGGTGTAAACTAACATGAGATATCTTTGACTCGCATTTTTCGCAGATAATCACGATCTTTTCTTTCGTTTATTAATTCATAAAAACCTAATTTGATTTTTAAACTTCAGGTAGAACTAATAATTCGTCTTCAAATGGTGATAGCAAGCGCCGTCGTATATTTTGTCGTAATTCGAAAACTGCATACCGTGAAACACCGAGCGTATATCCAATCTAGTCTCACTTTATTGCGCGAATTTGCGATATTCGCTATATATCAAGCAGTAAGGAAGTCTAAAAACAGAAGTGTGCGCAATTTGAATTTGAAAAATTGAAACCGAAATTCCGAAGCCAAAAAGCACCCGGAATTGAAATTTTTCGAAATCGAAACTCGAATTCCGCACTCCTGTTCTAAACCTAAACTCACTAGAAATTGACATAATCAATATTTTCAGATAGATACACTAATAGAATGGATTCTAGTTTACAGCCATCTCAGGATCACCTTAGGATTCAAGTTTGTCATGACCTTAAATGCTGGACATGATATTCTCTATGAAAATTACGGGCTCTCCGATTATCAACCAGTCGGTAGTAGCACGGTAATAGTTTATCTAACAAATGTATTTTTAAATCCTCATCTGAATTTTAATCATATGATCATGAAGTTTTAAATATTTCTTTTCAGAATTAAATTCCACAAGCAATTCAGAATATGTTTAAAATTTAGGCCTTGCCCTACATAGATGTTCCTCCCGAATTTGAATATTTTATTGCGTATTGGTTCCTAACCGCACAACAGTCTCTGGTATTCATGCCATATCTCGCAACTCTTATTCTGCCATTGTCATTCTTCATTGGAAATCGTGAACGACGATTTCTGATTCTACAGCTTGCACCCTTGAGATACCGGAAGTACATAGGAATCATAATTTTGCCGGAGAAGAAAAACATAGCGAGAGTTAGAAGAATACAAGTTCAGTCGATATCGTCGATGTAAACGTAATTGTACATATTTGGAATATTGAAATAAACATTTATTATATTTTTCAACGATACTAATGCGACTTATTTATTTATTTGTCCCTTCAAATGAAGAGGCAAGCATCCATCGATTGCTGTAAATAGGCCGCCGGTACTACCGGGGATTCGTCGGTAGAACAGTTGGAAATTTGATGTAATAAACTTTTTGCCACACCTTTTATGAAGCGAATAACTGGGTGAAAAATTTCGTAATGCTACCCGTCCAACCACCCAGATTTGCAACCGGATTGTCCGAAAAATCCGGGCATAAACGCGTGTGAAGCTGGGCACTGTCAATTAAGCGGTATTCATAAGCTTCCCATCAGAGCTTAAAAATTTGAACCTGGTTCTCAGGCCCAGGTTCAGGTTGACTAGATCCAGGCCGAATTTTGGGCCAAACTTTTAACCCCTGGTAATTATAGTATTATTTCGATTTTTCAGAAGAAAAAACTAGGAAAAAGTTAGATAAAACTATACACACTGCTAATTCAAAAGTATTACTAATCACAAAATGCAATTTTAAATTTTGATATGAACAAAATATTTTATTTTGCAAGTAAATAGTCTCTAACTCATTTTTAATTTAGAAGTCTCCTAATTTTTCATTTCCAACTATCAATTTGGATGAAACCTTCTGAAACCCTAACAATTATCTCCAACGTCGAAATATGCTATTTGTAAGCTCCAGTCACAAGAAGCATATTCAACTGCCAATTACGTGAAGCTAAAATTTTCATAATTTCAGATAAAAATTTTTGTTAATTCCTTCATAAACACTTCTACGAATATTTATAGTTTTTCTTTTTGTTTGAATTCTAAAGAGACAGTTTTTATGAACTTCCATATAATAAGCGAGCAACCTGTATTTGACGAAACGAAAAATGATGAAACACGATAGAGCTTGATGGAAATTTGGAAAGATAGCATATGATTGCGCAGCCATCAGAAGAAACAGTGTGGGAAAGGGAATCTACCAAACCCTACCTCCTACCTTTACCCTATATTATGTTCTTCATGAATACGTGTTACTAATCCGAGTTTCCATCAATTTCTATTGCGTTTCGTCATTACGTCTTTTTACATATCGCCTAATAAAAATTCCCTTGAATTTTTAATACTAGAAAGATGATCTACTTCTCCGTATATAAATTCTTTATTTCTTTACATAAGGCCAATTTTAGCAAATGGCCGATGATAACAGAGACAACGAGGACGCTCCGAAGGACCCTAAAGAAGATGAGAAGGAAGCAGCCAAGGATTTGACGATAGAGCAGGGGACCGGCGAGGTCTTCATACCGCTCAGATTCTATTTTATTAAAATGAGGGTGAATTTTACTTTTTCTTGAAATAATTTTCAGTAATTAAGCACTATTACGTAGAAATATTAGATGAGGTTTATTACTCATTCATATTTTATTATCCGAAAACTATTCCCAAGATCTAAAATTAGCACAGATAAAAGAATAACTTACTTATGATGCTCTTATTATTTGATATTTCCAATATTTAAAAATAAAATTGAAATGTAAGCAATTTCAGTCAATCTACATCAGTATCATGTCGGTCTTCATGGCGGCTCATATATTCATGGGGACCTACTTTTCGCCACATTTCAAAAGAAGCATGCTTTCTGCGATAGCCTTCGTAAGTAATGATTATATTTAAAATTAAAATTAATGAAGAAATAATCTTAAAATTGAACATTTTCAGATATTTTTCTACCTGTTCTTCATTTGCGCAGCGCTGAAATACCATACTCGGATGCTAATAGCCTCGTTGGTTATGAGCGTAAGATAACTTTTTAAATATTCGTGGAAAAAAGATAAATGATATGTACGCAACATAAAGCGAAAGTCCCTAAGATGACGTGAATTGCTTCTCTATCATCTCAAAATTCCTCGTGAAAAAGTTGGATTTAGATATTGCTAGCTATGTCATTTCTATCATTTGAAGTCCTCGTGTATATTGATTATAAGAGCTACAAAAACGAACCGGGTGATATTATGTGGGCCGCAATTTACCACTTGATCAATGCTGGCGGTATTTCAATTAATTCATATCTACCCTAAACCATCATATTTTAGTTATCATAATCTTTACGATTCTAAACTACGTGATCTACAAAGAATCTATCCGATACCGACGAGTCTGGCCCAACGGAGAGCCCGCCCCGCCTGAGGGAGAATAAGAAACCATGTTGATTTTTGCAATGTTTTGTTATTTTGTTGGCATTTATTTGGATTAAAAGGTCTTTCATTAGTGTTAGAAATAAAACCTCAATATTTTTAAATCTTTTATACTTATCATATTCGTAACGAAATGTCGTAGGCATGCTGCAACTCAAACCCGAAAGAAGCCAAGTCAACTTTGTAGAAGAAAATCCTCGTTTTCCTCGATTATTTGAACCGGCTAAATATTTCAGGCATTCTTCGCATTTATCGTTGCTGTCCAATGCACTTCTCTTTGCCATCATTGATCGGAAACATGCTGCAGAAAAGAGAATGCAATAGAAAATCAAAGATTTTTTTGAACGAACCCAGAAAAATCAATAGGTAAAGATGCTTAAATACAGTTCTTTGAAAAGCGTCATGGAAGGATATTGTTGCAGAATGAATATCAAAATTCTATCATTTTTTAGAAACATAATAACAACTCTTCTATATCTGAAGTATGTTTCACATTTTGAACTAGAATTTTATTCAATAAGAATTACAATTTTAGTATATTGGTATGGTCTTATGGCTTTAGTTCTATAGCTTTATTTATTTTTAATTTGGAGGACGATATGAAAATCTCTCATATCGCCCCCCAAAAAGGGAGTGTCGCCCAAAAATTATTTTAAAAACAGCATACATAAATTTGGAAGCCACAAGACACTTTGGAAACCTGAACATCGAACCACAAAAATGGTGAGTTCTAAGTTTCGCATTGATTTTGCCATAATTTAGAAATTTCCCTGTAACGGGAACGTTAGTTCAAAACCTTTTATTATGCCTGGAAACCTCTTTTTCGGCGTTATTTTCTGTTGTCTATATTGATTGCAATAGCCCGGCTCCTAGAAAAAGACACCGGACGCTACTTTTGCTTAGCTTTTTTTCTGTCCCTCATGCTATTTCTTAAAAAGTGGTCTTTTTCTAACTGGTGTCCCGGTGTATTTTTCTATTAGCCGTTTTTCATCGGTAACCGAAAGCGTAGGAGGGAATTTCTGAGTCATGCTAAACTACTGGTTGGTTTTATCGAAACCAAATCCACCAAAACTGTCTCATCTAAACTCGTATCATCAAGGATAAAAAATATTAGAAGTACTGGTGGTATATGATAAAATTGAGATAGTTAATCAATTGAACATTACTAGCTTTTACGATTTATGTTATTCTACAAAAAATTCGAATAAAATGATAATCTATAAAGTTTTTTTTAAATCAAATTTATTTTTGTCAAAATAAAACAATTGTGTAACTTCATCGAAAAAAGAAAGAATAAGATTTTCTGTCCCGGCAAGAAATTGAGCAATAGCTCGTGATTTTTTCTTGGAAAAGATATAAGTTTTCAAACACGAAACCTGTCGAAATGGTGTGTAATTGAATATTTGAAATAAGGCTTTTCAAGGGACTTATAACCGGGGAATAACTATAATACATTTCCTGAATTAGAAGGCTCTCAAGATGAAAATACTACGGGATTTAATATGCTGAAATAAAAATACAAATTTAGAATTTCTTTAAAAAAAATAATTTCAGAAAATGGCTAAATTTGCATCATTCCAGATAAATTTAGAATAAAAAACGTCTTTCTTCAAAGGCACCAAAATTATACATATCAATAATTTTTATGAGGACTTCGAAATGTCATCGAAAATAATAAAACTCTAACTTATATTTTATAAATTGGTTAGGCAGCCAAGAATTAATAGCGATTCCCTAGGAAATAATGATTTTGGGACGGAAAACTAGTTTCAGATTCTAATCTCTACAAATCCTTTGTAAATTTAGTACCTGTATGATCACAAACATAATTGAATTTGGGTCATTCAAGTTGAATTTGTTTGGAATAAATCATGAAAGTCTAAAATGAAAGGAAAACGATAAAAACATCGAGTTTCAGTATATTAAAAAAACGATGAAAAAAATTGAAAGATAAGCTCTCCAATACTTACAATTCATTTTTCACTTTAGAGTTGATTTTGGGACTTATTCAGAGTCTCCAATCCATTGGGCAGAGTTGACTGAGAAGTGATCGTGTTGACTGAAGAAGTCGATCTGGCGGATCTGCTGGAATTCATCGAGTCCTTCCTCTTCATTTTCATCGACTCGATTCGTCTGGCCAGGTCCATTGCTAACTCGTAGTTCTTGCGCGTGTCCTTCACCACTCTGAAATTCTTGTTGATTAGATAGAGCTATCTATGGAGGATTAAAATCACTTGAAATAGTTTACTCTTTACAGAAAGTTTGAAACGTCTATTAGAATGGCGTGAATTATGTTTGTTCATATATTCACAATGATTTTGGATATTGTAGCAGCAAAAACTTAGATAGAATTTTTCCTGAAATTTGAGACATGAGATAATGAATATTTGAAACGGATAAATTTACATTGACCAAGTGCTGCAAATTGGTTTTCAAAGAGTCGTTTTCCAAAAAAATCGAAGCATAAATTTAAAGGAAAACATTTCACCCTTCATAGTTGGCGATTATCTTCACGCTCTTGCTGATTTTGTTCGTGTCCAATCCATTGGTGGCCGCGAATTTGCCAACAATGTTCTGAAAAAATTAAATGGATTAAATAAAAAAGAAAAAGAAAAATCACCTTCATTTCCTGGAATGGCCTCTCCAAAATGACCGCACAGTCATTCACGTGCTTCTGACACTGCTCGAACTGGAAAACGATGCAGTGCAAGTTGCTGAAATGTTTTTTTATTTTAAAAATCTAAAAATCGAATCCTTCAAATTTCTCATTTTCCCTATTTCTAATATTACTTTTTTACAGAAAAAATGTTAAAGATATGATATGATTTTTATGATAGTGTAAATATAAGGGGAAAATCTAAATGTTATATTGATAGATTTTTGTATTTGAAAAAAAATTTATTTAAAACTTTCGAAAAATCCCACCTCATAATAGCATAGATGTTGAGGAGCATGGAGACTTGCGCACCATTTTGCGGCTGCCTGATTTGCTGGGCCAAAGTCATCCGTCTGTCGATGCAGCGATTCACCAGCGAGACCGTGTAGGCGTGCGTTTCTGGGAGCATTTCTAGGAGTTCCTGCTCAGTTTTCACAGAAGTCGTTGAGTAGTCGGCGAGAAGTTCTACAAATTTATCATTTTATTAGCGCTCGAAAGAAAAACGGAACAACAATTTAAGAGGGTTGTCTGAAATTTAAAAATAACAACAACTTCAAGGTAATCATATTTAAAAAAAAAAAGAAAATACCTCGGATTCCAGGAATGTCCAAGTCCTCGAGTTGAATCAGCTTGACGGCTCGCAGAAGCTCATCGACTTTTTCCAGAAGCATGTTGAGCATTTCTGGAAAATCATTGAATTTTTCGTCTTTTCAATTTCCTAAAAATGTAAATATTTTCTTTGGACCAAAGTATCAATTATTTACACATCGTTACGCCAATAAATTTTCTAAAAATGCACTATATGAAAAAGTTCAACCTTCTTCCTGGATTTATTTTTAAAAATAAAAGAAAAATACCCACCAGCATGTCTGGTGAACTCTTCATGACTCTGTTTGGCTTTCTGCCTGCACTCTTCCACGATTTGCCTATCTTGTTCGGTCGCGAAATAGAGGGCAACAGACAAAGATTCCGCATAATTCGCGAATCGGTCAGGCACAGCGATCACCGACGTGCACACTAACAGGTCGCTGCGGGCCTAAAATATTTTAGTTTTTTTTTTTCTAAAGAAAAATACGCTGATCAATGTCAGAGGATAATCGAACAAAAATTTTCAAATATTGACTTTGGCGACTTTTAAAACTTATCAATTTTATCTTCGAAAAAATTCACAATGAACTGGAGTGTGATTTTCTTCAAACAAACCTAATCCATTAGGAATTTTCTTCAAAACTACCACACCCCAAAGAAAAGAACGAAGTTAAAGAAATCTTTAAATATCTTTAACGAAATTCTGAAATCGAAAAAAAATTAGCGATGAACAAATCTAACCTTTTCCAACTGCCTCTGAAGAATTTTGTTCGTGTGTTCGATGATTTGTGTCAATTTATCGCCATCGTCCAGGGCCTCAACTCCCTCAGAAATCAGATTCCGACGAACACGGACCTGCCTCTCCTTGACTATTTGAGCATCAGCTGAAATTAGCATAATAATTTTAAAAATTTGAAGAACTGATAGGCTTCAAATTTGGAGCCATTGAATTAAGAAGTTCGTTTTTAATGAATGATGTGCACTTATAGATAATAAAAATGTCCAAATTTCTAGAGCCCATTCCAGAAAACTTCATATAAAAATTGTAAACGATTTGTGTTTCAATGAGTGTACGATTTTGTGCAAGATATACCAAAAATGCTTCAAAAATATCCTTGATAAAATTAAAAAAAAAAAAAAAACTTTCTACTCTTTGCATATATTGAATCAAAAGATAAGTAATTCCAAAAAGTATCCCACCTTTAACCGAAGCAGTGGTCTTCCAACTGAGTTGTGGAATGTCAACAGTTTGAGTGAGGGGATGAATGAGGTAGGGCTCCGAGCGGAGACGGGAGAAATCCACAGAGGAAATCGGCAGAATTTCACTTTCTGAAAAAATCTATTTTTAAATGTTTCAAAATTATGTAATTTCCAATTTTATAGAAATTAGACTTGACCATTTTAGTGTTTTGTAGGCAAGTTATAAAATTTCATAAAAAATCGAAATCCTGGAAAAATATAATATGCTTCAGGAAAACTAATTATTGTCTCCAAAGAAAATATGATTACTCCGCAGTAGCTATTGAATACAGATAGTAAAAATAAATAAATAAATATACCCGAAATCAGCTGACACTCCTCAGTCGGCTTCATTCCAAGACACTCCTTCAGAGTTGGATATCGGTTTCCGAAAATCGGTTCCATTTTCAGGTCCGCATATTCAAAGATCTCGAAATCCTTCACAGAAATGAACTGGTGGACCTTGGCCTTCTGAAAAATAAATGTATTTTTAATGAAAAAATCAATAATTTTGTAAAAAAAATAGAAATATTTAACCTGCAAAATCTGTGCGTATTTGGCCAGTGCCTCAATGGAGGGTGCGTGAAAAAGCGAGCGAAGCAGGCAGGAAAATGCGTAGACGAACCATCTAAAAATTATAAAATGTCAAATTTTAGGAGGAAAAGTGTTAAATGAATATTTTGAAATTTACCTTGGATATCTCTTATTGGGCACCTCATTGATGTACTCGTAAATGTAGTCGGAGCGGAACGTGGTGCGGTTCGGTTGGGTGCCTTTGAAACGGCAGCAGATCGCTTCTGAATGTTTTATTCTATAGTTTTTTTTTCTTAAAAATACTGTATTTTACATGATAGTTCAAGAATTTGACAAAAGTCGATGAAGCGTTTTGCATCGTAAATTAATGAAGTGATAAAAATTAAATATATTTAAGATTAAAAAAGACGAATATTTAAGATAAAGCACTGCGTTTTTCCCAAGGATAAAGTAGTAAAAACGGAGTAAACAATCAAATTACCTGGATACTGTTCCAATTTGACGACAGCTTGATAGTAGACCTCGCCGTCCGTGTTCGGGAAGGGGGGTTCGCCACAGGCCGTGTAGAACAGGGTGCAGCCAAGAGACCACAAATCCACGTCCATGCCTAGGAAAATCAAGATAAAAAATCTAGAAAAAAAATTTAGTATCTAGTACACACTATTCCCAAAATGTCTGGAAAAAAATACATAAAAATGTATTTTCCTAAAAAATCTGCCTCGAGTACCTTCTCCCAAAATAGAGCAAAAGAATAAATTTGGGAAAAAGTACTTGAGATAAAAAACAATCTTACCAGTATATCCATTCTTGATGGTCCAGTCCCTGGGCGGGCCCATGCGCAGGTTGACGGCCAGGTGCGGGTGCTCAAATTGGAAATTTATAAGGTTCAAAAAATATTCTGGCTAGTATTTGCCGATTTTTCGTTGATCTGAGAAAAAAGGAGTGGAGATGAGTCGAAATATTTTTGATAGGTTTCAAAGAATATGAGGATGCGATTGCTTGAAATATCGTCAATTGAGTTGAATTTTGTCGAAATTTCATAGTACTCATTCGTCAATATTTGCAAAAATGAAATTTAGAGAATTACAAAAAGAATCATTATTACTCCAGCAAAAAAATTCAATAAAGTCTCACCAAATATCCCGGCGATCCGACGAGGGTTTTCATGTTGCCCTGAGCCTCCTTCGCGCCTCCGAAGTCGCAGAATTTGAACAGGAATTTGGATCTTCTATTTTTGGCCGGTCCTGAGAAAACGAGAATGTTCAACTGCTTGATGTCCCTGTGTGCGATGTTCTTCTCCTGCAGGGTCTGCATCGCGGAGCCTGAAAATGAATGGCATATTTTGGCTATTTTTCATAGGTATTTTATTAGACTAAGCCTTAGAATGCAAGACACGACAAATTTTATTTCAAAATCTGGTTTCGTGGAAACCTTTGAAACCAATTGAGTTGAAATCAGATAAAGCGTATAATTTAGTTCCTAGTAGAGACAGAACATCAACCAAGTCATCGAGCATAATTGCATGAAGAATCTTGAAACCTACTGCAATCGGCCACCAGATCGACGATGATTTTGTAGGGCAGTCCCTTTCTGTTCTCTGGCTTCCTGAACAAGAGTTCATTCATAAAGGGCAGAAATGGCGTATAGTGAAAATTGGCGTCCTGCTTATGACATCAGATGATCGCCGTCATCGGCTGTATTTGTCAACGACTCTTTCGTATTTCTCTCCTTTTCCACACATATTCATCTTCCTATCCGATAACAAATACAACCGATGACGTATATAGGGAGCGATGAAAATGCACTCATTTAGCCGAGTTTTACTCGAATGTATTTTTGAGTTACCTGAGCAAATCCTCCAATGAACAATTGGCGAGTTCCATCGCGAACGAGTACATCTCAGGGTGGTCGTTGTACGCCGGGTGGATGCAGTTGCCGATATACTGGAAATCAGTAACTTTATCGATTTTTATCTTTATTCAAAAATGATATATAAAAGTCCTATCGACATTCTATCCTAAAAGTTTCAGAATGATCGTTTATTTAAAAAAAAAAATTGCTGAAACTATTCACTATATCTAGCAAGAGTTGTTCTTCAGACGTATTGTTTTAGATTTCTATAATGAAAAGAAAGAGCGGAACGTGTTGAATAAACATACGAATTTCTATTTAAAAAAAAACATATTTTAAAAAAAAATACCTGAACAATATTGGGTGCCCCCTTGCACTTCTTGAGAATCTCGACCTCGAGTTGAGCGGCCACTATTTCATTCCGCTTGAAGCATCGCTTTACCGCGATCAGCGCACCCGACTGAGTTCGACCTTTGCTAACCTGAAATTTGTACTTTTTATTTTCAAAAATAATTTTTAAGTTAATTGCTCCGTATTTATCTCTTCTAGTGATTTTTTTAGTTGTCAAAATTTTCAATGTGTTTCAGAAAAATTTTAACTCAATTGAAGAGCATTATGATTTCAACAAGAGCGAGCGAAGAAATATTAATAAAAAAATGAAAGTTCACAATTCCAAACGCTCCGGTTCCAATGGTGTGATTGTGCAGGATTCTGTAGGGCTCTCCTTCTGTCAATCTGTCATAGATACTCGTCGACATTTTTCCTTCACTTCCTCTGGAATTATTATTTTTGTCGTGTTTTCCAATAAAAAGCAAGTTTTATCTTGGATTAAAAATTCTAATTAATGGATTCTAACGCTCTAAAGTCAGTGTTTATGAATCTGGTACCTGTTCTGATTCGGATTATTCTGCCCCCTTTCAACTGCGTCAACTCCAATTTCCGGGTTTGACGGATTTTGCTGTTGGTTGTAAAGTTCAGCCTGAAAATAGAAATTTCGAAAGTCTAAGAACTAATAGAATTTTCGATATCGCTGGAAATTGAAATAAAAATCCTGATAATTTTGGATTACGAAATCCTAATACTAATGCTCAACTTTTTCTTGCACACTGACCTGGGGAAAGACCAATTTTTTGTTATAGTTTGACATTAAATAAAAACCAATAGATCCAAAAAGTCTAAAAGTTATCCGTTTTCATATTTTCTAAGAAAGGGTGTGAGTCATTCAAAATACGACAATGAAAAGAGCTGGGACAAAAATGTAGGGATATTTGCAATGAACAGGTGATAAGAGTAAATTTAGAGAAACGGTATTGATCTTCGCCAAATCTCACTAATGCTGACGAAGCATAAAAATTACGTGCATACAAATTTTTCTCCCTAAAATCAATTTGACTATGACGTCACAGATTACAAAAAAAATAAATATAAATGATGAATTATAAAAAGGAAAGAATTGAATATGATTTTGGAAAATAATGAAAAGATAAGAACCTCAGTATGTTCTTCCAAAAATGATCATTTTGTCGAAAAAAATTCACTTCCTCTCAAATTCCAAAACGAGAATAACTTCACCCCTTATCGATTTTCGGAAAAGAAAACAGGCACACACTGGGTGGCGGCTGTAAACTTTCATAAACGATTCGCTAAAGTTTGAAAACGAGAAGGGAAAATGACTAGTTTTATGGAAATTTTCAAGCAGAAAAAGCTGAATATCATTTCCGTCATCGTAAAACCATTTTAAAATGGGTTAAAGTAGCTTGAAGTTTAAAAGATTCGCAATAATTTTTGATAACAATAACTTTTGAACTTTGATAAAAATAATTGTATCACTTACACTTTTAAAAAAGTAGTAGTGAATAAAGTTGAAATTGAAGTTCCACATATATTTTTTTTTTAATTTTCGAAATCTTATGACAGAAAATAGGGGTATTTACGAAAGCATAGTAATCATTGATAAATTGTGCAGAAATGACTATGACGAACCTTTATTTTCTCGTTCCTCGACTATTTTCTTTCCGCAGATCGAAAAAGGGCTCGTGACCCGATGCGATCGTAGATCGATGTTGCACCCGTAGTGTCGTCCAATTCCTGAACGGGTCCTACTCCTAACCGGTTCCTGAATCAATTCAAATACAAGGCATCCAGAAATGACAAAAATAAAAGACATTTGAATGCTCTTTGAAAAGTTCATCCATTTTTTCCTCTCTAACACCATTTCCTTAAAGTGGGTGGATTTTCAACAACAAAAAAATGGATAACTTCTCAGAAAAAAATTAAAAAATAAACACGTGCTGATAAAGCTGATAAATAAAAACGAGAGTTACGTAATACCAACACAATGCAAGCGACGCACAGAAATAAACTATGGAGGAGGGAGGAGTTTGATTTTTGGCAACTGCTTGAAAAATGAAGCTTAATTTTCCGCTATTTGCGTCTTTCTAAATTTGTAACCTTATTGACGTCCACTGCAAAAATCATCATTTCTAACCTATGAAATGTCAAAACCTTAGGGTAAAGCAGGAAACTTTCGATAATTAGACTTTTCTTCCTACAGGTGCAATTTTGAGTCTTTTCTCGAAGCTCATGCCGCGTTTACCAAGGAGAATTGCTCTTTACTCTTTACTAAATATTTTACATAGCTACTATACTTTTCTCTGAAATCGGATGAATCAAAGTGACATTTTCGCTCGTCCGGAGTGGTATATTTTTGCGATGAATAATTTCATAGGTCAGAAATTTCTAATTCCTTGTCAGAATTATTTCTTCCGAAATTCGTTCAATCTGACTTGGTTCGTATAAAATACTTTTATTTCAGTGATATCGTTACCCCTCCATGCTGTCGCCTTCTATTGCATCTTGTTTAAGACACCGGCTCATGCCAAAAGATACTCCATGAAATTGCTTAACTTTATGATATGGTAAGATTTTTTTAAAATGAGAATCTTTATTGGCGCTATTTTATGAGATTTATAGCTTGAAAACACTGACTTTTAATAGAGAGGAAAATCACTAGAAATTTATTTTACATTTAGGGCATTCTTGACAGAGATATTCCTGACTAAATTCGTGATACCAACTTTGCTAATACCGATTTCGGCGGCTACTGCATATGGAGTATTGAGATTTCTCAATGTTCAAATGCCGGAAATCATGATCGTTTCTATAGCCCTCTTAATTATGACTGGTAACTCAATCGTCTTGGTTTTCTATTACCGGTTTATCAACATGTTGCCGGAAACGAATTGGATCAAGGTAGAAGGTTTGTCTAAATGAAAAATACACATTTTGTAGCAACATCTTAACGAAAATGTGAGAAGTGCTATTATTATCTTTATTCATATTTTATTCATTTCTCTGACTGTCTTCGTTGGATATTCTGTGGTTCCTGAGGATCAAGCTAAGCTCAAATTCGAGCTTTATGTGGTAAATTAGAGTAGAAAATCTAAGAACTAGAAATGCATCCTTAGAACTATCACGATTGTGTTAATCCGGAGTTATTCGACCCCTACACTATGGCGCTTTCGCCGTATCCTAGTATCGAAACTCGTTTACCTTTCTGGCTCGGTCTATTGTTAGCCCTTTTATACCTCGCCGTCATCGTTATTTCGACAATTTCGTTTGGTTACTTTGCTTATTATTTTATTAGCAAAGAGAGAAATGTATCGAATAAAACGAAGGAGGCACAGAAAGCCATATACCTTTCGATGGTCATGCAGGTAAATCGTTTGGTTTTGAAATTTCGCCCAATAATATTAGTAGGAATAATTTTGATAGAAATAAAATAAAAATTGAGTGAATATTCGATTACTCGATCAATCAACTGATCTTTACTTTCATTTCCATTTTCAGATTATTGTACATTTTATGTTCTTCGTTCTACCATTTTTGATGATGGCGCTGGCGTATTTTACACAAATGTGTTCTCCAAGTGAGACTTCCCCCTGTGATTTTAAAAATTTCACTATTTTCTTCAGATTTTGTCAACTGTGCCTTGTTCCTCCTTAGCACCCATTGCACGTATGGAACGTTGACGTTGCTCATCAAAAATCCCAGCTACTCTAAAGCCGTGCGAAATTTATTTAATTCAGGCATGTAAAATGATTTATTTGCATAATTTTACTCTTCAAATTTCGAGTGCAAGTACTTTTGTTCAAAACGAAGAGGGAGGAATAGCGTTTGGGACAAAAGTACTCACCTTTAAGTCTTTGGTACAATACTTATTCGTGTGACAAAAAAATGCAATCTCAAATTTAAGCCTTCAAGTGTCTTTCAAATCCAATGAAGATCACTCAATCGCTGCCTGTTTCAACCATAGATGTCCGTATTCAAAACAGAAATCAGACTGATCCTATGCCCTATAGGAACCTTCGAAGAAAATAAAGACATTTCATTGACATAATAAATTCAAAAACGTAATATGTGATAAATATATAAAACGTGTTCGATGCTTAAACTGTAGAATAACAAACGTTCTTCTAAAACAAAGCTTTTGACATTTCGTTATTTCGCCTTTACAGGTGCAATTTCAGTTAATAAATTTTGGTGGACTTTCTGAAAATCGTGTCAGTCCTTCAGCGAATAGAAGCTCTTTACTCTTGGCTAATAGTTTTCTTTTAAGAAATTTTCTAAAATAGAATGAACGAAAGTGACATTTTCGCTCGCCCAGAATGGTACATATTCACAATGAGTAATTTCGTAGGTTAGGGATTTTATTTATTTTTTTCTTAATGTATCAACTCGATATTTTCAAATGATGAAGTTTCGCATTTCAGTGATATCGTTGCCACTCCATGCTGTCGCCATTTATTGTATTCTGTTCAAGACGCCTTCTCATGCCAAGAAGTACTCGAAGAAGCTGCTATATTTTATGATATGGTGAGACTTTTTAGATGAAAAACGAAATGATCTATGAATGATATTTTACACAAATATTGATTCAGGGCGTTTATGACAGAAATCTACCTGACCAAACTGATGATCCCTATTCTGCTAATACCCATAGAGGCTGCCACTTCGTACGGTATTTTGAGACTTTTTAACTTTCAAATGCGCGAAATCACGATCGCTGCGATGATTCTCATACTCATGACTGGCAATTCGATTGTTCTCGTATTCTATTACCGATTCATTACCATGTTGCCAGAGAGGAATTGGATCAAGGTCTGAAACATTGAGTAAAATTCTTACGATTATTTTCTTCAGCGTTACTTCAGCGAAAATATGCGGATTGCTATCATCGTCTTTCTGCACATAATATGCATATTTTTCACGCTACTTTTGGGTTATACGATTGTTCCCGAAAATCAAGCCAGAGTTAAGCTTGAACATGCTAGGGTGAATTCTTAATGTTTTGTAACGCATTTGAAGAAGCGCTAATTTAGAATTATCCCGAATGCGTCAGCCCCGAATTATTTGACCCTTACACCTTGACGCTATCACCGTATGACGATGGCGAGTCGCTTATACCGTTTTGGATTTGTCAGCAACTTACAGTATTCTACTTCTTTTGCATCCTTACGTTGACCACCATTTTCGGATATTTTTCCTATTATTTCATTAGCCGTGCTACAAATGTATCTCAAGTGACAAAGAATGCTCAGAAAGCCGTCTACATTTCGATGATCATGCAGGTATCTTTCAGATTTCCCTTTTCTTATTGTAGGGTCTGAAAATATTGGAGATCGAAAAGAGATATTATTCGTCTTTTAAATTCGAGTGTAATCTCCTTTTCTAACACGCTAAAATAACCGTGCACCACTTTGCACATCTTAAATTAATGAGCCCAACAATAAATATCATGTTTAGGTCGCCGTGCATTTCACCTTCTTTCTTTTGCCTTGCGTGATGATCACTGTTTTGTTCGGTTATAAGTTTTGCTTACCAAGTACGATTTTTTTTCTATTGCTGAGTCAAAACCTGGAAAGTTGATAAAAGAGGGAGAGTAATTATTTTATGCGTATCTCATTTTCAAGTTTAATTTCCCATATCTAAAACACTGAAAATAACCATGCACCAATTTGTAACCTCCAGATTATGGATCATGAATTAAATATTCTGAAATTTTTCGCGACGTCATTTCAGATGCCATTAATTGGACGGTATTCTTCCTTAGTACTCACTGTACGTATGGAACATTGACGTTGCTTATCAAAAATCCCAGCTATTCGAGGGCTGTGCGTAATTTATTCAAGACAGGTATGAAATTAACACATTTTTATATAGTTTTTTTCAAATTTCAGTTTTCAAACGCCTATCTTACCCAATGCAAATCACCCACCAACTTCCTGTTTCAGGCGTGCATAATCAATTTAACAATCGAAATTTAAATCGAGTCGATATCGCTCCTTTTGCTGTGAGCAATTCTTCTCAACGTGCGAACACTTCTAACCTATAAATGAGAGTATCTATACTCAGGAATTGAGTATCTTGTCCTCATTTTGCGAGAAGATACCCATTCCATTTTTGGGTTTAAATTGCTACCAGTTAGTTATTTTTCGAAAAATAAAGACGATTTTCTGATGCAACTATGTAATTCAAATATTCTCTAAACATTGTATACTAATAAAGAATTTGATTCAAAATCTAATAGGTGGGGGAATAGAATCTATTTTCATTCGATAAACTATTGAATTGGGGTAGATTGACTTCTGAGAAAATTTTCAACTTTTAAGAACGAGGAACTCTCAATTAACGCTTTCGAAATGTAGCATTAAGCCGAATTACTTTCAGCTGCTTATTTTGAACGAGAGTTCAGATCAAAATGCATAAAATTATTTACCAAAAATGAAAATTCTGTTCCAATTGAGGAAGTAATTGCAGAATTTGAGTAAATTGAAAATTAATGAATCACCATAACTAATTTAAAAACTAAATAATGCAAACATTTAGAACCTCAACAAGACTGCCGTATCAATAGTCCTATTTATAGAGTTACTCAATTCTACTGATTCGAGTTTTGGTAGATCGAAAAACCCTTTTCGTCTTTTGCAAAATGATTTGAACGACCAGCAATTAGGTTGAGCCAATGTAGAAGAATTAATTTTGATAGCTTCAGGTTGCAAAATTTATCTTACATTATTCCTTCCAATATACGTGCAATAAATTATAAATATCAACACCACAAATAACGACAACGCCAGAAAATGTGCCGTAATTGTAAAGATAAAATATCCACAAGTTATCATCACGCATCCCATATCATCCTCGAAAGCACTTGCTCTGATGCCCGCAGAAAATATCGATATATTGAAATCCTCAATCAAAAAGATGAATTTTAGATTTTAGATCAGGTCTACCATCATATAAAATGGGATTTAGAACATGTGCACCTTCATATCAACTCGTAGAAAGGTGTTCAAGCGATCCTAACACAAATTCGTTTATCCTTGACTTAAATACCCCTAACTGAGGTTTATTTACTGGTTTGCACAAATTATCTGAGAGCTTTTCCAAAATAGATTAACTCCCCCTCTAGATCATAGCACAATAAATTATCCTTATTTTTAATTGGACCAGATTCAGTTTTATTTTTATCTTGTTCTTTCGCAGACATTTTCTGCATCTTTTGTAAGTATAAAGCATTGATATTCTTGAAGTTTAACCACTTAATGATTGAGTACTTGTCAGAGGAAAATCATAAGTTTTATTCAGCTATAAAAACTAATAGGTTTCCTCTAATTTATAGACTACGCCAAATTACTTTCACCTGTCGCTCGAAATGTCTAAGTTAATATTTTACAAAGAAAAGGGAATTTTTGAAAAAAAATTTGAGTCCAGTTTGATATTAAATTTAGTAAGGAAAAATAAATCTAGAGTTAACCTTGATAAAACAATATAAACTCAAACAATTTCTTTCCTTTTCGCAATATAACACACGTCGTCTTATGAATACGCATACTTTGGTGCAAACGCGTAGGGCTCTTTACATTTCAAATTATTGACTAATTTTGTTCGTTTTCTTCCAACTTCCGATTCAATAAGTGTTCAGATGAATGACAAGGACTATTCAAAACCAGACGGCAGAAATCCGGAACCATCTGAACAGTTGAATCCGTTCAAGGCTAGGTATGAAAGTTTTCAATTAGGTATATTTGAAAAAAACAACCCAATTTCAGGCTATTTCTCATGTTTGGGGGCCTCATCGGTGCCCATCGTTTGTATCTTCGACAGTTCCCAGAAGCCTTCATCTTCTTTTCCACTTGCGGAGTCTTTTTATTAGGTCCGATTTTTCAGGTTTATTTTTTCATCAGATCCCGCTTCAGGTGTCTTTTATGATTCGTTCTTTCTCAACAGCGAAATCCGCAGGATAAATTACGAGTTGGAAAAAGAAGTGTCGAACGAAGAGCCTGAAAATCCAACAGAAAAATACAAGTAGTTCTCCATTTTCCTGAAAATAGAACAAAAATGAATTCAGGAACGCCAAACCGATGCGCTTACTTTCTCGGATCGTCGGGTTTTCTTTCACCAAATTCGTTTTGTCAACGCTTTACGGGACTTGGCTCGGTCTAGTGGCGTGGACGGCGTGCTGCATTTCGCTGGGGTTGGATGCGAACGGGCTTATATCGATCGCAGCATTATCAATCGCCGTAACATCAGGTTTTTTTTTAAACAAAATCCCCGGTTAAAATTATGATTTCAGGGATTTACCTGATTGGTAACTGCGAAGGACAATCCAGAGATCTACTCTACATTTGGCTGACCACTTGCTCGTCGATATTTCTTTTAGTAGGACGAAAGTTGATTTATTTTGCAAAAGTGCCAATTTCAGCGACGAGTCCTGGACTACCCTCTGATGAAAGTGCTGATTCCCGCAGCAGCGATGGGCACTGTCATTGGAAACAGAACGGCGAAGAAGCGGAAGAGAGCAAACAGGTTCACGTGGAAACATTACGCGGTAGGTTTCGAAGAGTTTCTGGAAGAACGTTTCAGAAAATTCTCTTTAATTATTCCATTCTTATAATCTGTCGATCAAAAACTAACGATAGTTTTCCCTATTCAGTTCTGGTCCTCTTTGTTCGCCATGCTCGTCTGCGTGATCATTGCCGGAGCGACGCGGAACATCCTAGATACTAAGGTGACTGCATCGCACCCTGGACAAGCCTCGTTTACATCGACCGTTGGATCGCTTCTATGGGATCGGATTCACAATCAAGCGAATGTCTATCAGTAACAACATCTCGATTCTGCTGCAGTTATCGTTGATATTTCAGATTCTTCGCCGACAACCCAAACGTCGAGTATCAGGCAATGACGAAGACGGAGCAGAGCAAGGTTTTTGGTTTTTATTTTTAAAGAAAAATAGCAATTTACTTCAGGCAAAGGTTCCGTTGTCATTAAATCCCCTGTCCTGGTGGCAATTCGACTTGGCCGGCCTGGTTCCCGATTGGGTCGCTCACATCACCGTTTTCGTCATCGACGTCTTGAGGGCGGAGACGTTCGAATACGAAAAGAAGCTGAAAGCGCAACCTCTGCAGTGGGCCGCCTGGCGCTATTATTTGAGAATTGTAAGTGTTTAAAAGGTATTTTAAAGATTAATTAACATTATTTGCCTATTCAATAGTAATATTCAAGTGTTGATAACTTCTTATATTTTATTTTAATGTTTAGGTTTTCGGAACGAACGCTCGAGCATCTGATAAACTGTTGCTCGAAAGATGTGCGAAATGGAAAATCGAGAGGAAAAAGGCTAAAGATCAGGATAACGATAAGAATTATGAAATGATGAGCATCGAAAAGGCGTGTCAGACGTTGCAACGATAATCTATTGCCATCTTTTGTGCAAAAAAATAGTTCAAACTAGGAATTATTTATTATTTTCGGGGAACATTAAACATGGACAAATGGATTTCAGGCTTTAAAATATAACTTCTAGTCAAATTCTTAACTCATAATGATCAAACACGACAAGCATAATTTGGATTTCTCTGTGATATTCCATGAATACTTTGTTTCTGATAGTGACTAACTTATGAGAATGTCTTGCCATATCAGGTCCTCAATCTACTTACAAATAAGCCATAAACAATGTTGTGAGATTTATTTGAAAATAAACGATTTCATTCTTTGAAGTTATCGAGGTATTTCTTCAGGTCGAGACCGAGTAAATGTCTTGAAAATTTCTGATAGTAGTAATTCCAATTCTGAATTTGAAGATTTTATTCTTATTAACTCATGAAAATGCACTTTCGTCTTCGGATATGGATCAGTAGTTTTACTTCCATCAACAATCACCCTTCTTATTTCTGGATAGGCACTATCGTTATTCAATGCTCCGCATTTTTCACAACGAAATCTAGTATCATTTTCGCCATGATCGATTAACTTAATTTAAATGAATACTTTTTAAATTATCACATTTAAATTTACCCTTGTTGGAACATTACGCTTATTTTTCTGAGCTGAAATAATGCATAATGATGTTATTTATATCAATTTTTACTCACAAAACTGATCTTCAGTAATAGTAATATTTGGATCATGAAACGAGTAATAATATCCAGTATTGTAGACCACGAGAACATTATTTATCGTCCTCCTCCAGGCATTTAGTGGACAATTAAATGTGCGAAATCCACGGCAGCATTCTTTAGTAAGTATGGTCCAGTTCATTAGGAAATCTACCTTAATTGATATATTTTAACAATATGAATTATTAAAAACTAAAGTACCTTAGCCTTGAATAGAGTTTTGTGGGCATTTTCACGTAGGTAAGCCACTTCTGGTATGGCTATTGCCGTCTAAAATGATGTGTTCTTTTTTTTTTTTTTAATTCCATACTGTAAGATTGAAGAGCAGCGTTATTGCTATTGTGATAAATACGAGCATCAGTATCGTTACGACAATATAGTTCACACCTAAAACATTTTTTAAAATCATTACGTTTTTCATTATATTTACTAAGCAGAGTGCTAGCGTCTAATTCACCAATTAACATCGCCGCAGTCTTGCCGATCGACTGGAAAAATGTATGTCCAAAGGTATGAATGATCGTTTCATTGTCCTAAGATTAATTATATTTTAGCATTTTTCCTTAGACTAACATTTTTCGTTTTCCCATTCCACGGAGAAATATTCGTATCGTTCAAGGTCCAGTAAAATATATAAGAAAACGTTATCAAAGTCGGAATAATGATGAAAGTCAACTAAATGCACTATACTCCGTATTGCCCTTGAAATAGATTATTGCTAAGATGGGCGGGGCCGCGGTTCCGCAAAGGGTGTGCAAAACGCCAATTTCAAAGACAATGGAAAGTATAATGAATCCGTAATGCGAGTCTACTAACCTTCATAACGTTTTTAAAAATCGCCCAGTACATATAAATGTAAATCCCCCATTGAAATTTACCGCATAAATATAGAAAATTCCCGCAAGCGCATAGCATAACCATAACTGGCGAATACCATACGAAATTATTCTAAATTATATGCCAATTTTTATTGCTATTAACTATCTTATTGCATGCCTTTGGTAACATTTCAACTTCATCTGGCTTGAAAAAGTGGCTAACATTTTGATATTCCACGTTCGACACTAGATGCCATTAAATGATTTTTGCAGTATGTTAAATTACCCCCACCTGCCTGCACTATACTTATTGATAGAACCGAATAGAACGCTAGAAAATTAACAAATATCCATATAAAAGTTCTGAAGTATTCTCATAATTTTGTTCAAAAATAATATGCCGATTCTTACATAACATCTGGAATTTATTCGATTTTCTTTATAAGTTATGAACAATATTAATTTCCTTACTTTTGAATAATCTTCTCTTGTGAAATTTTGGCCACCACAGTAAGAGCTTGATAATCTATTAAAATCATTGGTAAAAATCGGGTGATTAAAATTTTACCATGATTATTGTAAGTAAGCTAAATACGATTGTAAACCAAAATGAATATTGAAAGGTTGTCATGTACATGTGCGCCATTAGGAAGCCGATCAATGAAATATGTACTGAAAATAAATCAAGGACTTATTGTCAATGACCGATAACTTGAGACGAAATAAATGATTCCAATTTGAATTTGCAAAATGTGCGCATTGCATAGTATAAAATAGTCGTTCCTTTGAATCGATGAAATGTAGTCGATTCGTTTACAAACAGAGCTATTTTCCATGTATTCAAATTCTCCCATTTTTATTTGTCTCAAGTAACCGATCATCGGCAATATTTACTATCACTCTAAAAATACCTAATAATTCCACGATAAATATTATTATTTTTCTGAATAACTCTTCGTTGATGAAGTTCAATATATAGGGATGCGTTAGAAATTTCAATTTATCATTCTTTTCCTGCAAATAGTCAAATGTATTGTTTATTGTAATTCAGATTTACCCTAATTTCTCGCAATTCAATGTAGAATTGGTCTATTTGGAAGTCCCTTAAACAATGAACTACTTTAATAAATCATAATTCAATAAAACTAACGCATAATCGAAGTAATAGTAAACTTTATTAGGTATGCCATCGAAAATTATTGTTCTCTTATTATGCCATGTGAAATCGTCACTGAATCATTAATATATTCAATGCATAAATATAATTTTTCCTACATTTTATAACCATTATCATCTTGTTGACTTAGTGCAGAATAAAATGTTCCACTCTCAACGTCACTCGAATCACCATTCCTGAATATTTTCATAAGTAGCCTACCAAAATTTGGGCTAAAATTAAAGCTAAAGACATCTATTATTTATTCTCATCCAATTTGGGGCCAAGCGATATTAAACATGGTATTATACTAAATGGTATCGACCCATATGGTAACATGGTAAAATGGAAGCACGATACTCTAGGAACAGACCTAGGGAGCACTTTCATCAGACGAAAAAAATCTATGGGGGTAGGTCGCAAACTTGAACGTTTACGTTATTGATTGATTAGAAATGCAAAATTCTTAAGAAAATATATAGGGGGTAGATCGCAAGGGGTTTCTGACGATCGTCCTCTCTAGGTCTGCACCCAAATGATGCTCGAATGGTATGCTATAAAAATGGGTATCATTCGATTCGAAATTGACTGAAGAGTAATATTCTCGTGCCATTTTCATGAAAATTGACATTAAATTTCGGTTTTTAGGTACCACTCCCATACCATAATAGATAACCATGAGGTGTCTTCACAAAAGTTGCTCAGTTTGATGAGCTCTATCGATTGGTATTGTGAATGCTTAATAAATTGTCAACTTTTCTGGATAAAACCATTTAAACAAAATTTCTCAAAATTAGAGATCCAATATTATTGATATTGTTAAAATGCATTCACCTGCTAAAATCGGTCATTTCAATAGATTCAGAAGGCAATAATCTCTGTCGTTCAGATCCGACTTTCTTGCTCTCGTAAATGTGAGTCTCCCTTATTTTGTTAAACAGGTTCACAATAATATGGAATTGAATTGATTTTCATACCTCTTCCTTCGAGTGCTCTCATTGGCTGTCAACGATAGATCAGAACTGAAAGAGCTTGACTTTTTTTTGCCAATTTCGATTCGTTTCGTAGATTTAAAAAATCAAGTTAATTCTTCCCTTCAGATTTGATATTTAAAGTTTATCAGGAAAATTATATTCATAAATAATGACTTCAAATAAGATTTCTAATTTACGAGAATTCATATTTGTACGCATATCAATTATTGTTAAAGTACTTACAATTAGTAAGAATTTGTCGAGTAGTAAAATAAAATCAGCCTACTTTGGATAGTCATAGTTGGAAGATCTGACGGGAGTAACTTCTGCCCCGTCTCTCATTCGGGGAATCTTCTTGGGTGGTTGACTCTAAATTTGATAATTTTTAAAAAATTGCGCAAATGAACTCAATGTGAAGTTGTGTACCGTTTTGACTTCAGACGCAGGTTTTGATTTTGCGAGCGAGGGACTGTTGACAACTGAAATTTTATATCATTGTATGTGTTTGGTAAATAAACTGCTTTTCTTGCTGATTCTACATTTTACACAATAACTTTCATTTTAGAAAGAGACTTGCATCTCTCTAAATTCAAACATGGATTGTTTTGGACCACTATCCACTATACAAAATGCATAATTGACATTCGAGGTTCATTTTTAGCTTACATTTCTTAGTTAGTGCCAGAATGGATTTTGTGTTTCGCTAGTTTTACTTATGAAAGTTTTGCGCTATGACAATATACTACTAATAGTTTGAACGATATTTTATTTTTTATTTTTTAAATTGTAAAATTTAAATACCTGCATTGTAATGATCAGAATTGAAGATCAATCGAATTGGTTCGTCATGCATGTGAGCCTCTTCACATGGATAGATTGTCAAGTTGACTAAAAATCATTCGTTTCTCATATTATTCTTGGCTGCAAACTTACAACCTGACTTGGTCACTGTAAGCACTTCAATCGGTTTTTTGTAGCACTTTGCCATTGCTCGCAGAGCCAATTCACCCTCCCAAACACCGTTACCTCGAATCGTTTTGATGTATTTGTTGATATCCATCTGCATTCCCATGTTTTCATCTACACAAAATGGGGTATAAAACTTGGCGTTTGTTGACTGAAAAAATTACTTTTTTATTCGTTCTTTAAAACTAGAAATTTTGCTTTATTCAGAATAGCATAATTTTTGAAGCTTAAACTAAAGAATATAATTTTTACCATTTCGTTGCAGCATTCTTTTCTGACGTCTTGGTGGCGATCTTGGCTTTTGTAAATGAAAAATGCTAAATATTTGCTCAATAAATTAAAAAATAATAATAATAAATTGAAATTATGTCCTTATTATTTTCTCAACTATATCAATTACCGATTTGACGTAGAAAGAATTTCGGTAAGATACGTAAGCAAATGAACGAGAGATTTTTGAAAGTTATATGCTCAAAATGCGAAAACAATTATGCATTATTTTAATATTATCTCAAATTTGGCGTTAAAACTAACCGACGGATCGAAATAGGCAATTTCCGTCGCCTTCAATGTTCTCTACTCGATACTTTTTGGTTATGATCTTGATCACGAAATCGTTCTGTCGCTAAAGTTCACTCATCGTTTGAATAACGACAATTTGTTATATCAGAAAAGCGTAAGAAACTTTTCATGAGAATTTCTGTATTTTCAAAATCTATTTTAATTATTTTTCACATTCTATCCGAACTGATAATGTCAAAATGTTTGGAATTTCATCTTATTTCAAAATTGATGAGCTCATTGAATGACGAAAAATTATTGCTGTATTCATAAACTTATAAATGCGATCACCCTAATCCTCTCTTCGTCGCTGAACTGGAATCTTTCGTTCTGATTCTCTGGATTAATAGGCATTTCATCCGCAAGTATGGCTCCATTTTCATTTTCCCTTGATTCCATTACTGATATCGGCCACGACTAAATGAATAAATTTTTTGCCGCGTTACTTGAATAGCAACAAAGTCGGGCATCGTTATCTAACTCAAACTCAATAACAATTCTATTTCATCCAAACTTCATATGCAAATATTGCAAATCTGCAAATTGAATTTCGACTTTGTTCAGAACTGGCAAATAGTAAGATTTTTCACCATTCGACTCAACTCATCGAACTGAACAATCTGATATAGGTTTCGAGGCTTCTGGATCACTTTAAAAAATTCGGTCCCCTTCAAGATGCATTTTCCCAAAACTAGAAACCTGGAAAAGCTCCAAAATCGTGTTCTTCAGGTCAAATATAGTCAGGGACCACTTTAAAAATTCGACCTCGGGGACCTATCTCGAATCTTTGGTTCGGACAGTTTCGATAGGGCCCGTTCATACTTAGTTGCAGTGCAACTTGCAATTTGCAACTCGCTCGAAATAGCATGAGAAATCAGGAGAGCACAAGAAATAATGCAATCTGATGCAATCGCGCTCTCTTCATTTCCCATGCTATTTCAAGCGAGTTGCAAATTGCAAGTTGCGTTGCAATTAAGTATGAACGGGCCCATAATTAAAGGGGCAACATCTTATTTATTTCCCTTTCGTTTTTCGCGTTTTTAAGGACAATTATCGATAATTAATCGGGGAACTTTTGTCACTGTCGATAGAGGATAATAATTGGCAAGTGCTTATTGCGAAAATTTTGTTAAATTCAAAGAAAAAATAAGAAATGAAAAAAAACTAAAAAGAATCGTTAAATAAATAAATGCCAATGCGTCCATCCCAAGGTTCAAAGAAAGGTGAGAAAGAAAGACGTTCCTTTCATTTTGTCTCAAGTTATCAGTCATTTACAATATAGCAAATTTAATGGAGATTAAATGTATTGCTACACTGCAGTTTATGAGCATTTCATTTGATACGATGCACTAATGACTAATAATGCTAAAATTATTTCACTCCAAATGAGAATGTAATTCGAATTTTCGATTGCCCCTTATCA
This sequence comes from Diploscapter coronatus, assembly GCA_964036155.1. NCBI lineage: Eukaryota > Metazoa > Nematoda > Chromadorea > Rhabditida > Rhabditidae > Diploscapter > Diploscapter coronatus. The sequence goes on from OZ038422.1 coordinate 14,577,504, forward strand.
ATTGTTCAGTTCCTCTTAACATGGCGATAAAAGTGCAATTATGTTTAACTTTTTCCTTATATGTTAAAAATTAGGTCATAATATTCGTATCAATTGAAAACTTTGTCAAAGTTTTTATTAGAAGTATTCAATAATTGATAAATAAGTACATCGTACATACAGTTATAAAATAAGACAATTAATGAAGTAGTAAGTAGTAGATAGAAAGTAGTAATCTCATTAATTAAAGCAGTAAGCAAAATCTATTAGAATTTTGGCTTACTACTTTTATTAATTGCCTAAAATAATTACATACAAATCAGATTCGACACCTAAAATATCACGAGTTTTTCTTCTGTTCAGTAGAATTTTCATTTTGTTCATTTTGCAAGAGTGATTGATTTTGTTCTGTCATTGCTACTGGCTCAGTTTTACCTTTGCTACAAAAAGATTTACATTTCCTACAAGTATAAACGCAGCAGAGCGAGATTAGTGAAATCGTAAGGAGAGTTATGAAGATCAGCAGCAGCACCACGTCGATGAGATAGTATCTGATTGCACCGAGGTTCTTGCCGTACGAGTCCAATTCAACTAGAGGTCCGAATTTCGCTGCCAAATTGCAGTGTTTCAGAACGAGTTCCTTCGCGGAGAACGGTCTGTTCTTCAGTAATTCAGATAGTCGTTTTGCACGCTTTTGATAGCTAAATTTTGAAATTCAAAGATAAGGACTTCTCTTTTTGAGATATAGCACTTACTCTTCGTTGCCTAGCATTTCTACTACTGCATTGATGAGCCTGTCTTTATCCCCGAGATCCTCCTTGTACAAAGTCAGAGCGACCTTGTGCTTTCTCAGAGCTGCAGCGTTTCTTCTTTGATCTCCTTGGATGGGGATCTGGAAGATAAAGCTTTTTTAAAGAATAAATTTAACGACTACCACAATAGCGGGCTTTCCACTATGGGCGACTTCAATCGTAGAGCCGATGCCTCCGTGCATGATGAATAAGGACAGACGGGGATCAGCTAAAGAATGCAAGATGAGAGAATTCTTTCTGCAGGATGTTCTGTAGAGTTTTGTGAAGAAAAGGCAATTATCGCTGAGATGACAATTTCCTACCTAACAATGGAACCTGAGGCATCCACTTCGTCAGCACCAAATTGTCGATGCCTTGGAAGAGTTCTTCCTCAGGATCTTCGTACTTCCAGATGAAGGTCGTGTTGGGGAATTTCTCGAATAAAGAGATGAAGTTCTTTCTGAATCAATGACTGTTATTGATAAAAGGGGTGATATCACTTGTAGTCATCCGGCATTTCGGACGTCTTGGCGAAGGTTCCAAATGATACGAGGACGTTTCTGTCGCGCATGGACAGGATCTCGTCCCATTCCTGAAATCGGCCAAAAAATTGTTAGAACATTATCTTTGAAAACCTCTGGCAACGTCATATTGTTGTCAGCATGCTTTTCCATTGTGATGCCCCCAATTGGAATTGTTTTTGGCATTTCAGGACGTGGGAAATCGATGTATGGATGGGAGTGATGGAAGCTGTATGAGATCTTGGAGAGTATCTCCTGAAAATTATTTTTTTAAACTTCTTTCAGAAGTAATCATTTACCCTCCAATCCTTCTTCCCAACAATATGCTCAATGCCGCTTAGTTCCTTGCAGGCCATAAAGGCGAATCCGTAGTGCATCGCTAGCTGAGAAAGCAAATTCGTCGCCCTCTCAAAAATATTCATTTCATCGGTGAAATAGGCGAAATGGCCTAAAGTTTTGAACCAATGAAAACATTTTAAGACTTGACGTACCTGGCACGAAACTAGCTGACATCGGTTCACCAATCGCATCAGCAACGATTGGAAACTGCACCATTGAAGTGGCAGATATCGTGACTGGGATTTTGATATGATCAAATAGCGCTGAATTTCAGACTTTTTATAAATTTCAACTTATTCAAATTTATTAAACTTACCAAAACCAGTTAGACCCATGGGCTCTGCAATCCCTAGATCGAATTTCTCAGCCTCTAGTTTCTCCAGTAAAGATTTATCGTTGAACGCGCCTAGATGAAGATATTTGTTTTAAAAAATAAGATAACCTTATTCACTTTGCGCCAATTTCTTCGGCAGGTCCATCGCAGCGATCATCAGAGGAATCATGGACATGACCGATGACGCCATTCCCCATTGGTTAAATGCTGCTTTGGTGTTGTTGAGACCGTTCATTTGTATGTGTATATCGATTAACCTGAATTTAAAGATGCAAAATTCTGAATATAGGTAAACTCCAAGTTAGAAACCATCAAGTCCATAAGTGAGAGAAATATTTTGAGGTATAATTTGTTCTTATCACGATATTATCAATATCTATCGTGGTTTGTGGACTAATATTTTTTTTTCCAAATAGCTGAATCTCTAAAAGTCTTACTCTTGCTCAGCTCGTTTAAAGATGATCTTCTCGACAAATTTCAGTCCAGTCTTGTTGACGTATCGGTCATCAATTACCGGCATAAATACGGTCTGAAAATTTCAATCCAGAAAAAAATCGAAAAAAAAAAATTCTCACCACGTCATTTCCAGCTTCAGCTAAAATATCCGCTATTGAATTCATGAAGTTCATGTGCGAATAATACATCATTGGACAATACACTAACACTTTGTACGAATTTATACATTTTATACAGCATAAAATGAGAATATTTAGCGAAATAAATAGGAAATTCATATTGGAAATTGAAATATTGCCAAAACTACCCCGAAAAATGATTAGATCCTATCAGCGAGTGCAATTCCGAGTCGATAAACTTTTCGTCCTGACGAGTAAATTTGCCATTCGACTCTTTTCGCTGTCTCGTTCTCTTATTCTCGTGATATTTTACGAGATGCGTGTCTGTTTCTGTGCTATTTTGCCATTTCTTGCTTCCGGCCGAATCGATAAACGCACACTGACCGAGTAGCACAACAATGCAAGGGATAATTGCGCCAAACGTTTCTTTCAAATTTTCGAGTCTTTTTTTTTTTTTTTTTTTTTTTTTTTTAAATATTTATTCATTTAATTTAAAAATTAAATTACGCTATTAAAGTTACGAGTTTTCCTTATCTTCAAATGCGTTTTCATTTTGTTCATTTTGCAAGAGTGATTGATTTTGTTCTGTCATTGTTGCTGACTCAGGTTTACCTTTGCTACAAAAAGATTTACATTTCCTACAAGTATAAACGCAGCAGAGCGAGATTAGTGAAATCGTAAGGAGAGTTATGAAGATCAGCAGCAGCACCACGTCGATGAGATAGTATCTGATTGCACCGAGGTTCTTGCCGTACGAGTCCAATTCAACTAGAGGTCCGAATTTCGCTGCCAAATTGCAGTGTTTCAGAACGAGTTCCTTCGCGGAGAACGGTCTGTTCTTCAGTAATTCAGATAGTCGTTTTGCTCGTTTCTGATAGCTAAATTTTTAAATTTAAAGATAAGAACTTTTCTTTTTGAAATCTAGCACTTACTCTTCGTTGCCTAGCATTTCTACTACTGCATTGATGAGCTTGTCTTTATCCCCGAGATCCTCCTTGTACAAAGTCAGAGCGACCTTGTGCTTTCTCAGAGCTGCAGCGTTTCTTCTTTGATCTCCTTGGATGGGGATCTGGAAGATAAAGCTTTTTTAAAGAATAAATTTAACGACTACCACAATAGCGGGCTTTCCACTATGGGCGACTTCAATCGTAGAGCCGATGCCTCCGTGCATGATGAATAAGGACAGACGAGGATCCGCTGAAATGAGGTCGTGATGAAGAAAGAACACGGAAAGATCGCGATGATCTTAGGGGAAAAATACCCAGGTATCGTTAGATGAAACTATTTCGGTACCTAGCAATGGAACCTGCGGCATCCACTTCGTCAGGACAAGGTTATCAATATTCTGGAAAATCTTTTCTTCTGGATTCTCGTACTTCCAGATAAAAGTTGTGTTCGGAAACGATTTGAATAATTCAATAAAGCTTTTCCTGTAAGAAGAAATAAGTATGATCGTAAAGAGAGCCTAACTTGTATTCATCCGGCATATCCGAAGTCTTTGCGTACGTACCGAACGATATAAGGATGTTGGTTTCTCGCACGGACAGGATCTCATCCCATTCCTGGAACTTAACAAAATCCAACCAAGTAATTCAACGAACCTCAGGCAGCGTCGTGTTGACACTGGCACTCTTCTCGAGAGTGATGCCCCCAATCGGAATTGTCTTCGGCATTTCAGGACGTGGGAAATCGATGTATGGATGGGAGTGATGGAAGCTGTAGGAGATCTTCCCGGTCAATTCCTGGAGAGAAGTTTCGGCTTTTAAAATAGCCCAGAGGGTTTTTTTTTGCATAGTCTTTCAATATTTCACAGTTGAATCTAGGCGTTTACCCCTATGGCCTATTCTGAGAGTCGAACTTTCGTCTAAAATCTTCCGAAGCACACATTTATTACCCTCCACTCCTTCTTTCCAACGATATCTTCGATTGCGCCGAGCTCAAATCCACCGAATAACCTTAAGAAGTAGTAGAACATCGTCTGGGAGGCTATGTTGATTGTTCGTTCGAGAAAGCTCATTTCGTCTGTAAAAGCGGCCAAGTGGCCTAAAAATTTAAGGTCGCTATTTTTTTAGTTTCCATTAATTAACCTGGTACGAAACTAGCCGACATCGGTTCACCAATCGCATCAGCTATCGTTGGAAACTGTACCATGGAAGTGGCGGATATCGTGACCGGGATTTTGATATGATCAAATAAAGCTAAATTTTGGAATCTACAAATTTAAACATATTCAAATTTATTAAACTTACCAAAACCAGTTAGACCCACGGGCTCTGCAATGCCTAGATCAAATTTCTCAGCCTCTAATTTCTCCAGTAAAGATTTATCGTTAAACGCGGCTAAATGATAGGTAATTTTCAAGTATAGAAAAAAAAATTAACTTTGCGCCAATTTCTTCGGCAGATCCATCGCAGCGATCATCAGAGGAATTATGGATATTACAGACGAAGTCATTCCCCATTGGTTAAATGCTGCTTTGGTGTTGTTAAGCCCGTTCATTTGTATGTGTATGTCGATTAGGCTGAATTTATAGAACTATAAATATCACGTTGTATCTGAAGGACATAAAAGCCTCATTAATTCAAGTATAAGAAAAATGATAAGCAATGCTTAATTTTTAACCAGTCTTCTTCTCCCGAGTTCAAATTGTTGTCGACTTGTAGATATGATTTCAAAAAGCTGAATTGTTATAAAAATATTCTTACTCTTGCTCAGCTCGTTTAAAGATGACCTTCTCAACGAATTTCAGTCCAGTTTTGTTGACGTAACGTTCATCGACTACCGGCATAAATACGGTCTGAGAATTTCAATCCAGAAAAAAATCGGAAAAAATTCTCACCACGTCATTTCCGGCTTCAGCTAAAATATCCGCTATTGAATTCATGAAGTTCATGTGCGAATAATACATCATTGGACAATACACTAATACTTTGTACGAATTTGTACATTTTATATAGAATAAAATTAGAAAATTTAGCGAAATAAATAGGAAATTCATATTGAAAATTGAAATATTGCCAAAACTACCCCGAAAAATGATTAGATCCTATCAGCGGGTGCAATTCCGAGTCGATAAACTTTTCGTCCTGACGAGTAAATTTGCTATCCAACTCTTTTCGCTGTTTCGTTCTCTTCTTTTCGTGATATTTTACGAGATGCGTGTCTGTTTCTGTGCTATTTTCTTATTTCTTGCTTCCGGCCGCCAAATCAATAAACGCACACTGACCGAGTAGCACAACAATGCAAGGGATAATTGCGGTAAATATATTCTTTCAAACTTTTTCGAGGATTTTTGACCTTTTATTTTCCATTTTCCAATACTTTTAAAATAGAGGTCATCGTGAATATATTCGCGCAAAAACTTTCTAAAATTAAAATTTATTTGATAAGACTACTAAATTAGTTCTCATGTTTCCCGTAGTTTCTGTTTTATTTGTGGTAAACAATCGTGTTTTCTGATTTCATGTGCCCGATCTCTCAATTTTCCTTTTGTCATCGTTTTCGAGTTTTCATTCAGTATCTATCTTCGTTGTTTTCTTTCCACTCGCATTTGCCAATGTCAGCATTTTTGCGGTTCGAAAATACCTCAAAGATTTCGTAATGTAAATCCTCCCTTATAAAAGCTTGTTTTGAATGATTTCAACTCAGCTAGCTTCAAATTCTTCGCTGCTCATCATAAACTATCTCGTTCATCAACTGCTTCATTTTCCCTTCAAAATTAATAATGTTTCTTCGAAATTGACAATCTTGTAGGGAATAAAAGCCGGGGAAATGTTTCGTTTTTTCACTAATTTCGAATGCGCTATTATTTTCTTTATATTATATTAATTCGTTTAGAATGTCACCTTGTTCCGTTCTGATCACGGGCGCTAACCGAGGTATTGGTCTTGCACTCGTCAGGGAGCTGCTGAAAAAGCCGGAGATTGGAGTGGTGATTGCCGGCGCAAGGGATCCGTCTAAAGCTGATGTAAGACTCTTTTTTTCTATTTTCTGGGAAAAATAAAGTTTCAGGCTCTGAAATCCATTGCCGACCCTCGTCTGCATCTCATCGCTCTAGACGTAACCTGCGATGAATCCATCAAGAACTCGTACAAAGAGGTACGTTGATGTTTCGAGAAAATTCTAGAAAAACAAATCGTTTAGGTCGAGAAACTTGTCGGAGATAAGGGGCTGACCGTTCTGATCAACAATGCCGGAATCTTCACGAACTACTCGACCAAGCCCGATGGAGCGATCGACAGAGACCTCCTGATCAAGCAGTTCCAGACGAACGTGTTCGGCGTTGTCGTTCTGACTCAGGTAACTCGTTTTTCAAGTTCTTTTAGATACCCTAATAATTTCAATATTGTAAAGATAGAGTTTAGGAGCTAGAAGAAAATACCTTCCTCTTACTACTTTGCATTGTGCGGGACTTGGAATTTTGTAGCCACTTGAAAAAATCAATCAAATTCGGTGATTTCAGACCTATCTTCCTCTCCTTCGAAAAGCTTCTGCGCAGAAGTCAGGCGACTCCGTTTCCTTCGACCGCGCAGCGATCATCAACATCTCATCTGGAGCTGGATCGATCGCGACCAACGATATGGGGTCGGGCAATTTCGGAATGGCAGCATACAAGGGCAGTAAAGCAGCACTCAACCAATTCAACAGGACGTTCTCGATCGACTATAGAGATGACCATATTCTCTCGGTAAGAAAAACCATTTCGGCAATTTTTTTTTTCATTTTCTGTGGCTTTCAGGCATCATTCTGCCCAGGGTGGGTTCAAACCGACATGGGAGGACCTAGAGCAGCCATTACCGTGAGTCGTTTTCTTTCTAATTAAAAATCGAATCGAAATTTTAATGACTATCTTTCAGCCCGAAGAAAGCGCCTCAGCTCTCGTGGACAGTTTCTACAAACTGAACCAGGAACACAATGGAAATTACTACAAAAGAGATCTCACGCCTTTGGCCTTCTAGATTATGAACCGATGGTACAAAGCTTATGGATTCCTAATTTGATAACTGGTAGAAACGGATAGGCATTTCTGTCCTCACTTATGTTGTTGTTGTTGTGATTTTTAAAGTTTATGAAATAAATTGTACCTCTCAAAATTTGTCGACAAATTTCGTCCACAAAATGTTCTTCGCATTTCAATACTTTGAAGCACTTGACTTGATTCGTATTAGCGGGGCTACCTTTATTTCTTGAAAAATTATCGTCTAAGCATAATTTGGCATACTTGTTATGCACTTGAGAATCGCAATGTAATTTTCATTTTTTCAACAAAATTGAGTTCCATATTTCCCTGCTCATTTCGACAAGCAGTCAAGCAGTCGAGCAGTTGTGTAAATTATTTGAGGCCAGCAATGAATTTTCTAACTTTAATCCTATTCCTTACTACTTGCTCATTATCCATACAACAAGGCTGTTCTATGCTAGGCAATTCTTTTAAATTCAAGCTCAAGCGGCAAGCTCCTCGTCCTGCATCCCCTTATTCTGTTCTGGTCACTGGTATCAAATTTTATAGCATCTTCAAAAATTACCATAAATTTTCATGCGCCAACCGGGGAATTGGATTGGCACTGGTCAAGGAGCTTCTGACGCACAAAGATATCGGCGTCATTATTGCTGGTGTTAGAAATCCAGCTAAAGCATCTGTAATTGAAAGACTACATTTCCCATCATCACGGATTACTACTTTAGGCTCTGAAAGCCATTCCCGATCCTCGTCTGCATATCGTTGCGTTGGACGTTGATGACGATGCTTCCATCAAGAAGTCGTACAAAGAAGTATACACTTTCACTTGAAATCCTTAATAATGCATATTTTAGGTCGAGAAAATTGTTGGAAATCGTGGACTAAATGTTCTGGTGAACAACGCCGGCATCCTTTTGCAATACTCGACCAAACCCGGTGGGGCGATTGACAGACCCACGTTGATGAAGCAGTTCAACACCAACGTCTTTGGCACTGTTGTTGTTACCCAGGTAAGATCTTTTTTTTTTTCCTCGAAAAATCTAAATCTGAAATTCAGGTCTACACTCCTCTACTCCAAAAGGCTGCCCAGCGTATGAAAGGCGATTCATTCAGCTTTAGTAGAGCTGCAGTCATCCACATTTCGTCCATTGTAGGATCGATTTTCAACAATCGTGGGTCAGAAGGGGAATACGCTGCTTACATGGGCAGCAAAACAGCCGTGAATCAGTTCAGTCGTACTTTTGCGTTTGATCTGGCATCTGGCCACATCTTATCGGTAGCATTTCATCCAGGCTTCGTAAGTCATCCTGGCTTTTCACAATAAAGCAGCAATTTGAAGGTTTCAACCGACATGACCGGACACAGCAAGGAGGCGATCGCTGTAAGTTCAAATTCGAATGTTTCACGAAAAAGCACGATTTAGGTGGAAAAAAGCGCAAAAATGCTCGTGAACAGCTTCTACAAATTGAATGGGAAACATAGCGGGAGATTTTACAACCCCGATCTCACTCCATTGCCGTTCTAGCACTTAGAACAATGGCACTGAGCTTTTGAAAATCAAAATTGATAAACGCTCTCAGCGAAAGGTTGGCGGATCAAAATAAATAACTCGTTGAAATATCAAATTTTGTGGTCCAGAAATAATTGATTCACACACTTCGTGACCTTGAACACTCGAAATAATGAGTTGCAATGAGGCTTCTTGCGCTTGGCAATAATTGATCGCTCAAAGTGTCAAGGGTTATTTGACGCACTTCACTCTAGAATTGATTTTATCGGTGGTTCTCGTCGATTTTTTTGAGTTCGAAATTTCATCGCTCATTTTCAAGAAAGTTTTCTGCAAAAACTAGTTGAAGTCTGAATCGATGAAATTTCTCAGCCTATTTATTCTCTTCTGTATTTGCTCCCTATCTCTATCACGCTCTTCCCGGGCCAGATCTTTCTCGTCTAAACTCAAACCCAAAAGACAGACTCACCACAGTGCATCCCCTTATTCTGTTCTGGTCACTGGTATCAAATTTTATAGCATCTTCAAAAATTACCATAAATTTTCATGCGCCAACCGGGGAATTGGATTGGCACTGGTCAAGGAGCTTCTGACGCACAAAGATATCGGCGTTGTTATTGCTGGTGCCAGAAATCCAGCTAAAGCATCTGTAATTGAAAAATTACATACAACATTTCCCACCACGAATTGCTATTTTAGGCTCTGAAAGCAATTTCGGATCCTCGTTTGCACATAGTTGCTTTGGACGTTGATGACGACGCTTCCATCAAGAAATCGTACCAAGAGGTTGAAAAAATCGTCGGAGATCATGGATTGAACGTTCTGGTAAAAGAAACATAGAATTATTCGTGAACTAGAATACTTCAGGTGAACAACGCTGGAATCCTCCTGAGCTACTCGGTAAAGCCTGATGGAAAGATCGACAGAAGCATCCTCATGAAGCAGTTCAACACCAACGTCTTCGGAACAGTCGTGGTTATTCAAGTAAGACAATTTTTTTTACAGAAGGCCTAAATCCGATTTTCAGGTGTACACTCCACTGCTCCAGAAAGCTGCCGCTCACAAGAAGGATGACTCGTTTTCCTTCGATCGAGCTGCCGTCATCCAAATTTCGTCCTACATGGGATCTATCGCGCTCAATAGCTGGGGCTCAGGAGCACGGGGGATTTTCATGAGTGCTTACAGGGGAAGTAAAGTAGGAATTTCAATCATATATAGCTTTCATTAGAATACGGTTTTAGGCCGCTTTGAACCAGTTCAGTAGAACATTCTCCCACGATTTCAAGCCCTATCACATTTTGTCCGTTGCCATTCATCCCGGGTCAGGTCTGAATTACAAATAAAAATATATATAAGTGATTTTGTAATTTTAGTCCAAACTGATATGGCAGGCCCGAGGGCAGCACTCACTGCGGAGCAAAGCGCAAGATCTCTCGTGAACAGCTTCTATAAACTGAATAGAAGCCACAATGGAAATTTCTACAAAGAGGATCTCACTCCATTACCCTTCTAATGTCGGTTTTATTTGATCTGATCTAAATAAAAAATAATGATTTTAAAATTTCTATGGACTATATGTGTGTTATCCACTAGTGAATATCGACGAAGTAATTCTTCATTGGAAAATGTCATTCTAGTCATTTTCAGAAGAACGAGAATGTCACCATATTCAGTGTTGGTTACCGGCGCCAATCGAGGCATCGGTCTCGCCTTGGTCAAGGAATTCCTGAAGCGGAAGGATATCCAAGTCGTCATCGCTACAGCGAGAGATCCTGCCAAAGCTGACGCACGTTATTTCTTGCACAATTTTGGCTTTATTGAAATTTTAGTCTCTGAAAGAAATCTCTGATGCTCGTCTGCGTTTAGTTCAGATGGATCTCAACAACGATGAGTCTATCAAGAACTCGTATTCTGAGGCATGAAATTTCAAAGTTATTTTCAAGAACTTAAATTCAAGGTCGACAAAATCGTCGGTTCTCACGGGTTGAACGTGCTCTTAAATAATGCAGGGGCTCTCATAAAGTATTCCACTTCTGGAGAAGTCGACAGGAGCAAATTGGTCGAGCAGTTCCAGACCAACGTGTTCGGAGTGGTTATCGCTACGCAGGTACAAATCAGTTGGTCCTAATAACTAGTGCATCCAGTAAAAGAAATAAGATTCCAACTCTTTTACTTTGAAGTTTCATCTATTACTAATTGAAATATCGTATTTCTAGACGTACCTCCCGCTTTTACGCAAAGCTGCTTCCTTGAAATCTGACGACTCCTTCTCCATCGACCGTGCAGCGATTCTGCAGATCTCTTCAGGCTATGGCTCGATCACCAACAACGACAGAGGATCGGCGGGCATTGGTGCGGCAGCCTATAAAGCCAGCAAGGTAGCTTAAGCTTATATTTTAGTTTTCTTATTAGCGACTTTAGACCGCACTAAACCAATTCTCTCGGACGTTCTCGATTGATCTGAAGCCTGATCACATTTTGGTAGCCTCATTCTGTCCAGGGTGGATTCAAACTAGGATGGGAGGAAGAGGAGCGACAATTACAGTATCAGAAAAATTTGATGATGGTTTTAAGAAATCCAATTTTAGCCAGAAGAAACAGCGGAGTGCCTCGTAAACAGCTTCTACAAACTGAACCAAGAAAATAACGGAAACTTCTACAACAGAAACCTTAATCCGATTCCGTTTTAAAGGAAGATGTCAATATGAGAGAATTGGGAAAATGTTAGCAATTAATAATGATGGGTAGAAATACATGCCAATATTTATTTTGGATAGCTCTAATGTGATATTATCGATCACAGTTAAAAATAAATATATTCACTTTAAACCTGAACTATACTATATTAAATTCGTTTCTTCTTCTAATCTCCCGTAATGTAAAATTTGCATTAATGATCTATGACTTTCTCGTCAATTTTACCAGAATAAACCGAAACACTCACTCTATTTGACGCTCCATTTCTGATAAATAAACAAAACATGCTAATTTAATATGTGAAAATTGATAAAACGACTTTATTTGACTTACGAAAACTTCCCGTAACTGGTAACAATTTTCTAGAGTAAACAAAAAACGAACAATGAAACTACCTCTAATAATGCGCAATTTCAAAAATAATGAAAAGATACAGTGGATAAAGTGAAATTGGGCACTTTTAGAGTCATAAATCATAAACCTACTGAAACTACGTTCGTAAAAAATTAAAACTTAAAAACTTCTGAAACTTTCGTCAAAAATTTTTGAGATGCACTGTAATCCACCAAATAAATAAGGAAAAGCCATGAGGAGAAAGCAAATGATAATCTACCTAATAAAAGCTAGAATCTAGATAGAATTGAAGATCAGAACTTAAATTAGAAAGATTACGACGACTTTTCAAGTTGAAGATCTAGGCCTTGTTGCCGCTGTCACCCGCGTTTTCTCCGATGGCAGTCTGCTGGGGCGGGGCCTTCTCGATGGGGATCTGAAATGCAAATCATAACCATTTAAACTTTAATCTCGGGCTTAATCCTAGGCTCGTAATTTAGAGATGCATAAGCATTTAATCCAGAGATAAATTTAACTCGAGACATAGATGTAAAGTGTCTACATGCTTTCGACACTGATGAATTTTCAAAATCTTGAAGATGATATTATTATTATTATTAAATTGAAATTGACGCGAATAATCTACCTGCTTGGCATCCTTAGAAGCACCGGCCTTGGGGACCTCGATACAAAGTTTGCCATCGTCCGAAAGCAGCGACTTGATCTGCGGCACGTCCACGTCCTCGGGCAGGATCAGCGAGTGCGAGAACGACCTGGGAATGCATTTTTGACGACAAATCATGGAATGGGATTAGTTTTGAATAGTTTTCACATTTGATTTATTAAATTTAGAGTCATACGAATTTAGGACGATATAGACCTAAAAAGAGTAAAATGATAGTACACCATTGAATAAAATCTTCTTCGAAAAATTAGATGAGAATGATCATTTTAATTGAAAGGTAATGTATCAGAGAGTAATAAGATGAGGAAAAGGAAAAATGAGAACTAAAAAACAAACAAACCTCTTACTGAATCCATGCTCGCCTTCTTCCTCGCAGTTGCCCTCGATGGTGAGCTTCCTTCCGTCCAGGTTGACTTTTAGCTGCTCAGGCTTATAGTGCGACACGTCCAGCTGCAGCGAGAACTTATTGTTGTCATTGATAAGCTGCAAATCAAACATGACACTATTATCAATTTTAGAGTTATGTTCAAAACGTTAAATGTTTATTTGAGATTTCTATTTTTATTGCATTGATGCAAAAAAATCGGGATTATTGAATTGAAGAAAGAAAGCAATGCTTCGAAAATACTTTTCAGGAAATTGCAACAACATATATTTGTAAAGATTAATAGTTGATTGCCCAAATTACCCGTTATTGAAGGATTATCTTTTTTTTTTTAAATTAGCTTGCCTTTTCAGCCAGTTTGGGACTGCCGAAGTCAGTTGGGTCGGCGAAGCGCCAGTAGGGCGTCATGAAGGACGGCGTGCCGAAGGCCTGTCTCTCCAAATGAGCCACGTCTCTCCACAGGTCGTTGAACATCCTGAAATTGAAAAAAACCAAATATTCCTAATCTGAAGATATCTTAAAACGAGCACGAAGATATGAAAATTACTTTTCTTTTGATATTAACTATTCATGACTTCTTGAAAAGATCAATTTTATAAGGAAAAAAGTTTGACTGGTTTGAATGAAATTTCCAAGAAGTCATATTCATAAAACATTGAAGCTTCAGATTTTACCTGTCAAAGTAGCGAGCGGAACGAGGCAACATCGACATGATTGGACTTGAATTTGTGAATGCAGGAACGCAGAAAATGAGCTTCTGAAACGATATATGTTATGAAAATGAAGGGACCATTATAGTTGAGATTCGAAACAATTCGTGAAAGATAGAGAAATTTAGTGAAGGATTTGGAAAAGTGAATATTATTAAAAGTGTAAATGAATGTCGCTGCAATAGTAATGATGAAAATCAAATGGTATCTCGAGAATTTTGAAGCATGTGCGAGAAGATTCTAGAAAATGAAAGTATCTCAAAAACGAGAGAATGAATGATGAAATGATTATGTTTCAGAGAAGATCATGATATTTTCAAAGAATCTGAAGATAATTGGAAAATTGGCTTGACGGCAAAAGAACAAAATAATTTCAGCAGGGAAAGCGCTCATCCATGATGCAATCATAATTGCAATTTCAGCACTCGACACGATGCAAATTCAAGAGTGATTAGAGAGCCTGTTTATAAGTGATCCAAAGTTATCTCGAGAAGACAATAGAATGAGCTAGAAAAACTAGGGGAATTGTGATTGGTGGGAGGAGGAGCCAAAGAAGCGATGAAAGAGCAAAATGATGCAAAATTGAAACGCCTGAAGTAAACAAGCATATATACTATGAAATTAATGGATTTTTTAAGGTAATTAGGAGACACATAAATGGGTAATTAGAATAAATACAAAATTGTTTTTTTAATAATTTTTTAAAGAAAATGATGCCGATTAATCAGATTCTTCTAAAAAATATACATTTGTTCAGAATATTAGGTCTCCAAAACAAACTGTACGAAATTACTCGATGCAAAAATCTATGAAATTTTGAAATTTGTGGAAAAAAAAACAATACAATTTCTTAAAGAACTAAGAACGTTTGTTTAAAGATTTTAGCTGATCGCGAAACACGAACAATTAGAAAAAAAATGACGCACGATTTTAGCGGATAATCTCCGAAACATACGAGTATTTTTAGCATTTCTCAAAACACCTCGAAAATAAATGGTCCTTTGATATCTCGAAGGCTAGAGTAAATTCTCGAAAACACGTGTTGACCCTTCTAAATTTACTCTCTCAAAATGAGATAGTGTGTGAAGTGAAGAGAGCTAAAAGGAAATAGTGATGCGAATAGTAGAGAAGAAAAGATAGAAAGGGTCTAGAGAGTGAAAGAAGGATCGAGAAAATCTACGTTGAAAGGGAGAGGGAGAAGAGAAAAGAAATAATAGTTAGTAGTTCTGAAGAGAGTATGAGAAATGGAAAAATAGTCCTGGTCGTTGAAGAGAGCGGAAAGAAGTCAGGAAGAAAAATAGACAGAGGAAGAAAGAGGCGAAAAGAAAGAGGAATTCTGGAGAGTGAGAGAAGGATCTAGAAAACGCATTATGAAACGGGGAGGGGCTAGAGAAAGGGGAGAAATAGTTAGTTGTTCTGAAGAGAGGAAAAGAAATCGAAGGGAAAAGAGTGTGCGAAAGGGGAGAAAGGAAAGAGATAGTCAGTCATTTGAAGAGAGAGCAGAGATGGGGGAGAAAACATAAAGGGAAAGGAGGAGACGTAGAGAAGAAAAAGGCCTGGAGCGCTGGGGAAGGTGCTAGAAAGATCGCGAAAAAGAGCGCATTTGAGTATATAAGGTCTGGATTTCGCCAAGATGGTCACCCTTGAGATATTTTCTCAGCTCACTATTACAAAGCTATCAACTCACACTCTACAGCTATCCTAATCAACTATCGAAATGTCTACTTGTCAAGCTATTGGCATTGATTTGGGTACCACCTACTCGTGCGTTGGCGTCTACCAGAATGGAAAGGTATGTCGGATTTATCCTCGAGTTTTTTCTAAAATATTTCTTGATGTTACCATACACAAGAAAACTTTTCTAGAAAAATTAATTTCTTGTAAAACACTCGACTGGAGTCATTGTAGTGCAATTCCAATTTGAGCCTAAATTATGTATCGAAACTCAACAAAACCCAAGGCAGATTTTAATTCATAATAATTTCAGGTCGAAATCATAGCGAACGACCAAGGCATGAAGACCACGCCCTCATACGTCGCGTTCACCGACACTGAGCGACTCGTCGGAGACTCGGCCAAGGACCAGGCAGCTCGAAATCCGGAAAACACCGTGTTTGACGCCAAGAGGCTGATCGGCAGGAAGTTCGACGAACCATCGGTGCAGCAGGATATCCGCCACTGGCCGTTCGGCGTCAAGAACAAGGCTGGAAAGCCCGTCATTGATGTAGGTTATTTTTGAGAATTTAAGTGCACCGAAAAACTTTTGAAGCGTTTTGAACTCTATAGATTGCTAAAGTGAAGAAATACCAAAATATAGATCCGAATTTTTCAATAATTTAAAAACTTATCTCAACAGTTAAATAATTCCTCGATTTTCAGGTCGAATACAAGGGCGAACGCAAGCAATTCAATCCAGAAGAGGTTTCCGCGATGGTGCTCGGCAAAATGAAGGAGACCGCCGAGACCTACCTCGGCCACAAAGTTAAAGACGCCGTCATCACTGTTCCTGCCTACTTCAACGACTCCCAGCGTCAGGCTACCAAGGATGCCGCTACCATCGCTGGTCTGAACGCCATCCGAATCATCAACGAGCCTACGGCAGCTGCTCTGGCTTATGGGCTGGACAAGAACATCCAGGGCGAGAGGAACGTGCTGATCTTCGACTTGGGTGGTGGAACGTTCGATGTCTCGATTCTGTCCATCTCCGAGGGCAGTCTCTTCGAAGTCAAGTCCACCGCCGGAGACACTCACCTTGGTGGAGAGGACTTTGATCAGAGGTAGGCTATTTTATCATTTCTAAAAAATCCTTCTATAGGTTGCAGAAAATAGTAAAATATTTTATAGTTTAGTTGATTACTTGGTTCTTTAAAATTAACAAAAAACCAAGATTCTAATATTTCTATTTTCAGAATGGTCAACCATTGCATCGCGGAATTCAAGCGCAAGACGGGCAAGGACATCTCTCACAACATGAGAGCCATCCGTCGACTCCGCACCGCTTGCGAACGAGCCAAGCGCACCCTCTCGTCCTCTGCGGAGGCTGTCATCGAAATCGACTCGCTGCACGAGGGCATCGACTACCAGAGCAAGGTCACCCGGGCCCGGTTCGAGGAGCTGTGCGCCGACCTCTTCAGGAAGACCCTCGAGCCCGTCGAGAAGGCCCTCAGAGACGCAAAGATGGACAAGGGAATGATTCATGAGGTAGGCTATTTTGGAAGAATGTTTTAGAAAATAATAAGGGAATTTGAGAAAGGTCATTCGCAATTCTTTTTTCTATCCTGACGTATAAATTATTTGGGATATAAAATTCAAGAAAAAGCTGACTGTGTGAAGAATTATTTTGGTCTAATGAGAAGAACCTTCAGTTGATAATGCAAAAACGAATACATTTACCGAAAACTTAGGATCATTCTCGAATGTTTCTTTTATAATTCTTACTCTGCTTTCGATCAAGTGATAACCACCGATTCAATTTCAGGTCGTCCTTGTCGGTGGATCGACTCGTGTGCCGAAGATCCAGAAATTGCTGAAGGACTTCTTCAACGGCAAAGAACTCAACGGATCGATCAATCCTGACGAGGCTGTCGCATATGGCGCTGCTGTACAGGCAGCCATTCTTTCTGGAGTTCAAGACAAGACCATCAAGGACGTTCTTCTTGTGGATGTCGCCCCCTTATCGCTTGGCATTGAGACCGCCGGTGGCGTTATGACCAATCTCATCGACAGAAACACGACTATCCCGTCGAAGGCCACCAAGACATTCACGACCTACTCCGACAATCAACCCGGAGTCAGCATTCAGGTATGTAATTTTTAAAGTTTGAAATGGTTTTTTTCCTGACGATGCCAAAAAATTATGTCTTTTCGAAAATCATATTAACTTTTGAGTTGCTTTTTTTTATGAAACTTGTCAAAATATTTCAACCCATGCATTAGTCGAATGAAAATTTCTGAAATCTATTCATAGCAAATTTGAATCTATTCAATTTTCAGGTGTTCGAGGGCGAACGTGCTATGACGAAAGACAACCACCGCCTGGGCACCTTCGAGCTGACTGGCATTCCTCCCGCACCTCGTGGAGTGCCGCAGATCGAGGTCACATTCGACATCGACGCTAATGGAATCCTGAACGTATCTGCCATGGACAAGTCGACCGGCAAATCGAAGTCGATCACAATCAAGAACGAGAAGGGTCGCCTCAGTCAGTCGGAGATCGACAGAATGGTCAACGAGGCCAAGCAGTACGAGGCCGAAGACAGCGTGCAGAGGGAGAAGGTCGCTGCAAGAAACTCCCTGGAGGCATATGTGTTCCAGGTATGTCAGAAAATTTTCTTAAAATATATAGTGCGAGAGGTAGTAAACTTTGAATATTTTGCGAATGAGAGGGATTTTAAAGAGTTATCCTTGAAAGAGTTACTTACTTTTCAAATTTCAGGTCAAACAAGCCCTGGACGAGTACGGCAGCAAGTTGAGCAGCGACGACAAGGAGCGGGCCAAGAACGCTTGCGATGAGACCCTTCGTTGGATGGACTCCAACACCCTTGCCGAGAAGGAGGAAATCGATGCCAAGTCCGAGGAGTTCCGGCAGACCGTACAGTCCATTATGACTAAGCTACACACTGGCGGACAACAGCAGAGCGGCCCCAACTGTGGTGGCCAACCGAATGCGGGTGGATTTGCGGGAGGCAATCATCCTGGAAGCTATTCAGGACCCACTGTCGAGGAAGTCGATTAAGTCGCTACTTTCTCGATTTCCCTCATTTATCCATCTTTCGTCTTATCACCATATATTTTCCATTTTCTATTGTTATATGTAATTGTATAGTCTCTATACACCCAGTATTCTTTCATCTTGCACTTATCCAGCTGTATGTAAATCTTCTATTGCCATATGAGCTTTATAGCAAGTTGAACTTGACATCATATTTATTCGAAAATGTATTTTACCGTCATATTTAACCACTTTTATGAAATTTTGTTAGAGTAGTTAGAGAATATTTATTCGTTGTTGCAATATATGTCTATTGTTCTCCAAAGATAATAAATAAGATAGGCAAATCAAAGCTTGTGTTCACTTGTTTACGAATATGCATGAGAATTTTCTAGATTACAAAACATTAGTCAGATAATGCATGAACTGACTAGAGTGTTTTCTCTTTCTCGAATAGTTTTTGATTATCTAGAACATACGCGGCACTTCCGCCTTCATAAAATAATCTTTACCCTTCCCTTCTTATAGAGTCGGGTATGTTCTAGATTATCAGACCTAGGGAGGACTTTCGTCAGACAAAGAAAAGTATAGGGAACTGGTCACACGACTGAGTCATAGCTATGACGTCATCATGACCTGAGAAAATTTCTGAATTAAAATAGGTGTAGAGATGCAAAATTATGCAGAAATATTCTTGACAAACGTCCTCCCTAAACCTGTAATTAGTTATTTTGAAAATAGCGAGGCTAAAAAGGAATGCTTTCGAGATTTCGATCGTAGAAGTTGCCATTATGAGATGAGTTGAGTTTGAAGAAGGAGTTGACCAGTACAGATGCACTTTCTTCTGGCTAAAAAATTGGATTTGAAAAATTCATTGGTATCAAAACTTTGTCTATCATTCTCGCATTCGTTACATTCGATTTGATTCTTGATCGATGCATGGAAACTACTCAAAACGAAAAAGCTAGGAGTTCAGTTCTCACTGTAGGCTTCATCAAATATTTATGCACGTAAATGAAATTGTGATTCGATAGTTGCATAAGGAAATGCGTTACTATCAATCAAAACGCATTTTATCTATTCTTTAAAATAATTGAGTGTTTCAAGAAATTGCGTATGCTAGATCAAGTATTGTTCTTCAACTATACCATTGAGTCGTTGTCATTTTAAATTTCAACAAATTTAAAACCTTCAACAGAGAATCCTTATGTTCCTTATCTGGATGCATTTCTGTGTCGACTGGACCGGGGCAGAAGCAACAGACCAGTATGGATTCGTTCACAAGGTCTATTGCCATCGTCCGAGTCACCATATTGAGTGATGCCTGAAGGAGTAAGGAATCATTTCAACTATCCTTTACTAGCGTGTTATTTATGTCATGTCTTCTGTCATTGGCATACAGAACTATCGCTATATTATATTGGAGAACTACGATTTTTTCTTGAAATAAATTTAACAAAATAGTTGTCGAATTAGTAGTGCGAGGAATAGATTTTGCTAGTTTTATTCTCAAGTATCTACTTACCTTACTGGCTCTGTAACTGAAGAGCCTGAACAGTCTGGAGCCTCCATACGGGCAGTCGAATGTGCTTTGACCGATTGATCCGGCGCCAGAGCTGATGTTCAAAATTGCCGCTCGGTTAATTGACAGGTCCTCGTTTTGGTGCAAGGAGGACGCTTTTTCGAGAAGTGGCAAAAGTGCCTAAATTATGGCCTATTTTAAAGGTGACATCTTTTCTCTGGTTGGATGAGAACGGAATATCATTATTAAAAGGTGCGCCATTCGAGGAATTATAATCTATCATTCAGATACGATAGGATTACCGTTTGTTTGCAATTTTAAAATAAAATATGAGATTTTTGAAACATACTTTCATTAATCAGGAAAAAAACTGACATCTTCAACAAGGACTTTTATAGATAGCAATTACTTTAGAAGCTTAGGTTAAAATTTCCAACCTGCGACAAGATTACAGTACCGAAAACATTGGGCTGGAATTGCGATATCAACGTTTCTCGGGTGATTTTTTGCTTGGTTTCAGAGGGGAGCAGCACCGCGCCATTGTTTACCAACACATTCAGACCCTTATCGCCCAATATGGCTTGTATCTGCAAGACAAAAACTATAATTCGTTTTGCAAGTAGATTTATAATCGTTTTTATATTTTGTAAACTACCTCTGAAACGGCCTCCTCTATCGAGTCATCATCGTTTAGATCGAGCCTCACTATTCTGAGACGACCATCGCTTATCCCATACAAGTCCTAAATGTCAAGTAAAATAAGTTTTAAAGACCTACTGCACGAAGACCATATTAATTTTTATTGATTCTTTGCTCTATTAGTTTTCTAATAAACTTCACTAAATTAACCTTAGCCTTCTCGGGATTTCTTGTAGTCGCAATCACTATGCCGACGCCTTTGTTCTTCAGAAACTCTTTGACCAGAGCCAATCCAATTCCTCTGTTCGCGCCAGTTACTAATACGGAATATGGCGCCATTACTGAAAATTATTTATTAAAAAAATAAAATTTTGATGATTTTCAGGAGTAAGTCACCCATCTATGCTAGAACTAAACGAATTTAGCCTTGATTTAATCATCCCAAGATGGAATTATTTGAAACGATACATTCAAATCTAACGAAGACCGTCATTTTACAATTGAAACAGCCTGGAAAAGTAGTTGCACTCCTTACATCGTTACATACGAAAGTGTGGGAAGATAACTTTATGCTACCAATCTCTACCCTATTTCGCCTGCAATTATGCAACTACTTTTTCAAATGGCCATATTTGAGGGTCTACGGTAACCAAATATATAGTGGCTCGTGTGTGTGCTTGATGTTCAAAGCAGAGAGAGACTAGACCATTGAGACCTATGTAATGAGTTCAAATACCAGCACAGTATCACTCACCCAGTCTCCATATCACTGTTAAGACTCTAGTAGTGGCGTGCTTTTCCTTGTTTATCTCACAATTATTCATTTCAGACAGTTTTCTTCTTCTACATCTTAACATATGGTAAAATTTGGGGTGAAAAATCAAGTCCGCTTCACTCCACACGCCGTGCAATATAATCTGCGTCATAAAGGCGAAATTTGGCATTGGATCAGACGTGCAGAAATCGACAAAATAGCGCTATAGTCGGAGAAAAGAGGCAAAATTTGGAAATATGATGGATCAAGACGGGGAAAATTTAAGGAAATACTACGCCATGTGCAATTCATTGAACCATAAAGAAGTATCGAGACTTAAGCGTTGAGTCCATTATCATTGTAATTATTTGCAAATCAAGGAATCATTCTGATAAATCCCTCTACGCGGAGCCAGACTGATTTGCGATTGCGAAAGTGTTATTTTGAGATGGTAAACAAGTGTCGACTTTGTAATTTATAGTGCACCAAAACCGATTTTTAAATTTTATATGTCTGAACGGACCTAGAGAGGACGATCGTCAGAGACCCCTTGCGTGCGACCTACCCAAAGTATAGTTTCTAAACAAACTCATCTCTCAAACCAACAATTAGACAAATTTTTATCAGTGCAATCTGGCATCATAACGACGAATTCGTACGTAAGACCTACCTCCCTATAGTTTATTTTCGTAAAACGAAAGCACTCTCTGTCTGTGTCTGAATACAATAAAGGTATGGCAACAGTACGAAAGGGCAATTCGTTAAAGTCGCGATGTCATAAGGGCGTGCGCAATAGTTAGAAGTAGGAAAGAGGGTAAAATTAAGGCAAAGTAGTTCGAGAAAATAGCTCTCGTCCTCTCAAAACATCACTCTGCTTTCGAGTTCCTGATCTAGGGCATTCGAAACCTGACGTCTGATCAGGAAAAAATATAATTTAAATTCGGATTCCGAATTTTTACGAATCGAAATTTGAACCAACCCTACAGCATGAAACTATTTCATGAGACCACACTTGCTTGATGATCTTACTACGAAACACTAAAATTTAGGTAATATACTGTGTGTATTGAAGTTTGTACAAGAGGCCAGGTGAAAATATCTTCAACTCACCATACATCTTTGCATAAATACTATTTTCAAGATGAAAGGGTCAACGTATATTCTACAGAGTAAATTATTTGGAGTGGGTTCGAATGCCAAGTCTTGCAATTTAACATGCAATAATCGCGTTTTTTTACGATGTGATCTGGACAGGTGGAAATCATTTAGATAAATTAAACAAGCTAAAACTTAAATTTCAATCATTTATTATTCCCGATCATAAAATCAGTGCATAGAAAATTGTACGCAAAAAATTTCAAAACTGATGGAGATTAATTGGAGCAGTATGGTTAAGATCAATGTTACCGAGACTAAAAATTAGGCAATATTCACCTGTCATATGGTCTACCACGGGATAACTTCGAGATTTCGATCGTAAAAGTTCCCTGTATGAGATTTATTCAGCTTGAAGAAAGTGTTGACGAGGGCCGAAGCGCTGTCGCTTGCCTGGAAATATTGCTGATGCATAAGAACAATTCAGAAAAATTGAAACCGCGAGATATCACTGAATGGAAAACAGTTTGAGAATCGACGAGTTTCCCTATTTTCAACTAGTATATTCTGCATAATTACTTTTTCTATTTCGATGTCTCACAATTCTAGAATATCCCTTTCAAAACCCTACCTCGAGCATGGCGTTAGATCCACCCATATCGGTCTTAACCCACCCGGGGCAGTGATTTACCACAAGAATTTTCTCTTCCAGTAGATCGACCGACATGGTTCGAGCGAGTTGGTTCAGGGCGCTCTGAGTCGTTGAAATAACAATGAAAATCAATTGTCCCATTTGGTCATATTCTACGGGCCGAATGATTTACCAAGCAAGAAAGATTGTAAGGAACCCCAAAGTAGGATCTTACTTCTTTCAGCATCACTTATTGAAGATCACTTTCATTATGCCCAAGAATTCTTCCTGTGGCGGATCCACGTACTATTGGAAGAGTACCCAGTGTTGGACTCAATCACAAATTTGGAGAGACGCCCACACTGTGGTCTCGCTCCCAGTCGTTCGTGAATCCAGAACAGCTTAACACGGTGGTCCTTACCTTCGAAGCCTTGTACCCCAGAATCTTGTAGTTCTTCGACCCACCCATCGGACTGTCGGCGTTATTCATCGTCAGTGATCCTCCTGTGGAGGAAATGTTCAAAATCGCAGCCCGATCAATCGAGAAATCGTCCCCTTGAACACGAGATGCAGCTCTTTGAAGGAGAGGAATGAGAGCCTGAAATTACACATCTTGGAAGGTTCGCTTCTTGAGCTGTTCAATGGTTTACTTCTTCATAATAAGATACTTGATCAAATCTGAATCATACACTGAAACCGATCTTATTGTTAATAATTACACAATTTTAGTGCAAGCTAATTTGTGCCCTTTATCATGTTTGTTCAAAAATTATTTCGTAAGAATCACTTATCATTTCCTAATCTTGTCAATCTGTAAAAGTAGCCACTCTTGACGAAATATAATAGAAAAGAGAATATCTTCCACATACACACATACAATCTCTCTCAAAATAACTACTTTCGCAAAATGCTCTCGAGCTCAAACCTGTGAGAGAATAAGCGTTCCAAAGACATTCGATTGGAACTGCTCTATGATCTTTTCCCTGGGCGTCCTCTCCTTGGTCTCCGAGGGAATGAGCACAGCCGCGTTGTTGACCACCACATTCAAGCCCTTATCGGCAACTATGTCTTCGATCTGTAAGGAAGGAATTGAAAGGAACGGGAAACTACGCCGCATTCTTATGACCTTTCAAATTTTCTGACCTTGAAAAATGAATAATTATGAACTGTAGATACTAAAGTTCAGTGTTAGGATCAGTGAAACACCTGGTGGATACCGGAAGATTTTTTTCCCCAGAACACGTTTAATCAAGAAGTGTCTGAGAGACTCGGTAGATTTAGATATAACTTCATCAAACTCAGCTTTCGTCATATTTGTCACTAAAGCTCATTTTATGGATCATCGTTGCATTTCAATGGTCGTAATAAACTAATGTTGGTAGAAAAAGTACGTCGTATTCTCGCAACCTTTTAAAGCGCTTGGTCTTGGCAAGCAAACAAGCCAATCAAGCCAACGAATGATCGAAAGATAACTGCAGCATGAAGTTTAATATTGACACAAGAGACGAGGGTATGATACTTTGTACAGGGAATATTATTTTTCTGCCAAATTTGGAGAGGCAGCACAAAAATGATCAACGCATGAGGTAATTTTGCAAATAGACAAATACGATTCTTAACTTTGGAAATTAAAGTTTTCTCGCTGATTTGAAGCTAGGGTGATCATGAATGTGGGAAGATTTAAAAATCGAGAAAAAAAGCATGAAGCATACCATCCTGACGGCATTGTCTATCGATTGATCGCAGTTTATGTCGAGTTCGATGACCTTCAGTCTTTTGTCAGTGATCGAATTGAGTTCTGCTGCATTAGCTGGATTCCGGCATCCTGCGATCAGCACACCAATCTCGTGGTTCAAGAACTCCTTCACCAATGCCAACCCAATACCGCGGTTGGCCCCTGTGACGAGAACGGAGTATGGTGCCATGGCTCTGACAAGTTTGAATTGTAATAATCGAGTATATAATCAAAATTGAAAGAAATATGAAAAAGTAACAATTTGACGTGACTAAATTGGTGTCGTCGCGTATCATAGAATAAAAAAACTAATAAGACAGAGGTTAACTTTGAAACATAAGAAAAAACCAAAAGAGTAAGCGAGTTGCTACTCATTACGTTATCGATCACAAGCTACTCGAATGTCCTTACTTTTTTTTAAACAAACAAACGTTCTATTATAGAGAAAACTTTCGAAAATGATAAACAAAAAGCGGTGGGTTCAAGAACCAATGGCAATTTTAAAGCAAAAATTACCGCTTTTCATCGATTTCTCCTGCCAAAACGCCGCAAACAAACGTAAAAAAATGCCGAAAGAATGAGAGATCTAAGTCTGCAGGAAAAGTGAGATGAAAATAACAAGTCTGGAGGGAAAAACGGGCACAAACCATAGACTACATCAGAAAATAGGTACAAAGTCAGAAAATGACTTTATTCCGATACATTTGTTTAAAAAATACTTCTTTAAAACGGTATAACTTCGAGATTTCTATTGTAAAAGCCCGCGTTATGAGTTTTGTCCAATTTATTGAAGCTTTTGATGAGGGCTTCGGCGCTTTCTTCAGGCTAAAATGGGAAAATTGCAAAAATGGTAACATTTTGACCAACCGATAATCCAGCTTCAACGCCAACTCTCCTCGTCATTTCTGTTCTACATCCTCCGGGGCAAAATGAAACAGACAGAATTTTATCTTCGAGCAAATCTACAGCCATCGTTCTCATTACTTGATTCAGAGCAGACTAAAATATTGGACGATTTCCTTAAATTGTTACCTAAACAAATCACCTTCGAAGCCCGGTACCCTAAAAATTTGAAGAAGTTTGATCCACCCCAGAAAAGGTTTGCATTGTTTCTTTCCAACGAAGCTGCATTTGATGAGATATTGATGATAGCTGCTCGATCGATTGAAAAATCATTGCCTTGTTGCAAGGATGAAGCTTGCTGGAGCAGAGGTAAGAGTGCCTAAAAGTGATATTTGGTATCAGACTAATGGTGTTTTTAGTTTATTAGAAACGATGTGAGTTGTACTTTTCGAAAGGCAGAATTTCCTGATGACGGTACCCCATGGCCATCGTATGGAAAAAGTGAAACCCTTCTAACAAACAATGTTATCCCTCACCTGTGTCAAAATGATCGTCCCAAACACATTCGACTGAAATTGTTCCATAAGTTGCTCTCTGGTAACCCTTTGTTTCGTGACCATGTGCACATGAACGCCAGCATTGTTGACAAGCACCGTAAGTCCTTTGTCGTTCACGATATGTTTTATCTGAGGGAGCGAAAAAAGCAGGTTGATTATTCAAAATGATATAATGTGCGTTGAACAAATTATTGAAACGTTTGAATGTAATGCTTCACGAATAGATAGGAATGGATCATCATCGACGCTATGTCAAATAAGTGGATCCATTTTCAACTTCTAGTAAATTTATAATTATTACCTCTTCCACTGCTCTGTCAATCGACTCATCTGAGCTGATGTCGAGCTTGATGATCCTCAGTCGATCGTCTTTGATGGACTTCAAATCCTCTGCCGCTTCTGGGTTTCTTGCTCCAGCGATAATGGTTTGAATATTTTCGTCCTTCAGAAACTCTCTGACTAAAGCTAATCCGATTCCTCTGTTCGCGCCAGTTACTAATACGGAATACGGTGCCATAATTTTCGAATTTGGGAGAATATATTAAAAAGGGTGAAGATGGCGATGAAAGTATACACAAATCAAGCAAATCAATAGGCTGTTTTAGAAGCTTTGGCTTTGCCAGAAATATGCCGATAAGTGGAACACCAAACTATTTATGCCTGTCAGTGATAACAAAAATAGTAGTGTCAAAAGATGAAGCTTCAAGAAACCATAGAATATTATACTTTGGTTTCAAGTTAAAAATTTATTCAAAATCATAAATTATCTATAAAATTTAAAATCGTTATATTTTAGATCTCAGATTTTCCTCTTGGTCTTCTAGATTTTTCAGGAAAGTGTCAATTAGTTTGATATATTCTTTAGGGTGTTTCCTAAACGAGATCAAAATCCAAATTCAAATTGGTTGATATGCCTATTTTACCGATAGTGTTCCACGTGTAAAGAGTCATTGAATCGCAGCACCTCGATGCGTTTATTATTCAACTTTTGTAAATGCCGGTGGAATTTTTCGATACTTCTAAAATAATTTACAAAACATGTAGTTAGAAAGTTGAATATTTCTCAGTATCTGCAAATTTTTTTAATATTTCTAATTGTAAAAGTAAATTTATATGCAAGTGATTGAAAATTCAATAGTTCTCTTTAAGGATAATACTCCTTTGTAGTCAATAAAAATTACAAGACAAGACTAACCGAGCAGGACAAACAGCATCTCCATCAGAATACACGAAACTCAAGACCTTCGGTAAATCCGGATGAAAGAGCAAATGGTAATACGTGCAGTAACTTTTCCAATCACCTCCGACCATTCGAATAAACTTTACCTAAAATGCAATAGAGTTTATTTTGAATTTTTCATTTATAAAGTACCCCGTAATCATTGGAAATGTAGGCACCGACAACAGCGCTCTTCCATAGTTTGTACTTGAGCAATTGAAAGAAATTCAGGTATTTCAGCTTTTCGCCCATTGAAAAATCGACTACTTCACCACTAGTTGGGGTTGTAAATTTTCGAGTGAACTCTACTGGACAGCTAAATTTGAAATAAAGAAATATCGTAAATTTTTTTAAATGGCGATGTGATGCCTATGCAGTATTCATGTTTTTTTTTGTATAGAAGGAAAATATGATTTAATTGAAATATGTATAGTAGCGTCATTTTTTTTGTTGTCAAAATTGTTTCTCCAGAATAAGGGTCAAATAACAAGTTTTCTAAACCGTAGCAAAATGATTCTCTACCTATCAAAAATGATTCCCCTAGTCCGTTTCAACATCTCCAATTCAGGATGTTGCAACAGTAGCGAGCATATGCAATCGATAGCGTTCATACTCAACGCATGAAGCGCCAACGACTTGTTCGGATCTTGTAGAATTTCGCCCAAATGTTCAGCCAGACTTGAGACTTCGCGAAAATGCTTCATCCTTATGCAGACTTTGAGATTCGCGTTATACAGAAGAGTGTTGAATCTAAGTTTTTGTATAAGTTGAGAAACGCATGGTATTGCATACCCCCGAGTTTCGTAGATCCTAACATACTTATCAACCGTAGATTTATTGGCACCAGCCCATCCTAGAATCACGATTATTGTATCCTAAAGTGTTTGATTAAACAACTCTAGTGGTCTAATTAAACTGTGAATTATATATACATAGCATATGTAGCTGAAGCATGATTATAAATTTCGATTTAGATTCGATAACCTTCAAAGCATAATAATTGAAACTATTTGTGATAAAAAGTCGAGTAAATTATCTTGATTTTTAAGGCGATTTAAATTATGTTACAGATAATTCAGGATCACTTTCAATGGCAATGATAACCAATTTCTGCGAATGATATAGCAGCACGATCGCAATGACATCTATTTTCAAATTAGCACTAACCTGATTTCGCTTCGGATAATTTGAGGTTGAATTAGTCAAGTAAGTGGCTCCAATGTAAGATACAGCCCGTTCCATAATCGGGAAGTGTCAATTTTGCTCCCATTATTCATTTCCAATTGTAAAATGAGCTGAGGCTTTGATAAAATAAGAGTGCACCCGATAAAGCAGGTCGAAAGTCGGTAGTGTCATTCAACTCAACGTTGTTTACAATTCGCTAAAAGTACGGCTTATTCTAGTAGTGCAAGATGTGTGTATGCTTTGATTAGGTATAGATACATTTTGAGCCGCCGAAAATTAAAAATTATGTAGAACAAAAAGTTCAGACAATAAGTACCACAAGAAATCTCCTCAAAAGAAAGATTTAACAAATTTTCAAATGAAAAGCTTTTTACTCAACAAAAGCAATCCAGCATTATTTTTGGACTTTTATCCTATTGTAGTGAATATTTTTAGCATATGCATTTTTCTTAAATTTGAGCAACTTTTGATACTTCTTTGTAAATGTCATACATTTCCTCGAAATAATGTCCGCTATTGATCGACGACATTTGGATAGCCATCAAGTGAAAAGCGAGTGAGAGAGACATAATGAAAAGACGCTCTATTGAAAGTCTTCTTCGTTTTCCTTCATTCCTTTCCATTTATTGACAAGTGTCAGTTTTTTTATCGACATTTTTGATAAGTCGCTGATATCGATTTTGATTATTTTCGGTTTTTACTCATTTAATCTTAGAATGAGCTTGTTTACCGTTGAGCAGTTAGAGTTAATCCGAAGGTTGAGAGCAACCGGCATGAAAATCGAACAAATAGTGGATGTAAGTTTCAGCATTTTCTCAAATTTATTCCTTTATTTTTCTAATTATCAATTTTTGGTACGAACTGAACACATTCAAATGAAAATGAATTTAATTAAAAGAATACATGAAACACATGTTCAATTTCTCGAACAGATTACTTCTTCTACACAAACTTTTCCCGGAAGGTTCGTTCAATTTTTATTCTTGTCAACACCTTCTCTGCAAAATTCTGAACTGACCAAATTTGCAATAATTCTAAAAAAAATAGAAATTTAGGCCTACCGTCAGCTGGACATTTTCGAAGGCGTTTCCACGTCAAATAGTGTGTCCGTTCAAAAGCCTGAATCATCCAAGACACATGTAGCTCGATCTGCTCCCTCTCCTCAACCACCTGTCCAACCAACGAGTTCGACCGATCGAGAACCGACTCCTGTCTCGATGCAGTCAGCTCAGAAGAAAGCTAAGAAACGACCCGCGTCCAACTCGCATCAAACTCCTGTGGTAGGATATTATATTTTCTAAACAAAAGTCAGCGACAGAATGAGAAAAAATGAAAATTCTGTGTTTTGAGAATTTCAAAGCATATTATCATGTTTTTAATATTTTTATTAGATGATATTTCTTTTTTTTCCACGAAACCCAATGAATGATCAATTATCAAAATTTAACGACTTTCGTCTTGGAAATTTTGAAATTCATTGCAAAATTCGAAAAAAAACTATTAAGGCCAGCAAAATGCGTTTATCTGACGATCGACCCTCCGTGATCGACATCGAATCTCCACCCCCAGCCATGGCCAGCAGTCTAATCAACGAGGATGCCTCACATCTGTTAGTGATTTTTTTTCCTATTTGATAAACTTCTGTAAACTGAATACCTAAGCACTCAAGTCATTCGAAAGTATGAACATAGTCTTCTCATCATTCTTTAACCCATTTCGCATGATCTGATGATTTGAGATTCTCAAGTCACCGTTGTTCTTCTGAAGTAGCACATATTTCAGAAACGTCGGGGACATCACGCCAAGAACAGACGCCGCCCGTCGTTTCGTGGCTGCAACCACATACCTTAGAAGCATTCCCGTCGATAAAATCAAAGGCCAACAATACAAGCAGTTCTCTGATTTTGTACGTTTTAAAACTTGTTTTCTTCAATTGAATGCAAAATTAATGTTTACCACATTCGATACATTGAAATTTATTCAAACGCCAATAATTTAACCAAAAAGTTCAGGAATTCGAAGGCCTTCACATCCCTGAAAAACTAGTCGAGTTGGTCAAAGCTTGCAACGACAAACTCCGAATCGAAATTTCGGATTACTTCTACACCAACAATCTGAAGCAGGGCGACATCGCCAATTTGACCGGTAAGAAAAATGTCATTTTTATTGTCTTAGAAGTTTAGCGAATTGCAAACCAAAAGAAATCCATGATACAGGTGATGGAAAAACAGTAAATGAAAAGATGTCGTATCATCGTACACTACCTTTCTATACCTTATTTCTTCTAGATCTTGTATCATGTTGACGCTGTTTTTATTTATTATAAAAGCTACCCTTTCATAACTCATTTTCTTTTCAGGACTATCTCCTTCGTCGATTTCCCGCGTGCTGAATCCGAACACCAAGGAATCGGTGACAATGATCAACATCTTCATCGTTTTCGCCTGCTATCTGGACTGCATCTCTTATCCGGATCTTTTGGGTGAAAAACTTAAAAAAATAAAGAGGAAGATTGTGTTGGCTGAAGACTCTAGAAAATGAGAGAAAGTGAAAGATCTTGACTTTGATGAACTTTTAAAAATTAATATCAAGCGTTTTTATGTTATTCTGAAATTTCAGAAGCCTACAATTCGATAAAAGATGGGAAGCAAAGCAGTCATAGGGCCCATAAGTCTCACAAGAAGTTCAAAACCGTGGACGAAGTCAGAAATCGACTGGATAACGCAGCCAAGAAATTTGAGAAGCATCCTATTTTGCTGGCGGTTTATTGAAATTAAAAAAAAAAACTACCTATTTTTAATAATTTTAGCCTCTGAACACCTACTTCAAAGAAACGCCCACGCCGGATTGGAGCAGAGCTGAGGAGATCGCTAAATCTTGCAACAATATTCTGGACGATTTGGCGAATCGAGGTAAAATTTTAGAAAATCTTTCTGATATGAATTCCGAGAATTAGAACATGCTATTTTTATAAACTGATCCGACTATCAGCTGCACATCGTCTTTCATGCATCATTTGATTATCCAGAAAATTAAAACATACTAATTTTTTTTTGTAACTCATCCAATTTTATGAAATGATACGATAATCAATAACTTATCATTCATTTCATACACCTTTTCGTGATCTAGAAATATGAAACATGAACAGGCATTTAAGGAGGTTTTGAGAAATATGAATCATGAATTCAACTAATCATTTATCTCATTTACTCTTTGTTTACCTAAAAATTTGAAACGTCACTTTTCTCTAAATTTTCAAAATCAGGTCTCTCGTCCAGTTCGTACGAAGCGATCACTCCGTTGGACATCTACCGACTGTTCGAGAAGACGAACCAAATCAGGAAGGAGCAATTTGCTTTGGATCCGGAAGGAAAAATCAACGAATTCGATGACAACTACATCCAACTCGTCATTAAACATTATGTAATTTTAAGATATTTCATTTAATTTTAACAAAAATTAATTATATGACGCGACCTATCTTTTCCTACGTTATTTCGCATTATTTTATCGTCTTTAATACCTGATTAGACGCTTCGTCGTCTAAACATATCGACTGTGAAAATTGAATTTAATTGTTTTTCATTTTTAAATTCAGACGGAGAAATCTGGAAAGGACGAAGCGACATCTTCGAATGCGGTGGATCAGGTATTAAATATTTTAGTTTTCGAACTAAGGATACTTTAGTTTACTTGGTAACATTTCGAATTTTAGATTGATATATTTCATGAGTTTATAGCCAAATAAGTTATACTTATGCTATTAATACGTCGTTGTTAGTGCGATATCTGATTCTAACAATTTCAGTCCTTCGATTCGCCATGTAACCTCATCGAGCAGGCCCAGTTGTTTCTGGAATTGTATTCCAAAGCCGACCTTCAAAATACCGACATCAAACCCATACTTTAGACACTACTTGTAAAAATTTAGGCCCACTTCAAAATTCAACCATTTTAAACCTTCCTCAACTATTAAGTGGAATATTGTAAATATTGAGTGGGTTCGGAAGTGAATGAATTTTAGCTTAATGAGATTTATAGTGAGCCGAAAATCGACATAGATAGAATCACATAATACTGAATCGTTTTTACAAATTCGTGTCATAAATGTCAAAATATCACAGATAATCAAAATACCATGATATGCTACTTCGAAAGTTTGAAATTTCATGATACATTGAAGATTATTTATCGTGATTGGAAAATATCCGGCCCTATTTATTTTGGTGACTACTTATTTTTATGATATCGTTTTCGTGCAGTTTTTGTTTGGAAATAAATTGTTGTGCAAATTTAGCAATGCGATTAGAATTTATTCTATTTTGCAAGAACCAAAATTGAATTTTAACTTGAGACACCCATAACTCGATAAATGAACAGGGAGATATGTAAATGATTCATGACAAAGCCGGAACGGTTTAATTTCGAATAATGAACATTTAATTCTTAACAAATCTGGACTAATATAATTGTCTGAAATTCTAATGATAAACAAACTGAATGACAAATGAAATTTTAATCGAGATACGAGATCTTTAATGCCAATTTTGAATAGCAAGATTTTAAAGATTGAAAATTTGTAGATGTATACAAAATAGTGTTACTTTTTCATTTGATTTATGAAATGGCTTAAAATGATATGGAAGAAGCGCATCAAAGATGACGAAATTATTTACGATCCTTATTTTCTTGAAACCTTCTTATATAATTTTATTTCAAATTTCAAAACCCACACAGTTTTTAAAAGTTGTGAAAATTGAAAAAAAGAAATATGAGCTTCAAAAAGCATTTACATGGAAAAATCGTGAAGTGAATTGAAGCTATAATTTTCCGCGTGAAACTACTTTAAGTTTTCCCCGTTACGATTAAATTTTCGTGATTTATCAAAGATGTACTCGTTATTGTTCTGCAGATCGGTGTTGCCTAGTCACTATGCGTGTGATCAACGAGCCTTAACTACGTGACTCTGCTCTATCTTATTTTTCCCTAGTCCAAATTCGTGCACCTCGCAGATTATAGACGCAGAGTAGCTAGACAATACCGATCTGGAGAGCAATAGAAAGTAATTTCAATAAACATAATCATAAAAGCGTTCCTAATAAATCAGAAAATGCTCATAAAATCAGGAACCTTAAACGCAATGCAGCATAATAAATCATGACAATATTCGTAAACTATGCTATGGGTTTAGAAAAATTGGGCAATGATATGATATAACTTTTCTTCGAGATATTACAAATATATAGGCAGTCCAAATACGAATATATCCAAGTATAAATTATCATATAACCCCTCGTCGCTGAGGTGTACGCAACATATATTGAAACGTATTAAATATATGCGTCCTACTGCCTATAAATAGCCAAATTGCATATAAAATGCATAATTTTAAATACGTTACCGAGTTTGAATATATAATATAATATAATAATATTGAAGATATTTAGCTGTTTAAGTTAATGTAATAGTACCAATCGTAGTCTGTCGACGGCCTATAGTTTTGCCTCTAGCGTAAGCCGCACCGGTGGGTAAAATGACCTGACCTCCTACTGACTGCGAATCCGCGAACGCTTTGTCTTTTCTAGAAATTTTTTATATGCCAAAAAATCTATATATCAGAAAAGCTACAGAAATTTAAAAATTTTGTCATATCCGCTATGAAATTTTACAACTTTGAACTTGTTTTAGATATAATAAGTACAGCATAGCAATATAGTGCAAAAGTAGACTAATTAGACTTTTAGGATATAGAATATTTCATAGAATTTTCACGACTAACCTCATTCCAATAAGGTAGAAAAATTGCTTTCGAATTTCCGGACGCATAGCGAAATTTATCACGAAATTAGCAACCGACAAAAGTCTGAATATATTAATTTTCCCTGAACTCCGATAGTGCTTTACCCAGGCATAGCATAAGTTAGAGCCACGATAATATCACTAAAGCTAGCAATATCCCATCTAATCATAATCATAACAGCGCTAGGCATGGAAACCAATAGTATTGAAGATCCCTAAAATTTAAATGTTGAAAATTTTTACCAATTGTTTAAAGGAGCCCATAAGAATTATCAAGTTCTGGTTTATACCATCAGATTGCTCTATAAAATAAAATGAAATTTCTAATATTTGCCCATAACACATGAATTTATTTTTAATTATAATATTTGTACGAAATTGTGCATGGATAACCTTAACAATCTTAATTCTTCTAATCGAATTCGCTGACTTTACTTCATTAGGAAAATGTGTTAGTTCGAAGGCAAAAGCACAGCACACTTCACCTATCTTAGATTTTGGTTCTGTACTATTTTTATAAATATTGTTTGCTCAGTAAGTAAAACAGAAAATTCACACACCTTTATGATTTGGGATTTTCAATCTAGTGAGTTTAACTTATGAGAATTTCCAAGTATACAGTAATTCACGCTCGAGTTAATCAGCTTACGGTGTTGACTTTATATTGCGATTGAAAAACACTAACTTAGTTGAAAACTTGTAATATTCTGTGTCTCAAAAATATACAAATTTCTTTAAACGAGCGTTGAACTTAAAAGTTATGAAGACAAGCAAAAAACAAGTTCCGGAAGACAAGGATAGAGAAGTTAATGAAAAAGTAATATATTTTTTAATTTAAAAGTAATAGATATTTAAAATAAACGGATATTATGCCTGGCTCTAGTCGATTCTTTGGAAAACTCCAGGGAACGAAACTTCGGATTATTCATTACTTAATTATTCAAAGAAACAAAGCACCCCGTATTTAAATTTTGACTTGTCTTGAAAAGTAGACTTATCGACATTGTAAACATTTAGAAAAGATAAATGTCATAAATTAATAATATTTAAAAAAAAAAAAAAACTCACAGCTAAAACCATCACAATAATAAGCTTATTGTGCGATTTACTCGAATTGCCAAATTTACTTTGAGCGCTGGAATGTTTCGCGAATTTCTAAAATGATCATCTTGAAAATTTTCAGAAAAAATCCAACTTACCCTCCTAACATACCAAACTTTGAACGCTGAAATTAGTGATACTAGATATGCACTCGGCACGAATAAGAAATGCAATGTGGAGTACCTAAAACTCGAGTTTTCGGGGAAATCATTCAAATTTATCAATTTATTGATTTACCATCCTGCAGAAGAACCAATAATAGCGCAATGTTGTGTGGTGCTCATTCGTTTACCCTCGTCTCCAAGAACTGACAATCCGGCGGTTAGCAAGGTGAACTAAAATTGATCAAGTTAAATTTGCTTCAAAATTTTGTATAAATTTTCAAAAAATACTTGGTTTGATTCACTGGCCATTTCTTTTTCTTTCTATATCAAATAATTTTTCTCTCGAAAAAATTTTGCTGACGATTATGCATTACTTTTGAATACGTTTAAAAATTTTTTCCGATTACTTCTAGTGAATTCATATTTAGCCCATAGACGGGGTCTGTTGTGAATAAATGCCAATTTATCATCGTTAGATTTTTCAACCCCCAACAAGTCATTCATTTTGAATATTAAATAATTTTTCAAATCGTCCTTGGCCTCGAAAATATCTTGTTTTCTGCCTACCACGGCCCAAATTGGGAGTAGCGAAAGGAAGAGAATCTTCTTGTTGGTCGAAAATATTCGATTGTAAGTCGCCGGCCGAGTTACGGCACAAATTCGCTCATAGGCAATCAGCAAAGTACCGATAGCGGGCAATTCAGTACCGAGAATCAGGGAGTGGGGCCAGTAGCGCTGGAAATTAGAATATTTTAATTCGTATAAATTTTATATTTTATTGGCATCTAGACAATTTGTGAATCTCTGACATTGTAATGTGATGGTGATAAACGAGAGTTGGTTCATGTTACATTAAAAGGTCTCCATATTTCAAACTTTCAAATTTTATATGATACTTTGATGTTATGAATCACCATTCTGAAGTGAAAATGATATGTTCTTGAAAACTATGTCTTGCAAAATTCGAAGAAAAATTGCAAATCTTAATTTTCTGGTTATTCTTGCATATGAAAAGTCGTTGACATCCTATCTGTGTAGTTCTAAATGTGGGAAGTTTAGCTTTTTGAAGCATAATCTGTGAATTGAAGTAGGAAAATGCGGTTTTATGAGTTATGACTTACATGATAAAAACAATCGTATACTGAAATGGGCACTGTTATCCTCCCGCTTAGCAGACCGGATAATCGACCTGAGCCGACCAATAGATATGATATCGCTGAAGTTGATTGATTAAAATTTTAGCACTGTCCCATTACAGTTGAATACTTGGTTATAGAAATTGGTTTAAAGCAATAACTCTGGTGATTTGATAAGAATATTTTCTGCTAAGCAAATATGGAAGCATTAGCTTATTCTGCAATCATGACTCAGAAAATTACTGAGACATATAGCTCGAGTTATATTTTCAAAATAATAGCATGACAATATGCAATTGTCTCAATAAATGTAACTTCTCTTCTTTGTCAATATGGAAAACACTTTTTTCTTATAAATAGAACTGTATATCATGTGAAAAATAAATCAAAAGTCGCGGAAATTCTCTTAGGAACTCGTTCATTTGCACATATTTTATGAATGTCAACATGCTTATGGTGAATGAACGTGTTTGTGCTCATTTTCTCTAGAAATAGGGAACTAATTATAAATTGTAATAACGAATCAACTTTTTACCATCAACAAGATCCCCGAAATCAACCGCAGCGAAAAACACAAATTTTCGCCGAAACTCCGAATTCGAAAAGAATATCACCAAGTTTAACGAGGAGAGAAATGTCGAAACTATACCTAAATTGAGATATTTTATAAAAAAAATAAACATAGAAATATATTTACCTAAAGTGATATACAAAG
This sequence comes from Diploscapter coronatus, assembly GCA_964036155.1. NCBI lineage: Eukaryota > Metazoa > Nematoda > Chromadorea > Rhabditida > Rhabditidae > Diploscapter > Diploscapter coronatus. Next base: position 14,615,069 of record OZ038422.1, read on the forward strand.
AGCACATAAACAGTGTGCTATTATGATCCACTAAAAACCCAGTCATCAGGTTGAACTGAAATTCGAAAATATTTCTTGTTTTCCTAATATTTGGATACAATATTATTTTTAAACGCTATATATAAGGAAATATAAATGTAAGTCAAGGGATTTAACTTGTACACGGTAAAAATAATCTGATTAAATATACAGGTCAAAAGTGTTATCACAAGTTAAAATGTATGCAATTCATCTGAAACGAACTAAAATAACCGCATGAAAATAGACCTACACAAAAACTGAAGCATACAAAACTTTAATTTGATATTTGGATTTGGAATTTCTGAATTGTCTGTCGAAAATAGAGCATACAAATCGTATCCGATTAAGAATGTTCAAAGCACAGGAAATTTTTTGCAAGTTTCTAAAAAAAATTAGAATGTCGGAGGTAAAGATCAAATATAATTCCTTTCAAAGCGGTAATAAACGTTTTTTTCAAAGTCGACTTCAAATGCCAAATCACATTTTCAACACAATTCGAGATAGGGGATTTTGAAGCTAGAAGATTTTCGGTAAAAGATAAGAATTACGGAGAAATGTATTTTAATTTTAACAAGTCTGGTGAATTTATTCGAAGAAAATAAGGAAATTCTCTAGAGTGAAAATCTGGATTAACCTAACGTTTTATATCAGCATTATGATAAAAGAAACTAAATTATGGAGCTACATTCTTATGATGTTGAAATAAAATAAACGTTGAATGTGGGTTAAGTATGCAATTAATTAAAGCAGAATGGTGACGAAATATCCCTTGGGGTATGGTAGCAAGATTTGCAGATAAGGTCTATGATTAAGATAGAAAATATTTGTATAATATAAAAATTAAAAGAAGTTATGAAAAAACATTTAAACATGGCACATATATCTACATTGATGCTATATGAAAGCAAGAAAATATTGTAAATTTTCAACATCTATCCTGAATACATTAAAGAACTGTACAGTCTGACATGAGTTGATAAATTAGCGATAAAAAATAAAATCTGCATCTTATCTAAAAATGAAAGTTGTCATAACTAAATAAAATTTAGTTTAAAGTTTTTTTTATTTGTATAGGCAACGTTGATATCTTAACATGAGGTGATAGGATACGGATAAAGTGAGGCAAATAATTCGTTCGTCGAACGCGCAATTCTCGCAGTTCGCTTCGAGGAAAATAAGTTCGAAACTCGCTCGGACGGAAAATTAGCGCAGGGAAGTCGAAAATTGCCGAGAGATGTGGGGAAAACATGGACCTGAGACATGACAGGCGAGCTGAATAACCAGCACAACAACGCGTGAGCGAATACGATTTTAACATTTCACATAAAAATTGCCGATAGATGCCAAAGATGAAGGAAAGATCTTAGAGACTATACTCTTTTCGGGTTTTATCATATTTTGTATTTTTGGAGTAAAGAAATTTGGCAATTATTCAGATTCAATCTACCACCGAATTAAATCTTTTAACCCAGATGATTTTGGAACATCTACAAAATTTGACATTTTGAATGTTTGAAGGAAATTCAAGAAATCAGAAGATACAATTTAACAAGAGTTTAGTTCCTGGATACGATAATACTGCACTGACCTCATTAGGTAAAAGACCACCATAATTTTTACCTTTTGAAAAACTAATTCTTAGAAAATAAAGTAAGTAGCCAGGTATAAATCTTCTAGAAACTTCGCTCTTCAAAGTCGAAATTTGTATTCAAAAATAGGAGAATTTCTTGGAAATGTCAGGAAAGCCAAAACTCGAAAATGTATTCAAAATTAGAGACGGTGAAGCGATAAGTAAAACAAAAATCTGTTGGTTGCAATTTTTTGAATGTCATTATTTAGGCTCAAGGTATTTATCAATCCCACTAAAATTTTCAAAAAGCAAAGAGGTCTGGAAAATGACACTTTCCACAAATGGAAAAAGTTGATAATTACAATAATGGAGTTACTCGAAAAATTCTAAAATTTCATTCATAAATTTTTCCTGGAATTGTAACAAGATAATTACGATAATCTTTGAGGCAAGGTATAGAAAAATAAATAAACTAGATGGATCAGTTGTGGCATGAAGATTAAACATCGCCGGGTTTTCACATATCGAAAAAATCTTGAACTTTCCTGGAATCTACAGAAGGTATTAATCTCAAACTAACCTGAATTTATAACTCTCAGATACTACGATTTCAAACCAGGGAAATCGGGTAAATCTGCCACTTAATGATGTACGATATCTCATGAATACTAGCCGATATGATTATTCCAACTTCGTCTCCAATATAATCAGAAAACCTCTAGCCTAATGATATAGGATATTAAATAAAAATCGGCTGATATAAAAATGTCACATTATACTTTCCGGACAATCTACGGTCAGTGAAGCTAATCCAATTCCACCTGCGAAAATTGACTTAAACCGGGTTATTCAACGAATGATTAAGCGCTTGTATGAGAAATTTCTTTGAATTACCCGAACATAGCTAATTTGCATTTGCTTAGTGGCTCAGTGGTAGTGCGTTGCGATAGCAGCGAAAAACAAGGACAAAGTTCGATTCTTTACATTTGTGAGCGTGGAATAACAATTAGAATTTGGATGGGTCAGGATGAAGTGACTAAGTGATGAGTTCGGAGAATTTATCATGTAGTCTATGTGATCATGAGAATTTGAAATTTAGTTTGAAATAATTAAAGATGAATTTGCTCAGATAAAGGTCATAAATATGAACATTATTTATTACATAAAACTGGTCATATTTCGCTTTATACTTTATCAAAAATTACTGAAATTTAGTAAGGTTTTATTTTGATCATCGTAATTTTCCGAATAGTCAAAATTATCTCCGTTTAGGTTAATTACGGTCAATGAAATTTTAAAAAAAAAATACACCTACATTTAAAACGAATCGAACGGAACGCATCAAATAGGCTATAGCCTAGAAGCTAGGCTTAAGTCGGACATTTATAATTCAATGGCAAGGCATATTTGGCTGAAAGAGCATAAGTAATGCAATTTGCAATAGAGACAATTTTATTTACGGGCCCATCAAATTTATTTTATTTTGGACAGACTATTCAGAAAATAATATTTGTTTTGGAGAAACAATTGTTTCAGGAGTATTTTTTCATGAAAATAATCTGAAAATTGCATTGTTATTCCACTTCGCGTAGTATTTTTATTTCAGATGACGTGGCATTTACCTGAAAAGTAACAATAAAATGATATTTTATCATAAATGGCTAATAATAAAGTTTTCGAACTAACTTGATCAGCAATTCTGAAATGCAAAAAATGAACTTTAAGATTTTCTGAATTAATATCTCTATTCCATAGTTCTGGGTATGATACTAAATTCGGACTCCGATAATAGAAAAATTATATTATCAATGACCGATAACTTGCGACGAAGTTAGTGATGCACAAATTCGAATATGTAAAGTGCACGTTGCGTATTTACAAATGGTTGTATAACTCATTCTTTGAATATGACGTAATAGCATAAGCTCTACTGCAAATAGCGCGCTAATTTCCTCGTATCACAAGTCAGTGACATTTAGCCCGTCTCAAGTAGTTGATCATTGACAATAGCTTCTTTTCAAAACTGAAGCCTAAGTTATTATAAGTCTAAAAATTTGCCTTCAACACATGGCTGGCGATTTTCTTCGAAATTCGATTCCAATAAATCGCAGCTCTGTGGCAACACTGGAGCTTAAATTACCATAGTCTTCAATTTTTCCAGTCTCCCTACGCGTTAAGTTCATATAATTTTCGATCGGCTAATAACCCGTACAAGACTCATTTTCCCGTCTATTTACATTCACGCTAAATTGGAGATTTTCTTCAGAATTCCGAGAATATGCTTGGATCGCATGTATTCTGTTGCTATATGAAATTCTCAATGATAAATTTATTTGAGCACTTTTTTATTCTTTAATTTATCGCCGAACGAACAAATTGAGTGTTTATCAAATGAGAAATTGAGCTTTGATAAAAGTTTTTTTTTCAAAGATTAGATTTTTGAAAATCAAGCAGCAAAGATCATTCCGGCATAGGTTCTGATATTCAAACTATTGGAAGAATCATCTGTTCTAATATAGAAACAAGATGAGGTACAGACTTTATTGGCGCCATATTCATCATGGCATGTTTGATCTACCAACTGTTAAATATGAGAAAAGATTAGTTTTTTTAATTCTGAAAAAAATTCGTTTATAAATATTCCTTTTGTATATCAGTTTCCCTTATTAATAATAAAAAATCACTATCCCTACGTCGCCAATCATCATTAGATTCACTCTGACCATTGCAGTCACACTTGTTTTGCGACTGAAATCCAACTTAATTTCCTTTTTTTCTTTTCGAAGGAAAATATCATTCTCCAACCTTTGCCGAAATATCATGCAGATAAGAAATCGAATCGCCATCAGATATGCCCGGTGACGTTTTCCGGAGAGATTTCCTAGAGAATTGGGAGTTTAATTATCAAGTTGCTTGATATCAGAATTTTTTTCTGAATCTAAGGATCATCAAAGATCTGGAGGGCTAAAATTCTTTACCATGACTTATTCTAATAGTTCAATTACTCTAGTAATTTCATGTTTATAAGTTTAGAACTCTGAAGAAGTGACCCTTTCTCCACAAGGTAAGACAAATTTCCATATTATTTTCTCTCCTCAATTTTTTTCGGTTTTGAATCAACAAGTTCTTATTCTGAAGCCAACCAAAATTTTGAATACATTATTGCAAAATTGCATGTGGCTCTTGAATATAGCCAACTAAACAATTTCAAATGTTCTTTTCTTTCATACCCAAATGTCGCCTTGACATGTGTCTAGCAATTCATTCTTTTGCCTCCCAATCTAACCTGTTTGGATGGAAGACGGTGATACCCTTTCTCGGCTTATCGTTTGTCTTCTCAATTTGTCAAATCTTTGAAGAATCTTGAAAAACTTCTCTTAGCAATCGTTACCATTTTCAGATGAGCGAACGTTACCAGTAGTAGCTTCCACGTTACCAATGGAGCAAATACAGATGATCCCTCAGATGGTACGGTACTTCCTGAAACTACAACCGTTAAAGCAAAGCCATCCGGTGCAACCAATCCGTCTCTAGGACCTACAACTTCCCCCCTCAGCCCGTCGTACGAGACCCATTCTTGTCCCAGGTACAAGATTTGCAATGCATACGTAAAAATGACTCATCGCTAATAAAATTTCAATAAAATAGAAAAACAGGTCTTATAGTCTTTAATGCTGATCTTTCCCGAGAAGCTAATGTTTCGCGTTATCAGCAAATGTCACAATAATTGAATTAGAATGGAATTTGCTAATTTTATGCGTTTGCTTTCGGTCGAATAATTTTTCAGTATTAATTATTAATTCAATGCATGTAAATTTCAGACTGCGACATATGGAGCAACTCTTGGACCTACTACCCTCCTGATAAGACCTTATATGGGGTAGGTTTGAAATTTCTTGATTTGCCTTCATGTTATCTCACCCAAATCCACCTGTAGTCTCTATCAGTTCCTGCAAAATCGACGAATTTTTGTGCTAGAATTGGGTGAAGATCGTGATAGACATTTCTCTCCAATTTATCAAGAGATAGAATTTCAGACCTTTGTGGCGGAGGTGACCTCTACTACACCATCGATGAATTTGGTGCCTTCGCCTGTCAACGAGATGGTCCACCGGGTGCCACGCCAGCAAGCTTCCACTCTCAGGAACATTGAGATTATCTCACTTCAAGTAAGACAGATTTTTACGAATCATCGAGTCGAATTAGTGTCTCGAAAGGACTTCTATCGAAAAAGTGCGTCTCCGAGGAAAAATTGCTGGAATTTGCGAACATTTCAAAGCATCTTTCTCTCTCAAAAATCCAGCTTTATGCCTAATATGTTCTCTATGAAAATCAATAGAAGGAAAATAAATTCAATTTTAACTTTCAGACATTCGGACCAACCTGCCCACGTGGGTTGGGCTGTACTACGACGGAGCAGGTGTGCTGAGATGGTTGGATGGAAGGTCTGGAGATTTATTGTTCTTTGGGGGATCACAAATATAATTTGCAGTGCAAAACAATACACTATGCTTTCTTCATGGAATTTATTGTTTCAACCCCGTCAACTGGGTTCTTCCGCCCTCAGCGACGCCAGCAGTCCTGGAAACACCAATAACGGTGTCGAGGTCGTCTTTGGACTCACCTGGAACGTCGGTAGGGCGTCATGCTACTCTTCTAATTGTAAGAATACAATTTGGTTCCAATTTTAGATGACCCAATGATCCAAAGTCCGTCTACTGCAAGGCGCCGCCTCCATGATTCTGACTGAAATAGAATAGAATAGTCCTCCCACATTTTCTTTCAAAGATATGAAATTTAGCTATGAAATAAATGAAGCATTTTACTTTTTCCCGAAAACCTTGATTCTTTTCAGAAAATGTTCCATACAATATTGGTCCCACTAATCTAATTCTACATTAGGTGGAATTAGAAAGATTGCGAACATTTAGTTTTTTTTGCCAACGTGAAGCGAGACCAAATCTAACCATTGCTAATTTTTACTATCCCTACAGAAATCATAAAATTAGCGTTTACGCATGTGACTTCCTCTATATGCAACAGCCACATTTTAAAATGTAATTAATGGGAAACTAACTAAAAGATAAGGAAGAATTTTCGACAGCATAAAATGGAATTTATCGGGCTAATAGCCGACTGAACTAGGCGCCCATCAGCTTCTTCTTCTTCTTCCTCTTCCGTCGTCTTCATTAATTATCACTGACTCTCATCGTTCTCTGCTTTTCTCCATTTGCCTTTCTACGAATAATGTGATCTCCTTCGATCTTTACCTCTTCAGGATAGCCTTTTCTTCTTCTTCATCTCGCCACTTCTATTCTCATCAATTCTCTTTCACGTTCATAATATCTCCGAAGATTTCTTTATCTCTCCTGCCGTTTTGGCCAACTCGTCCTTTATCATTAACTATCCCCCTTCCGATCAGAAGTCGATGTTGAGATAGCCACCGCAACGTTGCTTCTCTTTAATAATGCCCTACTTCATGTTGGCAGAACTTCAAGTTTAAAGGCTAGTATTTAATGGCATCTCACCGTGTTCTCTATCAGGAGGAGGATTGGTTTCCTCTTCGAATGCCATTTAATCCGGGGGCACAGTGCACGTTTACTTGTTGCATCTACTTTACTGATTTTTCATGAAGTAAAAAATCTTCCTCTCACATACCAAAGGTCGTTCAAAACCTTTCGTTAGTCATCATGGCAAAAATGATCACAAGCTCATTTCACTCGAACTTCGGTATTGAAATATCGACCTAATAAATCGGAATGATCTATTGATCTTTAGTTGATGTTTCATGCTCTTCAAAATTTCTTATTTTCAACTTTTGACTTTTTTTACTTGACCATAACGTACTGTCTGCTTAGCATGAGAGAAACTGTAGGATGTATCCGTCAAACTAGTTTTTTTACCAATTTTATCTAAAGAATAGGAGAAAGCTAACATCTTCAAAAGGTGAAGGGTAAAGCTGCTTGGAAACCCGCAGGTTATTCATTTTATACTGACAGAATATCCTCATCATCATTTGTTTCTTCTTTCAAATTGTGTTAATCCGTGCATTATCATGTTCGTAAAAAGTTTCAGTTATTTTATTCCCGATAAAAAATTCAATCCAATCAAATTTTTACAGAAATCAACGAGGATGAAATTTCTGGATTGGACGAAGATTTTCTATGCACTATCGATTTTGGCAGCTGTTGAAGGCTGTGCCAGGTAAGATAAGAAAATAAATAAAATTTAGCGATGTCTTTCAGAACAGCGCCTGGAGAGGGCGAATTAACAACGTTGGGACCAGGTATGAAAATTGGAATGAGATTTCGAGTAAAGAGATGTCTATAAATCATGTGCCAGATTCACGAAGCGCCTACCAGCTCTTACCGGAACCCTTTCAAATCCAGAAAATCTTTCTGGTGGAATCAATCACTAGTGTTTGTGAATCCAAGCACTGAATTAGTTTATTGTGAAACCTTAGAATAGGCGAATAAAAATGACACAAATTTGAACTCAGATGATACGACACCCCTTCCTTCCGGAGCCACAACCACGCCAAGCAGTGATTCCACGACCACGCCAGGTGGCGATGTCACGTCTGGATCAACAGCGGCTCCAACGTCTGGATCTACTACCGCTATGACTTCGACATCAAGTAATCTTTGACATCAATGATCTGAAAATACATTATAAGGCTAATTTTAGCCGGCTCTTCTTCTTCTTCTTCATCATCGACAACGGTAACGTATAAAATTAGCAAGAGTAATTAACAAAGACAGTCATTTGTTATTTCAGACGATGTCAAGCACAACAACAATGCCTGGTTTGAATTCAATTTGAAGGAATTCATCAATCGTTTTCAGATTGCACTGTTATTGGGCCACAGTGGACTTATTGGGCAGAGGATAAGATGTGTTATGGGGCAAGTAGCTTAAATTTTGCAGGAATTTCTTTTCTTTTTAGTCCTACTTGAAGCCTTGTAATATGAAAGTTTAAATACTATATAACTGCATATCTCTTCTAAAAAAATCATATTTACGATTTCATAACGATTTCAGATTTCTCCCAAAATTGCATAATCTCAATTTTCCGTAGAATATTATTGATGTAGCTGATATATCGAAGTTTTTCGAGGTAATACCCATTTGCATGCTTTTAGACAATTGGAAGTGGCAGCAACTACTACACGATGGATCAATACAAGAATGGCGCTTGCAACACTTTTCATACTGGAGCAGAGCCGGCTAGTTTCACCTCGCAGGAACAATGGGATTATCTTGTTGGCGCTGATGGGAGTAAGACATTTTGTTAATATTCTTCCTCATCAGACCTAAGGAGAACGACCGTCAGAAAGCTCTTTCGATCTGTCCCCTATAACGTTTCCTATACAATTTTGTATCTCTAACCGAAAGTTTTCGCTGCGCGTGCTCGCAATAACAAGAATTTTGCCACATGCGACCTACTTCTGCATATTTCCTTCGCTTGACAAAAGTGCTCCCTAAGTCTATTCCTCATGGAAAGTGCACTTAATTTGAATAAAAATAGATTGATAAGAAAAATTCAGTGAAAACTCCGAAGTAGTGATTGGTGAATACGACGAACATTCCAAAAATTCTTTTTTCCCATTTCATATTATCGTTTGAAAGTTCTAGACTTGACTATTAGTTAAATCATCATAATCGTCACACATTCGCATTTTACAGAGATCGTACTTGAATCTTCGCTTTGGATCGGGCTCGAATTTGATGCCGCGGGCAATCTAGCATGGATCAACGGCCAGTACGTTTCTTCCCCATTTTAAAGCGCACAATTAATCTTATTCTCAGTTGTTTGCATTAATTTTCACATCAAGGAAAAATTTTAACCTGGTACCCGGTGTTAATCTCCTTGTGAAAAATATCCAGCTAATCGTAAGGTATTGTCGTGAATCATCTTATGAATACAGTTCCGTTAAAAATCTTACTAAGCTTACAACAACTTTATTTTTCGTTTTGGTTGAAAGTTTGCCAATGTCTGGTTCTATCCATCTTGTGCCCTTCTCCTAACTTTTCACGACAAGTTTAATTTTTTCTCTAATGAAAGGCGATAAAGATGTGAATTACTCTAAGAAAAAAGTTCCAATTATTTTCATGAAAGTGATTAGCATATTTTCATCCAATTTAAAGATAAATCATCCTATAATTCATTCGAAATAACTCAGACCTGTGACTTGGGTTCGTGCACCAGCAGCGTTGGGTAACACGGGAACACCAGGATTCGCATTTGATGTAAGTATTCAAATAGTTATCGGTGCGATAGAAAAAAGTTATGTTTGTGAAGTGCTCAGGAAATGATATACTGTCAGTAATACAAAATTAAATTTATAACGGGGCTGTTGACGTATCCGAATTAATAAGCACTTTTCACTTCTCTAAACTGGTAACAATGAATATGAATTAACTAGTGTACACTTGCCAGTAAATGCTAATTTTGAGCCGTACTTTCTAGCACTGATAGTATTTTTCATTGAGCCGTTAAAATTTTTCTGAGACGAAAATGAGCAATAAGCCTCGATTCTTAATTTTGTTCATTAAAATGCGACTCACATTATTCTCAAGCAATTTCAATAGCTTCTTTCCTACACTTTAAACGATACTTATAATGCTGACAATATAAGAATACTGATTTAAATTTAATTTTAGGATAATTGGGTGCCAGGTAAGTGTAGAATTTTTAATTAAACATCGTAGTTATTAGTCCGATTCGATAAAATTCTAAATTATTTCAAATAGGCTAAGTATACCTCGAGAGCTTTAAGCCCATAGAGAAGTTCATGATAGGAGAAGAACATAGTAGATTGAAAATTTTAGGAAAATTGTTTAAATATTTGAATTTAATTCAACGATAGTGAATGCCAGTTTAAAGAAATCATTGCCTCAAATTATCAATAAATAAAACTCTAGATGATCCTGAGAATCCCACCGCAGGCTTCCCAGATCGTACTATCATCTGCAGAGCACCACCTCCACCATAAAGAGTCTCACTTTCAATACTTCACAACTCAGAAGCTGTGCATATTAAATATTAATTTATTCTTTTTCTTCCTTCTTACTTGCAATTTAATAAATTATTTTTATTGTTGAAAAATCTATGAAAATGGAGAAGCAAAGACCAGTCAAACTAGCACTTGAAATACTAAGATAGAATGAAAAGTAGAAATGAAAGTTCTCGGAGAGAAATTGCAGAGGTAGTTCAGGGGTAGGACAGGGGTAGATCATAGCAGGCGCAGATCTGTGCCTGCCATGATTCACCCCTGATGCAGAGATGCATCTACCCCCGCAGCAGATCTGCACTAGCTCTGCGGCAGAGCAGCAGCTCCTTGCTCTAGAACGTTCTTCTTTTCTCCTTATATTTCTTCATTTTCTTTCTTTTCCTTATGTTTTTCTTCCGGCTGCGGGTGAGGATATTACCCCCCACTTCTTTAAAGCAAGCACTTTTCCGTCATTATGTTTTATTGTTCAGCGAGTTTATGGAGCGTGAAGGATAACGTCCCTCACTCCCTGCTGCAGCTCTGTACTATCCCTGACTTCTGCTGCAGGTCTGCACTGCCCCTGAAATAGTCCTTCAACTTCTCTCCGAGAATTTTTACCTAAAAATCGATTTTTTAGATAAAGTTAATATAAATTTCAGAAAATCGATCATTTCGACTACTCAGATACCCATGTAAACGCAGTTTGCGATAGATTCTGGCTCCTCGAATCTTTTTACCCCTAAAACGATCAGACTCGTCAAAAAGAAGTTTACAGACGGGAGATGTGAGTTCCGTAAATGGGATTATTTACATTGGATATGAGACTATGTTAAACGAAAAAATCATATCTCCCTGTGTGTGCACATTCTAGAAGAAGTTCTGGAACAAAAGTTGATCAACTTAAAGAGCTCTACAAGATTTTATGGAAAACTCCGACGTTAACTCACATTACGCATGTAAACGCAGCACGTCCAAAATGGTTTTTGACCGTCGGTATCAGTGAAAGGAAGATTTTTCTGAAATTTTAATTAATGAAACTTTGATTGAAAGAGGTGTAAATTTGATTTACAGATGATCCCGCGAATGGGGACATGCTCAATGTGGTACGAAAAATAATTTCATAACTTAGTCCAAACAACCTATAATAAGTGAAAAATTTAGGACTTTAAATACGGATATTTATATAAAGAAATAATATTCAAATTATATTTTAGTGGTGCCGTGCTCCAGTGCCTTAGCGCGCAATCTGCAGTCATTGAAAGTTAATTTATTATCTCATCCCATTGAAATATCATCATGCAATATCTACACATATAAGTAATAATAAGACGTGAATGTAAGGGTGCGTTCATACTTAGCTGCATGCAACCTGCAGCTCGCTCGAAATAGCATGGGAAATGAAGAGAGCGTGACTGCATCAGTTATTTTGCTCTCTTGGTTTTCCATGCTATTTCGAGCGAGCTGCATTGCAACTAACTGAACGAGCCTATCAATTTTCATATTTCAATTCATTTTTACTGTATATTCATTTCAATAAATTTGTTTCTTCCAAATATTACATTGTAGCTCGAATGTTTGATGCAATTGAGTGTGAAAAGTTAACCGGAAATTTCTGTCTCTAAGAAATCGCGTTTTTTCGCAATTTATAAACTAAAGCACAAACTCAAATAGGTGGATTGCAAAATGCAATTTCCGCCCAATTACTCAATCTCACGCACAAGTGCGATATAGTTTCATTTTTCACCCAGCAAGCTGATTGAGAATTTTCATTATTTCCGTATTTACTTGGGTTGAATTCATAAAAACAGACTTTTTCATATTTTTACCTAAAGTTACTTGGCTACAAATTTGCATTGACGAAATGTTTCGTGCTTAACTCTAGGAATATACTCTAAAATTTAGATTTCTAATTTTATAAATTATTTTAGAATTTTTCAGCATAAAATATGCAAGGCCAATTTATCGACGAGAAATTTGTGCAATTTTATTCAGTCACCGTTCAAACCATCGGTATCTTATTTTGTATCATAGCTCTGATTGGAATGATTCGTTCGAAAATCGCGTTTTCCAATCCCATATTCATTTACGCCCTGATAATGTTGATATTCAATATTTGTACCGAAATTTTGGAGAATGTTCATGGATTGCCTTCGTTCCTGACTCAGAAGTCGATATTTGGTGAGTTTATAAAAGAGTTATTATTTCAAAACATCACTTTTATTTTAACTTCATATTTTTAATTGTTAATTACGGTGAATATTTTTATATTTTTATCTTTCTGCAAAAATTCAGTTCCGGCAGTCCCATTCATGAGACATGTAATAACGGTGATGTTCAAAATGCGTGAATTCACCGATTTGTTCGTGCTCATCGTGTTTTCCATCCTTCATTTGCTCGCGATCTATCGACCAAAGAATTTTCAACACATGCAATTCCTTATGATTTACGGGCCTATCGTATTCATTTTTATTTTAGCGGCGGCATGCATAAGTAAGCAAAATCTTTGTATTAAAATAAAAATATTTTATATTGCCAACCATGCAAGAAGACATTAATTTCAGCTCCAATAGTCATTTTCGACATGTACCGGTACTATCCGGCGGATTCATTTTGGAACTTCGATCTTACTAATCCATATTCGAAGATTTATATTACTGGTATGGTAATCATTCAGGTATGCGAATTTTATAAATCATTTAAAAATCGAAATATATTATTTCAGATAATTTGCGTCTCTTTCTTGATATTTATCGATGGCATGATAATGTATCGTTTATTAGCCATGCGGAACTTCCAGGGAATTGCCTTGGTTACGCAATCGGTATTTCTTTTTATCAAATTTACTTTTTGACGTCGACTGATTCGATTATCGTATATTTAGAGTCTGCAAAAAATGAATCGGGAAGTCAAATTAGCCGTGCATTTTACGATACTCGCTATGTGCTTTATCGGTCAAGCGGTTTGCTTTTACTTCTTTACTAGGTACGAATTAGCACCTATTTACAGAAAACTATTATCCCACACGTAATCTAGCACACATTTTGATAACTTTCTATCTTGAATAAATTATAAAATACCCTTATTTTTTAAAATAATAGCGCTATTACGTAATAAACTCAGTGCCAGGAAAAGATAGATATAATTTCTAGCTTTATTCTATTTCTCCTGCATTTAATTTGAATTCAGTAAATTATGGGTTGTTTTCAGGGGACCTGGAGTCACTAAACTGTTGTTTACAGTTTCGTCAACTTTTAATTCCTCAAAATGGGGAATTTACGCCTTTGCAAATGCAAAAGTAGGCCTTTTCATACATTTTCAATTAAAGTTTGTACTTTCAGGTTCGGAATGCTGTGTGTTGCTGCAGGAAAAATACGGTGGGAATCGCGGTCGAAAAAACCACTAGTAATAAGAGACCAAGTTATTCTTGATTATTGGGAATAAACTAGGAAATTACTGCATACCCAATAAAAAAAGTGTTCCAATTTATATAATTTTACCATTATGGTATAGGTCTGGTAGAAAGTTTGGGTCTTTCTTTATTAACTTTGAGGATTTTTCGGGTCACCAGCATAAGCATTTATTGGATATAAACAATTACACAGAATAAAGCGTAACTCCTAGACGATTGAATTACTTGGTTGTCATGCTACTAGATTATTAGCTTATGTTTTGAGCCCGATAAGTGTGCTAATCGCGATTGAAAGCCCAGTGGAGACGATAAAAGACAATAACATGATTACGAACAGCCAGAGATTAGTCTGGAATGAAAAAGAAAAGAAAATATTTTTCGACTTTTGTAAAACTTGCCGATTTGTTTACTTCCTGAATGAGATAAGCTTGACAATTAGTTTCCTCAGGTAAAATCTGTTCCTTGTCGTCAGCAATCGTGCACCTGGAAGCCCACCATTCTGAATATCAGATTCAACTATATTTATCACTTGAACTTCAAAGTATAGCAAAGCAATTTATATCTTAGTTTATGTATCGAAACAAAGTAAGAAATAACTCTGAAGAAAATGGGAAGCGACTGCAAAAAATGGGCTTACCTTTGCTTATACTGAACCTTTTTCAAAAATCTAAAAAGTATTATGCTCCGGCTAATCTCGCCGATCAGATAAATGCTACATCTTTTCATGATTACTAATCCTGGAAATTCATTTGGTCTTTCTAATTTTAGAGCATCGTGATTCTCTCCACAGTATATCTATCGCCTTTGTCGATTTTCAAAATTCAACGATTGGGAATTTTTTTGCAAAAATAAGCTCGAAAATTCAACCGATACTTACTCCTACTGTTTCAACTGTCAGTATGGATACAAGAATTTAGGGTAAATAGCTTAGATCTTTTCCATTATTCATAATGTTATTTATAATTCGGGAAAAATTATTTGCATCCCGAATGATTTAGATTCGATATGACTTGCGAGATGATAAATAAAGAATTTCTGAACTTACCATGGTTAATTTCACAAAATGAGTGAAATTCAATTCAAAATTAAATTCATTTGAAAAGTAAATTTAATCTATTATTTATAAATTTCGAGCAGTTTACTGTGGATTTCATTAATGCTATTGTTATGATGAATTTCTTGAGGAAGATGAATAATAAATGCATTTTGAATTTCGTATATAAAAGGATATAACTATTATTCGGACAAATACAAATTTGTCGGTAAATTCCAAGAATCCACATTTTCACGAGGTTATTACGGAATTTTCTGGGTTCTTTCTTGCTTGTTATTCGGAACATTTTTTGGTGGTGCGATGGCCTATGTCATGAATCCTGAAGGAATTGTAGCTTCGATAGTTAAATAAGTTTTATCAAATGACTGATTTTAGGTAAAAGAAACGGTGGAGAACGAGTTTCTGGAATCATACTCAGTTCCATTAGAGAACATTTCATATGTCGGATTCACTTATTATTATGTTAATTTTTTCTCTTATCGAAAGTTTAAGTTTATTTAGCATACGATCGATGGATTGGAAATACGATGGCGCACCGTAATCGGAATGATCGTTATTTCGTTATCATTACACCTCAAATGTATGCTAAACTAGAATATGTTTTGTCTCACTCTCTTATGAATAGAGTTATGGCATGATTTAATATAATAATCTCACCTTATAAAGTTGCATATCTCACCCTCGATCTCTATAAATACTTCACACTATCAGTTAATAAATGTTTTCGCTCGCATCTTTGGTCTATCTCCTAGCCTCTACACAGCATCCTTATTTCGTCTACATCTTTGTGGGTAGCAGTACTCAACTGATAGAGATTTTTGATGCAAACTTTCCAGATGAAAAGTCGATTTGCGTAGTTGCCATTTTTAGCGCTCTGAATAAAGATTGCACTGTTTTCGACTTCATCTCTAATTGCGAAAGTTGTTCATTCATAAAATTCGCTTTCAATTTTCGAAGTTTGTATTTCTTCGAAAGAATGATGGAAGTTTTCGATATGCAAAATCAGAAATACGGCTACGATTCTGTATAATTTTCCTTGTTACTGAAATCGCATAATATTCAACGAATTTTATTTATTTAGACTAACTCATGAAATTTAACCCCCTGAACTTTGAGCCCAAGTTCTTCATAATAAACTATGTCGTGATATTTCTATCTATTCTCAGTAATAGCCTACTAATATACTTAATTTTAACTCAAAATAAGTCGAAAATAGGTACCTATAAGTATCTGATTCTAAGTTTCTCATGCTATGATATAATTTATTCAACTGTGTTTGGTATCTTGAAAGCAGTAAGTTAGAATTAATTTGGGCTTTTTGGAAAATTTTTAGGCTGCATTTTCAAACTACGGTTCTTATACGCTATTTTTAGTGTCCTTTCAATTTGATGATCCTAATTTTGGGAGGTTCATAATTTTTCTAGACTTATGCGTTTACTCTATGAGTCTATCGGGTATTACGGTGCACTACATCTATCGATTATTCGCTATTACGCAGGTAAATGTGAAGATCCATGCTATTAGATGGGAAATATTTTAGAACCATCTCTTGAAATGGTTTAGCAAAAAATTATACGGTTTATTTTGGCTACTAGGTTGTCTCGCGTTTAGCGTACTACTTTGCTCAACAACGATGTTTATTATGTATCCAGATGAAATCGTAGAAAAATAAAATCGATTCTTCGTATTTAATTTGAAATTTAGGTTTATGAAAATCTAGGTCCAGAATTCTATGCCAATTTTGCAGAGTCGCTAGAAAATATATCTTTTATAGCAATTACCTACTTTTACGTGAGATTTATTTATCAAAATAAAAAGAATATATATTTTGTTTAAATTCAGTTTGATGAAAATGGAGATAGAATTATACGATGGCCGACCTGCATAGGAATGCTTTCGGTTTCGATATTGCTAGTCGTCACTTTTATCGTGATGATACTATGCGCTATATTTATCAACCGAGCCATTCAAAATGCGACGATTAGCAACAAAACGAGAAAACTTCACGTAAACTTTCAAGATTTCAAAAATATGCTATGTAAAATAAACTTTAGTTTCAACTTTTTAAAGCGCTCTTTATTCAGGTTGGTTTGAAAATCGAAGTTTTAAATGATGAAAATTGTAGAGCGTTGTGATATTTCTGACGTCATATTTCCCGCCCTACTCTGCATTTATCATACCGTGGCTGAATTTCTCGATTGGAACGTAAGTTGTTTCTTTCTAACAATAAATAATAACCATATTTTTGGCCAATAAGGGCATCTCAAAATTAGAGTAGTAGATGATGGAAATTGAAATGCCCATTTTGTGAAATTTAGAGCTTCATGATATGATTCAAAACATTCTCAATCACATTGCTCATCACGACCTTACAAGTTTTCGATTAATATCATTACAGATACGGAAAGTATTTATGCATAGCCATTGCCATTTACCCGATCCTTAACCCCTTGCTTATTATTTGGATTCTTAGAGAATACCGCGAGTATTGCACGAAGAAAATCGACCTTATCTTCCCGAGGAAATGCATCGCTAAAATAAAAGCCAAAATTAGTCCATTCATAACTTTGAGCTCACAATCTAATACCGCCAATAATGATAGGCAATTATAGTATTTGAAATCGCAACTTCATATCATTCTATTAAATTACTAGAAAATATTTTCAACTCTACCAATTTCATGGAAGAAAACCTTTTTATCATAATTTTTGCTCATAGTTACATTTTTTGGAATTGAGCGCAAATGATCAAAATATCACTATTACAAATAGCCTATTTCTGATTGTATTTTCATGATATCCAGGCAAAGTCATGAATAATTTGAATGAACTTGTGACTCAACTCAATTTTATAGATACAAAATTGTATTTTGATCATTCTTATAGAACAATTATTGCTTTAATTTTTTTGTAGTCGTATATAAATATCTTGAAAAAATTGAAAATACGATCTCTGATACAATAAAAATATATGATTTTTCAGAAACAAACTTTTGCTTAGACTTATTATTTACTGATGACTTTCAATCCGTTAAATTTCTGCGTTAATTTTTTCATAATCAACTATGGAATCGTGATTTTATCAATTGTTTCTAACGGCTTCCTAATTTATTTGATTTTGACACAAACTCGCTCGAAAATTGGGACTTATAAATATCTCATGCTAATATTCGCAGTTTATGATGTAATATACTCAACTTTTTTTGGGATATTCAAAACGGTAAGCTCTTTTTTAATTCGGCGTAAAATTGTAAATTACCAGAAAATTCAGGGAATTTTCACCGTGAAAGGCTCTATTGCTGTGATACTGATAACATTCAGCTTTGAAAACCCATATTCTGGAAAATTCTGCCTTTATATTCTTGTTTTCGTCTATTCTTTGAGTCTTCAGACTATTATAATTCACTACGCATATCGATACTTTGCTTTATGCAGGTTTAATTGTGAAACAAATCACAATTTGAAAAAAAAAACACACATTTCAGGGTTAATTTGCTGATAGTATTCAGCACAAAATATCACGCCTTATTATGGACAATAATTTGTGCGATATTTAGTTTGATATTTAGCGTACTGACTTTTCAGGTGATGGAATTTGATGAAGAAGTGAGGAAAACTTTGTATGTGTTAATATTTCAGATTTTTAGGCCATGGAATATATCGATCCAAAATTTGATTCGACATTTCATTTTCCTTTGAAACAAATAACTCATGCCGGATTTACCTACTTTCATGTAAATTATATACATAGAAATGATGAAAAATTTCAAATTTAGTTCGATAACAAAGATCAAAACCAAATCATCTATCACTGGCCTAAAATTATTGGGATAAATATAATAATTTTACTTTTGCTTGTATTATTTGCTAGCCTGATATTGTTTTCACTATTCATCAAACGAAATATTCGAATGGTAGTGATGAGCAATAAAACCCGACGATTACACGTATGAATGCTTATAATTTTCTAAAAAAATTGAATTGATTCAGGGTCAACTTTTCAGTGCATTATTTTTACAGGTACTTTAATTTCATATCTTAGCAGAATTGGATCGTTTAGAGCGTCGTAATCTTTCTGACCTCATATTTCACAACACTCTCTGCATTGGTTTTACCGTGGTTTGATATTTCTGTGGGATTGTAAGTCATTTTTATCTCTCAAAAATATCGTCACTTTAGTTACGGTAATTATATCTGCTCGATCGTGACGTTATATTCAGCGATAAATCCTTGCCTTTCAGTTTGGATAATCCGAGATTACCGTGAATTTTGCCTCAAAAAGTGGACCAATCTTGTGTTAAAATTAGTTTCTCAAAAAATGATTGCGAAAATTCAACCTTTATTAACAAATACCTCTACAGCCAATACAGAGAGGTGACTGTAGCCTTTATTATTTTTCATGAGCCTTAATGCCAATAAATTATATCATAATAAATATTCTTACAAAAATACATACGATTTATTGTATTCGTATATTATTTGAAAAATAAGATAATGATCAAGCCTTGATAATTCAACCTCCAATTACTCCAAACGTCTCTACCGCCAGTACCAATAGAATATTGTAGCCTATTATTTGCATGGAGACAAAATTTACCTTTTGAATAAATATTTTGTAAAAATTCATTTCTGAATACAAATAACATATTTTTGGATTTGAAAAATAGCCTGTGATCCTACTTTATTGCAACTGGCATGTTCAATCCGCTAAATTTCGGACTCAAATTTTACATAATCAACTATAGCATCAATTTATTATCCGATTTTGCTAATGGGTTCTTGATTTACCTAATTCTAACTCAAACCAAATCGAAGATAGGAATTTATAAATATTTGATGCTCTGTTTTGCTATTTATGATTTATTCTATTCAACTGTATTTGGTAATTTGAAATGGTAGGTTTAACATCGAAGATTTGGATTTTCAGCTATAAAAAGTTATAACATTTAAATTTATCGTTTGAATTCTAAAAGGTTTTGGTAATGTTTTAAGCAGACTTGTAATGAAATTTAGGGAGTTTTCTCCGCAAATGGTTCTTATGCAAATTTCGTGATAACTTATAAGTTTGAGAATCAAATTTTTGATCGCATCGCGCTTCTGGCCGACACCTGCGTGTATTCAATGAGTCTTTGGGCCATTGCTATTCATTACCTGTACCGATATTTTGCCTTAGTTCGGTATGAATATTAAAATTTTCTGACAACTTAAAATCGTTTTAGAGTTGAACTGCTAAAATTATTCAACGCAAAATTGCATGGATTTTTATGAGTTTCATTTGAGCTTTATGTTCTTCTAAAAGTATCAAATTAGAATAGAATCTGGAATTAAAATTAAGTCACCTTTTTCGATATCATTCATTGGTCTTTGACGGGGAAGAGAGTTGTGAATCGGAATCTAAAGCGCATGTCTATTTGACGAGTTTAAAATAGCTAATTT
Source organism: Diploscapter coronatus (assembly GCA_964036155.1). Classification (NCBI taxonomy): domain Eukaryota; kingdom Metazoa; phylum Nematoda; class Chromadorea; order Rhabditida; family Rhabditidae; genus Diploscapter; species Diploscapter coronatus. The sequence continues at coordinate 14,635,550 of OZ038422.1, forward strand.
TAGGATTACCTGACGACCAAATCTTTCAAATTCGATGTTATTCTGTTGAGTAGAAGTTTTAGCCACATGAAGAAATAAAATACAGCGAAGATAATTTCCAAGTATCATTTATTCTGCACTCGAGTGTAGTTTTGATTAGCAATAGCCGATAAATTGTTCCGGCCTAAATAAGCTGTAATCTTGAGTTGCATTATTTTAAATCACATATTTCTTTTCTACAAACACCTGCAGGGTACGATTTTGAATATTTAATCATTAGTATATACACAACATAAAACCTAGACACAATATCTTTAACTCATTATATATCACATAGAATTTTAATGTTAATTATTGTGTCCGAATATACACAACATCACTGATTAGATTACTATTTGTGTTTTGATCTTAAGAGCAGACACATCACAATTTTAGTCTAGTGTTCATAAATAATCGCAGAAAGTTGAAATTTTGCAGATAATTTCTTCGAGCGAGAAAAAACGAGTTAACGCTCTAGAAAAATGTGAACTCAATCGTAACGAAAAATTGACATTTTAAAAGCTAGTTATACTTGGAAACGGGAACCTCAAAGTCTAACTTTCATAAATTCCTATAAGAAAATTTACCTACGTACCAGTGATAATAAATAGTAAGTTCTATCATGCCTAACTATTAGTTATAGTTCAAAATCCAGGTGATAAATTGTTAGTATTGCAAAATTCCATCTATTTTGCTTTCAAAATTTTCATTTATATTTTCTTCAATATATCAATATTCCGCAAAACTGTATGAGTTTCTTTGAAGCAGAACTTAGCCACAAATTTCTCTTCGTTTTACTGGATATTTTCCAAACCGTCACGCTCTAAAGTTGTATTTTGAAATTTCAATACAACAGAATTTCGCAGAAATCTCAATATATTCTGTATGTGACATCGTGACTCAGATATTTTGAATAAAGATTCACACCAAATTCTAGGTTGTGTGAACAGACTCTATCTGGGATATTCCATTATGATCATATTCCTCAGTTCTTATGATTCTCGCATTATTTAAAAATTTTCAGAAATTATTCATTTGAAATGAACTATACTTCTAGATAAGAAGCTAAACACTTTTACCATGGCATATATTCCTGCCTCGCCTACAAGAACCTTCATAAGCTATTTGTGTTTGGTGTTGGGGATATTCAACAATCTATTATTGCTGCATTTGATTAGAAGACATAGTCGATCCGATATTGGCTACTATAAATTCATACTTTCTGCATTCGCCATTTATGAAATCATCTTCAGCATACTCGATTTTATAGTTTCCCCGGTAAGTTTTTTTTTAATTGAAAATTAAAAAATAATATTTTCAGCATGTTTTCACCACGAAATATTCCATGTACGTTATTTGTTCTGGAAGTCACTTTGATTATACCACAACTCAGGTAAAAAGTTTTAAAAAGTTCTCCCAATAAAATCTTGATTAACAGAGAAACTTCGGTGCTTCATTATTGTCTGGTGCATTTTTTGTGGCTTTTCCTCTACTATTCATGCACTATCTGTACCGGTTATGTGTTTTGGAGGCGTTAGTCATTTCCTAACCATTTATTCATGAAATATGATAAGTTCAGTCCAAAATTGCTCCGATTATTCTCCAACAAGTTCAATTTTTCAATTTGGATCATTTGTTCATATCTGATTGGTGCTATAGGCTGCATATTTTGCTATTTTATTCTGACTCCTGACGATATTTGGAAAGCAGAGGAAGGAGACATTATTTTTGAGGAATTCAATCTCAGCATTTCTGATATTGGTTTTGTAGGAGGGAATTATTGGGTAAATTTCACAATAATAATATGGTAATTGCACGATATCGTCAAAATGAATGAGATAATACAAGTGAATAAAATATCAAAGCATGAAATATAAATCTCCAACCATATTTATCATGCAACGATGTTATGATGTCGCATGTTTCCCACATAATCGATTTTCCTCGTTATTCAAAAATATAAACTTCAGGTTAAAAGTTCTAGTGGAACCATGGTACCGAGATATCGCTACATCATTGGAATTCTAATTGTATTCGTTTTCTATACGGTTATTCTTGTATTCATGATTTACTCTACATTTCGTGTGAATTAGCTTTTCGAGTTTTATTTATTATTATGAATTATTTCAGATGATAACTATTCTTAATAGGTTATCAAATTCGACTAGCACGATAAAAGTTGGTTTGCAGAGGCAATATCTTGTCGCGTTGGTTGTTCAGGCACGTTTAGGCTTGCAATATTTCTAATAGATTTAAATTTAGACCTGCATTCCACTAATGACGAACTATTTACCGTGTGGTCTAATCTATCTCCTGCCATTGTTTCAGATAAAAGAGTAAGCTTCTCTCCTTCATATAATTTTAATCAGTCAATTTTGGGCAAATGAGCCAATATTACGATGCATCTATAACAGTAGGATGTTTTCCAGTTTTGGATTCCTTGGCGGTCATGCTCATAATCAAGGTATGTGAAGGAGGTACTTTATAAGTGAGCAGATTTCAGGATTATCGAAAAGCCTTGTCAAGATTTTTATTATGCCACCGATTCAACCAAATTACTGGACTCTATAGTTCGGGTTACACCTCAAATAATCGTCAAGCAAATACTGCTTCTACACGAGAATGAATGAATATTTTCTTTTAAAATCGGTGTTAGTTTGAATAGAATAAATCTTAAGAGCCATTCCACGAATAAACAGAACGACTGCCAAAGGGGGTTCGGACAATCGCAAAAGTGTCCCGGATCCGAACCAAACTTATATGGTGGACACACCCATGGACCCTAATCACAAAAATGGGGAGATCAGACTCCACCCCTAAAAGTGGGTGGGGCTAGGTGGGGGTCAAAGTTGAGAGTTTTGAGACTTTGAAAAAGCACTTGCATTCTCTAATCATATTCATCACACATTACGTCTACTAAATCTTTCAGAATTACCATAGATTAGGATATTAGGATCAGTAACGAATGTAAATAAGATTTCAGATAGTGTCAGTGTATAAGTATCAAAAATCACGTTTATTGCATATCGAATTTGAAATAATTAAAAACACTTTCTGTCAGGACGAAAAATTATAAACTAGTAGAATAGAATAAGAGGTCTGCGAAGCAAATTATATCCATAGAAAATTAACACAATAATGATCCGACACACAACATTTTAGCGGAATATTTTTGCTTAATGGGGATAGACTCGGACGATTTGGGATCTGAGTTAAGCCCTTTCTAGCAGAACTGAACGAAATTCTGATTTTTCTTTGCTTTTCTGCATTTCGTGTTCATGTTCTATTTGGATACTTCCAATTTTGTTTTCTAATTATATGTTTTTATGGCCTCTTTCGAGGCTTGCAAACATTTCGAGGAATCCGTGTTTCAGGACTCAACGAGGGTAATTGGTGAAAGTTTTCAACTAGCAATAACCGCTTCTCAGCAGGGCTTCATAGGACACGGTACAACCTTTGCGCAAGGATAGAGATCCCTTCTGCACAAAACCCTATGGCCCCACTTTATGGAGTATCGCTGCCTATTTTGTTGTTTCTATGTTCTTATATTTATTCATAGGTTAGAAAGAGGGAGGGAGAAATATGCTTTCTGAGGATGAGAATATCCCGCAAGTGGCATGGTATTGTCGCTTGCGAAAAGATAGATATCGCACAATCTTCTGAAGTCTTTCAAATCATTAGAATTCAATTTCCGAAAAACTGCTTTATCTGTACTACTTTGTGATAAATCAGGACCACGAGTGGAAAGACTAGAACGAGTGAACATTGGTTCAGATAAGGACATGTAAATTGTATAAAAGAGAAACATGAGGCTTGAATGTCGAAATATTATATTCTGTGTTGGATTAAATAAAGCAGATAAATAAGGATGAAATGTTTATTTCATTCTAATTTAAATCTAACAACTAGGTTAAGAAGAGAATGTCACTTCGCGACCCGACTGCAGACCGATTCAGGGATTCAGAAATCAGTAATAGCCGTAAGAGTCCTTATGATCGTGTCCGTACGACTCATATCCGTAATAGGGCTTGCTGCAAGACGTATTTTTGAATGGTAAAATTGAGGTTAAATTTTCAAGATTCATTGATTGTATTTTGGTGAAAGTTCAGTCAAGGACTAAATCGAGTATGGAGCTTACCTGTAATAATCCTTGTAGTAGCTCTTCTTGTAATAGTACTTAGGTTTGTAGTAGTATTTCTTGTAATAGGACTTCTGAAATAAATAGTTGATCTCGAGTAAATCTTGGTTAATTTAAATTTAAAGAAAAAATTACAAATAAAATTAGTTATTTCGAAAAAATAATAGGTCCAGAAATAATGAAATCACATCTTTGCTGTCCTATTCTCTCAAATGATAGTTCATTATTCAATGCTTGCCACAAACGGTACTATAGATTTGTTGAATCTTCAATACTCTTCAATATTCAATATTAATTTCAAAGCAATTCTAATTCTAGCAAGCATCAAGTTTTAAATGTATCACCCCACCTTATAGTAGTATTTTTTCGGCTTATAGTAGTCCTTCTGCAATTAAATGATTATTTTATCGATCTAAAATCGAATTTTGGCTCACGTAATAATATCCTCCAGCTTCAACGCAGAGAGCGAGCATAGCCACGAGGCAGGCGACGAGAATGATCGAATTGAATATTTTGGCCATTGTTGGGAGTTTGGAGGAGAACGGTTGGAACTCGAAGAGTTGCTTGGCTTGACTGGGGAATGACCGTGCTTTTATACTGGGAATTCCTTGAATTCGATTCAGGAACTGACATGTTGGGTTTGCAAATTCTAAATTAATGCACAATTATGAATTTGTAGCCGAAATGTTCCAAAAATATCGACGATCCAGAAAATTGAGTCGCATTTTCCAGGAAGTTCCAGGAAATGGAATGAAGTTTACGAAATGTATGAAGTAGACGTAAAAAGGCAACAATACGCCGACCGTGTAAGTGCTTTGCTTGGCATGCTTCTCGAGGTCAAACACATTGGACAATGACTAAAGTGCTACCTGTTTAATGCTTAATGCAATCGAATACATTTTACATTCGATAAATTTCGTATGAAATTTATACTGCTTCCTCTCAATAAAACCTACAAACCTCCAGCTATTTCTGGAATAAATTAGTGAACATTTCCTATTTTTCTTCAAATTTTGAATTTTGTTGCCTTTTTTTTTTTATATTTCTCACTCTTCAATGTTCAATTTTTGTAAGCAATTTGGAAGCATTGGTATCCTATTGGGTATTCGAATCTTGTCTCAAATGATAGATTTGTAGATTTTTCAGGGTTTTCTTTTTGTTGATTAGTGATTTTCAACCTGAAAATTTTGAAGAAATGCCTTCTTTATGAAACCTCTTCGTCCAAATTAGAAATATATCTAAAGAATCGTTTGGATTCAGCGTATTTCACGTGTCGTCCTCTTCATTTGTGTCAAATTTGAAACTGCGTGTAATAAATATTCTACTAAAATGACATGGTGTTCTTGACATCAATATTCGCAGATTTCAGATTTACAAAATTTATGATCTTGTGATTTTTATGCAAAAAATCTAGCAGCGAGTCGTTTCGATCGACCGACCTCTGGGTTATGGGCCCAGCACGCTTCCACTGCGCCACGCTGCTTGCTTTGCCACGAAAAAGGGTGCAATGAGTGCAATATTTGTTATAGATCGATATGATTTTCACACTTTTGCAATGCATGACCATTTTATCGATAATACCTATGTCATGAAAAACGAGGTGTGAATGGACGTGAAATCGATATATATTTTGCGTTGCTTGCATTAGAGCTATTTTCTAGGACACTAGAAAAGAAACATGACTTACGAGTGCAAATAACTTATTTTTTCTGCCTATTTTTGAAAAGTTTAATTACCAACTTTCATTCTGGTCTAAAACAATAAGGCGTAAATAACACACAGCAATCTACTCTATTAGTATTTTTGTTATGTGTGTTTGTCTGTCTGTCTGTCCAAGCTTAGTTCTCGTCTTTTAGTATTTCTGTTTTGCGCACATCAAAATAGTTTCGACATATTTGTCGTTGATGCTGAAATCTGGGAGGTCGAAAATACGAGGAGAAAGAATGATCTTAGGTCAGTCTTTTCTTTTCTCACTCTATTTTCACTCGCGGTTCGCACCAGCGTCTCTACCCTTCCCTCTAGACAACATTCATCTCAAATAATGGAGAATACGAAGAATAAATCAAAATTTCAGATAATTTACCGAATAGTTTTAGGAAGAAGCATTTTAGCTAAAAGTCCACAAGCAAGAAGAAAACTTATTCTTTGCGTTATCTCGTTTTTTACATTCTTTTCGCGATTCCTTCGCCTTTGTATCCTCCCTCCCATCGCCCAGGCTTTCGGAAAACGCGGGAACAGGGCGTCGCAGACATGCGCTAGTGGTCTAGTGGTAGAATACTCCGTTGCCATAAAAAGCAAATGAACGCACCCTCGGGGTGGCCCCGGTCCGATTCCGGGCTAGCGCACCACTTTTTGCAAAAATTCGCTCTAATTTAAAAAAATATAAATAGAGAGCGCAAGTCCCGCCCACTCTGCGAAGCCGAAGTCAATGAGCGACTTTTCTAGGATTCTGTAGGACTAGACAGGGTTATAGCAAATAAATCGCATGAAAAACATTAATTTAACCAAAAGATGAATTTCTGAAGATGATATTCGAAAACCTTTTTTTTGTGAACGAATTTTCGCCAAGCGAAAAGCGTGCCTTGCAAAAATGTGTCCTTAATATAACATCTAATAATGGGAAAAGAAAATCACAAAAAGTCACTTTGTCAAAATTCTAGAAAATTTCAGCAAAATTGCTTTCCTTAACTTTGGCTTCACAGAGTGGGCGGGACTTGTACTCTCTATTCATACCATATCATTATCTTCTAATTGCACATGTCAAATTCAGTGATATTTAAGTATTTTCTAGTATTTCAATATTCGATAATTGCACATTTCATTTATCATCATTGTAACTACCAATAAAATATTTTGAAAGTGAAAGTTTATTCTATCAGAAGAGCAAATAACACAAATTTATGATGAGTCCAACTTGAAAGAGTATCATCAACACGTGACCACTGTAGTGAAGAGCTCGCCGTGCTATCTTTCTAAAATTCATTTTTCAAAATTCTTAACTTCTAAAAACTAATAATATGGAATAATTTCATGATAACATTTCTTTAAAATTTAATGTTATGTTATTCCATATTTATTTGAGTTCAAGCTCACGCTTTATTATTCTTTTCTTCCTTTGGCGAAATCCATCTTTTGATGATATACCGAATAATTGGTCTTCTAATCATAGCAATCAGATATGCTGCCAAAGTCAACGATAAATCGACGTAGACATTTTGGGCTGGAATTTAAAATTTGATAAATAAACAAAAATTGTTACCTAAATATGGCACGTTTTTGGTCTTCGGTAATGACTCTGATAAAATGTTCAATATGAAGGCGAGTGCCGTGACATTCGATACCATTAGATGGAGCTGAAAATATATCTTTTCGAATTTCATCTGCATAACAAACCAAAAAGTTTGGGTTTGAAATTTTGAAAAGAGTGAAAATAAAAGAAATGGTTAACCTGCGAAGTTCTATCTTGCGCTTCATGAAATACCCCAAATATCGTGAGGATACAGATGATGAAATATGGCAGAGTAATTAAAGTTATGTAGAATGTCGCATGTCGTGTTAAACTGAATGCATACGTTCCAAGGAAAGGACATGATGGACTCCTCTGGATGGACACATTGCTTAGAACCCACTCCCCGCTCGACTTAAATTACAGATTTTTTCAGGTTATTAAATTCATTGGGAAGTTTGATCTGAAGAAAAACATCTTTCATTAGGTTAGATAAGTATTTCAAATTGGTCTGCCAAATATCGTCTATAAAAATCTATTGACTAACCGACATGATTAGGTCCTTTGCGGTCAACTCGAACGGGAGCGTTAGATTCACCTGTGCTTTTACACTATAGCTGCCCAACTCAAGCTGACACTCTTGCGTATCAAATGGCATGTTTCGGATCTAAATTTAATATTTAAGAGTGGATGTCAGGAAAAATCAAAGTCATAAGGAAGGAGTGCGGAACAGGGGTCCGTCGATTTGGCTGATTTTCCCATATATTGTTCAGTTTTTCACGCTGATTCTCGTGGTGCTATCCGTTTTTCATAAAAATGGTCGTATGCAGGATTACGGTAGCTTGAAGTTTTGACAGACCTGACCTCAGGAAAAAATTCCCAACTTTCTTGTTTCTGAACTAAATCGAACGGGGTTTTCAGTATTGGATAGCCCATGAAAAACTCTACAAAAATGTAACTATGACGAGTCACAACAACCACCTGTTTTGGCGGAAAAATTAAAATATTCAAAAATGTGACTTTAACATGCCCCCAGTTTTTAATTTTTTTCGACCAAAAAGAAGTTCGATCGAAAGCGAAATATTAGCTCACGAGAAAGAGAATTCAATTCTGCATTTGAATATGTAAAAATCTTCAAAAAACAGGGTAGTCGAAACCCCGAAAAATGCGTTTGAACGCGTAAAATCAGGGTGATTATTTCATAGTTCTAACTTTGACTCCCCATAACTTTCTTATTTCTGAACCAAATTGAATGATTACTTTTTTATTTTATAGATTTTGAGTGGGGGAATAAAGTAAAAATAAAAAGAAAAATTTTAGAAATTAATTTTGGCGGGAATAAATTACTCTAAGTTACCCTATATACCCGTACTGTGTTTATAAATGTAATGTGAACTAACGTCGGAGTTTTTCATAAAATCTTGTAGAGCTCTTCAAGTTGATCAACTTTTGTTCCAGAACTTATTTTGGAATATGCACACACAGGGAGATATGAACTTTTGAAAACTTGTATTATAAAGGCAAAATGCTGAAATTGGCTGTTGCATTTCAAAAAATTCTGGAGTTCATACGAATGTGAATCTAAAGTCAGTCTTGGAACAAAAGTTGTTCACCATGTCCATCTACACAACATACTGGAAGGATGAATTTTTCCAACGTCATTTACCCGTAAACGTAGTACGGGCATATAGGGTAACTTAGGGTAATTCATTCCCGCCAAAATTAATTTCTAAAATTTTTCTTTTTATTTTTACTTTATTCTCCCACTCAAAATCTATAAAATAAAAAAGTAATCATTCAATTTGGTTCAGAAATAAGAAAGTTATGGGGAGTCAAAATTAGAACTATGAAATAATCACCCTGATTTTACGCGTTCAAACGCATTTTTCGGGGTTTCGACTACCCTGTTTTTTGAAGATTTTTACATATTCAAATGCAGAATTGAATTCTCTTTCTCATGAGCTAATATTTCGCTTTCGATCGAACTTCTTTTTGGTCGAAAAAAATCGAAAACTGGGGGCATGTTAAAGTCACATTTTTGAATATTTTAATTTTTCCGCCAAATTAACGATCATCGAGACTCATCGTAGTTACATTATTTGTAGAGTTTTTCATGGGCTATCCAATACTGAAAACCCCGTTCGATTTAGTTCAGAAACAAGAAAGTTGGGAATTTTTTCCTGAGGTCGGATTTCTCAAAACTTGAAGCTACCGTAATCCTACATACGACCATTTTTATGAAAAACGGATAGCACCACGAGAATCAGCGTGAAAAACTGAACAATATATGTGAGAATCAACCAAATCGACGGACCCCTGTTCCGCACCACTTTGAATAATTCTGACATTTACTCTTAAAAATCTAAATACAACAAAGAAAGTGGTTATGTAACTACCAAGCGAAACAGTATCTGAAAAATATCTAGAATTCCCCCTACCCTATCTGAAACCTGTATTATTTAATCACGTGGCAACTCTGGACTATTTTTCAGATCACCCTCCAGGAAAACTTACATCAATGCTACAAACGATTTCAGTCGATGCGCTAACAATTGCGAGCATGCTTCCATTATGGTCTACTTTCACTATTCGTTGAGCTTCGGTACGCTCGTCTTGGAATCCGTTGCTAGAAGTAAGGCGATAATTTTTCCTGCTTTTGATATATCCAGAATTTAGGTGACTTTTTACTACGCTAAAAGAAGAATGGCTATCATTGAAGAAAGGGAAAAATAAGCGGACAGGAAAGATGCTCCAATCCCAAAAAGCGAAAAAAACGAGCAATAATTTGTTGTTTATCACTCGTTCTCTTCACTTTTTAGCGTTTGAGCACCTTTCCTGTCCGCTTACTTTTTCTTTTGCTTCGACGATAGACAAGATTATTTGAAAGTTACAAGGTGGTATAACATATTATCACTTTTAAAAATTTGTTGCATACTCTTTATCGACATGTTCGCTTGTAATTTTCAGAATGCTGTTCTGTTGAAAGAAGATTTTTTTCCTAAACTATCATATTTTGATAAATCTTACTTTGCGAAAACTGTGATATCAGGCATCCAGATTCGTCTCGGATAGACGAGAATGTATTCGATCCCCATAAATTCTTTCGGGTCCCATTTTAGTCGATAATCAACCCACATCTGAAATTTATAATAAAAAAAGAGATTAGTCATACGATATAATCCATACCATCTCATAAACAATTACTAGATCAACTTGTTCGATCGTTTCCTCCTAAACTCATATAATTTTTTAAATTGATTTGAAAAAAAAACTCACGACATCTACTATTTTCATGTATCTTAGCTGAATATTTATGGTTTGCGACTCTTCAGTTGAACTTGGATGGACTAAAAATTGATTTTTTAGATTTTATTTCAGACAAATATTTTTTACCATTAAACGGTGCCATGAACCTGCTATAATTCGTAAATAGCTTTTCGTAAAGTTTATCTTGAGCTTCGTCGCCTAAAATTACATTAAAAATGCTGAAAATTATTCCCATACCATTTTTAAAAGTCATTGCTGCCTCACTATGATAATTTATGAAAGTGTTCAAAGATCCAAATATCAGTGCAAAAATAATGCGGAAATTGAGCATACCCACAAAATAGACACGAATTTTAGCATGTGGGTGAACAAAATATGGATATTTATCGTCGTTATATTTCGAAATTCAAGTACCATTTTGTGAAATATCGAATTTCAATTATTCATCAGACATTTATGTGCATTTCGATGTTGGACACTCCTAGACTATTTTTGTTCAATTTTTATTTTGTAAAGGTCAAGTTCAAAAAGCTAGATATCATAATTTTTAAAACAATGTGAAAATATCAAATAAAACATTTTTATTGAATTACCAAAACAATAAGATGAATAAATTGAAAACTAAGCCGATTTCAAACAAGACCATGAAGAAGTGGTCGCTGTAGTGAAGTATTTGACGATATGTCTTTCTAAGAGAATTTATAAATTTCAATATTTTAGGACATTTTAAATTTACAAATTCTTAGTCTTCTCCTCTTTCGGTAAAATCCATTTTTTCGTGATGTATCTGATGATAGGCCTTCTAATTAAGGCCACGAAATAGGCAACGAGGGATATCAAAAGATCGATGTAGACATTTTGGGCTCAAATTGAAAATTTGATAAATTACAAAAAAAAAAAATTGCTACCTAAATACGGTACATTGTTCGTCTTCGGTAGTGATTCCGATAAAATGTTGAGGATAAATGACAGGGCCATGATATTCGATACTATTAGACTCAACTAAATTTTTTCTCAGTCAACGTTGAAGATCAAAGATAGCTTTGTTCTTCGTTAGATATCAGGTAAATTAAAATCTATTGAAAAATATAAGTAAAACCTGAGAAGTCCTATCTTGAGCCTCTAAAAATACTCCAAATATCGTGAGGATACAGATGACAAAATACGGCAGAGTAACTAATGTCACGTAGAATGTTGCACTTCGTTTCAGGCTGAATTCGTAAGTTGCCGAATTGTGGTCGATCGAATCATTGATAATCGTGACGTTTGTCATAAGCCACTCGCCACTCGACTGAATTTTTAGATTAATTAAATAAAGTTAGGCCAAATTATATTAGCATTCAATGAATATTTTTTGTCAATTTCAAGATTTCAAAGTTATCGGATTTTTCGGCAGTAAACTGAACAAATACAAATCAGAAGAAGATGTAATCTGAATTCACTTGTTTGCTTGAATTTTCAAGTTTTTTTTTTCCTTTTTAATTCGAAGCGTATTTCATTTTTCAAATAAAACTAAATAAACTTAGATCAGGTTTATTTGAAACTCGTATTATTTCAATTTGTTAAAGTTATTCCTACTGAAAAATATTAATACTGATTCATGATATTTTTCTTACAGCAAGAATAAAATCATCCTGCATCACTTCGAAAGGAATTGTCGCATTCACGCGAGCTTTAATGTTGTAACTCCCGATTTCAAGTTTACATGTCTGAGTGTCGAACGGCATGTTTCGAATCTAAATTTTTTAAACTTATTGCCTACGTATAAAAGAAATCGTTACATGATATCATCAAAATAATAATTTTAAAATATGACACTTCTAGAGAGCACAAGCTCCATCTCTCTGCAAATGAGCGATATGCAACAAAAATAGTAGTGAGAGAGCCTCAAAAATGAAAAATAAGCACCCTTCAAAGGCCAAATGTCATGAAAAACCGTCCCTAGCTCGACGATAACCCTTATGAAATGGTTCTGTGCCAAAATCAGCACATAATTTTTCCTTACAAAAACCTGCAAACAGTTTGAAGTCTGCGAAAACGTGTTCATTTTAGGGCCCGGAAAATGCCGATTTTTTCGTTCAAAATCAATTTTTATTTCATTTTTTTTATCAAAAGTCTTATTGTTAGTTACGCCAGAATAAATCTTCTTGAACAAAACATTATAGCGGAATATGGTTCTCGTGAACTCGCTTTCGCTCTCTAGACATTTCACAAAACTTGAAACTCACATCAATATTGCAAACAATATTCGTGGAAGCTGCAATAATCATTGTGATACTTCCGTTATAAAACACAGTGACGATTTTCTGGGCTTCAGTACGATCGTCCTCAAATTGTTTGCTGAATTTACTTTTTTAGAAATTTCAATTCAAATAATTTTTACTATGGTGCTATCATAACATCAGGCATCCACAATTCTTTCGGGTAAACATAAATACAGTCGATATCGTTGAACTCAGAAGGATCCCATTTTAGTCGATAATCAACCCAATTCTAAAATATTCAAACTTTTAATTTTTAAAAGAATATTCTCTCACCATGAAATAAAAAACTATCAACTCCACTTGCTCAACGGTTTCTTCCTACAAATATAAATAAATTTAAAAATAGAGAAATAACTTACGACTTCAACAATTTTCAAATAGTCGAGATTTATTAGAATGGTTTGAGGATTTTTCGAGGTGGGTTTTACTAAAAATTAGCATCAAAATGAAGTTGATTAGAGGTTACTATTTGACGGTGCCATGTGTTTGGAGTAATTTTGGAATAAAGTTTTGAATAGTCTATCTTGAGCTATGTCGTCTAAAAATAGAACATGTCTCGAAATTGTAAATAACCATTACCATCCTCATACACTACTGCTGTTTTACAGAAATAGCTCATAAAAATAATAATTAAAAATTTAAAAAGAAATAAATTCGACATTTTAGGCTAACGAATTTGTAGACTTTTATCTTGCTGAAGTAATTTCAAGAATATTGACGCATTTTGAAAGAGTATCCAATTTCAATTATGTTTCAAGAAATTATGCATCAAATTTTACTTTGGAGACGATTGTTTCTCTGTGAAACCGTTCCTCATAAATTCAACAAAATATAACAAGGCTCATAATGAAATGACTGCATGGCAAGTTTTATTTTAATATTAGAATTACATTGTAACACGACTTTGTAACTTCATGGATCAAAATTTGTACCTAACCCATAATTTATACAAATGTTCAAGTTGCTGGCTTATTCTCTTCCTTCTTTTCCTTCTCGAAGATTTGGTCTTCTTCGAAGAAAATAACTTTATCCCCGTCGTTCGCTGCGATTATCGTCCCTGCGGGATTGTAGGCGACATCGTAGATCTGCAAATTAAATTGAGTGTAATGGCAGGTTTTCAAAAAATCGAAGCACACGATAAATGGAATCGGATCGAGCTAAAACTTTGCCTACTGTCGTGTCTTATGTAGGCCAATATGTGTTGGAAGTTTCAACTTGATTTAATCACTATAAGAAGTGGGTCAGCCAGTCATAAGCCCAAAATTCATGGGTGCGTCCAAACGTTTGGCCGCCACTGTATGTACCTCTAGATCCGTATTTTTATCAGCCGCAACTTTATAAACTGGACCATCATGCGTGTCTGCGCTTTTCCACACAAAAATATGACCTCGACCTGAGGCGCCGATGATTTGGTCTGAAAAATGCCTGTAAAAATTTCGGATTTTAGCCTTCAAACCTTTTCGCGGTGTGAAATCGACTGAGACCAGAGTGTCCTTCTTGCTTGGTCGCTTCAGATTCCAAGTATCGTCGATCTGAATTGATTTGATATGCTGATTATCCTGACACATTAGCATTCAATAAACTGTATCGTAGCTATTATTAGTAAAACAACTTTAATACATGTTCAATTTTTAGAGAAACTTGTAAAATATACTACCATGACATCAATGACAGTGATATCGAGTCCATCATCACTCAGGCAAAGCAAAGTCTCCCCACGAAGATAGCATTTCGCCGGAGGCTCATTTAAACTGAACTGAAATGAACTATTTAACAAATCGTTGCAAGCCATTTGAAATAGTTGGTTGCGCAGAAATTATAAGAACAATTGTAAGTTATATAAATGATACATCACTTTATTTGTAACCTAATCAAACCTAGGGAGTACCTTCGTCAGGCGAAAAAAACTATGGGGGACAAGTCGCAAGAGGCTTCTAACGATCGTCCTTCCTAGAACTAGTCGGTGCGAAGCCTTTCCTCCTTGTCCGCCTACGTCCTCGCCGCGCACTCCTCTTTTCTCATACTATTTTCACTCGCGGTTCGCACCAGCATCTCTACCCTTCCCTCTAGACAACATTCATCTCAAATAATCGAGTGTACGAAGAACAGATAAAAATTTCAGATAATTTACTGAATAGATTCAGGAAAAAGCATTTTAGCCAAAAGTCCACAAGCAACAAGAAAACTTATTCTTTGCATTATCTCGTTTTTTACATTCTTTTCGCGATTCCTTCGCCTTTGTATCCTCCCTCCCATCGCCCAGGCTTTCGGAAAACGCGGGAACAGGGCGTCGCAGACATGCGCTAGTGGTCTAGTGGTAGAATACTCCGTTGCCATAAAAAGCAAATGAACGCACCCTCGGGGTGGCCCCGGTCCGATTCCGGGCTAGCGCACCACTTTTGCAAAAATCCACTCTAATTTTTTAAAATATAAATAGAGACCGCAAGTCCCGCCCACTCTGCGAAGACAGAGTTAATGAATGATTTTCGTCATTTTTTCAGAAATTTTTCGAATTGATTTTCCCTTATTTTCTTTTCCCACTATTAGATATGAGCCTAGGGAACATTTTTGCTTCCGGAACATGTCCCCGAAACTTGACTTGAGCCGATCAAAACGCACAATGAGGTTTTCAAACTATTCGTTTGAGCCTTGTAGATCTCGCTCATTATTTCCTCAAACTGAATATGAAAGGTTGCCCTTTACTTGTTATTTTGTGACGGAAAATGTATCGTTTTTCAGCCCGACACTGTTGTAAAAAATCATTTTTTGCTGAAATAATGCAACATAAAGCTATTTGGCACTTATTTCGTGGATTTTTGCACTCAAATTGTAGAATGGGCATGGCCTATCATTTTGGGGATGATTAAAAACCCATAGAAACTTCTGAATGTTCCAGAAACAAGCAAAGAAACTCAAGCAAACGTTCTTATAAAGCCGCTCTCCTCTTAAAATAGTCTTGCTTCTATCGAATGCGCAGAGGTGGGGCACGCTTTTCACTTGACAAAAATTCGTTCACAAGAAAGAGGTTTTCGAATACCACCTTCAGAAATTCATACCTTTGGTTAAATTGATCTGTGTTTTCATGCGGTTTATTTGCTATAACCCTGTCTAGTCCTACAGAATCCTAGAAAATATTTCCATGACTCTGTCTTCGCAGAGTGGGCGGGACTTGCGCTCTCTATTTATATTTTTTTAAATTAGAGCGGATTTTTGCAAAAAGTGGTGCGCTAGCCCGGAATCGGACCGGGGCCACCCCGAGGGTGCGTTCATTTGCTTTTTATGGCAACGGAGTATTCTACCACTAGACCACTAGCGCATGTCTGCGACGCCCTGTTCCCGCGTTTTCCGAAAGCCTGGGCGATAGGAGGGGGATACAAAGGCGAAGGAATCGCGAAAAGAATGTAAAAACGAGATAACGCAAAGAATAAGTTTTTCTTTCACTCGTAGATTTTTAGCTAAAATGCTTCTTCCTAAAACTATTCAGTAAATTATCTGAAATTTTGATTTATTCTTCGTATACTCGGTTATTTATGAGATGAACGTTGTCTAACGAGAAGGGTAGAGACGCTGGTGCGAACCGCGAGTGAAAATAGTATGAGAAAAGAGGAGTGCGCGGCGAGGACGCAGACGGACAAGGAGGAAAAGCTTCGCATCGGCGCTAGAATTCAAAGAAAAAGCAACGTCCATCTCATAAATAATGGAGGGTAGCAGAATAATGCAAAAATAGATACACGAGGAACGAGTTGATTTCATTTCTGATTTTCCCGAACAATTTTGATAACATAATTTATACGACGTATGATTTATTTTTCTTCGTTATTTGGTTCGATCAAAATTAATTTATCAAAAACTCGATATTATTGGAGCAAAATCAGAAAAAATTTTGCAAAGTTAATTTTTGAAGAGCTAATATCAGCAGGAAACCTTTTATTTTATTTTACGAGATAAACTGAAATATCGAAAGACCAATTCGGGCAAACTTTCCTTACTTTTTTGATTTACTCGTCTCAATTACTTGATTAATTTGTTTTCATAGGATTTTTGGCGGTGTCGATTTGTTTTACGTAGTTATTCTTTTCTTTTATCAAATTACCCAATGAAAAATGGACAGGGATTAAAAGTTTGGCTCAAATGCTGGCCTGGACCTGAAAAACCAGGTCCTGGTCCAAACTTTTAGTCTCTGAAAATGGGATAAAAATTAAAGAAAAATATATAACTTTAGGAGGTTATAATCTATTTTCCGTGCTAAATTTTACTGCATGAAGGTGCAGATGATAATGCAATGCACAAATGTAACAGTTTGAATTCGCTATTCAAGAGTTATAAAATTAGTTGTGTATCATAAATAACATCAGAAACTCGTTAAAATAGAAAAATTACAACGCAAAGCAGTTGTATAACGGAGATCGTATATTTAAAAATTAGAGTGGATTTTTGCAAAAGTGGTGCGCTAGCCCGGAATCGGACCGGGGCCACCCCGAGGGTGCTTTCATTTGCTTTTTATGGCAACGGAGTATTCTACCACTAGACCACTAGCGCATGTCTGCGATCCCCTATTCCCGCGTTTTCCGAGGGCCTGGGCGATCGATGGGAGGACGATGAGAGGAGGGTTGGCAAAGGCGAAGGAATCGCGAAAAGAGTGCGTAAAAACGAGAGAGCACAAAGAACACGCGTAAAGAAGAGTGAATAGGAAAAGGGAAGGCAGCAGACGTGGAAGATAAACGTTCAGAACCGGGAAAATAGCGATTGCAAAAGTTAGAAATGAAATCGAAAATTCTGATATCTTTGAAGTAAAAAAGCAATATTTTTTATCCAAAATTCATTTAAAAAATAAATAATGAGATTTTAGCTCATTTGGATCGAATTTTTAAAATTTTCTTTCCGATTGTTTCGATTTAGAAATTTTAGACCATTTTTCTATTCTGAAGCTATGGTTGAATTTTCCCTTCAAAAGTACAGAAAAAGTTGTTTAAATTGGATCATTTGTATGCTAGAAGTCCACTTTAGAAAGGAACTTTGAAAATTAATAACGAATTCTGTTATTAGCCGGAATTTGTAGATATTTTCTGGAAAACATCAGTATTTTATTAGCTAAAATGGTAGCGTTTAGAAAATGATCCCTATTTGATTTCTGAAAATTATGAATTTAAAGAGATACTTTCTCTGGTTAGAGCAGGCCTAGGGAGCACTCTCGTCAGACGAAAAAACCTATGGGGAGTAGATCGCAAGGGGGTTCTGACGATCGTCCTCCCTAGGCCTGAAGTAGGATAAGTTTACAAGCGGGTGTTTGAGGACAATATAAATACCTTTTGTTCTGGCTTTTGAAATCATTCGAAATTCACTTATTCATATTCATAAGATCTCGTTCATAATCGATCCCTTTCATTTCTTCTTTGTCATATTAAATCCAAATGTGCCGGTTAGATAAACTCAGTTTTATCAAATATCATTTTACTTGATCAAAAAGCCTCACCAAACTAACAATAAAACCGTACGTAAAACAACTTGCTTGGGGTGAAAATAAATAATATAAAAAACAATAAAAAGAAATGGATGAAATCATTGTAGAATTGAGATAGATCAAAGAGATTTAGTAGAAAATCCAAATTCAGTCCTCGTCGTTCTTCAGCTCGCCGAACACAGCTGTCGGCACGCTGCGAGTCGCAATTTCTGAAAATATTCAAGGTTTTTTCGAAAAATTTAAAAAATGAAATCTTAAAATGTTCAACAAAAAACACTCCACCTTCGGCTGCTTGCTGTCCATTTTCATCCTCATCGTCTTCGTCCATCTGAATGTCGATTTCCTCGGGATTTTCAGTGGTGCTTTGCTGCTGCGTCTTCGATGCTCCGCGGACAAATGCAATGTTGCCATCCTGCGTCTTGTGCTGTTGGGCGACCTGTAAGCATTTAATTTAAGTTTTTGTAGAAATTAGATTCTTTAGGAAATTTGTTGAATTTTAGCCGGGAGAAATGGACATTTTTAAAATGTTTTTTTTATTTATAGATTTTTATATAAGAAAAATATAATCTTTTTCATAAGACATTTGTTGAAAAAACATTTGAATCTTTTTTGAAAATTTGATATTTTACCTCCTTGGCTCTTTCCTCCAACGCGGTCATCGAATCTCCTCCAGTGCCGGACGGTGGCTGAAAATTTGCATTTTAGATACTTTGAAAAGCAATGCTTCGAAAATATTCAAATTCTTATTGGTCCATATTTTGGAAGTTAGAATTAACCTTGAAGAAAATTTATAAAGTCAAATCTGATATTTTGATATGGTAAGCGCAAGCTTTACGATTTACTCATTTAAAAAATATTTTACCTGGACGCCTCCAGCGGCGATCATCTGAGCCGACATGAAGTTGACGTTCGCGTTGTAGGTCGCCTGCAAATTTCATTTTTAGAAAATTGAAAAAAAATCTAGAGTGCAAAGAAAAATCGAAATTCTTAATACCTGGACGGATCGTTTGATCCTGAGCATCTCCCTGACAGTATCTTCGTTTCCGTGCTTCACCTCGAACTCCTTCCACGTCTCCCAGAATTGAGTATGAGCCTAGAATTTAAAAATTATTTCTAAGGCGCGTTTCAAAACTTTTGAAATGAAAATTTTCTTATTAAATATGATATAGATTTTCTTGCGTAATCATTACCCCATCAAAGTTTAAATACAAATAATACGAATTTCAACAGTTTTGAAACGAAATTCTGCTATAAATTGTAATAGTTGGGTCTTTTCAGTATTTAAGAATTTTTTTTTTTGCAAATTCTCACCCTGGGATCGCAAATCTCGCTGGCGTGCGCGTAGATGGCCCTGGCGCGATCGATTTCACCCAGCGTTCGCTCCATTTGTGCGTAGCGGAGACTCATCTCTCTGCAAATTTGAATGAGTTTTGAAATTGTAGATTTTTAAGTTTGAAAAAATGTTTCATTTGAAATGGAGTAACATCATCGAAATCTCTAGACACTATACAAACCCAATTCGCTCGATGCAATTAAATAAGAGGTGGACATTTTGAGATTAAAAATCATAAGTTTCAAAAAATAGTCAAGTAACTCTTCCAAATAAAGTTGAATATTGTTCTGTTGGTATTCGAACGACCGACAAAATCATTTTACAAATTCATTTTTACGGATTTAATTTATTTTCTATTTTTACCTGGACTTATTCTCGGGTAGCACAGAGATGGAGTGTTCATAGATGGGCCTGCAATGGGGCAGACCATACAGCTCCGCAGCTTTTTTCAGATATATATTGAACATCTGGAAAAAATATTGCACTTTTAAATGTTTCATAATTTTATAAGAATTTTCAAGAATCAAAGAGAAATAATATGTTGCACTTCATTCGGTTAATAGAAAAACGTAGCCTGCTAATCAAATCTATGCGACATTTCAAAAGGACGTGAAAAAGGTATGTTTCAGAAAATTAGTGAAATAGCGCACAGATATTGGTAGTACTTCTGCCTTCTGTTTCGCTCCGATACTAATAAAAATACTCTAATGATTTTCATCTATCTCAATTTTGAACAATGAATGTTTCAGTAAAAATAAAAATCTGATAGACAAATTTTCTATATTACGTAATTCCTCCTCATATTCTGCGCCAATAATAAAATACAAAAGTGAATTTTACCGAATACATATCCTCCTTATCGACCGCTTCAGTGGCCCTGTTGTAGATGCTCATCGCGTGTCTCGCCAAGCCATGCTCTTCTTCCAGCTTCGCGTACAGAAGGAAGATATCTGAACAAGTGAATATGAAATTATTAGACCCTAATCTCAAAATTGAGAAACTACACAAAAAAATGTCAGATAGAATTATGAAATTTTATGAAACAAATTTCAAACAATTTAGCTTAAATTATATACGATTTTCTTATTTTGATGCAAATAATAATTTAACGCTACTAGAAGTTATCTGATGGAGAAAAAATTGAAGTATATTTTTAAAAAACAAAAACACTAACTCTTAGCAAACTTCCCAGGACAATTCTCCAGACACTGTTCGAACAAGTCACGGGCTCGTTCGAGTTTCTTGCCGCCCTGAATTTTTTTCTATTTTCTAATTCTAAACGTCGGTTAATCCTCTAATTTTTACAATTGGACTATAGGACATTTGATGAAACATTTGCTCTTTTTAGTTTTATTAATTTTGAAATTCTAGTCTTACTTATCAACTTTTGATTAATCATACCATGGCTGAATTAGATGATATATTAATTGAAACATATTTTCGGAAAGGAAACTTACATATCGTTTGATGAACTTGGTGAGGTAGAGATTCCAGATGTCGAACACTTGGGGCCACTTGAACAGGTTAATGCCTCGCTCATAGGCCTGAAAATAAAATGATTTTTTAATTCAATGATTCGATTTTTCAACCGAGTAAAATTTTACGCTCTTTAAATCTCAGTCATTCTAAATATGGCATTTTAGAGATATTCATTTAGGAGGAAAATAGGACTAAATTTAGGAAGTTTTGAAGAAAATGGAATTTCAAAAAATCGCATACCTTGAAAGCATGTTCGAAGTACTCGTGCTCTTCCAAGAACATGGCGTAGTTGATGACGATTTGCGGGGTCGCGATTCGCAGATCCAGAATTCGCTCATACACAGCGCGGCACGAGTCGACCTGAAATTTGAATTTTGATCAAATATTTAGGTTTCACCTTTTTTCAGGTTCATCTGAGCTAATTTTAACCCGATCATCCTTGACATATGTCGTTTTCATTTTAAAAGTCCCCTTACCGTTCCGAAGCTCTCCTCGAGATCGGCGTACATGGACCATATTTTTAGACTTCTGTAGACCCTGTTCTGGACAGTCTCGGTTTCGTCGAAGTAATGTGCCTTTTTGGGAGGCGGAGCGCAAGCTCTCTTCAGAATTGCCACCGCTCGGGCTGCCGACCTAAACTTTTCGATAATATAATTCAGAAATTTAGAAATACATTTCACCGAAATTTCCAACAATAGTTTCGGTAGAGTACACAAATTAAAAAGAACAAATTCTGCTCACTTATGTCTCAGTTCCAGTTCGGTGTACTCGCACCAGACCGTGGCCAGTTCATCCACCTTCGCGTAAGGAGCCTGCACGGCTTTCTCGAAAATACTTCGGGCCTATAATTTGAAACGTGATTTCAAAATTATTCCGAAAAAGTGATAATAAAAAGTCGCTAGTTTCTCCAAGGGAACGAAAAAAACAATTGTCATTTAATTTCAAACTTTACATCTATAAAGTTTCAAAAGAACATGTCTCGGAAATTGCCCCAAAAGAAAGTGAAAATGCATTGTTAATTGATTCGTGGTGCGACATAATAAATTAGGATAAAATTGCATATTTTGAACATTTCTTCTGAAAACAGGACTTACATCCTCCAACTGTCCAGCCTTTTCGTAGAACTTGGCGAACTCGATCCACAAATTAGAGAGCTTCCCGATCTGTTGCTTAGGATTCACCGTCTTCACTGCCTCCAAGAAAGTGTCGATTTGCTAAAAATACAATTTATGAAAATTCAATAAAGAAAAAGGTGTCAGAAAAAATCGGACAATCGCTCTCAAGAAACTCGAGCAATATTTGGACCTTTAGTTTGGTCGTCTTATCGAAATAATGGATTTGAAGCTTTTCACAAACAGTAATTCGAGTAAAATAAGTTACATAAAACAGCAAGATTTCAGTTTAAAAATGTGTAACATACTTGGTAGACAGTATTAGATCAGGAAAATATATATTTTTAAATAGGTTTCAGAATAATCTAGTTATCAATTCAAGAAATCCTCATTACTTATTTGTCGTTTGATTTATTAGCAATTCAAGAATAAAATTTTCCAACCTTTTCAGGTTCCTCCTCGTAGAGTTTGACCCGATTAAGCCACTCGTTTACGTTGTGCGGATTCTGTCGAAGGAGCACCGAATTTAGCAGCAACTGTCTTCTGGACATCAAGTGCTCGTATCTGGAAAAAAATTGGAAAATTACAAAAAAAAAAAATCCTTTTCCTTTCTTAGATGAACAAAATCGCTCCTTATTATTTTTTGCATGAATTTCTGCAAATTTTTTGAAACTTATCATTGAAAACTCTCAGAAATTTTGAAGGAATAACATTTTACCTAGCAAAAGTCCACTCGACCTCCATCTCAGCATCTTCGTTACTCTCACTCTCGGCGTCCTCCATTTCATTCATTTTCGCTGCAGTTTCCCGCTCCTCGAAATTCGCGTAGGCGTCGAAAATCTGCGTGAAGTCGCGAACAGTCTTCACAGATAACATCGCTTCCTCGTAGATGTCACGGGCCTGCAAATTTGTTTTAATTCTTTTTAAAGTTGATGTTTCTAGTAGAAATATAATAATATCAGAGAGACTTTATTTTGGAAGTTATTTATGACATGAATTGTCCATTTAATGTGTTATTATGAGTATGAGAAGACGATAAGTTTCATAGAAACCTGTCGTCAGGTATTCGAGTTAAAATTAATCCATTTACAGTACTGGTCAACTCATAAAATAAATAGGCTTCATGAAAATTGAGCATTTCTAACATTGATTAATTTTAATGACTTGTTTCTTTATTAATATGTCAAAAAATTTACCTTTTCAAACTGCGTTCCTCTGATATAATACTCAGCAAGGGAACACCAAAGGACGCCCACTTGGTCACTGTACTTTTTGATCCCCTGGAAAAGAAATTTAGATTGGAACTTTAATCACTTCACATTTATAATAAACTTGGCCAAACAATGTCATCGTTCAAAAATAATGCTGCTTTTGACTATAATATTTTTGAAGCTTATTTATTTACCTGTCGCATGATTGCATCGACGTTCATCGAGTGGATTTTGTGAGGGTTTTTCGAGAGCAGATCGCATAGTTCCGTCCACAGCTGAACATTATTTTTAAAATAAGCTTCATTTGAACATTCCGCAACATTGCCTATGGATATTATTGTCATCTAAAATGCTGAAACCGACAAAACTAGAGAAAAATGTCTTAATTTACGTTTTGAGAAAATCAATAATCTGTAAAAATTCATCATTTTTGTTCTGTCCCACCTTGAATAAAAATATTTTTTAAAATGTAAATCGCCCACCTCATGTTCAGTCTTGCCCCTAGCACTCATGGTTTTGTCCTCGTTGACGAGAATCTCCAATTGATGTGCCGCCTCGTCGATTTGGTCTTTCGTCTTCAGGTAGTCGATGTAATCTTCACGAGCCGACGGGTTCAGTTTCAGGTATCTGCAAAAATGTTGTATTTTTAGATCTTAAGAGTTATTTAAAAAAAAAAAAGTCGTATTAGTGTATGGTTTAGGCTAAGTAAAATTCAATTTGAAATTCTACTGTGGAGCAATGATTTTTACGTAAGTTCCAAAATTTTGATTGACTAACTGAAGTGAAGGGCAATGCAATAATCGCCGAGTAAAATTTGTTCAATGAGGATCATAAAAATGCGATTCGCAAGAAATTGAGTTCACGATTTTTTCTGGGATATGTTAGAGTTTTCAGGCTCAACTATTGAAACACGTCATGGCTTATCTGCATTGATGACAGTTTCTAATAAAATAAAGTTTAAAATAATCTCACCTCCTGTAGACCATAATGGTGGTTTGTGGGATGTCGTGACTGGTGAGGAAGTCGATGTACAGCGGCCAGATGCGCATGTGCTGCGTGATCGGCAGGGCTCTCAGGGCACGATCGAACACTCTGAAACAGAACGTTTTGGAAAATAAGCGAAAATTTGCGCATTTTCTCCGAATTCTATTTCTCTAAATTTGGAATGAAGAATCTGATAGATATTGGGGTAAGAAGAGTAAAAGATGTATCTGAGTACTTTTTTCGGAAAAAAGCAATTGAATTTTCATATTTTACCTGCGAGTCTCAGTGATCAGGCGTCGCTTCGTCATAATCTCGCAGTAGTCCATCCAAATACGGGGCATCTGAAACAAGAGTTGAAATAGTTTAAACTTCTTTTTAATTCAGGAGAAATTTAATAGGTTTCAAAAATTGCGTGAAGTGTCGAAGAGGTATCAGACAGTTCGTGCTCAGCTCTTGGTTACAGAATAAGTTATCAGAGTTTTCAATAAATTTCAAAAAATCTGAAATAATAGTAAAAAAAGTTAATTCACTAATGATTTTACCCCAGGCTAGCGTCAAAAATTCTGCCAACCTCATGACTAGTGATGAACCAATTGAAATAATAAGCTTCAGGAAATTTCAATTTCAACCAAAAAGTAATGAGCCGAATATAGATGAACATATTTTTAAAATATAAAAATCACACCTTGTGCATAGTGATAAGGCACCTTTCGTATGCATCGCAAAGGTGTTCCCAGGCGGTGTCCGTCACGCACTTCTGCCGAATGAGACTCCTTCTGAACCGGAGGTAGTTGTACCACAGCTTGTACGACCGGTCGAACACTTTCAGCGCTCGCTCGTAAATCTGCAAGTTACAATTCGTGAAAATCTCGCATTTCTACGAGTTTCTGAACTATCTCATGGAAACAAGAGAATCTAACAAAATTTTTTAAAGGAAAGACGATAGAAATCTCGAGTTTGGTTGTCTTTATGCATTTTGCAAAACTCTCAATTTATGTTTGAAACTTTTTGAAATAACCGAGACATAAATCGAACATAATCACTTTAATCCCGGAAACTTGCAATTGAAAATTCGGGAAGAAGAAAAAGTCTAAATTAAAAAAAAGCCCGTACCTGAGTGGTCTGCTTCCAATGTGCCTTGGTCTTTTTCTTGTGCTCGATGTAGCGCTGCCAGGAACGCAGTTGATTGGGGTTTTTGAGGATGTCTTCTTCATAAGGGATGTCGCTGTCTTCCTGAAGTTAACAAAAAATATATTTTTGGAAAAATTGTTGTTTTAAGTCGGCTTCAAGATTTCGTTTGTCATAAAGAGAACCAAAAATAGCAGTGAAACGTACATGTTTGGATTACTTAATTAAGAAAATCAAGGGGCAAAGTCTTATTTCGAAGATATGTTTCAAAGTTTTTCTTGTCAAAAATAAAGTTAAGAATAGCGATATGTTCGAGTTTCTTGCTAAACTTGATAAAAAACTAAATAAATTTTAAAACTCACAAAGACGAGTTTCTGTACGTTGGCGGCAAGCTCCTTGGTCTCCGCGGCCGCATCGCCGAGGTCGATTTTGTCCGAGTCAGGCATTTTCTGATTCACTCAAAACCCTGAAATAATCCGAATAAAAACCAAAAAGCGATAAAGATAGGACTTTTTGAAGGTGCGCACAACTTTGAGACTAAATAGTGTTGACAGGAGAAATAGCGGTGAACTGTACAAACAGGAGGCGGTGGATCGGATGAACTCTAGAAAATGTTGAAAATCTGAGAAAATCAATGAAAGTCGATCAAAAACGAAAATTCAAAACGAGCAGACTATGCGAAAATAGCTGTGTCTGCGTTTACAATGTGATTTTTGACGCTTACGTTCAAGCCGCTTTAATTTGAAATTATTCGCAATTTTATCGATTTCTGTCACTTTTCGTGGGGCTCTGCTGAAAACTTTTAGAAATTTCTTGAGCAGGTGGTTGCCGGAGTGTAGAGTGGGGGTTTGAATTAAGAAAATTACATTTTCGTTCGATTTGTAAAATTCCCTTTATCTTTTTTCTAGCTCGAAATTTTCGTTTTTTCATTTTTGTTTGTTTTTCTCTCTGTGAAATCTTTAAATCTTCTAGCAGGTGGTTGTCCTGGAGTTGTCTGAAATCTCTCATGCCCAAAATCTCATTGATTTGGGTTCTGTCGTTATTTTTCGCGGTTTTATCGATTTTCACCGAAACTTTCTAGTCATTCTCATTTCGCTTCTTCGTCGACCCATCGGACTTCGCTGCATTCCTCTGCGTCTCTCCCAGCGACCACTTGCTGTAGCTGCATTCAGCTGCTCAGTCAGAGTGCAAAGTCAGGAAAAGGTGGTTTTTTTCTTACAATTTTGAGCAGCAATAAAGCAGCGAACATATCTTTATTTTTGCTGTTTTATCTCATCTTTCTTGAAACTCTTCTAAAATTCATTTTTTTTATTTTAGTAAAAAATTCACGATTTGCAGAAGTCCGAATTATCGGTTGAGTCTCCGAAGAAAGTCCGTAAATTGTCGACTGTGGAAAGACGCAACTTGGTCGCTGAAATGTTTGCGCTCAACAAGGAAAACGAGACAGATTTGGAGTGGAAGGAGGGCGACAAGTAGGGGATTTTTTAATAATATTTATATGTTTCAAAAGAAATCGCATATGTTCGATAGAATTCTAAACATTTTTTTTTGCTATTTTTACCGCAAAAATATCGATTTTTAAAATTCTATCGTTTTCAGAGTGCCCTACCTCTCGTTGTCCAAAACTCTAGAGAAGATCGAGACTGAAAGTGGAATGTGAGTTTTTCAGATATATTTCTCCAAGCTGTGAAAAGATTAGTCTCATTAAAAAGGGCCATTCTTCCTTTTTCCCAAAAATATCGTTCCAGGCTGAAGAAGCGTGAAATTCTGACCAAGTTCCTAGTCTTAGTGTTGGAGAAGTCTCCATCCGAACTGTCGCAGTGCGTCTATTTGTGCATCAACCAGCTCGGTCCCGCATACGAAGGACTCGAATTGGGCATCGCTGAGGCTACCCTCATCAAGGTACGCACAGATTTGTTATTCAGTGTCAAATTCGAAGAGATCAAATGATAATTAAAAATTCCGTTTGCTAGCTTGTTTTCTGAAATGTCGACGAAATTCGCTATTTTATTTCCCGAGGATTTTTGCCTTTAAATTACTCGAACAATATTTTGAGAAGTACGCGGAACAAGTGATGATAGCTGGAACTTAACAACCTATTTTCAATTCCAACCTACATTCGCCGAGCCCAAGTCCGGATCTTTTACTAGAAGCTCTGACTTTCAGGCGATCGCCCAAGCAACCGGTCGTACGGTGAAAAAGATCAAGAACGATATGGAGAAGAAGGGCGATTTAGGCATCGTCGCGCAGGAGTCCAGAACCACTCAGGTAAATAGCATATTATTATTATTTCTTTTTTAGGTCGTTATTCTATTGTTATCGGATCGTACGCTGAATTGCATATTTATCTGACGTTGATTTCTTTTAATTTTTTATTTTTAATCCAACCATAACATTTATAAATCATCGATAACCTTTCACAATTGACTCCCCTGATTTTCCCCAAATTATTTATTCTGAATGCTAAGCTCTATCATTGGACACTAAGTTACTCAGGAATGAATTCTTCTAATTTTCTGAAGTTTTTTTTTAAATAAAAATTGAAATATTTATTTTTCAGAAAATGCTCTTCAAACCGGCCCAACTCACCGTTCCTGCAGTGTTCAAGAAGCTCCGTGATATCGCGCAGTTGAATGGTCAATCGGTCTGTTTTTCCTTTGCCAATTTCGAAAGAAAAATTCGAAGTTTCAAAATATTGCTTGAGGCAGACACTTTTATAAGATAATACTCCCAATACTTGAATTGTATATTTACAGTTTGAACTCCTGAAATATTCTATAAATTTCATAAATTTATTTTCTTCAGTCGATGGACAAAAAGACGTCTCTGATCCAGGGTCTGCTCGTCGCGTGCAGGGATACTGAAGCCAGATTCATCGTCCGCTCGCTACAAGGCAAACTGAGGATTGGGGTTTCTGATCAGGTTTGAGAAAATTTACAAAAATCTACTCTTGCGAAAAATCGAAATAATCTAAGGAAGATAGTTTTTGAGGGACTAAATATTTAGTCAGTAAAATTTTCTTATTTGGAAACAATTTAGACGGTCCTTGCCGCCCTGGCCAACGCGTTCACTCTCCATGAAATCAACAAATCCGGCCAGAAATTGTCGAAGGATGCGATCGAGGAGAGAAAAAAAGCTACTGAACTGCTGCTGAAGACCACTTATTGGTAAAGAATTCCAAAAAAATATTTAATTGAAAATTTTAGAACTAAAAAACAATTAAAGAGTAGTTTTCTTAATTTATACAAAAATCAATAGAGATATAACATCGAAATGATTTATAATTTGATCCAAACATTTTAAAAATTTTCAGTCAATGCCCCAATTTCGACAAGATTATTCCAGTCGCACTGGAGCAGGGCATCGAGAAGATCGCCGAGAACTGCAAACTTACTCCTGGTAATTTATTATTTTTTTAAATTGTCTGAAATTTTTGAGTCGATCAAATTACTTTTCTCAAAATTGACATTGAGTTTGTCAAAATTTGAAACCTATCAATTCCTAAGCGAATTTTATTTACTCCTATGCTACAAATAGCTCGAATATCATTTCCGAAGTTTCACTCTTGCGTATAATTTTCTGAAACAGTTTTAGAATGTTTTTTTTAGGAATTCCCCTAAAGCCGATGTTGGCGCACCCGACGAAGAGCATCGGGGAGATCACGAAACGGTTCGGGAATGCTGAATTTGCCTGCGAGTGGAAGTACGACGGGGAGAGAGGACAGATCCACATGGATGAGACTGGAAAAATCTACGTCTACAGCAGAAATCAGGAAAACAACACCACCAAATATCCGGATATCATCGAGAGCGTAAGAATTCTTTTCTTTAAATTCTAATTTCCACGCAATCCAACTATACTAAATTTTGCGAAACTTGGTCTACTTGGTGAATTGTGTTAATTGCTTTTATTTTTTTTTTTTTTTGATAAAAATAGGGCGCATTGCACAAAACGCATAAGGATTTCAGTTCTGAACTATAATCTTATCAACGATTGAAACTTATCCTATTTTTAGGTGAAGAAGTGCATACGCGACGGCGTGTCGTCGTTCATAGCCGACTCGGAGATCGTTGCGTGGGACGTCGAGACAAAGACCATCCTCCCCTTCCAGGTTTTAACTACGAGGAAGAGAAAGGTCAGGGCTTTGAATTGCTCAATTTTTGCTCATTCCATTGAAAATGATTTATGTTTCAATTCTTTTGATAATTGGCGATCAAAATTTCATGATGGTGATCCGATGGCTAGCTGAGAGCAACAATAAAAGTCATTTTTGCAGGATGCTGACAAGAGCGAGATCAAGGTGAAGATCTGCGTTCACCTTTTCGATCTGCTCTACTTCAATGGAGAGTCGCTCGTGAAAGAACCGTTCAGAAAACGCAGGGAGACGCTTAAGAAAAATTTTATGGTAAGGAAATTTAACTTTTATTATTTTTTATTAATATACAATATTGAGCAATCTCAAATAATGTCAGTTGGATTTTATTTGCAGATTCAATTCAATAACTCATGCAGATTATTAATATGAGTTGAGATGTTCAGAAACTTATCAAAACCAAATCCTAAATTCTTTTTTCAGCAAGTGGAAGGCATGTTCCACTTCGCGCAGTCGCTTGACTCCACCGATCCGGATGAAGTCAATCAGTTCCTGGAGGAGGCTATCAAGGTTTGTGTTTTTTTTTTTTTTTTTTTTTTTTTTAAATTTATTCCTATTTTTCTCTGGTTTCCAGGGAAATTGCGAAGGCTTGATGATCAAAACTTTGGACGATGATGCGACTTATGAAATCGCAAAGAGATCACACAATTGGTTGAAGTTGAAGAAGGTTTGAAAGTTTTAATTAGAAAAATAAACTTGATAAGTTCTTTTCTCAATTTCGCAGAAACTTTCACTTATTTTTTTTTACAAGAATCTACACTTGTCAGTATTATTGATTTTTTCCCAAATTTCAGGACTATCTGGACGGAGTCGGCGACACTCTGGATCTGCTCGTAATGGGCGGCTATCACGGAACGGGCAAGAGAACGGGTGTCTATGGAGGCTACTTGCTGGCTTGCTACAATCCGGACACGGAAGAGTATCAGTCCATTTGCAAGGTAGGAATTTTTTTAAAATAAAAATTGCTATCCAAATTATAGATGATTGAAATACGCCTTGTTTAAAAATTTCTAATCGTATTGATACATTTGTAAAAATGATTTCTATCATTGAAACAGGAAGTCGGCTTATTTATGCGATTAGATTTATTATTTCAGCAGACATTCTAACAGCTCATTGAATATTGACATCCATTTTGTATATCTTTTTAAAAAATCTCTTTAATACATTGCAATATGAGATTTTTAAATTTAAAACATTTGTTTTTTGCAAACCTATAATTCAGCAAGATTGTTTGCCATCCAAAATAAGAAAATCATATATCTTTCTCTGAGATCTGTTTCATTATTTAATTTCACATAATTTCCAGATCGGCACTGGCTTCAGCGACGCAGAACTGAAGGAGCTGACGGAGCTGTGCAACAAGCACAAAGCGGACAAACCGAGGAGCTACTACAAATTCGACGACTCCCTCAAGCCAGATGTATGGTTTGAGCCGTCCGTGCTTTTCGAGGTTTTATCTTTTACTGTGATTGAAAAATTTAAACATTAGCAAATTGAGAGAGATATTGTATTGTTTGGTGTGCCGAGTTTTTTAAACTTATCGATAATAGTTTTGAAGGACATAGCTTATGAAAAATTCATATCATATCGGCGATGCCATAATATTGTTACCTTCTATTCAATACTTAGAAATTGTTGAACCTTTGTAAATTATTGTATATGACGATCTAATGCTTTTGAAAATATTGTATCTTCGTATCGTGACAGCTTTCCTATTAGTAATTTTTCACATTATTTTCCTAAAATTTCGAAACATTTCTAAAAAAAAATACGTTTTCAGGTGAAATGCGCCGACCTTTCGATCTCCCCTCGACATCTGGCGGCGGTTGGCATCGTCGATTCGGACAAGGGCATCTCGCTCAGATTCCCCAGGTTCATTCGAGTCAGGTAAAATCATTTCTAGCTTTTTGGAACTTCGTATCGATAATGAAGTAGCCAGAGTGAATATTCAAGATTCTGATAGGTCAAAGTTTAGAACCTATTCAAAGTGTCTCCGTCAGAAATAATTACTTTTTTAGTTATTTCGCAAAATTTGTTAACATTGACGTTTTACAAGATTGGTTTTTTTTTCATTCAGACTGAAACATAAAGATACAAAATGAAATTATTAATAGTGGTCCTTTCTTCAGAGACGACAAGAATCCCGAGGACGCTACATCTGCCGAGCAGGTTGCCGAAATGTACAAGAACCAGGACATCATCAAGAATCAGAACGGGACAAAGCAGGAGGACGAAGAGGATATCGATTATTGAAAAGGGTAAATTTGAATGAAGCACAAGGATTACGGTAATTTTTACTCTTTATTATACTAATTCTCATTTTAATGACTGTTGATGATTTTTTACACATTTCTTTTGCTGAAAAAGACGCTAACTTATATCCAGTTTTGATACTTCCTGTTTATAATCTTCCAGTATTCTTGGAAAAATTGAAGATAGTTTTGAATGATTAAAAAAATCATACAGTATGTAATATTTTCATTATTTTTGCAATGACACGATTTTGTTTAAATCTCAATATTTTATGTCGAATTTTTCAAATCCAATTTTCTTGGAAGGAAAAATTGAAAAATTCGATTTTTTTCTGTGAATTACATAAAACTGCATACTCTATCAGTATTTAGCGTATTGTTTCACTATTTCCCTAGAAAATTGGATTGACGGTTTTGATTTAAAAAATTTCGGTTAGTTTTATTCAGACTTGGAAGTTTCGAACCGCGATTGGCCGCATGAAACGAGATAGTGCGCTTTTCCGAGAGAAAAACAGCACGTCTTCTTTTCGTCTCTCGAAAATACGCATTATCTCGCTTCATGCGGTTAACCGCGGTTCGAAAGCTTACAAGTCTGAGTTTATCCATCCACTTGGGTATGTCCTATTTTAGAACTCGACTCTCAAAAATTCACTCATCTTACGGCTAATTTTATCCACGATATTATCAGTTTCGTTGAATAAAGTTAAAAATATTGAAATTTTATGTGTAATATTGAAATTGAAGGTTTTTAGACCTAAATGATATATTTGGATTTACGTTACCAAGGAAATTAAATCGTAATTGCAGAAATCACCTGCGCTATATTTGGACAGAGAAGGTTTATCAACGAAGAGGACATTTGAAAACGCCAAACTGGATTTCCCAAGATGTAAAAATAAACCCCTTTCAATTTAAAAAAAAAATATTTTTTCAAATTTTATGTATTGCAATTTATCATGGTTAGTGACTTACAGCTTTTCAAAATTGATATCTATCTAAATCTAATTTTTAAATATTTTCAAATAAATTGCATTTTATTGAGATATTTTTTTCGAAATTGACTCTTTTATTTTTAATTTATTGGTTTTTCAGCACTTCCCTCAACGCTGTACCTCGATTCGCCCGAGGAAACGAAGCGGCGTTTCGAAATCGAGTGCGAGTTCGTCCAGGCTCTCTGCAATCCACACTACCTCAATTGTAAGAATTTTAAATGCTACTATATGGAAATTTGGATTCATTCATCCACTACTACCTTTTCGATTAGGGAATGCAGAACATTATGATAACGAACAAATGCCTAGACATTTGAGCATTTGTTACTCATTTGTTGTTGTTGTTGGTGAAATTACGAGCGATGTAGCCAAGACTTGACATTGAATAATTAATCGTTTGACATAAGCTATTGTTTGAAACCTATAAATACATTTGGGATAATTTATTTTCTAAATTGGAAGAAGACCTGTTCTATGCTATCGAAACCTATTATCTTTCAATTTACAATAAAAGCATTTTCAGTTCTCGCACAGCGTGGCTACTTCAAAGAGGCGTACTTCATCAACTACCTCAAGTATCTGCTCTACTGGAAAAAGCCTGAATACGCTAAGTAGGTTTCAGGAAATTTTAAATATTTAATTTTATTTGTAGAAAAACATTAGTTCTTCCCGACTTATACCTTATGAAATTGCTAAAATTTATATTTATTTGGCGATTTTATAATTTTAGTAACATAGAATCTTCAATCTTCTTTTTCATGTACCTAAAAATTATTGAGTTTAAAGATTTCTTTGAGGTGCCTAAAATACCCACAGTGTCTGTTTTTCCTGGACCTGGTGCAAGAGCCCGAGTTCCGCGAGGCGATCGCGTCGACCGCCGCAGCCAAATTCATCGAGGATCAGCAAATTCTTCAGTGGCAGTACTACTTGAGACAGAGGCAGAGGTTGCATGTGAGTTTTCAAATAAATATTTTAGAGTGCAAAATTAAATTAGATATGATTCAGAAATATCAAAATGTTTCATTTAGACACTTTAATATAATTGAATGAATCCAGCGTCGTCATAAGTTAGCTTGAAAAGTGTTTAAAAATTTTAAATGAGTTTACGAATTGAAATCGCTTTTATTAAATTTTGGACTATCAGTTCGTATAAAGTCTCAATTTCAAATACAAGTTTCAAAAATGTTAGTGTGAAAAAGGATATTAATAATCACATTGTGCTACCCTCTGCTAAAAATAATCACTATCAGGAAAATCCGGACGCAGCCGAACGTCAGACGGTTGACACGGCCACCACTCAGGAGATCGGCGATGAGGCCATCGACTATTCCGACAATGAGGATTCAGGTCGAAATTTAAAACCAAGTAGAATTTAATTCTGACCTAGTAATATTGAAACTCAAGTTAAAATTTATGGAGACTATCCTTCTATGAAATATATATATATTTTTTTTTTTAAATTTAGGCTGATGTTATTTTTGAATCTTGTTGAAAATAATTATTCAGATTAAGAATGTGTTATTATAATTGTATTTCTTTCTGTTGTAAAAATCAATTCAGATGGCCCCTCGACTCACACCAACGGAACCTCGAAACAAAACGGCGTTCACTGAAACCGCTATCAAATCCAACAAGTCAGATCTCTAATTTTTATTCTTGAAATTTAACGAAATAAACTCTGTTCAGGATATTTCCTTCTAATTTTCTATTTAAACTCATGACTTTCTATGCCATAATCATATCTGCTTATTGTAATGACAATAATGATCAAAAAGAGATTTTGGATAGGCAAGTTTAAACATTTTGAGAGAAGGTGATTGAATGATTTTTCAGGTTGAAGAATCCCGATGTCATTCCCCCAACGAAATGCGAAGCTTGTGCGATCGTGGCTAGAGATTTATCCGAAGTTGCAAGTTCCAAACGAATCGTAGGTTTTATTCTTTTTCGTCATTTTCGATTTATTGAAACTTATGGCATTATGATTAATAGAAAATGTCAAACATGTTTTACTGGCTCACACTGAGAAATTGAAACTAATTTTCCTGCAAATTTAAAAGTTTTAACCTAAATTTTGAAATTTGATGGATAAGGATAACGATGTTGAGACTGGATTTTCTCCAATAAAAATTTTCTAAGCTATAATTTGAAAATCATTTTGTTTTTGTTTTCAGAAAGACGAGATGACGTTCATCGAGATGTCGGAAGAGTTCTGTAAAACGATGCTACAATACAAGGTCATACATCGTTTGATAACGAAAAAAGCAAGAATTTTCAGTTGCACAAGGAAAAGGTCGGCGTGGAGAGATTCAACAAAGAGGATAGTGCGACTTTCAAGACGCTGAAATCGATGAAGGAACGAGGGGTTAAGGTATTTTTGCTTAATTTTTTAAACCAAAACCCTCGCTGCTGTTAATAGATAATTAATGATCAATGTTACATTTGAAACACATTCGAAACTTTAACAACCATATCATAGTTTGATTGTTGACTATGAAATAGGTTTCTAAATCAATTCGACTGGTTGAAATACTATATTGACTCGATATGCATAATATTAGTGTATGAAATTACGAGTTTTAGAACTCAAAAATACGCTTCATTTTCTTCTGAGACAAACTTGCGCATTTTAGGTAACTTTTATCGACAAAACCCTTCATCATAAAGATATTTTTCCTACTTTTGGTCCCTTATTTCTCGCGATGACGACCGACCATTTTTTCTTATTTATTATCGGTTCCTAATTTCTGATTTGGAAGGGGTTTATAGGTGTGGGCGAATCAGAAATAAAAATCTCGTTGTTTTCATTCCTACAACTCAGCGAAGAGCGATGGGTTTTCATCAAAATGTCTAGTTTCGTTTGATAAGAGGTCAGGGTTTCATACCGTAATCGGTGGCGATTCATTTTGGGTCTTTCTAGCGATAATATCACAACAAACCCTATTATCTATTATTCCGTCCTCTATGCGACACGATATTTCGCTTGTTTCTCGAATTTTTCCGTTTTTATGACTTCGAATTTGCCCTCACCCTTAGTCATGAGTCTATTTTTCGTCGCTGTTCGAAATGACAAACAGGTGTTTCAAACTTTCCGACAGATTTTCTCTCATTTTTGCTTTCGCTCAATTCTTCAAGGCGAAATGACAGGAAAATCGAATCAAATTACAGTAACCCTCGAAGAATGATAGAATTAGGCAGAATAGCTATGCTATTGGTTGTGTTAAGACGAAACTGGAGAAATCTATGCTTCTAAAAATGGAACGTCTAGAAAATTAAGAATTTTTCCATCTTTTCTTCATGAATTTTTTCGCTAACCTGTGTTACCGTCTCAGTTTCGCGATCTAGAAAATGACACAAAAGTTTGGAAAGTTTAAGATAGGTTTCAGAAATCAAGCGCTTTTATTTCGATAAAACCAAAAATAATAGGTATATCATTGACTGTAAGTAAATCAATTTTTCTACTAAAAATTCAAGATGATCATATTTGCCTGAAAACAGGTCAAATTTTCAGTCCCTTACAATTTTGCAAGACGTGCAATCAGCTGATTTCCTGATTGTCTTACGCATGTGCACGCGAATTTCATGTCCTCCAAAAATCAGTACCTCGAGAAAAAATCGGGTTTCAATTTTTCGAAACCGGTCTCTCTTCTCGCAAATTCGCAATCGCAAGAAATCACCTGAATTTTATCGCTCAAAATTGTCAACGAGACTGAATGGGCCAAAGCCACCTGTTTTCCCAGGGGAGAATCGTCAAAAAATCACTAAATTGGCGCCGAATTTGGGCAAATTTTGTCTGAGCGATGATAAAATTGGAGTTCGAGAAGAAGTGGGCTATTTTATTGAGAAAATTTCCTGAGAAAACTACGGAAAAAACTGACAAATCGGTTTCGGTTTAGTTTTCGCGTTTCAAAACGAATTACCAGAGATAGTTTGTGATCGTTGGATGAAATTGATAAATTTTGAAAAACGTGAAATGATTTTTCAGAAAATCTAGAGCGTTATGTATGGTTTTCTTGCTAAAGAACATTTTTTGATAATTTATATAAACACCTAAAATTTGAAACGTTTTTTTTTCTTTCAAACGACAAAATCAAATTGATTAGTTTATGCGGAATTTTGAAAATTGTCTACTATAAAAAATATTTAGCCATCAAAATAGTTTATACATTTTTGTTGTTAGTCGGAATTCAATAAAATGCTCTTTAAAAATTCTGAAAAGATTTATCGTAGTCCAGTTTAGGCATTTGGCAGTAAAATAGGATGGCAATGCGCGCAATCCCATTCTAGATAAATATTTATTGAAACTCTCGTAAATTAAAGTGATAAATTAATTTTCACATGAATTTTTAGCCAAGTTCGTTAAAATATACAACTTTTTGAATGATCCCCCGTGATTTTACGTGAAAATTTTTCATTTTTTGCCGTTTGACGTAAGTTTTTGCTTCTCTCGCGCAAGGGCTCGTAACAAAACGCGCGCGTAGTGCTGTGGAAAAATGAGAGAGCACGCGGCTTCGGGCAAAAACCGGTCTCCGGTTTGGAGACGGAAAGGACCTAGCGGGCAGTGCGCGGAGAATTGCCGGAAAGGAAAATATCACTCAAAAATGAGAGACTCTGCAGAAAGCGAAAAGAAAATAGAAATAGACGGTGGAAGATAAGTAAACGAGAGTTTATTGTAGTCTCGTCATCATTTCTGTCTTATTTCTCTTATTGTTCTCTCATTTTTCTGCAGCGGTTACGTAACAAGCATGACGCAACAATGCTTACCCGCGCGGTGATCAGGCGGAAACTTTCCGGACGGAAATTAGAGATAGGAGAAATCGAGAATTATTTAAGAACAAAAAAGTGATACGGCGAAAAAATCGCGCACTTGAACAATGATCACCTGGATAATTTTTGGAAGATTTTTGATTCAATTGAAACTCTAATTGCTGAACGTATTCTTGTCATTTTGAAGATCCACATTTTTGAAAGGGTTAAATAATTTGACCTAGTGTGGAGAACATCGACAATTCTTTCAAAATGTTTATTTTCCCACATTTCTAAAACGTCGAACTGATTTGACTTGCTATAAAAAACAGCCCCCTTTTTAACGAATGCATTCGATCAACAACTAATATCTGCAAAGTTCCCCTCTTCATTGCAAATTGAAGTACAAAATGGATCGAATTGACTAGTTTTGTGTAGTGCGGAGGGTGTCCAAGTAGTAAATTACACCACTTTTTACACGCATTTTGTACGCGTCTCCGACCCGTTAATGGAACGCGAAAAACGCGACAAATGTATCCATATCCATTATATTGTCGTTCTCAAAT
This sequence comes from Diploscapter coronatus, assembly GCA_964036155.1. Taxonomy (NCBI): domain Eukaryota; kingdom Metazoa; phylum Nematoda; class Chromadorea; order Rhabditida; family Rhabditidae; genus Diploscapter; species Diploscapter coronatus. Next base: position 14,673,880 of record OZ038422.1, read on the forward strand.
TGACCGCTTTATACAAGGACGCTTAGCTTTAGGAAGGATATATTCCAACGTTCTGAAAAAATCGAACATATTACTTTCTCCACCCAATCCTAAGCTTGGAATGTTTTATTGTTTTTGAAGTGTCATTTCCGAATGACCATATAAGGAATTGTAACTAATTTTCTAATACAACTAGACGTTTCTTTCGGACTATTAGAGTCTAGTATCTATAAAAGCTTACAAAATTATGTCGCGCGATTATTAGATACCCAATTTTCGACAAATCCATGTATGTAATGACGTTCAAAATGCGCAAACAGGTTCTAGGCGATTTTTCTCGCTGAGAAAGTGAAAAGACTAATGTTCAAGTAGGCGAAAACATCTTGTCTTGGTAGTTTTTGAACATTTGATTCGCAAATTTTGAAGAATAGGTTGCATTTTAAGGACATGAATAACATTTCGAATTTCAATGGGTGTGCTAGTATCATCGAGTAAATTCAACTTATAAACTCCGAATTGGCCTTGGAACATTAAAGCCAATTTTGGATAGTTTCAAAGCTTTACAAGGTAAAAATGAAATGAGTATCTGCAATTGTTTTGCAGACTTTTGTTGATCAAAGATAATGATTTTACAAAATTTCAGATAATCATGGATCTACCGGAAGAGTTGTGGGACGAACCGTCTGCCGAAGTCTCCGTTCTCAAGCAGCAATGTGAATTGATTCTCTCTACCTACGAAGACGAGCTCCAAGAGTGGTTCGTCGAGGCCAAAGCGAAGGATGATCTGACCGAGATTCTATGCAAACAGCGATACCTATACAAATCTGAGCGGGGATGCCTTGATATACAAAAGTCAATGCCAAAGGATGATCTGTAGATCTAGTTACCTTTAAACTCTCGCCACTCTAATAATACCGTAAATTTTGAAAAAAAAATTGAAGTCTAATACAAACTCCTACAACTAATAACTTAAATTGTCTCATAAAAATTCGTTTGCTCAAAATTAACCTATTTATTAATCCTGAAAATCTATAACGATTTCATGGGATTTGGTGTATTGAAAACAACAATAAATTGCGATTTTTAGATCCATATAATTAGAGGGTTAACTAAAAATAGCGACTTTACTGATCAACCGGAATTAGTCTGATTTGGAAGTTGTTTGATTTTCTCAAGGGTGATGCCGGATTTTGCTGTTCCATTCCGGGAGTTTTGTCGACCGCTTCGAATTTGTATCGCTGGATGAGGTTTCCGAGGATCTGAAGCAGTTTTTATTTGAAATCCCTAAAGAATTAGCCTAACCAGGTAAAGCTCAGCTCTTGCAAGGGATTCTCCTAGGCACGCTCGTTTTCCAAGTCCGAATGCGACCATTTGATTCTCCGGTTTGTTTTCGTCCATGAAACGATCGGGATTGAACTGAATATCAGATTTTCTAGTAGACTGGTGATTTTTACCTTCTCCGGTTCAGGGAAGTATCGTTCATCACTCAGGATCATCGACAGTTGAGCTGTGCAGGGAATTCCCTTTCTGATCAAGACTCCACTGATCTCCACGTCCTCGGAGGTGTAACGAGTCAAGTTCGTCGTGATAATGCTCGATAGACGTTGAATTTCCTGAAATTTGTTTTTAAATAAATATGTACCAAGAAAATATAACATCATTAGTCGAAATAACTTCATGATTTATTCGTTAGTTTTGGGAGTTTAGTTTGATAGATTGAGTTTATGTTTCAAAAAATATCTTATTTTACAAGTGCAGACCATGTTTCAATGAGCATGTTTGGCACAACCAAACAACTCACATTCAAAGCAGCATTGAAGTATGGAGTCTTCTGTCGATCAGCCTGCGATAAATCCTGATTTCCGTTGGTGACTTCTAGCAATTCTTTGCGGATTTTCTCCTCAACTTCAGGGTGATTCAGCAGGAAGCAAACGGCCCATGATAGAGTAGTGCTCGTAGTGTCCTGGCCTGAAATTAGTACTGTAATTTAGAGAAAGTCTATCTTCATGCCTGCATGGAAGAGATCGAATGTGTCACAGATCAAGGTCTCCATCGTGAAAGAACTTGGGTGTTTGTCTTTCTCTCGCTTCTTCATTTCGACCAGGAAAGCGTCCACGAAATCGTCAGGTTCGTCGCTGATTATGTGAGTGCCGTCGTTGACAGCGTCGATTCTGAAATTTGTATTTATGATAGGAAGCATGGAATAGGGTACACTATTTTCAAAACTCTATTCATGACCTAGTATTCATTGGAAGCACATCTCATTTGTTCAATCTTTTTACCTTTCTTTCAATTGTTCTTCAATGAAGTCTTTGATCGAGAATAATGGTTTCAGAACACCTTGGACTCGATTTCTGAAAAATAATAGAACTAATTTCTAAAATCTTTGTTGAACCTGAAATATGGGATCTTCAAGGCCCAGACCGGAGTGATGGCATCGAGAAACGAAAGTTTTCGAGTGCTCAACTGTGCCTTCAGATCGGTGAATAGCTTTTCGTCGTCCTGAAATTAGATTTTTTACCTCTAGCTTTAAATAGTAACGCAACAATCGGCTAGTAAATAATTCGATTTTTTGAGTGCAACATTTTTTAAAACTTACGTCAGTAAATCTGACTGAGAATAGAAGCCGATAGATTACGCTCCCAGTGAACAAGTCAAACTCTTCGGGGATCTTGAACACCTTGTTTGCATCGTAGTTGCCGAATCGGAAAAAAAACAACAACTTGATTCTGATTGAAATATAAAAAAAAGAAAAACCTGATATGCCACTCTTCCAGAATTCGCTTCTCCATGATGTTCCGGGAAACTCCTAAATTCCTCAGGGTATGGAGCGCGAATCGTCGTTGTTCAACAGAGTAGTCACCGCTTGAGGTTGCTAGGCCTTTGTAATCTGAAGTGTTGGTGGTATCTTATCACTAGAAAAAAATAACAGTCGATGAATAAGGATTTTTCGTGTGAATATTATTTAACGAGAATAAGGACCATGTAGTAGTAGTAGGCAAACTTACTTCTCAAACTAGAAAACGTCTGAAACGCATCGGATTATTTCAAATGTCAAATTTGACAAGCATACCGGATTCTCCCATCGATCTTGGAAATTGTTGCCGTTTTTCACCATAGCTTCGATCGCTAGATCGTAGTCACAAATCATCACGACTGGAGCCGGACCCATATGAAGTGTGAATATCGGGCCATAGACCTGAAACGATGGTTATTTTATGTTCGATGAGTAAATTTCAGTATTCTCGCCAAGCTTTTTGATATAGTGTAGCACTTAGAATTTTTAACTAGTGAGCATAAATCATTTTGAAACATTTCAAAAATAACCTCTTTGAAATGCTTGAGTGCATTAAGTAAAGATCCAGTTTTGTTAACCCAATATCCAAGTTGCAATGTATTGCCGATAAAAGGTAAGGGTGCTGGGCCTAAAAATGAGTTATTTAAAAAATATATATTTTTTAAATTTTATTACCTGGCGGATAATGTCTAATCTCGAACAGCCGCTTTGCAACAAAGTATAAAATTATTCCGAGGAAAATGGTTAACAAAATCATGATGTTGAATATAAATAATGCCTAAAATTAAAATTTTTAAAAATACAAAAAAACAATGTTCTTATTAGAGAATACTTTTTTTAAGAAAGTGGGAAAATCGATAGTGTGAAGCCAAAAGATGAAAGAAATTTGTGGCGGTTTGTTTGCAAAAAGGCAGGGTTTTTAAACTGGTCGATCAAAGTGTTGTGCAATAAGTGCTCAATTCAATGATGCTAGAGAGTACGTAGAAATTCGATACTAGAGAACTTTTGCTATGGTTACCTTTTCCTTTCAATATCATCTCGATTTTCTCAGGCATTGTTGTGCAATCGGGCAATGTCTAGAATTAGTAGACTTTCTCGTTTCTAAAGGGAACTGATAAGGAAGTATCATTGGCGTGGAAAAGATTATTTTTTATCTCGAGATTTATTTATAAAGGAAATGATTATTCGAAATTGACGTTGATAATTTTAAAAAGATTTTCGAATTTGCAAGGCATGGAAGTCCCCTTTTTCAAGATGAAATATTTTAAAATTTATGCTTTCGGTCACACCCAACGATTGAAATTATCCTTCCATGAAAATTCGATCTATTCTCTTGAAACTTATCATCATATAATTCCTCTCAAATTTCAGAGATTTCAACGAATTTCATCAATCACGGTCCAAGAGTAAGAGTTTCGGTTTGAAACCAAAAGAAGAAGGAAGAGAAATTCGATAAAATTTCGCGAAGAATAAATGTGAAGGTGAAATTTGCTGATTATCGTCGAAAAATACCGAGTTGTCAATCTTCTAACGAGAAAATTCGAAAATACGGACGAATCAGATGGGAAATGAAGATGAAATGGTTTTGGCTCGATGAACCATGTTTCTCGGTCTCACCGAACAAATTTTCAAAAAATCGATGGCATTTTTATTTACTCGGAGAATTTTCGGCAACAATAAAATAACCTAGAAAACAACTAAGCTTATAACAACGTCTAAAATTGGTTCCAAATAATGGCTAATAAAATTTAATCTAAATCGGAGGTCGGAAAATTTTACTGATAAACCAAACTTTAATGTCTGCACATAATTTGAATGTTTTTACCCCCGTCTGATTTCAGGTTACAGATTTTCATTTCCTGCAAAAACCATGACTTTCTTCATCAAAAAATGATAAACAAGAAAAATATCAGCGAAATTACATTGTTCGCAGAGAAAAATAGGTTTCGGTTTGAAACCGAAAAATCGCCGAGGCGTCGCAAAAAACCAAACCAGTCTTTCAAAATCGGCGCTCGATTTTGTTTCGGGGCCCCGATCGGCCCTACCTATTTTCATCCCATTCTCAGGTCAAACCGAGTCCTGGAAATTTTATTATTTTTCTTGATTTTCATTTTTCGACGATCCCTTTCTTGTAATTCTGTAGAATTTTCGCGTTTGTCACTCGCATTGTTCAGAGATTATTTGGGTAAGAGAAAAATGACAGACGGTTTGAAATTCATTCCAAATTTGGTAAAGATGCAGAAAAACTGGGGGAGATTGAGAGAAAAGATGGAAAATGGAAACAGAATTGGGGGAGAGAAAACGCGCTCTTTCCGTTTGAAATATGAGCCAAGCTGATATGACTGAACATGTCTATGGTCTGACGAGAAAATTGGTGATTTCGATGAAGAATTCGGCCAGGAAACGGGAAAATAGTAGGGAAAAATAGAGACTTTGAAAAACTAGAAAAAATTGGTCTGAAAATTGGAAATAGTGCGGGGAAAAGTCGAAATTCGCGCACCTTATCGGTCAATTTATCCGGTTTCAAATCGCGTTTCTACAGTTTCTAATCGTTTTCCGATTCTTTTCCCATCTCCTAATTTGCAGCGCTATTTCTTTCGGTTTTCTCTAACCTTCTCTTGCGAATCATCCTGACATTGTTTTCACCTTGTCAAACTTTTTCATAGAGTTAGTGCGTGATTGGGAAAAGATAATAGGAATTTGGAGGGTTGATAGAGGCGGGAAAAGATATATGATAGGAAAATTAGAGAGAAAGGGAATTGAGAGAAAGTCGAGAAAAATAATGAGAGAAAAACAAGAATCGGTTCAAAATCGCGTGTACTTGAAGAGGATTGCCAACTACCGTAACCCACTAATGAATAGGAAGACTTCGGAGAATAGTTGGAAGGAAATATTGAAATTCGTTGAGTGATATATGATAAAGATAGAAGTTTCTGATAAGATTAGTCCAGTACAACTTTTGAATTGATAGACAAAAACAGCTGCGCGAATCAATTTTGTTATGATTTTTAGTTGTACAAAAAATTTAGAAACAAAACATTTTCTCAAAATGATATATTCAGGTGTTTATTTTGTATTGATTAAATCGTAAGCTATGCAATAATTATTAAAAATTCATTTCGACATGATCAAAATTTGATCACAATAGCCTACTTGAACAAATCAGTTTCATCTTCGTAGAGATCATAAAACAATTCAAAATCTCTCTTATTTTTAAAGCCATATATGTTTCCCAAATAACAGTTTTTGACCCCCAAGATGTCCTGAAAATCCTCCTCGTATCGGTTCTCGGTTAAGGTGTTTATGTGCAAACTTGGCATTCTGACGCGTTAAAGTTCTATGCCTTTTTATCTCCAAGACCCCATGCTCTTTCCAGAATTATCAACTTCTCTTACTCTCCTGATTCATAATTCTATTTTCTTTCGATTGTCTGTTTACCTCTCGATTTACAATGTTATTTTGACAATCTCATAGGATTTTGGCTTCTTTTATTTCTCGATTTCATGGGTTATTTCACGATCTCGTATAGTTTTTGTCGGCGCGCGGCTCTTGATCACTGAAAAGAGGATGCGCCATGCCCGAGGGCAAACATTCAAGGCGAGATTTCTTTGATTTTTCTGATCCTGAATCAAGTTATTTCTTCGATCTTGGACGTTTGATATAACGTAATTTTATAATCTTAAAACTATCGGATGATTTAAACATTTTTTAAATCTAAAAAGTAATTTCATGCAGACACATGAATTTATATATTTGCAAAATTCAGAAATAATAATTTAGAATCTTTAAAATGATCGATAAATTATTAGAGAAAAAAAACATAAACTAGTAAATTTCATAAGTTTCAGAAAATAACTCGACAGAACTTCATTTTTTTCAATATAATTATCAATTGAATGACAATCGAAAATTAACCAAAGAATTTTATTCTCATCCAAGTTTCAACACAAAATTTCTATCATCGAATAATACACCAATAAAATAATGAACACAAAATAGGGATTACTGTAATGATGACGATGTAATTGAAAAGCGATAGATGAAGAAGGGATAGAATGAAAGCAACGAAGGAAGAGATTTATCGAAAGCCAAACTACAATTCCACCAAAAATATTGGAATAATCAAATAAAATACAACAAGAATCAATAATTAGAAAATCGATAATAATTACAGACTGTATCTCATATTCACTCAAATTTATATGTGTGACAATTCAAGCATCTCTGAGTTAAGGAGGGCGGAATTTCGAAAAATTTAGAAGCATTGAAATCGAACGATTATTTCTTTTGAAATTGCCGCATACTTTTATGGTTCGGAAAACCATGCAGCAATTGCAACAATTGCAATTTTGGATATCGAATAATGGAACGTTTAGAGAATTTTAGGAAAGTGCGAGACTTGAGATACAATATCGGATTAAAAATATTGTATTTTTAAGAATGCCCAAATTATGCGGGTGAGAAAGGCTTGTGTGCACTGCGGCAAAACGGCAAATTATTGTCAAGTTTTGACGCACTTTGCTCGTCGCCAGCTGAAAGCCACATTTGGAGAAATCAGATCGAGAGAGGTAGATGAACGAGAAAATTTTCAAAAAATTTAGACAAAATATGAAAATTGTTTTAAGGGAAATATGAAACCCAAATCAGCTCATTTTGGAAATTATTTCGATTTATCGTTTTCTAAAACATTTCTTTCTAAGTTTATTTCACATTTTTGTCAGAAATTTGGTCCCTCAAAAATTTTTCGCCAGACTTGTTCTTTTTCCTTTCAATTATCGCTGATTTTGGTGTTGCTTGGTACAAGGAGAGAAGATGCGAGAGGGAAACAAGAATTACAGTAATTTGAACGCGAACAAAGAACACTATCATGGAATACAAAGTACGGTCGAAATTCAAACATGTAGCTACAAAAAGTGAATTTTTTCAACATCATTATTTATAACTACATTTAAACTTCTTGCAAAATATAAAGTAAGTCATAGAAGTACACTATTGCAGGAGCACTAAAGTAATTGTTTGTCATTTCAACGAATAAATTATCATGAAATATTTGAAACTCATTAAGATTTGAGACGAAATATTGTTATGTCATAGGAAACGTTGATAGCAAAGATAGAAGATAGTTATGGATAGGATAAATATGTCTAGGATAGATGAGTTTTGAATGAGGTAACCTGGAAATGGTTGATCTTCATCGGAAATTTTATCATTACTTTTCCAGGATACTGAATTTGATAAAGATAGTTGTCACGAGGGATAGAATAGTTCGATTAGGCAAAGACGAAAATTCACAATTCTACCGGATATACCAACTCAAAAATTAGCATAAATGAGAATTCATAGAATCGTTTCGATACGCCGAACTTTCGAACGAAAAATAAGGCGTTCAAATATAACGCGAACCAATTTCAAACGAATTGAAAGAATCTATCGGGAGATACATCGGTAATGAGGAGGGTAATTAGCATAAGATAATTAGGCTGATTAAAGTAATTAAGCCAGACAATTTGAAGATAGGCAATTATCATAATTGCATTTCAATTTGCCCAATTAAATAAGATAATTAGTCAATTATGTACAACACAAGGCACGTATAGATAAAATAGATTGTTAAAATGAAAATAATTAAAATAAACATATCATGGGATAGAATGTTCTGAAGAAGTCTATGTCAATGGTACACTAAGTGAGTGATCGATATATTATGTTAGGTTAGTCATTTGATTTTCAACGGGATGTCAAGTTTAGGACTAAATGAGTGGCGCGTGACATGAACTACAATGAAATTGGAAGAAGATAAACATCCGAACCAAATAATAGATTTCAAAATTCCAATCTATATTTTGAATGTAAAAAATCGATTTATCGATTGAAGTTTTGATTTTGGAAGGATACAATAGAATTTAGGCAAGGAACACAGTTGAAAAGAAAATTATTTGCAGTTCATTGATAGATGGATATCCACGCTATTCTATCGAATTCGAGATTATTTTTGAAGTAAAAGCATGTCGGTTTGAAATATTTGAAAGCATTCTTTGAAATTTCTATCAACGAACCGTTACAGATAAAACAAAGAATTTCAAAAAGAAATCCAATTTAGCATTCTCAAATCACTTCACGATTCGATTTTGAAGAGGGAGTTAGCAGCGGCTGCTAAATCGACACCTCCGCCGAGGGGTGTATTGGCGTTTGCAGCGCCACACAACGAGGGCGTTGCGACGCCATTCGATCCGTTAGCTTGAGGAAGGCCACCTGAAATCGAACTTTGATTAGACTCCTCGTTTCCAGCGATTATCGAGCATTGGCTTCAATCTAGTTTTAGATTATTGAACTATATGGACTCTGAAGCGTCGTTGTGGTTTATAGAGTAGAAAATGAAATTTAGGTTTTAGGAGCTTCATTAATATTGATAAAAATTGTTCGAGTTTTTATCTACCTGGCAAAAGTCCAGCCGCGGCCAATCCGGCAGGTCCGAGCATGGCCACGTAGCGACGCCAGATCATGTCGATGGATGGGTTGAGTGGAGTCGGCGAAGCGGGAGCAACTCTGAATTGAAAGTTTTTAACCTCGTTAACTTTCGTTGATATATCAGAGTTTTGGACAATTGATCTGAGTTCAAAAATTATTGTTCCGAAAACCCTCTATATAATATTTATATCGTTTCTATGTTTTAACGAAAACCATATCTGCTAACTTGTTACAAACGATATAATGTCTCAGAAAATCTTAGCATTTTCTTATCATTTTCATGAATAATCTACGCATTCTTTCAGCTTCAGAAATTTTCTAATCCCCATTTTTATGAAAATCATTTCTCTCCTAGTCTGTTTGACCAGTGATTATTTGCGTTTTTGCGGTTCGTTTGTTGTGTTTTCTGTTCAGGTTGAAAATTCGCTATCCTTCCCCTTTTCTTGACCGTTTTCATATTCGCGTTTGAGTGGGCCGCGCGCATAATTCCTCGGGGTTTCTCTGCTCCGAATATTCAGTGTAGTATATCAACCGACTTTGGTCGAGTTTTCCACCTTTTCGTCTCTCAATTCTCTCCAATATTTCCCAGTTTTCGCCTATCAGAGATGTGTTTGACCACAAATAACATGCAAAATTTCGACGACAGATCACTAAATCCCTTGTTAAAAGGGGAGATTTAAACAAGCAGACATTTGATAAATAGTAGGATATTTTGAAGGAAAAAGAAAAAGGAGAACTATACTGCACAAACAGAAAATGCGCATGTGCGCCTTGCAGAGACTTTTGCATACAAGAGGCGTAACGCTTCGGGCATGAAACTTGAAAATTGGTGAGCATAGAAAGAGATTAGAGATGGCTAACAAATTTGTCGTCTTCTAAAATGCACGTAAATTAATAATGCCGGTTTTAAGAAATGGCTGAGTTATTTAGAAAGAATATCTTTCAGTTTTCTGTTGGCTGTTCATGAATGAGATAGTTTTTTTTTCAATTAGTTATTTCGTAAATTTTCGTATGTTCTAAAATTTTAATGGATTTGGATAAAATTTGCTTGGATTACTTGCACGAACATATGTGGTTCGTTTTTACAAAACCTATCAAATATTGGGTTGTCGCATAAGTTCCGACCAAATTTTTGAAAATTTTAGCCAAAGCTTATGCGACAACCCAATATTATCGAGTTTCTTGCTCTGAACCATTCATGTTCTTCGACAGTATATTTTCTTACCGATTAGGTCTGCCCTCTCTGAGCGTCCAGTTTCTGACTTTTGCGTTGTTCTTGAGATGGCTCAGAATGAGTTTGGCTTTGGTCAGTTGGCTTTCGTCCGACAGAGAGTCCCACTTGAAGTAGCGCATCGTCGCCTCGACCACAAGGCGAATCTTGAAATTAAAAATTATGTCTCAAAGAATATAATGTCAGACACATTGTAAATTAGGACAATGTGATAAAGCACTTAACAATTTTAAAAATTCAACCCACTGTACCAAAAATAAGGTCTAAAACTCATAAACAGACCTTCGGCAACTGTCTGCTGAGCAGGTGTTGAGCAGATTCTCCATGGAATGTTCTCAGCGAAATCTGTACGTTTCTCAACTCGTCGTCTGTCACCGATTCACGCAGGATTTGCCAAGCGAACACCTGAAATTTGACCATAAATATCATCAAACTGGTGTTTTTAAATCATGATTTTAGATAGTGACTTTTTATTTTTTCCCAGTCAAACGTCCCTGATTTTGTGGATTTTCATAGTTGGGTCTCAATTTCAACCTAACCCTCGGAAATTTTTAGGCCGCCAATTTGTGCATTTGCGCGTCAGCCCGTGTGCAGCATGTATGGTAAGGAGAAATATTAGGTGAAATGAAGAAAGCAGAGAAAATTACAAGTTAGAGAAAGAAATAGTACGTGCTATTGAGAGGTCATGAGAGATGAGAGATTGGAGAGATAGTAGGCAATTTGAAGAGAGTCCGGAAAATTGTCGCACGCCTCGGGGAGCATTCGAAACTGTTCCAAACTGGACATATACTGTTCTAATACAATGACTTTCATATTTCATGCGCTATTTTGCCAAATTATTTCTCTTTTCCATATAATATTTTCGAATTTTCTGCTTCTTTGAGCGAATCCATTTTACCGAAAGACTTCAAAGGGAAGAGAATCCATTTCAACTGAAAAATTGACACCAGTAAATAGTTTTCAATTTACGTGAAGAATTGAAGATGCAATAAAGAGAAAATAAGTGATTCCAATCGCTGTTATTGTAAATTGAGTGAAAATGGTTTTGGTAGATTGGCTACGCGTCTCATCAGGATAAGATTATTGGAGTTTTCAATGGTTAAGTATCAATTACTCTGAATCGTACATTAATGATAAAGTTCACCCTCAAAGAATTTTAAAATAATGATTTTGAATATGCTTCAAGAAAAATATCACCGTTTTTATCGTCGATTTTTTAATCCGTCTTTCACATATGGCCCCATATTTGACTACAGTTTTTCGTTCTAGAATCATTTTCTATTTTCTGCATCTATTAGGCCAGGAAGTTAGTCGTGTACTTCAGTCATATTAGACGCCTTGGCTAATTAACCGTTCCTCCCTCTAGAGTTCCCCAGAACAAGTGCAAAATGGATGGATAGTGTAGTGGATATGAAGCGTATCAAATTGAACAAGTTGAACAGCGTCAAATTGATCTAGAAGTGAAATAGAGAACGCTCCAGAAGAGACTTAGACAAATTATTAGAATCTAAAATTGCTGCGAAGAAGGATTCGTAATTTGTACGCCTACTTGTCGCGACTTACTTACCTAAGTGGGATATAGCGCGAATTTTTTGGAACTTATAGGAAAGTTAGGTTAGAGAGAAGGATTTTTAAGAATTCGAAGAAAGAGTTAGGCTAGAGAGCAGGAATTTTTTAGAGGATGAAGAAAATGACGGTCATCGCTACTCAATTATGGAACGCTAAAATGCTTCTTGTAGAGACTTTTTCGCCTCTATCCGCCACTTTAGTGCGATGAACGTTGTTGAACAAGTCATTTTCAAGTAGAAAATCATTCAGTTGTTCATATTTGGACTGGTTTATGTAGCATTAGGAGAGGGAAATGGATATGATTTATCGAAGTGAAAGGATAATTGGCTGAGCTCAGAGAACGAATTTTTGCACTTTTTAGGTAATTTATGCTTCTATCACTCAGCGATCCATGATAATCTTGGTTATGAACGGTTGGGTTTTGAAACCGATTTGGGAAGTGGATGCATCGATCAACTTATTGGTTCATTATGAGTTCGACTTGAAAGTTTATAAATATTGGCGATGAGTTTTAGGCAAATGTTTGGCTAAGCATATCTAACATCGTTCAATTGTTCTGGTAAATCAGGAGATTCAATAATCTAAAAATGTAACTAATCAAATTATCATATATTATCACGTCCCCCAATTTTCCCATCGAATAGATAAGCAAATTTGCACGCGCAATCACCATAAAACTGATGCTTTGATTGAGGTGGAACTGGTTAGAGACAGGGCTGCCAAAGGAGCAAAACAATCGTTGAAAAATTGACAGAAAAAATGAAAACGAACGCCAAACATGAGAATGACAATTATATTGACACTTGCATTAATAAAATAGTGATAATTCAAGCGTAGAACAATTTATACTATGCTATTTAGCTAAATATCATTATATCTAATTTATAGTTAGAATAATATAATTTGTACGCATTTTAAGATAGTTTTTCGCAGATGTAAAATATAACACTTGATTTTTATAGTTATGAAATCCGGTTGAAAACCTTTGATTATAGAAATTTTGGATCCCCAGTTTTCGATTATTTTGATGCATATACAAAAATGACGGCAAATATCTCAATACAAAATGCGAAATGCATTTCGTAAAAACAGTGAATTTTCACGGTCATTGGCGAATTTTTGCCGGTCTATTTTGAATGATTTTGTTTTCGACGCTGTTTCAAAATACATATTTCAAATGAAAAGTAGTAGTCGAAAATTTGTTTTGAACGTGCACGGGCCGGGAAAATTTTTAGTCGAAATTAAAAACTCGTGTTTTGACTTTGTCATGACGCGTTTTACGCATTCTCGCCTGAAAAACGAAAACTATCCCAAAATCAGCCAGAACAGAATTGTTTTGACCGATTGCGCGACTAAAATGTTTTCAGGAACGTTTTCGTCAGACTCGAAATAATCGGCAAAATATAAAATTTTTCGTAATTTTCATAAAATCCGTACCATAAAAGCAATGTTTGCACGTTTCAAAATAAGCTGGATTATTCAGTATTCAATTTTTGACAGTTCGACACCTTCTTTTCGTACAATAAGAAAAATTATTCAAATTACGTAAACTAAATAGCTTCTCTTGATGAAAAGGCGGTGCATAGCAATAAGTTTTTTTTTTTTTTTTTTAATATCTCAAAAATTGAAAATTGCCATAAGCATAAAAGCAGTATATTTTGGACTTGTATTCTAAAATTTACGGTAGTTAGTTGTTTTGAGTTGTCCACTTTCTTTCGGTTATTTCGCGTGCTCAAAGATTCTTTATTTGTCTACCGTCGGGTGGCCGTCGCAAAAACTACACGCAATACGTAAGCGGAGTGCTCGAAAAAGCAAGAAAGCAGGAAAAGGCAGGCAGAACCTGAATTGACGCAACTACGTCAGAATGGCTCGCAAGCTATTCCTAGAAAATTGAAAATATAACGGGGAAAAGAAGTGCGCAACTTGAAAAACCAGGAGCATGAAGTGAAAGTATTCCAGAAAGTTGAAAGACTAAACTACGATGGAATATTTATCTTACGAAGAGAATTGCTCGATTAACTTTAGTCATTTTATGCGTGTGATGTAAAATCTTGAATCATATATTATATCGATATAGTATAATATTTTCTTGAAAACGTTTTGTTTATTGCGCAATACTCTGCATTCTGTTGACACTTCATCAATCACCATCCGGAAAACCCGAAAACCGGCTGTGCTCGCGTTTTGCACAACAACTCTGATTTTTGCCGTATTGTTTAGTATTTGATGTGGGAGAAACTCTGCCGCAGGCAATCTCTGCTTTGTTTGCAACTAGAGCTCCCGCTCGCAACCACTCCATGAAATGCCTGTGACAGTATGCAAACGGCAAAGACCGGTGAAAGTTGAAATTGGTTAGAGACCATGAAATTTTGAAGTTAAAATTTTAATTTCATTTAATTTAGTATCTCATGGGCTTTATTAGGTAGCAATGAGTTATTCGGTTAGAATTGAGAAATTCAACTTCGACTATGGTCATATCTTTGGATTTGCAGTGGGAAATTCACGGCTGATTTTTAAGATTCAAAGGAAACATCGTTTCAAAAACCATAGAGTACAGTAATTTGATCGACTCTAGAGTAAACTTTCCCCCCGATTTCTTCATTCTTCCGGAGATGCCTTCCGGCGCAAAACCCGTTTTTCCGTGAAAAGTTTGAGATTTTGTTTGACTGCTCTGCGTTACGTCACGCTGAAGAGTAGAGGGGAGATGCTCGAGGATACGCACAAACAATATAACTAGATCAAACAGGAAGGGAAGGAGGAGAATGATGAATAACAGATCAGCAGTAGATTGGAGAAAAAATGACTTGGCATGATGCAAATTTTGCATACTACTAATTGCCTCAAGAAGGTTCATACTCATCCCAGTTATACAACATCTAATCGTTTTGGACTGATGGTTTCTAAACTCCCGAAACATAAGCCAGGAACTTTCCTTCTAACAAGTTCACTAATAGATAATTTCAAATAGAAAGGCTGCACTCCATATCAGTGAATAGTTTCGAATTTTACAATGATTTTTTTTCTAGAATTTTGAAGCTTTTTTTCCAAAATCCCCTAAAATTTATATTTCCTTCTCCAGTTTCTCAGCGGGTTCGAGTCAACACGAACACACCCACTTTCTATCAAAGCTGACTGATTTTCGGAACTCTTTCCAGACCCAGAATCGAGGGAAAGCAGGCAGAAGTGCTAGAAATCCCCAGTCCACCCCCTCAAGGCAAACTGTCGGATCATGAATCATTCGGAAATGGAGGAATGAAAGAACAGTTTGGAACCTAAACGCAACGAAAGAGTGAATGAATAAGCATGGTTTGGCAATGCTTACGAAACCAAATTGGATTTTTGAAATTGGCAAAATTGTCTGATAATTTGAAAAGTTTCGCAACGAGGATTCTACTACAATAGATTTATGAGATTTATCACAAGTTGAGACATGTTTTGAAATGCACATAAGGATAATGTAAAAATATTAAAGTTATTATAAACAGCAAAAAGAAAACTGAATGCAGTCTGGTTATTGTTCGAAATTTCGAGAAATTTACGAAAAGAGCTTCTGATGCATATCTCAAAAACATTTTCTCAATTTTTAAAACTACATGATTCTCAAATTTGATCACCCCTCCAGAATTCCTTGACCACTCTGCCTCTTCCAAACAGTCCCCAGCTTTTCCCATGCGTTGCTCGTGTCTGTCTTGCATTTTGCGGCCTGATTTTCATTCGCCAGGCGTGTTCTATTTCTCTGTAAAAATGCGTACTATTTCTCATTTTCCTCAAATTTGCCCTGACTTTCTGCGTTTTTCCTGTCTTTCTCGTCAATTTCTGATTCTTTAACCTCCAAAAATCCATAACTATTTCTTGGTTTTCGACTTCTTTTCCCATCGTTTTCTTCATACCGGTTCGCGCACGCGACTCCTCTTCTTTCTCCCTCTTTTCTGTTTGCGTTTCATAATCTCTGAGCGCAACACTGTGGGAAAAGTTAGGAGAGAGAGAGAGAACCCCTCAAGGCAAAATTGAGCAAACAGACAATGGATAGATCCAGTAATTTTACGGAGTCATTTGGTACAAACAACTCGAAAGTTACTGTTTGTGAAGAGTTATGAAACATTTTGTGAATGAAGTAGGAAACTTCCGGAACTTAGTAAATAACCAATGAAAAAAACTTAAGAAAATACGGTAACTTCTCAATTATATTCCAAGTTTCAAAATGCAAATAAGAACGAATTATTTCCTTTTATTATGATTTTTAGAAGGGTAAACTTGAAACCAATTTTAATTTTTCTTCAAAGTTTCATGTTTTTCGTTTCAAAGTCGAGTTGTTTTGGGGTTACGATTTTTTGAAAATAATTCAAGACGCTTGCCTAACAAAAACGAATCTTTGTTGAAAAAGTCAGAAAGCCGAAGGACTACTCATAGGTAATTGGGATAGTACAAGCTACTTGGAGAAAGACCGTTCATTTTTCAGAAACCCAGAGAAACAGAAATGCCCTTTTTGTTATCGCGTCTTTTCTCATTTCGAATCTGGGGGAGTTTTTGAAAAGAGTATAGAAACGAAGAGAACAAAGAAATAGTTCTAAACATAGAAAGATAACGAGTGATTAGGGATATTGTACTTTATTTGTGACGTATTTCAGACGTTTCTGAGATCGTCGGAAGGGAAGAAACTGGGTCTCATACGATAGAGACGACCAATTTATTGTCTGTCAGGAAATGACTTAGGAAGAAACATCCTACCGTAGCCCAGACTTTTTGATGAGATAGTTCAAAACATCGAGGTTACATTGTGGTTTGTTGAATTTCAAAAGTAACTGATCATTTTCAGTCCTAATTCGCCTGCATTATCGTTATTCATAACTTGAACGTGAAACATTTCCTCGTCCTTAATTTTACCCGGAAGTCTCCTTCTTCTTTTTCTTCAACGCTAGCGATTTTTGACGACGATCATTTTCCTCCTTTCCTCGATTTTTCGTCGTTCTTCTGACTCCCTGACAATACGGCACCGGTTTATGTGTATATTGGTTGAGTTGAGAGCGCAAAAAGGAGAGGTAAGAAATTGGCGAAATACCGCTAGAAATTGAGAGAGAAAAAGACGCTAAATAGAGAAATAGTACAGTTTAGACGGGGAGAGACATTAACTGTAAGGAATATGATGACGGAATGACGGACGCACAGAGTGAAGACTAGTCTTGCCTCAGGCCAAGTACCCAACTTTTTCTTTTCCTCTTAAAAATCCTTACTATTTCCTTGTTTTCCAACTTTCTTCTTCCTTGACTTTTTCTGTGCTATTTCAACTTTTTCTCTAGTAATTTTTACCCATTCTAGCTGAACTGTTCCTTACCCGAAATTTTTCGAGGCCAGGTATAATTTACTCTTTTCCCCCCACAATTTGAAACATGACATGAAAATGTAACAATTCAAAGAAATAGTAGGGCATTTTGAGAGAAATCAGAGAAAGTGGCGAATCAAAAGACTTCTGATGTAAGGCATAACTGGATCCAGGGTGTTTACGCGCTTCGCTATGCTCGTGCTGACCGAACCTATGGAAGAGGGAAGTTATGCCAGCCTGTTTCAATGGCTGCGTTTTATCATTGAAAGGGAGATGATGTTAGGTGCGTCTGGATTTTGGACTGGTCAGAACCGATATTAGAGCATTGGAACGTTTATCATACGGATGGAGAATAATTGGTTTGGACGTGAAAAGTTGGATAAATCGGTTATATTTCGTTAAATGGGACACGAAGTGAAGATCAATAGCTTTCGATAGGGATACGGTTTTCAGGATTGAAAAGACATTCATTGATATGTTTTAGAAGGTTTGAAGTCGATGATGAGTTATTTCTTGGTGTTTTTACTCTTCGGCTATAAAACTATGTGGTCGATAAGTGCTTTAAATTAGGATTCAAAATTTATGATTAGAAAGGAGCTGTAAAACCCAATAGTTCTTTGAAGGAAGCCTGAAATTTTCTAACAAAATGCAAATTCGAGTTTCCCCCGGCTTAATTACCTTTGTTTCGAATTTTCCGAGTTTTTCTCAATTCTCTAAATGTGCGCGCTAAGCATTTTTTCAGCCTCATTTTTTTACCGCGGTGATCGTTTTTTTCAAATGCCCTTTTCGCCTAAAAACATCTCCATATGGCCCTTTGCTGTTTTCTCAGGTTCTTCTTCTGTTCTTCAGAAAATTCAATGCTATTTCTCATTCATCCGCTTCTCTCACTTTGGAATAAAGAAAGTGTTCGCGCCAAAACCGTTTAAGATACGGCGCTGGTGAGAGCTGTTTTTTGACTGGGAACGTCTGTCCGGCTTCTCTGTGCTCTATTCCTCTCCACACTATTTCCCCGCCTTTTTATGCATGAAAGAGACACGCATTTTTTACAAGGACATTTCCTGCGACTGTCACGAATCCTTAACACAATGGCAGTAAAAACGACTGGAAATTAGGAATAGAAGTATTTTGGTCGAGTGGATAAGAAAGAGAAAGATAAAATCAACGTGCAAAATTCGGATCTAATGAGCTAGGAGATTATTGCAGCAAAATGAATGAGATCGCAATCTTGGATGCGATTAGTCGTTTTTTGAATACTCGAATACGGCCACCCCCCACCGTTTGAAACAACGTGAATAGGCCATAAAACGCGGCTAAAAAAGCGGAGAAAAAACGTCTGAGGAGGTTTGAAAAAAAGCGGAAACTGGGACATCTGGCATTGCACTTTTGATGAAAAATCTAGTAAAAATCGAAAAATTTCGACTAACCTTGGGCTGAGTGCTCTGGAAACTTCTGGCCGCTTTTTCGGCAGCTCGTTTCACCGCGCCTTCCGGGAATGGTCCATCCTCAAGACTTCCTTTTTCCTCCTAAAAAATGTTTGGTTCTTAGAGATTTGATTGTGTTTTCCTCTAGATGAGTAGAAAATAGCCCAACACAAATTTGGAGTTGTTGGCTTTGAAATAGCATATCGGGTGGAAGTGAAAAAAGATCGAATTTTACCTCGGTTTTTGGGCTGGTATTAGTCTGGGTTCGACTGGTTTCAGTGTCGTAGGCCGTTTCCTCGTCCCCCTCGTCCCCGTCGCCCTCCATGTCCAATTCGCCGTCTGATTCTTCTTTGCATTCCATCTGAAAAAAGAAAAGATTCGTATAAGTTAGGTTCTAAAATTTTCTAGAGATATATTAATTTGTGATCCAAACTTTTGCCCAACTTTTATTTACCACTTTAGTTTTCGAAAGTTTATCGAATATTCATGACCGTCAGATTTGACTTCGATTCTGGTATATTGTTATGCAGAATGATTATGTAATTCATTTCGAATTACGGCATTTCGCCTTTTCGCTTTCACTCAAAATTTGCCGTAGCGCAATCCTCAAAACAACACCATGCCGAAGAGAAGGTATTGTTGATCAACCGCAGCATGTTAAAATACGGCAAAATTCAGACAGAAAGTGAAGATCGAGAGTAGAAACATATTTTAATGCTGCATTATTTTTTGGGAGGGACTACTTTCGCTTCGGATGCAAAAACAATACGTAACCAAAGGCGCTTTGCATAATATTCGAATAGTCAGAAGAGAAAGTTTGACGATTTGATAAAACGATGATTTGAAATATAGGTTTTAGAATTTTTTAAAATTTGGTATAGCTTTTCCAAATCTATTTCGATGAAAAAGGGTCATTCAAATGAAAAACTCAAGCATTTGTAACAATCTGTTTCCTGTTGAAGTTTCCGAAACTAGATAAGAATTACTAAATTATATGCATTGTTTTGTCCGATTCATAATTTTATTTCCTACTGATTTGAATTTAGCAAATGTTTCAGTAAATAGAAAGTTCATTTCTAGTCGTTTGGATGTTGAGACTACCGTATTCAATCTGAATGCATTTGAAAGTACAAAGGGGAGTTCGATGTTATGGTGAAACGGGGGACGAAGAAAGACTCAAAACAGTTGGCTGAAACGAAGAAAAAGTGCAACTCGCGAGAGGCAAATGGTTTTAGCGATAAAGGACATGTCAATACGGTATCTTATCAATATCGTATTGATTTTCGACATCAGACTTGTTCTAAATTTGCTGACATTAAAAATATGCAAATTCATTTTTTTTCCAGAAATTTAACGATGAAAGCAAGCCAATACAGTACTTTATCACCAACTTATCAACTTTGATATAACATTTTCTTCCTAAATTTGTGGACACCAAATTTCATGAATATTGAATCTTCTTCGTAATTTAGTGTTGTTCATCAAAAAATTTCAATCCCTTGGGAATTGTAACCCAATTATTTGTCGTCATATGTAACGGCTTATTTGCAAGCGTAAATACATAGATCACCGACTACAGTATTTTTCTTATGAATAATTTTTCAAGCGAAAAAACTGAGAAATTAGTATCACTTTAAAATTTGTTTTTCGTAGATTTGAAGCATACTAGTCGAAGTTGAATTTCTTTCAAGATTTGGAAATATGATATCAGTCTCTAAAAATGCAACCACTAACTCCTTTCTACATCAATTTTTAAGCATATTTTTCTTCCATGTAAATTTCTTGGAACGACGCGTTCTTTTGATTTGCATTTGGTCAAACGACATTTTTCTTGTTTCTTGCATTTTGCACGAGTCATGCATGAATTCAAAGGGAGAGAAAGAACTCGGAAAACAGTACACAAAAATCAGAGAAAAGAAGGAAATGGGAGAAATAGTATGGGAAACGAAGACGACAAGGAACTCAGAAAGTCGAACTCTGAGAGTGCAAATATTCGGAAATGCTCATATGCGCATGCATGTTCCGAAAAGTTCTTATCTTTCCGTTTTCTCTCCTCCTAGCTATTTTCCGATTCTTTCAAAATCACCCCCGAGGGCAGCTATTTGTATTTGAAGAGGTCAACAAAACCGATTCGCGAAAAAATTACGAAAATTTGCGAAACCATTCTCTATTTTGAAATTCAGTATTGTTCTTTCGAGGTCAAGCGAAATGTCAAAAGAAAACTCGACCTTGAAATTTCAGTAGACCACGGAAGTTGAAAGTGGTATTTTGGTAATTTGAGAACGTAGCAACAAAAGAATTCGATGAAAATTTTAGTGTGCTATGCAAATTTGCACGATGATTTAAATAGCAGTTTGATGTCCACATTCGAGGTCAATTCAAAATAGTTGACAGTATCTTCTACAAAACATAACGTAACCTTGAAATTTGTTCGAGGTCAGTTTAGAACGAAGATTTTCACTGCGATGCTAAATGAGCTAAAATTTCCAAGGTTACCCTGTGTTCAAAAATTGGTAAATTTTTGTTAAAACCCCTAAATTTTGTTGGTAAATTCTCGAAATCGTATGACTTTACGTGGATCGCTCTCGATTTTCCATGTCTCGCGGACGGTTTTTCGGGTTTTTCGATTTTATGCGTTTTTCATTTCGTCCTCCCTTCGGGGGCTTGATCCGTTCAGAGGAAGAAGTATCTCCCCCACTTTTCTCGCTCTCGCGCAAAAATTCACTCTTATCTCATCTTATCTCGATATTCTTCTTCTTTTCCACTCATTATTTCCGTTCTCTCTACCCTTCCTCCCTTATCTATTTTTCTGATTCTTTTCCTCTCTCAAAAAGCGGCGTATTTTTTAGCTTTTCTTTTTTATGCATTTATGAAACGCGCTCGTCGTTCCGAAGAGAATTAGGGAAATCGTCTGAAACCGTTTCATCGCAGAAATAGGGAGGGAATTGCAGAGGGTGCAGAGAAATTAGAATAGCTATAGACAAGAGGAAATAGTGAGGGGAAGTGGAGAGCGAAGAGAGAGTACGAATGACCAGAGGCAAGGACTGAAAATGGGCATGACCAAAAAAGGCGAGAGTGAAAGCGTTTACGCGCAAAGTTCGTTGGGAAAATTGCGAACGAGATAGGGAAAAGCTGCAGAAAAAGAGAGGGTTGACCACGCGAAAAAAACAGACAATCACTGGATGAAGAGAGGGGAAATTAACGAACGAAAAATGAACATGAAAATGAAAGTACAATAAACAGCTGATATATTCTTTCTTGAGAGAAGACCTAGGAGTTATAGCTAAAGCTGATTTGGTAACCGAAATTTTGAAACCTATCGTTTCGTCATCCTCCATCTTCCTTGCAAAATTTTCCAAACTTCGTGCTGCTGATTACAAAGATTTGTTTTATCTGCGTTAGTTTTCTCGGTTCTTTTTCTCGTTGAAAAATAATCTTGTTCTGTTTCTCTCGTCTCCCCACAGTTACCGCGATCTCTCGCACTCTCGCGCACACGTTTCAAACCTAATTTGATGGAGTGAAATTGTCAAGGACTTCTCGTCTACAAAAAACAATTCTCGATGCCCCTCGTGACAATGTAGGAATCATACGGAAACTGAACAGACAGTCAATGATTCAAATGACCCACTTTCAAAATTCGAAATAGAACCGTCCATGATACTGCACTGCAAATTCTGGTGTAGAAATGTAGTACCCCATTTTAGGGAAATTTTCTTGAAATATTTTTTTAAACCTAAATTACTGCATTGCATATTTGGAATGAAAATAGTGATATGGTAGGATCAATTTATCGAAACAAATGTACAGAATAGCCTATAAGAATCAAGTCTTAGAACATCTCAATCTATTTTCTCCCTTTCTATCCTGAAATGAGTGATTTCATAGAGTGCAACATCAAATTCAGATTCAAAATCGTCCAAAAATATCTTATGATCAGATGATCAAAAAGTTTTTAAAAAATACCGCTAGAGCCAGGAATCAAGTGGTACAGACAAGGGTACGGAAACTGGTCAGTGAATGTATGATGAATTTATGCAATAGCACGCTGATAGAGTCACTATCCTTTATCATAAAATGGAATAAGAGACGCAGAGCATTGTCCATCATGAAGCAAAACCCCTACGCAATGCGTAATTAGCATAATCGCTCTAGAGCGCGAGCAGCAAAATTCAAGAATTCGCTTTGAGTCAGATGATGGAAAAAGGAAATCGTGGAAAATCAAAAAATAATCGATGCCCCAGATTTTGGAAAAAAATAAAGTACGCGTATCAAATGCAAGAGTTATATAGCAGATTTAAATTAAATTTTTAAAATAATAAATATGAGTAGTCCAGAGCTGAGCTAAATTTGATTTGAAAAAAAAAATTTCAAGTTCAGACCTGGTGCTTAAGTTAAAGTTAGGATTAGTTCTGACCTTAGGGCTAACAGTCTTGTCCGAGTTCGAATTACAAGTTCCAACGGTGGGCGTAAAAGTATTCGACGCGGCTTCAGAAATAACGGTTTGTGGAGGAGACGCGAAAATCGAGTTGAGTCTGAAATGGAAAAAAAAAATATTTTCTAAGGTATGATTAAAAGTGAACGCTTTTTTAAAATAAATATTAAGTGAGATATTGTATATTTGGAATTGAGTTCCTTTACTCAAAAATAAATATCATTAGCTCCAAAAGTGGCTTACTTCAAATCAATTGGCAAAAATGTCTCAAAAATTTGCTAAGCAAAACATAAAATTCCTTTTGATAGTTGTTTAGCATTATTGTCAGGATATTAAAAATATGCAGTATTGTCATTGACCGATAGCTTGAGACGAAATAAATGATGCACAAGTTCGAATATGGTAAAGTGCGTACCGCGTATGTACAAATAGTCGTCTGACTTTTCTTCTGAATATGATGCAATAGCGTAAAGTGTGCTGCAAATAACGCGCGAACTCCCGCGCATAGAAATTATAATGTTTCATCTATTTCGGTTCAAGTAATCGGTCGTTTACAATACCTCTGATCAGGTAATCTTGTCGCGAGTAATTCCAATACGATGCTCAATTTCAAGTCGATGTCATTCAATCGGAGATTCAAACTGTTCAGCGCGGCTTTCGTGTCCGCGTCCACGAATGAGATCGTCGGTAGTTGGGCCATCGAACGGGCAGATGGTTGGGGAAGCGAAAGAGAAAAGTTAGAATATGGGCTCGATGGAAGAGAACCAGAGCCACCACAAAACGGCCAAAATACGTTTGCCAGTCTGGGATAAAGCAATTTTTAAGATAACATTGCTTATAAGATTCAACGAGACGATAAATTATCAAAAAAAAATTGAAAAGATTGAGAAAAATCGTTAAAACTTACTGATGAAATGATAGATTTGATACAAAAATACATTAACTATGGTCATCAAAGAAAATTAAAGATAAATTGTCAAAGACTCAATTCAAATGAATGGAATATCGTATTCATTCCGATAGCTTCAACTAATCGATGGATAAAATTCAGCGAAGATTATGAAAAAGGCTTGAAACACATAAACATTGTTAAGATCAATAGAAAACATTTGGATTTCGAAATAAAAATTTCGAAAATGACCAAAAATTCGAAAGTTTAGGTAAATAGGTCGGTTGGAAAGAATCTAGGAAATAAAAAATATGGTCGAGTAACCGTACAGAATCCGGCCTTCTGGCACACCAACTCGCCACAGGCCATTGTTAGAGGTAACAGAGAAATCAGAGAGAGAGAGAGAGAGAAACAGAAAAAGAAAGTACGAGAAAAGCAGAAGGAAAAAGATAGAGAAAGAGAAAATAGTACCGAAAATTAGAAGGGAAGAGAAATAAGGGTAGAAAAATAGAGCGCGAGAGAGAATGAATGAAAAATAGAGAGCGAGGGGAGGGAGTACGTAAAAATGGGCGGAGTCTGGGAAAGACCGTGATTTTTGAGAGACGCAAAGAAAAGTTTCAGATTTTGCACGCCCAGCATTTTTAAAGATCAAGCTGGGAGTGATTTTTTTAAGAAGATGATATGATATGTTAGGTTTAAAAAGGAAAAACTGAAAACAGTACTGTGGAAATGAATAAAACTATTTATTTGCTTCATTGCAACACATTCGGCTTGCGATTGTAATTTTGTCAAACACGGTAAACAATTGACGAAGGAGTATAAAAGATAGATGTTTCAGATTTTTAGAAGAAGCATGAATAAAATTTGGTTTTGATAAAACACTCGGATTGAAAAGTAACGAAACTTACTTGCGCTATGCGAACAACAGATCTCCCAAGTAATATTTTTGAATTATTATGAGTGAATATCAGAATTTTTGAAACAATGATCAAGATAAAATAGTCTGAATTAGTGATATTTTTACAAGCTTACCTCGCAATTTTAGCAATTTAGCATTTATGAATATCTATTAAATATTGACAAGAAAGTTTGAAGCATTCTTCGTCAACTAAATAAATCTGGAAGTTCAAAAATAAATCACCATTATCTATGAAACCTCGGAACCTCTCGAGGGTTTCGATGAGGTTAAGTGTTCACTTGTATGAACGAGTAAAGGTTATTACCGGAACTGACCCACTTCTGCCTGCCCTTGAAAGTTGGCAGGAAAAGCTGAACCCGACTGCCGAATGCGGGCCAGAACCGAACCAGAATGGAAACCGCCCCACGCGAGAAAGCGCTAAAAATGAACCCCACGTTGCTATAAATGAAAACAACAAAAACCCATAAGTGCCACACTTTTTGCAATAAAGAAATGGGAAGGGATGATAAAACGTGATTTTCGCAGGGTAAATTTAGCTAAATTTGGAAGATAGATTTCGATATCTTACAATGTTAAATATAGGATTTTTATTGTCGATTTATCGGCGATTTGCAAGGTTATTAAATATTTCATGAAGATCAAATGTTACTGCATGTATTTCATCTAAAGTTTTAACAAAAATAATTATGTTTCATTAAAAAGGGCACTCGATAATGGTTTTTCATATCAATCAATTATTGAATTGGGGTTTCTTTTTAAATAAATTTAAAGATAAGATGAAAACTATTTCCTACCGACTATAGTACATACAGCGTTTCGTGAGTTCCGCGACTGAAAATAAACACGAATAATATCCTCACTGGAACTAGCGAACTAATCGGGATTTATCAGATTAGCGAAATTAGACGAAACACGTATCAACTAATGAAATTGACAAATAAGCCGGATAAACGATAAACACCTACCAATTTCATTGCAATTTCTTAATGAGGGAATTTATCCGAACGGCTTAGCTTCAGTACACAAACCCTTAATCTCGCATAAATAAAATTCGCGATTTTCTAGGCTCGGATTAGGGTATTGTATTCTGTTTATATGTTTTCTAATTAGTCTTTTTAGAGTTTAATCCGTATTTTTATTTATTTTACTTGCTATTATAATGAAATTTAATGAACTAGCTTACATAAAATAAGGTATACTTCATGACTTTAAATAAAGTCTTCTAGGTGAAATGTCTAAACTTTTCATCATCATCATTCAAACTTTATCGTAACAATAATTCAATCGGGATGGTATACTAATATTTACAAATTTAAATCAATATCAAATAATTATTTTCGAACTGGTAGATTGTTATAAAAACAATTCTTTCTCGGCTTTAAAATGGCAAGTTGAGTAATTAATAAAATTAGTATCACAAAAACCAATAAAAATATCATCGTATGAATTTTCTCCTCTGAAAATTTTGATTTCTACCATTCCACCACCAAATCCCTTCCCTATACTCTATAGGTAAACTACTACTTTCTAAATTGGCCCAAAATACATGCGTATTCGTTGAATTTGCGTGGTACTACTTTTAATAATTGTCATAAGTTGTTCCTTCCTATTCTAACTCACTACCTCAATCTTTATGTCTAAAACGTATCGATTTCAAACCATATTTTATTTCTCGTCATTCGAAATTGACATAAACTAATACCTCCATCTTCAAGTGCTAAGTTGTGTCTTCTTCCCCATTCAGCATAAACATTCTAATCCTTTGGCTGTTATGAGTCCGGAAGAGCAGTTCATAAACGAATAAACGATTAGACTGACTCCCACTTGCACACCAATACCAAATAGGACAAAAACTAGATGAAAAATAATAAGAGGCGAGGAATTGAATAAACTTCGCACATTTTTGAAATAATGTAGGGAAGAACGTCAATAAATTGATCACTGATCATAAATTTAAAAATAAAATTGTGAATACAAGACAATATGATAAAAACCATCAATAATAGTTAGACATATATTGAAGGGAACGTTAAACGTAAGCTTTATTTTTGAAAAGATAATAGTGTTTGTAACTAAATATAAGTTGAAGCTATTGAAGGATTTGAAGTAGTATTGCGTAAATATTTGATTGAGTTCCTAAGATCATTTGAAAACTCTGACGTTATCGCTTGACGAGCGCTTAGAACACTCATCAGTTTCGACTTTGATGTAGAAACCTCCGAAGACTTCTTTGTTGTCAGTAGTGAGAGTTATCGTGACATCGCTCCAGACTTCGACTCGAGCTCCTAGGACCTTCAATCCGGTTATCCTTAAAATTAGATTTTTTACCTTTCGAAAAAAATCACGATAGCATATCAGTAAATTAAAGTGAGGAATTGGTAGGGTATTTTATGACGTCTCAAAATTTCGATTTCAAACTACCACGCTTCTACCACAAACATTTTTGCAAAGGAGTGGAGCTTGGAGACTCTATCTATACCTTGTAAATAGCTATGTATCATACTTTATTGCTGCATACGAAACCTTTGGCGAACAACGCACGCTCTCTTGAGTAAACCAGCGTAATATCAACATGTAGGAGATGATGCAAAACTTTTGCTCGCCACTGTAGATCGAAAAAAAGCGCAAATGCCATTGTTGAATTGTGCATTTTCCAGATTTAAATTTTTTGCCTCCGAGCGGGCTTTTTAAATCAGCCTAAATTTGCAAATTAACAGAGAAATTTGTTTCCACTTCCTTTCTTAAAAAGGGTGCGACATTTTTGAAAATTATCGGAGTGAATTGATGAGAAATTCAGCTTAGGTTTGATCAGAGTTTCGAAGATCTACTCAAATTTTATTTTTAATCAAAAACAATTCACAACCTTAACATACTCGTAATAATCATGACATAAAGTCAAATCAGCGATCAAAATTTATATCAATGAATGATTATAGGCTTCTTCAAGGTTGATGAAACTGGACACTCTCCAGAAGTCGCTCGAATATAGAATCCGCCGTAGACTTCTTCATTGTCGGAAGTGAACGTGATCGTGACGTTATCGTAGATTTCCATACGGGATCCTAGCACCTCCAGACCGGAGAAGCTGAAATGATTCAAACTGTTCTAAAGTTTGAAGAGTAGCAAAAAAATTTCCTTTTGAAGAAAGTAATCAATTATTTACGTGGAAAAATGTATTTTTATGATTTTTTTAATATAGAGAGAAGAAATGATCCTACCTAGCAACAGCTTTCTTATCCTGTCCAACCCCCTTGTAGACGTGGACGAAGTCCTTGTCAACTTCCAGTTGGTAGTAGATCGTCATACAGATTGCTCCCTGCTGAGGAGGATCTTCAGCGGTTTTCACCTAAAGAATTCTCATTTTCAACTTTATAGAAACAAATTTTACATTATTTCTGATGACGTAGTTATTGTTCTGGAAATTGCAATATCGTCCGGTTTGACCTCCGTCCGTATCGAAAGTCTTGGTTTTGTCATCCTTGGGTCCAAGATAATTCAAAGGTTCAGAAATTGGGGTCTTCAGTTTAGTTTGAGTATTATCCAAAGCTTGATCGAGCATTGCTTGAACTGGGGGACAGACTGAAATGTATCTCTAAATTCAAGAAGATCAGAGTTCTCTGACGTTTATCAGCAACGACGAAGTAATCCTGAGCCAATTGATTAGCAACGTCCATAGTGTTGTCGAGTGCATTGAAGAAGGAGAACCAGTTGGTTTCTTGGCTGTATTTGGCCTGAATTTTTGAAACTTAAAGAGTCAATTATATTGGAAATTTAATACCAGCGTATCCTGATCCATCCCGAATCCCACAACCAACAATCGGATGTCAAGGTCGGAGAATTTCTGAGCCAAAGTACCTTCTCCAGTTTTCACAAAGTCTTCAAAATCACTCGATCTGAAATGGTCCATTCTTTATAAATCAGAGAAGAAGGTTTACGTTGAACTGGTGAATAGAACGACGGTCCTTTGGGCGTTTGGTCTAGTTGAATATATGAATTTTGGGTCTGTCGGGTCGGTGATGATCTTGAAGATAATGTCGGCGGTTGATAAGAGGCTACTAAAATTTGTCGATAATTTAGAGATCTTTTCTTTAAAAAGAACATTTTTAGATTAACCCTTTCATTGAAATTTTAGAGAGGATGCTCAAAACAAACAGAACAAAGCATTCTTACTTGACGAAAACTGCCTTGTTGCTTGGATCTGGGCGCATCTGAGGAACGTAGTCGGACAAAACGTTGTAGTCGGTTTGCCAAATCTATGAACCCTTGGATCAAACAAGTTTACATTCAAAAAACTTACCGGAGTGAACGGGTTACTGTTGAATGGCGTCAGTGAAATGAGCGTTTGTCTCGTGTCATACGTCGTGGCGTTGTCCACTGTGGCGTCATCGAATTTCAGCAATTTATCGAATTTTGTGATCAGGATTTTCAGCTGAAATTGCTCATAATCAACTTAGGCAACACAATTCAATATAGAGTATAAGTTGTGCGCGTGTGTATTTTTAACTGGAACATAATACGATTGAAGAATATTTGTAAGGGCAATACATTTTTAAAAAAAAAAAAATCGTTTCATGGTTGAGAATTTTTGATAGTCGAAATAAGCTCTGACCTTCTCCCAAGTATTCTGATCTGGCTTTTTGCCGCTGTCAATGGCGATGAGTAGATCGTGAGAGATCAACCACGGATCGATTCCAGAGCCATTGTAGGCTCGAGTTGTGGGGGGAGGCATTGTCGTGATGACTGTGGTTGGACCCGGAGGTCGGTCGGCTCGTTGCATCTGGCCAGTAAAGCCGTCTGAAAGAAATTTTCTTTCATTAATAGTTGATCTCGAAAAAATTCATGATTTAAAGATCTGATTGATGAAATATGGTTTCAGGGATGGGAAAACAGGCAAATGGACTTATTTTACTCCTACACATTTGTTTGATTTTATAAGAATGAGAGTAACTTGTTCTTACATGATTGTGTACCAGTCTGCTGCCAAATCACCGTGATGTTCGGAGTAGCGATTTTCGAATTCAATGCGTTTCCAGTTGCATCGTCCGTGATACTTCAATTAACAAAAAACGGGAATAGTTTTTTCTCATCTAAATCCACTTACTTTCCAAAAATCGTTCCATCTGAATTGTAGATTGTCAATGAGGCTTGCTGTCCGGCGATTGGTGTGAAGCCTTTCACCATAAGTCCCTGGAATTTGAAAAATGCACAAATTTTAAAATCGACAATTTTACCGTAAGACCCCTTTCAGGGTCGCCAGAATAGACGTAAGCTGTATAGTTTCCTGCGCAAGCCATGAACATGTCGTCCACTGGTGGCCAAAATGCTGCATAAGGGTTTACATCGCTAAGTTGCTGGTACTGGAATCCATCCGCCACGCCACAAGCAGCATTTACCCGATCTCAATTACGATAATTATCTCAATTAATTAACTAATTAACAATTCAGTTACCTAATTGGACACCAACTAAGAAAGAAATACCAATGAATAGTAATGACATTCTAAAATTTTGGTTGACAGTAAGCAGATTAGTAAGGAAGTAAATGCCAAATTTGTTTGATGAGGCTCAAGTTTTAGGCAGTATTTATATCGTATTCGAACCGGAGACCGTGATACCCATTGTCTTCCAGCTTATCGGTATTTTTTACGATCAAGTTTGTCAGTAGAAGCTTGGTTTTATCGCCGAATTTTATTGCTTTTTATTCGAGTTATACTGCGTATTTTGGGCTCAAAGTCCGATCAGAGCATTGTTTTTATCAGCAGCGTCTTCGCGAGCAACCGAAAACCCATCGACTTCCAAGTTTAATAATTCGAAGAACTTTAGGAATATTTAGGGTGTGGCATTCCAAACTAAAAATGACGGACTTCGGATTTCAAAAATTGTGCATTTGCGACTGATATGAGGGTAGACGCCCAAAATTCCATAAATAAGTATGATTTCACAATATTTATTGCGTACGACTATAAACATTCCAATAATTTTAGTGGAACCAAAAGATTATTGAATGTGCTTCAACTTTATTTATAACTTTTAGCGATCAAATACATCGCTTTATTATTATTTTTTTAAATGTACAAAATTCTATTGGGAATAATTTATTCTATTCAAAAATGCCATCAATTATGAACAATACCATTTTTTTTCTGGATTTCTTCCGTGATCAATATGCTGGCGTAGGAGCTGGATTTTGGGACACTTTCCAGAAATTACCGATAGATAAAATCCTCCATGGGCGAGTTTTTTATCTGTTATAAACTGAATGGTGATATTAGCCGAATTTTCAATTTTGAGATTAGCTCCATAAACTTCTAATCTGGAGAAACTAAGTTTGAAGTTATTAAATTTGGCCAAAAATATGAGAGATCCATTACTTACGCTGCTAATTCAGAGTCAAAAGACATCGAATCGCCAGAAAATACCTTGATAAAGTCACGCTCTGGCTCAAGATCGCGATAAATTGTCAAGCATATCATTTCAAAAATGCTCGTGACTTTACTCATTATCTAAATTGAATCAATTGACTCGAAAACAATTCATTTCCCTTTCAAAATTTTCATCCATTTCTCAAATGATTCAACACAGTGCTGGACGATGAGTTTTGATGACAAAAACTATACTCATGACTAACAAAATGGCGGGATTACAGATGAAACGTGTTATTTTTCTTGCGATTTTTGAGCAAAATAAGAAAATTTTCAAAAGATATAGTAAATGTTCAATGCTAATGTATTTATTTTAATATTAGAAAAGAATGACATGCTTTCTTCAAGAAGGGAACAACTAATTTCATTCGATATTAGCGATTTAAACCACTTATCATTAATTTTACAAACTAGTCGAATGTTGTCAAAGGCTAAATGCTTTTTGATATTCAAGAAAATATTTTGTACGAAATTAAATCTAAAACTTAGAATATTAAGGCCCGGAACTTTATTAATCAAGAGATATCTATAATGGGTTCAGTTATCAAACAATTACAAGTTATAAATGATTTATTAAGGTATTTATTTATGCATTCAATTCGAGTCGAAACATTGCCGGGAATTGATACAATAATTTTTTTTACAAATATAATTTTGAAGATATTATTGCATTTATCTGTTAGGTGGTGGTGTAAACGTAGGACATTTAGCTGATTGTACGTACAGATAGAAGCCACCGAAGACTTCTCGATTGTCTGTTACAAATTGTATCGTAATTGCGCTCGCGTCTGGTATTTCAAGATATGCTCCACTCACTGCTAGTCCAGTAAAGCTTAATTTTTCATCAAATTATTTTTAAAATTAATAACAGATTGATTGATTACCTTCCAATCTCGTTATCACGATTCACTTCTGTACCCGTATAGACTTTAACAAAATCTGATTCAGGTTCTAATTCGTGGAATATCATCAAACACATTGATTTAGGGCTTCCAGCAGTAGGGTCATTAACATTCTATATAATTAATTTCAAAAATTCCAATCAATTTATGAATAAATTAATTAGCAATTTTTCGTAAAAGTATTATAATCACTTAAATTTTAATTTTCTCCATCTACCTAACTTACATTGGTAACAACAGTAATAGAATTATGAAAGCTGCAATATCGATTTCGCTGTCCATATCCAGTATCCCATGTAGGAGTTTGATTGAAAGGTGGACCAGCATAATTATAATAAGGTTCTCTGATTTCAATTAATTCATTATCCCTATTTAGCTGTTTAGGCTGCCATTGTGCAATGTTAGTAAAGCAAACTTAATTGAACTATTTAAAGTTTAAAAATTTTGAAATTTATTTACAAGGATCGGGCCTCGTGAGCAGTTGAACAACTTGCATTGCTGCCGTCTTCTGATTAGCATCATCTACTTGCACGTATGTAAACCAACTTCCATTATTCTCTCTATATAATGACTAAATATAATTTCAATAGATTAAAGGTTTGAGAAGAAAAACTACGTCATCAAATGTTCCAAAACCGATAATTAATAAATGCGTATCGGTATCTTGAAATGCTTCAGCTACACTACCAGATATGGTAGGTGGCGCAAAAAAGCTCGTGTCTACAGGCCTGAAATAAAAGCACATTATAAATATAAATGAAGTATACCAGGTTACAATGAATCTGTAATGAGTAGAAATGTGCGTTGCGTATGATTTCTTGTAGCTGAGAAGTTGCGACCTTCACCGTAAATTTTAAATGCTTCATCTGCTGCTTTTACCATTCCACTAAATTGGACAAAATCACAGAGTTTGAAAATCAAGAATGCTCACAGGTAAGGTATTTGAAGGGCAAGTTACAAATGTGTGAAATCATATCTTACATTGTGTATGGTACAGTCGCGAACTGCAACCTTCGCTTTTTTCCATTTCGTAAAAAAGTTACGATTTTTCTATGTTCTCAGATTGAATCTATCCCCGATGCAAGAAAATCTTCTTCTTCGCTCTTCCCTCCCACCTTTCTGCTTCAAGATAAAAGCAGCATTCTTCGTTGCTCAACACAATTCACAGAATTTACTTTTTATTTATGATTTTCACATTTTCGTTTTTATGGTTTAATTACCCAAGTTTGAGATAGTAAATTGGTTGGAAAATCTTGTTCGCCTGACCTTCGATTTGCTTGGTATTCTCGCAACACAATCTAGCCTTCTCGCTTCTGATCATCCCCTATGGCTCTGATCATATTCAGGCACAGGCACAAATTTTGGAAAGTTAGATAGTTACAAGTAAGGACAGGTACGGTTTCCGTTACCTGTGAGCATCTCTGTTGAAAAACTAAATTAACCTACGATGTATATTGCGCTGAACCCGATTTAGTATATTGTAATGATCCAAGTACTTTGTTAAAGTCATCAGTATCCATTTCCCAAATCTAAATTAATTTTTAGAGAATTAAAATTAATGTCGTAAAATACCGGCCCATGAGTATCGAAATTTCCCATTGGCGTTAGTTGCATCAACGTTATCCTCGTATACGCTTTTTCGTTCTTATATGCCGGAGTACCACCGAGAATATTCAACTGATTTTCAATAAATGATACAAATATTAAAGTCTGAAATTGTATTGTTTATTTTTTTTAAAAGATGCCATAGAAAGCCTAACGTAAGCTCGCATACATCGTCTTATGAGATTTTAGAAAGCGAAAACCGATGATACGGTTTTAATTTTCCCAACCATTTTTCATTCATATTGCTTAGTTAAAAGTTCCATAGATTACGATTAACAAGTAGTCACCTTTGCCCATTTGTTGTCGTCGCTCTTGTTGCCTGAATCGATTCCAACCATCAGATCGTGCGTGATAAGCCATGGATCGATTCCCAATGAACTATTCCAATTAGAATGAGTTGGATATGGAACTGTAGTGGGTCGAGGCGTAGTAACTTGACCGAAAACGGTATTTGCTCTAGTCAAATTTCCGGAGAATGTGCCTGCAAACAGTCTGTCATACATTTTTATAATTTTAACAAGAACTATTATTCAATATCATGCGCTACAAAGACCATAACGCATGATTTTGTCTATTAGAACTAAACACTGAAATATTTAAATATAGATTCCATCTATGCCTAAGCAACGGCTTTATTTTTCAGTAATTTATGGCCCGAATTTTATTCGCATTGATAAAGTTTGAATCTTACACGGTGTTGTTCCGTCCTGTCTCCACTCCATTATGATATTTTGCGAGGTTATGAACGTCGGGTCAACAACATTTCCAGTAATTCTGAAATTTGTATTATTTTGTATTCTACAGTGAATCTTACATCTTAAATATTTGATCTGGATTGTTTTTATTTCGAATCGTTAGAGTTCCATTTTGACCGTCGCATTTCCATTTCTCAAGCATGAGATTCTAAAGTAGAACTAAATTTATTTGTCACTGAAACTAGAGAGCATTTTCTTAGTAATTTTATAATGAAGAGCCAATTGAAAATAAAATGAATTATTTCATTGTTGATCTTTTAAATGGAATTCATCTTACTCCAAAACCTCTGCCAGGATCATCTGTGTAGGCGCTAGCATCATAATTCCCTACACAATATCCAGACGAAGGATCGAAAGGCGGCAGCATGTACACGTAAGGATTCGCTGCAGTCGCATACTGATCACCATATGGAGGGCCACATTGCTCATGACTCACTGAAAATATCGTTAATTAAGACGGATATTTATTCACATTTTAGTGAAGCCAATAAATAAAAATATCATTTTTACAATAATCATTCTTCACTTATAAAATGTTTTTTTTCCAAACTTGTACTTACATTCTATAAAAGCGCATATCGCCAAGATCAGCCTAATCATCCTGAAATTGAATATTTTTCAATGAGTCGGAAATGACAAATCGGGAAAATTCATTTTGGACGAAGACAATGGCAGTAAAATTGGAAAATTCGATGTGACGTGCTTATCGCCAAGGCTCTTGGCATTGTAAATGAGAGCATCTCCCTGAAGAGTTAGCGACTATTTGTCAATCTAATGAGCATTTTATGGCCTGAGGAGTTTATAACGATGGGGTCATAAAATACGTAAATGCAATTATTCAATAATTGATGAGACTTGCGAGCGAATTTTAATGATTGGAATCGATATTTCATTTCAAAGAAACTAGTTAGGAAATAAATTCTAGAAAGTTTATTTTATTTTTATTTACAACACAAATAAGCTTAACGCAGCAGATTAAGGACAATAGAAATCATTTATTTTTTATCTTTGAAAATATGATTCAAATTCCATGCTGAATAGTTATGATATTTTAGGCGGTCTCATGCACTTTCCATTCGTTCCCGTCATAGCATAGACGTAAAACCCGCCATACACTTCCATATAATCAGTCGAAAATATAACCGTTAGATTTCTCGTTGACTGAATTACCGATCCAAGAACATCCTTTCCAGTGAGACTAAACAGTAGTAATAATTTTTATGAACAAGATTTAATTTTACCTGGAAATTTCAGTGAGATCATGCAGATCGTTTCCCAATTCGTATATCCTCAGAAAGTCTCGCTCAATTTCAAGTTCATAGAAAACGATCAGACACGTTGGAGTAGCAGTTGTATTTGTAGCCTAAATTATGGTGACTATACATTTTAACACAATAATAATTTCCCAAAGTATTATAAAATGCACAAAAAATTATTTTAAAGTCATATAGCGATTATGCGGGTAAATTTCAATTTGCTAATACTACTGCATATCGGGATGATAATACGGTAATTTCGGTAATTTGGATTCGACGCAACATGAAACAATAGTTTGTAAATCGAGAGAGTGCTTCCCCTACAGACTTTACCCTCTCCTATTTCTACATACTATTTCGCCACGTCGCGTCAAATCCAAACTGCTAATAATCTATCTTTGAAATGATTAATTCCCATACGGTGTTTAGAATGTTATATCGATTGTAATGGAAGTTGCAATATCGATATTTCTGTCCGTTCTCGGCTCCCCAGATATTCGTATTGTTAAACATGGTTGGGCCATTATAATATTCAGGTTCGTAGAAATATGGGGGTGGATCCGAGGTGTCATTTCTGGTCTCATTTATTACAATGTCCTTCGAATATCTTGGTTTGCAAACTGAAATTATCGTTATGACGATTTTCATGAAATTTCGAATACGAACGCCCATCAGCGTTCGTGAAGAATTGTCCAATTATTTGCATTGCAGTTGGCACATCGAAATTAGTGACGTTGATGTAAGAAAACCAGTTGTTTGAAAGTGCTGTCTAAATTTAGAAGAGAAAGAGCTTAATCTATAATAAATGGTGATTTGTTTACATTATCTGCTGGCGAAACTTTATATCCAACGATTAACAATCGAACATCGCAGCTTAAAAAGAAGTCGCAGAGAGTTGTTGGATTATCGACATTATTTGTGCACGAGGCAATGATATTCGAAAAATCATCTGGACTAAAAATATAATCTGTTAATTGATGCTGGATTGTTTGATAAACTAATACACTTGATTAGTGAATATCATAATTGTCCGCTGAGCATGAATTCTCGTCCCTTGAGCATACAATTTACCATCTGGGTCAGTTACATTATCATATTTGCGAATTTTGAATGCTTGTTGCACTGCCATTTTCAGAGTACTAAATAATCATGATTAAGTTTATTACTGAAAATTATAACTTGGTATAGTTAGCAGGTGTTGCAGTATAAGTTAGCATTCCAGCGAGATTAGCTCCTATACTGTTGTTAGTTAGTGACCAGAGCTAAATCATGACATTGGTAAAAATATGGATATTTGATCCTTTACCGCTCCATTCGGAACGTATTCATCGAGTGGTGTCAGTTCTAACATGGATACGCGAGTGTAAGCTGGCGGTGCAATGTCAAATGTATCATTGATAACGTTAAATTGTTGGAGCGTATTGTTAGCGAGAGCTTTCATCTGTAAAAATAATGAATTTTGTTCATTGTTTAACAAAGTAGTCAAATTTCATATGATTCTAAGCAGAGGAGTGATATATCTCCGATTGTGCCACAATAATAAATGACCTCGTTGTAGGACTGTATGCTCGGCTTAGATCCTGCATCGATCGCAACGAATAGATCATGGGAGATTAGCCAAGGATCCACATATCCAGGAGTGTATGTTCTAGTTGTTATAGGTGCTGATGTCGTGACAGTAGGTGCTGGACCGTGGGCAGTTGTGTTAATTAGCGAAGCAGAAAATTGGACTAAACTATTTTATGTTAATTAGTAAAAAAATATAAGGACTGCTTTAACCGTACAAATATAATTTAGATCAGTCTGAGTCCAGATGATTTTAACTGTGGGAGTTAGCGAAACCTTTCCCTGGCATTTTGTGACATCATCACCGTTATTCCGTATTCTAAAATGTCAAAAGTGTATGTAAATATTTTGACTTTTAGCGTACACGCAAAATACCGATCCAATTGCGTCGGTATTCTTGATCATTAGCGTACCTCCTTTTTCATTGACAAAATTCGTTATTTGAAAATTCTGAAGGAATAAGTATTTGCTACAATATTAAATTTTTGTTATCAAAAACTCACTCCTAGGCCCTGATTCGGGTTACCGGAACTTGCATATGCTTCGTAATTTCCAGCACATGGTCTGTTATTGATGTCATCGTAGGGAGGCAAGATATAAATTATCGGATTGGGTTGTCCAATGGTTTGATTCGGATATAGTGCACCGCAAGCCTGATGACTAGCTGAAATATCACTTACCGAAATCTTTAAATTTATTTTTCTCACTTTTAAATACTGCAAGTAATATCGAGATTAGTAATATCATCCCTGAAAATAGTTTATTTTATTGTGAAGAAAAGAATAACATTGATTATAAAAATTAGTCGATAGTGTGTGTCAAAATGACGCTTATCTCGAAGGAAACTTTGTTAGTTTTGGGGTGTTAAGAGCGTCATTTCGTTTGATGGATGCACAAGAATTATTCGATGCCAATACATTATCAGTGTGCTAAATTCTTCGGGAATCAAATTGATTTCGTCATCAATCGATATTTTTCATTAACCCTATTATCGGATTAGTTTTGAAAGAAATTTTGACTAAAGTACGTCATAATTAGTTTATTCCTACAAGGATGCATGCAACATCAAACACTTTTGTCGACAATAAATACTGTCAATGACTGATTAATTGGAGCAAAATAAAAGAAAAGAAAATTTGAATACATGGAATTAGTGCGCTATTTGCAAACGAGTCGACGACATTTTCTCAAATCGATGGAATGACTTTGACGATAATTTTATATTACATAATACACACTCGGCATATTCAAATTTGCGCATCGTTTATTTTGTTCCAATTATTCGGTCATTGACAATGAGATAATATTTATTATTTAGATCGAATTTATACAAGAAATAAAAAAAACAGAATGACAATTCAAATAAGTTCAAGTTAAATAGTCTTCTGGGTTTTGTCAATTAGTAGATGTTGTAGATGCTCCAGTAGTTGTTGAAGGCGAAGTGTAGAATGTCAATCTGTCACATCGCTGATTCGCCCCTACAGAAGCATACACGTAGAAGCCTCCAAAGACTTCTTTATAATCCGTAGAAAATATTAAAGAAATATTTTTCTCTGATTGAATTATCGAGCCAAGAACATCCCTTCCGGTAAAACTAAACGCAGAAATGATTTTATGACGAATATATCTTATGAAACCTGGCAATTTCAGTTAACTCATAGTCATTATCTTCGATTTCATAAACTCTGAGAAAATCTCGTTCAATTTCAAGGTCGTGGAAAATCATGAGACAAGTTGGATTCTCCGTCCTACTATTAGCCTGAATTATGCTAATTTTATTGGACTCATAATCAAGAGTACCATATTCCTAATAAAATATTGATTATTATGGAAATTGCAGTATCGATATTTTTGTCCATTCTCAGTTTTCCAAGTAGTTTCGCCATCATCTATTGTCGGACCACTATAATATTTAGGCTCTTTAATTACTGCTGGAATTGGAGGCTGAGGAGTCGTCGAAAATTGCTGGCCAACGAAAAGCTCAGTTTCTTGGTCATTCTTACAGACTGAAACATGATTTGCCATTATTTTATTTTTGAGGGTTAATCTGGACACAAGAAGTCCACAATCTAGCATGCCATTCGAAATAGCTTAGGAAATTTTCTAGAATTTGTTTTGAAAGTTTTAGCGAAAAACTACTCTATGACTTTGTCTTCAATGAATGGGCGGGGCTTACGCTCTCTAGATATGATTTACAAATAACCTTTTTGAAATAATCATGACTTACGTCCATCAGCATTGGTGAAGAATCCATTGATGATCAACATCGCAGTAGCTGTGTCGTTGTTAGTTACACTTGTATATGAAAACCAATTATCCGGATCGGAAAAGGCAGCCTAGTTTATAAATTGATCAAATAAAAAATATAGAGTATTACATCATCCGCAACTGATACTTTATATCCAACGATTAGTAAATGAACGTCATATTGTTTAAAGAGATAACAAATTGATGCAGTATTATCGCATGGAAGTTTTAATTGATCGAAATCGCCCGGTCTTAAAACGAGAAATTTAGCTTAATTTTAGAGTTATCTCATACAATTGATTTGTGAAGATGATGAAAGTTCGCTGTGCATTGGGCCTCGTTCCCCTCGCGAATATTACATAATTAGATTGACCAATTTGGAGTTCGTACGCATCTGGTATAGCTAGACGAAGTGTGCTAAAAATATTCTTGTGCTGTAATAATCATTAAGCTATACTCAGCGTAATTAGCAGGAACACCTGTTTTATATATCATTCCGCTAAAGACATTATTTAGCGTATTCTTCGTTTGTTCCCAGATCTAAAATGATAAATGAATAGTTCTAAAGGTGGATAATTTAATGGTGTAACGAATTTAGTCTGAATATCATATTTAGAAAGAATTGGAAAAACATATTGAAGTATATTTTCCATATGGAATACTAATAATTTATTGGTTAAGGTTATAAATTTCTATAATCTCTACTGACTCCTGCACTAGTAGCATAACTATTATGAGGTGTTAGTTCCAAGACCGAAGCTCTTGTGTAGGCGGGTGGTGTGACGTTAAACGGGCCATCGACGATATTCAGAAGTTGAACGAAGTTATTTGTAAGGCTGATCATCTGAATCGTAGTTCAAAATTAATATTTGACAGAATATAAAATCAAAATATTAAAAATCTGGTATAAAATTATCTCAAATCCACTATCATCGAAATCGTAATTACATTATGCTAATTTACGCGATAGATATTCAAAATGCTTGCTTTAATCGCAAAGAATCCTCAAGAAAATCTACCTCCCCGAAAGTAGCATCGTCCGGTTTGGCTCCCAGGTCGATGCCGAAGTATAGATCATGCGATACAAGCCAAGGATCAACTACGCCCGGAGTATATTGTCGAGTAGTGAACGGTGGCGTCGTGGCGGGCGCTGGAGTCGACCCCGCCAAAGCTGATGTATTTGAGAGAGTGCCGGTAAACTGCGCTAAATTTTTAATTTTGCAGCATCATTTTCATTTTTAGCCGTTTTTACATAAACATCCATTGGTTTGAGTCCAGACGATTTTGATGACAGGTGTAGACGAAATCGCGCTTTTACAAGGATCTGATTCGGCATCCGCCTGAGTTTTAACCCTAAATAATGTCAAATATATGCTTATTTCCAATAAATAGAAATGTAGCCTACACGCAAAAAACAGTCTCTTGGGGGTCAGTATTCTTTAATGTCAACGTTGTACCCGTACAACTATCGAAACTGTTTATTTTCAGGTTCTAAAACTTACGATTATTTTTATTATTAAAAATCTACAAATTACGCCTAGTCCCTGCGTAGGATTCCCCGAATTAGCGTAGGTTTCATAATTTCCTGCACACGGCTGGAAGTTATAATCGTCTATAGGTGGTGCCAGAGAAATTGTTAGATATGGCTGTCCAATGGTCTGGTTGGGATTGGATGCATCGCAAACTTGATAGCTATCTTGAATACGATAATATTTTTTTATTAATTAGATACTTATTTTTACCTTTTATTAGCACGCATAATAGTAAGCATAAAAATAGCATCTGAAATAATAACCAAATTTTAAAAATAAATCGGTGAAAATCCAATAAAATTGACTCTAATTTCAAACAAATTGAAAAAAAAATGTAGTATTTTGAAGATTTTTAGGTGTGATGCTTAAAAAACAATGAAAATCCAAAATTATCAATATTTGGTGTGAAAACTGCTTATCGCAGTCAAAACGATGAGTGGTTTATGGAGTGTCAGAATGCATTGTTTCGGCACTTGATCGATGCGAAAATTATGGCGTAGAGCAATTTATCAGTGTTAAATTTATTCATCACACAAAATTGATACTGTTATCAATCGATTTTCACTAAACCTATTAAGGGATTAGTTTTGAAGAAGTATGCAGAGAAATTGTGACGTCACATTATAATTTAAGATTAAATGATTTGTACAATTAGTCGAAAAACAAGTTTAAAAATAATCAAAATTATTGATACTTTGGATTTCAAATTTGGTTATCATTAAAATTTGCCATGAATTTATGTAACAGTTTATTAACCAATATAAACAAGCGATTGAGAAAAATATATAAAATCAATTGGTACAAGATCTTGAGTTAATATCTATATAAAATCCTCCGTAGACTTCTTCATTGTCTGATTTAAACACTATCGATATGTTCTTATACGTTTGAATTTTAGAACCCATAACTCCAATACCAGTAAAACTGAAAATATTTTAATTAATGTACATTTTATTATAATTGCTAAGATCGATATTTTACCTTTCAATTTCATAGTAGTTGCCATCCCAATCCATTTCGTAGACACGTACCCAATCTTTTTCTACTTCAAGATCATGGTAAATTGTCAAACACATCATTGACATCTAGAATAATATCAAAAAGTTGTGAGTCTATGAATAAATATAAATAATAGTACCGTATTATTGATGTAATATCTATTATTCTGGAAATTACAGTATCTTGATCTTGATCCATTACGAAAAGGCCATTCAGTTAATCCATTGATGTCATTTGGTCCACGAAAATCAAAAGGTTCAAATATTTGGTAGGAAGGTGTCGAAGGACTCAATACGATTTCTTGTCGCGGATAACGAAATTCGCAAACTTGAATTTAAATTAGATCATTCAATATGTTATGAACTTCCTATAACTTACGTCCAGTTGAATTGGTAAAGAATCTTGCGATAATTTTAGTGAAATAATTGTCCCAATTATTGGCATCAACATCAGTATACTTGTACCAGCTGTTTTTATATGTGAAATTGGGCTAAATAATCGAATAAATTATTATTTTATCTGCAAATTGTCACCCGCGAGATATCATCGACTTGATAGCCAGCAACGATCAGACGAATATCCTTTGATTGGAAAATGTTGCATATTGTTGGATAATCGCCGCTAGTCTCTTCAACGCAAGGAGCATTGAGCGCAGCAATATCTTTTGGACTAAATTTACGCAGATTTGAGACTTTTTTTGAAATTCGGCCACCGCAACCGCACCGCACTGCAGTTGCGGTGAAAAAATTCCAAGTCTGAGTTTACGTAGCATTATTGATTTCATTTTAATAAATTTTCCAACAACTCACGCCTGATTGGTAAAAATGATAAATGTCCGCATTGCGTGTGGACGTGTTCCTTGGGCATAATTTTCATCGTCCGGCTCCCTGACGGTAAATGCTTGATCAGCAGCTTCTTTAAGTGTACTAAAATTGGTCTTCGTTTTAATAAAGTTTTATCTATTAACAAAGCACTTTGTATAGTTCGCTATATCGGCATTATAATGGATCATCCCACCCAAAACTAATGTGATTGAACCATTCGTGTGCTCCCAGAGCTGAAAGTGACCAATTTTCCTTCGTCTTCACTGATTTCGAATCCTACCCCTCCATTGGTCGCATACTTATCGACGGGAGTCAGCTGAAGTATCGATACCCTAGTATGAGACTTGGGTGCGGTAGTGAATGGTCCGGCGTATAATTCGAACTGCGTTGAAAAATTAAGCGCCAGATTCTTCATCTAAATTTTTGGACGAATTGGAATGAATCATGTCGATAGATCTTGACATCATAATCTGGATTAACATAAAATAAGATATCAAGTTGATTGAACAACACTTTTCTCTTGATCTATTACACATTTTCCTGGACGCTACGATATCACAAGGCAAACCTTCACATAGGCAATCTGATTTATCGCAACATTTCACCCGATAAGATATGGTGTAAGATGAGTAAAGGTCGGGAAGCGATCTTTCAATTCATATATTATTTCGTCAGTACACGACTTCACGGCAAATCAAGTTTGCCTCAGAATGACATTTCTTACGTCGTCAAAGAATTGAGCGCTCGATTTCATTCCAGCGTCAATGCCGATGAAGAGATCGTGAGATACAAGCCATGGATCGACGTATCCAGGAGTGTACGCCCGAGTCGTTGGTGCTGGGGATGTCGAGGGGATGACTGTAGACTGCTGAAGTGTCGGCGTTTCCATCAAGGCTCCTGAGAAATCGTCTGAAATTATATCGTCAATGCTGCTTTTGAAGATCAAGTTATTCCCTTTTTACTCATCGAATAACCTTCGATTTGTGATTATAAATATGAAGATAAGGAAACAGGCTTAACCTTCAAGGGTTACTCTTTTGACACTCACATGCTTTGGTTCCATTCTGCTGCCAAGTGATCGTCACATTCGGGGACGTAGAGACCCAATTCGCATATTTCTTGGCGTCGTCGCTACTTGTAATTCTACAAATATTAAAAGCCGTATTTTTCTGATGCATTGATGAAGAATTGTCATAATTTTACGTTATGCTGTCCGCAGGATGCGTTCCATCACCACTAGTGATGGTCAGAATTCCATACTGCCCACTTATCGAGGCGAAATATTCCATTGATAGATTCTAAAAATTTTCTCTAGAAATAAAATCGAAGATTTAGAAAAACTTACACCAAGGCCCCTATTAGGATCACCAGAATATGCTGTGGCAGTGTAATTTCCAGCGCATGGTACATAGAGCTGGTCATCTAGGGGAGGGACGAGGTAGATCCACGGAACTGGATCGCCAATCACTTGATATGGATACATAGCATTGCAAGCCTGATGACTATCTGAATTTATGGTTTCCTTCATGCACCCTCACGAAATTTATAAATATCGTGACAACATCTTGAACTCTAATGATAGACGATGTTAGAATATCGGTATATCTTTAGATAAATTCAATGTAAATTAACTTACCCTGTATCGCTATCCATAACGACAGCAATATCAACAGCATCCTGAAATTATCGAATTTTCAACAAAAACAATACAATAGAGGGCGCGAAAATTCGAAACGATTGAATGTTCTA
Organism: Diploscapter coronatus; assembly: GCA_964036155.1. NCBI lineage: Eukaryota > Metazoa > Nematoda > Chromadorea > Rhabditida > Rhabditidae > Diploscapter > Diploscapter coronatus. The sequence continues at coordinate 14,718,761 of OZ038422.1, forward strand.
GTAGTAAAGCTTATCAGTGATGCCAAAGTGTCGGTTTGAATGCGTAGGCGAAGAATGTTGGTTAACGAGAATTTTCAGCATCAGATTTCAAAAATATCATCATTTATTCAATAAGTTGCGTTTCTTTCTGATTATCGAATTTATCATTTTGCCTGATTAATTTTTATCAACAAAGAAAATTGCTGGGTATTATGTAATGCCAAATAGCTAAAGCGGATTAGTTTTGTCACGGCGCTGTCAGTTTTTTCAGGAAATTAAAATTGAAAAACAAAATCTTGCTATTTTCATATTTTGTGCAACAAAATGATCGTAAGATGTGTGAAAATACGACGTAATTTTGTGCGGAAAACGTTGGGTCGTAAAACCGTCGAAAATTGCCAAAATTTGACGACTAAAACAATCAAAGAAGTGCAAAATCGCGGCAAATTACTGATAAGCGAAGAGCTGAAAGAAATGATAAAGTGTTAAAACCTTGAAACGTCAAATCCGAATATTATTACGTCACAAATATTCGGGGCAGAAATTGGAAATTTGGGAGGTGAAACTGCAAAAATTATTTGCAAAATAATGCAAGGAAAATGCATCAAATTTTAGGGAAAAATTATGTTTTATTTACAATTGATCATAGCGTAGAAATCATTTGACTAAGAAATTTAATTCAATCCACTATACTCGTAATCTTCGACTCGCACTGAGGACATTTATGATATCTTTGGAAGAAGCACGTCCTTACGACATCGGTTAAAATTCTGCTCTGAAAAAAATCGATAATTTCAAAGATTGTTTGAAGATTGAGTACATTACACACTGTACAAATTGTCTGAAACGACTTTTTCGGCAGCTTCCTTCTCGTTTTCGCCTTGAGAATTTCTTGCTCGGGATTTACGGCGTTGCCTGATCTACTTGAGATGCCGTGATTTTGAACTGAAAAAAGGATTTTGAAAATGTTACAGTATTGTAATATTACAACATGAGAAAAAATAATGTGGAAATAGGATAGGTTAGGCCAAAGGCAGGGTAAACTCTTCATTTTTGCAGTATATTTTTTATATTGTAATCCTGCAATGCTACTAGACATCCAAGTTGCGAATAACTTATTTTGCAGAAAATTTGATGATCTTTTCTCTTAATATTTGCTAATTTTATCACGCAATTTCCAAATTCGAGACCAAAGACTCAAAGTTTTATGGTTGGGCTTTTGAAATTTCGAGTTTCGACTTGATCATGCCTTTAAAAGCCGCTTATGTTTCGAGTTTTATTTCATAAATTTGAAGGGTTTATGATTAGCGATAAGTGCGTTGAAGTTTTATCAAAAATAGAAAAAAAAAATCGAAGAAAATAACGCTCACCATTTTGAATGCTAGGGACTTCCAGTTGGGAATTGGAATAGTTCAACTTTAGCATCAAAATAAATATAGAAAATAAACAATAATTATTAGATTAGGGTTTAGAAATAATAATAGAAATCTAAAAAAAATCAAATGAAATCAAATATTATCGATTTTCCTCAACAGTAAATCGATAGGCGACCGGACAATGTGTGTTGATGATATATTTCTCTCGCATTTTCGTATTTCTTTTCCAACAAAATGACGTCTTCATTCACCTCAATTCTAGCACTTTTCAACAGAACCCTTTCACTATTTCCCCCAACTCACCTTTTGGATTTTCCTTTCCCTCATTTTCATCGCTGATCCATTCACTATTATTTCAAAATTATCTTTCTTTGAACTCTCTCATTTTCTCGAATTATTTTTATTTCGAGATCTTTCGACCTCATGTTTTCAATAATCCCTCATTTTCCCTTCAAAATGCAAGAGAATTATGATATTTGTTTAGAGACAAGTGGTCGAAATTTAGGGAGAAATATCATGAAAATTCGAGAGAAATCAGAGAAAAGGTCATGAAACTCCGGCCAGATTATAGAGTTCGCAAAGAGCAAATAAGCAAAGAATTAGCCGAACTTAACACCGAACCGTGACAACAAATGATTATCTTTTGAAAACATGAATTATTATTATTTCAAGAAAGAACGCAGAATGAAATTGAACTTTTCAAAAGTGAGTCAGCATTTGAAATGCTGAGACACATGGAATGTATGATATCATAAGTTGTAAATTCATTCTTTGTCAAATAAAAATGTTGATAATTTTGTGTTAAAAGCGTCAAGTTATCGGTATATTTGACTAAATATTGGTACCCATTATCATTTGAAACATACAATATTTAAAGATATAAAAGCATTCGATGACTTAAGAATGATATTTGAAAAAGATCATAGACTCGACGCAATACCAATTACTTTTATCCAACATTTATTCACAGAATTATTTAAAATACAATTTAAAATCTTAATTTCGCTTGGACATTTCTTCGTTGCATTTTGGTCCCAAATTCCGGGAACGCTTCGGATCTTCGTAACTAATGACCTTACGCATCCGTGCTAGAAACGAGCGTCATTAGAGAGTCAAAAGAAAAAATATCCGTTTGAAACAATTTGAAATATTCTTCATAGAAAACCACTCTTCCAAATTTTCCTTTTCTCCATTGACTTGCATCATTTCTAGCGCTATATTGAAGAATGGGACTTTAAAGTTTCCTCGAATAAATAATTTTTGAAAAAACTCTTTGTTTCTAATTTTCAGTAGTTTGTACTCCTCTCATTGCGCGAAGCATTCGTATCGGTCAAAAGAATTGCCATGGAGAATCCAGCAGAGTTTTTGCTCACATTTTTCCGAAAATTCTTCACATTTTCAAGCTTCCCATCCATTGTTCTAACGATCTGTGTCATTTTGGGATTTTCAGAAAATTTAATATTTTTAAAATATGCCCTTGATTTTTATTACTTGATCAACCTTCTTTCTTGTTCAAATGTTATTATTTGATGCTAGGAATCTATGCGAATTGTATTTTTTCAGTTTACCAAAATGGGTAAATCGGTTCGGCATATGCAATGGAGTCCCACGGGAGGTTGCGTTGGTTTATCGACGAAAACCGGGGATATCGAAGTAGTTCATTTCGTTGTTCCTGAACGGTACCAATCGTCCTGTGGTGATTCCATGAAAAATTTCTTCGCTGGAATTTTCGGTGGGGATAAGAAGGTAAGTTTGAATGATTTGGGATAAATAATTCTCGCCATCATATGCTATCATTTGAAACAGACATCTCGAATTTTCAAATTCAGGGCCCTGAGTCGGCGGAAGCCCGATGGAGTCGGAGTGTGAAGGTGACGTCGATCGACTGGCACCCACTCGGCACGTTCCTCGGCACGGGCTGGGCTGACGGACAGATCGTCATTCTGCATCAGAATAATGTGTCGAGTAAGGGACTTTCGCGTTTACTTCTTTAAATTTATATATAGATCTCTTTCTACCGCAACTATAGTTCACACATTATAGCTAATCCTCTACTTTACTGAAACACTCATGAGTTCGAAAAAAGCCTCTGATTTTGAGCACGATCATGATTTAAAATGTTGCGAAGATGAAAATAAGTTCTTTAAATGCTATCAAACTATTCATTTCATAAAGACATCTAAGGATCACTCATTTCGTGAAACTTAGTTCATAAATTTTCAGAACGAGTCATCCTTCAAGAGGATTCAACCGACAAGACGAAGAAGGTGTTGTTCGTCAAGTTCAGCGTTTCCGGGGATTCATTTTGCTCACTTGATGTAGGAAAATTCCTTTCTTCTATAAAATGTAATGTTTAGGCGAAATACGCCACCTGTTACACAAAGGATCCAGCCGGAAGTTGGACGAAGGCCGGCTCCTTCAAAATGGCATCCACTCCGACTGCGATTTGCACGAGAGATGGGTCTTTAGGGCAAGTAATTTTATTTTGTAACTTTTCAATGATAATTCCCATATAGCTTCATTATTGCAATTAGCTTCCCAAAAAGTTTTGCTTTCTTTCGATATTTGAAAATCGATAATTGAAACGTCAATAGTGTTCTTTGAAGTTTTAATCTTGACCAACTTCTCCGAAACTTATAAACATTTTTAAATCAAAAGCTAATTTGGCCACATGCGATACTCCGTCAAGTTAGAAGAGCGTTTTTCGACGAAGATTTCATTTTGCATATCCTTTTTCTATCCTCGAAGTCTCCCTAGATACAGCTAATTAGCGAATTATCGAGTTCTATTGAGAACTATCCTCACTCACTTGTTTTTTGCTAATTTCGAATTCTTTTCGGATGCACAGGTTTTACAGAAACGTTTTTGAGTCCCTAAAAATTCCTAGAAAACCTTGGGGAATCAGCTGATTTTTTCTCGAAACTAGACTACGTGAACTACGGTATTCGAGAAGATGCGGATTAATTATTTATTGAACTTCGCTAATAAACTATTCTTCCGTTAGCGCTTAGGATTCATTGGTTCAGAGCTCTTTTCTCGAACACATCGTTTAGTATGATTCATCCTGATTTAACATTCTATTGATATTGAGAGCAAAATGCAAGATTACTTGAAACATAAGTATGGAATAGCTAAATGTCGCAAAATTATATTTAAAAATACCACAAGTCAAAATTTCAGGAAAACCTTGCCCCTCGGTCGTACCGATGTTCATTACGCGATAGGCACTGAAGATGGAAATCTATACGGTATCAACTCGCATGGAGAATGTCTTGTGAAAACTAAGGTATCTTTGTAAAATAAATCAATATAATAGTCGATGAATTCAGAAACCCACGAAAATCAGCTTCGTCGGATTCCACGAAGAATCAGCGACGATCGTTTACGTGACGGGAAGCTTCATCTATTGTCTGGATTCTGGAAGGTCGAATTGGGATCAGAAGAATATGGTACTATTTTAAGACTGTTTTTAATAATATATTTCTTTCCAATTTTGTAAGATTTAAAATGATTAGGCTACAAATTAAGTGATGTATCATTTTATATAACTTACAATTGCTCTTATAATTTCTGTGCAACCAACTATTTCAAATGGTTTGCAACGATTTGTTAAATAGTTCATTTCAGTTCAGTTTAAATGAGCCTCCGGCGAAATGCTATCTTCGTGGGGAGACTTTGCTTTGCCTGAGTGATGATGGACTCGATATCACTGTCATTGATGTCATGGTAGTATATTTTACAAGTTTCTCTAAAAATTGAACATGTATTAAAGTTGTTTTACTAATAATAGCTACGATACAGTTTATTGAATGCTAATGTGTCAGGATAATCAGCATATCAAATCAATTCAGATCGACGATACTTGGAATCTGAAGCGACCAAGCAAGAAGGACACTCTGGTCTCAGTCGATTTCACACCGCGAAAAGGTTTGAAGGCTAAAATCCGAAATTTTTACAGGCATTTTTCAGACCAAATCATCGGCGCCTCAGGTCGAGGTCATATTTTTGTGTGGAAAAGCGCAGACACGCATGATGGTCCAGTTTATAAAGTTGCGGCTGATAAAAATACGGATCTAGAGGTACATACAGTGGCGACCAAACGTTTGGACGCACCCATGAATTTTGGGCTTATGACTGGCTGATCCACTTATAGTGATCAAATCAAGTTGAAACTTTCTACACATACTGAGTTACAATAAGACGATAGTAGGCAAAGTTTCAGCTCGATCTGATTCCATTTATCGTGTTCTTCGATTTTTTGAAAAACTGCCATTACACTCGATTTAATTTGCAGATTTACGATGTCGCTTATAATCCCGCAGGGACGATAATCGCAGCGAACGACGGGGATAAGGTTATTTTCTTCGAAGAAGACCAAATTTTTGAGAAGGAAGAGAATAAGCCAGCAACTTGAACATTTGTATAAATTATGGGTTAGGTACAAATTTTGATCCATGAAGTTACAAACTCGTGTTCAAATGTAATTCTAGTACTAAAATAAAACTTGCCATGCAGTCATTTCATTATGAACCTTGTTATATTTTGTTGGGTTTATGAAGAACGGTTCCACAGAGAAACAATCGTCTCCAAAGTAAAATTTAACGCATAATTCCTTGAAACACAATTGAAATTGGATACTCTTTCAAAATGAGTCAATATTCTTGAAATTACTTCAGCAAGATAAAAGTCTACAAATTCGTTAGCCTAAAATGTCGAATTTATTTCTTTTAAAGTTTTTAATTATTATTTTTATGAGCTATTTCTGTAAAACAGCAGTAGTGTATGAGGATGGTAATGGTTATTTACAATTTCGAGACATGTTCTATTTTTAGACGACATAGCTCAAGATAGACTATTCAAAACTTTATTCCAAAATTACTCCAAACACATGGCACCGTCAAATAGTAACCTCTAATCAACTTCATTTTGATGCTAATTTTTAGTAAAACCCACCTCGAAAAATCCTCAAACCATTCTAATAAATCTCGACTATTTGAAAATTGTTGAAGTCGTAAGTTATTTCTCTATTTTTAAATTTATTTATATGTTTGTAGGAAGAAACCGTTGAGCAAGTGGAGTTGGTGATTCTTTATTTCGTGGTAAGGGAATATTCTTTAAAAAAATTAAAAGTTTGAATATTTTAGAATTGGGTTGATTATCGACTAAAATGGGATCCTTCTGAGTTCAACGATATCGACTGTATTTATGTTTACCCGAAAGAGTTGTGGATGCCTGATATTATGATAGCACCATAGTAAAAATTATTTGAGTTGAAATTTCTAAAAAAGTAAATTCAGCAAACAATTTGAGGACGATCGTACTGAAGCCCAGAAAATCGTCACGGTGTTTTATAATGGGAGTATCATAGCGGTTATTGCGGCTTCTACGAATATTGTTTGCAATATTGATGTGAGTTTCAAGTTTTGTGAAATGTCTAGAGAGCGAAAGCGAGTTCACGAGAACCATATTCCGCTATAATGTTTTGTTCAAGAAGATTTATTCTGGCGTAACTAACAATAAGATTTTTGATAAGAAAAATCGGCATTTTCCGGATCCCTAAATGAACACGTTTTCGCGAACTTCAAACTGTTTGCAGGTTTTTGTAAGGAAAAATTATGTGCTGATTTTGGCACAGAGCCATTTCATAAGGGCTGTCGTCGATCTAGGAGTGATTTTTCATAAAATTTGGCCTTTGAAAGGTACTTGTTTCCTATTTTTGGGACTCTCTCACTACTATTTTTGTTGCATATCGCTCATTTGCAGAGAGATGGAGCTTGTGCTCTCTAGAAGTGCCATATTTTAAAATTATTATTTTGATGATATCATGTAACGATTTCTTTTATACGTAGGCAATAAGTTTAAAAAATTTAGATTCGAAACATGCCGTTCGACACTCAGACATGTAAACTTGAAATCGGGAGTTACAACATTAAAGCTCGTGTAAATGCGACAATTCCTTTCAAAGTGATGGAGGATGATTTTATTTTTGGTGTAAGAAAAATATCATAAATAACAAATTAAAATAATGTGAATTTCAAATAAACTTGATCTAAGTTTATTTAGTTTTATTTGAAAAATGAAATATGCTTCGAATTAAAAAAAAAAAAGCTTGGAAATTCAAACAGGCGAGCGAATTCTGATTATATCTGATTTGTATTTGTTCAGTTTACTGCCGAAAAATCAGGTAATTTTGAAATTTTAAATCTTGAAATTAACAAAAAATATCCACTGAATGCTAAATAATTTGGCCTAACTTTATTTAATTAATCTAAAAATTCAGTCGAGTGGCGAGTGGCTTATGACAAACGTCACGATTATCTATGATTCGATCGACCACAATTCGGCATCTTACGAATTCAGCCTGAAACGAAGTGCAACATTCTACGTAACTTTAATTACTCTGCCGTATTTTGTCATCTGTATCCTCACGATATTTGGAGTATTTTTAGAAGCTCAAGATAGGACTTCTCAGGTTTTACTTATATTTTTCAATAGATTTTAATTTACTTGATATCTAACGAAGAACAAAGCTATCTTTGATCTTCAACGTTGACTGAGAAAAAATTTAGTTGAGTCTAATAGTATCAAATGTCATGGCCCTGTCATTTATCCTCAACATTTTGTCGGAATCACTACCGAAGACGAACAATGTACCGTATTTAGGTGGCAATTTTTTTTTTTGTAATTTATCAAATTTTCAATTTGAGCCCAAAATGTCTACATCGATCTTTTGATATCCCTCGTTGCCTATTTCGTGGCCTTAATTAGAAGGCCTATCATCAGATACATCACGAAAAAATGGATTTTACCGAAAGAGGAGAAGACTAAGAATTTGTAAATTTAAAATGTCCTAAAACATTGCAATTTATAAATCCTTTTAGAAAGACATATCGTCAAATACTTCACTACAGCGGTCACTTCTTCATGGTCTTGTTTGAAATAGGCTTAGTTTTCAATTTATTCATCTTATTGTTTTGGTAATTCAATAAAAATGTTTTATTTGATATTTTCACATTGTTTTTAAAAAAATTTATGATATCTAGCCTTTTGGACTTAACCTTTACAAAATAAAAATGATTTGTGCAAAATTTAAGTTGAACAAAAAATATATTCTAGGAGTATTCAATATCAAATGCACATAAATGTCTGAATCATTAGAAATGTGATACCAACCCAAATGATATTAGTACTTCAAATTTCGAAATATAACGACGATAAATATCCATATGTTGTTCACCCACATGCTAAAATTCGTGTCTATTTTGTGGGTATGCTCAATTTCCGCATTATTTTTGCACTGATATTTGGATCTTTGAACACTTTCATAAATTATCATAGTGAGGCAGCAATGACTTTTAAAAATGGTATGGGAATAATTTTCAGCATTTTTAATGTAATTTTAGGCGACGAAGCTCAAGATAAACTTTACGAAAAGCTATTTACGAATTACAGCAGGTTCATGGCACCGTTTAATGGTAAAAAATATTTGTCTGAAATAAAATCTAAAAAATCAATTTTTAGTCCATCCAAGTTCAACTGAAGAGTCGCAAACCATAAATATTCAGCTAAGATACATGAAAATAGTGGATGTCGTGAGTTTTTTTTCAAATCAGTTTAAAAAATAATATGAAGATGTATTTAGGAAGAAACTATTGAGCAAATTGATCTAGTAATTGTTTATGAGATGGTATGAATTATATCGTATGACTAATTTCTTTTCTATAAATTTCAGATGTGGGTTGATTATCGACTAAAATGGGACCCGAAAGAATTTATGGGGATCGAATACATTTTCATCTATCCGAGACGAATCTGGATGCCCGATATCTCAATTTACTCAAAGTAAGACTTATCTAAATATGATAATTTAGGAAAAAATCTTCTTTCAACATAACAACATTCTGAAAATTACAAGCGAACATGACGATAAAGAGTATACAACAAATTTTTAAAAGTGATAATATGTTATGCCACCTTGTAACTTTCAAATAATCTTGTCTATCGTCGAAGCAAAGGAAAAGTAAATGGACAGGAAAGATGCTCAAACGCTAAAAAGCGAAAAGGACGAGTGATAAACAACAAATTATTGCTCGTTTTTTTTCGCTTTTTGGGATTGGAGCATCTTTCCTGTCCGCTTATTTTTCCCTTTCTTCAATGATAGCCATTCTTCTTTTAGCGTAGTAAAAAGTCACCTAAATTCTGGATATATCAAAAGCAGGAAAAATTATCGCCTTACTTCTAGCAACGGATTCCAAGACGAGCGTACCGAAGCTCAACGAATAGTGAAGGTGGACTATAATGGAAGTATGCTCGCAGTTATTAGCGCATCGACTGAAATCGTTTGTAACATTGATGTAAGTTTTCCTGGGAGGTGATTTGGGAAATAGTTCAGAGTTGCCACGTGGTTAAATAATGCAGGTTTCAGATAGGGTAGGGGGAATTCTAGATATTTTTCAGATACTGTTTCGCTTGGTAGTTACATAACCACTTTCTTTGCTGTATTTAGATTTTTAAATATTAAACCTAGATCCGAAACATGCCATTTGATACGCAAGAGTGTCAGCTTGAGTTGGGCAGCTATAGTGTAAAAGCACAGGTGAATCTAACGCTCCCGTTCGATTTGACTGCAAAGGACCTAATCATGGCGGTTAGTCAATAGATTTTTATAGACGATATTTGAAAGATCAATTTTAAATACTTATCTAACCTTTTCGAACCTAATGAAAGATGCTTTTTCTTCAGATCAAATTTCCCAATGAATTTAATAATCTGAAAAATCTGTAATTTAAGTCAAGTGGCGAGTGGGTTCTAAGCAATGTGTTCAGCCAAAAGGATCCATTATATCCTTTCTCCGGAATATATGCATTCAGTTTAACACGACATGCGACATTCTACATAACTTTAATTACTCTGCCATATTTCATCATCTGTATTCTCACCATTTTTGGGGTGTTTCATGAAGCTCAAGACAGAACTTCGCAGGTTAACCATTTCTTTTTATTGTCATTTTTTCAAAATTTCGAAGATTTTCTTTCGAACCCAAACTTTTTGGTTATGCAGATGAAATTCGAAAAAATATATTTTCAGCTCCATCTAATGGTAGCGAATGTCACGGCACTTGCCTTCATATTGAACATTTTATCAGAGTCATTACCAAAGACGAAAAATGTACCGTATTTAGGTAACAAATTTAAAAAAAAAATTTATTAAATTTTAAATTTCAGCCCAAAATGTGTACATCGATTTATCGTTGACTTTGGCAGCATATCTGATTGCTATGATTAGAAGACCAATTATTCGGTACATCATCAAAAGATGGATTTCGCCAAAGGAAGAAAAGAATAATAAAGCGTGAGCTTGAATTCAAATAAATATGGAATAACATAACATTAAATTCTAAAGAAACTTTATTGTGAAATTAGTTTTTAGAGGTTAAAAATTTAATTAAAAAAATGAATTTTAGAAAGATAGCACGACGAGCTCTTCACTACAGTGGTCACGTCCTGATGATACTCTTTCAATTTGGACTCATCATAAATTTGTGTTATTTACTATTTTGGTAGAATAAACTCTTTCATTTTCAAAATATTTTATTGACATTTACAATGATGATAAATGAAGTGTACAATTATTAAATTTGAAAATGTTAGGAAATACTCAGATATCACTGAATTTGACATATGCAATTAGAAGATAATGATATGGTATGGGTTTCTCGAAGATGTTTTTCATTTGAAGAAATCGTACAAAAGAGGAAATGATAAATGCCAAGATAAAAAGTGTGTATAGAATTTGTGACTCCTTGTAAATTTTACTTGTTTGTTCCTTTTTATCAACACAATATCGTTTTAAAAATTTGTGGATATTCCAAAAAAAAATTACTTGCATTTAATTTAGAGAATCAGAATTTTTTTAAAAGAAATATTATGCGTAATATTTATTTGTAAAAATATAACAAACTAAATAAATTACAATAGTGCAAAATACTTATGTGTTAGGAGAAGCTCGAACTTAAAAAGGGTATAATTTTCAATATGAAATTCCTTCATTTGAGCCTAGGGAGCGCAAGTCCCGCCCACTCTGTGAAGTTAAAATCAAGAAAAGCAATTTTCTAGAATCTTGGCGAAATGAGTTTTTCTGATTTCTTTTCCCATTATTAGATGTTATATTAGGGACACATTTTTACAAAGCACGCTTTTCGCTTGGCGAAAATTCGTTCACAAAAAAGAGGTTTTCGAATATCATCTTCAGAAATGCATATCTTTTGGTTAAATTGGTCTGTTTTCATGCGATTTATTTGCTATAACCCTGTCTAGTCCTACAGAATCCTAGAAAAATACTTCCATGACTTTGTCTTCAAATCGGGAATATCACTTGCACTCTCTAAATAAAGTGTGGAGAATAATGACTGGAATAATAATTATAAGAAATACGTATTGCATTATAATCATAAATCGACGGTAGAACACAGCATAGGCTCCCATGCCAAACTCACTAAACAATGGTTCTGGATTATAAACAAGAGAGTTAAAATAGTCAATATCTAATTCTTTCATGATGAATATACGATTCAGAAACTATTATTTTAGATAAAAATACCCGATATTCTTTGTCACCATAAAATAAATCTTTTCACCAAAATCTTAGGAATTCGCATATTTAAATCTCAATTTAGTTATAATTTTCAATTTAGAATTGGCACATTTTAATGCAAAGCAGATTTTTATATTTACACCCATAATTTTCTAAATTTGTTCTTGTGAAATAAGCATGGAAATTGTTACGTCCGAGTTCAAGTATTCTAAAACTCAGTTCCAATATTCCTTTGAAGGAGTTTTAAAAATAAATGGGGTTATCTTTTCTCATTTTCACCAGAATCTTTAATTTTTGATCCAAAATTGCGCAGGCTTGACGAAAAAGGAGGATAAAATTCAAATAGCCTTTCAATTTATTTGATGTATTGCATGAAATTCGATATGCCTACACTTTTCAGATCGACAATAAAATTGCAAAATGGATCTAAAATAAGGTCTACTTAGCTTATATTGACATCTTCTACAATTATTTAGTAATTTTATGGAAATTTTCCTATTAATTTTACTGTATATCATTTGCGAATGGTATGCTGAAGGAGCAATGATTTATGAAAACGGTATTTTTATGATTAAGTTTAGGAAATTAGAATATTTTAGACGATACTGCAATCAGTAAACTTCACGAGAAACTATTCAGTAATTATAGCAGATACGCTGCTCCTTCAAGCAGTAAACTCTTATTTTTCCCTCCAAAGAATCTTTTCAAATTTTAGTCTATCCAAATTCGAAAAACCCTCAAACAGTGACAATCCAAATGATGTACTTGAAAATCGTGGATGTCGTGAGTTTATCTTAAATTTTCTATCGATTAAATTAATTTTAAATGGAAATCAAAATTATTTCTGAGTAGAAAATAAAATGTTGAAATTACAGAAAGAAACCATGGAACAAGTAGAATTGGTGGCCATGTTTGACTTGGTAAAAATATAGCTTTATAAAAAATAATATTATTGTTTATAACTGGGTTGATCCCCGCCTGACCTGGAATCCCTCCGAATTCAACGACATTGAATTCATTTTCGTTTATCCAACGCAACTTTGGGAGCCCGATGTTATTGTTTGGTCGAAGTAAGACATTTTTGATAAGTTATAAATCTCAGCCACCACAATCTTTCAAGTAATACGAAGCTATGATTGAAAGTTACCTTTCTACGTTTGATCACATATTTCGCATTGTTTAACTTAATAATATACTACTTAATTTCATATATTGTCTAATAATAATAATAATCGATTTATATGCCAATTTATTGTTTTACATTTTTAGCAATGGTTTCCAAGATGATCGTAGCGAAGCTCAGAAAAGCCTCCAAGTTTATTCAAACGGAAATGTAACCTCGGTAATTAGCGCTACAATGGAGACTGTTTGCAATATGGATGTAATTTTTCCTACTAATTTATTTTCATAGTTCAAGATTCAGGTGACGAATATGCCTTACGATATTCAGCACTGCGAGCTTGAAATCGGGAGTTACAGCATTCGAGCTAACGTTGAAGCTCAATTTCCAAATAAATTGAAACAAAAGGATTTAATTATGTCGGTAAAGTGATTCGAATTAAGCTAAAAATAATGAAATTAGCATTTGCTTAAAATTTTCTATTTTTTATAACAAAGATTCAAAAATGTGATAATTTTATTTCAGTCAAGTAGTGAGTGGGAATTAATGAATATATCAGCGATTGAAAATAAACAACGAACGCATACCGGAGCGTATTCCTTCAGCATCAAGAGATATCCCACATTCTACGTGATTCTGATCGTTCTCCCCTACACAATAATCTGTATTTTAACGGTTTTTGGAGTTTACCAGGAGGGCCAGGATAGAGCTTCGCAGGTAAAAGGAATAAGATAATTTTAGGCGTTTGTAAATGGCGTAATGACGAAATGAGGTAACGAGGAACGACGAAACGCAAAGATAGCGAAACGCTTCTCTTATCTGCACAAGTTCTATCAATTTCTATTGCGCTCCGTCATTTGGCGTTACGTTATTCCGTTACTACATCAAATACAGGTTGCCATATTTTTCGAACAGAAAATTTGTACCAGCTTTACGATTGAAATACACCTCAATGTGAAGTATGACAACCGAAAATTTTTCAATTTTTGCTAACTCGTTCTCAATCAGGATATGTAGATATAAAATATCACCGTGTTCAGCTAACCCTAGCTATTACAAACCTAATGGCTCTTTCATTCATCTTCAATATCCTTGCAACATCTCTACCTAAAACCAAGAATGTACCATTTCTAGGTAGACTTTCCTAAAAAGTCATTTTATCCGAGAAATTTAGCTCAAAATGTCTATGTGAACGTTGCGATCACTCTTGGGGCGTATTTAGTTGCTATTACGCGAAGGCCTATCGTGAATTACATTATTCAAAAACGGCTATCACCTAAGGATGGTATAAAATCTAGATTGTAAGTCTAAAAATTTATTTTTTTCTGTTCTAAAGCCGAATTTTAGAAAGATAATTCGACTAGTTCTGCAATATAGTGGCTATTGGCTGATGGTGTTGTTTCAAATTGGACTTATCGTGAATCTATTGATCTTGTTGTTTCGATAGAAAATAAATTTTAAATATATATGTATTTTTTGTTAAATTTTGTGCCCCACTGCGATCTGTTTGGTCTTGGCTAGAACAGAATTAAGAGGAAATTTGACACAATTTTAAATGTACTTCAAAACCCACATGGTAATAATTGACTGTCATAGTGTCTGAAGAATTTTTGAAAAAAAAACATGTAAATATCGGATCTAATGGAGATAATCATGTAAATAGTCAAGTACCATTTATTGGAAGTATTCATTTCTTTCAGCAATGCGTCGCAAACCTACCTTCATTTTAGGAATTTATTTGATAGTTCTTGAAAAATTCACGAATAATTCTCATAAGATATGATATCGTGGGCATCTTAATGTTATTATTCCATATTCTGTTAATACCTATATTCCTGAGACAGTATTGTTGTGCAGATATGACATATGCTTCAAACAGTAGGATAACTTGCATGATAGTTTTTGATTCGTTGCTTAAGGTACAGCATTATCAAAATTAGATAAGAAACTTTTCGATGAATACAGTGAATATCTTGCTCCGTTTGATGGTAAGCAATTATTTAAAGTAGATCAAACTATTTTAATTTAGTATGCCCTGATTCTTCGAACCCTCAAACCATTATTATCGAGTTATCATACATTAAAATCGTCGATGTTGTAAGAATTTAGGAAAATACTTCAGTTTAAAATGAATTTCTAGGAAGAAACAACCGAACAAGTCGATTTAATCGTGTATTATTTCATGGTTTGAAGTTTTTACTCTAAAAAATAAACAAAAAACAAATTAGAAATGGAGAGACGAGCGGTTAGCTTGGAATTCATCAGAGTTCAACGGTATCGAAAATATTTACGTCAATCACAAGAGAGTTTGGGTTCCCGATGTTGCGGTATGGTCGAAGTTAGTTTCCATTTTTGTATATTCATATTTGATTTTAATGGCACTCATCCAATGGTTCTGAATCTTTAAATAAACGATGATCTAACATAGAGAGATAATTAGTTACTTGTCATGTTTCTAACGATTCTTTGTCGTCCATTTACTAATTTTGTAAACGATGGACAGACACCTATTAATGATCAATATTTAGCAATGACTATCAAGACTACCACACGGACGAGCAGAAAATCGTCACTATCTACAGTAATGGAAATATGAGCACTCTTGTTGGGGCTTCCACTAACATTGTTTGCTCGATTGAGGTCATTTATCTTCTTTTTTTTTATTTTTACCGCAAACTCTCTAATTAAAGGATATTCCCTTCTACTCCCAGACCCCCTCTGGGTTGCCCCACTATTAGAGAGTGCCTTTCGAATGGAGAGACTCGTCTATAGAGTTTACGGTATATTTTAGGTCCGTAAAATGCCCTTCGATATCCAGCACTGTAATTTAACGTTTGGAAGTTACAACATAAATGCGAACATGATCGTCACGATACCTAATCCGCTAACGAAAAAGGACTATCAAGCTTCGGTAAAATTCATTTCAGCTCAATTATGAATAATTTATTTATCATAAAATGAAAACTCGGAATTTTAAACTTTTTTTTTTTCAAGAAAAAATTGCATTTGATATTTAAAAGATATTTTGAAACATGAACTAATTTTGTTCCATGAATTTGATGGTTAATTATTTGAAACATAAATAACTCAGTCGAGTAGCGAGTGGGAGCTGACCAATGTCACGATTCGAAATCATCCTAGGAATTCCTATGCGGTTTGGTATAATCTTCAATTTTTCCCATTTATAATTTTTCTAGGGCGGTTTTCTCTTCGACGTTAGAAGGCATTCAACTTTCTACGTAACTCTGATTACTCTACCGTACTTCGTAATTTGCATACTGACAATTTTCGGCGTATTTTTGGAAACACAAGATCAAACGTCACAGGTTAAATAAAATGTGTACTTAAAATTTAAAGAAGAAAATGTTTCAAATGAATTGATATTGGAGTGAAAAACATAAAATATTTTGATATTTTCGTCATTGTGGTTTGTCCTAAAAATAGATATTTTGAAATAAACTAGTGCTAATCATTTGTGCTTTCAAGTAAAATAATACCTGATTTAAAGGAAGTCTAATTTCGGTTGATGCCAAAATTTCATTATTTTTGACCATCTAAAATGACCATTTCAGCTCTCATTGATGGTTTCGAATATCATGGCTCTGTCATTTATTCTAAATATCCTTGCGACGTCATTACCTAAAACTAAAAGCGTTCCTTATCTAGGTAAAATAAGTTTCTCAAAAGTGCTGGAACGTAATTTTCAGCCCAAAATGTTTATGTCGATTTATCCATAACTTTGTTCGCGTATATCGTTGCTAACATTCGAAGGCCGATTATTCGGTATATTCTTCGGAAGTGGCTGCATCCCAAAGAAGAGAAGATCAAAAATGCGTAGGTTTCAAAAATTCTTCCATTTTCGGAATTATAATTTAGAAAACTTATTCGGAGAGTACTTAACCTAAGTGATGATGTTCTGATGATACTATTTCAAATTGGTATCGTCATTAACTTATTTTACCTATTGTTCTGGGAGAAAGATTAAACTTTCCGATACGTTAATGCATAATAATTCGACGAATAAAATATTTTATGCTCGAATTAACTTTTTTATTTCATGACACAGTATGATTATTTGTTGGAATTTCTGAGGCGATAGCTTAATGTATGCTCAGATTGTATTTTCTATTCAAATTCCAAGTTTATGGTGTCTAAATGTGGGGCTTAGTCATTTAGAAGTGATAATCGTGATAAGTTGATGGAGCTTAGAGTGGGCTTACTCGGCTTAGGGGCTTAGAGGATGAATTCCTGGTAAGTCGCTGGACCGTTAAACCGGATATCGCATTTTAACACTCACTCTTTCTTGCTATCTTATCAGATTTACCGACTTATTCTTAAAATTATCGTCCTCCTTCGCAATTCTAACAAATTGAGCATTTAGGTCTTCTAAGATACCTAATATCAGCTTAATGTAATTATTTATCTCAATAAATTCAATATGCTTCGGAATTTTCTAATGTTTTATATCTATTGTTGAATTAATCGCTGTACTATTTTGTCGCCAATACAAATTAACAAATCAGATCAAAATTGTGTTGTTTTAATTTTCTTAAAATTGTTATGTTCGGATATGATTCAAATTTTCATAAATATCTCGAATTTATTTCTATGTTAATATTCTGTCGTGTTACGATATTTTAAATTAGAAAACCAATTCTGAAATGATGTCAAACGTGTCCGTTATTCCCGCTACCAAGTTCCAGTCGAAAGAAGTCGAGTTGCTGTTTCTGGAATGTAAGTTTCAAAGAATTGTAAGGCCACAATTAAACTCATTTTATCATTAGAATTGGAAGAGTTAAAAAATTTGGTAATCTTTTGTTTCTTGAAAATAAAACGTTGCTTCATTAATTTTATGATCATTTAATTCCCTAAATTAACAGCTTAAACTCAGCCTAATGCGTTGATTTCATGTCAATTTTATGGTCCCCCAACGTTAATTTATCATCATTGCCAGCCTAATTTTTAGTGATATTTTATCGAAAGAACAAAGAGAAGGAAGAAATATAAGGGGAAAAGAAAACGATGCAAAGTCTTCGGCTCTCCAAACATGGAGTGTTAGCATGATTTATCGCTTTTTGATAAGCATATCGGCGAGAAAGCATGAAAATTGAAGAGACAAAAAGATATAGACACTCGCAGAGGTAAGCAACCGCGCGGCGTCTTTGCGTAGGTGTCATACGAAGAGAGAGAGGTTCTCTAGACGAATGATAAAAGATATGCTCGGAAAGTCGTCAAAAGTACTTTTCGCAATAAGTGGAAGTTTGGAATAAATGATATCAAGAGTGAACCTGGGAAAATTAGAGGGATAGAAAATTGCTAGAGGAAAATCAGAAAAGGCACGATTAGAGATAAATTAAAGTTGCATGGTGTTATGTTTCAGGTTATTGGGCTATAATTTCGAATGTTGAACAGTTAGCTTTTTGAAGATTCAAAATTTTGGCATCATGAATTTATCATAACATCTGATCAAATAATTTACTACATCTTATTCTTCTCAACAAATTTTAGGGGTTTTCTTTATTATTTCATGACGCCCTAATTTATTGTGCATTTTTACTCGAAATTTCTTCATTCATTTTTCGTCATGGAGTGTTCGTTATCTCGTTTCTAGCTTCTGTTTGATTTCATTTTCATTCATTTTTTCAATTTAAAGGCTTTAATCATTTAAGGCGCCAATCTGGCAATTAATCGAGTCGATTTGTTTGCATTTCCACTAGCTTCTCCTCCCCTTAATTGCCCATTTATGATCGAGATTATTCGGGGATTAAACTTGAGTTTATCAATGAATTATATTGCTGAATTTTGTCACTTCCTAGAGTCGAATTTTTATTATTATTATTTCGAAAAAAAGATATGCGTTAATCAGGTTCAAGTTCATAGAAAAATGGTTAAATTCTGCAGTGATTATTGATTATGGGACACATTTTTAACCTCAATTACACATTTATGATTGAGGATTATCTGAAATTTATCATACAATTGTATCGCTTAATTTGTCACTTCCTAGAATTTAGTCTATGTTTCAGTAGAGAATAAGAATTATCGAGATTGCATGATCGTTATCGCTGTGAGATTTGAATAAGAAGGTGCAGACAAGCGCATAAATTATTTATCGAGTGATAGTGTTCAGTCTCTCTCGATTTAGCATTTTTTGAAACCTATGCAAAATATTGAATGCTTTTACGCTATATTTAGAGGGAAGATAACTTGATTTGAGTTTAGAGCTTATTTACCTTGATCAGATATTCTCAAATTCTGTTAATCAAGCTTCCCAAAATGCCCTTTGAGCTATAAGAACCGGAATGAAATTCGAGTTTCAAAGTTCCCTTTTCCTTGATTACTTGATTCATGATTATCGTAGGATTAGGCGCTTTATCACTGAAACAATTTTCGTTCTGCTTTTCTGGGCCTCTTCGTTTTTCATAATCTTTCGATAGAAATTTTCGCTGTCGAATTTGAGATTATGAGGCTTCTAAAGCAAACAATCCTTAATCTGTAGGTTATAGTTTGGAGAAGAATTTGTAGAATGGCATTTTTAATTTGGCATGTTCGGAATGAGAAGACAATGGAGCATAAAAACGGAACTCGAATTTGAGTTCTAGAAAGTTTAGGTGAAATGAGAAATTTTCGGAATTTCAGATAGACATGAATCATAGAAATATGAAGATGATATGTTTAAAAATTCACCATGGTAAATATTCGCGTAAAATCAATATTATCAGAGATGGGAATTTCTTACCGAAATTCAAATGCAAATGAGCCAACTCACATATGATTCAGTATTCATTTCAACATATAGGATAATAATTTTTACTGGACTTTGCCTGAAATAGTTTTAGAATTCATAATAATAAAAAGTCAGGTTTCTTTAAAATACCAAATTTTTCGAAACATTTAAAACTCGTTGCTAGTCAAATTAGGATTTCTGGTGTTATCGATTGATTCTCCTGTTGCACCGCGTATCGCAGGCGCAAAAATCGCTACAGTCTATTTTATTTTTATTGATCGATAATTTTAGAATTTTTATTCTAAAATTCATAGATTTATTCTTTTCAGTCTATTTTAGTTTCAAGATATATGTTTCAAGAAATTTCATGAGCTCGAATAATTCTTGAAGTACAACAAATGCACCGAGTGTGTGATTAAATCAAGTTTTAAAAATTATTTTTATAAGTTCCACGATCCATAGTTTACTCAATTCAAACCATATTTAGATTTTTGTGAATTCGTCAAATTTTCCTTCCATTTTCACATTACTATTTCGGCTTCCAGCAGCGCGGAGTGTCAGTTCAATTTTGCATCAGGTTTTGACCTCGAAATCTTCATTTTTTCAAGAATATTTTTCATTAGCCGATATTCCAAATATTTTGATTTTTTTTTTTTTAAATCTATCATTTAACATAATTTATGCTGGTATTTGGAACTATCAGATAACTTCGATCCCTGCTAAATCATGTTTTAACCAAATTTTTAATTTTATCTCAGATCCATTAGCGCCATATTCAGACTTTCCATTGCGCATTTCCGGTCTCGCATCTATTAGATTTTCGAAATTTGACTTGCAACCACCGGAAATGTTACCGTAGGCTGTGTATTGATCAAACTAGTCGGGACTCGAGAATATTTGCAAAGAATTTGTTACTCATTCATGATTTTCGTATTCCAAGAAGTGTTTATGGATTTCATTTGAAAATGTATTTTCAAATTAGCTTCAACAAATTACTCCATATGCTTTGATTAAACCTTTTGCCAATTTAATACAAATTTTTAGCTTCAATTTTAAGAAAAATAACTTTCATTCTAATATATCATCACCGTAATTATTTTCGTTTCAACTCTCCTATTTTTTATAAATCTTCATCTCTCTAGCCATATGATTGATTCTCTTCCTTTACAAAAAGTTGCAATTTTCATTTTTTTCCCATAATAGTTGCGGTTATGGTTTCATAAAATTCCTCGTAATATCTCAATTAAAACTGCCCAGACTATTTCCAAACTTCACTTTTTCCTGCAACATGTCCCAAAATGCCCTCCTTTGGCAGTGTGCAACCCCGTAATTAGACGTTTTTACGCTCTCGGTCACTTCATTTTTTATAGCTGCACTTGAATTGGCCCAAGTCGATCATCGCTGAGAGTGACCTTGATTTGTTGCCAGTCGGATAAATTAGGCGATCAGAATTGAACCCCAATTTTAAAGAATCTTATTTCAGTCTCTATATCCTATATATACTATCATCTTGGGAGAAATTTAATTTTTATCATTCTATGATTAATTTTAAAATAAGTTTCAGAATTCCAAATATCCCATAAAATAATAGCTATTTTTCATAGCAGTTGATAAGAGTATTGGGAAAATATTATCGAATTTCTGAAAATATATTTGATTTTTTCGCCTATTATACTATGAAAATTCCATGTAATTTCCACTAATCAATCGATAATACCACTCTTCCATGCCTATCTATTCCCCTTTGATAGACTCTCCTCCTGCCTATCACCCCTACCTTCACTTGCCCCTCCCGGTTACTGTAGACTGGCAATCGAATTTTACGACCCCCATAAATTATATTCGCACTTTTATATGAAGATTTTTACCTTTATTTTTCCCTTTCATAATTTTCGAAAATTCCTTTAATCGCGTCAATTTTATTCTATTTTTAAGCTTAAATTTCAATTCTTATCTAAAAATTGTCCATTCTAATTTTCTAAATTATAATTTAAAAAAATTTTTTTTGTTGGAGTCATTTCTCACAAAATCTAGGAATTAGAATATAAGTGGACAATTTTCCTATTTGTCACAAAATTTCCTATTAGGGGTGAAAGATATGGAGTTTTGATAGACGGTCATGTCCCGGGGCTATGCCTTTTCTCAATTAGATGGCCCTTAGGTTATAAACTTAGAGTTCATACGCACTTCGCAGGATTCTCAGCAATTATCGCAAATTTGACACGAGTAATCGAGGATTTTACTTCCGGTCAATTTTTTTTTCGTCCTGAGGCGAAAAATCTTGACTTCAACTTTCAATGGGTTACTGTAGATTTAACGATTTTTGACTGACAATACTGTATGACGGTCTTTTTTCTAAACTTAAAAATAGCTTAGATTCAAGGAAGAAACAATTTCTAGAACAATAGTGAAGGTTATCGTATTACTGTAACTTATGAAAAAGGATTTTTTAAATTAAATCTCAGTTTTAGGTTAAAACTTTGGCGATTTATAAGATTATTTTTCATCGACAAATCTCAAATTTCTAAAAAGTACAAGGGCAAAAAGTTAAAATTTTGATAATGTCTAATTATTGCACAGTAGCCGAACTTTCAAATTGGCACTAATCTTGGTCGGATTAATTTCTCCATCTCAAATAACAGTTTGCCTTCAGGCAGAAGGGATTTCGCTATCGCAATCTAAACATTTTGAAAGCCTAGGAAAATTTTGACGATTGGCTCCGAAAATTTGAGGAGAAACTAGAGAGAGCGGCATTTTAAGAGGGAGTTGAGAAATAGACAGACTTAATCCGCTTACGATTCGAATTTCCATTTTGCACAGAGGAAAATTTCGAATATATCGATCACTTCGGTAGAACTTTGAAACTGATGATTTTGACGGAGAGAGCGATTTAAAAGTAGGACTAAGATGTTATTTAAAAACAAAAGAATCTGGATTACGACATAAAATATTTTGGTCAAATTTTTGAAATAGCATGATGTTTGGAGGCCTATCAGAAATTTTAACAACTCAGCGATAATGTAAATTTTTGGAACGTTTTGATAAAATGAAGAGTAATTGTATTCAGATCCAAAGATATGACGCCTAAGCGAATGCTCATTTTGTCAAGTAGAGAAACAAAGTTATTGACCTTGAATTACAATAGGTGTGAGATATTGAATATAAATCATTTCCGAGATCATGGTTCCTAGAACTTTCATTACCTGTCGCGAAACAAGTTAAATAAGGAAATGACTATCTGCAAGGTTAAATTTTGGTATGCTTTGGAAATCATTGTCAGTAACAGGTCGATCAAAATTCGTCCCGTAGCATTTTTAAAACATAAATAATTTTAATTAACGGTCCAAAATATGCAGAACGATGATGATGAAATGGTCGATTGATTAGATATTTCTGGGTGAGAGGAGGAGCAGAAATATCAATGCGCTAGTAGGCGTGATGAGAAAAGCAAATATTGTAAGCAAAATCATTTATTTTTTAGAAAAAATCATCTTAAATTGCGTTAAATTTTCAAAAATAATCACACATATCGTATTTGCGTTTAATTTCATTGAAATACCGTAACCTTTGTTTTATTTCCAAATTACTTTTTCGAGACCCTGAATTGATTGCCTTTTATGGTCTTCTTCCTGCAGCAATTTGAATGTAATACCTTCGATGATTGAGCAATTACGGGAGTTTATTGTTTACAACTCTGGGAAGGGTTCGTTTGAAAAGGAAGTTAATTTTCAACTTCAATCACAATCTTTGAATCCATAATTATTTTTAGAGGAGCTCTTCCAATATTTTATGAATGAAACTTTAATTTTATCGATTTTGGTTAGACAGGCTACATAAAATTTCAACCGATTTTGAAAATATTCATACTCATTTGCTTTTAATTTCCTAACCGTGAACATAAAATTGAAAATATCCTTGATT
Source organism: Diploscapter coronatus (assembly GCA_964036155.1). Lineage (NCBI taxonomy): Eukaryota > Metazoa > Nematoda > Chromadorea > Rhabditida > Rhabditidae > Diploscapter > Diploscapter coronatus. Next base: position 14,742,477 of record OZ038422.1, read on the forward strand.
TATGTTTAAAATTTTAACACGTTTTCCCTAATTAAAATGTCATTTTAATTTATGCTCGGATTCCATACAATTTGCTTCACAAGATTACGATGCATTATTCCATTTTCATCATTGAAATCTCATTTTCATGCATTCTTCTTATTCTGACATTTCAAATGGTTTATTTTTGCAAAAAAGAACTAAATTAATTGTCTATTTTATTCGGGAAAGATCTATTTTTGAAAGAAAAACAGAACTTTAGTTGAATATTGTTCAATTAATTGAATGAGAATATTATATTCAAACTTCTACTCTTCGATCAACAAAAAATCACTTTTCTACTCATTTGGCTTTGAAAACGTGCAATCCCCCATTTCCAACTTTCGCTTTCATTTTACCGTATTCCTATTCTCACTTTTGCGATGGGCGTGTCTTGGTTTGCAATTTCTCTGTGTACTCTCATTTTCCAGTTATCTCTCGTCGATCGCTTTGTATCGTTTTCAGAGACTGTATCCATAGACTGTTATTTTAAGAGGCGTAACTGAGCGCGTCCGGGCGCTAACCCGCTTATATTTTCATCTTCTTTACTTTAGAACATCTTTTACGCGAATTTGCGGACTTTAAAGATTACAGATTTACACAACTCATCCGATTTGTTGTACTCACTCTTGATAAATCCAGGATAATCGCATTTTGATTAGATTATTTGGGAAAATTTGGCAGATTTAAATTTTGAACAATTGTTTTTAGCGCTGATTTGACTTAAATTATGAATTTTCTGTTTCTTTTTACTAAGAAATTACTTTCTTCTCTTTCTAAAATTATTTCTAATTTTATAATTCGCCTAAATTTTAAAAAGAAATCGATGTTGAAGTGGGAACTTTTGCCAATTTTTCATATTCTTGCTTAAGTTATCTGAAAAGCCCGATATCGATCAAATTTATCGGATAATAGAAAACTTTTAATCGGATTTATTATATTATCCTCAAACCTTCCGCAGCTCATCATGTTTTCTCGCCTAAGCTCATAAAGTCCCTTCCAAAACTAAATAATATCGGCTTTCCGCGGCAATCCTCTTATTATTGCCATGAATAAATCTATTTTGAGGATTACAAACTCGCTAATTCAAATACTTCTTTTGAGCAACCCGCTAAGAGGTTTAGCGGGTTTTAATGAGCTTTCAATTTCAACTCACTGAAGTGCTACTGATTCTGAACTATTTTTTCCTATACTCACGTATCAATTCTTGGCGTTTCAATTATTATGGTACTGTAGTAAAAGATGCAAAATCAAAATTAAAACCTGAGATAAAAACTGATATCATCTCACGACATTTTTAGAAAATGAAAAAAACACGACAGTAAGGAAACTTGCTATTTCTAAAATTACTAAACCCTACGTGATATATTAGACGCCCAAAATGGAAATATAAAAACTTCTAAGAAAGGGGGCTTCAATTTTGTCATGCACTAAATATATGTAGGAAGAAGCCCTAATCTTTTAGAACAAATGCGTAAATTCCCTGATTTTGATGCAAATAGAAAAATCTTCCATTCATTGTTTAGAATGGTCTAAATTTAGGCTAAAGAAAATTTATAAATTCCATGACCTCAATGCTTATCTTGTTTCTCATACCATTCTTTTAGCATTCGGAAAAATTTTCACAAAACGGCTATCTTTACCTCATGAAACTGACAACTCAGAAATGTCACAGCTTGTTTGTTAGGATAGAAATCTACAGCTACATATCTAAACCTTTATAAATAGCCGCAACATTTTTAAACACCCATGAAATCTTTACATGAATTTGTTCTCATAATTCTTGTCATAATGTTATGATTTTCTCCAAATTTCTAGCTAAAATAACTTATTCTTTTTTCGTGAATTTATAATCATTTAAAAAATCGCAGACATGGCCTACAGTACAGCTACATTCGCAGCAGCGTATTCCTCTCACATTCCCTGTCCCTCGACGACGACTTCCACTCCACAACCATTCACTTACAGGTACTGTAGTTGAATTTTTGATTTGTACGTGCGCAGTTTGTCTTAAAACTACTTATTATTGAAAATCTTGTTGCATATCTAAAAATTTCTAAAAAAAAATGTTTACTGATTTGAATTGCGGGAAGTACTATTTTCTTCGGAAATGTGTTTAAAAGATATTCACAACTTTTATTGAACATTTTTGCTGTAGTTCCCTCTCCGCATTAAGCGCAAGAAAAAATTACGATTAAAAAATCAAGTTCTTTTTGATATGCTTCAAACATATTCATAAGATTGTGATGTTTTCGCTGTTCGGAGGAATAACATCCAAACTTACAAATTAAAAAAAAATATATATATATATCCTTTTCTGGTGTTTTAAAAATCTCCACAAATTTTCGATAATTTATCCCGTGATCTTTTCTTTAGTTTGTTATTGAAAAATTTCAAGTTCAAAAAATCAATAAGACTATTTGAGCATGACAACGGTCCCGGCAATGAGCATGTTCCCCCCACCCCCGTATGTTCCCGGCACATCATCTGCTTCTCCATCAGCCACGGGCACCCTGACGACTGCAGCAGCAGCAGCCCTGCTTCCCACTGCTCATACAGCGGACTTGACGTCTGCTTGGAAGGCTTACGGTGAGCTAAGAGTTTTTTGAAAGTTGCTGAAACCCGAGGTCTTAGACATAAAGCATCTTTCAAAAATGTGATAACTTTTTGATAACTGTTCACACTGAACAAATGAGAACGTCATTATTGGTTTGGCCTAGAGATGTGTAAATTTTTAAAAATTATCCAAAGAGAATTGGATTTTGGACAATATCATTTTTCGATAAAACATAAAACACTACTGAGTTTTTAATGATTCTCGGCAGAAATTTTCATTAAAAAAGTCTTTAAGAATAAATTGAGATTACGGTATTCAACGACTCATAATTTCTTTCGAAGTTTTGAAAAATGAGGTCACATTTCGAATGGAGTTGTGCGGAAAGTTGGTTCAGGTTTTCTGCATCCTTGTCTCTCTCGATTCATCATGATCTTTCGATTATAAGAGGATTTACCTTCCCTCACAAACTTTGCAGTCTATATGCAAATGAAAAATGACAAGCGAATTGAGGACTCGGGATGACAGAAAGTCATCAATATTTATCAATACAATTCGTGAAAATTCTGAAAATTGTATGAAAGTATTTTGAGAGAAAGAAGACAGGTGGTTTGCAAAGTAATACAATTAGCATGATGAAAATTTACGAAATTATGAAGGCCTATGTTTCAAAATTTATCTGGAGCAAACGACTATTTTTGTTATTAATCAGCAGTCATATTAGGCACAAAATATGCTAATTTAAAATTACCGAATTAGAGAAGAATTTTCAGCGATGATACCTCGGAAAAACCGGCGAGAGCGGACGACGTTTAATCGCCAGCAATTAGAGGTGTTCATTTCAATTCTCAATATCTTTTATTTTTAGAAATTTCAGGTGCTCGAAAATCTGTTCGCCACGACACATTATCCTGACGTGTTCACGAGAGAGAAAGTCGCCGAGCAAATTCAGTTGCAAGAAAGTCGGATACAGGTATGAAATGTGCTACAACTTTTTAGAAATTGATTTCATTACTCATCGTATTACACCGCTTCGAAATCATTCATTAATAAAAATCCCGATCTTCAGGTCTGGTTCAAGAACCGTCGCGCAAAGCATCGTCAACAGGAAAAACAAAAGCCCAAAGATGACAAAAAAGATGGTTTGGAAGGTAAGTTGAAAACTTTAAAAAATCAAATGATGCTTGCAAATTCTAATTATACAATTGATTGTGGCTATCAGAAAAGAACCGAACCTTGGATCATTTTCTAAGTAATCGTAATCTCTAAGGCTAAATTTTGAAAAAAGATCATAATTGAAAAAATTAGCATATCATAAAAATACCGTAACCCAGACAAAAATGTCAATTGCGCATCCAACATATCAATTGAGCAAACGTCCTTGTTTAGTGTCGCGAACGAAGACCGAAATCGACGTCTCGCCCCTACCGTATCAGCCACAGATAAGCAGTGAGCCAGAAACTACGTAAGTTAGAGAGAGTCGAAAAGAAAGAAAGAAAGAAAGAAAAGGCAGGAGAAGGGAATGATTAGGGAAAATCACACGATAAAATATTTTGAATTTTTAGCTAAAAATTCAGTTAAATTTATCATTTTTAATTTGAAGTCAAGCAGTATCAGGGAAAACGAATTATCACTAATATTTTGCATGACTATCAGGGAAATAACTAGACTTAAAATACATATTCCATAAGAAGTAGATTTTTAAGAGAATTAGTCTATTTTCAGTGACGTCAAACCCACAGTCGCTTCAGTGTCCGAAAGCGTGAGTCCGAAATCCGGTGGATCGCCGACTCGGACCTCGCCCATTTCCGGCAGCTCGAGTGGACTCGGGGACAGTTCTTGGAGCAGTGATATTTCTATTTCGGTAAGCATTTCTGTTTCAATCGTTCAAAATTAGACAATTTCTGAATCATGTTGCAAACTTTCATCTATCAAAGCTATTGGAAAACGATATGATCAGCAGTTGCAAGTACTGAGCAAATTTAATTTTCTTTTCCGAAATAGAAAAAAAAAAAACTATTTTTTGAAATTCTTCTTAAAATAATCCAAATTTAGGTAGCCCCAACCGTAGCACCCGCAATGAGTACTCTGGTGACGACATCAATAAGGTATTCAAAGAAATGAAATCAAATTATCCGCGAGTTTTTTGATTGATTTTTGAAATTCCAGCTCCCCCACAGTCTACAGCAGTTACCCTCCCCTATACGCGCCCCCATCCTACTACCCAACAATGCTCGACCCGACTGCCTACGCCGGATACACGACGTACAATTACAGTGCCCCACAATACCCGAGTAATCCGTACTTCTTCTCGAATGGGACTTTGTGAAATTTATGCATTTGGTAATTTGAATATACGTACATTCGACACATCGCTATAGCAATTTATGGTGTGATAATAATGTCGTGAAGCTTCATATTACCAAGATTTTCGACGTCAATCAAGTAGCTCTTACAATAGATCTATATTTGGATATAGTTACGAAAGTGTAACTGTCAAACCTATTCGCAAAATTAGTTAGCGATTTCCGTCGAACATATTCAAAAACTTTAGAATTTCGAATCTGACATATCGTACTTAAAAAAGTATCTTCAAGAAACATTTCTTGCCAATTCTTTAGGCTAACATTCTCTGTATAATAATTCTGAACAAGGTAACATTGAACTTTATTTACAATTCTTATCCTAAAATTGTGCCCTATTTTCATTAGACTTTTTTGGATGTTCGGTATTTGAGCTTTAATAACGTGATATTAAACTTGAGTTTCAATTTTTGTAAGATTTTATTGAACCATTTCAGCTATTTTATGTTCTTGAGACAAATTTAATAAATGTATTTAGGTTAAAATTGCGTAATATGTCAGGATTGAAAGATACTTTATCACTTTTTCATTTATCTGACTGCACGTCTCAAATCAGCACTTTGTTCGTCACTTCCCACAAAATATCGTTCAGCGCGGTTTTCATTTCCAAATTATTAAAGCGTTATCTGTTTGATAGTTAATTTTTATGGCTAAACTTTGTTTGGTGAGTCAGAATTTAAAATAATCAATCAAGCATGCCAATCATCACTTCTCGCACTACTCAATTTTCGCGTTAGTTTTAAACTCGTCCTGTTCTTCGTCTCATTTTTGGCAATTAATAAAAGTAGCAGTTTATATCATTGTGATCTTCTATAAAAATTTCTAAATGCATTATTTTCACTTGTATTTTCGGTACTACATTTAGTGATGTCGATACTGCTTAGCGATATTACCTTATAATTTTAAAAAATTTCACCTATAACTTGGAACTTATATTTTGATATTTCACATTTCATCAAATGAAATTAGTTCAATGCTAATCAAGGCCTAACTACGAGTTTAAAATTTTTATAAGATCACATGAATGAATAGAATTTTAATACTGACTAAATTAGGTTTCTTTAAAATGATGAAAGTACTAATATTAATCTATCGTTTAATATAAATTTAACTTGATTTTTCAGATATTTTTCGCCCTGATTTGTTTCTCCCAAAATTTCTACGTTTGCATTTGGCGATCTAGCGAATATCGTTCCGCAGTCAGAAAATTATACCACCCCATTTTCAACAAATTCCTACGAAAATGTCGAAGAAACAATGCTTGCAAATTTGGAACTTGCATTAGAAAACACACTGCTTCAATTAATACTAAAGCTGTTGAAATAGCGCAGCAATTTCAAAGATAAAATAAATTGAATATTTTTATTACAACGAAGTAAACGTCGTTATAGTATTGACTAGATAAAATTCGATATCATTTTTAATCTATCTGCAATATGAACATGATTTAGGACAATTATTCATCATAGGTCCGGCAAAACCGTCATGGAAACAATATCCGTTCATCGCCCAAACTACTAAAAAATTAGGTTTATGAAATTTTGAAATTATTCTTTAGATACTCACCGCAATGACTATCTTTATCCTGGCATTCTAAAAAATTCATAAATTTAGTTGTGTTAAATTAAATATAATACACAAAACTAATATATCGAGAAAAAATTATTCGATGATATACAAGAAAAGTATTTCATGGACCAGATTTTTCTGGACGTTTCAATAGGTACAAAATTATTCGCAATTAATAGTCAACAAAAACTCACCGTTCCTGATGAAAGTAAATGTAGGTGACTTCAATGTGCATTTTTCCCCAGGCTTTAATTCATATTCACAATCGTCATCCGCACAAGTAGCGATAATAATTAAAAAAGTTAATCGTAGAAGTAGTCCATAGCAATTGATCATAATGTTAATGTATCAGTAATGGTGTAGTTTCATGGGTTAGTTGAGTGAAAAATCGATTTCAGTCGGCCACATTTTGACGTAATTCATCATTAGTGGTTATCATTCAGCGAAAATGGAGAATGTTGTCACAAAATATTGCATCTAATGATAGCTATCACTTCAGTACACTGTAAATACTTGAAAGATTCGAACTTCAATTTCTATTACCAACATGATAATCTTCTCTATGCGATGCTTTGTATATTCAGATTTTTATTATCACTTGATAAAAACTTTACGATTACTCAGAGAGGTAGAGTAAAACTCAATATGACCTTCGAATAGCAAAGTTAAGAGAAGTAAACTTGAGAATGACAAGAATGGCAAAGTTATGAGCTGTCATGAATGATGAAGGAATGACTCGTATTTAAATTCTTTGATCCGAAAATTGCAGTTTTAAGTCATGAAATATCAATGGAATACCCGTAGTTCGATATCATACAAAAAGTATCAAGATGGAAATTTACTTTTACTGCACTGTGATTCCGAATTTACATTTCTATTTCATAAAAAAAATGTAAAATATCTCAAATCATATTTCAGCGCCGTCCAAGTATAAAAAGTAGGATGAGGAAACTTTCTATGAAACCGAAACGATCAAAACAGCCGACTGACTGCTTTCGTCAACTGAGCTGGTTGTCGTCGTTTCTGGGTCCAGGGATATCTTCTTCAAATCCTTTTGATCTATTGCGCTTACATTTGGGGATCGACGGGGCTCGTGGAAGCCACTGAAATTGTGTTTGAAAATTTTCCGATAATTTATAAATTTATACATCCTACAACTATTAAACACTGATGCAGCTAAACTTTGACTATAATAGGAAAATGCTTGAGACTTACCCACTAGTCGCACAGCAGTCACTTCCATCCGCGGTGTTTCGTTCAGTCATCGTCGAGTATCCGTGATCACTGCTCACTGTAGCGGGTGGTTGTCTTCTGGATACCTCTGGAATTGGAATAGAATCTTTTTGAGTTGATTTACTGATAGAAGACTCATCTATCTCTTACAATCAGCGATTTTCGCCTTCAAGCACTGTTAAAGTCAATTCTTCCCATCCCAAGGCTTATAGATGAAAGAACATTCTCTTTTACCTGGTGGTTCCGTTTCGAAAGAAGCCAGTTGTAAAGCCATTTTCTCCGCCTCGCGATACAAACTTCCGTCGTGGTCGAATTCGTACGAGTTCTGCCCGTGTCTGGAGAACAGAGCCACTCCGGATGCATCGAACGGACGACGCTCCACGAGACGACGCATCTGAAAGTTGATTTTTCTGCCATTTCAAATCTCTGGAAGATATGTTTCAGCGAATTCCTTTAAAAATTTTATGAATGACTAAAATAGTAACGATGTGTCACCCCGATAGGCTAAACAAAGACTCTTCTAAACTCACCAATTTCCTATACCAGAATATCAGCAGCACGAATATCGTAATCGTCAGAATGCAAGCCAGAAACGGTCCCAATGGAACTGAGAAGGATATGTCATCCAATGAAATTTCCGAGTCGGAATTCGATTCTGAAGAAACGAGTTTAACAATGGAAAGAAAGATTCAAATTACTCATAACAGTTCGCTTCTGTACTCCTTGATAACAGGATGATATGGCACTGCAGAACGGCATCGAATTTGGTGTGCCATCGAATGAGAATCTGCACCATTCACAACCAGCCGTGGAACGACAGGAAGATGGGTTGAGGAGTTGAGAGCAGCTGAATAAACTTTGCATTTTTTATTTAAAGACCATTATGATATCATGTTTATTTGAGCGTTTTCGATTATGTTTCAAAACTATTCGTGACATTGTGATGATCATCTTTAATTATTGAGGTAAGGATAAAAAAGTCGCCTATTAAAAATAGCTAAAATATCAAGATTATTCTTATGACAGTATAATAAACTTTACAATTATGCTAACAAAATTCTGACAAACTATCACCTTTTCTGAAACAGCGTTAAAATTTACTCACTCAATATGCCCACAGCTCGCTAGCTTCTTTTCATGAGATATCGGCATCGGAGGCGGGATGAATGACTCGACTGAATGTTCGATAGGGCATCGATCCAGGTGCTGTTCAGATTGACAGCTACTCTGCCTGCCGCATTCGCAGGGACACTCACAGTCAGAGGAATCGAATCGACTACAGAGGAGACAGCGTTTGCCCTTTACTGAACACGGGCAGAAGGCTCCTGAAATTGGCGATTATTGATTAGCAAATCATTTAGTTAGAATAAATCCTCCGAAAAATATTATTTCAGTTATATTTTCTTTGTATTTGTCCTAAAGACATATTTTTCTCGAAAAGAATTATCTCGTCCCCATGAAACCTATACTGACCAGCAATAGCCCTGTTGCAGCTAGAATTGACCATCGATAGGAACAAATTCGTGGATTGAATGAACAATGTTTCGCTGTGCAAAGGACCAACCATGCGAGTTGAGGAAGCTTCGCCGCATTGAACCTGCAAATGAAGTGTTAAACGAATTATTTTAATTTGAAAGCCTAATATTTACAAATGTTCTATCGGAATATCAAAAACTTTCCTTTTCTCTATAAATATTCATTTCAAAAATTCTGAGACATACCGTGAAAACCCTCGTATAATTCGTGTTCCATTCGTAGAATCTTCTCATGCTTGTCTCCGTCGCACATTCCATTTTCTTCACTATCTTCCCGCTTCGGATCATCAAAGTAGCGAGCATCGGTTCAAGATGGTTGAAGTGGAATCGCTCGATTGCGTCCGTCAAAGGTCGGGCCTGTTCAGGCTTATCGTCAGAATACACAACAGATCCAGTTGATGTAAAGAGAATGCAGCGTTTCGACTAAATTTTTTTTGCTTATTTAAAGGTAATGAAATTTTGATTACCTTTCCACAAGACGGTATGGCTTCATTTAAAACGATGGAGAGAAAAGTTGACGGGAAATCCATTGCAATAACGAGTAGAGACTGAAAAGTTATAAAATCTAGTTAGTTGAATTTTAGTTCTATACTCGTTTTTCATTGTAATTGCTGAGAACTATCGGCGAAATCGTATCTTATAAATTTCTATAAACCTAAACCCTTCTGAAACCTACATTTGAAGAATTGCCCGATTTGACTGCATATGATAGAGTTATCAAATCTCCAACATTCGGATCGCGAATCGGTCCAGTCAAGACGATTGAGCCTGGGTTTTGCATAGCAGAAATGAACCATCTCTGAGTGGTAGGGTCGTAGTCGTCTTTTACTTCTGAAATATTGTAAATCTTTTCGCTCGGAAAGTTAATCAGATTTATATTATTTTGATAGGTGTCAATTATCATTGAAAATGATTTCTACCTACCTATCCGGAATTTTGAAACATGCCATAAGATTTTTCGTAACGACTCTATACTAAGGATTCTTGATAAATAAACACTTCCTTATCCCTTTTCTGTGCCAAATATAGTAATTCTTCCGAAGATAATATAAACTTTCAAACGAATATATTATGAGTTAATTGGGTGAAATTTTCAAGAATCCTTAACTGAAAAAACTATGATAGAAAATCATCATACCTGTAGCAGGATAAACGATCATCGCACCCCTCGGAGTAGCCGCGTATCTTCGGATCACCGAATTGTAACCCTTCGTTTTAGAGTTGAGTTTCATCCAGGAATTTGCCAGCTGACTCAAAATTCCGACATCCTCACGAACTCCGGACCGAAGAGAATTCGATCGAATGTAGCCGATGGAGTCGGTCAGATAAACCCAATTGTTCCGAACGATGTTAGGAAGGAGTGAATGACGAATAAACAAACGGTAGGACTGAAATAAGATTTTAATCATATTTTAAAAATGTTGGTCAGTCGTAGTTGATCTTATAGCCTTAATATGATAGAAAATGTTGGGTGTTATAAGAATTTTAACAATATCTCATAATCAAGTAATCGATCTGAGAAAATATTCCAAAGGCTTGACTTGAGAATAAGTGATGCAGTTTTCCTTGATCTAACGATAAGATAATCTCTTACCCTCGGTGCCAAATATACGGATGCTAGTCTCGGAGCTATCGTATTCCCAAAACTCGAGCAAATCGCGTATTTGTCGTCTTCAAACTCGTGCCAAACCAGGTTGTTCAGGGAGAACCGTTGCCTAGTATATTCAGGCAGTCTTTCTAGCGTCGTCGGCAAAGCATCGTCTTTGTAGGACATGATGACGATGAATGGAGCCGATTTGAGCTGTAATTATTACAATCACGGCAATTTAGAAGCCTGCATTATTTTCAAGATGTGATGCAGAAGAGTTTATTTCCCACCTTCTTCCAAACGTAACTTGTTCTCGATGAAATCCGTTTTTGATTTTGCTTGAATGAAAATTCGCCTTCTTGAGGCCTTTTCATTTTAGCATCAATGAGTGTTGAAAAAGGGTCATCTAAAAAAATTCAATATTATCCTAGTTTTCATCGTTCAACCATGTCATTATAATCACTATCTTCTAAAAACTAATTACTTTTGAGAAATTTCGAAACATACCCCATTGATCGAGTTCATCTAGTCGAATATCAACTTGAGAATTCGATGATGCCAAAATCAGTCTATCAAAATTAGCTACCATCAATCGAATATCAGCTTTCGACGGAGATAATTCCAAAATATCCTTGACTAGAATATCATCCGCTATTTGAGATAACAACAAGTCGGCTCCAACTACGATAGAATCGGATGCGAGTTTCGTGAGAGTTATCTAAAGTTACAATTTTTCATCAATCATGATGTAAATAGATATCAATTTAATTCTGCTGATAGATCAAATTTTGAAACATATCTAATAAAAAATAATTCTCACCACATCCTTCCCATTTTGATTTTTCGAAACCGACCATTTGATACTATCATTTTTTAACTTCTTCTTTTCACTCATTCTTTGAGCATGAATTTCTTGTAAAACAGTCAAATTCAGCGCAGATGTAATGCTTCGTTGGTTGACAAAGATTAGCTGAAAATTGCAAATGTTTTAAAATTTTATCAGTATAAAGTTCAGTTAGTTTTAATATGATATTGTTCAGGTGTTTTAAATTTATGAGTTTAAAATAATTTTTGCTAGAATATTTATATTTTATGATCCGGAAAGCACCACTACCACTTTTCAAGAAATAAAGAAAGAATGGCATTTTTCACTATGTAAAAAGTTCATTCACTTTTACAAAGAAAAGCGATCGTTATTTATCAATAGACTTTTTGATACGACTATGACAAACCCTACCTCTCCCTTCTGAGGCATTTCCCCATTTTGTTCCAACTCTTCTATTGTCATATTGTCGACCGACTTTACATACGGGAAATAATTGAACTCCACTAGATTCGAGAAGAATTCTTCTGATAGTGGAATCGGGGAGCGGTTTTCTGGAAATTATAAAAATGTAAATACATATTTTTTTCTTAAAATATGTTACCATCCATGACAATCATCGAGTTCAGCTTGAAGTTTCGCTTCTTCTCAGGTAAAGATTTGATATCTTCAGCGAATTTTGCCATAATCTGAGATGATTCGGATAGCTCAGATAGAATTCCTCGCGAAATGTACTGAAATGATAATTATTTAAATCCTTTTTTATAGTTGATGGAACCTGAATAGTAGGGTTGATATTATCATTTTTAGAACCCCGAAGAGCCTTCATTCCGATTGATAATGCTGATAAATGTAAACTGCCTTCAGTTTCGTTCAGTGGAAGTCTAAATTCTCAATGTTTCAGCATAATGCATATTTTAAGCAGGAATAATTAAATTGCTAATTCGCCTGTAATTTTGGAAACACTAACAAAATTCACGTCCCCTCAATAACTACTGTTATTGAAGCAATTCTTCGCAAATATTCTGGAGGAAAGAAGACTAAAATTCTACCTAATATTATCAATGAAATGTCCCATCCTCGACTTCCCAGTCAGATCCATTTTCATCCAGTCGTTTTTCAAATTTCCGCATTGTTCGTTTTCATCGTCATTTCCAGCGATAATCAACTGATAGAAATCATCATCTCCCGACATTTCGACTAAATGTTTCAAGACGGCCTTGAATGTTTCGAGCTGAGATAGAGATGTGTCGTGATCTGAAAATACAAATTACATGATTTAGTAGCAACCAACACACTGTACTTAATCATTGAATTTTCTTTTCATAATTCAAGGAACATTTTGAAACTTTTTTAAAGTTTCTCTAAATATCATTACTATATTTTAAAATAAAATGTTTGCAGGACGTATATTAGGTTTTAGATAACTTTTAAGCGTTATAGCATTTGAAACCTACCAATTCCAACCAGCAAAATGACGTGCTTCGATGGAGTGATCGCGTTCAGATAGTCCCTCCAGTGCAGTCGAATATTCGCGTTTGCTGATAGAAATTCCGCCGGATATACGAATTGAACATTATCGTCGAACAGAAATTGACGATATATCGAAGTATTGTTCAGGATAGGGTGTAGAACTGAAATCATAGATTGACTTTTTCTAAAGTTAGATTAAGTTTGGGTATAATTTATGAATGACATGGAATATTTTTCAGATCTAACAACCTACCCCTTGTAAAGTTACTGATCGTAGACCGATCAGCACCGTGAGATACATAACAAGGTGATGATGTTGAGGATGATATTATATGATGGATGCTGAAATTGATATTTTTTATTTACACAAAAACTCGTTACGAACATTTATATGCACATTTTCAAATTCCAGGTAGAATATTTTATAAAAGATTCACTTTAAAAAGTTCCAATGATCTTTTCGTTAAAATAATCACTCGCTCTTTATTATTTTATTACACATCGAACTCCCTAGCATATCTGATATTTTTGCCCTACTCCCGTATTTTCTAGCTATTCATTAATCCGCTCTGCGTGTGTTGATTGTTATGGTCAGTGGAGTTGAGGGAAATAGCATGGGATATATGAGAGGGAGAAGAATAAGAAGTCGTAAAGCGTGCCGAATATGGGAGTGGTCATAGAGGGGCTATAGATGAATATGGGGAAGAGCTATGGTTATGGATTGGAATTAACCGAGTGAACATCTGCTGTATCGCGATTTTGAATTAATCCGGGGAATATGTTTTAAAATTTTAGAAGTAAAAACTATAAAATTTCTGCATAGTTAACCTTTTTCAGCCCAACTAGTTATAAAAAAATGCCAGTATTATAAATTCGATTTTCATTTATCTATGATCTAAATAAGAGAAATATTCTTCATACCTGTTACAGGATGGTACATTCGTTCCATTTTCGACATTCTTGATCAAATTCCGCAGTAGTTTCGGAATCTCGGCTAGTTTAGCATCAATCGATTTTGCGATATCCACCAAATTCCTGTTAGAAATTGTCACCGACTCCATTTGCGATGACAAACTATCAGATATGAACGTCTTAAACTAGTTTTAAGAGAATTCAGGAAATTCTAGATTTTACTTGGAATTCAGAAATCGATAATAATTCATCAGCGACTTTCTGAAGACCTTTGCCGAACGAATCGCCATTTATATGGGCTCCGATAGAATAATAGTTTTCACGATCATCGGATGCTGAAATAAAGATTAGTTTCCAAATAATGAGATCAGAAATAACTTAAAACTGACTAATTTTGTTTTTAACCTTAGTGAGTAAGATATTCATTTTACTAACCTTCATCTGAAGATCTAGCAAAATTGAATGACCCTAGAAATATTAGAAATCGTAAATTTTCCAACTTCATCTTTGAAGACAATAAATGATATCCATTTTCTCCTATTGAAAATTACCAGAGAATTCCTAAAATAGCCAAAGTACGAACTATTCATGAAATTTTAATCGGTTATGTCCTAAAAGCACAATGTCGAGGAAGTTGAAATAGCGAGGATTTCATGAAGAAAGTACAAAGAAGTCACATGAATATGATATCTAATATGTGACATTTTGAAACGATAGTGATAAAAAAATGAAAATTAGGAAAAATTTACTTTTGTTTACTGTGAAATTATTTGAAATTTTTCAAAAACTAGGAAAATACAATTTAAAACGCATAGTATACTTTCATCCAAAGCAAAACTAAACTAAAATGGAAATGAAAATGAATGAAATTGAACGTTGACCAGTGGAGAGTGCTGAATGGAAAGAGATACTGCCAATACAGAGGCTATTAGCAGGGATGAGAGATAAAGGGAGTAGTATAGAACGGAAAGAAGTCAGAAAAATGGAGAGATAGAAAAGGGAGAGAAAGGATGAGAGAGAAAAAGGCAAAACGGGGAGAAAGAAAGGATAAATGCCAGAAACCAAAGAGATGAATGGCTCAAAGACAAAAGGGATAAATTAGAGGAAAGTTTTTGGAAGAGAGAAAAAGAAAGTGCAAATTAGAATAGAATTTCATAAAATTATGAAAAAAATAAAAATGAGCATATTGAACGATGAGTAAAAACATTTGAAGAGCTCATAAATAGGGAAAATAGTGCTGAAGAGAGTAGGAGATAAATAAGGTTATGCGGAAAAAGCCTTTGAAGCAACCGACATCGATAGGCAAAGGGCTATTCACTAGGGAAGTGCGAAAAGGAATGGGGTTTGGAGGAGAATAGACAAGAGGGGAGAAGAAAGAAAATCATTTCTTATTCCAAAGATGAACGCCCCGAACTTGACACGAGGAGTGAATATTGACTTGGAAGCTCGTAATAATAGTGTATAAGTTTATAACATCATCCAAAATTAAGATCTCAATTATGCTAAACTAAATATATAAATCAAATATCATAGTGTTATGTTTACGTAAACGTGATCATAGACAATAAATTATTCATAACTCATTTAGACAAACGATCAACTATCATTAAGACTTCATAAATTTATCAAAGATATCTCGTAATTTTCATGTTATTGTTATTTATAGTGTTTTTAGGTTACTTAATTCAGAAATCTAACGTTTAATGTTGTTAATTTTACATGCAAGCAGAATAAAATACAATTTTTTTTAAAGATCATTCTAATGAATTCAGACCTTTCAATAGTAAGTCATTCTTAAAATTTCCCATAAGATTTATTCCTAAATTGCAATAATTTAGTGAAACATAAAGATATAAATCACCACTACTAGTCGCGACTAATCAGAGAAAATCATAACATTAAAAATCATCATAAAACTTCAAGACTAGAAAATGCAATACCATATGATCTAGCCGTTTTCTAATGGAAAATTAAAACGCCGTATGTTCACTAATAGAAGAGCACAGCCTTCTATCTAGCTAAAACGAAAAGTACTTATAAAAATAATAAAAGTGAAGAATATCAGGCAAGGACTAGGTTAAAATATTTTTCTTTCTCAGCTTTCAGCCTAATTGGTTTTAGGGGTGTAGGCTCGGAAGGCTAGGAAATCGCTGGACGCGTTTTGCAGGGAAAATCCAGTCAGATCCGCTGGCAGGAAAATCACCGCACCGCGTTTCGCCTCCAAAAGGCAACAGCCTAAAAGTCGTGAAAATGAATGGATTTTTTTCACGAAAACGATAATTTAGATTTTTAGAGTTTTACTTTAAAAATTTAGACACACATAAAATTTATAGAAGAAAAATTCACAAAATAACCTTTATTCGGATTTGACCCTCCAATTGTAGCCTGTCCGCCAACGACGATCAAAATACTGCTCGCATTTTCGTCGCTCAGCTTTTCAGCGTTATTCTGAAAAATGAATCTTAAGTATAATGTTTCGGAAAATTCCACGAAATGGCGGCAATTATTTTAGAGATTGATTTAGTTAATTTGCATTTTACAGTAGGTATTCAAGATTTGATTATTTTCAGAGACTATTATATTTATTTTAGCATAGCGAGTTTCAAAAGGCTCAAACCAAGAATAAGTTCGAGGTGAATAGTTATAATCCATTTAGCTTCGAATCTCAAATCACTCACATCGATTCTCTGAACGGCAAATTCTGGAACGGGCGGATCATAGAGTCGAACGCCTTTGCCGACCTCTTTGCTCACGAAATACGGAGGGCCACTCATCGTGAACTCCAAGCTGTTTGCCAGAGTTCTGAGAATAAATGAAAATGATATGTGTTCAAAATTTCTCATATGTCCAGTTTAATTCTAGATATCTTATATAATTTCAAAATTAGCCATTTCCCGTTGAAGACCACTCTAGATTAGGGTATTTTACTATCTTTTAGGTAAATAAATAAATAAAGAAAGAAAGAAAAAGCTAACTCGATATCTTTGAATTTCGGTGTCAATCCGGCGCGAATCGTATTGTCCGAACAGGCCATGCATTCGATGCAGTCTGAATTCAAACAAAAAATGCAAGTAATTCCAATGGTCACTTTTCTAACAATGTCATTATATAAACAAATAAAAATAGCTATTTTTCCCATATTATTATTGCCAAGAAAAGGCTAATTTTCAGATGGCTAAGCGACTATTTTTCGTCGTATCATCTGCAAACCTTACCCCCAAATAAATAAGCGTGTGGCTGGTTGGGACCGAGGAACGTTGCCTCTCCGGGTTGGAGGGTAAAGTAGTTGAGAAGCAAAGGAGCGAAAACTCCGACGTCTGAAAAATTCGAATTTATCTTTTAGAAAAAAACAAATTGAATGCGCTTCAAAAATGGCTATCCTAAACTTATGCATATAGTAGAAGTAGTAATTTAATCAGTTTGTGGACATAAAGAATAAAAATAAATTCGAAATAACTCTAACCTCCCGGATACTCATTCTGGAGCCGAATCATCAGATTGTCGAGGTCCGACTTCTCCGACTTCGCTCCGATTCTCTCCACACACTTCCCGACGGCTTCAGCGATTTCCGACTCGGGTTGTTTCCAGATCTGAAATTTTTGGGATTTCTGGAAAAATAAAAAAAAACGTACACTCGAAAAAATCGTCTGTAATGCGGATTTTTGCTCTGCTCCGGAAGTCTCGCACAGACCCGCCAAAGCCTTCTTTCCCTCTTCGGTTCTCTCAACGAAGTCTAACAATTCAGGAGTGGCTAAAAATGAAAATGTAAGCTATAAATTTCGCTTATCAAAATAATTTTTTTTTAATTCAGTTTATCTGCTGAACACTCGTAAAGTGATATAATTTCAACGTTTCTAAGGTGAAAAGACAAAATTCCCCTGCCTCTGATATTCTCGCAGATTTCTTTCGGAGGCCTAAATCCACAAAGGAGTTGGAATTCCGTCAGCGCGATAGCCATTTCGGGTTTGTGATTGTCGTCCGGGTAATTCTTGGGGTCGTTTGCGTGAAGGACTTTGGCTTGAGTCTAAAATTTGTTTAAATCGAAGAATTATATCTATTGGATAAAAGAATCAGGGAAATTCCTTAAATAATTTTACCTTCGTAGGATGACTCTGCACCGAAAGCGCCTTTCTCACGGATAGAACTTTGAAGAGGAACTGGAGGGTTCCTGGAAATAAAAGTAGAAATTTTTTTTAGGTAAAAATCGATAATTTTCGAAATTACCCATTTCATGTTGTCCCAAATAAGCGGGCTGGGATTTTATGACGTCGGCGAGCGATTGGCCTTCGGAAGTGAACGATGGCCCGTTCGGGTGGACGCCCATCCAGAGCTGGAAAGAATGGGAACTTTTCAAAACTCGAGGCTACAACTGCGATTTTTGTCTACCACTTTTATTTATAAATTAGTAAAGGGGCAAGCAATAAAAGGAATGATTGCCTTATTACGTCGAATTTCTGAAACTTATTTTGAATTTGAATAGATTCTCTGTTGGCTAATAGAAAAAGACACCACTTTTTCGAAGAAATAATAGTATGAGGGAAAGATAAAAAGATAGGCAAAAGTGGTCTTTTTCTAGGAGCCATTTCTGTCCTTCAATAGAAACGGTAACATTAAAGAAACTGAGCACGTTATGGGGTCAAGTCTTGAAGCTTGTTTCAAACTATTCCCTACCTCGGCATACTTTGCCTGTTGATCGACTTTGGCATGTCCTCCAACATCGATCAGTTTCGCGACCTCGGATTCCAGCCCGATTTTGCCCCAGTCGTAATTCTGTATTTTGCAAGTCAAATTCAGCATCTAAAAACAAGAAAGTAATCGATGAAAAGAAAATTTTCAGATATTCTTAGGGCATACACCTATGTTCGTTATCACTCAAACCGTGAAATTGACTCTTTCAACCTCAACAAATTTTATTCTCCAAGTAAAATCTGCAAACCCGCTTTTCACAAATTTAATGAACGTAGTAATAAATAATCGGAACATTTTGAGATTACATTGAAAGTATCATAAATTTTCAAGTACAAAAAGAAAAATTCAAGTGGATCAAAATTAGCGATGATTCAGCGTCAAAAATAGAGGTGACAATAAATAGAAGTTAGCTAAAGTAAAAATTCACTTCAAGGAGAAAACCCAAAAAGTTAAGTTATGAACTTCTACCTTAGGCTACTGTAATAGATAAAATTTCATACTTGTAAAGATTTAGTCAGTGGTGGAAAATAAGTCTACGAAAAAGCATGAATGATTTTTACAAGTCTGACTTTTACCTAACAACTTTGATCTAATCGAGTTCAGCGACACTTTTGTAGTACTCGGTCTCCTGCGCCCTTCTGGCATTGGACGTCTTGGCCAATTTGCCTTCGAATCCGTTCGACCGATCCACGCCATCCCATCGATAGCCCGGACGGATGGCGAACCGATTGGGAGGAAACGGTCTGTTGTACGTCGGGTAGACTTAATTTGAAAAATAATTGATTTAGGCTTCAACATTTCAGGAAGTTCAAAAGAACTTTCGGGAAAATTACTAAATCTTGAATGTTTTTTTTAGATCTAATTCAATAGAAATAAGCAGGAAAAATGTCCACCATGTTTCAAAACATTCCGAATTCCTATTAGTTTTGGCACTGAATAATTTTTTATTTGCAAAATTAAAAATATTTTAAAAATCGATTCACCAAGTTCGCCCCGATCGATGGCGTCCTCTCGCCGCTTGTTCTGGATCAATGCAGCCATCGGATCCGCCTCGTGGAGCACCTGAACAAATATTCCATTTGTTGAAATTTTGAAACTTTCAACTTTTCTGAGAAAATAAGATAAAATGGTCATTCGATAAAGTCAATTATTGTCGGAAAGAAAATAGTAGTTTTGAAGAATTATTCGAATCCAAATGTTCACAGGTAAAATTGAGGAAAATCAAAATCCACTTACATTTTCTCAAATGCTGCTATTTTGATGAAAAATATGTTTGAGAAATAAATTAAAATGAGTGAAATTATTTTTAAAAATATATAATAAATGATAGCTTACCCCCTTCAAATGTGCATTCATGGCCTCGTCGTCAGCCATTCGAGCCATCGGCTCCGCAGCGACGCGCGCCATCTCTTCCAGTTTATCTTGACGCTAAAGAATTTTTTCTTCAAAAATTATATTTTTAAAACTCCTAGAGAATTTCAACAAATTATTCCATTCACCTAAATTGGTATTTGTTGACCGTTTTCGAAAATATTTTTTAGAAGGAAAGTTATTCAAAAAATCAATGTTTCAAAATTTTCAAACATTATTTCGGACTTTAATCATGTGCTGGGTTAGCAGTTGTTCTTTTAAAACTAGATAAGAAGATCGGGAAAAGATGATGAAAATATGAAAACTCTCACCTCCTGTATCTGCTTGATGCCTTTGTTCCAGGTCTGATATTTTTCCTGCAGCTCCTTTTGTTTGACCTCTTCCCTGGCTTTCTTAGCTTTCTGTTCTTCGGTTTCCACTTTCTTGCCCTTCTGCATGAGCTGTCGTTTTCTGTAGATCGTCTCCGCGTCCCGCCCGCTGTACTTGTTATCGATTTCAGCGAACATCTGAAAATTAATTGCATCTTCTAAATTTTTATTTATTCTTCTATAGATTTGAAAAGTCGGATTATGATTGATTTATCAATTTTCCAATTCAAATTGAACGAATTAAGAAATACTTTAAAGCCAATTTAAAAGAATATAATCTTGAATAATAGATGAAAAGATATACCTCCTCCTCATTCCTCTTGAGTCGATCTGTTTCTTCACGCAGATCCTTCGCTGATTGGAGGCCGGCTTTCTGGAAAAGTTTTTTTTTGAAAAAAATGTAAATCTAACACTAGCTTAAAGGAATTTTAAAGAATATTTGAATTTCTTTGAAACATAAAAGTTGTCCTTTTTTAATTTCGAACCTTTCCATCGAGAGTCTTGGTCTGTCTTTCTCTGGGCGGAGACGCATCGGAGTCGACGGGCTCTTCCTTGATTCTCCTTTTCGGAGATGAACTTTTTCGAGATGATTTTCGAGGAGGTGACAAATCTGGCGATTCCTGTTTGATGCGCCTCTTGGGTGAGGGACTCTTCCGTGATCTTCTAGGTGGAGACGAATCTGAAAAAAAAATCTGAATCTTAAAATATGTTTAAAGTTTTGAAAATCAAATAATGTGGAATCAAAGATAATCGAGTCTTTCGATGATATGCCTTTTATGGTCTATAAAAGAAATATGTTTTAATTAGATTCACCAATCAAATACTAAGAATTGGACATAATTCATCAATTTTCGAACTGAAGTTATGTTTTGAAATTAAAGAGAAAAATGCCCAACCTGAATCCTTTCTGCCTTTTCTCCTTGGCGGGGACTGATCGAGAGAGTCGTGTCTAGTTCTGGTCGATTTTCGGGGTGGCGACGAATCTAAAATAAAATCATCCCATTAATTTTCTTTCTCGCGAATTTCAAGGAAAAAAAACCAATTACCCGAATCGTGTCTGTGCCTTCTACGTGGTGGCGACTGATCTGGCGATGGAGACTTTCGACGAGGAGGAGAATTGTCTAAAATTGTTCCCTTTATAAAATCACAATCTAAGGTGATGAGTAATGAGCCGTCAAATGGAATCGCCGTTTCATGTCTTGCAAAATTATAAATTTCTAGAAAAAAACAACCCTACCAGAATCATGCCGTCTCCGTCTTCGCGGTGGTGAGTTGTCTGGGGAAGGAGATTTTCGTCGAGCCGGGGAATTGTCCGAGTCGTGTCGCCTCCTCTGTCTTGGCGGCGAATTATCATCTGGGGATGCCCTTCTAGCGGGCGAATTATCGCTGTCGTGCCTCCTTCTTCTCGGCGCTTCGCGGTTTTCTTTCGAGTGGCGGGGCGGAGATTCATCTAAAATCGAAAAATCGAGGTTCATCATCATTCCTCTAACGAACTTTTAACGAAGATAATGGTAAGGAAGATAGAATTTTGAACTTTCATCTTCTAAAAGTACTATAAAAATAAATTGTAGGGGATATAGTGATGATAGAAAAGGTATTTCTAAAGCTAAAAATGAAAAATAGTTTCATAGAAATACCCGAATCATGTCTGCGTCTCCCCATTCTATCTGTAGATTTTGCGAATCCTTTCGCCTTCCCACTTCCAGCCGCATCCTCATCGAGGGGTTCCTCCTTGATTTCGACCACCTCCACGAACGCCTTCTTGAACATCGGCGCTTTGTCGATCTGCAATTTTTATGATTTGCAATTTAAAGATACAAATTTGGTAAATTTTGAAATAGACATAAATTGAATGAAAGCTGAAAATTTATAACTTCATCAATGATCATAATGGATTTTCCTAAAGACATTTTCTATTCTTAAAAGCTTTGTTTTTTTTTTTTTTTTTTAATTTTTAAGTTTTCCAACCTTCCTCTCGACCTGCCTAATGACCTCGAGCTCTTCCCGTTCCTCGTCCGAATCCACGTCCCGCATTTTGGCTGCCTCCACCGACGCGAACGCGTCGTCCTCTACGATTTTCATTCTGAAAAAAAAATGTTTTAAAATAGATTCTTTCTTAGAGCGATTATTTGCGATGAATTTTGATTATTTTTCCTGCAGAAAATTCAGGACAAGTTTCAGGGAAGTTGAAAATGCTATAGAAAATACGAGTGTATGTCCTTGCGCGCAAAAGTATTATCTGAACATTATAAAAAGATAATTTCACATTTTTCTTCTTTTTTTTTTTTAAATAAACGACTTGGATTTAATGGAATTCTAATATTAGTAGCATGAATTCAATGGTATCTTATTCGCATTGTCCCCTGCCCAAACTCTACCCTCTTACCCTTACCTAGTCCTATCTTCCTCAGGCCTAAATCTTATCACTCATTTTCTTATATGAATCTTATTATCTTTCATGAAACTATTCAGTGTAAAATACACATTTTGTGCGCAACGGTCGTCCCCCGAAAATATTGATTCTCAGCTATTCAACGAGTTCTTCGTAGATATTGAAATCATTATTCATTTTTATTTTTACGAAAACTCAATAAAAACGATTCCATCTGGTATTTTCTGATATGCTTCGAAAGAATAAATATGAGAAGGCTAAAAACTCGATTACTACAGTTCTGAGCAAAACTTTTGCTAATATAAATCAAAGCTTCTCAAATCTACAGTACCTCCTAATTTCTAATTACAATAATCATTACCCTTTAGCTGCTCCTGCATCCGGTTTGGTCTTCTTTTTCTTCTTCTTTTCTTTGCCCGTCTCCGTATCGCCGCCCCCTGACATGTACCGCTTCAAATACTCCGCTTTCGACAAAGTTGTCATCTGAAATAGAAGTAATATTGACTGAAAATACTTTGCGCTGAATAAAACATCAAATCAAACAGTATTGAGAAAAATATAAAGAAAAATCAAAGATATCTCAAAGTTTCAAACTTTGCAAATAAGTAATCCTGAAAAATAAAACGACCATTTTTTATTTCGTTACGCAATAGAGTATTCTGTGATGAGGTGTTTGAACGAAAAAATAGATCTCGAAACTGTCTTGTCAAAGAAATTAGATATTTTTGAAAAAATTGGAGGACCACAATTGAAAAAAGTAGAGTTAGCTAGTTGATTTTCTAAGTGAAAGAAGAACCGAGAGAAAGGCGAATACCGTATTTTCTCTAACAAAAGTCCCCTCTATAAAATACTGATGGAAGTAAAAGGACTGAAATTTTATGAAAGAAAATAAGGTAAAAATGAGATCAACTCGCGTAACAATTAGGAGTTAACGAATGAACAAATGAAAACAAGAATATCGTTGACTTTAAATTTTGAACAGAGTACATTTTCAAAATTAAAACCAACGAATCAAAAAATAGTCCAAATAATCTTGCCTGAGATTGGCAGCAAAACACGAACTAAAATCCATAGAAATGGTGGGGAAAAATCTCTAAATTATTATCTTCCTGAAAAAATAGAAAAATTTTCTCCCGCCAAAACAAGTTCGTATGACAAGTTATGGGTTGAAACATATGAGAAATCGATTTCTTGAGGGAAAAGTAGATTCTTTCAAATTAGTATGTTTTTTTTTCCTTTTAAAGTACCAGGATTTTGTTGGATTGTAGTAGAGGGAATAGGAAATTAACAACTAGATTCATTCCTCCATCTTGGTCGGCTTGTTTTCAGTCTGAAATTTTGACAAAAATATTTATCATGTCAAAGACTAAAATCGTATTTACAATTTCTGAAAAATATATTGAAAAATGATAAATTCGCAATGTCTTTTCTTCGAAATGTTTCATGCTTTAGAAAAAATCTTACTCTAAATAGAATTCTATAACTTCACTATTCGATAAAACATCCTTCAAAATTATAGAAAAAAAGTCTAAACAATTCTGACCGTTTCGAAAATGTTATTGGCATGTCCGTTGCACCTCTCCTGCGTCTGACTGGCGACAATTTCCCTGTCGTTCAGCATCAGACTCAGCACGTCCGGCTTTCCGAACGATTCCTGAAAATTATTGAATTTTTATTATAATTCAAATTTTTAAAATAAGTAACAAAAATGTCCAATTTAATTTTAAAGGAATGAAATATCAGATAATTGATTCTGCATACGTAAAAAATAAAGATAAGAAATCTCACAAAAGCTCTATTTTTCAAATAAGACAAGTTTTAGGAGATTTCAAAATTAATTAAAAACATTGAAATATCAATGTCGTTTTCTTAACCTGCAAATTAGATTAGCAAAAAGTGCTTACAACAGCCCTCCTCTTCTCGAAGATCTCGTCCATTTTGGTGAGCACGTAGAGGCGGTCCGTCTCCAGAGTGGCCAACATCGCCTGAAAAAGCGCTGTTTTAGAAATTCAATTTTCTTCAAAATACCAAGATAAAGCGTCGTTTTCAAAGGTTTTATCTTGTAAGATGCGATTTCCAATAGAATCTTTTCTCTATTGTTAAGATAAATTAATTAAAAACGAAATCAACAAACCTGCACCCATCTATGATGCTGTAGACATTTCTTCCTCTCCGTATCGCAATAGCCTTCCTTCAACATTCCCAACTCTCCTCTTTCGAACAGAGCCTCTGGGCTGGCAGAGTCGCACTGCGTCCACGCCTTCGGGTAGCCGCATACCTGAAAATTGCGTTTATCTTTCGAATTTAGATTTTTTGAGAATGATCATTTTACAAATCCTAAATTTCCCATATCATTTCTTAACACACAACTGCGCGCACAGGTTGCAGACTATATCTGAAGACATGATTCAAAACATTTCAAATGTCGACAAATAAAACAGTTCGATCAAAATCCAATCGTTTGCTTTCTCATTTGAAAATTCTAAAACCTACCTTGAGTTGATTTTCCAGTTCGCTCTTGTAATGCTCTGCACAGATGACGCGAAGTCGCTTGCAGTAGGTGTTGTTGACTTTGTTGAAGGCTTCACAGAACAAGTTCGATGGATTGACGGGCATCTGAAAACAGTCTCATCATCAAACATTACAACATTTTAGAAAATAACTCAAGAAAACCTTAGCAACCCCTTATAAAATCGACATTTTTGAAATGGTCTTCTGTATTTGTCTGTCGACGGTTATTTTCCCTTATTTTTATGCTTTTCCAAACATTTCCTAAAACCATTCGTTTCCGTATTTTGATAAGTACAAGAGGCATTTGGAAATTTAGAACCACTTTTGTTGATAAACGAAAATCAAATCAATTTGAAAATTCTACCTTGAGCGCAGTGCCAAACGACGTCTGCTTCTCCATCTTCATGAAACAGTGAATGGTGTGCTTCGCGATCTGCCTGGCTGGGTACTCCAAGGCACACACTGCACAGTGGACTGTCTGAAAATTAGCATCGCCATTTTTGGTGCTTCAAGGGAGCGGTGAAATATTCCTGATAAAACTTTGAAGGTTTTAATTGTTAGTTTTTGAAACAGTAACATACATAGGTTCATATTATAGCAGCCCGATCACTTTTCATCTTCTCGCGAAAGAGACTTGAGGAGTGAGAGCAGAGAAAACAAATATAGAGAGAAACAGAATAGAAGCGCGGAGAAGGGGAGAAAAGAGACGCTGACATTCCCTTGTCTTCACAAAAAGCGACTGTAGAGATTTCGGGCTGCTAAGATATTAGGAAACTTTCAACTCACATATTCCGAGTCTCCATCGCCATCGTCCATACCAGTGAACGGCTCCAGATCCTTGATTTTCTAAAATGAAAATTTACCTCTGAAAATTCAGCGTGCAAAAAATATTATTAAAAAATCACACTAGCGTAATAATTCTTTCCAACCCTCAAAATCATCCAGAAGTACCGGGTGCTGACTTATAGTTTTTTCATTTATTTCTTGAATCAAAATATTTCTCGAGAATAAAAACGTCGTACCGTCACGTAATTCTCCATGATCCTCTGGTACTCGAGCAAAGTCTTCTCTTTGACTGCGTAATCAGCGAATTCTGTTTGCAATCGCCTGTCCTCCGCGTTGCGACGAATCAGCGATCGGGGCAGCTCTGTGAAGTAGTCGTTCAATTTGGAATAGAAATCCTTGTGGAGACGGGCCTGAAATTTAAATTTGATGAAGAATAGATAATTTTTAAACCTTGGAAAACCAATTTAGAACAACCTAAATGCTTCAAAGGCAATGAATTTGCATGGAAAGACACGAATTCGAATGTTTTGAGAGAGAGTTCGTAAAAGAAAAGCCAAGCTATGACACAGAAAAAGATCATTTTCAGGGAACGATGTTTCTTATGATTTTTTCTCTCAAAAACTAACCTTAGCGAGGTTCATGCCGCACTCATCGCTGCAATATTTGCTGCCGACACGCGCTGCCTGGACGCATTTCGGGCCGTAGCACTGCATCGGGTCCAGCTTCTGAAAATTATATTTTAAAAATTGTAATAAAATCATGGACTAGATTGTTCCCTCAAGTTACAGTACCTTAACTGGCGACTTTCTCCTCTGTCCACGCGAGGCGCGCATGTGAGAGTTGTAGATCGACTTGTCCAGGTCTTGCTCGTAATCTGGAAAAAAGATTTTCATTATTGCTGTCTAGAAAATGAATTCTGGGTATTTCAATTCCATTTTCATCTTTAGTTCGACTTTAATTGATTTCAATTTGTTCATGTTAGATTCTTAAACAATCCCGGATAAGTGGTTTAGAACTATTGCAGTTTCTTACAAATAAAATTGAACTTTCTTACAGCTCTTAGCCTCCAAAGCGGTCATTTTGCTCGGCGACTCATCATGTTCTTCCTGCTTGATTCTCTTGTCCATGTGTTTCTAAAAGCATCATATTTTTTTGCAAAAAAATCTGAACTATTATGAGAATAGTCTCAAATTTAGCTCAGAAATAGAAGATGCTTCCGACGACAATTAGAATTTTCAATTTTTTTTTCTACTTAAAATAATTAGTTTTTAAAGAAGCTTCAAATTTACCTTGCCAATCTGATGCGTGCCTGACTTGCTGCCCTTCTTCCTGCCTCTGCCTTTCTTGATCTCTCCGGTTGCCGATATTTGTGGGGGCGGGGACGATAGACTCTCGTCTGTTCGCTCCTTCTTCACGCGAGGTGCATCTTAAAATTTTGTCTATTTTTAAAATAAGTTTCAAAATTTTACCTTTTCTTTCCAAATATCAGCTTTTTTTATAATAATCTGAGAATAAATCTAGTCAAAACACTCAGAAAGTTAAGCTATGTTTTCAAGACTATTCTGGATGAAAAGTTTTTTCCCAATAATACTGTCAAAGCTATATTTTTGTCAAAATATTCGAAAAAAAGACTAACGATGTCCCTCCTGCGCCTTAAGAAGCACCTCAGCCTGAACGCATCTCCTCTTGAGACAGGGCTCCCCGATCTCACACGTCATGCAGCAGCCACAGTCCTCTGTTTGGAAACAATTGATGCAATTCCCACAGTGCACGGTTGCCACTGAAAATTAAAATAATTATTTTTGGAAAATAGTTCGGACCTCTCAAGAACATATCGACAAATTTGGCAGCGTAATATGACAATGAATGAACAAATGCAATTCATTTCTAGTCAATACTTTCGATGAAACGTAGGAAAAAAGTATTCGACACCGATATATATATATATTTGTTCTTGAATAATTTTATCACTTCTATCAAGTTGTCGAATTGTTTTTGATCAAGTTATTCAAAATCCAGTATTTTTGGCAAGTTCCCAAAAAAAATGTTGCTTGAAAATAGCCTACATTGTTGCTGTTTCTTGAGCTCTTTGAGGTATCTGGTTTTGTAGACGATCCTGTCCAATTCCAAATTCTTCAGGCAGCACCCGTTGCAGTTGTACTTGTCGATGTGTTTGGCTTCTTCGGGGCTGATCTGCGAAATTTCACCTTTTACAGAAAAAATATATGTTTCAAAGTTCACGTGAAATATTCATTTAAAATTTTTGATAATTTTGGACTGGTGAAAGGAACCAGCAGCACGAAACTAGCAATATCGGGAAACAGAAGATTCGTGAAACGTAGCCATTCGACTCCGAATCAGATAAGTTTCAGAATTCAAGATGATTGGAATAATTTGAATCTTTCTTTGAGAAAGCTGTTGATTTTCGGATAAAGTCAAAAATTGCCTACATTGACGCAGGTGCCATGGTACCACTCGTTGCAAGTGTCGCACTCGATCATGAACTTGCCCTCGTGTGGACGGCGGCAGATACAATACACCTGAAGAGGTTAATTTCAAAAATACTGAACCAGTCAAACTAAGTGATAGTTCGCGTGCGTTAAGAGCGTCTTGTGAGAAATGCGTATCATGACTATGCGCAATGAGGAAGGCTCGAGTACTGAGAAGGAGTCAGCGGAGGACAATTGAAAGAGTGGTATGCAATTTCCTCCACGTCTTGCTTTTCCGACACACGAACTTTCACTTTATTTGACCGAAACAATAGCCGGATAAAACTTTGTCCAGTTTCAACGAGTTTTAAGAATTTGAAAAAGTTATTTTTTACCAGAAAAAACAAGGATGTAAAAGCTTTCTAACCTCCTCAGTTTCCTTCTCCCTCTTGGCTCGCTTCGCCTTGCGCTCATCCGATCCGCTGAAATTTTAGAATTAACAAAATTAGGCCAACATTGAAAATGCTAAAAAACCTCTCAAAACACTGCATTTCTCATAAATTTCTGAGAAAACTAGATAATTCTCAGGGTTTTCAGAATATTGAATGGTAGAAATTGCAAGTTTTTAGGAGAAAAGCATAAAATTCAGAAAAATGGGTGAAATTGGAAATTTGCGAGAATTCGAAAATTGCGAAAAAAAAAGCGAGGAAAATATCAAAATTTACCTTTTCCTGACTTGGCCCGGGGGCTCGTCATCATAGTCCTTGTTAGCCATGGAAATTACCCGAAGCTGCAACTCAAAAAATCAAAATCAAGAAAATCCGGGAAAAACGCGACGAAAATGGATGGGTTTCGAAAAACACGGTTTTTAGCCAACGCTAATAAACGCCGAATACGCGTAAACTCCACTTCTTCAAACGAAAGACAAAGTGACCGGCGAAGGCGTGCTTATTTCTTATCTTTCCAAGGAATTTCGAAATAAATCGTTAAAACTTCGGTATTTTTAACTCCAAAACTCATAAAATTATTGGGAAAAACGGATTTTACGGAAATAACAAAATTTCAGGGAAACAACGATTTTTGAAAGGAAAAATGGCAAAAATCAATGATTTATTGAAGAGAATTGTTTCTTTTTTTAAGATTTTCATGTTATAAGCAATTTGTTGGCGTTTCCAAATCGGGTGTGCTTTATCCCAGCCAATTTTCCTAGCTTTGTTTCAAACGGGCGAGAGACTTCGCCAACGCGGCGATTTTCTCCAACACTCGCTGCTTCGCTTGGTCCGTCATTCTAAAAGATTTTAAAACTTGTTTTAAAATTAGTCTAAATTCAGGACGAAAATGGCTAAATAGTTTTTCATTTTTTGTGAAATTTTGCTGAGCTGCAAAAATCATTTTTCTGGCTCAAGATAATAACTTGGTTCAAATGGTATTTTTCAATGAGTCAAATTTGCTTCAAAAAGAACTTGCAAAATGTATTTATTTTGCTGCAGTAATCCGAAATTCTCGCGTGGTTTTGCTCAGGTCGACATGGACGGTGAATTTGAGAAGTTTGTTGGCGGCGGATTGACCCAGTTGGTTGAACGCATCGCCCAGTCCGGTCAGCATTTTGCCCAACACCATTTTCGCCCACTCGTCCAGTTCCGAGACCGATTTGAACTTATCCTACCCTCTAAAGGTAGGGATTTTAGATAAGTTACTAATTTTTGTGATTATTTGAGGATATTTCACACATCGAAACAATGGAAAGGAAATCATTGAGATGTGCAACTTTGAGGAATTTTGCATTTGTAAGTTATGCTGTTCGTTATCCATTTTCATAAGCTCATGCTGATATCATAGTCGTTTCTGGTGAAAATTATTTTTAGTTTAATTTTCCAAATAGTCAAAAGAACTTTATTTGATAATTGCCGAAAAATCAATCTTCGAATTCAATAGGCACCGCCAATACTTTGTGCAAATTGTGATCATTTTCTTTCAATCAAAGAGCAAAAATAGCTTCTTTTCGACGGAAAAAGAATGCTTCCCTTCAGCATGATTTAATTTGTCATATTTCCACAAAAAAGTGAATTATTTGTTCAGATATCGAATTTTACCTCGGTGCATTCGAAAGTCGTGTCGGACGTGGCCCCGTCGACGGTCACTGGAATCAGCGATTCGGTAGATTCGGCTTCCATCCCGACTATTCTGGTAATGGGGACTTCGGGTTGATTTCTGGCAGAACAAAAATTCTCATGTAAGCTAGTTGTAAGTTTATCTTTTCATTGAAATATGAGGAAGACTCTGAATTGAATGGAGAGACAATTTCTTCACTACTAGTCGAATTGTTAAACCTAGTTCACTTTTAATCTTGACATTGATCTTTTCAAGCGATCTAAGGTTCAAGTATGTTTCATTTTAATTTATAAAATTCCAGAAATCACTTGTTCAGGAATTTCACGATCGATTCAGTAGATTTCTTCTTTAAGATCAGACTCTAGACAAATTGAAATAATTGCCTCGCATAAACTTTGATTCGTTATTCGGTTATTAAACCGCGCATTAGCAGTGATAAATGAGTATGAGCGTCATGCTAAATGCCTTTTTATCAAAGAAGTCTTTTCCATTTGTTGAAGAATGAATAACATAAACCGTCGGGCACATTTCTTACTACATAAAATTTGGGAGGCAAGCTGATAAGACGCACAATGAATTGTGCAGTTTTTGTTGCCAAACTCAACCACTTGCACGATTATTTGACTCGTGCGAATTTCTAGTACATTTCTTTAACTTCATAAATTTTAGATTCGTTTCAGATCGTCATAACCTTGAGTATTTGACTAACTTACAATTTTATTCTACTCATCCGATTAAATTTCTTTACTGCATCGGTACACTAGAGCCTGATAAGTCAAGGTTGGATTAACATCTTCTACCACCTACATGATCCATTTTTAGAGCACTCTCATATTCTAGGGTTGCATAAATACCCTATGCAATAAAATAGAGTATTTCTAACTTATGTCTGCCTCATACAAGCACCGAAGATCACCTATGCATTCATTATTTAATGATGTGATCCGGATATTCATCTGTTTGTTAGGTAGGTACTTCAGTCTTTCATTTTTCATTTCTAGTTTTCACTTGCTTATCTAACAAATCGTTAAATCGAATCATGAGCAGGCGTCGAAAAAATCGAATTTTATGTGAAATTTATGGGTTTTACTGACTAGCAGAAGCCCTAATGTGATATTGAACTTATTTTGCATTGAAGATCACTCGAAAAATCAATAAACAATAAAATAATTCTTTTTGAGTGTTTACCGACTTATTCGACAGTATTTTATTTAAGTAACTTCCAAGGTCGCTGAATTTTCGGAAAACTAACTAAAAGATTTTTTTAAATTTAGGCTTGATCCAACTATCATATGAAGCAGGAGGCTCTTCTAAGGGTGACTGGCAAGTATGGCATTAAAAAAATAATAATTGAATGACTCTGATTTTTTCAGTTTGCTGATTCTAACGGTATATGCATGAGGCTTCAAGCGGATATCTCTTTATATCTGACTTACAATAAGAATGATGGGCAACAGGTAGTGTAGACGACAGTACATCATCTCTACTTTAGAACCATTTCTTGTTTTGAAAATTTGAAACGCTTTTTTGCTGCTTTTGCAATATTTTCTAAAATAGCGATTTAGCACGATGGCACAGTGCACGTTCCGACGACATCGACAGTCGATATAATTGCCTCAAGCTGCAACCAAACCGTGACGACGAATGGAATAACCGTCAGCAGTCAAGTGCTCAAACTTCAGCTTGATCATGTGAGAATTTTACTTGACTTTTTTAACTCCGTTGTTTAAGGAGTTTGATGATAATATTTTATAATCGATATCTCGAAGATCATGCAAAATTCAGATGCCTGGCTGGTTGCTGACCTTCGCTTTTACTCAAGACCCACGATTTCACACTGACAATGGAAAGCAATATGCGCTGTATCAAATCAATGTGACGGCAAATTATTCGAGTTACGAACAACAGTTCCCTGATGCATCGGGTAAAACTTTGATGACAATCTTTGAATTATCACAACTCAAATATTAGTAACTCGGAAAAAAAACGATCATCGGGAGTTAGAGTGTGTAGAGAAATTCTCTAATTTCTTCATTAGACACGCGATTTCGTCGGTGGAAGGAAAAAAAGTGCTAGAATCTAATGCCTCTCTACACTCGAATAAACGTTTTTGCGCGTTGATAATAGCTAAAGAGGAATAGCTACTTTTCATAGATCTTCATAACTAAATCTTACTGCGATGTATTCAAATTGTGCAATCTCTATACTCATGAAAAAAAATATATTTAGAGTCAACCTACGTTTACTATACACCAATTGATTTGAACAAAACAAGCGATGATAATCTGGAACTGGCGGAGGCTCTGTACGCTGACAACGACTACTCTTTCTATTGTCCTTCTCCCAACAAATTCCCTATCAACAGGGACAATGTAGCTGGACTGCCGGCTTAGTAAGTTAAAAAATAGGATAGTTTTGTCGAGGATGCACAATTTCGTCGTTGATTTTTATGGGCAATAATGTTTTTTTTTTTTGTAATAATGCATAATGAGAAGATACATCAGACATCGTAATTAATACTAATAGAAATTAGTGTTATTTGAAAATTCCTAAAACCTAAATATAAACGATAAAATTAGCCGCATATCATTCATAAAACAATGTTTGCACAGAATGAATCGATTAACAGGACCTGTGCAAAAGAGATGAAAATGAGAGAGCATCAAAGATTTACTCAACTCTCTGAGTACACGTGTTTTCGAATATCGTCACCGAACTTTGTGTGATCTTGAAAATCGACATTATTTAAACTCATATTTTAGCATCAAATTCACGTCGTTCCTTATGCAAGCCTATAAAACAACGGCTGGTGCTAATTTTGATCAGCGTAAGCTAATTTATTCTTGATAATCATTGACAAAGTTTATACCGATAATAAAATTAACGAATTTTTTAATAGAAGAGATGATTCATCAAATGTTATAACTTTTTTTTAGCTGCTACGAATGTATATCAATTTACCATGATCAATGAATGATATTAGAAGAAACAGCGAGTTTTGCATAATATCGATTTTTCAGGTGAAATCTGCCCCACAGATCAGCACACCACTGATAAAGTGCCTATTATCGTTGGAGGCGTGTTAGCAGGCTTAATTCTACTCACCCTGGTCCTATATTTGGTAAGGCAAACGTACTGATTAATAGTGTATTCTTGATTTGATTGCTCATAATAGAGACTGCATTTTCGTTTTCATAATTTGCCTTCTATTGGATAGTTCTGCATACGAGATTGTGGGTTTTTACGGTAGCATAAATTTTTGAGATTATAATTTTTGTCGCATTTCAGTCTACCTGTATAATCAGTGAATATCTATCAAAAATTGCTATTTGATTTATATTTTCGCCAATATCTTTGAAAACATGCGATTTTTTTCTTTAAAAACTTCATACCATTATTTTAAATACGTTTTCCACTAATTGACCATCTAATTGTAAGAAGAATAATTTTATCAAATAGCTGAAGTAGAATAAATTTAGATCTATCGGGCGATGTTGCCCCCCGAAACGTTGCATTTGATCGCTGAATCGAGCTCGATGAAGGAAGACGATAGCGTCGAAGAATCTGAAGATCGATTGAACAGTGATGACGAGGAGCAACGACATGGGGCCCACAGGAATCATATCGCCACGATTAGTATCGAGGAATAATGCTCGTTCTTAAAGAAGTTTCATTTTCACCGCCAGTTTACCTCTGAAGTTGCTAAAAGAATTGATTTTTTTCTGAGTTTTAATTGGTGCAACTTTTGGCTAGCCCTACTTATTCCATTATTTGATGCCTTCACTGATACTTCATGAGATTTGTTCGATTTCATACGTGTATTGTATAAATTTTGCACCTAATGTGAAAAATTGAATAATCGATAAAACGTTCTATTTTTATTCATACAATAAAGATATAAATAATTGCAAAATAAAACATACAGTAACAATATATACACAATAATATTTAGTGACTCATGGTATCGTTACGTTTGAAGAAGTAATTTGGAAAATGATTTGGCCATTTTACAAGTTTTATTTCTTTCATTTTTGCAATATTTATGTCATAGTATCATTGCGCTTCTCAGACTAATCAATTCGAGGAGCAGTATTTGAATTATCTTGTCCACTAGATGAAGAATGAATCTTCACAGTTCCACATCAAAATTAGCCTCACAGGATAAATTGTCGTTCGGCATAAGTTTCACGATCGGCTCCCGTTTTTCTCTATTACAAATTAAAAATGCTAGTGGAATGCAGAGCATAGATGTGTAGCCGATCAATAGCTCAATATTGTGAGCTTCTATTCGATATAGAAAGTGGACTTGCATAAATTCTCCAAATTTTTCTTTAATAAGATGCTCCTAAAGTTAAAACCTGAATTATTCGAATCGTCTATATTTATGATATTTGTATCAATCAGATTGAATAAAGCGTGGATAAAATACGTAGTAACACGTAAAAGAAAATACACTGAGTGAGGCGAAGATTAGTCGTCAATTTTGAATGCACTTGTACGTTATTTCACTGTCTCTCCAATATCTAATCTGGTATTGTTCTGCGTACTTTTGTTTATGCGGTATTGAGTATTTCATTCACATTTTACTCGATTTTGCCAATACAATATGAAGAAAGCAGACATACATAAATTGTCGTAGTCACATGTAGAGAGCACAAGCCTTACCCACCCTGTGAAGACAAAATCAAAGAACAATTGTTCGCCATTTTTTTTTCAAAAAGCTTTAGAATTTTTAATATCTGTTCTTTCGAAAATATCTTGCCCCATACATCACCATGTATAGCGAATGTGGGACTTTTGTTGATAATAACATGCAACAAGATTATATGTGACAATTTGATGAATGTTCAAGAATTTTTTGAGACCAATATTTTTAGACTATTGAGATATTTTTATCATCATATTATTATAAAATTTGGTAAGAAGTGCATGTTTATTTGTCAATAGATACAATAAAATTGGGATAATTAATGCTCTGCAGAAGAATTCCTTTTCATTCCATCTACGATCTTCGTTCGGTGCTTGCCGTGGATGTACTTGGTGCCACGATCGATTGAATTTTCGCGAGCATTTTTCCAAAGATTAATTTTAACAGGGGTCGATTCAATATTTTTAGACAAAATTCACGATAGTCTCGGATGATATACATCGATAAACAGGGATTGATGACCGGATAAACTACCAGAATCGTGGTGAAGTAATTTCCATAGCTTAAACATTAGCTATTTTCTTCTTATCACTGAATTTCACCGACATTCCTAGTGGTACATTTAGAAATGATAATAGAAGCACTGAAAATGACGTCAGATACGATGTCGTAAATATTACCATGCTCTGAATAAAGATAGCATAGAATAATTGGAGCTAAAAGTGTAATATTTGTGAAACAAAATAAATGAAACTTGCATGTAATTTCCTAGTTTTGTTGCTCAAAGATGAGTTTTTGATTTTCTGATTGATGTAATGCGCGCATAAACACATGATACAGAGCGTAAAAATTAGGGCAAATATAAGGATTAGCATTCCTATGCAGGTCGGCCATCGCATAATTCTATCTCCATTTTCATCAAACTGAATTTTCAAAATATATTTTTTAATCTTAATAAACCCTGCATAATAGTAAGCTATCCCGCTGATAGTAATTTCTTCAATAGGAATGTGAAAAGTTTCATAGAATGACTGACTAAGAGCATCGATAACCTAAATAGAATAGTTGATCATTCGAAAAGATATTCTAGCACACCAAGGTTATGATAAAGTAAATAAAGTAAAATAAGTCGATTTGTTTTCTCATTTCCCATACTATCTTTCGGAATTAAATGTTGGTATGTTGGAATATCTTTTTCGAATTGCCGAAATATTTTGATAAATTAATGTTATTTAACTCACAATCTCATCAGCGTGCATCACATATATCGTGAAAAATCCGAAAATCGTACCACATATCAAGCACAGTAAAATCCATAAAAATCCATACAATTTTGTGCTGAATAATTTTAGTAGTTCAACTCTAAAACGATTTTAAATTGTCGGATAGTTTTAATATGCATACCGAACTAAGGCGAAATATCTGTACAGATAATGTATCGCGATAGCCAAAAGACTCATAAAATAAATACTAGGGTCTGCCAGAAGCGCGATGCGGTCAAAAATTTGATTCTCAAATTTATAAGTTACCAAGAAATTGGCATAAGAACCATTTGCGGAGAAAGCTCCCTAAATTTCATTAAAAGTCTGATTAAACATTACCAACATCGTCTAAAATTCAAATGATAAATTAAAATTTTATAACTCTTTAACTCAAAATCCAATATTTGATGTCAAACCTACCACTTTCAAACTACCAAATACCATGGAATATATTATATCATAGATAGCGAAACATAGCATAAGGTATTTATAGCTACCGATTTTCGAGCGAGTTTTAGTCACGATTAGGTAAACTAGGAAGCCATTTGAGAGACATGACAATATGATGACCGAATAGTTGATTATGAAAAATAATATTCCGAAATTTAACGGATTGAACATGCAGCAGTAATAAATTCGAAAGAGTATGTAATGCTATTTCTCAAGAATAATATTGAAGCATTCATTCAAGTTTGTATTTTTATTTATTGAAATGAAAATGTGCGAGCTCATAAAATCGCAGATATCACGACTACAATCGACTTTCCGTACTTGTAGCCAAAACTCTAGACATAACCGATGGTTGAATTTTCGAGATAGTTCTACTACAAATCGTTTTAAAAGTCTGTGTCTTCAATTTTCTGAGACAAAATTCACGGTAGTCCCTAGTTATGAAGACTACAAGCCAACAATTTGTAACAGAATATAGCGATATTACCGTACAAAGATAATTTCCGTACCTAAAATTTCTTAGGAAACTTTCTTAAGAGTGAATGTCAGAATTATTCAAAGTGGCGCTGAACAGGGGTCTGTCGATTTGGCTGATTTCCACATATATTGTTCAGCTTTTCACGCTGATTCTCATGGTGTGGTTTGTTTTTCATAAAACTTATCGTATACAGGATTACGGTAGTTTAAAGTTTTGAGAAATTCAACCTCAGGAAAAACTTCATAGCTTCCTTATTTCTGAGCCAAATTGAATGATTATTTTTTTATTTTGTAGAGAATTTAATTCTGAATACAAATATGTAACTTTTTCGAAGAAAAAAGGGGTTCCTGGGATCAAATAAACCGTCAAATGCGTAAAATCGGGTGATTTTCATGAAAGAAAATTTCAAAAATTCATATCTCCTTATGTGTACATATTCTAGGATAAGTTCTAGAACAAAAGTTGATCGATTTGAAGAGCTCTACAAAATTCTATGGAAAACTCCGACGTTAACTCACATTACTCTCGTAAACACAGTGCGGGTATATAGGGTAACTTAGGCTAATTTTTTCCCACCAAAATTAATTTCTAAAAATTTTATTTTTATTTCTACTTTATTCTTCTACTCAAGATCTACAAAATAAAAAAATTATGAAATTTGGTCCAGAAATAAGAAAGTTATGAATTTTTTCTCGAGATCGAACCTGTCAAAACTTGAAGCTACCGTAATCCTGCATACGATAAGGTTTATGAAAAACAAACTACACCACGAGAATCAGCATGAAAAGCTGAACAAACTCTGTGAAAATCAGCCAAATCGACGGACCCCTGTTTATGCCCCTTTGCTAAGACTTTGGTTTTTGCTGACATTCACTTTTAAATCATTATCGAAGTTTCCAGAAATTTCGCCTTCTAGATTCTGAATATAAACTTTCAGGTGTACCTTCACCCTATCAACAATTATTATCCCGACGTTTCCAATCTATTGCTTAGTCATTTACTTTTACAATAAAGTTCGTTCATATCTGAAACAATATCAGTCAACTCTCCAGAAAAACACGATACGACTCCACAAACGGTTGATGCAGGTAGGGATGATTTGTGTGAGATTTTTTAATTTATTGAAATTCAGGCTCTAACGATTCAAGCTTCACTACCATTGTTATTTATGTTTCCTGTAAGAGAATTTAAAAAAAGAAAAAGTCAAATATTTTCGCAATTTCTAGTCAATAATATTGTACGGTCTCTACCATCTAGAAGTCATAAACTTCACGATTGCTGAGTGTTTGGTCTACACATTGTTCAGGTAAAATGAAAAATTATATTTTTAAATAATTAAGTACTGATATTCCCAATATTTTTCTAAAATTCTTACAATTCAGCTTTTTCCCAGCCATATCACCCTTGATTACAATTTACTATGTAAAGCCCTATTTCCAATACGTCTGCAATCTGTTTGGAGCCTATCTGAAAGTCGAACCTTCTTCATCCGATATCTTCAATTCCGAACTAGCTGCATTTTCGAGTACTGTCGTCAAATTCTAACCTAACTTTATGTTTTTTCTCTCAAAATAAACAATGCATTTCGTGTTCATTGTTAAAAAAGTATAGGTTGCTATAAGCGAAGTGTGATATTTTGTTTCTATGAGTGAGTTTTTGACCTCCAAATGAGATAATGTGGCATAATTTTATGGCAATTTTGAGCTTTAGCTTCCTGGAAAGTGTGTTTGATTTTTTAACTCGAAATTGTATGAAATGTTTAGCGGAATATGAATCAAATGCTTGAAATTTTTATCTAGGATACATTATTATGTAGACAGGATGAAAATATATTTTCAAATGCAATAGTTTTCAGCCATGAACATCTTCTCTATGAATTCAATAATGCTCAATTTCAGATCGATTCGAAAAATCCGATCTTGCAAAAATTTCACCATTCAGAAAAGCTGAAACCTTCTAGTTCTCAGGCTTCATATTTTATAAGAAATAAAATTTTCCCTCAAAAATGTTGCAGGCTTAAAAATCATAAAACATTGCAGTAAAATTTGATTGTCGTGATAGTGAATACTTACACATAAACTCGCAAAATATGCCATTAACTTCACACTTTTCTCGGACATGAAATCGACTTTTCTTTTTTTCTTGGCATTTTCTGGATACTTGTTTATATTTTCTTCGCAAGACGAAAATGCTGATTCGGTAGGATCACCTAAGATTCGAGATGGGTGTAATTGTAAGAAAACTCGCTAGAGTGATTTTTGACGTTTTATAAAAATTCAGGTACCGCGCCATGTTTGAATTATTACACCTACTGGAATGGATATTGCTATCGAGTAAGCCGAAAATTGGGTCTATAAAATTTCATGAACTATAGTGAATAGATGTTCGATTCTTCTCGAAAAATCTCCTCAAATACTGAAATTTGATTTGTTTAATGTTTAGGGCTACATGACAAACTTCTACAGCGCCGATTCTGCTGATCTGAAGTGCATGAATGATACGATTTCAATCGGAAGCATCGGGCATCTCGTGTCGATTCACAGCGAATTTGAGAACGCCTACTTGACAGGTTTGAAATAATCTCTGGTTCTTTTAATTTTGTTCCAGGTATCATCGATAACTATTCGAACGACTATTTGATCGGTATTCATTACACCGGAGGTAAATGGGTCGCTTACGATGGGTTTGCTACAATTTTTATCCAAGAATGGTCGAGCTTTCAGAACAAACTTCGATTTCAACAAATGGGATAATGGCCAGCCCGTGGATCCAGACAACTTGAACTGTACAAAGGTCAGAAATCATATATTTGCTTTATTTATATTTCAAAAATCGCAGCATTTTACAGAATCTAAGGAATAATGCTCTCGATATAAGAGATTTTATCAATAAAAATCATCTATTAAAATTCAGGCAATGATGATCGACGGCGATTTCTCGTACAAATGGGTGACGACGGCGTGCGACGATTCGACCGCTTACATTTGCAAGTATCCCGCGCGATATTATTAGATTCACTTTATGATGCTAAAATTATTTAATGATTCATTGAAATATTATTTTCGTAAGGATAAGGACTGAATAAATATGAATGGGCAAATCAAACGACAATGATTTCGACTCTTATTATTAGGAGAGCTCTTGGTATACTCTGGTTCGAAAGCTAGAGAGCGTCTGAAAGTGAGAGAATGAAAAGAAATGAGAAAAATGGAAGCCGGGGTCAGATTTGGATGAAAAACGGTAAGGATTTATATTTGCAACAGGAAAAGCCGAGCGAAATGACTGGATTTATTAGAGAAGGACGACATTCTCTGAGATTCTTGGATATAAGACAAAAGGCAAGGAATAATCATAGACTGGAATAGTGATTTGCAGGAATGAAATGTTGGACCACATATGAAGGATAGGGGAATAAAAATGGAATGAGTATTTTTCTTACTGGCTGACTGACTGACTGAATGACAATGAGAATGTGCATCTAGTCTACATTCGTTCAGAAATGGGTGTATCATTATATCGTTCCGCATCGAATCGTATTTTATGAGGTTTCAAGCTTTCTGTAGCGATGTTATTGCTATTGAAACTCTTAGGTTTTTTCATAATTGATAAATACGAATGTTGACGACCACCGATTCTTGACTTTTTATCTATAATTTTCCAGAAACAACGAATTTCTCAGTAGTTTTACAAAAGTTTCAATATATTTTATTTGATTGCCCTTTTGATGCAATGTCTCACAGAAACGAGAATTTTCTCATTGGTCAGTGTGGTCACATATTACCGCTCAAGTTTGTAGTTTGACGCATTATGATCGATATAACGTATGAAAAATGCGATCCTTCTTCTCGTTTTTTCGAATGAGGAAGAATTGTTTCAGGGCATTTCCTCGAAGTGTTTTTGTCTACGTCTGGCAGTGTCACCGAATCAATGTGTCGTGTTTTTGTTTTATGCCTTTGGGGGTCGACATTCTTGACTTGACTTGGATAAGCCTTGGCCTGGCTCGGACCAGATTTGTGCCTCTTCCTCTGTTGCTCTGTCTCGATCTATTGCCAGGGATGTCACCCATTTATGTCGCCAAACGGCAGAAAGAAGACATGGGAAATACACTTTGTCTTTTAGAGACGAGCAAAGATAGATAGAGCTCGAAAATACTGTGGAAGAGGGATAGAAAGAAAGTGAGAGAGTGAAATATATTGGAGAAAGAAAAATGTGGTAGAGAATGAAGTAGGAGATACAGAAAATGATAAATATTGTAGAAAAAGTGATGAAAAATCTGAAATTGAAAGAATAGTGCGAAAATTTGGAGACGAAGAGATTGGAAATGATATGTGTGGAGATTTTGAAGAGATTTATAGAAACATGCAAGTTTTAGAGATAGAACCTTTATTGGAGAGACGAATAGCAAGAAAATCGGAAATAGCATGGCAATTATAGAGATAAGAGCTGAGATAAAGCTCTTTCGAAGTCTTCCTAAATAAGGAAATCCTCTTGGTTTGTCATACAAACTCTTATCTTGCCTAACGCATTGTCTCAATCTCTAAAACGACAATTTATTTCTTGTTTTTGGCATCTCTGGCGTCTCTTATTTTTGCATGATCTCTAAATTTTCTTGGAATCTTTTCTATCTCATGTCACCATATTTACTAACTTTTCTCTGGTTCTATGATAACATTGACATTTTATATCTCTAGCCTTTCCTGATTTCTTTAATTATCTCATTCTAAACCGCTCTCTAACTTTCTTGACTTCTCTAGCTCTATAATTTTCCTTCTATATATTCTCAATTGTCTAACCATCTCATTTTCATTCTCGAGCTATACTCTAAACTGCCTCATTTAAAAATTCCAACAACTCGATTTCTTTATTCGCCCTATTTGCAATACCACTGGGCCAATGGCTTGTTTTCTGTGATTGACTAGGATTTTCCGATGCATATTTATTCTTATTGCTACTTAGAAATGCCGTGGTTTTAACTGAAATCATCATAGCACATGTTTTATTACATTGGAGCACAACTGTATTCCGAAAAAGATATTTTGACAGATATCGATGTTTTCTAATTAATGCTATGATATTTCTTGGATATATTTTTGATCGGTTAATCTTTTGAAATTTATAAAAAAAAAAAAGTTCACTTCGTCCAAATATGTTCCCGTCTTTGTGAACTCTAAAACAATCGTCAATTTTATAATCCAGGATTTATGTTGAGAAAATGTGTTTAGATTCGTTCCACAAGACATTGCACTTTTTTATTTATGATTCCATTTTAGGATCGAAAAATGAGATGTTTTTATTTTTTAAATAGGTTTAAAAATTTTCAAGGTTAAAGTAAAATTGTCTAAATTCATTAAACGCAACCGCTCGTAATCAAATAAGATTTTTAAAAAATTCAAATTATTCAATAAAAGAGACTACTTTTCAGGAAGTTCAAAATTTGAATAGACTATTAATTTGTTTATTTGAGTGAACAATGAATACTTCGAAGTTTCATTATTTGGAATTTCTCGAAAATTAGATGGAGCCAAATATTCATTGAATCTTTCAAATTTACCCCCTTCATCCCAACAATCTCGTAATTTTCCATCATACCTTGTTTGGTCTTAGTTCATAATTTCTGATTCCAGAAATTCCAAATTCAGAATTTACAGGACCTCAGAGTGCGGGATTATCAAGAAGGACAAAATCTCGAGGAATCAACTGGAATCTGGGAAAGTCGATGTTCTGCTGAAAGCAGAAATTAGGATTTGCGGAAATTAACACAAGGACAACATTTGGGGGACGAGGAGCACTTTTTGCAGAGGGATAACATCAAATGACCGCGTCTGGGATTGAACATCCATCAATGCAAGTTTTTTTCGTTTATCCATTA
Organism: Diploscapter coronatus; assembly: GCA_964036155.1. Classification (NCBI taxonomy): domain Eukaryota; kingdom Metazoa; phylum Nematoda; class Chromadorea; order Rhabditida; family Rhabditidae; genus Diploscapter; species Diploscapter coronatus. Next base: position 14,785,910 of record OZ038422.1, read on the forward strand.
AAACTCGAAGAAAAAATCCTTTCAGTATTTTCAATCGTTTCAAACCATTTTCATTAGAAAGAATGAATTCTTCATTTTACTCTTAGTTGCTGACTATGAAAGAACATAATCAAACATTTCTAAGAGTGTTATTTTATAAAAAAAAAAAAAGGCAACACTCTTGAGGAAAAGCAGTTACTATATGACAAAGGACGGAGGGAATGTGAAGTCTATAGTTAGGAATAGGATAGGGGAGGTGAGAGTAGGGAGAAATAGTGCGGGGAAGACACCCTCCGTCATATAGCTGTTGCTGCGGAGCAAGATTGTCCAAATCTCAGTGTATTGGGTCATGCAATATCTCGAAATATAACAAGATCTTTCGAATGTTTCCAATCTCTGAGATATTTTGCATATCTAATCATTTCGTGCAAGCTCATCACAGCACAGCATTTCATAAGTTTCAAGATTTTCCAAGAATCTCCACCTCCAAAACTATTTATTTCATCGTAGATTTGAAACAAAATTAATAGATTATCCTTTGTTGTTTTCTTGCTTAGGAACGAGAATCTATCTTTCTCAGAAACCCTGAGCAGATTTATTATCTTTCTATTATTGTCTCCTTCTTTCAAAGCTAGAGGACAACATTATGAGAGACAGACATTTCATAATTATATTTTCAGTCGCCCAGCCTCGCCATCGAATTCACATTGGTCCAGATTTGCAGTATTTCTTCATTTCGCCTTCAATCCTATTGGAAATTTTCACTTGTCGTCACTCATTGAAGAGAGAATTGGCATACTGTAGGAATCTAGAGAAAATTTGTGAAAATCGATAGGATTTGAGGTGAGCGATTTTTATTATATTTAAAAAAAAAATGATTTCTAAACACCGAACGATTATTTGTTGACAGAATTTCTTTAAAACATAACGTTGAAGAATTGAACTCACCTTCAAAATATTTAAAATTAAATGAATTATGAAAGTATGTGTTCAACATTATTGAAAATACACGATGTAACAAGTGAAAACGTTCCAGCTGGGATTTGTTTAATGCTAATAAGTAACAATTCCATCTTAGCTTCGATACCATAAATGGGCTCAACCGGTGCCTCTGCAACCTACCAGGCTTATGGTCAGCTGATACGGACGCCTTCTATTCGACCTTTGATAAGGTGTGATCTTCATAAAATTTTACAAAACTCACTATCAAGATATCACAAAAAACTTGTTTTTCAGTTATAATCTAATAAATTCGTATTCTAATTGCACATTATGGCTACAAAGTTTCATTGGTTAGATAGATTTTCGCTTGGCATCAAACTTGATCATTAATTTATTTTTCCTTCAAATTTCAAGAAATCTTTCATTTTCTGAGGATAAGAAATTTCGGGCGGTTATAAATTTGGGTGTCTAAATAATTCATATTCTCGCAATTGATGCTCGGATCTTCCCACGGAGAAAAATATTCCCACCTTCGAAAATCCGGGCTATTTTTCGATTGGGCGAAAAATGATTCGGGAAACTCGCAAAATGCCGCTAATAAATCATTTCTCTCTATTGGCTAATTTCTGTCCGTTCGTGATGCAATTTGCGTGCTGAATTTCGGATTAGCGATAAATGTTTTCAAATTCGTTCAGAAGCAGAATATACAGGTAGTTTCGAGAATTAGAATGGGATTTAGGGAGGACTTGAGATAGATCTTCCGTGTTGACCTCGCTTAAACAGAATATTCCGCTGAGATCTTGATGTGGATACTTTATCCCAACTTTTCCGTCCTGGCTGAAATTTTGGTCATTTTTGAAAATTGCTATTCATTTCTGGAGGTTTCATGACATCACTAATTTCGGCTAATATTGATATTTCAAAATACGACTACATAAATAAGATCTCGCAATTTATCTCGATCGATGCGCTGTTCGAAATTGTCAAGGAGTAAAATTCAATTTCTTACTAATTATTAATTTATTTTCAAAGAGATCGTCAAAATGACCCATAAACACTTCTTCCGAATCTCTAAACTTCTGAAATATAATAATTTTCAGAAGTCCATCTTCGAGGCAGTCAGCCAAAGGCAGGGCCAGTACTACTACTGATCGAGACCGGGAGGATAGCGGTTGGTTCAGAAGTTTTCATACGTTCCAAAACATTCCAAATCTACGGTGGCAATTTATTCAGGCGCTATGCGGTAACCTTTGAGTTCCTAAAGTGTGCTCATCCTATTGAATTATTCGAGGATGTAAATCAATTATCAAATCCCATGAAATCACGATTGTATTTTTCAAATTCGACTTTCGAAGCTTCAAAGTTTGCCCAATTCATCATAGACAATTAGCTCACAGCAATGTTATTCTCATACTAATATGATTGATGATACTTTGGGCATAGAGATTTCGTCACAAAGGCCATGACGTGTGTAGTGATTAGGAGAAAATATGTATGGGAGTTAGGATAGTGACATTCAAAATAACACGTAAACTGATATATTTATCAATGACGTCACATAGTCTTTTCCTGGAGCTGATTATGATTAGTCACGCCATTATTTATAAGATGAGGTTCTTCGCAAAACTATTTATCTTGTGACAATTTTCGATTATCTTATGTTTCAAGATTAGATCAAGCTTGAAAATTTGGAAATAACTCGATAATTTTGCGCATTGCTCTTTCTGAAAGGTGAAAATGATCGGCTTATCCTGATTGTTGATTTTTTGAAAAATCCTTATTGACCGATCATTAACATTGGCACTCACATCTGACATTTGCTCTCGGAGCTTTGTCTGCGTCTCGTTAACACATGTACCAACACATTTCCTAACTATTTTACTACTTTCCTAATCTTCTGATCTTCATTATTTTCCAAATCTTTATCTCTAGGCTTCTCAAATTCACTGAATCTTTATAATTCGCCTAAACTCTTTAACGTTACTATTGCTCCTTTCTTCGACCAAAATTCGAAGATATCAAAATCTAGCTAATCCCAAATTATCAACTATTCATCATTGCGAATTTATTCGATTCGACTATAAATTACAAATTGCATTCCTAATTTATTTTGAAAGCTGTTTTTCACCGTCTTGATCGTCAAAAATTAAGCAGGAAACGCGAATTATTCAAGATTTTTTCCCGAGATAAAACGCTTTCGAAATGCATTTCCGATGATTTTCGCTGAAAAATGGAATTATTTTTGAATATCCGCGATTTATGCCACATTTGACTACTCTACTATCATATCTAGGCTAGATTCGGAAGATATTGAGATGTGGAGAAGCGGTGAGTATTTTTTGTTATTTCGAATCTCGAATTCTTAGCTATTGACTTATTATTATATGATCGTTGTATTAAAAAATGAAGCACATCCGATAATAGTGTTGACTTGTCACTCCCCTTGTGGGAAAGTGCTCAAAAGTATTTGCAAAATTTGATTTATTTTAGCCAAATTTTTATTTAAAAATGATTATTTTCTTCGGAATTCATTCAACCCCACAAATCACTCAATGATATGCGCATCTTGGGAGTCTGTTTGTAACAAAATGCCTCAATCCTCCCAATTCTAAAGGCATCCCAGATTCAAGTTAATGAGATTAGCAAACGGGAAATGGGTCATGCAATGCTAGGGAGATATTGAATCTAGAAATTTTCAGAGAGATTATTTGTTCAAAACATAAAATTGGTGAAATGTATTAGTTTCAAAAATGTTCAACTCAATCTAAAAATAAAAATACACAATAGTTTCGGCATTTAATTTCGGCTAAAGTAATCTGAACACCGTCATATTGTTAGCCAAATTTCTTGCAAACTAATAAGCTTTTCTAAATCCTGAAAAGTATTCTAGTTCCAGATTTAGTAAAATCTGCAAATGTTTGCATCTAAATTTCGAACTTCGCAGTTATTTTTTCAAATCGTTTACCCAAAACTCCTGTTTCTCAGTTATAATTCCAATTTTAGCGCGAAAACTGCGATTAAGTCGTTTCGGCGTTAAATCTTTCGCGGCAGTTGCATTTTGAATGGCGGAATGGGTAATTACCCGAAGAAGTCTTGTTACTCCTCGAATTTTGCCTTAAAAACTCCGAAAACTCGAGAAAAAAACCGCTAAGGAAATAATGAAGAGCGGAAAAAATTGCTGTGTGGCACTCCTTATTTTCCCCTAGGTACTTTTATTCATCCACCTTCAATCCAACCTCGTACCACTCGGCCATGGCCTACGGGTTTCGGCCCGTACCTAGGTAACAATTGACACAATCGTGACTAGTCAAACTGCCTGACGTATTTTAAAGAATTCGTTTCCTGCCTAAAATATTCTGATAGGATTTTACGGCTTTTTGGATCTTCTATATTGAAACATGGTGTACGTTTCACTATGGACTCTGATACAGGAACCAACTTCATCATCGAGAAATAACGGTAGGATTTAAAAAAAAAAAAAAAAGCCCTTTAACACCCTTATAAGGTTGTTGATAATAGATTATTTGCGTAGATTGCAAAAATATCGGTCCTTCTATTTGGGTAATTCATTTTTAGTAGTGCGAGCCTGTCCGTACTTTGCCTTTAAGAACATATCATTTTTATTAAAAGTTAATGATTGTAAATGGAATTTTTTTGAAAATCTACCTAAGTATCTTCAATAGATTATCTGCTAATTCCTTGATACTTCGCTCTCAACCCACTTTATTTCTCGATTCAGTCAAGCGTATAGATGAATCGAACATAAAGGAAATACGTGTACGCGGAGTTTTCAAAGACAACTCTAAATTATGAAAAATACTCTGAAAAACTTGAATATAAAATCATAAATGTTTGAAAAATAGTCTAAAATATTTGTATAATCTTTCTTTTCTATTTTCTACAAAATATAATGATCAGTCTAAATCATAAAAAATGAACCCAAATAATTGCACTAATCTAAAATTTTCGAAAAATAGTCAAGAATTGATTTTGATATGCTATTCATTTTCATCAACTCCATAGTTGCACAGTGCATTCAAGCGTACGAAGAGTCAAACAGAGGAACCAAAAGCGTAAAAATTTCACGAAACTTCTGAATTTTTGCATTTCAACCATTTTTCCTGCAAAAATCGACATTCTCTTCGGAAGTATTTGCAGAATTGTTTGTTTACTTCGGATTTACATACGTTGCAGGATATTTGAATTTTTTAATTGAAATATTAAGAAAATGTTGACTTGTTTAAAAGTTTTCAATTATTATTTAAAACGTTTATATTTATTATCTCATATGATCATCAGATTTATCATAGGCTTCAGAAATTTGTAGCACCATCTCATTACTTCTCAGGATATTCAATTATGGCCACTATAAACTGCAATACCAAAATCAATATCAAATAGCCTCTTTTTTAAGTTTACTTATTCATCAGACTACAGATATTTTCTGCTAAAAATGTCCAGCCACCTGCCGAATTCTCTGCTTATCTTTGGATCTTTGCTCCAAACTATAAATCATATTCTTGAAAGAGCTCATTTTTCTCGTGATTTGCTCCTTTCTCCTGTCCATTTTGGGACTAAACGTGACTAATCGCGAAACAGCATGTTTAGAGAGAGAGAAAAGTACGCATTTGGCAGCAATTTGCGAATTTATGAAAATTTCATGAATCTGACAAGTGAACTTTCAAAGACTAAATGCATCATTTGAAGGTTAACTGAAACAGAAATCAAAAGAACTACCAAGTTACGAGGGTTTTGGTTATCAAATTTGATGTAACATATGGAATCTATTTCGACAGAACCCTACTTTATGACAAAATAATTAGTTAATCTTGAAAGTTTTGCTGTTTTTTTTTTTTTTTTTTTTTTTTTAAATTTGACAACGCAAGAAAAATCAATATATCAACGAAATTACAAAACTAACTGACTTCGTAGTTTTTTTTTTGCAACATATTCAATTCACTTCCTACTTAACTCTTCTCTGCCAATTAGCAATATTCTGCAAGAAGCATCAAATAATTGAGGCGTGTGAAAAATGAGCAATTGATAATAATTTGAGATCCAAGAGAAAAAATGCAAGAATAAAATTTATGCAGGAAAAAAGACTTGTGTGAGCAAAGATGAGAAGATGCCCAGAGGGCCGCTAATAATCTAATTTTCGCGACTTCCTGTGGCTAGCGCTACACACAAAAGATTCACTGAAAATAGGCCGGTCGATTTTTAGACGACATGATTTTTAATAATTCGAGAGAATATTTTAAATATTCATTTTCGCTCGTTTAAATCTTTCTGCAACTTATCCATTAAAATTTGCTCGGAATCTTTTAATTAAGTAACTCAATAAATGTTCCCTCATAATAAGTTTCAAAGAGATTTTTGCTCACATGACCTTAACAATCATCGCTGGAAGTTCGTTCATGCTATTAAAACGTATTACCGGAAAATATAAGTTTCGCTAAGTTCCAGGATCATTTTCATTCAATCTGCAAAAATGCTTTCTCGGAGAAAAGCTAAACTTGATGAATTAGCAAAATCACGCTATTTCAACATTATCTATCTAATTTTAGTTTCATTTCTATATTCGCCCTCTCTGCGAGATGTGACCTCTTTGGCGGCTCTTTTTGTGCGTTTTTATGAGCGTTTCGACTCTGCTTGTGTCAGCTTGTTCCTGCATATTTTCCGCTTTATTTTCTTCTCTCAATTCTGCACTCTGTTTCGTGAATTTTTTCACTATCTTCAGATTATGACACTTTGACACAAAGCTCTGCGTAATTTCATTGAACACGCTTGAGTCTAGACTATTTTTTTATTTAGAATAGGGTACATGAATTCTTGGGTCGTATCAATAACTTTGCATTTGATTGTCTTTTTCGCTACGTTTCGATACTCACGTGGATAAAATGTCAAAATTAGAGATGTTATAAACGCGATCAAGTAAAATCAATTTTACGATGATATTTCTAACTCAAATGTTGCGTTCTGCAAATTTCCTTATTCTCTTCCAAAATACGCTGGTTTCGCGTTGTTAGCATCCTCTAGTTGTTGGTGACACGGCAAATGTGGCGAGCATATTTTCGCGTCCCTGAGGAACGATCAAAATGAGCCAAGGGGGCAGGGAAGACAAAGAAAGGAGGAGATTTGCAAGGAGTCAACACAGTCAGAATATAGGGATCCTAGGAATGGACATGTGAGAGGAGAATATGTATTGGAATATTAATCACTAAGCTCCTCTTTCTGCTAGTTTTCATATGATGACGAGGTTAGCAGAATTTATTTCATTTTGAAGATTTTATATGACGGAAGATGAATCATAGAAAACTTATCTTCATTAGGCGTGCTTCGGTATTTATTTCTGTGCTTTTATCTTTATCGGAATTTTCTATCTCCAACAATTTTTAGTATTTTATGGTTTGATATCCGACGAAGGATGCTCAATTTCCTTGCGGAGTTGTTCTCATTTTTCTTCCGTTCCGGATAATTATGGGGCTCTTTTCGGCGTGTCTTAACATTTAGTGGGTATTCTTTGGGCTATTTACACATCTTCCTAAAATCGAGATTTCTATTTATTCACTTCCTACAAATAAGCAATTCATTTTTACTTATGACTTCTCGATTCTAAATTTGTCCATCAATCTTCATGTGTTTTTTCCTAAGCCTACGTGAGGATTTTTGACGACATAAGCCTGTGACCTGCTTAGAATTATTTAGAACTGCGCATTAGATTTTGCAATGTTCTTTCCCGGGGACGATCAGAGAACTGTCAGATTTGAAAGAAAGTGAAGGAATAGCGTGTGATAAGAAAAAATAAGAAGAGGAAATAGTCTTGGCTTGATAGAAAGAAGGAATAAATAATGAGTTAGACAATGTATGCAAAGTCGTCCAAATCACTTGACACAGCTCCAAAGGTGCTGAAGAGGTGTTCGCTGGTTGGAATGCTCATTTTTAATGTTAGTACAAAATAGTAACTGCTAAACTAGGAGTTCTATAATATAATTATAACCTGACGCGATAGCCGCTAGATCTAATATCATTTATTTTCTAATTATGCTATTATTTTTGGCGCAAACCATTTGTTTATTTTCTAATCTCGTGCCAATTTTTATTTCTCTTCTAGGAAGTTATGATACGCTTCAAATTATTGCATAACTTCCAATATTGTTCTATCGTTAGCTTGTCCTCCACATAAAGGCTACTTTTGTGAAGTCCAAATACCCAGAAAATACTCTGGATGCGTAACAATTAGGTTCCTTGTTTCAATTAATATTCTCGGCTAGACTTTTCCTTTATCATGTGAGTCACATATTAATTCATCGCCATTTCATTACAAAAATTTTCTCATCTAAATTTTTCCGATTAAGTTCGTAGTAGGTTTCAAAAAGTTCTATATCTCTTCTCAAATTTGTATCACCAATTCGGCTATTACTTCTTTGAATCTTGTAATTACAAATCAATGATCTTCCATCAGAAAATGTTCTGAGTGCCGATGTAATTGGATTGCTTGTCACACAATTAGCCCCTCCCGGCCGGATTTTGTCGTCGACGTCTTTGCACTGCGATGTTCGCCCGCTGGGCACGAACAACCAGATCGTCACTATCGGCACCGACAACATTAGCACTATTGCCGTTTCTTGGTGGAGAGGAATTGAGTAAGTGATTCTTCCCTTCGATAAAAATGGTCTGTTTTATCGTGTTCCTGGAGTTTCGTGATCATTGTTTACAAGATTCTGGTTGAGGTGCAAACTCATTGATTAAGTGAGTCTATCATCATAGCTTATTGCTTTTTATCTACAAGTTATCTATAAGCATTTAGGAATGATTATTGTGTTATGCACAAATTTGAAACATATTCTGAAAATTTGATCGTTTCTCTAAAAGTTATGGAATTACTATAAGCCGCCCTGTTATACCATTAGTAGTGGTCCAAATTTAAATTCATTTATACGATAAATTCGGACATCTTGATTCTCTGTAAACTGCTGAATAATTTGAGATAGCATTGTCCAATATGTAAATTATCTATCAAAATTTAGACTAAAGCTATTGCGCTCTAATTTGAAAAATACGTATCTTGATGCTTGAACACAATACTATAAATTCGAATGAAGAATGTTCGCGCGTTTACGTCAAAGACGTTCTAAATTAGGTCGTTCATAAAAAATTTATGCTGCGCGATAAAAATATAATTCATTTTATTATTAGCTCGATAGCCAATACTATAAATTTCCTTATGAATTTTCGAAGTTGAGTGAAATTTACGGCCTATTTTATGATGAGAGAAAGTTGTGTTCTGCAATTGGGAAAAGTATCGCGTTGTAGTCCTTCATTAACCCATAAAGTCTAAAGTTCGAGTTGGGTATTCGATTTTTTCGAATTTATTTCTGAATTTCTACGATGAATATTATGATGATGCGCACTTATTCTTATTGTAAATCATTTGGAAGGAAAACACCAATGCGAGTTATTCCGATAGGTTAATTTTTCGGCACTTAATTTTTCATGCTTCAAAATATTCCAGGCCAAATTATGTCAAAACTACTGTAATATTAGCTGGGTATATCTTCTTTATATGGAAATAAGAATTTCATAAAATAAGCAGTGCTCAAACATTTAGCATATTTCTTCGACTCTCTCGAATCCTATCACAATACACATTTCGATGTTTTCGCTAACATAAGACTTGTAAGTTTATCCATGTCTTTGGCTAAAAATAAGAATACACTCAAAACTGAACGGACCCATCTCGAATTTCTATGCCAAATCCTCTAGGTCTGCAGCTGCGAACGATAAAATTAAAAACAAATTATTGTCGATGACTTTTCATCGCCCCATCCATTTTTCCTCTGATTTCTCCCAAAAATCAGCGCTATTTCTCAAAAATCTGCTTCTTTTCACATAATATGATGTGTAATCTTTTGGCGTTATCTCTGATAACTCAGTCGAAATCTTCCCTCCTCAGGCTAGAAATGAGTTAGAGAGCGCGAAAAAGACGTATTGTGATAGGCGGAAAATTAGCGAGAATAGTAAAGTCTAGAGAAACACAGAATGACGATGGAAATATTCTCTCCCTTTGAGAAAGAGAAGAACAAAAATGACATGAAAAGATTGGCAAAGAGAGAGGGAGAGTCGCAAAATAGTGATGGAAGATCCACCGAAAAGACGCAGAACATGACACAAAAAGCGACAATTTTTATGCAGACAAAACAAGGGAAAAATAGAGGGAGAAATTGAAGAAATAGCAGGCAAAATCAGTGGGAAAAGAATCAGACGCAAATCCTGATTTTGCCGAGGTGTGACGGTGAGTGATGAGCTGGACGAGCCCGGACTCGGTCCATCGAAATATCAATCGACTGAACCGGGGATTTTTGTCACTTCTCCCCAAACCTCTAAAAATCACGCACTCTTTCTCGGACTATCAATAATTCTCGACTCCACCCAGGAAAAATCGACGATTTATCATCGGCTGATCAATTATCTGGCGAACCTGAACCCAGAAAATACCTGGATTTGAGATATTAGCCTCAAAGATCCTTCATTTTATCACCTAAACGACAATTTATCTCCACAAATCTTTCGGTTTCCGGAGATTTGTCACTGCGGAAAAGCTCTCGTGCTAAATCGCTATCGTCTCATTCGTACCCCCGCCGACTCATTCTCAACCCATTTGAGTTTCCATCAGCAAAAAACGTCTGGAAGAAATTCCTCGGTTCCCAGACAACTTCACCGTGGATTTATTGCTGTTGAACTTTTAATTTTTCTTTCCAATTCTTGGAGATCTTCAAATATGGTAGTGATCTAGTATTCCATCCACACCTTCATAAAAGCCGTCTACCATGATCGCTATGTCTTCCGATCAAAATTACTGCTAAAGGATGGGAACGACCGGAGCCGCTTACTATTTTCGCCGGATGACGATCTCCCCGTACGGGGATGAGCCCACGTCGTCGTCTCAGCACCGAAACATGGGAATTCTCGAGAGGCAAGGTAGCGGTCACAGACGACGATCTTCCGCCGCGACAAAACCCAAATTGTCGGTTTCGTCCGTGGGCACGCAGTGCGAACCGCCCTACATCCCGTTCATCGTCTATCGAAACCCGAGCCGTCCACCCAGCTACCAGCCCCCCTCCGTGCCTCACTCCAGACCCGCCTCCGGCTCACTTCAGCGGAACTCATACAGCCTCTCTAGGAACAACACAGTGCGCAGCCAATACCTACCAGCCATTTCGGGTTTGTCGTTGAAGTCTCATTATTGGATGGAAATATTTCACGAAACATCAAAACCGTTGAAACGGCTTTATTAGTTAGTCATAAGGATTGGTAAACCAATTGGAATAAACTATGGTACAGTGCCGTTGGCCACGCGCATTCATTAGTAAATCATGTTACTCTATCATAGTGGAGAATTATGTCGGGATATCTATCATATCCGCATATAATCTTATCAGAGATCTCTGACTAAAGTGGTAGTAAAATCCCCGAATTTTTACTTTCCAGAATTTCACTGTATAGATTACTAGAAAATTCTTGAATGGGCTGATCGCATCTATATGATTAATTTGAAAGTCAATAAGAATCTTAGAATTGGGACCATGACAAATCTCTAGTCTCATCGTCTGTCGTCAAACGAAGACGTTGCGTGTCTTGATTTCTACTCCCAATTTGTCATCTGCGTTGCGCCTTGTTTTGCTCTTTCAATTCTTCCGGTTCGATTTTCGTATTCATTCCGGCACATGCGACCAGAACTACATTGACAAACTCTAGAATCTGAAAGAGTCTTTGAGCTCGAGGTAGTAAACATTTTAAAAATTTCCTTAATTAACAGTCCTGAATAACTTTCAAGGATGTAAATCTAAAGCGAGAAAAATAGTTCAATTCAATCTCAATTTCACCATTGAGCCGTTGAAAGTGCCCTGGGAAAGTCGCGGAATCCTACGCACTCCCTACGTACTCAAATACATCTGGACTTATGACAGCCGGGCTTTCTCGCCTATCCATCAATATGGAGTATAATTTCAAGAATATCGCATTTAAGATATGCAAATCACTAATTTCCATTTTCGAGCTTGAGACTGGTTCAATTGAAGCTAAATCTCAAATTTCAACTTTTGACATTAGAAATGGCCAGGCTCATTACAAGTGCAAACTTTCATCGTTTCATCCCATAAAAGACCTTATATTATCTAGGCTTTTCCAATTCTTGGATCAATGAGAATCTAAAGTTGCCTAAAATTTCAATCCTACTCCAGCTCGTTTGACATATATATTTTAATAAAAAATGGGTTCACTTGGGGTTGGAAGAATTTTCCAAGTCGTTCAAAAGCCACAATTACTTCAAGTCCCCCTATCTGACTTGGCGTTCGTGTCAAGTTTACCTGAGAGTTATTTGCCACCGTGGGTTAGAGGTAAACTGAAACTTTTCATGAAAAAGCGAGAAAAATTAGATCTATCATAATTTAGCTTCAACAAGAATATTTTATTCTGAAATGGTTAGAATTGGTTAATTTTTTTAAAATTAAATTTAATATACTACATATTCAATACCTTAATTAATATTATGATAAGTCTAAATTTTTCAAAATTGTAATAAATTCATTTTTAGTCCATTATTTTCAGAGAACATAGGCCGAGTGAAATGGGAGGAGTACCGCAGACCAGACGTCGAAGAGGCCACAGAAGAAGAGCCCACCAAACCAAAGATTCCAATAACGAAAAGGATTTTGAAGGTGAATTTTTAAAATAATTCCAAATCAATCATTTTGAAAGTTTTTCTTTTGCAAAATCGTGAATTTAGTGTTATGCTTTCATAACCAATGTATTTATCTAACAGAAGCATTTCATGCATTTTTCTGAAGCCTTCAGATGATGGGTTTTTTAATCAAAACATGAAGTGAAAAATTACAGATAACTAATTAAATAAAAAATGTAGAAACTTTCAGATCATAAAAATTCTGCTACCTCACGTCGGCCTGAACATTCTTCTTCTATCGTACATAGCATTCGGAGCGGGCATTTTCATTTGGCTGGAAGCCGACAACGAGTTACAAGGGCGGAAGGTAAGAAGAATAATAACAATAATATTTTTCTAATTAGAGATTCTAATTTAGGCAAAATTGGCAAGTGTCACTAGTCTTTATAAACAAATCATTAACGAATCCATATCCATGTCACGCGGGTACAATTCTAGTTATGTAAGTATTTTTTTTTTTTTTTTTATAAATATTGCTTTTGGTTATTTGGCAATTTTTTATTCAAATGAAGTTGTTTAATGAATCGTTTGAACTAATTCCTCCAATTAAAAAATTAAAACGATAAATTTACCACACCAAATTTAGTTATTTTCAATCAATAATTCAATTCCGATCATTTTTATCAATGAAGACCAACTTGTTTTAGGTAGAAAAACGAATCAGGCCTTTGCTGCAGAAACTATCCGCCACACACGAATACGATGACCGGTTTACGGATTGGAATCAGATGTGGACTGACGATGAAAAGGAAATGGACACAAAGTGGACGTTCGCCGCTGCCACACTCTACGCACTCACCGTTATCACTTCTACTGGTAAAATCTAGTTTGCAAATATTTTATTTTATGGATTACTGCGCCTACTGTTACTTGAAATTTGCTTCTTGATAAGAACTATTTTGAAAACTATTTTGAATCATGTCAAATCGAAGCAACACCATCAGCTAATATTGCTGAGTGAAAAAATAGCTGGCTATGCAAGATATTGATCAAAAGACAAATTTGCACGTTTCTAGAAAATTGACATCAGGAGATAATTTTAAAATTCCAATGTTATCGCGGTCCGGACACCAATAATAAAATACCTAACTTATTCAAGAAAATTAGGTTACGATCACGTGACGCCAACCACGGATCCTGGTAGAATATTCACGGTGTTCTTCGGTCTGATCGGCATTCCTCTCATGTTCATTACTGCAGCAGATATCGGAAAATTCCTCTCGGAAATTGTTATTAGGTAATTTCAAATGACTTTTTGGAAAGTTCTTAGTTTTCTCCACAGAACTTGACATAATTTTAAAGGGCCTTATTTGATGACCATCTTGATTTTTAGGTCGTATGCAAAATTATTGGAAGCCTGGAAGAACATCGCATCAATAGTCGAGATGATTCGGGCGCATCTATTCGATGGAGACGTCGACTCGATTGATTCTGTGTGAGTAGAAATTTATAAAAAAAAAAAAGTTATTTATAATATTTTTAGAAGTTTTTTCTTACAATATAAAATTTAACTACATAAATGAACCACGCATTAGATAATGCATTCAACAAAACGATCTATGAAATTCTGAAACACAATTTTTTCATTAGTGCGCATTATAATTTTCATTACTTTGGATATTTGCTTTATCAGTTAACTTCTTAGAAATTTTATCACTTCACATTCTCCAAATTACTACACTTAGACTGCCAATTAAAGAATCTCGAAATATTCAAATTCCAGTGAAATGAAGAAGAAGCATCGGAAACCGAAGTCTGACGACGACGAGAGTGAGGAGGATGAGGAAGAACGCCTACAATTGCCGATTGCCTCCTATTTCGCCCTGATTGTTGGTTATTGCTGCATCGGAAGTATATTGTTCAACACTTTCGAGAAAGGACCTATCTGGTAGGTTTTTTTTTCGAAACTTTCAAGATATGAGAAAATGAACAAATGGATGATTAAAAATATCACATTATTGGGGATTTTTATTTTTATCATTTAGGTCCTTTATTCATGGCGTATTCTTCTCATTCAACACAATTACGACGATTGGCCTGGGAAACATCAAAGTGATGAACCATTTTTATCTGGCGGTGAGCGTTGAATACTTCTTCGCATGTATAATATTTGTTTCAAAATGATATAGAAATGGCGACGAAAAATATCATTCGTTCACCGGTTCATAAACAATCTCTCACCTAATTTAAAATTGTTGCCAACTTTATCCAACTAGCACTTAATCCGTGCTTCAAGAAACATTATTTGATATGCAGGTTGCTCTGCGCAAAAATCTATGAATGAGTTCAGCTCTCCGTGTTCTATGTGATAATCGGGTTGGCTGTGATCACCGCGTCGTTGGATTTATGCTCATCGACACTGAAGAGGACGTTCACCAAGTTGCACTACTTCGGAAGGAAGATTCGAGGCGCTAGACGGGGGTTCGCGAATATGAGCGACGATATTCGGGAAGCCATGCGAATAATCGCCGCCCTCAAGAAAACCAGGTATCCTTTACTTTATTGCTAGTTTGTTATTTTTCTTATAAAGTATATTTTGTACAAGCCTATAAGAGTCATAGATGTATTCAGGAAATAAAGCAAAATCCATTTATCAAATCAACATCTTGCTATCCTATCCAATAGGATGCGAAGCTTTTAGTAGCTATGTCAAAAAGATTGGCAAATAAAAGTTGATGATTCCGTAAAGATATTGCTTAATTTTCTTCTGAAGCATACAACAAAATTTCAGACCATCTAAAGAACGGATAACGCTGGAGGATCTGAAACGCTTCCTCGAAGTGCAGGAACACTTGCTCAGACAGCCTTACGTGCCCTACAACGTGCATCTGATGCGCTGGATCGAGGATAACGCTCCTAATATGGTAAATATAACATAAAATATCGTTTTTATTAGTCGTGCTTCAAAAATTCTTGCATAATATCGCCAAAATTTATCATTAATTACTGAACGTAAATGTAAGTGAAAAAATGAAACCCAACACAACTAGCGGACAATTACGATTAATTACAGTACACGACGGCCTACATGGACGACATATCGACTTCGAATATGAACGGCTACATGGGCGGCATGAAGCCCAACGGCAGAACCTCGCCGCTCTCCCCATCAAAACTTTCCCACAAACTATCCAATAGTGATCCGATGCTGTTTTACTAGATAGTAAATTCCTTTCCTATTCTAAAATAGTTGCGTGTGTCATGGTGAAAACCCATGATGATCGTTCATGATTACTGTAATTTCAAGCCACGTCACTACTTCATGATATTTTCAAAAATATGTTTGAAGCCTGCTCGGACGATTTTTCACATGTTTCACAAACATTGGTACGCGTCTAAAAGGAAATTTAATCAATGACTGTATCGCTCTTTAAAAGTAAAATATTACCCAAAAATGAATACAAGCTTCAAAATATCGATTTCTAGTCGAAAAATTCTAAGTTTTTCCTCCCGCCAAATCCCTAGTGTCTTTCATCTACGTTGTTGAGATCTCAAATTGCTGCTAACAATTTTCAGTTATCACATTTTCTTCTTATATGTTTTAGATATTAAAATTCATGATTATCATTGCGTTATTGTGATCGATTCGAATTAGGGTTGTATGTTTTGCATTTGATTTTTTCTCTGCGTTTTTAAAGTTAGGATTATTTTTATTTATGATTGACGTTTGAAATAAACAACTCAATAGAAATGAGACTATTCACCACGAATTATCGTCATCACAATATAGTCTGCACCGCAACAACTTTTCCAAGACATCCGAAAGAAATTATTCTTCGCTTCCATCATTGCCGTATGATTTCGGAATTAGGCCGATTTTTCTTCCTTTCAACTAAAAATAACGATTATTCAATTATGCGAGTTTTACCTACGTATAAGTTGATCGAAGTCGACAAAATTTCGAGAGCATCGTCAGTTTTAATGTTCGAGAAAATGGCATCCAACTGAAAGTGGTTAATAGATTTCAAGGCTTAAATTTGGTTCATGCTATTTTTGCTATTTTGAAAAGAAAAAATGATTAGCCTAAGGATTCACCTGTTTATCCTGCTCTTCTTCGTCTTTCGCGGCAAATTGGACGATTTTCTTGAGCAAAGACTCCATGTCAGTGAAGAAGATTTGGACCTGAATATTTTTTTTCTCAAACATTTTCAGAGAATCGTTCACCCTATCGCTCAAAGTCGGGTAAATCTCGTCATAGTATTTTACCAACTCAGTGACTTTCTTGATGAGGGTCTTGGCTTCGGCCTGGAAACATTAAGATTAAAAAACGCTAAATAAATTCACATTCATATTCTAAATTCTAAATTCGGATAATCAATTTTTGAGATTTGTTTCGGGAAACAACTATCTATACCGACTGCTCCGGTTTGAACTGGTTCATTCCTGGTGTAGCTTCGATAATTTCGAATTTCTCGTTCCAGGATAAAGTACGGTTAAGCATAATTGAAATAAACTGAAATTTTGCTTAATTTAGGAAAATAAAATAAAAATTAATGCTCTAGCCTTTTCAAAAGCTTGGTTTTCTTCTTCGGAATATCCAGAAGTCTCCTCCTTGACTCCTTTGATTTTCTCCTTCATCGCTTTCGAGACATTATCGATCATTTCTTGCACTGAAAGTTGAAACATCAGAAAATTTTTAAATCTAAAGATTATCTTAGAAAGTATCATGCAATGTTAGAGTGTCAAAGAAAAAAATGTTTACTTTGAGCTCGGCTTCGCTTGACTCTGATACGAGGGATTCCATGAATGGTTTCCAGAATGCAGGAGGAAATAGCCAACAAAATGATTAAAAGTTTCATGATTATTCCGTGGAAATGAGAAAATCAATAGCTGCAAGGAATAAATGTTTTGAAGGCTCAAAATGTCATAAATTGTGGCGTAAGATCTCGTGCAATTCGGAGTTAGCTTAGACAACAACAACTCACATCTGTTTTCATTCCAGGATTTAACCGCTCAAACTCGAAGATAAATTATCGGGTGAACTTTATTGATTAACATGTCTTATTATTCACAATATCAAATGCTCAGTTAGATATCAATTGTTAGCAGCTAGATAATTTTTGCTAATAACTTGACCATTTTGTATCCTTCTTCTGGATGTTTTCGATCTGTTCCTTCGAACTTTGTTTCCAAAATATTGATTAATATTTATTTAATAACAAGTTTTACCTGACATTGCGCACGAGTCACACATTCGCCTTGCATATTTCGGTAGTATCCCGTCAAACATCGACATTCGTCGGAGAATTTTTTCGAACAGACCTTATGAAAGTGAAAAGTGATAGAAATATAATTATCATCAAGGTAAATTCGAAATCCGCTATGTTTGAATTTAAAACTTACTACTTTTTAAATTTCGGAAATTTTGTTTATCAGCGAAAATTCAAGATATATCAAATCGAGCTTACCGGCGTCTCTGGATTTTCACAGGTCGGATCGCAAGGATACTTACTCGAAACTTTCCAGACGCCAATGCAGAGCTGATTCTGCTTTCCTGCGAGAATGATATCAATTTTTAGATTTATGACTATTTAATCTACCATTATCTGGTTTATATCCCATCAAAACTGCAAAGAAGTACAATGAGATAATCAGTAGCACGAAGACTATTAACGATCTAAAAATATCAGTGAAAATAGAAAAAATTAATTCACTCTTACATAATTCTGACGATAAAGTAATGTTTGTAGTCAAATTTATATACAACTTCAATCATTCAAATAAATTTAATTCGAATTAGGAGATATATCAGAATTAGAAAATAGATTTGATTTATACTGGAAACTTGAACGTACGAATCTGGCTAATTTATACAAAACAGAAGCTACTGAAATGGATAACTCTGACGCAAACTGGTGGTAATCAATCTTATTTTGTCTAAACAATATCGTGGAAAATAGCGAAACTGTTCGAATATCGGAAGGAAGATAGAATTTCGGTTTTCATATAGTTTTCACGATTTTCGCAAGGGCAGAGAGAAAATAACTCGCTTGGATTATGAAACAGATTCGGTTAATTTCATATCACGACGAATGAAGAATAGATTTGGAGCTCTGTTTATTAACAATCGACAATCACGAGAATCAAATTACTTTCCAATGCATTTTACGAGAAATGATCGAATGAGCCTTTATAATAAACGCTTTCAATAAATTGATCCCAAAAATCTCAAGATAAAAAAGATAAATTTGACCGAATTTTTACGTTCAAGTCGAGATGGATTGATTATTAGGACTTAGCGGAAGTGACGTATTCATTTTGTTAACCTCTAAAGTAGGTCTTCTTGTTGTAGCGGGCTGCCATGAAGATTTTGGCATAGAATTCCTGAAAAGTTGGCCAGGAAAAATATTTAAAATCTTATCATATGATTACCGTCGTTGAAACTTCACAAGCCGACTTGTACTTGCAAAACGCCTATCATTCGTGCCAGAGTTCATTCGCCTCCTTGCATTATTACGACTGATTATCGTCTGAAAATGAAGCTATTGTTTCAATCCATATTTTTCAACCGAATATTCGAAACTTTCGTTAATCCGTAAATTGTCAAAGCTAGCTATGAAACTTGAGTGCGCTATAAGACATTCTAGCTACAATTCAGACCAACTTAAATTAAGGGAGCTGTTCAATTTCAAAGACATTCTTACCGCGAACATTCCTCCAGCGTGAACATTTACGATGGCAACACAGAAAATTACGAGAAGAATGGCTGATTTAAACATTTTCCTAAAAATGTCTTGTGATTGATCAAAGAGAATTCTAAAAAGTATACTTGAAAATGATAGGAAAAATTTCATCAGATATCAAGAGATTAAATCAATTTGGTGTTGAGCACGTGAAGCATCTAGATTTGTGTAACAGAAGCGAGCGGTATCAAACAAGATAAATGACCATGTTGTGAGTATTTTGATGGATGTTTAGTCATTGAAAATTGCCATTGAATTTCATACCTAAACAAGGTTCAATCATTAAAACTGTACATTGCGTAGTTCTATTTCATAATCGAAGTTATAAATCAAATCGATGGCAGCTGCTTTAGAGATCGTCAAGCGGAAAGGTTTATTTTCGGATTCCGAACAATGTATTCAATGATATTCTCAAAATTTATTGACATAATATAAAAATCCATACAATTTCAATGAACAATTCACAAAAAAGTTTTCGATTTTATTTCGAGATTCCTTATTTGCAGTTAGCGAGAGTGACGCATTCCCCTTGCTTGTTTCTGACGTAGCCCTTCTTGCATTGGCAGGTAGCCAGGCAGTTTTCAGTGCAGAATGGCTGAAAAATAACTTAGTTTGTTTGAAAATGTTTATTTTTAACTTGCCGGCTCTGGGACTTCACAAGTCGGCTCACAAGCGGTATGGCACTTATCCCAGACTTCGTTGGCCTTCTTGCATGGCTTGGGTTTGCCGTAGTCTGAAATCGAAGTATAGTTTAAAGTTTCCTCTTCAACAGAAAATGGGGAAATTGATAAAGTAATGCACACAAGTTCATCGTATTTTTGTCTATTTTTCAAAGTTTACCTTCAAGCAGATCGGCCGCTTGGATATTGTAGATGGCAACGCAGATGATTGCGAGTACCAGAGCCGCTTTGAACATCTTTTATCTAAAATATGATATTTCGAGTTCCAAAAAATAAAGAAGAAATGGAAGCGTGGTGAATGAACCACTTCAAATGATCAAATGAATGGGACGCCTTGAGAACACGAAAAGATCAGATGAGTGTGATAACGAACGAACAAAACCCTGGAAGATTAATTGATCATATCTTGATTTTTAGCCCCGTTCAGGATAAAATAAATCAAAGTATGGGCAGGATACGATATTTTGAGGACAGAAAAACAAGAGTCGTTTATCAAAGTAAATCGAAAATATTTTTAAAAAGGAAAAATATAATAAATCTTCAAAGTTTAAAGAAAATGAAAGTAAAAAAATAAAATATGCATGTATTTTTGAGTTTATTTCTCTTTCACCAAATGACAATTTGGCCTCTTTACGTTTGGTCGGTGTTAACTTGAATTCGTTGAAACGTCGCGTCCAAAAGTACCTATTTCGTTGCCAAATCGGGTGGAGAGACCAAATGTTCAGTGACTAACGACATTCGCGATTATTTTTGGTGAAGACGATGATTATTGTGTGTATCACTGCATTACCTTCTCTATTTCATTGATACTATAAAAGGTCAG
This sequence comes from Diploscapter coronatus, assembly GCA_964036155.1. Lineage (NCBI taxonomy): Eukaryota > Metazoa > Nematoda > Chromadorea > Rhabditida > Rhabditidae > Diploscapter > Diploscapter coronatus. The sequence continues at coordinate 14,806,757 of OZ038422.1, forward strand.
TCTATTTTTGAAATTTTCATCGCCCTAAGCAGAGATATCCATGAATGGTTCGATTTTAATTATTTTACTTTCGCTAATTAAACTTGTTAATTGCTACAAAATATTGATATTCTCTCCGTCCATAAGTCGATCTCATTTGTTGCTCAATGCTAGAATCGCTGACACGCTGGCTGGAGCAGGCCATGATGTTGTAGGTGTTAATTGTGAAGACATTCAATTTTAACTGCCTTGCATTAAACATCATTTACATTAATGATGCAAAATTAGAGTACCACAAGTATATCATGCAAACTAATTTAGACCTTACTAGAACCTGATTTTCTCAATCTTTACGATAAATTACAAACCTCAAAAATCGCGAAACGTGTGCCAATTTTCGGATTTTCCGACGCCTATCGTAAGGCTATACAGGGTGAAAAGTTTGATTTTTAAAATTACTAAAATTTCATTATTTAGAACTATCCGGAGACGCTTTTAAAGAAAAATCTTTCTTTAAAACAGTTTCACTGAACACTATTTACATTCGTGCTTATAGCGAACTTTGTGAAGGTAGTTAGCAAAAGATCATGAAGTGATGAATAAATTAAGATATCATTAATAGAGACGAATTAATTGAACAGTTAAAGTCCGAAAAATTCGATGCTTATTTCGGGGAGCAGATCAACTTATGCGGCCATGGTTTAGCCAAAGCTATTGGAATCAGAACTTATTTTTGGATATCTAGGTATCTATTCAAATTTAGTAGAGTATTAAACGAAAAGTTTGCTTAACAAATGCTCCCAAAACTAATGGGTGAAATTACAAATGATTAATTACTACGATTAAGCTGGCCTATTGATGATGTCATTTCATACAGAATAGGATTGCCAATGCCTCTAAGCTATGCTTCTTCACTAATTGGGTACAGATTACCTCCAAATGTACTACTATTTCAAGTACCTACTTTATAAAACAAATGAGCCAAATTAAGCCAACATTTTTCCAAAGAATGTGGAATATTTTGCACTCTATTGGATATATTTATTATGTAACGTTAACAGATCGCGAATTGACGAACATATTCAAGAGGAAATTTGGGTAAGCAAACAAAATAAAATTAACAAAAATAATGAGCATTTCCTATTTAGGAACGATTTTCCTAATGTCGACGAAATCGCAGCTGACTCTGACTTGATCTTCGTGATGACGGACGAATTTTTGGAGGTCCAGAGACCTCGGATGCCAAATTTCGTCCACATCGGTAGTTTAGGATTAGAAGACGAGAATGATAATGGAAAACTAGACGAGGTTAGTTTCAGACTATTTTCATCGTTCATTTATTCAAAATTTGTATGTTTTGCTTCTCGCAATGATGGAAAGGGTCATTTAGAATACCGCCAAAGAGATGGAGAAAGGCAAAGATGGAATCGTTTATTTCTCACTTGGAACTACGATGAATTCATCGATGTAGGGACCATTTTTGATAGTTTCTAAATTGAATGAATTTACTTTTCGCGTTTAATATTCGTAGTTTTCAGGCTTCAGCCCTTCGTAATGCGAACAGTTTTGGAGGCAGCTAAGGAATTTCCGGATTATCATTTTATAATTAAGATTGACGCTCATGATCAAGTAATCGTTGTCGACTTAATTTTAAGAAAAATTGACACATTTAGACTGCTAAGGAATTCTCAAAAGGAGTCGATAATGTATTCGTAACTGATTGGGTCGCCCAGAGAGCCTTACTAAGCATGTTTCATGACATTATACCTTCATTTATTATCAATTCTTCGAGGCTATGCAACTTCGCAGCCCTCGCCTTTTCGAAAAGTAGAAGAGCGTGAGATGCGAGCCATGGAAAAGAGGAAAACCGTACACCCATTGCCAATCTCGAAGAAATTCCGAAGATTTGATACTATGTTATTTCAGAGCATCCTCGACTTCGTGCATTCATAACGCATTCTGGCTACAATGGCATAGTTGAATCTGCTATGTGTGGAGTGCCTCTGGTGACGATACCGTTCATGTTTGATCAGATTAGGCAACAATTTGAATTTTGCAACGAATTTTATTTTTTATCTTTTGAATTCTAGGAATAGTCTGGCAGTGGAGCAAGGTGGCTGGGGGGTCGGATTAACTAAGGAAGCCTTGAGAGATGACCCCAAAATGCTACAAACAGCTCTGAACGAGGTCTTAAATAATGATAAGTTAGTTTTTGTCGTACTAAGAACATGGACGATAATTTTTTTATGTAAATTGTATAAGGTTTGTATTATCTTGAAACCTCGAAGCATTACTAGATTTTTATATCACTCACACTAAACTGAAAAGGCTAACAATAATTTAGATATAAGAAAAGGGCCATGCGCATGAAGAATCTGCTCAAGACAAAACCTTTCAAAGCCAAGGAACGATTGGTCAAGTATACGGAATTCGTCTTGAGCAATGGGGGCATGAAAGAGCTAATTGCTCCGTCTCGTCACTTATCCATAATCAAGTTGTACAATCTCGACGTATATCTCTTCTTAATCATCACTATTTTCGTATTTATCTATATTCCTTCGAAACTGATCTCAGTTACGTTATTTAAAACTAATCGCAAGAAACGTAAAACTCAATAGAGATTTTATCCAAATAAATAAACTAGGAGAAATCATGATGACAAATTATCATTAGCTTAATCGAAATAATTTACAGAGAAATTTTATCTTCAATAGATTTCACCTTTTATCTGATCAATACTGGTTCTTTCAAAGATTCATCTATCAAAACTGACAATATGGCGTCCTCAGTGACAGTTATTTCTTCTGATTTTTCCTGGCTATTTGAAAATTCTTTAGGTTGGGAATCGTAATTTTCTGCATCCCCTGAAGATTCATAAGCGCCTAAATTTTAAGTTAAAATTCGAATTTATCAATATTTTTACCTGATCCTTCCTCATAATGATCTCCGCTATAGTCTTCGTCTCCGGAATATTCTTCGTAGTTTGAATATTCATCTTCGCCTCCGCTACTTTCATTCGAATTTTCTATCGAATTAGAAATCTCGTTTTCATTTGAACTTTCAGAATCATCTTTGGAGAAATCTTGAGAAGGTCTTGCAAGTGCAAAATTTAGAAGAATGCATGATAGAATCAGAAATAGCGCTGATCTCATCATCAAATTTTTAGAATAAGCTCAACTGATGAGTATGGTCATTTATGGACGGCTTTTATAGTAGTAGCTTAGTAATGGTCTATGGCAGGAAATTACGAATAAGCTTATGATATTCGAATTGGTCATCGCGGAAAACGCCTGCATAGACATAGATTAGTCAGTTAGTTCCATGAGATTCGAATTAATCGTTCCCCAATTTCAATAAAGTCAAATTGCTTTAGTGGGGATTTTAAGAAAAGTAGCGATAAGAAGAATGTTTATTCAAAATCTTATTGCAACATTTACAGTGCTATGAAAGAAATGGTATAAAATCTCAAATAATAAAACTTTCAAGCATAACTGGGGAACTTTTGATATTTCGCCAAATTCTCGAAAATTCGCCAGATTTCCGGAATTCCGTCAAAGTCAGTGATTCCCTTTTTCTTCATGATTTCCTTCACTTTTTCCTAAAATATTAAGTTTTCATTGCTGCTAATAAAAATAATGGGAATACTGAGAATTTCTTCACTTCATCGTGAACTTCGACGAAATCTTCATCAGTCATGCCGTCCATTAAAGTATCAAGCTGGAAAAATGAAAAATTTCATTTCTTGATTGTTAAGGAAAATTAGCATTGTTAATTCTACTTCGCGCTATACGAATTAGCGCTGGAAGAGTTGTCATACTTTTAATAATTTCTAATTTATTATGAGGCGAAATGGCAAGGAATTTGAATAGTCCAGAGAATTTCAAGGTTCTCATAAAACTTGCATATTTCCCTTGTTCCTCTTCTGATTTTGCAAGAAAGTCGTACAAATTCATGTACATATCCTCGAGATCGATGTAGAATTTCTTGATCTAAAATTCATTTTGTATAGTTAAAAATATATTTATGTCTTACTCTGGGCTTAGCGCTAGGAATAACTTCTTTCCTGATATATCCCATAATGTCTTCAACAATTTTGATCGTAGATTCGATTTTGTCCTGAAATATTTTTATTGCAAATGTTTTTGGCAACTTTCGGACCAGTTTTTCCTTGCTGACGTCCGGTTCAGTCGATATGGTTAGGAGTTGATCCAATTTCTCCTTCGTAGTCGAGTTTTGGCCAAGCATGATTCGGAATACCTGAAATTGGAAATTTAGATCAACCCGAAAACTCGCTCAATTTAAAAATTTTAATCAATTGCAAAAATGTCGCCATTTCAACATACTATTTCCTGACCTTTTGCAGCCTTGCAAGTCCTTCATCATCATAACGTCTCTTCAAGTCGTTTGTATTAAAAATTGTTTCGGATTTGAATTTACTGACTGAATATAATTATCTTGAAAATTTTAATAAGAACGAATATCTACCAGTAGCCTTGTATTCTGAACTTGCTCTTGGCTTTACAAGAACAAATGCGATGACATGACAAAGGAATAGGACTAATTTAATGGTCATTTTCTAAAATTCGCTTAAATTTAAATTAAAAATTGCAAATTGAATGTAAAATATCGATGAAATTGATATGATAAAACATAGTATAAAGTAAATGAGTCGAGAGTTTATGTCGGCAATAATATAAACATTGCAGGATACAAATGACAGGAATAAATCGATGAAATCATCAATTTTTTTCCAAATAAATATATTGTCTGACTATCGTGAAGGAAAATAGCGATAACTACCAGAACAGAGGCGTGCTGAGTTGAGAAGTTTAAAAAAAAAATCGGAGTCGGAGTCCGCACGCCCATGTGCCAGAAATAATCCAAACTTTAAAATAATTCTAGGAAATTGCAAATTTTAGAATACAGAATTACCGTGTGTCCAAGAACTGATATCGAAAGTCTCGCGAAGAATAATCTGGAGGTCCAAAGTCTAACAAATTATATTTTTAAAAATAATCATGCATATTCATGAAGGTCGCTTATAAAAAAAATATCCTTTGTAAATAGTTTAATAAAATCAATTTATTGCAAAGTACATTTACTGATGACGTAACTTCAATTTTCAAGCGAACGAGCACTTTAAACCGGTTGATTGATATCACGTAATTGCGTAGAATAGATCGAAGAAAAAGACCAAGATTCAATGTTTCCGAGGGAAGAAGAGGAAATCAAATCTAACCCAGAAAAACTTGATTAATGATTTTCCTCAAAGAGGTTCAACAGTGGAAACCTTCCGCAGTCTCGTCAAAAATGTCCGATTTTCATGTGCAGATTGATGATGAGTGTTCTTCTCGACGTTTTGCCGTCGAAGGATTTCGTTTGATTTGTACTGAAAATATTACCTGGATTTTTTATTATAAGATTTGATGCATAATTGATTTGACTGTTAAAAACCTATTATTGTTTTACAATATTTAGTGATATTTCTGAACTTACAATGAGAATATCCAGTGAATGAGAAAACTCCTTCCATTCGTTTTCATTCATGCCTTCAAACAATGAGTCAATCTAAATCTCAAAACTTTTCAATAAATTTGCAATTGAGAAAAACAACCAATAATCCCTGTTCTTCCTCAGATTTCGCGACGATGCTAAAAAAGCTCTTGATGAACTGCTTGAAATCATCGTAGAATTTGCGAACCTGATTTCACTTTTTTCTAAAAAAAATCGAGAAAAATACAATACCCTGGGTCGTGCTTTGGGATAAATCTTCCGATCGAAAAATTCAAGCAGATAGTACCAATGCTTGATGTTGGATTCGAGTTTGTCCTAAAATTATGATATCAAAAACCTAATTTGATCTGAACGATAACCATATCAACAATGCCGGGATTCAATTGCTTCGCTAAATCGAAAATACTCTTCTGCTTTGCTTCATAGGGTAATGTTCGATTCAGCATTATTGAGAAAATCTGCAATAATTGATTCTTTTTTCTTTGTATAAATACCATATTTAAGTCTTTAACCTGTTGCATCACAGTTTTATCCTCAGGCCTAAAACTCGAATTTATTTCTTCTCCAAGTTTATAAACCATAGTTTTGATTCGGTTCACTAAAATAAAATAAACTTTGACAAAGTGATCAAAACAATTTACCATCTGATTTTCCATCTGAATTTGCACAGATGTAATGGATTAAACTGCAAATTATAGCAAGCGATAATACTGGTTTTAACATTGTATCTAGAGTTAGAATTAGGCTTTTTCTGAAAGTCAAAATAAAAATTTAGCTAACCTGAAAAATCTCACAAAACTTATCGAAAGATAAGTTGTGAGGAAATGCCTGATTCTCTATTGCTCGCAATCCCAAAATCTCGCAATCATGAAAGCAGTGCCAAAGTGTAAACGGCAACAAAAACCCAGATTGACGAATGGATTTTTGAAGGAACGTTTGGGGTCATGAATCACTCATTTTTTCCGACTCGCTTCAGCGCGATTCGAAACAAAACAAGCGCTCGAACGCCAGAACACGGCGAGCAAAACCACATGATAATAAGTAATGTTACATATAAAATATTCTTTTAATGCGTATTTATCTTATGTTTTAAATCATAATTTATCATTTATATAATATCATGATACAACAACAGCAACGAATTCTTGATAATAAATTCAATTTTTTTAATGTAAAAGTCTTATCTTTCTTAGGGTGCACGTACAGACTCGGCTTTGTGCTTGGCTGAGTCGAGCCGAACACAAAAGAGAGGATGAATACTCTAGCCGGCTAGACATCTCTGCGCTCTCTCTCTTCTTCCACTCTTTTGTGCTCGGCTTGATTCAGCCAGGCACAAAGCCGAGTCTGTACGCACCCTAGAAGTAAAGCAATCAAAATTAATCGACTCTGTTAGCATCAGTTTGCTTGTTGAGTTGGGCGGCGAATTGATTCACTAAGTCCTTGGCGTTAATTTGTTCGGAAATGAGCTCCCCAGCTTTTTCCTAAATTCTCAAATTTAGTTGGAAAAATGTTTAATAAAAATGATTAAGGAAAAAATGTAGTGATCAAGTTCATGAAACTTCGAGAATAACCAGCAGTATTCTCACGGATGCAAATTTCCGTTATGGTGTGGCTATCTGGAAACCGCATGACACTCATGACATAGGAAATAGAATAGGGTTTTGGGTGGCAGGCTTTCTTTTCCCACACTATCTTGAATGTCATGAGATTATACATGTCTTGCAGTCGCCAAATTAAATTGTCTTATGATGTTCCGAGAAGAAAACTTTGAGTTCGAGAAAACATAATTTGCTGATAATTAAGAAAAAAATACCTGGAGCTTTTGGTTAACCGCGGCAAGTTCCACGATATCGAAAAGACCCAAATTACCTAGCAAGTCATCAATCTAAAATAATTTGGTAGAAAAAAGCTAAAATATTTTTGATTACATACAATTGCATTTCTCTCTTGCTCGGACTTCTTCAGAAATTCGAAAACGTTAACGATGATCTTCTCGCCTTCGACGAACAGTTTCTTGACCTAAATATTGAAAATAATTTGTTTCCTAAATTTATAAATTTACCCTTGGCGAAGTAATTTTTGGCAAAATCTCACTGTCGTAGTATTTCAGCAGCCTATCGCATATAGTAAAGGCAATCTTGATATTGGCCTAAAATATTCTTTATGATGTGAAGAATGCAATTAATTAAACGAAACACAGTTCTGTAGAAAACTTGATGTGAATAATATACAATAAATCTCCTCCTTAAGAATTTTATCTTTAAAAATTCCCACTTTTGGTGATAGAATTCAAACTTTAAAAGAATAATTCAAAATAATATCTAAAATATGATGCGTTAAAAATCATACCTTCCCCTCCTCAGGCACTTCCTCACCGAACTTCTTGGCAATATTCAATAATTCCTCGACCTTTTCATCCGCATTCTTGGTTCTGTCGAGTGCGAGCCTCACGAGCTAGAAATTTTAAAGTTTCATTTCTATCGTTTTTCCTAAGCTAGCTTACCTTTCCATAGAGAATTTTCTTCTCAGACGGAATATTCTCAGCAGACTCTGCAGCCATCCTGATTTGTTGCTTGATTTCGTTCACTGAAATTTTGTAGCTTGAATTATTGGTAACTTCGAAAATATCAGTGACTGATTTTAGTAGTTATCTGTTTCATTTTTAAAAAATATTTTCAACGTTAAAATAAAAGTTTCGGAATATGAATAGGTTACCATCAAACAACTCAGTTGAGTCGAAAGGCTTTGCTGCAACAAATCCAAGGAGACCAACCAGCGACAACGCGACGAGAGAATTCATCTTTCTTACCGGAAAATAGGTAGGGTAGAAATATTAAAAATAGATGAGAGTTTGACTTGCTACAGAAATTCTTCCATTGCTTTTATACCATCCTCTAAAAGTTGTGATATAATATATTTCTAATATTTTTCCGAGATGATTCAAGAATTTCTTAGTTTTATTCAGTTCAAAACGACGCGGGAAACTTACTCACTTTCGATTTCAGTAAAATTGACGAATGAAATCATTTACTTTCTGACTAAATTCAGCGGCATCAGTTTTGGTTTCTGAAATTCAATATTATGGAGAAGAATATTCTTGGATAGTACAAAAGTTTGAGTTTTACTAATTTTGAATTTATCGATGATTTTATTACTATCAAAGACTAATCATGAACTAACCAAGACAATTTTAATATACCATCTTTCACTATGGTACTAATGGCTTAAAAATTTCGTCCAATGTCTCTGCCCCAGAATCGTGCAAGCCATGCAAATCACGCCCATCAAAACTCGTGAAAATATCAAGGTCGTTTTCTTGGCACCGTCAAAACTTGCAGAAGAAGAATAGGGAATCGTTGGTTTGAAAACATTGAAGGTTCAATGTACTGCGAAACATATTCTGCAGAATGATAGATGAATAAATGACGAACAATCACGCACATCCTACGATCTTTTCTAATCCTTAAAATTTCCATGAATCGATATTTCCATCGGGACTTCGCGTTCCTCCTACTCATTCACTAAGGACAGTTTCATTAGCTTTTTATGGGTTCTTCGACAAGGTCGTTGGTGCCTAAGGCCCAATGGAATCGAAGGAATAAGGGGCTTATCAAGATCTCTCAGATTCGCCCCTTTCTCAGGAATTACCTCTCCTATCTCGGCACCTTCTTACTAATTACAATGCAAAAGGCGCGCAATGTCACCTTATCTATTTATCGCGAAGGTCTAATGTGTTCCTACCAGAAGAAGAAATTGCCTTAGAATGCGTTATCTCTGAGAAACTATTGCAATATCTTGGAAGAACAACATACCTATTGTTTAGGGATTTCTGTAAGTGATTCAAATGAAATTTTCTATCCATTTCATAAGCATACCATTCTCATTACTATGAAATATTGCTCGAGAATATGTATCAAATCTTTTTTGATCATTGAAATTTTCTTCATAGTTGAAACTTTTCCTTGATACCATCTCGAAACGTTGTTTTATTCCATATTTTTGGTACTCGTCGTGCATCTCCCCCCACTCTCATTCTGTCTTCCATTCTCGATCTCATCTCTCAACGCGCGGCTATTGTCTAATCTGATTTTCGTTTCTCCGTCGCGTCTGAGTGCCCCTTACCGATTCAGGCAGGGGCCTACTGCGAATCTACAAATCGCAAATCTGCAAACGAGATGGACCGAATTTTCTGATTTTGCAGTTTCTTTTTTTTCTTCCAGGAAAATTTAATCCGTTTTTGAAAATAAGACGATTTATCTTAGAACTATCTTTTTTGAAGAAATTTTATTATGTTTTTTTTTTCAAAAATTCCGTTGCTATGCTGTTGATTATTTTCTACAAAATTTTTGATCATTGTCCCATCAAATATGCAGAGTTTTTTTTCCACTCACCAAATAGTGGGCGGAGCCTGTCTGTGCAGAGGCGAAGGAATGAGACGGAAGGGAGTAAGAGGGGGAGACAGAAGGGTTGTGAACCACCCTCCCTCCATTTCCCTCCCCATTCACTCGTCCGGTCTTGCACAACAACGTCTTCATTTTTTATGAGTTGTCATGACTCTCTTCGGCTCTTTCTAAATGGCCGTCGTGCTCACGATATTTTAGTCGCTTTGAATTTCTTGTGTCCATTTTGCAGCTATAATTTGAACATTTTCATTCGAATTTTGGATAGATGATTTTTCAACTCTTTTTACTTGTTCCATTTTTTCGCAGTAATTTTATCAGGATGATTTCAGAATGAAGAAATTTCTGCATTCTCCAGTGAACAAAAAGCGAATGAAAGATGTCAAAGTTCAATCTTCTGATCCTGGAACCTCAAAGGGATTGCCCATTCATTACTACCTTCTGCCATTTGTCGCATCAATATTGGTCTACTCTAACGCATTCGATGCTCAGTTCGTTTACGATGACAGGTAAAAATTTCAGCCTAAAAATTTGCAGTCTAGTTTTTCTCGCTTCCATATTTCAGTTGTTTGTTAAGTCTTTGTTCATTGTTAAGGAAGTCGCGAGTAGATCCTAAGCAACTTCTCTAAGAAAAGATGTTTGTTAGTCGAAAAGAGCTGACAGAGGAAATACTTTGTAAAGCGACTCCGAAGTTGGACAATGGAAAATGGGATATGAGAAACCAGCAATCTGTTTTCCTCTAGCTGAATTGAGAAGCGTATGAGATTTTCCCGTGGACTTCAAACTTTCCCACGACTTGTAAAGTCTCAAATACTGTGAGTAAGGGGATATGTGTAAAGGATTTGGATTTGGTTTTGACTGGTTTGGGGTTTCGATTTGGAAAATTTGGAGCTAGTAAGAATAGTCTGTTAGTTTTCAAAACCAAATCGATCACAATTTATCATCACGATCTTGGAAGACTTCACAAGTATGTGAAGGTGATCTGGGGGTGTGAGAAGTCTAAAAAAACCAATTATAAACATTTCTTTAGGATCCATCTAGTTTTCATAACCAAATTGGAAACCAGAAACCACTCCATATACACACCGTCTGAGCGAGCGCGTAATTTACTTTGCCTCCGCTACCCTCTCATTGTCCATCTTCTTACTCATCCCCTAAGCATAATAAAGTCCCTCTAGGCGCAGCAGCATCAGGTTCATCTTCCCCCAAGGCGCAATGGTAATGAAATGCGCGTCCAGTCATCTGGAAGAAATGAAAAGACGAATCGTTCGAAATTTGGGAACACTTTTATTGTCATGGTAAGCAGTGTTCCAAAAGTCTAGTAACAGTTTTCTGAATTGAAATTCCTTGGGTGGATCTCAAATATTTCTGCGATCAAAAGATGATGAATGCAGGTTTTTCTCCTAAAATAAATAATATTTCCAAACCTTCGGCAAGTCCTTTATAGATTTTCTCAAAACCGAAATCCTTCTTTCAACATTTCATCGCGTTTAATCAGCCCACAGGTGGTCAGCCAAGAGACGCAAAGAAATATGGGAATTCAGTTGGAGTGGGAAGATGGATGAGTGTAGCGGATGAAAAAGTGCTCAAATCAAAATATTACGCAGTCCTGGTTTTTCTCACTCCGCTGCACGCTTTTTTGCTTTCCTAGCACTAGAGGTCACATCGCCCCGAGCGCTTTATCAAAAGTGAGATCAATATTGCTCATCCGTGGAAGAAGTGATATGTTCAAAACAGATCTTATGTCCACATGAAACTTGTCGCGAATAACTTTTAACTATGCGAATAATTCACGCAATATTCTAAATTTCACATATCAAGAAGTTTTCGCTTCAGGGAGAATATGATTTCTTCTTAGTCTAAATATTTCCGTTCACCTCTTCCTCATCCACTCGAAAGCAATTATGTCAACAAATTTGGGGTTGGGGCTACTCTCTTCGAGGCCAAAGAAAACACACCGAGGCTGTTGGGTCACTGATTAGCTTTTCTTTGCTGCTGCTGCTCCTCTGCGCTCTTTGGGTCTAATGCAAATATGGCGTCTCACCTACTTGGGCGGCGTCGAGTTTCTCTCGCCTTTCGAGAGTCCCACTGCCTGAGACACGCCAATTACGCCATGCATTAGTACAAATAGAGGACCATAATATTTGATGAAGTGGAGCATTTTAGCAGGACTTCTTCAAGTATTTGAGACATTTTTGAGGCAGAGGCAAAATATGGGAATTTCTATTCAGCCGCTCCGAAATTCCATATCGAGTTTTTGAAATGATCATAGAACTATCATCATCGCTCAAAAAGATATTCGACACAGGAAGCAGAGGCATTCACCTCAGTTTTATAACTTTTTCATCAGCACTTCGAACATGCATATGTTATTTTATTGTGAAGGATGTCCTTTCATGATATGCTGCATCTCGAGTCTAATCCATCAAATTTGCTGCTGAGCCAGAGTGACAACATGGTGATTAGCATAATCCCCATGCTACCCATGGGAGGTGGGAGCAGAGACAACAGGCTGGTGGCGGGTAAATATCCGGGAATATCCCCCACAAAGCCTGTTGCGTCTTAGAGAAGCATAAACGGATGTCGATAGCTCCGATGCATAAAAATTTTGCCCTAAACACTGGAACTTTTCTTTTCCTCAACCATTCAAAAGTGGACAAGATATTGATTTGCGATTCAAGACGTGGCAAAATTTATTTATTCCTGGCCAATATCTCCGATTAATTTCTTCTTTTTTCAAAAACTATTCTAAATATGTGCTTAATGCTCGGAAACCCAGTGGTCAACTTTATTTCCTTTTGGACGATATCCAAAGCCTGTTGCATGCCTGAAAGCTATGCATTTATCCATCCTTTCCTGAAACAAGGAGCACTACGCTTCTCGATTACATTGTGGAGATGGACTCCACAAGCTCGTTCCCTTGCTCTCTCAAAACGCCCTACTCTCTCAGGAAGAGCTCATTTCGTTCCAAGCGCCTCAAGCAAATTACTGAAACGCGAGCGGAAAAGATGAAATTGCAAGTGGGAAATAGTTTGAAAATCGAGAGGAACAGAGAAGAAGTGTCCATGACAGACGAAACATAGGCGTGGATAGGAAATCTGTTGAAATATTCACAAACCAAACTGAAGTTGAAATGATTCAATTGTGAAGAAAAACTAAGAATTATTTGGAAGGATGATATTTATAATAAAAAAAAAAACAGCTTCTTCTCATGAAATTCAGAGAGTTCAATTCGATAAAAATGAACTTTCAGTGCCGCAATAGTGTCCAACGCAGACGTGACTGGGCAAACGTCAATCTGGGAGGTCTTCAAAAACAACTTCTGGGGCAACCCAGTGGCCAATGAAGGATCACATAAATCCTATCGACCGCTGGTGACTCTCAGCTTCCGAGTCAACCATTACTTTCATGGATTGAAGCCGTACTGGTAAGCTTTTTTCTCGATATTCTTGGAGAAGCGTTAATCGGATCAAAATTAGTTTCACCAATATTTTTTTATTTTATAAATGATTGGTAATTCTCAAAATTACTTTAACCTTTCCAAAACATGAGCAAATTTCTCATTAGGATAAAGCTATGTGTCATTAGCTCTCGAATATCTTGGCGTCAGATGGATGCTTTCCTTAGACTCTTCCTATTCTCTTTACTCAAATTATCGGGTCATACAAAGGACACCCCCTTCCCCCTCTTGCCTCGAAGAAACGATATAATGACCCTCTCTTTACATTGGCAAACAATAATAATAGGTCTGAGATAAGCACTCAGATAAAGAAGAACATTTCTCATCTCCCAAATTTGGCAGGCTTACTCGGCAAGTCCCCTGGGGAAAATCACCCAAAGTGACCCCGACTTTGAGGCGGACAAGATTAATTGTCCTGACAGATAGGGGATTTATGAGCATGCATAAACATTTCCGATTTTAAAGATAGAATTTTCAAATTGCATACGAGTTATTTCAAAGTCGAGAAAATTACATTTCCTATGCAGATTACTTTTAGAAGCAAAAAACAAACAAACAAATGAGCCATGCAAATTTTCAGGTACCATGCCACAAACATCATCCTACATGGAATTACTTCAACTACCTTTGTGAAGGTAGCAAGGGATCATTTGTCCAAAAGTAATTTATTTTCAAGTAATCTATGTTAAATTTCATTCTTTAGATGCTCTTTTGTTCTCCTCTCTGCTTTTCGCGGTTCATCCAATTCATACCGAGGCGGTGTCAGGACTAGTCGGCAGAGCAGACGCTATGGCGACTCTCCTGATTCTGATCGGGATTCTGGTCTACCAGCGGAATGAAGATCCCCTGAAATCCGTTATGATTACGTCAATCGCGATGCTGTGCAAGGAAACTGGAGTCGCACTGCTCCTGATTTTGGGCGTCTCAACGATCTTGTTCTCGAAACAGGCAATCAGATTGTTTTAGTTAAATTAGAAAAAACAAGTAGTTATCATTATACAAGGATTGGAAAAAGTCTGATACCTCTACAATTTGAAACATCATTGATCACAACTTCACTCACTCTCTAGGCGTGTAAATCAGTGTTCAGGAGATGTTTTCATCATGAAATATCTCAATCATCATACCCAAATCCTTTAACCATAATCGTCTTCTCCAAACCACTCGACTTTCCTTCCTTGAACCTATTCGGGGAGAATGAGGGAATGAGACTAATTAGAAGTGAAGTGAGATGATGGACATCGAATGCCTCTCTGCCTCCAGTCATGTTGTTCATCATTGACCGTGTCAGGGATGCAGAGGAGGTGAAAGGAAAACCCCGCAAAGACGAGGAGGAAGAGGTCACTCAGATGAAGTGCCGCTTGGCCTTCCGCTATTCATTCAGCGAAAATTGCCGTCTTATAAGGACATCTTTTATTTTTTCCGTAAAAACAAGGCGAACGAAAATTCATTAAAAACGAAAGAAAATATTTTTGTTGGAGAAATGAGTAAAGAGATTATAAGAGATGAACAAAATCTGAATAAAAGAAAATCTCAGGATCTACACAAGAAACGTTCCAAATGCCTCAAGCTAGCAGTTGGATTCATAACTCTCTGCATTCTCCGGATGGCAATCTGTAACTTTCAATCCCCAAAGTAAGAGCATTCAATACGGAAATCTTTATGATAAATAAGCTGTAGATTCTCGTCTCATGACAATCCCGTAGCAAATGAGAAAGACTTCTGGGTCCGAGCGATGACATTCCTCTACCTTCCCCTGCTACATTTCAGGCTTTTGGTCTTCCCTGACGCTGTAAGAATTTTTTTAAAATGATTCTAATACAACAAAGAAGCTTCTTCATTTGTCATTTCAAAATCAGCTCAATTTTCAATTACAGTAAACCCTCTAATAGCAGGGCATTCAGAGGAAGATCTGAAAATCCAAGGAAATGTCCTAAAACTAGAGAGTTTACGGTAACTCTTCCAGCTCTGCTTCGACTGGTCCATGGATAGCGTGCCTCTCGTCACTTCAATTTTCGATCCAAGATTTATCTCGTCTATCTTCTTCTATGGCTGTCTTCTAACATCAATATCAATGTTACTCCGAAATGTCCCATGCTTCTGGGAGTTCATTAATCTAAAGACCATAACGGAATCACGAAGTTCGACGCCAGACTCAAGGTCTTCAAGGACACCTTCGCCAACCCAGCATCAGCTGAGTGGAGTAAGCATTGCTTCAAAGGTAGAAATATAAATTCCTGTTCAGCAAGACAAATCAACGTCATCACTATTGTTCTCGGTTGCAATTTTATGTTTGCCGCATTTGCTGGCGTCGAACCTCATTTCATACGTCGGCTTCGTCGTGGCAGAAAGAATACTGTATCTGCCGAGTGTTGGTTACTGTATGCTTCTCGGATTTCTACTCGAGACATTACAGAATAGGTAAGGCCATTTTCACTAAATTTTTGCTAATTTAGCTGTTTCAGAATCCAAAACAAAGCCATCCTGCTTTCAGTGGCAATTGCCATTCTATCACTTCATTCCGCCAAAACCTGGTCCCGGAACTATGACTGGAAGAACGACGAAGCTCTGTACAAAAGTGGCATTGAGACCAATCCAACCAAGGGTAAGTTGAAGATCAGAAATGAAACTTTATCACATTCAAAGTGATTTAGCTTTAGAATTGAAAATTTCGTTTTAGCCCTGGCCAATTTGGGTCACATCTACGCCCTGAGTGGTCGAAAGGCCGAAGCTGAAGAAGCATACAGGAAGGCACTTTCTAAGCGACCTAATATGGCTGACACCTGGTACAACTTCGGAATTCTGCTGAAGGAAAATGGTCGTTTGCAAGAAGCCAAGGAGGCCTACGAAACGGTGCTATTCTACAGGAATTCATTTGCAGCAGGTTTTTTTTTCATGAAACTCTCCAAATTCAAAGTAACTAATTCAGCCTACACCAATTTGGGCCTCCTACAGTGGGAATTAGGAAACAAAACTGAAGCGGAACGTTTGTTCGACGTCTGTGCGAAGCTGGAGGTAAAAACCCTCTCTAAGATATATTCGCTGAAATATTGCTGCCTTTATATAGCGTATAATTTCTTACAAAACTAATTCCTATTAAAATCAACGTTAATGATATTTTCGTTCATTAAAACGAAAGTCTAACAAATTTAGACAACATTCGTCAAGTCCTACAGCTCTCACATCATCACTCAAACAAATTGTATGTACAACAAAGGACGACTCCTATCGAGTGATGGGAGGTTCCATCGGGCGATCGAGGCCTATCATAAAGTAGGGAGCTTGATTGAGAATTGAGAGGATGTTTAATTTAGGCACTTCGAATTGCTCCTCCAACTTACACGAATTTCGCTTCGCTGTACAACACTTTGGGAGAGGCGTACATGAAGCTAGGTGATGATGAAAAGGTAAAATCATTTTGTTTGAAGATAGCGACTTTTTTATTCAGGCTGAATTCTACTACGACAAGGCCCTCTCAATAGCACCGCTTCATGTGAACGCCTTCTTGACGATGGCACACCTGAGAATGAGACAGGTAATTTTCTACGAATTCCTTTCTTTCGTCTAAAAGTCTAGAACATCTTCAAGCAAGTACAAAAATTCAGTCTAGCAATATTTTGACATGATTCTGCTTCGTCCATTTTCGAAGAAGGTGATATTTTCAGAACCGCAGCCAAGACGCGAACGACTTGTTCCGTCGAGCTCTCACTCATTCCAACGCCTCGGCAACTGTATACTACCACATAGGAGTGGCCAAAACTCTGTCAGGAAACATTCAGGAGGCCGAGGAAAACTACAAATTAGCTCTGGAAAAGGACTCGAACCATTCGGATGCTCTGCAAGCGTTGTGTAATTTATTGAGAGAATCCGGAAGAGCCAAGGAGAGTGAAACTGTAAGAGACATTTCCGTTTATATTTAGAGAGTACACGTAGTTTTTGAAATATGAGATTTGGTCAATGAGAGTGGGACCATATGAAAGCATGATTTCTACTGATTCCGATACTTTTTATCGTTGGAAAATTATTTGTATGTGAGAAATTTCAGATCGCCGAAAGACTAGCGATAGTTCGACCTGACTTTGAATCATTCGCCAATTACGGAGCCATTCTTCACTTGAATAGGAAATACGATGAAGCAGAGATCTTCTACGGCAAAGCTCTACAGCTTCGAAAGGACGATAAGACAACGCTGAAGAATCTGGAGAAGCTAAAGAGAGCCAGAGCCAAGATTTGAAATTTTCTATCGAAATTTTTATATATTTAGGTTAGAAACAAATAGTGGAATATTGAAAACTTTGGCTGAAAAAACTGATTATTTCGAAAAAAAAAAAAAAAAAAAAGGTTCTGAATATTCCATGATTATCAATTCAGTATATTAGATTCGTGTTGATATGAGCTTGTGATTGGTCAAACTATGGGTGTTCAAATTGTGAAACGGGTAAAATATTCGAAGAAACAATAAAGATTTCTATGTTAAAAATATAAATTCATAATTAAATTATAAACTCGTTATTAGAAAATGAAAAAGGAAAATTTTTTCGATGCGATGAAGCGGGAAACTTTGTTAGCAATCATAAGAAATTTTATTGACTTCACTTTAGTTATCCTTAATTGCGACTTTAGTAGCCTCGATGAATTAAAAAATTTTCTGGAAGTCCAATATTTCAATCACAAACTTATTCTCATAATTGCATATTTCTTTTGAGTTAAAAATTGAAACTTTCTAACTACCACAAAACTTAAAATTTTTGCCTTTATTACCGATACACCGTGAGAATAAATTCAAGGTGATTTTTCAATTCGTCATGGGAAAGTACTCACCTACATTTTTCCGCAGCTTTTTAACACATTCAAATTTTCATTGATTATTCCACTTAGCACTTCCTGTTAACCATTTCAAATTTTAATTTTGCTATGAGATATATTACCTACGAAAATCTTAATGACCGGACAAATAATGTTTTGATGGGATTGATGATACTTCTTGTGAGTCTAAAAATGTGTACTTGAATAGATTTGCGAATTTTCGCATAATTTTAGACCAATATAACTTTATTATTTATAAAGAATGGATTTTCAGGACGGTAGCATAGGGTTATTCTGCAATATCTTCATCATCATATCATTCTTCATAAATAAGGAGAAAACTTCTTTCAACCTGATTTGTCTAGTTCGAGCAATAAACAACACTATAAATCTGTTTCAATTCTTGACGAATACGTTGCCTTTAACTGTGGGGTAATCATATTGCATAATTTCCATCAGATGTGATAATTACTTTTAGAGGGTTGACACCGTATTCAGTATTTTTCGAATCGGAACTATTTGTACTAGCAATGTCAGCCTATGTAACAAACCAGCTGATTTGCCTGATATTAGCAGGAAACCGATTTGTAGCGCTGTATTTTCCAAAGAACTATGAAAGATTATGCAGCTTCAAGGTTACTTTGGTAAGATATATTTAAAGTTTCAACCAATTTCTTAGCTTCAGATTATCATGATTGTTTGCGAACTTCATAGAATTTTACCGAATTCTATTTTCATGTTCGTTGTGAATGTTACTTATGAACAAGGTCTGTAAAGTAATCTTCGAAAATGCTTAGTTTTGCTCAGATTATCCTCAATCTCTTTCAATTAAAATAGAATGGTTTAAAGTACGACTTTCAGAACCCCCTGAAAATATGAACTTGTATTTTTCGCCAGATGAAATGACAGTGAAATTACCAAATCCGTGGAAAGGTCCAGATTCTGATAGCAACAGCAATGGCACTTTGGAGAACAACATTGAATCTCCACTTGTAACTGAATTTGAATATCTGACACAGATACTAGCCGCTCTGTCTGCTGTTTTGAATATTCTGACCATGTCGAAGATCATTTTTTACTATGTAAGCATGCTAAATTGGCTATTAGGGAGCCACACATGAACGTATAAAACATGACAATGCGAAATAGCGTGGCTAGACACGAGGGATGGTATGTCACAAGTATGCTATTTAATCTTTGTCATGTGTTATGCTGTCATCTGGTTTCCAGTTGCCTATAATTTTCCTTAGATATTCTAATTTTAGCTTTTTCAATCCAAAATGAAAACACAAGTCAGCAAGCAAAAAATCAAAAAGAATGTATTATTATTTGTGCAGGTAACTTATAGCTTTGCAAAAGCTTTCCGAATTTCGAGTTTTTCAGACAATTTTACAAGACAGCATTTATTTGGTCGATTTATTATTTATGACCGTCCTGAGGTTTTTGCTTTTTTAGAATATTTGTAGCCATTTTCTGCAACTTTGAATTTTTAGCGGACTTTTCCAATCCCGATTTTGGCAATTCATCACGTGGACTTTTGTTTGGCAAAATATTCATTCGATAGATGGATGAGTTATTTTTTAATCATTTCGAAATGAAATTTCGGCAAAGACTAGACTTTCTGACAACGAGATTTAAAATTGCAATTTGCAAACTTCAAGAGTTTTGGTTAGGTGAAGTAGATATGACTATGGGAAAGATGTAGTCTTTTGTTCTTTCAAATTTTGATGGCAAAAAGTATATGCAGTTTCCGAGTTGCATAAAAATGAATGAGTTTTCAGATTAATTATGCTCTTGTTTGCGGATCAAAACAAGGCTCTTAGAACGATATTCTCGGAATGCATGAAAGGAACTAATCGTGACCAAAAATGGGCATCGAAATCTGCAAATTCAGGGATTTAGTGAGGCAGAAATCGTGAAATTATATAGTCATTAATGTTTTTAATATATGTTTAGTCATCATAGTTTATTTATTCAACACTTTATTTAGATTCCTGAAATTCTCTTCCAAAATAAAGACTTATGCTGTTATTTGCGATGTATTCGCAAGGTGTTTAGAGCGCGCTTTGTCATATCGCTTACATGCAAAATTATTGATGCAATGAAGCACATACGAAATATCAAATGGTAGTTATCCGAAAAGTTCAACAAAAAAGTATGTCCTTAGATTTGTGTACGTGTGAAAATTCGTGTAAAAAATGACTATAAAAGCTATGGTTTGAACAAAGCACGATTGTTATCATTTCCTAATTGTGAGAAATTATCCTGAACATCGGAATTTGTGCTAATTAAATTTGGTTAGCTAATTTGGGATTATCTTTGGATTTTGATTTTTAGCATTCACTTTAAAATATTCAATATTTAATCGAAAACATGCGATACGTCGAATATGAAAATAAAAACGACCCATTGAATTTGGTTATGGGCATGCTAATATTTTTGGTACTATTTATGGTTTTTAATTTCAATTTTTTAGCATATGAGATTTCAGGACGGTAGTATAGGGCTATTCTGTAATATCTTTATCATCATATCATTCTTCATAAATAAGGAGAAGACTTCGTTCAATTTGATCTGCTTGGTTCGAGCCATCAATAATGTCGCAAATTTAATATTTTTCGTTACTCATATCTTCCCGCTTACAATTGGGTAAGAAATTATTCCAAAACCTATATTCTAAAAGTTCATGTACAAATTTTAGTGGCTATACAATATACCCGATAAATATTGAAAATAACTTTGTGTCGGTAATAATGATGCTCTATACCGTGAATCAGCAGATATGCATTTTCTTGGCCTTGAATCGCTTCGTAGCTCTGTTCTTTCCGACGTATTACAGGCGACTCTGCGGTTTCAAACAGACTATGGTGATTATTTAAAACGAATATTCTCATTAAATTCTCACTATTCCAGCTCGTTTTGATGTTCATTTATTCATTCAAGGTATATGATACATGTCGATACATTTATCACGCCATCTTTTTGCCTGGTTAGCTCAAGAATTATTAATCTTGCAATTCAGGATTGTTATTTAGACACGCTACATGATCCAATTTACTTCTCCCCTGATTATATGATGCTCATTTACCCTATGTAAGAGAGATATCGTAAATCAGTTAAACCCATGGGCCATGGCTATGCAGATCTTTAGAATTTGCAATTCAATTTATCATGCCATGCTATCTGTCAAATATCATATAACAACAATACATGGTCTAAATTACAATAATTTTTTCAGAGTAGAAATGTATGAGCCGGTTAAAGAAAAAGTTGAAGGTGACAATCTTGATACATTGCTAGTCCAAAATTTCGCTACGATAACTCCCATCTTCACTGGTATCGCTGTATTTTTGAACGCTCTAATATTCGGAAAAGTTATTTTCTATCATGTAGATTTAATTCCCTTTATTTTATTTCTGGATTTCAATTTTAGTTGCATCAGTTCAAAGGCCACAACCAAGATAGCCGAAGGAAAATCAAGAATAACATCAAGTTGTTCTTCCAGGCAAGAATTAAACATTTTAATAATTAGAAAATGATGGTTTCCAGACTATTTTGCAAGACAGCATATTCCTACTGGACATGTCTTTCATGATTTATTTTGGGTAAATAAAAAAGTCCTTAAAATTTACGAAAGTTTAAATTTTCAGAACTCTCTTCAAAACACGGTTTTGGAATTTCATATCATGGACGTTCGTTTGGGAGAACGTCCACACGCTCGATTCGTAACCAAGCTCCTAAATTCTTCCAAAAATTATCAAATTTAGATTGATCATGCTCCTTTTCGCTGACCAGAAGAAGGCCTTGAAACGGTTCCGTTTGAGGTGTCTGAAGGAAGACGAAGTTCAAAAGATATGGATATCGAAGCATTCAATGTCAAATTCAAGGGTTAATTCTTAATCAGAATGCTATAGCTATTTTATTCTGAAATGAATTTCCATATAAAGTGTCGAATTAGAAACACTAGCTCGTCATAAGCGAATTTTTTAATCCCCCTTTTTGATTCATATTATCGAATATTTTGTGATGAAATGCTATATATTCCACCTGTTGGTGACGCTCCCTTTTGCACATTAATATATTCTGTAAGCTGAAATTTGCATTGTTTAAAATAACTTTTTACTAATATTACACATATTTCCGATACAGTAATTTTATCGTGTTCCTAATCATCGAAACTTAGATTTTTCATCCATTTTGTAGTACAACATTCAAAGTTTCAATACGGTTCTCACGATCTTTGTGCGAAGTAAGTATCAACGGTGATTTTTCGAAAAACTGAAATACCGTATAATAAAAATGATAAATTTGCTACAATTTGTATCAGAAATTCCCACTCTATGCAAGAGATGATCTTTCGGTCGAGTCGTATTGTGCCTAATATAAAGTTGCACTGGGAAATAAACTCGATGACTTATTTGATTTATAGAATTTGCATTCTGAAATGATTGGGTACAAATAGACTAGGAGGTATTTACAAATTTCGAATAAATTGAAATGGCCTATTTCAAATCCAAAATTTCCATTCTAATTATATTGTCTTGTATTCTGAGTTTCATTTTCACCTGATATTTTGCATAAGATACTCCCATAATAAAGCTTGCGCACTAGATTTTTATATCTGAGTACAGGGCATTTTCTTTGAATTTCAAAGAATCACTTCCTCCAACGTTTTAGATTAAAAAACATCTTCCTATTGGAAATTTGATATTTTTTGCCCAAACTTTAAAGCATAGTCACCTGTTTACGAAAAATTGTTCGTTCGCATTTCGGGCATATGTTTCAAGAGAGCTCGATCATTTGCTTGCAATTTTAATTACATGCTACTTCACATGTATCCAAGGTATCAGTAGTTGAATATTATCTCGGGCAAATTCATTTAACACATTATCAATTTTCAGTTTTCAAAAAGTCTCTTTAGAGTTCCGACTTTAGATCTCTGAAAATTGGGAGGTTTCAGCTATACTCTATTTATAGTTTCATTTTTCTAATAGGGCAGAAATTCGCTTGATATTTTGATTTCATTTCATTAAAGAATTACGTCATTTATCGAGTTTCTCCCTGTCGTAACTAATCCACTTTGCAATTCTGCTAAATTTTCACTCAATTAGTCTCTTTGAACGTTGTTTTGCACACAGATTATGTGAAGTTTGAACCGAAAACTACTTTTATAGCAGAACTTTCGAACTCGGTAGTCTTCAAATTTTGTGGTCACAAAATTGAAATTTACAATAATTTGTACACTTTCAGATAGCAATGGGTTTCGTTGAATACAAGAACTATGGCGATCCACTAAACATTCTCATGGGTTCAATGATTCTCGTAGTAAGTTTTTAACTCTTCCAACAGAGCATCGAGAGAACTTAGGACGGCTCAATCGGAATGTTCTTCAATATTTTCGTCATTTTCGCATTTATAAAAGCCAAGGATAATAGAACATCATTCAATCTGATCTGTTTGTTTCGAGCGATCCATAATCTGGCTAATTTATTCCAATTTTTGACAAATGCACTGCCGTTGACGTTAATGTAAGTTTTCGACACTCTTAGTTAATCAGCTCTTTGACAATGTATCGAACATTCGAGGAAATATTGTCCATGAAACTAGCCCAACATTTGATTGGAGTTCATGAACTTAGATTCTTTTGATGCCTTATTTAAAATATTTTTATGCAGAGGCTGGACGCCCTATCCATTTATCGTTGAAGCCGTAATTTTTCCGATATGCATGTCACTTTACGTTGCTAATCAACTTATCTGCATTCTTCTTGCTGCCAATCGATTCGTGGCAATTTACTTCTGCACTAAATATGATAAAATCTGCGGATTCATTCCTACACTGGTTTGTCAAAATATTTAATCTCATTACTTATTCCAAGTTCTAGCTAGTACTATTGTCAATTGATGGCTATTTCTTCGGACGGATGATCTACGCATTTATTAAAGAAGTTATTATAAATGAGAGAGGCTTGCGAAATTTCAGCTTTGTGGATAAATTTATCATGATTTCAGTTGTACACTTTGGAGAAGGCATATATTTTTCTCCGGATGAAATGTCGCCCATCTATCCCAACCTCGAAGATCTTGTTAACGGTGTCAACGTTAATGAAACCAGGAATAGTAGCATGAACCTTGACTCGGAGGTTGTAGTCAGTTTTCAATGGGTAACACCGATTCTCGCTGGGATAGCTGTTCTGTTGAATTTGCTGACGTTCGGAAGAATCATCTACTACTATGTAAGGGCACATCTCCCTCTATTGGGAACTGACCAATTCGGAACTATTTTGTTAGACAACTCAGGAACGCCTATTCACAAATAGTTCCGAATTGGTCAGTTCCTAATAGAGGGGGTGTGTGTCTTATGTAAATTTAGTCATTATCATAAACAGGGTATACCGCTTATATCAATTTCACGAAAAACAACCCTGGAAATATAATATTTTTATCAGCTCACGATGGTTGAGCAAACTTATTCACTTCACCAGTTTTTCAGCGGTTTTGATCACTCTTTATCTATTTTTAGGTATTCGGCTGTCAAATGGAATCCAGCGCCAGCAAAGCGAAAATCAAGTCGAATGCCATCCTCTTTCTGCAGGTGAGAAGTAGAAAATTTCTGGTATCCAACAAGAGTTGCGTGTAACTTCACGTTTTCCATAGCAACGAAATTTGCAAATTTGTAGGATTTTAAGATCAAAATTCATAAGGAAGAGATGAGATAATTTCAGACCATACTTCAAGACTGCACGAACCTGGTTGATATGATATCCATGGTGGTGCTCAGGTATGCCAAAATGTATCCTCCTTCCTACGTATCTCATTAGCAGCATCATATGGCATGAGCATAAACAAACTGTCTTCATATCTTCATAATCCATAAACAAAAAACAACGTATCTGAACAGCAAAACTAGAGTCATATTTCAGCGATCTCTTCCATACTCGCTTCTGGAGCTTCCTCACTTGGACCTTCATTTGGCTTAATGTGCACACCATAGACGGGTAATTTCGTCACAAAAATCGTGAAAATTGAAAATTTTCAGGTTGGTGATGCTGATCTTCACCGACTACAAATACCTTCTGAAAACGTTCTGCTGCATGAAACTTTGCCCGCACAGATTGGACAGAGTGCAATCGAAAGTGCCCACTGTCAGCGTACAACTGAATTCGATGGCTGGGGACAAGTGATCTTTTTTGACTTTCTTTGATTCGAATGAAATTTGTGTTTGTTGGAATAAAGCTTTTAAATCATATAATTTGAATCATATGGAAGGAGTAATAATTGACATTTAGAAAACTGATTGCTCCAAATTGGTGGCGTTGTGAAATCGCATGATTTGTTGTAAAGATCACTCCATAAAGAAAAGAAAAGCTGAGCGAATATAAAAAGGAATTCGAAATGATAAATCTCGAAAAGTGCAAAAGATGGTAGATACTAAACTCTAGTAATGTGGCGCTGATGTATTTATATTTGTAAAAATAGCTTGAATTTTACAAAAAAACGGAACCATACAATCACTCATTATGATTTGCCCGTTTTCTGCACATTTTACATGCAAATCTTTGTGTCAAATGACTTACACATTTTAAATTCCATAATCTAATTACAAATCGCACCTTTCGGTTTCCTCCTAGGCGCTCAACATCTCGCAGACAGCTCTGAAAATCAAAAGTTCCAAGTTTTATTCTTTGTAAAAATATTCTAGAAAGCTCTAACAATACGATGAGGTACGTCGACTATAAAAATTCTAATGACCCTCTGAACATCGTTATGGGAACGCTGATTCTGACGGTAAATTCGTTTTAGATTTTCTTTCCATTAATTTGTTCGCCCAACTCAGATCGGATTTATTGGACTCTTCAGCAATATCTTTATTATTGTGACATTCTTTCGGAACAAGGATAAAACGGCGTTCAATCTGATTTGCCTGTTCCGGGCTATCAATAACACCGTTAATCTATCATTATTCGTTCCACATTTATTCACGCTAGTTATTGGGTGAGAGTTAAAATGAAAACGAGTAATCCGCATGAAATTATGACACATGATATCGCATGAGTGTATGAAAAAGATACGGCATCTAGGCGATTCTAACTCACTTTCATTTATGTCTTGTGTCATGATGTCATGGTGTTGAAAGTTGTTTAAAATACTGTCATAATTTTTTGTTATTTATCCAGAGGCTGGACTATATACACAGAAGGAATGGAGTGGAATCATTTCGTATATGCAATGGTTAGCTTAGAGAGCGCAAGCTCCGCCCACTCGGTGAAGCCAAAGTCAAGGAAGGCAATTTCGTCCTTTTTTTTCAAAAAATTCTAGAAAATTTGCAAAGTGATTTTTTTCTGATTTTTCTTTTCCCACTATTGGATATAAGCTCTAGGTTCGCAAAAAGGGGTTTTCGGATCGTCGTCTTCAGAAATTCATATCTTTGGCTACACTGATCCGTTTTCATGAGGTTTTTGCTATAATCCTGTCTAGCCCTACAGGCTCCTAGAAACATACTTCCATGACTTTGTCTTCAAATCGGGAATATCACTTGCGCTCCCTAGATTACCTACGACGCTAACCGGGTAATATGTGTAATTTTGGCCCTGAACCGACTAACAGCGCTATTCTTTCCAAGGTTTTATGAAAAACTATGCGGCTTCTGGAAAACATTTGTAATTATTTAGATTTTTATTTAGTGAAACACAAGCGTATTTTAGATTGTGCTAGGTTTATACGAGTTTTATAAACTTTGGTTCCGGACTGTCGTGTCCTTCATATCTAACATGGTAAATAAGTTCTTCCCTAAGGGTAAGTTTACGCGAAATTAAATAAAAAACCTCTCTCAACATCCTTTAAATTAATTTAATAAAAACGAAGGATTTTAGTCGAATTTAGTACTTCCTCAAAAAAATTCCAAATTCAGATGAATCAGAAGATCATCATGAAGATCGTGGTAATTTTTCGAGGAGTTTTATGATGGGAGGTCCCATTTCACCCGATGATTTGGTGCCATTCTTCGAAAGACCATCCATTGATAAAAATGGAGCGGTTCATAAAAATGACCAATTCACGTATGATGCTCTAGCATGTATATCAGTTGCGATTTTGCTAAACATTTTAGCCCTGGGACGAGTTATTTATTACTACGTAATTAATAATTTTAGATAATAATTATACTATTTTTAATTTATAGAAGTACCAATTTCCATCATCAAATGACGAAATGAACAAGGCGAAAATCAAAAAGAATACTCGGCTATTCGTTCAGGTAGAACTTTAAATTTACAACGCCAGTTGTTAAAAATGATAACTATAGACGATGTGCCTTGATTCAATTTACCTTATTGATGCTATCTTCATGGCTTTCGTAAGGTAAAATTATACCTTTTAGGAAACGCGTATTCCTTGAAATCAAAAAGTAACTGTTCTTGAAAGAATATTGCTTTAACCGCCCCAACCATGTCGGATTTTTTTCTTATAAAATAAAAGGCAAAATTTTTATTGAAGCGCCAATTTTCATCAATTCAGTCAGATTTTCGACTCTCGTTTCGGTCATTTCATTGCGTACGTTTTGGTTTGGGAGCTCGTGAACACGTCTGACGGGTAAATAATTAACTTCACATTCATTTAGCGTATTTTTCGAACTTCAGGGTCGTGATGTTATTGTTCACTGAGCAGAAAGCCGCGTTGATCAAATGCTGGCAGAGTTGTATTCCAGTCAATGAAAACGAGAACCACCGATGGGCTAACAGAGGATCCAGAACAAGTGCTTTGACCAAATTATAACTTGGAAATTTCAAATCTGATGAATATGGAAAACCTTATAGAATGAAATTAGTCGAGAATATCTTCTCTTCTTAATCAATCTCCGTACAATATCGCATGGTCTGAAGTTTCCAAATAGTTAGAGATAAAAATCATTATCTATAAAAAATATTTTATTTGAAATCACAACATATATAAAGCTTGAGCAGAAAATTTTATCTATTGTTTTTAATTCGCTCGTTTTTTTCTTTATTTTCCAAATTACCAAACTGACGTCAAACATCCATCTCACTTTTCGAAGTTTTAAATTTCTCATCCTCAACCTAATTAATGTTACGTGTAGTCCGATAAATAAACGAGTTAATTTAATTAATTCTGAA
The DNA here is from genome assembly GCA_964036155.1 of Diploscapter coronatus. Classification (NCBI taxonomy): domain Eukaryota; kingdom Metazoa; phylum Nematoda; class Chromadorea; order Rhabditida; family Rhabditidae; genus Diploscapter; species Diploscapter coronatus. The sequence continues at coordinate 14,835,048 of OZ038422.1, forward strand.
TTCTGCTGTTGTTATTGTGTTTCAATCGCATTTGATTACAGATTCAGTTCATTTTCAGTGATATTTCAAAATATAAGCTATAATTATCCCATTTCAATCACATTTTAAGTTTCTCTAGATTAACCTGATGTTTGATAATGAGTTGAATTTTTAGATGTTTCAATTTATGAACTTTTGAAAATATTTCCTTTATTTTGAGTTCTTTATTATTTAATCTCCAAAATTGCTGAACTTTCATAGATCTTTTCGTGATGATTTTGAAATAAGAGAAATTTGAACCATTCCAATGTGGTTCAAATGATCTAGGAAGATTATTGCAACAGGGTGGTCCATAATTTGATGAACTATTAATTTCGTTGTTGAACTTTGGTTCATTCGTAGATAACGCATTTTCGTTTAAAGAGTCATCAATTCAGTTCTGTAATATTAACTGATACTTATTTTGCAACTCTTCCAGATAACTATAAAAGACTTTTTGGAAAATAATTAGTTTTTACCCATATTTTGTTATACTTTTAAAATTAGACCTAAATTATTCAAAGTTCACAAATATTTCACGAAATATTGATCCTCATTTAGCGGCATTCACGTGAATTTGTTTATCCTCCTCTACGCTTATTTATGTTACTTTTCAATAATTATTCTATTGTCACTGAAATAAATTTTCTAGAGAAGGGAACTTAGCCTTTCACGACGTACTTGATCTAGTCACTACTTAAAGAATACTTGAATTTTGCTGAAACTCGGTAACCCCCTAATCATCTATCTCAAAACACGCTTCTGCAAGCCGATATCATATGCCCGTGTCTTTTCAGCGTTAATTATCTATATCCCATACACTTTCGGCTGTTTGAGAAAAAATCACAGCATATGTAAAGGTTGAGCAGAAAATTTTATCTATTGTTTTTAATTCGCCCTTTTTTCTTTATTTTGAAAATTCCGATCTTAAATATAATTTCTGAAATTGCGTTATCATTACATCCAGAATTTTTGTTTTATTATAGGAACATCTCATTTAATCATATTTTATCGTATTTAAAAATTTGGAAGAATTTGAAGATGAGATACATCGAGTACAAAAACGTGAAGGATCCACTGAATCTGTTCATGGGAATGACCATTTTTTCTGTAAGTTTTCTGGTTTTTAAAAATTTTAATGAAAAAAATCAGGAAGGACTAATTGGACAATTCTGTAATGGTTTCATAATCATTACATTCTTCAAGGACAAAGACAAAACCTCGTTCAACTTGATTTGTCTATTTCGAGCTGTCAATAATTTCATTAATCTAATCTTTTTTGTCCCGAATATTTTCACCTTAACGATAGGGTAAAATAACTATTTAACCTTATGTCGGTCTAGGTTGTCTTTCAAAGTTCAAACATAGCTGAAATTAGAAATCATGTTTAAATTATAATTCAAAAATCCGACATTTATCGTCTACAAATTGGCAAAAAATCATATTGAAGGCATTATCTGACTTGTGAAAGATCATGAATTCCTGTTCGTGAAATTTTTGAATAGTAAAAAAACAATTTATCAAATCTAATTAGGGGTTGGACGATACTATCAGATAAATCAGAAGCTCAATTTCTCTCCATAACAATGGGATGCTATGTAGTAAATCAGTGGCTTTGCATTGTTCTTGCGGTCAATCGTCTCGTCGCTTTGTTCCTTCCTATATTCTACGAGAAATTATGCGGATTCTGGCAAACCTTAGTAGGGCTTTCATTTTTGAATAAATTCGCAATTTTTCAGATCGTCATATTGCTAATCAATGCCTATCAGATTGGAAATATGATGTATTTATTGAGTCTGTCTATTGGAAAGGATATTTATTCGGCGATCAGTAAGCTTTGAATAATCATACGAATAGTCAGTCGACAGCGGTACCTTTTCCCTCCATCCTACATTTTAGACGAGTTTGTTTTGCTATCCTTAAGCACAGTGAAGTTAAATGAAAGTAAAATAAGAAGTAGAGGAAAAGTAACGTTGCCCGAATTTTCACTATCTCTTTTTAGTATCGCAATATTTGTTTAAAAATGTCATTAATGGTTTAGATATGCTCAGATAAGTTATCTTTGTGAAATGAGAGAGAATTCTGATGACGTTTTTAATCTTTCAATTTTTCCAAATAATCTCTCTTCAAATATCCATTCATATTTTTTAAAATTTCATTTTATCTGTCACTGCATAAAGTAAGAATTTTAATGTATAGCTGGTAACACGATTCCTGACAGAGTGAACTACACCGGTTTTGGGTATAATCCAGATATAATGGCGCCAAATATGTACGTCAAAATTCTGTCTGATAATTCAACTACCTCTTCCGGACTTATTAACCATTTCTCTTTTGGCACTCTAATCACTTTCGGAATTGCCGTATTTTTAAACTTATTGTCCCTATTCAAAATCACCTATTACTATGTAAGTCATCGACTAATTTTCAAAATTTATTGAATATTTCAGTTTCATAAGCTAAACTTATACCCAAAATTATGTGAACTTTCAAAAAAACAAAAAGGTTTCTTCAAATATCATGATTTTTTTCAGCTCTACCAATTTTCTTCTACTACAGAAATAAATCGAGCCAAAGTCAAGAGAAACTCGATTTTATTCTTCCAGGTTTCAATTTTTCATGACTTCATTGATTTTAGACATTTTCAGACTATACTTCAGGACAGCTTTTACCTAGTCGATGCGGTGTTCATGACATTTTTCAAGTAAGCTTCACCTTTGTTTTTGAAGCTTTTGAAGTTTGTGTAATTGAGCATTGATTCAAAGTTATGATGAACCTTCATCTTTGTTGCTACTCTTCCCTCGTCAATAATAAAATTAGTCATCGGAAAAAGATACGCTAAGCTCACAAGACGTGAAGATTTGGCGGATTTCATCTGCTTTGAAATAATCGAAACGCTCAAATAACCTGTAAGATTAGTTACTTTCCAGTGGCGTTTTTCGATCTCGATTTGGCACGTTTATTTCTTACACATTCATTTGGATGAATGTCCATGTTGTAGATGGGTAGGTGGTGATTTTCAAATGACTAAACTCAAAATTCCAAACTGTTTTCAAAATTGAAATTTTGATAGTCTGATTCAGAGCAGTTATGGTAATATTCACCGAACGGAAGACAGCTTTAAAGAAATTGTGGCAAAAATGTATCTCAATGACTGACGATTATGAAAGTCAGTGGGTTTCGAATGTTTCCAGAGCCAACGCGATTGTGAAATCGAAAATTCATCACGAGAAATAAGAGATCTCAAGAATTGCTTGATTTTAGCGGTGTTAATATTGACGATGTCTTTAAAATCTTATAGCAGCATGCATAATTTTCATGATTTACTGCTTATATTAGTTTAACAACTCTTTAGATGATATTTTCTACATTGTTAAGGTATTTTATCATAATGATAAGTATTACGAAATGAAATTTTCTCAAATAGACAATACAATTTACGTAAAAAGAAAACCTTTTTTTCTTAATTCAAAGAACACCCATGAATTTTTCTGAAGATTGAACTTTGGTATCACCTGCAGGAATTAATTTTTCTTGCGAATAAAATCATATTCTTCGAATTTCAGTTGTCATTACTGGCTTTTGCTCTTCGTTTTCTTCCGCTTGTGCTTGAAATCTAAAGAATAATTTCTAAAAGTACTATATCGATCTATTTTGTTTCATAGAAACGCGATTCTAATCAAATTTTCTGATGCGGTACGTCGACTATAAACATGCCAATGACGCTCTGAATCCCTTCATGGGAATGATTATTTTTGTCGTATGTTCCAAAACCATGCTTATTTTCAAATTTACAAGAATTCAGGAAACTTTAATTGGCTACTTCTGCAACATCTTCATAATAGTTACATATTTCAAAACGAAGAATAAAATATCGTTCAACCTTATATGTTTATTTCGAGCTATCAACAATCTCATCAATTTGATATACTTCATCAATATCTTCACACTGACTATAGGGTAGCACGAAAGTAACTCAAATTTTTTACAAACTGTTCAGCGGATGGTCAATCTTTTCGGAAAAATTCGACGGACAATACTTGTCGATCACTATGGGATGTTACGTGGTTAATGAGAAAATCTGTATATATCTTGCTTGCAACCGCTTTGTGGCGTTATTTCTGCCCAGATTATACGATAAACTTTTCGGATTTTGGCAAACTCTGGTAAATGCATGGTTTTTTTTCCTATAAAATTACATTATTTAGCTCGTTTTATTGGTAATTCAAATATGGTCTTCTGGAATGGTGATATACGTCGTTAGCGTTTCAGTAGGCCGGCTGTTAATTTATACTATCGGTATCAGATTGTCGGGAAGGAGGGCATTTTCGGCAAGAGGCGAAGAAGAAGAGGCAGGGCATGAAATAGTATGCGAAACGAGAGATACGCAGGGTGGGATGAGCCTTTATCCTCCTATTATCACGCCCCGTCCTTCTTTCCGCGCCTCTTGCTGAAAGTGTTCTCCTTTTCGACAATCTGATATTCAGTTTATACTGACCATTTGGATTTTTCACTACTTTGCTAACATAGGCAAAATAGTATCGAGGAAAGGCATATACCTTTATAATCTTTCAAAGACATATTTTGCATCAAGAAAAATTTTAATCCAAGCACTTTTTCTTACTATACTTAAGCTGGATGGAACTACACGACTTCTACAACTTTTTCTGGGTTCGGATTTAACCCTGACGTGATGGCTCCAGGAACGTTATTGAAAGTCTACGAAAATGGGACTATGGTTTCTTCTGAAATTGTGAATCATTTTTCGGAGAAGACGTCAATCTTCGTTGCCATCGCAGTCTTGCTGAATATTTCTTCATTGATCAAAATCGTTCATTATTATGTAGTCAAAAGTTGGAATTAAAAAAATATATTTAATTTTAGCTCTATCGATTTTCAACATCGACTGAAGTGAATCGTACTAAAATTAAAAAGAATTCGGCGTTATTCTTCCAGACGATGCTACAGGATTGCATGTACATAGTGGATGGGGGGTTCATGCTCTATTTCAAGTTAGGCTAATTTTCATTTCTGATTGAAACTATGAATTTCAGCGGTATCTTCAGTTCAAGGTTCGCCACATTCATCTCGTACGTATTCATTTGGATGAATGTCCACGTTGTTGACGGGTGATAATTTCAAAAAGTCGCGATTTTTCATATTTACTTTTTAGAGTCGTCATGCTACTTTTCACGGAACAAAAGGCTGCATTGAAGAGACTCTGGGAGAACTGTATTCCTGAACGAGATGAGACCAAGAAATGGGCATCGAATGTCAGCATAGTAGTCATTAAATGACTTTCTTGTTTTGAACAATTGTAAATAAACCATTTTATTTTGGTCATGACTAAAATTCATCAGAAAATCGACACGAATTTCAAAGCGTTCTAAATCGTCGTATCTGTATCTTTATTGGAACTACCTGAGTTGAAAATTTGCCTGAAATAATCAATAAACTTTTCATTTAATTTGCATTTTTACCAGTACTATTCTTCTCTTTCTTGGGAATATTGAGAAATTTGGGGGTAATAAACTCTCGATAATGCCTGTTGAGGATGATCATTAGTATGGTTGATAGAGTAGCATGACTTGCCAATGTTATTGTAGAAATGTCGTTTAACGCTGAAAATTCTCCCTCAAATTAAAAATACTATTTTGACGTAAAACGGGTTTTCGTACTTCCATAATCAGAACACAAATAAATTAAAAATAGCATGCGTTTTTTTCGTTGAAACCGGAAGCATATGGTTGTGCAAAATATTGGCCTTTCATCTCAAAACCATGCAAAATGGGAGATATATTTAAAGTTAGAAGGAAATAATTATAACCTTGACTATATTCGGTATTGACATGAACAATGAGGAATGGAGTCGCTACAAAGAACGCAGGTATTGACATCTGAACGGAGCCCACAATTATTTTTAGTGAGTCATAAAGTTCAATTTTGGAAATGTAAAGACCAAAGTAGGAGCATTTAAATTTGCAAAGGAAATATCGACGAATCTCTTTAGTTCGTTTTCAAACTAAAAACTGATCGTATTTCGTCTATGAATTTGTCTTATAAAATTATTCCGACTAACCTGCGCTAGCAAAAGAAAGAAGAATAATCGTTGAATACGGTAAGCGTGGATCGAAATTGAGCTCTTTCGTTCATGCAGATTCTTTATCGTTAGAATGCTCAAGGTTAGTCCTGGCTGAAAACACAAATTACTTTTAAAAACTGAAATTTATTTACAATGGAAACGATAACCATCCCGACGACCATCATTTGCAGAGTAAAACACGAGGCTATGTGACAAATCTCAATTACTATTGTACGGCTATCCCACAAAACATCGAAAGGTTTTTGCCAGAACTGAAAGCTTTTATTGAAGATTTATCTTTATTAGGAAGTTCAATTCTTTGCCATTTTTTACCTCAGCCATTTGCAACTTGGCATGATCCTGACTCTTGGGATAGAACAATAGAAATATCAACGTAAGACTGATGCAAATAAAATCGACTAGTCCCGTCAAAATGAAACGCGTTAACGAAAGTTTGATTGTCTTCTTCAGGTCTACTTTCGAGCATTGATATCGATATTCGAAGCATGCTAGAGCCGACGTTATTTCGCCTGAAATTATTCATTTATTTATTAAAACTTTACTCAGGAACATATCGAATTTTACACTAAATGCACACGTAATTTTCTCAAAGAAATAACTCACATGCTAACGAAGCTAGCCAAATTTGCATTTGGACTTTAGGGTGCATATTGAACAAATTATAGAAAATCCCATTCGTGTAAGTTATTAAATATGGCGCAAAAATCGCTGGAGACATGAACCACGTCATTATCACCTCGAAAATTGCCCCACTGAAATTTCGAGTTTCAACAAACTATGAATATTTAAATATCGAACAAAATAAACAAATTAAAGACAAAAACACACAACCTAATCCTCAGTTTAACCATCAGTCCTCTGTAATAATGATGCATCAAATTCGGTGAAATGTAAATAACGCAGTAGAGCCCAAACATGTTTATTAGAAGCTGAACAAAACCAACAGAATATAGAATAATGAAATAAAGCTGATCATCGAATGGTATGATAGTTATGTTAGATCCATTCATGACATATGCTTAGTATATCTAAAATAAGCAGCTATCTGAAAAGCGACGAGCTTTAAAAAATAATAGAACATCAGATTTTAAAAGCATGAACAGAAACGAAGTTTCGAGCCATATAACCCTCAATTTCAACTCATACATAAACTTTTAACTAAGTATCTAATTTTATAGACAATAACCAGGAAACTTTTAAATAGGTAAAAATTTTAATTCTGCCAGATTGAAGAAGATGATTAATCTGTGTAAATCTGCAGATGATTTCTGACGAATTCTTAAAAATTTCCCGCTAAATATCGTCATACCTTCAAAAATAAGAAGCTAGGCTGAAATATCACATGCCCGAAGTGATAGCTTTATTGGTGTTTCTATTTGCATAACGAAATTGAAAATTATTAGGTAGCATAAAACGAAGACTTTTTCGCTGAGAATAACGTAATCTTATTGATGGCATATTTTTGGTATGCATTTATTATCAACATAAAAAGTAACAATGCAAATTATGTAAATTTGTTTCAAGAAGTATTGACTCATTTTGGGAAATAATTTATTAAATTAAATTTCACTTTTCATCGTAACAATTTGATAAAAAATAATTTATTCAGATAAAAATATTTCACGCTTGCACCCGTTTTGAATATGTTACTACAGTGACATTGTTACTAGAAGGGTTTCCTAAAATTCTATCTTAAACTAAAATTCAATGCAGATATTTTACCATTTGCAAGACTGTGTTTAATTCCAAACAGCGACAAAGTGAAATTCCAATAATGTCGATTGCTGTAAATGATAATCACTGAGCCGCAAGCACCGTGATTTGAGAGGGCTATTACAGCCACATCATTTAGAGCTGAATTTTGTAATTTATGTCAAAATATACAATTTCTAGTATTTTATGTCTTCAAGAGTCTTTATCCTTACTTTGATTATATTCGCCATGCGCAAAAACTGCAACCAGTGGGCATGCCATGAAGACGGTAGGAAGAAAAATCTAAATTTTTATTCATTCAAGATGAAATGCAGAATTCTCATACCTGATAGCATAGAATGCGTAAAAATAGTTGCTGTTGCTTATACGCGGTGCTTGAGATGACTCTCTTGTTTCGAAAAAGGTTCCTGAGTGTGAAGATAAACAGGCAAGTTCCGGTCTTAAACATGATATTAAAGTAAAACGAAATTTAAGATGAGCAAAATGAGACAATTTCTGTCTATGCCATAATTCCGTCCATTCTCTCTACACCATTTCTTTTGTCAGAGATTTCATGATGTTTCAAACATCTATTTCTTGCATCTAATCAACTTACTGTAGAAGTTAACCCGATAGCAACTATCGTAATTTTATGCGCGAAACACAACTTGCACACTTCCATTACGGCTGAACGCTTATCCCAAAGTATATCCACAGGGTATTTCCATATCTGAAGATTTACAGAATATGAAACCTGTCAATCTTTCTTATGGTTCGAACCATAGCTAACTCCAATTTCGCTCTATCTTGATCCCAAGGATAATGAATCAGCCAGATGAATGTGCAAAACACCACTGATACATCGAAAAGTGCCGTATAAACTAATCTTTTCATAGTGATTTTGACTTTTCTCGCATCCAATTTCGAACATTGATATCGGTATTCGAAGAGGGCTAAAGTCGTTGTTGAAACTCCTGAAAATAGCATTATCTGATTGTTGTTTTTTTCAACTTTAAAAATTGTGCACGTTTTTTAGAAAACATTTGAGACTAATTGTACACTCTTCGATGAGTCATTTTTCTTTCTAAAAGTTCTCTGGTCAAGATTTTTCGAAAACGGTCTAGTGTTGGCTTTGCACCTGTCTCCTTCGACAAAATATTGAAAACTTTCTTGTAAGCAAGCAAAAGTTTGTCTAGTAACTGCTTGAAATCGATAATTCTGGTCACTAATTTAAAATTGGGATGATTAAGATTTTCAAAAGTTTAGTGAAAGAAGATAAAATTTTCTTAGCAACTTCTAATACTAAATACAATTTTTCAAATCCTAATATAAGACCAAGAAGTTGAGAAAATTGAAAATGCCGAAACTTCGAAACACCAGAAAATAGTTCTTAAAATTAGAGGGTATTTTTACACACTCCTCACTTTCCATAATAGTTATTTGAAATTTTGACGCATCGGAGTTTCAAATTAGAAAAAAATACTCGCCTCCAACAGCAAAAAGCCAAATTTGTATTTGGAGGGTTGGATGAATGCCGAAAATGTGGTAGAAAATACCGTTCGTATAGTAACCCAGAAATGGCGAAAATGCAGCCGGGGATATTAGCCACGCGATTATCAAGTCGAGAAATCCGGACCTAAAATGAAAGGGGATTTTGACCAAAAGAAGAACATGAAAAATCGCCATATTCAAGAAGGCATAATCTTCAAATAATCATGAATTTTCTTACATGATTCTATGCTTGATCAATAAGTTCTTGTAATGTCGCGTCATGGTTCTTGGGGACTTATAAATTATGCAATACAGGCAGTAAATATTGATGGGTAGTTGAATAAATCCAATTGAGTATAAAATTTTGAAATAAAAGCGGTCGTCATAGTGAACTACAGTGAAATTGGTATCATTCATTTGAAAATAGTTTTTCTTTTAAAACAGTTACTGAATATGGATTTAGAACTTAAATTGCTGCAACTCTATTTTCTAGTGAAATTAGTAGCTACGGGGAGAATGCAGCAAACAAAAGCTTTCCAAAGCCATTTCTATTTTCTAAGTTTCAATTAACGCCGAAGACATATGATTTTCAAGACGACGAATTCTAACAAGTTTCGAGTCATAATTATGATTTATATTTGAAATATTCAAATATCATAACATTCGCGTTTGGTGTTTGATCCTGGATGCTATGGCATTGAAAAAATGTTACAAATTTCAACGGTCACTCAGAATAAAATTTTGGTAAAACCTCTAATTATAGCATTTGGTTATTTAAGAGTGAATGTCAGGAAAAATCAAAGCCATAAGGGGTGTGGAACAGGGGTCCGTCGATTTGGTTGAGTTTCAAATATGTTGTTCAGTTTTTCACGCTGATCATCATGGTGTGGTTTGTTTTTCATAAAACTTATCATATGCAGGATTACGGTAGCTTAAAGTTTTGACAGACCCGACCTCGGGAAAAATTTATAACTTTTTGTGTATGCATAATCTTGAATAAGTTCCAGAACAAAAGCTGATCAACTTGAGGAGCTCTACAAGATTTCATGAAAAACTCTGACGCCAACTCACGTTGCACCTGTAAACACAGTACGAGTATATAGAGTAACTTAGGGTAATTTTTTCCGCCAAAATTTATTTTTAAAAATTCCTTTGTTATTTTTACATTGTTCTACTATTCAAGATTCATAAAATAAAAAATAATTATGAAATTTTGTGTGAAATACAGGGAGATATTAATTTTTTTCTGACATGGGGTATGTCAAAACTTGAAATTAGGATAACTTCGTCCAATTGCATTTTATGAAAAACGCCTGATCATCTTACCATTGTGTCGAGGGAATAGGGAAAAGTAAAAAAGAAGAAATTCTTTATGCGATTTCTTTGGCTAAGATGTTGCAACTTTCTTAGAAGCATATTTTATTCAATCCTTATTATTTTCAATTCTATTATGATTTCGTGCATCAGAGCTTGCAGTTTCTCGAGTTGTTTTCGTATTTCCACTTTCATAGACTGATTTTCCCTGCTTTGCTGAATCAATTTTCCGCAATCCGAATCGGCTGCGCCACTAAAAATTCCAATTGAAATTCTTTTGAAAATGCGAACATTTAATGATTTCCCACCAGAATTTTCGATTCATTGACGAGCTTTTTATCAAGGATAAGATTGAATAGCGGGTCGCACACCATCATAGGAGCCATGAAAATAGTTTTCAATTAGAAAAATTTTATTTGAAATACTGAAATACCACATTGCAAAGATACTTGTCGATTTCAGTAGTGAAAGTGTAATCACATCTTTTCCATTCATATAAAGGTCACAAATTTGCGGTTGTGTCTCTACTAAATTTAGACAATTTAATTTATTCCACCATATTATTTATTGAAAGTAATTAGCTGCTTTAATCACTATGCAAAATGAAATCTAATGTTTTATGAATAATCTAAAATGAGAAAGATACTTACATATACTCGCAGTCATCGAACTGGTTACAAGCGGAACAACTATGCAGAATATTCTACCAATAGCACTCGCGAGGAATGATATTATGCTAATTTTTAGTTTACTTAAAGCCTTTGCATTCGAGTCACTGCTCTGAATCGTATTTTTATGTCGCTAGATATCATTTTTTTTACCAAATTATACTCCCGTTTTCGTTTGAGATTCATTATAATTCCACAATACAGGCCACCCACAATGCCATAGACCACAAATGTGAAAACATCTGAATTTTATCAAATTATTTGGTTAGCATTTTCGAAATTCTAACTAATCATGAATGCCTAATTATTTCGAAATATGAAATTGAAATGAAAAACACATGGAAAAAATCTTTGATGTTTAAATGAATTTAATTTAAAAGTGCTTACTGAAAAACCATATTAGGGGTTTTTGACAATCATCATAATCGCATCTCACGGGGGATTGTTCAGGATAAGATGGCGCTAGTGCAAAGAACGTCACAACGAACTGAAACCGACATATTTTAGCCATACTTTTCGAAATTTTATTTACCGAAACTACAAAAAATATAAGAAAGCTGACAATCAGATAAATGTAGCAGAATCTTAGAGTTAAACGCGTCCTATAAAATACTTCTTTAGTTATCGCCATGTAGAGGAGAATCGTTAGACCGAAATAAGTCGCTAAAGCCGATAAAAATAATAATGCTTGAAATTTTGTACCTACATCCGATTTGAAATGAGTTGGTTAATTCAAATGTTATAAAGACCATCAATATAATGTATCCGTCGACATTGCATTTACTCAAAATAAAGAACATAAATACGAACAGGTTAGATGTCATTAGCGATATTGATCGACTTATCAGGAATACATAGCGTTTTCGAAAACTGAAATTAACGACAACTTGGAAAGTAACTACGTGGCTACTCTTCCAAACGGCCAAATTAATATCAAATTTGTTAGACAAAATAGTTGGTCTTTCAATTAATAAACTCATTTTACCTAGATTGAAGTCGCAAATAAACCCTAATCAATAGAAACGTCTGATATGTGCAGATAATCAACGAAATACCGGCAGCAACTTGAGGTAGAATTACTAAGAACCAATCATTAAAAACCATGGATTCATGATAAACCTAAATTTCATATGGATTTACGATTTCTTCAATTTTTATAATTAACCTGCAATAAGTGACACGGATCTTTCCCCGTCGTATTACACACGTTGAATTGTTCATCGCCTTTCCTGTAGTTTGAACAATTCTGAAAGGGAGTAAATCTTACTTTTCTTTAACTTCAATTATAGCGAATCCAAAAATTAATTGTCTTCCCTAAAAATCGCTTGAAACTTGGAAGATAATTTGGTCTTGTTTTTTGAATTTAAAAAAAATACTTGATTTTCAGAAAAAGGGAATTTGTAAAAGTAGCCACCGAAAAATTGCTCACCTTAGGTAAAATTGTATTGACAAGGGAATCTCTTTCACGCGCTATTTCGCAAATAGTTGTTACTTTTTAAGGTGGCTATTTAACAATTTTTTTCAATTTTTCGAAAAAAAAAATCGATTCTGAAAATCTATAAAAACCGTGAAAACACTGATAACTCACCCGCAGATCCATTCCTGTCGCGTCGCATTAATGGTGTGAATTTTGCAGCAGAGCAGACAAATGACAATGACAATACTGAACTTTATTCCAACAAATAAACGATAACATTTTAAAGCTTCTTACTCCTTCCTCATTACACACATAGTTTAGCAACAATCTGATATCAAGCATTGGGTAATCGGGAAAATGAATGAAGTTTTTAATTTAGAAAGAAAATATTATTATTATTGTCGATTGTAAACGACTTGTCCGTCGCCAGTGCCCTTCACGAAAGGGGGAGCTGCGAAACGTGTCGCGGCTTCCATTGTGAGGAGCATTTTTCACAAGAAATTGCCATTTTCGCTCATTATTTTTCGATTTCTGTCGAAATTTCACTAGTTATCGATAATTTTAAAAGTTCTGTCAAAGAAACTCATAAAAATGCTTAGATTTCAATAAATCGTCTAGAAATCGCTGAAAAACGAAAAGAGAAAATTTCCACTTAACGATCGATAATCTAATCATAATTAGCATTAATTGCCAGTAATTATCGATAATTGTGAAATTTCGACGGAAAATCAAAAAATAATGAGAAGTTCGTGTGGAAAATGCTCCTCACATGGAAGCCGCGACGCGTTTCGCACCTCTCCCTTTCGCGAAAGGGCACTGACAACGGACAAGTCGTTTACAATCGACAATAACAATAAGTTTCTTAGAATATATAATTTATTTTAATGTTTTAGACGAGTCCTTTGGTGGCTATATTTATTACTCTTGAGATAAAAAATACAAACGCGAATTTTTCGTTATATGGAAAATTATATGGAGATTTATCCGTCCTTAAATGGAATTTTGATGTAAATAATTCATTTCTTGTCATATTTGGATTTTTTATTGCAAATCGTAAATTATTAATTAAATGATTAAATATCTAAAAACTGTTTTAGACAAACTCCGCGAGGCTGCTTTTTCAAAGCCAGATTTCTCGAAGATAAATGTCAATTTGGCGAGAAGACAAAGTACCGTCAACGTTTCACATATTCATGTTACTCCACAAATTGCAACACAACGATGAGATTGATTGTTTTATTTGTAAATATTGTCGAAATTTCTTCGATCGAATAGCAATAAATTCCATGACAATGCATAGCATAGCGTATTTTTTCAAATCTCTGCTTGAATAAAAAATGCAGAAAATAGACTCACTAACTTTGTTATTATTTCTACGTGAAAATTAAGAATACACAAAGTTAAGAAAAAATACCACGAACCTAAAGTTAAAAATCACACATTTGAGCTATCGCTTTTTCTAACGATGAAAAAGATTCGGGAAGTTGAAGCGTTCGGATACAAGAAATCGTGAATCGAATTTCAGTATTTTCGAGGAACCAAATTTATGATAAGTTTTCGTCTTTCACGATTTGCGATAATGAAAGAAAGAGGAACACAAATTGTGCTAAAATACGTGGTGTAGAGCTCGATTGACGAGGCTAAAGGGAATAGCTTCTCCTTCTTCTCTTTTGTCAATTCTACGATATTTTCAACATTGTCGACAAAGTCTTCTTTCGTTTGATAATTATCATATGCGTCGTAAATAGCTATTTCTATCTCCAAGAAATATAAAAAAAAGAATTATTATTAGAAGCCAGCAACAATATCTCAATTAGAATAATTCCATAGAGTGTGAATGGAATAGGTTGAAGGAGTAATCCGATATTCGCTCGATTTTTCACCCGTTTTCGAATTTTTATAAATAATAAACGTATGTGAGGATGCATACTTATGACATAAAAATTCGTATACCGACATCGGACTTAACTACTCAAAATTTTAGCTATATATTTATTTAATACGTGAAAACTCACTAAGACCGTATATTTAAAAACGAGTAGAATAATTGTCTTCAAGTATGGAAATGATCAATTAAATGTTTGCCAAAGTGGGTTATATCGAAACTAATACTTGGATGAATTCAACTTTGTAAATAAAAAAAACCTCAGATTACTTTTTAGTGTGAAATTTTTGGAGGTGTCGTATACTAAAAATTTGACTTTTCATTTCTTGTTCAGTACCATCTCAGGATGATGTTTTCCGTCAAAACTCATTCATAAATAAAATGCAAATTGTCCGTGATTGATAAGTTTTGCACGCTGAGATATCAGGAGTTTTTTTGGACATAGTACCGGAGCTGCCAGCCCATCCTCTTTTACATCCTTTAGCAATTGGGGTTTAAAGTTGGGAATTGTCAATGCCTCTAATTGTCATGAATGATGGTTTGGTAAGATCAAATTTGATATTTCACCCATTTTCAGGAAGCCATATTTCATGGTATAATCATGGAAAAGGTGATAAGAAAATTAGGCGATGAGCAGAAAGTTGCACGTTTTCGTAATCATTTATCAGTGATCATAGAGGCAAGAGGAAAATTGGAAAGCGGAAATAATCTGATAGCAAATTCGAATTTTATCAGATAAAAATTAATCATCTGGCATGAGCGACAAAACTATAAAACCGGCGCGACAATGTCCACAAAAGCACATAAAAACGAGTCATCATAATGACTTTATGGCTGCACCCGTGGATGAATGGAGTGAATTTGACATTTAGGATTTTTCAACATTCTTTAGTTTTCCTATTTTTGTTGGTTCGTTCTTCTAACTGAGGCAATTTGTGAGATCTTATTTTATAACGTCTCTGAGCTTTCTAATGAAGTTGAAAGTCTGGTTTAGCGCTGAAGAAGAAATTCTTCTGTGAGTTGTATTGTTTTCCCTGACACATTATTAATCTTCCATGTGTGACGATTTCATGCTATAATCCTTCCAGAAAGGGTTGATTTTCAGAATAATGGAAACTCAAGTTCAAACAGCACCTCGACATCTTCACATCGACAAACCAGACACAATGCAGACGGAGAAGGTTCACATCACCGTTGACGGGTTGGAACCGAATTGCAACTACAAATTGATGATGGTGTAAGTTGTTACAAAATTTTATGGCTTTCTTAATATTGACGTAAAAATTCATTTTTAATCTTCGGCGAGTTTGACTTGATATAAGTATTTGAATTTTGAAATTTATATTACAACATTTTTATATGAACGAGAATGCGCCTAGTCATGTGTGGTATCATATAATCATTCTTGCACCTAATAAGATCCATTCATCAAAACTGCTGATTAGAAGCATTAGAGGGACAGACCTCACATGACGAGCAACGCGCAACTTGCTAATGCATTGTTTAGACAGACTAAGAGCTGATAGTGGAAACAGTTCAACCAAAATAGAACGATCATTTTAGAATGTGTTATTTTGAGCCTGACAGATTTTTAGGAAATAATTTCACGAAACATCAATTTTTTGTGATTGTGAAATATTTCTAGCGAATAAAAATGGTCATTTCTCATCTAAGCAAATGAAGCATTACCTTGATTCAAGAAAGCAAAAGAGCCATTAAAATTCTCTTTCAGCCTGGATCACCTCTATGGTCAGCACAAGGCTTTCGCTGTTTTCAAGGCTGATTCGGCGGGATGCATAGATTTGATGACAGCCAAGCCCTTAAGGGGAACTTATTTCGGTAAGATCAAGAAGTGAATCTTCATTTGAAGGTACTTTTAGACGCCGATCCAATGGGTCTATTTATCTCTCAGATGCCTCAACCATCGTTCGAATGGGGTGGCTATGTCAAATGCACGCCTCCCATTCCGTTCTATTACGACTTGGCGTGAGCATTTACTGATATGATAATGTTTTTTCTTTATTTTACTCTTCTCTGAAAAACAAAGAAAAGCTTCATTCTAAAGTTTACGTGATAGTAAAAGTTTGCTTCTTCTATTTCGAATATCTTTGTACACAATGAGAGAAAAAGTTCCGCACAAATTCCACCTTATCATCTCTTTCACACCCACTGTAAAAGTTTACAACCATTCCTGTCATCGATTTATCACTAATCCGCATATTTTCATATTTTGATGATGGCACTTCCCTGTTTAGGCTGTATGACTCGACTGATAAGTTGATCGAGACGATGACAATCAAAAAACATTGGGTACATCCGTCTTTGCAGCGGACTGAGATTGAAGAGCACGGGTTCAGAGGAACGTTGTACAAACCTCCGGGTATGACATCAAAATGATCTTTTAGAAAAAATCGCAATAGTCAAATTTAAAAACGATCAGATCTGACATATTACACATCATTTTTAAAGTCCAAATCAGGGCTGTACGGAATTAACTTTTGAGATTTTCGGAAACGGAACGGAAACTTCTGTAAAGCTCTGACCCAGAATCCGGACCATATCTTTTTCTTACCATACAAACACATCTTATGACATCTACAAGCTCATAAATTCAAATACGAAGATTCAATATAATTGTGAAATAAATTCAAGAAAATTATTTCTTTAACTCTCTAATTCCAGGCGACGGTCCCTTCATCGGAATAGTCGACATCTCAGGAACAGGTGGCGGACTTCATGAGCACAAAGGCGCTATGCTGGCATCAGAAGGGTTCGTCGTGCTGTGCGTCGCCTATTTCCAGTACAAAGATCTCCCTTTCCACCTCAAGGATTTTGATATCACATATTTCAAGGTGAGTTAGTTTTTATTTAGAAAAAACTGTTCTGAATTATGATTTTCTTTTTCGTTACTGATTCTTGCATTTCGTGAGCCTTAGAAGGAATTAGTTGAGATCCTTCTCCTTAACTCAAATTCAAGTTTATTTTCAGAACTCCGTCAACTTTATGATGACGCGACCCTACATCCGAAAAGATATTGGACTTGGACTTCAGGGCGTCTCGCTTGGAGGAACACTTTGCGATTATTTGGCGATTAGACATCCCGAATTCAAAGCGATCTGCTCCATAAATGGTGCCTATGGAATCACATCCTACCTCGAGATGAAGGAGAACGGAATTGTCATGCCCCAGATGAAGTAAGTTCAACAAATTTATACCTAATAAATTTCTCAAGGAATTAATTGGAGCTTGAGAATTACAAGATTCTGGAGACCTTCATCAAATTGTATTAAGCTGAAGCTGAGTTTTTACAAAATTATCAAATCGTGATTTATTGTGAAAATATTCAATTTTGAAATTTGTTGATTTCAGAATCGACGACAGCCTGTACGAAATCAGGAACCACGTGTGGGTGGCCGATCGTTGCTTTAAGACCACTGTCGATTATGTCGCAGAGAACCCGAAGGATGATATCGAGTACGAGAAGATCCCCAAGGATTGCAAGTTTAGGCTCATTGTAAGTTCTTCCAAATATTGAATCTTCATAAAAACCTTCAATTGAGATTCTTCTTCCTGGAAGCCACATTTTTAGAATAATATCGCTACTACTTCATCCACTTTTCTGGGTTCAAAATTTTCTTCTGTACCCTGTTTAAATCAAATAACAAACTCTGAATACAATGAAATTATACTCATTGTCATATTTTCCTGCAAATTGTATCAAATTTCCTCCCATTAATCCCACTATTCACAGATCCGTTTGTTGTCAGTGACAAAGTCGGTTGTCATTGAGCACAAAAGCGACTAGAGAGTTGAAAAAATTAATGCTGAAAAACTGGCAATTCCTGTTCGCTCTTAAATATGCTATATAAATTATTTCGCAGAAAAATAATAATCTTATGGTTTGATCGAATGCTTTTCAAATTAAAATATATCAAGTTGCAAATGTAGAGCAGACATCTTTCTGATAGAGCAGCTTGTTGGCATCGTAAAATTGCAATTTACTGACTGTCTGGAATGGACCTTATTAGGAAACATAATTCAAGATATTTTACCAAAATAAAATTTCGTAAAGAAATCACTTCAAATTTTATTGAAACTTCAGGGAAAAAATTAAAGAGATAGATTTAAAAATTGCAGACTGCCGTCGATGATCTCTGCGCCGCTCCCATCGCTGCTAACACTCGAAGGTACAAGAAGCTGAAGGAAATGGGCATTCATGTCGAGCACGAAATGTGCAACGGAGGGCACATCGTGGAGCCTCCTTATTTTCCACATCATGACATGGTCTACTCCAAATACTTGAGTGAGTTTTAATAGCATTATATAACAAAGAGAAAAATACTTAATTTAAAAATACAAATAGCTTCACATTGATATTTGCGAAACTATTTGACCCCATACTGAAGTAGATCACCAACTTTTTGTCGTTACAAATAAAAATTGATTAAAACTTATAAGATTTCAGGCTCATTCAACGGCTATGGCGGCGAAGTTTGTTTGCACGGAAAGTCGCAGGAATACACCTGGTCCAGAACGGTCGACTTCTTCTGCAGATTCTTGGACAAGCCTAGGCCTCTCCCAGAGTGGAACCGATTGACGAAAATCATCAAACCAACTCGAGCTCAGCAAGTCGAACTCGTTAAATCACAAACGAAGTGTTATTGCCCTAAACTGTAGCATTTAAATTTATTGATATTAACCATTACATATTTTGTACAATTCCATTGATTCTTTGGAATTTTATTATGTCAAGTATTTGAGATTTGTACGTATCGGATACAGATACAAAATTGTATTGCAAATTGCAAATAAAGCTTTACGATTATTTTTCAAAATTTTATTTCTATTTTCGCATTTTTAATCATAAAAATTGATACGATTTTAAAATTATTGGTCCAATGAAATTCAACCCACTAAACTTTGGGACAGAATTTTTCGCAGTGATTTATCTAATCATCACTTTCGCTGCAATTAACAATGGATTACTTATTTACCTAATTCTAACGCAGACCAAACATAATATCGGAACCTACAAATGGGTGATCTTCTCCTTTGCATGCTATGACATTCTATATTCTTCGATATTTGGACAGCTGAAAATCGTAAGCATTAAAAATTTATACGGCAACCTGGAAGGGTAGTTGCATACGAAATAGTATGGGAAAAGATTCTCTACCCTACCAAAACCTATCCTACTTCGTATGGAACTATGCAACGATGCAACTACTCTTCCAGGTTGCCACTTATACAATCTTTTTCGTTTCAAATCTTAGTGCATTTTTGCTCAAAATGGATCATACATCGGATTTCTAGCAACATATCAGTTTGATGATCCCTATGTTGGGAGAATTATTCTTATGATCGACATTTGTACCTATATAATGAGCTTGACTATCATCGCTATTCATTTTCTTTATCGATATTTGGCTATTTGCAAGTAAGAATACACTATTTTTTGAGAAAAAAGTCGTATTTTTAGAGTAGAAAAATTAAAATGGTTCAGCACAAAATATCATGCGATGTTCTGGGTTCTAGTGTGCCTATCATTCAGCGTGATTTGGGGAACTTTAGCCATTTATGTGATGTATCCTGATAAAATTGTAGGGTCAACCTCAATTCATCCTCACATTCGAATTTTAGGTATTTGAAAATATGAGCTACGAATTTTATAAGACATTCTCAGTGCCGCTTGAAAATTTGACAATACTTGGAATTTCGTATTATGTGAGTATTTTATGAGAGGACGATTTTATAGACCGAAAATTAGTACACGCATAATGAGAAGAAAACTATCCAATGGGATACCGTAATAGGGATCATTGTGCTCACAATCTTGGTAATGACAACGTTTCTGGTCATCTGTATTTGTGGAATCATGATCAAGAGGAATATTAAATCGGCTAATATCTGCAATAAAACAAGGAAATTGCATGTAAGCGTCAATTTTCCTTCATGGAACATTTATATACTTTATTTAGACGCAACTTTTCCATGCCTTATTCGTTCAAGTTAGTGAATTTCAGTATCTATTTCAAATCCGACTTTTAGAGTACAGCTATTTTCTTCACGTCGTATCTCATTCCCCTCTCTGTATATCTTATGCCCTTGATGGATTTTTCAACGAAAGCGTAAGTAAATTGAATATTGCTTAACTTAAAAAAAGCCGATCAAATTTTAGTTATGGGATGCATATTTGCTCATTAATTTCGCTATACACGGTTGGAAATCCACTCGTTGTGATATGGATCATCAGAGATTACCGAGAATATTGCTTGAAGAAATTGGAAAACACCATCTTGAGCAAATTTTGCAAACTAATGAAATCGAAAATTGTCCCAACTTCACAACATTCGCATAGTACTACCAATGAAAGGGGATAATTGAAAATGATCAGACATGTCGAATTTTGCACATAAATTGCACATACCATTTGACCTTTTTTGACCAAATTGATATATTTACTATCACACCTAATTGTAAATCACATTTGAAGCTGAATAACATAAAATAGTAAATAAAAATTAACGTTATTCATAAACTTTGTACCTTGACGCTCACAATCAGTAAATCCTTATTCAAAAAATATTAAATAAATAAATAAATGGAATGTCATTTTCTCAGTTCTAATTTTCAAAGGGACCTTTTAATTATTTAAGTCCGAGGTAAAATTTGAAGAATTATATAGATGAAAGCATGGTAGTTGTATTATCATCGTCTAGTTTATAGGTTTGATACTATCAATCCAGTGTTTTAATAGTTCCAATGTATAATCCTCTGAATTTCGACACTGGATTCTTCTGGATTTGTTACTGTCAGATTTCTCTGTCAGCGATCAGCAACAGCTTTCTCGCATATCTGATTATCACTCAAACCCAGTCGAAAATTGGAACATATAAATATTTTACACTCGTGTTCGCAACTTATGATATATTCTATTCTGTCATTCTTGGGGTTTTCAAAGTGGTAGGTAAACCATTTTACAACATTTATGATTATCTACATAATTCGGAATTATCAGGAATATTGCCTGAAGAAGTTCAAAAATTCGATTCTAAACAAATGCTATTCGCCTATACGGACAAAAATTGTTCCTTCGTTACCAGTAGCTACGAATGATAGCTCGGACCAAAAAAAAATAGGAGTTATTTGAAAATTTCATTTTTTTAAATTTTGTGGATTAAAACAAATTTTTAGCATGCAATTTAAAGAATAAAAATTCCAGTAATTGTACTTCAATCTACGTCAGCATGTTTGAATACTAATATTGAATATAAGGAAATACTAAATAAAACCCCTGAAAATGAAATTTGCAAAATACGCTCAAGAAAAATTCCAAGATGCACTATTCTCACTAATTATTTATTCATGCGGGGTAATTTTCTAACAATAGGCCTTGCACATCCTAATTTAGGTCAATTCTATCCTCTCCAGTACTTTCGTCACTATTTACGATAAGATAATATGCTAAAATTCATCTTCGAGAGAAATTGCATAAATAGTGATTACGTTCGTTTTTTCTTTCTAAATTTCCTTTACAGGTGTATTCATAAAAGTCACCGTTTTTGAAATCATGGTTAGTCAATTAACTAATATCTATAGATTCAAGATCAGTAAATGGGCGTGAAATTTTATTTAATGAGAATGGGTAAATAAAGTAGGCATAAAATAGGTTTCTTAACTTTTTCTATTCAATTCGCATTTCTTAATGCAAAGCCTAACCTCATTCAATGGCATTTGATTAGCGCTTTAATCAAGAATATCTAATCATTCACACAAAATTGTGTGCTTCTGCAACAAAGTGACTCGACGAAACATGAATACTAAACCTCAAAGTATTTAGGTTTCAAGTTATTTTATAATTCATATATTTAGAGTCTAACCAAACCTATACTAATGTACAATCCAGCTAATTTTGAGCCATTATTTTTCTGGATCTGTTATGCTCAGATTTTCATTTCCGTAACAAGCAATGGATTTTTGGTTTATCTGATTTCTACTCAAACGAGATCTAAGGTCGGAACCTACAAGTTTCTAATGCTAATATTTGCTATTTATGATATCATATATTCCATTATTTTTGGTTATTTTAAAATGGTAGGTAGAATGTTTAATTAAAATATAGAAAATATTTTAGGCCCTTTTCGCTGTTAACGGTGCATTCGTTGCATTTTTAGTCACTTTTAAATTTGACATTTATTTTTTCGAAGTTCTAACCTTATTGTTAGTATTTTTCGTCTATTTCCAAAGCATGACGATCATGATTACGCATTTTGTTTATCGGTATATTGCTGTTTGCAAGTGGGTTTATTTCGATAAAAAATTACTGTAATGGTTAAAAATTTAGACCTCACTTATTGTATTGGTTTGAAGAAAAATCATACATAATCAGGATATCTGTATCGTGTTTTACAATTGGTTTATTGTTTAGCATACTTTTATATTATATTGCAGCGCCAGATGAAAAGGTTGATTTCAAAAAATCACAAAACTTATTAATTTTTAATCGATTCAGATCTATAACTTGATTGGGCCAAAGTTCAACGAAAATTTTCATGTTCCACTCCAGAATGTTACAGCTATTGTGGTTTTGTATTTCTATGTAAACACATTATATTACTTTCCTCTAGCTTATGTTTGAAAATTTTAGTTTGATAAAACTGGCGAAATGATAATAAATTGGTCTACCTGCATCGGTATAATCGTCATGGCACTATTCCTGACATCGTTGTTAGCCATCATGATACTAACCGCATTCGTAATTAAATATTATATACGAAAATCTCAAATTAGCAAAAGAACTAAAAAATTACAGGTATGGATAATTAAACTTATCAGAGAAAATAATTACCATTTTTTTGCAGTTCCAGCTTTTCTATGCACTAATAGTCCAGGTGAAATTCATCAGTG
Organism: Diploscapter coronatus; assembly: GCA_964036155.1. Classification (NCBI taxonomy): domain Eukaryota; kingdom Metazoa; phylum Nematoda; class Chromadorea; order Rhabditida; family Rhabditidae; genus Diploscapter; species Diploscapter coronatus. The sequence continues at coordinate 14,858,543 of OZ038422.1, forward strand.
TAGACTAAGAGATAAGCGACAATCATTTTTCAGAGCATGGTGATATTTTCTACCTCGTACATTGAACCCATGATAGAATTCATCTTACCGATTTTCAATATATCGTATGGAAAGTAAGTAAATGTAAAACATATTTGCGATGAGTGATAATTTCAGGTTTGGAGATTATATTTGTGTATTGATGTCGATTTACCCGATGATCAGTCCTTTTCTTGTCATCTCCATCATTCGGGACTATCGTGAATACTGCATGAGGAAATTGTATGACTCGATTTAAAGCGATTTGGAAATGACATGGCTTTTTGACAACAGAATTTTGATACTATTGGATAAACTGGGTGGATACCACTGAACACCAAAAATTTTGGTGCGCAGTAACCGTTCCCCTATGGGTTGAGGGGAGATCTAGCCAAGGATGAATTATTCATGTTGTTTCAAAATATTTTTTCTTTCAAAAAAAGTCACGCTATTTTCGAGTTTCAAGTTTTAGCCTAGTTTGTAAGTTGTTAAATTTCAGACATATTGCATCACCATCCAATTCATCTAGCCATAGTAGCCTCGAAAAATCATCAGGACAAATGTTCGTCGTCGTGAATAATAGAAAATGAATACCAAATTAATTGGCATAAACGATAAATTTCTTGAATTTTGTTTCGTTAAATTTCTTGTTCTGAGAATAAATGCATTTTCCGATTTCTCGTCTAAAGTATTATTTATCAATAGTCAGTTCAAAATATTAAATTATAGGTGACTTATTCAACAATAATAGTTTGATCTACGATTTTTATCTAGATAAACAGATACCATTTCGAATTTAAAACAAAAATTGTCTATGAAATTTAATCCTCTAAATTTAGAAGTACTGATATCACAGATGAAATTCAAGTCATAACTGATGGGCTATTTACCTATTTAAAACGATCGCCGGCACTTGATTGGCAGTCATGGTGGAAATTTCATTATTTTAACTCCATAAAGCAGCATGTGATTGTTTTCGTCAAAAATATTTTATAATTCGATAAATTTAGATAACATTAAGGCTAAACTAAATGATATATTTTATGGCATAGTTTTTGAAAACGCGACTTACTATCTGATCGATAAAAGTTTTGTTACATTTTATTTAGTATGTTGCGACAATTCCAAGTTTTCCTAAAAATTAACTTTAAAGAAAAAGTATAAATAGTGATTACGTTCGTTTTTCTTTCTAAATTTCCTTTACAGGTGTATTCATAAAAGTCGCCGTTTTTGAAATCATGGTTAGTCAATTAACTAATATCTATAGATTCAAGATCAGTAAATGGGCGTGAAATTTTGTTTAATGAGAATGGCTAAACGAAATAAGCATAAAATTATTTACCTATGCCCACTTTGTGACTTTTCATTTCTTAATGCAAAGCCTAACCTCGTTCAATGGCATTTGATTAGCGCTTTAATCAAGAATATCTAATCATTCACACAAGCTGTATCTACAATAAAATGACTCGATGAAGTATGAATATTAAACCTTAAAGTTTTAGCTTTCAAGTTATTTCATATTGCTCATATTTAGGATTCAACCACTTCAAAAATAATGTACAACCCAGCAAACTTTGATCGCTTATTTTTCTGGATCTGTTATGCTCAGATTTTCATTTCCGTAACGAGCAATGGATTTTTGGTTTATCTGATTTCTACACAGACGAGATCTAAGGTCGGAACCTACAAGTTTCTAATGCTAATATTTGCTATTTATGATATCATATATTCCATTATTTTTGGTTATTTTAAAATGGTAAGATGGTGATTAATACAATTTTATAGATGAATGGAAACATTGTATCAGATAACATACGAAATAAAATGAATAATAATCTTTACCCTACTCTCTATCTTATCCTAGCCTATGTTATTTCGCATGCTATGAGCTGCTATATTATAATGTTTCTAAATTTTTAATATTTTAAATTTTATTTTCAATATATTTTAGGCAGGTTTCGCTGTTAATGGTGCATTCGTTGCATTTTTAGTCACTTTTAAATTTGATATTTATTTTTTCGAAGTTCTAACCTTGTTGTTAGTAATTTTCGTCTATTTCCAAAGCATGACGATCATGATTACGCATTTTGTTTATCGGTATATTGCTGTTTGCAAGTGGGTTTATTTCGATAAAAAATTACTGTAATGGTTAAAAATTTAGACCTCACTTATTGTATTGGTTTGAAGAAAAATCATACATAATCAGGATATCTGTATCGTGTTTTACAATTGGTTTATTGTTTAGCATACTTTTATATTATATTGCAGCACCAAATGAAAAGGTTGATTTCAAAAAAATCATAAAACTTATTAACTTTGAATCGATTCAGATCTATAACTTGATTGGGCCAAAGTTCAACGAAAATTTTCATGTTCCGCTCCAAAATGTTACAGCTATTGTGGTTATATATTTTTATGTATGGATTATTTTTTGCAAATTTTAATCCAACATTTCAGTTTGATAAAACTGGCGAAATGGTAATAAATTGGCCTACCTGCATCGGCATAATCGTCATGGCATTATTCCTGACGTCGTTGCTGGCCATCATGATATTAACTGCCTTTGTTATCAAAAACCACATTCTAAAATCGCAGATTAGCAAAAAAACTAAAAAATTACAGGTATGGGTAATTAAACTTACCAGAGAAACTAATTAGCATTTTTGCAGTTCCAGCTTTTCTATGCACTAATGGTCCAGGTGAAATTCCCCAATGTAGACTAAAAGATAAGCGACAATCGTTTTTCAGAGCATGGTGATATTTTCTACCTCCTACATAGAGCCTATGATAGAATTCATTTTACCGATTTTCAATATATCATATGGAGAGTAAGTAAGTGTAAACATACTTGCGATGAGTGATAACTTCAGGTTTGGGAATTATATTTGCGTACTGATGTCGATATATGCGATGATAAATCCATGGCTGGCTATCTACATCATTCGGGACTATCGAGAATACTGCATGAGGAAATTGTATGATAATATTTTAGATTTTTTTTTTAATGTAAATTTTAGGCATATTCCGTCATCGTCATCAGAGTCATTAAGTAACAATAGCTTTGAAAAATCATCAGGACAAATATTCGTCGTCGTGAATAATAGAAAATCAACACCAAATTAATTGGCATAAACGATAAATTTCTTGAATTTTGTTTCGTTAAATTTCTTGTTCTGAGAATAAATGCATTTTCCGATTTCTCGTCTAAAGTATTATTTATCAATAGTCAGTTCAAAATATTAAATTATAGGTGACTTATTCAACAATAATAGTCTGATCTACGATTTTTTATCTAGATAAACAGATACCATTTCGAATTTAAAACAAAAGCTGACTATGAAATTTAATCCCCTAAATTTTGGAGTTAAATTCTTCGCAGTTATCTATACCATCATCATTTTGTCAATAACTAATAACAGATTGCTAATTTACTGTACCCTAACCCAAACTAGATCGAAGATAGGAAACTATAAATATGTGATGCTATGTCTCAGCAGTGTATGATATTTTATATTCGACCATTTTTGAGTATATGAAAATAATAGGTATCATAAAATTTATATAATTTTTTGGCTTTATTTTCAGAGTATTTTCGCTGTAAGCGGGTCATATGTAGTGTTTCTATCCACTTATCAATTTGACGATTTGAATATTGGAAAGATTGTCATTTTTATTGACATTTGCGTTTATTCCATGAGCACTTCGTTAATTATGATTCGTTATTTGTAGATATTTTGCGATTTGCAAGTATGGAATCTAAATTATCCCAATAGTATCGAATTTTAGGGTTGAAAAATTGAGATGGTTCAGTAAAATTCAACATGCAATAATGTGGCTTTTGATGTGCATCTTCTTCAGTACTCTTTGGGGTGAATTTGCGAATTATGTCATGTATCCAGATAACAATTTTTTTAAAACATTTATAAAAAAAAACATAATTTTAGATTTACGAAACTGTAGGTTCAAAGTTTAATGAAATTTATCATTTACCTATGGATACAATCTCATTGGTCGGTGTTTCATATTATTATGTAGGCAAGAAAAATATCAACTTGATTATCAATTATTTCAGTATACTATATACAAAGGATAGAAAGAAGAAAGATAATAAGATGGAAAACGACAATAGGAGAATAATTTAAATTGTGTTTTCAATTATGTTTACTTTTTTGATAATGTGCATCTGTGCGATGCTGATCAAGCGGGATATCAGTAATAAAACTAGGAAGTTACATGTAGGATAAAATAACAACATTTGACCAATTATTCGGAAATAGATTTTAGTTGCAACTTTTCCACCCACTATTTTATCAGGTACAAGTTGAAGATAATGTGTTTTTTTCTAATGATTCATATTTTCAGAGCATAATCATATTCTACACCTCCTATATGACTTCATTATCTGCATACATTATACCTCTGCTAAACTTCAATATGAGCTGGTACATTTTTGCAGGATAACTCAATTTTCGGATATTTAATCTAGATACGGCATTTGCCTGTGCTCGATAATCTCGTTGTACACGATAATTCGATACTGATGATGTATATTATCAGAGATTTCCGGGAATTTTTCCTGAATAGAATCAAAAATTCGATCTTGAGCAAGTTTTGCAATGAAATGGGAAAAATTGCACCATCTAGCCAACTTTCTCAAATATCATGGCTAATAGATAAATAGGAATACCATAGGTCGCAGAAAATAATTGTAATCTGTGTTAACAAGACTATTTCCTGAATTGATGAATAAAAATTAACCACGCAATTCTATACAACTACAAGCTAAATTCGGGGCAAAATAAATAAATAGATATGGACAGAAAACGCAAGTAGTTTCTCAAATTTGATGCTGGTGGGATCTTATAGCTTGAAATGTGTTATCGCCTCGATTGATAAAAAGATTTTTAAAATTTCTGAAAATGTTTTCCAAGAATAGAACCAAACTCTTCTTCCAAAGTTTTGATATTCAAAAACCGCCCATTTTTCGAATTCTTATCTGCCTTTTGACAAAGTGAAGCACTCATAATTAGATTCATCTCAAAATGCCTGAGGCATCTTTGAAGACTAAGAAATAACGATGAAAAATGAGAGATCACCAAGAAAACATAAAATAAAGGAATAGAACAATTGCGTAGTCAAAAGATGCGAACATGAGATAAAAAGTGCTTCTGTTTTACTCAATTTACCCTCTGACAACTATAGTATTTCCTCTTATCTACTATTTTCCCTAATTTATGTTTCAATCCATCTTTCTTGAGTTCGATTTTCTCTATGTGAAAAAATAAGTTATTTTATTGAGGTTTAGATACTTTTTATAAAGTAGCAAATTTCAAGCATTTTTCAGATCACCGAAGGTGTCATTCTCTTTAATTTATGCTCTAGTCCTATCCGTCCCTAATTCGATTTCTTATTTATGTGAAGAAAAAACATATCCTGCTCTGTCATCTTTCGGGCTCATTTTTCGTTTTGCATTCGATATTCCTCCTTTTAACATTAGAATGCTCAACGCGACTTTTCACGTACTCTCTTTTTCACAAGCATTTGAAATTTCAATTGCGTTAATTTGCAGACTTTAAACAAATTAATTTTAACGGAATGTTCATCACATTTTCTTGCAAAGAGAGTGCTCCGATATTTTACTGCATTTAGACAAAAAGAGTTTTGTGCAAAGGCTAAAATTTCAATTTAAATCGGCGAATGTCTTTATTGCGATTTCCAATTATATTGTCATCTCCATAGTGATATTAAAGTAAACATATTCAAGTTGTTCGAATTAAAAAATTTAGGAGCCTCATTTCAACAAGCCACACATGAAATGTTGGTCGATACGATATTCTCGATAGTACATTGGTCGTTGAACACAATTGGGTTCGTTCTAAACTCTCTTCTGATTTATTTGGTTCTATACAAAAGTCCTAAATCCATCAAGAACTATTCGCTACTGATTCTAAATTTTGCACTCACTGACCTAGCATCAAGTCTCTGCGATTTGTTCATTCAAAACAGGTAATTTATCTGATTTAAAATATATATTTTTAAACAAGATTTTCAGAACAGTATCAAACGGTATTTTCATTGCTCTAATATCAAATGGATGTTGTACAAAACTTGGATATCAAGCCTGTGAAATTGGGTAAGTTTTGAAATTCGATGCAACTCAAAATAATTCAATTTCAAACAAACAAATCCCCAAAATGCCTATTTTGGCTATTATCTTAAAAAAAAAACAGTCGAATTTTAGGTACACATTATCGCTGCATTTCTACGCTCATTGGCTGTGGTCATTGGTATTATCGTTTCATTACCGATATTACATATTATTTAACTTCCCTCCGAGTCTGCGAAAAATGACGACCATCTTTCTACTCGCATGTTTTCCGACCTTAATTCAAACCGTAAGTGTCTACTTCATAAACTAGTGCATTTTCAGTTTTCATATAATTAATTCTTCGAAATTAATTTAGCTTTTGCAGAACTTTAAGAACGAAGATCATAAAATTAATTTACGAGTTTCATTATTAATTCCAGACATTTTATTTCAAAGATCCAAGAGCTATATCAGTAATTAATCTTGAATAACTTTTAAACTTTTCCAATTAATAATAAATTCAAAAATTACAGTACCTCTTGTGCTTTTCCTACGATCCTCCAGATCAAGTTCGAGCAACCTTGAAAGAAATCTATCCGGATGAAGATTTCTCCCATAAAACGGTTACTGGAGCCAACGATATGATAAAATGGCCCAATATCTACGTGGTTTTGCACATGGTATGATTGTTTTTATTTAATAGTTTGACCTTCTCAAAATTACTTCCTGAGCAATAACAAGCATAATTTTCATGAGACGTTCAATGTTTTTACTTATTAAAAATATAGCTTCCCCCATTTTATTATGTAGAATATATTCGCATAATTCTATTCTATTTTTTCTTCTATGGATTAGATGATAATACTAATATCTTCAAAATAATCTAATTACTTTTATGCTCCTTCTCGTTCTTTGTTGACAACGTCCCCACACTTCCTGATTGTCTATTTCCAGTCATTTCTCACGATGGGACAACGTGCTTTGCATGTCATTATTACTCGATTAATTTTTGTTCATGTTAATTTGTCAAAATGCATAGATGTTTGTTGGCAGTAGATGTGGAGTATGAACTATCCTGGAATAATATGAATTATGAGCTTCCTGAACCTACATGAAGTGTTATTTTTTTGAATTATAAGCCATCTAAGAATAGCATTTTAATTCATGTTTAGAATCGAGTTCTGCAAATTAAAAATTCCACTTTAGACACTTCCAATTACTCCTGTCTATATAATTATTTTGATCCTGAGGAAGCGGATTATCGATTTTCTAGAGAGTCACAATGAAGCGTTGTCGAAACAGAAGAAGTCCATGCATCACCAGTTATTACGGGTAATCATATTAAGTTTATAAATCTTTACGAGAGATTTCTGAGAGTCACTTGGGATGTTATGACAAATTTCTCATCACAAATATCATTTTCTATCTCTAAATCACTATTTAAGGCCCTTGCGTACCAGGCCATGATACCATCTTTCTACCTGATAGCTGTCATTGCGTTTTCCCTGGGCATGTTCAAAATCGTCGTCCATCCGTTAGTGGAGTACACGATTCATGTATCCTTCTTGTTCGTGCCAGTTCTGTCGCCGATTTCTTCGCTGATTTTTGTCAGACCATATCGAACGGCAATTCAGGTACATTTTCTACACAATTTAACTTGCGATAAATTGATTTTTTTATTAAAGAACTCAAACACGCCGAATAGAAAATTTTTCATACAACTCATAAAATCATTTTTATTCCCTCTAATATTTTCAGATTCTTTATATTCTAATAATTTCATTTTTCAGAAGCTGCTGAACCAAGTTGGTTTCAAATTCACGCTTCAACATCGACGTAGTACGCAATGGACTTCGATATCTGCCGGAGAGCGACAACATTACAAATGCAACGATAGGGAAACTTCGAAGAGCGATTCAACGACTTGATTGATAGTCAAAATACACAAGCTGCATATCATAAATCAAAATGTGATATTTTAATGTTTAATATGATAGCGTTATCTTTACGATCTTGAACTTGTGGTTTATTTTTGCCCTGTGGCAAAATCAACAACCTACTAATGAGAATAAAAATGTCAAAACTGAATAGTGGGTTCGATAGCAGATGTATTTCGCCCAATAAAGAAAGTTCATTATTGAAGTCATTTGTGATTAGTTTCAGAAGCAATTCCTCATATTTTATGCACAAATATGATCATTAGCACTGCATATAAAGTTTGCTTCGTTTGCAAAATCTAAAACTTAGCAGATTAGATTTTCATCTTATTAAATACACCATATTAATGTGCAAAGAGGATACCATATTTTACATCATAAACTATTCGAACATTTACTTATTTAAGAAGATAGTTTCTGTATTTTCAATTTTATCGTCGATATTTTCAATTTATATGTTGCTATTTCGTCTGCCTAAGCAGAGTCAAGAATTTAGAAAATATTTATTGGCAATTCAGGTTAATTTGAGAACTTTTTCTTTCGTTTCAAACTTTTGATAAATTGATGAAGAAGCAAATCTTTTTGCCATTTCTTCAATGCAATATTTTGTGTCTAATATCCTACATCACATTAAAATTTTGTTCAAAACAATGATTTTAGACTACGGGTTTATGTTGTGATATTGTTTTCAATGTTTTGATCGATGCGCGGGTATTTCCGCCTAGTGGTGCTGTTATGATAACTTCATTTGTTCCAAATTTGTCCCCGAATTTGGCAATTGTAAGGAATTATTGATTGACAACTTTGGAATTTTATTATCTTAGACATTATTGATGTTAACGCATATGCTTTCATGCTGGACAATTGGACTTGGTTTAGAGTACAAGCACAGAAAAATCTGCTCGAAACATTGTGTAGGTCATCATAGATTTAAAAAAAAAAACTTTTGTTTAGAAATTTTGGATATTTCAAAAACACTCCAAGGCATTGCATACCTTGATAGTTGCCGAATCAATATTTCTATCGATACTTGCTTATTTCATTTCAAAGCCGAAAGAAGACGTTATGAGATATGTTGATCAGGTTGATAATTGGTTGAGATGAATAATAATATTTACATTTGTCGATATTTCAGAATGCTGACATACTCAACTGTTACGGTCCAGAAATTTACGATAACATCATTTTATTGGAATTTGGTATTTGGCAATTTAACTTATTCATCGCTCTACTTTACATTTACGTTATGTTTGGAGTGATAGCAATTATAATTCTTATGTATCACACTCACGGTTCGCTTCGAAAGCAGTCAACTCTGGGACAATTCTCAACTAGAACTATGGAATTGCATAAGAAAGCCGTACGTTCGCTTATGCGGCAGGTGAAACCATTGTAAACGTGCTATTTTTCATTCGAAATGAATTAGTTAATAAAAAACTAAGAAAATTTTTCTTTCTATCCCATGTATACCATTATAAGAATAATGCTGACTAGCACAACTCATATCTAAAATTATCGAAAGTAATCTAATTTTCAGATTTTCGTGTTCACGGTAACCGTAATCGTTCCTTTACCTCCAATGGGTCTGTATTATGTGCCACAAAACTTCTTCAACTTCTCAAAATATACCGGTAAAAAATCGACCAATTCATCGAAACCTTGAAAAATTAATTTCAGTTTTTATATATTTCTGCCTGATCATGGTCACCTTTCATAACCCACTCATGACTTTGGTGATGCTTTACTCAATGAAACCACAAATTGTCGAACTCTTCAAACGTTGTCTAAAAATTGCAAATACAGTAAAAACTAGCGAAAGCGTCAGTGTTATGGGTGCATTATATGCTCGGGAAAATAGACGACGATAATAAAGAAGTTTCAAATAGATTTATTTCAATATTTACAAACTGAGCAAGAATCAATATTGAGCATCATCATATTCATTCATCACTTTGGAAACATCTGAAAAAGACAATTTTCGAATAGTATGCATGGAAATCATTATTTTGGTAGTAAAAAAATTCTCAAAATCGAAATAAAAACGTAATTTTTAGAGCATCATTGAATAATAAAAGAATATTCAAACTAGCTAACATGCGTAATTTTCTTCTAATTTTTAAAAATTTTAACACAGCTGAAAATCGCTTACCTATAAACAATAAATGATAGCGATAACAGGACGGATGTGGCGAGAATACCGATGCAGATTTGAGAGAGTACGTCGAACGTGAATTCGGCCTGAGCGTCCATGCAGTGGCATTAATTATCTACAAATTAATTTCGGATTATTTATATGTTCGAAATTGTATGATTTGCTAATTGGAAAGTGAAGGATAACATACTGAAAGAATTTAGTGGTAGAGATTATCAAGAGTGTCAGAATAAAATGGCTATAATTAAGAGAAAAAAGTTATTCCGTTCTTTTCATAATTTGTTAGGAATCTCTAAGAATTCACCAAATTTTAGCCTAGAAAAGAGCTAAAAATAGGTAATTAAAGATTTCGCAGGTAAAGCTGTGAACAGAGATGAATTATACTAGTGGCGATCTACGAATTTGTAAGATTGTCCACAATGTGTTGAGTACAAAGTGAATTGTTTGAAGAATGCAAGAAATGAGAAGATGCAGAAAGTAATTGCCAGCTATTCACTTCGACAGGTCCTTGATCTCTAGCTTGATCGCACAAGTGGATTAGCGCAAGCAACAATCTTACTTTTGCAAGATGATCCATCCGAATACAAAGTTGAGCGTGCATTTTTAAATTGAAAATCAATTTTAAGATTAATTCCAAACATTCTATAAAATAAAAAATGTTTAAACATCTAACCTTTCAAATAGCTACGTTTTAGTGAGGAAACAAATTTTTAGGTATGTAGAAATTTTTTTAGAATCAACACTGATCAATACCTAATATTTATTCAATGAAAAGGTTTAGCTATATTAATTTCGAAAAATAGAAGTTGGTCGAGGGAGGATCAAGATTTGGATAGAGAAAATACGGGGAAATAGGGGAAGAAAGGGAGAAAATCTGACATGTTTGTGGCGCGATTTTGAGCGGAAGCTATTGCGCAGTCGGAATGACATGTACGCAAACAAATGACCAGATAGAGAAGAGGATCAGGAAATTAGATACGGAGGGATTTTGATGATATTTCTCATTTTGCACAAAATATTGCAAATTTTTTCTACCTCCTTTTTGTGTGGATAATAGCTTAGGAGTTGTTTAAAATCGAGTTGCTTCATACTGCTTTCATATCCTCGAAAAATGTTTAAACTGTTTCTAAAAATCGATACGAAATAATAATGGAATACTGTGATTCATGATCACCAGGTATAAAATAAATTTATTTTGGAAACTAATAAGTGATACCATTTAATGACGCAACAATAACATCTGTTCTATCATAATGAAATAGTTTTCAAATAAAATTAGAAATTTATGACGACTTCAGAAAAAACGAACTATCGCGCCGGAATAATCACAATGACAGTGGTACCTTCAGCGTTCGCGGTTTTCTTGATTTTCTTCAACCATCTCCTCAAGAGTCCAAAGATTTGTCGTCTCATCGAATAAAGCATCAAAAATGTCGTGAATGGATTGTGTAACGCCACCATCGTCTCGCAGAAATATATCATTACTAAAACTTGTTAAATTAAAAAAAAATAATAATTAGAAATTTCAGACGGTTGTATTTCGAAAAATTTAAAATTTCCGGCGGAACATAATACAATGCCATCGGCAAAGCGGGTAGAACAACGGTTATTCCAAAAACGAAGCTCTAAACTCCACATTCATAATTATAACCAGGAGGATTAAGATTCATTAACAGACTTGCTAGATCATTTTCAAAATGTTAGCACGTATAAAGAAGAGGATGGTACTAAATATAATTTGAAAAAATATTTGTCTTCAATATTTTTCAAAGCATAGGATATATAATTGGCTCATTATGGTGGGAACAAATCAAATGCAGACAAAACTATTACCTGTCTCAAAAGGGAAAACATTGATTGTTTGTGTAGTTGCATGGTTTTAGTCGAAAATCGCCCGCTAGAATATTGTCGTCGTAGAGAATTGAATGTATGAAAGGTTAGAATTGTGAAAACGATTGCGCCAAACAAGCCATAAGAATACAGAATGACGAAGAAGACCGTGAACTGCCAACGGCCGAATTCGAGTAAGATAATGTGCTTGTAGACATCCGGACCGAAACACGATAGTTTCCCCTGGTTCTAAAAGACGCCTTATTTTAAAATAAATAAGTTTTGTAAAAATTTTTACCTACTAAAATTTTACCTCATTTTCTAAGATGAATGTCAGAATAGATTTTTTAAAATAATATTATGAGTTAACAGCGATAAACAATGTTTACCTCCTGAACATATTGAATGACGTCTTCTTCAGGCTTCGAAATGAAATAAGCGAATATTGACAAACCAATCGTTTCGGTAAATAATATGGCAACAAACTTGTTGGCATACATTTGACAGCACCAAAATATCTAAATCATCATCCTAAATATAAATGCAATTTTGAAAAATGTAACATACGCAATCTGTCGTACAGATTTTCTTGTGCTTGTATTCTAAAGCGTGGGCGATAGTAAAGCATGACAATGCATGTGTAAGGAATAGCAGGCTCTGAAAACTAATTAATAGCACAATATTTTTCATAAAAAATTCTTACAATTGCCAAATTCGGTGATAATCCAGGTATAAACGAAGTGATCATAACAGCACCTTTAGGCGGAAATATCCTTATGTCGAATAAAATATTGAAAACGATATCACAGCACAAACCCGAGATCTAAAGATTAATGCTAAAGATGCAAAATATTTTTTTCACCTGAATATTCAATAAATACTTTCGAAACTCCCGCATTGCATTAGGAAAATTAAATAACAATACGTAAATCGAAAATATCGCTAGTGAAATGGATATTGATGACCCCAACTTTTTGCAAATGAATATAGTCTCATATTGAACGATATAAAATATAGGCTCCTCATCACACATTTATCTGATAAATGAAAATAAGTTGTGATAAATTAAGATATTATAGGAAATATGAAACACTTTTTCTTTGAATTCTAAGTAAATGGAGACAATGTCAAGCCAGTTAATGAGCACAAACTAATAATGAATTCTGTTGAACTTTCTTTGTTTTACGAAATAATGCACCTGTTCTGGTTTGCATGATTGAAGAGATTTTTAAGATTTGATCGTGGTTGATTTCTTTCAAGTTTGAATTTTGATTCATTTGATTGATTGTTAAATTTTATCCATTTTTATCGACTTTTCACTACTGTCTTGCTCATGAGAGATAAACAAAATCGACAAAAATCGCAATATACAATTTTCAGTCCAAATTCGCATGCAAAACGATAGCCTTATCGAAATAACTGATATGATCCAAGATACTTCCACTGATTATTGAATTATCGCTATATATTTGAATCATCATCATCTGAAAACTACACTTATTCTCAAAAAGGTAAGTTTGCACAATTTTCACCTGCACAAACAACGTAGGTTTCATTGACTTTCATATTACTGTCGTAAAACCTTCAAATGCTATGTTCGTAATTTATTTGTCTACAGATTTCCTAAAAATAACTTCAATTACTTCAGCTTTATGACGATAATAGCCTAATTCAGTGGGTGGTACTAAGCCCTTAGAGTGGATAACCCGAAAATGAACATCAAACTGAAATTTTCAAATGTACTTAATTTTAAAGAAGAAATAAAAAGTTGATCATCTAAAGCCTCCGCAAATTGTTTGTCCCAGTTCTAGGCTCACAAAAAGTAATCAATTTATATCGAACTATTTTCTCGAAGGTTGAAAATAGAAGAGCAGATCTAAAATAATATCTGATTCTGTAGGACACATTTGTAAAATGAATAGTGAACCCTCCTTATTGTTCTGACTCTTATATTAATTTACTGAATGACAAAAGATAGCCACTTTCTAGTCTAAAAGTGAAAAATTATCATTAAAAAACTTTTGAAAATCGCGCTAGAATCTCGTTTGCTGATGATAAGAGCAGAAATTTACGCATTTCGAAATAAAATTGATCACAATACGGTTTCAATCTTTCGTTTTTATGAAAACAATTATGGAGAATATTTTTGTACCTTTATGCAAATTAGCATTATGACTCATGAAAACCTGAATTTTGTTTAAATAGTTCGTGATTTAGGTCTGTTGATAACCTCTTCCTTCCGATCTAAGTGAAATGGAGGATAACAAATGGTCTGTTGCAATGCTCCAACAAATGGCGCAAGTCAGAGGGTGCCCATTTTTCATTTGGTAAATACATCAATTGAAAGCACCAAAATAACAAATTCAAGCACTTATATGACTTGCTAACGTTTATATTTTTCTTCAACATTTTATCTAAACAATATTTCGTCTACTTCACGATTTTATGCAAAATTCCGACAATTTCCTAAGATAATGAAATTTTGTTTTAATTATCTAAGATTTTAGAATGCTCCGCATTATTGCACTTGCAACTATAATCGGCTTGGCTCATGGATTTGTATATAGCAGTAAATTATTATTTGCCCAATTTTGCAATATTAATTCCTTTTATAATTTTAGTCAAAGGCACTGATGTGAGAGTTAACATATACCCATCCCTTTTCGACGGACTTTCTTCGGATCTGAAACCACTCGTCGATCAGGTCAATAATTTAAAACCATTTTTCTAGTCTTATTTTCTTCAGTATATAAACTTTTAGGCTGCCCAAATTATCCTTGAAGATCCTGATACGAGTAGATTACTTTTTCGCCTAATTTCTGAAATTCTCAAACAATTTCGATTTCAGGAACCTCGACTGTCGGGAAAGACATTGAAGAAATTCGCGCAAAGATCGACAAATTGGTTGAAGCTAAAGCCAAAGGAACGAAATTGGTATTGAAGTTTAATGGACATTATGAGCTCCAATCACTCTTTCCACCAAATTTGTGTACAAATTAAAGAACAATTTTGATTAACTGTATTGGGTTTATTGGTGATTGGATGAGGACAACAAAATACTATATTTTCAATGAATGATAATAATATTCCGTAAAAATTCGACTTTAGCCAGCCAACACCAATGACGTCATCGCGAAATTGCTCAACTTAAAGCAAGGCTATAACGAAGTTGTCTACCCGAAACTCGACGAGAAGGTATTTTTCAAATAAACTTAAACAGTAGAATAAAAATTTAGGGAAAGGCACTCTTCCAAGACTTGGAGAATCTCATTTTCAAAAAGCCCTACACGTTTGCTAACATGAGCTTTGACGCTCAAATGGGTTCGGTGAGTTAATGGTTGCAACTTGCAAGTTTAGCAACGATTGATTCTCGAAATTTTAGATGAAAGCCATATGGAAGAAGTACTCCGACGACGATCTTCTAAATGCTGGATACGGCTTGAAGACAATTCAGGTTAATATAACAGTATACTTTTTCCTAATTATAACTCTATATCATGATCTAATGACACCATGCAATCTTCGTTCGAATTTAGTCTAAATCAAAGAATTTTTGAGGTAAAGTCAGGTGTAATAAATTATGTGGGTGTTGATCAAGATTTACAAAATCTTCATAATCATAAAAAAATTTCTCTCTTCTAGAAAATTGATTCCAGGAGCGATTCCATAATTCCAAACTCGCCGATGCCATCAGACAGATGAAATCTAACTGAAGAAGCTACTAGAATCACCTTCATATCAGGAACAATGATTTGAGGAGATTATCCCCTCATTTAGCTAACTTCAGCTACTTTTAAAAATAATATTATCATGCTTTGTGACATTTATTTTGAGTTTTGCGGATAAATTGCTTATTCGATAATCAAAGAATAAAACGTAATATTAATTGAGGTGGACCAGTCAAGATATTTTGTTTCAATGAAAGTAAACTTTATTTGAAATTGAATAGATCACATAATATTCCAAGAAATAACGATAGCTCTTCTACTGATGTCGCCAAAACGTCTCGCCGGAATCTTCATTTCTTCCCCATGGCTAATCCCATAAGAGCACCTAGGATTTAACATTTTAATTTATTATATTTACTCAATCAAAATATTATTAATTAGAATAATAGCTTTCGTTTCGCTTCAAAAATCACTAGAAAATATCTTTTTGCAGAGTTTCAGTGTCGAATTCTGTAAAAATGTAGATCATATCTTACCACCAATCATCCCTCCAATAGGATTATAACCCATACCTGAAAGTTTATTCTTGATATAAAAATAAATTAACAAAAATTTCATCGTACCACCGTATCCCATACCTGAAAATATTTCGTTGATATAAAAATAAATTAATAAAAATTTCACCGTACCACCGTATCCCATACCTGAAAATATTTCATTGATATAAAAATAAATTAGTAAAAATTTCACCGTACCACCGTATCCCATACCTGAAAATATTTCATTGATATAAAAATAAATCAACAAAAATTTCACCATACCGTAGCCATATGGGCTGCTGAAATTCGATTTTAAATACATTATCGTTGAAAGTTTTAAATATTGAAGTTTTAGCAAACCATGAAAGGGTCAAAATTAATTATTTTTATTATATCAGATCTACTTTCGAATTATATAAACTCTAGTTTTAATGATATCCAGTCTAGAATAACTCACTAATATCCATATTGAGCATCAATGGCTACAGAGAGCATAGCGATGATGCAAATAACTGCCAAGATTTGGATTTTCATTTTCGGGAAAGAAATATTTTAGATTTGATGATTTAGATGAGAAATAACTCTAGGTGCGAATCAAATGACTGATATACTGATTTGATAAATAGGTATATGTATGGTCCACTCCCTGTATCGTCTCTCAACAGCAGAATAATCTTTTCGTCTCTATTTTCTTCACACTATTTCCACCTGGAATGGGAAAATAGTATGAGAAGAAGGAGAGCGGAAAAGATTTCTTTGCCGCTTAGAAATGGGAAGAGTAAGATCGGGGACAGTAAAAACGGTGAATTCGTCGAAAACTCAAAGCATTTTTTGTTCTGTTCCCCCGAGAAGATCGTTAAGTCACAATATCATTGGTCATTGACGCAATCTGATGACCGATAGGGTTATTAATGATCTTCTGATTGATATTGTTTGGAAAACTAGAAAAATTCATGTCAACAATAAGGCGAAATAGAATTGGAAAAGAAAATCATTAAGAATTGTCGATATCAAGTGATTATTATTTCGTAGTTCTTATTTTTTTTAATTTTCAAATAGAGCGTCAGAGTTATTAAGAATTTTTTACTTGATATGTTTTGGTTTATTGTATCTAAGAAAAGTCACGTTTTGTGTACTCAAAAATCAGACAATAATAAATAATATGATGTGATTCATCAGAAAATATCAGCTAGTCAAGCGTTGATTTGAAAAAAAGAAACTCTGAACTACTTGCCTTTTATTACTTTGATTAGACAATTGCCTGGAGTCGAATGTAACTAATCAAAATGACACTGATATTGGAAAATATCGAATTTTTCTGCAATTTTTATGTCCGGTCACAATTTTTATATTTGTCCTAGACAAAGGAACTACAAGACTCGTTTCTTATCTGACCTGAAAAATGGGTTTCAGCAAATTAGAAATTACATCACGATCTTTTTATTGAAAGAAAAATGCCGTAATAATAGTCATTATTTCAAAATATCGATTTTTAGTTGATATAACGACCAAAGTGTAATATGAAAGAGAAAAATTGTAACATTTCAATTGAAAGAATACACAATTTCAGCCGGATTGGTATACAACAAGCGGGTGAACTAGCATTATATCAAAATGTATGGGGTGATGCAAAACTTGCTCGTCACTGTAGGTTTCGGGGTGCAGGGTGGCTTTTGAAATTTGATCCCCCGATACTCGGAACCGAACGTGAAAATTTCGGAAAAAGCCCGGAACTATGACTTTCAAGTGGAATATAGTTAGTTAACGTTAAAAAAATCTCGAAAAAACGAAACTTGTCATTGGTCACCTTTTGATTGAACCTCTCGAAAAGTCTTAAACAAATTAAGCCTTATTTTTGCAATAATCATAATGATTTATAAAATGTTCTATGAATAACGATCAATATTTAACGTCAAAGTCATCTTATTCCTGTTCTTTTCGAATTTAGTTAACAATTCATCATTTATCATCAATACTGTTATAAATTTTCCATTGTTTATTGATTTATTATTGCTCTTTTTCGCCCAAACACACACATTTTCCACACGGGTAAGTAGGCCAATAGGCCCTCTTCATGTAGCAGCACTTTCCGCTGCAGCTTACTGTTTCGTGCATGCACTGTATTTTCCTGGTTGACCCATCAGCACGCTGGAATTATGCAGTTATTTGAAACATAAACGTGTCAGAGCGGATTTTCCCTTTAATTTTCAGATTCGAATTTGTAGAACCACAAAATATGGATCTGACAGTAGAGAGCGCAAGTGCTTTTTCAAATTTGGTGTTGGTGATATTATGGTGTGTTCATACTCCGCTCATGCTTACGCGAGCAAAAAAAATCCTACGTGGTTTAAATGAAGTTAATAAAATTGATGGGTAAATAATGTTTAATTATTGTGTTAAAGTGAAAAATGTAATATGTGCAAAAATCGATAAATTATGAGATAAAAATGAATTAATAATCAACCTTTCGGCGTTCCAAAGTATTTAATCGAGGTAATCTATGCTCGAAACCACTAACAGTTAGAATCAAAACAAACGAAATAAACAATACCAGGAATTTCATGTTCAGTTCCAATTCTAACCAGAAAAGTAGTTCTCTATTTTCTATTTAAAATCTATCGATTTATTATGTATCTGTAATGATATGCATGAATTTCAAATCATCTACATTCATGTGTGGAATTTCATAATTTGATTGTTATTTTTCATTTTTCATAATTCCATATAATAAAATTAGCCATTATTTTTCTGTGATGTGCACATGCGATCTGTAAATGCAGACGGTTACCAATAGCAACAGTACAACGTAGACGTTTGCGCTCGCGAAAATTTTATGAGACAACGCTTTTAGACATACTAAAATATCTACTTCTGATTTTTTCACTTTGTAAAAATATATAGTCAGAAAGTCTAATTTTACCTTTCTCCCTAACATAGAATAAAGAATTTTGCCCGTTCTGAATTTACGATCCATCATATTCAAGATTTAATAAGAATTTTGTATCGTCCCCTTGTAAAAAAGTGGGGAAGTTATGTTGCTAAGAAAAAAATTGTTGCATAAAGAATGTTAGCATTTATCGAACATTAATTGTCCTTTTAATCATATTCCCATTCTTGAACGGTGTTTGATAATCTTCAAAGATAAGAATGCATGCAAAGTACTTGAAAATATCATTCTCTATCTTCCCTTTCATAACTATTGATTTCACTTTCATGAATTCATATTTCATTATCAAATTTATAGTTTGCATATTGGGTGGGACAAAATCGTAGGAATTTTGGGAATCGATGATTATTTTCCGTTTCAATTATTATTTTCTTCCAAAATTTATGATTTTTAATTATCATAAAAATGAATTTCATGGCCAGATTATGTTTCAACAAGTTTAAACTCGCTAAAATAACAGGTTCTCGTTAATCTCTTATGAGTGATATCGATTTTTTCTACCTAAAAAATAAAGAGTTGGTATTCAACATTCTTTTATATATGCGTCATTTTCCGCTTCCGATATTATTCATTTTTCATCCTTTTTTCCGAAACATCATGAATTTCATACACTTCGAAAAATCGCGCATCTATCAAGACTTTTATGTTATTTATGCAATAATTTTCTTTATAAAAAATGTTCTATTATTTTCTTGTAAATTAAATTTTTACCGCATTCTCATCTTAAGTATTTTCATTAGTGCTTCAGATTAAGAAGGGTATATTTGTTGTTTCAAGAACATGACTTTAGCGTCATCTTTAATCAAAGAGAATAAAATCGATTGACTTTCATTCTAATAGAATTTTACTTGCAGTTTATCCTACTTTCTACTTCTCAAAGCGGTCACATTTGAATAGGGGTTTCGGAGAAAGTTTTTCGGTAAAACACCTTTACATTTTATTAATTTCAACTATTTCTATTTTAGACATTAGTTTATGCGCGACAAATTGATTGTCCTTCCAACATCAAATGAAGAAACGTCGAAAAAATCACATAATTATCATCAAACGAATAAATCGAACCAAAATCATAACAAACGAAGTGATTTACAGGTAATTTTCGTATGCAAAATCTCAAAAAAATAACTAGTTTTAGGGTATTCGTGGCATTGCAATATTATCCGTTCTAGGATTTCATTTCTACCCACAATATTTTCCGAATGGATACTTTGGAGTTGATCAGTAATTTATCACCAATAGAAATTTGTAGTTTTATCAAATTTCAGATTTTTCGTATTGTCGGGATTTTTGATGACAATGATATTCGGGTCGAAGCCAGTCAGTCGAAAATCGATTTTTCAGTTTTACTATCGACGCATCAAACGGATTATTCCCCTTTATGCGTTTATCGTTTTTATTGGTGAGTTGCTTTTTTGTAAATAAATAACTGGATTGTAGAATTAATAGCATTTTAACACGATGACTTTGAAATTTTTGGAAGAATTAAAAAATATCTATAAAACAATGAATTTTAGTTTTATCATGCGTGTTGTTATTCTTCCCTCATCTATTTGTGCAATTGAATTCCTTATCGTCACTCCGTGCAATAAGCTTTACATCGAATGTGATTATGCGTTCGGATGACCATAATTATTTTATTATGGTAAGTTTTTAGATTTTTTTTTTTCAGAAATGTTATTTTGACTATTTTAAATTGTTTTTCTAAATATAATTTAGCTAAAACAAGCCGAAGATGTCTTCACCCACACCTGGTCTTTATCAGTCGAAATTCAATTCTATCTCTTTGTACCCATGATTTTCGTTATTTATCAGGTAAAATCATGACATTTTGAAAATGAACATGTATTTCAGTATATTTGCTCAAGAGAAATGACACAGTTTGCTCACCTATATTTAACTGTTCTGGCTGTTTTATCATTACTTTATCACTTATTTGCACCGGAAACGATATCATTCAATAGGTAGTTTTATGGCGATAAAATTTGACTAAACTCTGACCGATTAAGAAAAATAATGAGAATTTAGAAAATTTATAACAAATAAAAATATTTTAGCGTATTCGCACGATTCTGGCAATTTTACATTGGTATCGAGTCGTATTTCCTTTCGCAATTGTTGGAGAATAAAAAATCGAACCATAATACGATTCTAAACCTCGAGAATCTACCATTTCTTGAAGGAATTTCGGATGAAGAGAATAGTGCGAATGATGAGGATGATGAAAATTTCCTGAAAGATATCGATATTCGAGGTAACGCAATTTTAAAATTTCTACAGATAATGATTGATATTTTAGAACCCAAAAATAGAATATTATGCTTCAATTACAACTGCATCCATCATTTTCAATATGGATTCTCTTTGATGCTGCTTTTGTTGATTTCGTTCTTTCCAATTCCACTATTGGCTCTACCAGCAAGAATTTTGTCAACTATTGTTACTAGTGCTGTTATTTTGACAGGAACTTCGTATGGGGAGAAGAATGTTCTGGCGAATAAGTAAGTTTCGAGATTCGTTCTGAAGCAAATTATGTTTTCTGAAAATTCTGCTGGCATATTTTCCCAAATTTAATTTCAACATTTTAGGCATCTAGTATTGATCGGTGATATCTCGTATGCTTTATATCTAATTCACTGGCCGATAGTCGTTTGGATCAAATTCAGCTATCCCGAAGAGTTGAAATGTGGTGCGCTTTTAAAGTTAAATTGAAATAACTCTGCATTTAAATATCATTGATTTTTCGATAACATCTCAAAACTTTAAACTAGTTTGAACCACTTGTTATTTTCCCGTTGGAAAATATGAAATTATAACTTATGTTTTTGCTAAATTATAATTTCAGCCCCATTCTTCGGAATCCTCGCATCGATATTCTTGGCATATTTGGTCTACATGACGTATGAATCATGGTATTTGAAACTGGAAAAACTGCAAATCGCTATTCTAATCGTCATTTTATATGGATTAGTTTTGGCGTTAGCTGTAAATTCAGGTTGGTTTTTATCAAAATATCGATAAATGGGGAAAATTCAGAACACGTCGAAAGTCTACTGGAACAAACTCAAAATCATACCATAATTGACCATGATAGTGTGAATATTTCAAGAGGTAAATCTTGTTTTTTTCAATATTGATTTATAATTTCAAAGTTTAGAAGAAGCAATCAAATTGAACCGATATTGGGCCAAGAATGAATATAACATGTTGATCATTCCAAATTGCTATCCGAACAAAACCGAGCATGGATTTTGCTCTTTTCCTGTAAAATATTTTATTTTACTCATATCAAGTAAAACATACATTTTTAGTACAACGAAAAAGGAAAATATAGAATTATGGTTTTGGGCAACAGTTATGGCGCAAATATGGGTGAATTGTTCTACAAGACTTTTGGTTCATATGCCAAAAATATGAGCAAGTTTACTCATTCATGCAAGTTTCCGAGTATTTCTTATTTTATTTTTTTAAACTTTAATTTTAGACTGCGAAGTTTTAGTCGTGAGTAAAAAGAATAAGGCTTGTTCTGAAATTGTGGATACTTATTTGTGAGTCATTTTTTATCTTCATAAATTACAAAAAAAAGTTTTAGAGAGCAAGCCACGAATTTCAAGCCAGATTTTTTGTTTATTGTTGCAAGAAGTTTCGTCATCAATGGGCCTATCGAGGACCCAATCAAAATATCGGATGATCAAATTTTGAAAGAAGCTGTACAACGATTGAAGGTTGAATATTAGATTAAGAAATTTGACTAATAAATTTGACTTCAGAACTATGAAGAATTGACAAAATATCACGTATTTATCGTTGGAACTATCCCCGCTCCGATAGAATATTTCCTCACGAAATATACGGATAAAATTGACAAGAAGCAGAATGTTACTAGTGTAGGAAAATTCATTTTATATTTTACTCTACTATACATTTAGTCCGAGTTCATCAAGGACAAATCATATCTAAACGGAATTAAGCGGAATTTGGAGCTCGGGAAACTGTAAGTGTTTGAAATTAAAGTAGCTTTTGTTCAAATTTAAAATAAATTTAGCTGCTCGAAATGCACGATTTTGCCTTTTGGGGATCCGTTTTTCGTCATCAAACCCTATGAGAATCCCCAATTCTTCGATTCGAAGACTCTTCTCGGCTATTTTTTCGATGGATTGCATCTCACTCCTGCGGGTCAACAATTACTCAAACCGGCCTTGGAAAATCAGCTTAGAGATTTTGAAAAGGAATATTTGTAATAAATGTATTTACATGAAAAAAATGTCTGTAAGTCAGGACTGAGACTGAATTCTGATTACAAGTTTTCAAGTTTTACAAATCACTTTCATCGCACACAATAAGAAACTTCATATATTATCTTAGGCAATTACTAAAAATGACGGATGGCAGAATTCTATAGTTAGAGAGCGCAAATCCCTGCCTTTTTGTGAAGCCAAAGTCAATGAGCGATTTTTCATCATTTTTTTCAAAAAATTTCTAGAAAATTTGCGAAGCTATCTTTTTCTGATTTTCCTTTTCCCATATTGGATATTAAATTAGGGGATATTTTTGCAAGGCACGCTTTTTGCCTGGCGCGAATTTGTTCACAAAAAGGAATTTTCGGATCATCGTCTTCACAAATTAATATTTTTTGTTACATTGATTCGTTTTTTCATGCGCTTTGCTATAAAGTTAATTAGTCTAGCAGATTTTAAGAAAAATACTTTCATCGCTCTGTATTTACATCGGGAATATCACTTGTGCCCTCTATGTATAAGTACGTGAAACCATAAATTTTTTCCAAAGATTTATTCATTAAATCGACTTAGAGAAAAAAAATGATAATGCATTATGATATCTTAGTTACGCGTGAGATCTCCCGTTGAAAATTTTGATATTCTTGCTATTCGAAATGAAACTTGTTCTTGTACGATTTTTAAGGGTAAGGAAACTTTGATCAAAGCGCCGTGTCAATTCCACAAGTGCATTCAAATCCATTTTCCGAGGAGTAACTACTCCCCCCACTATTTCCGCTGTTGTTGGATCGAATCGATAGGGCTCGATCCAAATTTGGCGGGGGTCGCGAGCAGCACATCAGCGTTTGTATTAGGATGTGGAGTTGATCTGAAAATAACCATATTATTTTTTTTTTAAAATCGACCATAACAATTTTTTGAGAAAGTATACCATCTCAAGCTAAATTAGACTAATATATACTAAGCTTGTTCAAGTAGATCTTCATTGATTATCTAATTCTACTATGGTCACAGAACCAGTTTAAAATAAATTAATAGAACATTTGAAATTTTCTGAAACTTACTAATTTCATTTCTCGTGTCAGCCGAGAATGATTCGATCTTCTCTCGGGCCATTTCTGCCAGTCGATCATTGCGAGTTGAAGATCCGATCTAGAAATTACTCTTCAAAAAAATTCTAGTTTTATTAATTTCACCTCATAAGGCCAAGCCAACATCAACGCAGCTACGGAACTCGTTCCGAAAATCTGAGCGATCGGCGTCTTTCTTAGTTCCGCACAGATTTCCTTACACGCCTCGGAATGTTGGAAGATGCAGTCCTTGCAGAAGGAGTCTTCTTTCTTGCATAGCTGAAAATTGATTTATTTGTGCAAAAAAGTTCATATTCTAGGAGATTTTAACCAAAATTTACAATAAAAATAGTGATATCGCATTACCACCACTACACTATTCAGTAACAGTGAGTCGAATGAAATTTCATATAAATTTCATTATGAAAGTTAAAACGCTAACTGATATTTTTTGCTATTTGAATGAATAACTTGCAAAGGCGAACCTTTGCTTCAAATAATACTCACAATTATAGTAATCATGCAATTTCTACCTGTTGCTGTTGATCGAGGTTCTTCTGCGTGCAGCAGAGAGCGTAGTCAGCAAAGCACTGCGCGAATCGTCGGCAGACGAGTTGCAACTCCTCGGTCGGGTCAGAGATCGGCTCTTCGAGGAGGAAGTTCTTCCAGGAGATCACGCTCTGGGCGAACTGAAAAAGTTTAGTTATGAGAGCTATTTGATCTAAATTTAGATCAATATGATAATAATATGGAACTAAATAGGACTGATAAAATCTTGGAAAAGTCTCTTTTTGTGAATATCGTGTCTAGTTCCGTGAGTATAAACTATATCAATTTTCAAACGAAAGTCCACTAGCCTGTGCATCGTTGAAGCATAGATTAGTCCGCAATGAAAATATCACTAACGGACGAGTATCTTTGCGGAGTTTCAGTGTGACGTAGCCTAAAATTATCTATGTTATGTTTCAAAGTTAGTTATAGCAAGATTCGTTTTCAAATTTAATACATTTGATCTTCCAGAATCTCTTTAGCATAATAATAATAATAATAATAATCATCATCAAACTCGCCTCTCGGTTTCTTGGTGGTATTTTCGATGGAGCACATGGACTTTCGCAACTGCTTCAAGGTAACCCAATGAGGTGGATACCTGAAAATTAGCATTCAATTTTCGAAAAATTAGATATTTCTTCCTACTTGAATCTCGCCACATCCATGATCAACACACTATCTGTAGCGGAATGATACGCGGCAAGAGGCGAGAAGTGCCCGGATCCAGTCTGATCAAGCTGAGCGCGATCGTATGAGGCAACAACGACATCGGTGTCACTTCTCACTGATTTGATTAGATTTTCGCGGAAGCGGTTCAGGAAGACTGAAAATTGAATCATAATTTCCGAAAATACCATTATATTGACGATATTTTATATCACTATGACATGGCAAATAGAGTCATGTATAAGTTTTTCTTTAAACAATTTGTAAAATTTCTAATGCAATAAGGCATCTTTAGGAAAAAATAAAGAAAATATTCAAAAATAATACAAGATTAAAGATATTACTACCATGCTAACTTCACAAATTTGTGATGTTATTTCATATCGCAGTGACGAAATAATACGATTATAATTGATACTCACAATCAGTATCATTCGCCGTGTAGATCACAGTTTGCAATCGATTGCACGTCGCCAGACATCCGAATTGGGGCAGATTGATTCCGGTTCTGAAATTTCAGATTAAAATTATTTTAATTTGCAAAATCCAACTTTTTCACATTTTCCAACGGCACGCAACAGTCCAACATCGATTCGTGATAGTACCGCCACGGTGACTTCCAAACTCGCCCAGGATCGACTTCGAGAGAATTTAGGACCATCACTGAAACCATAGTTTCAAATAAACATTTAATTCATGTTACAGAAAGCATTATATTTCAAGGTGAAAATTTCATGATATTCTACGCAACAAGGTGTGTGGTAATAGTTCAATAATTTACCCAATGTACTCAATCCACAATATGCCGGCTCATCTTGTGTCCGAAAATGTGCCGCTAATTTGAAGTAGATGCTTGCATTTCCTGGAGATAAAAATGCGATTTTATTTTCAGACAATTTGGTTACCCTCCAACAGGGATTCTGTGAACATTTTCTTGCCAGCTTCACTGGAAAAGTCGATGCATGATTCTGGTAGGGGTCGCCGATAGAAGTTTTTCGCCGTTACAGACATTTTCAGGATGAAATGTGATGATCTGAACACGAATATTTAAAAGTGAAAATATGATAAATTGCATCAGGTAATGAAATAGTCATAGATGAATCAATAAGTGTAAGAAAAATGTGATAAAAATGAGACGATCGCGTTTTTATTCACAAAAGTTATGAATAACGAAATTTTATCGCCGAAAATAACGTCAATGTGCGTCTTACGCTCACTATCAAAGAGCGGAAAATCGATTGCAACCACGCTTTAGTTATGACTCACCTAAAAGTGCTCAATTCTATGATTATTTGCTCTGAATAGGTACAAGTTAAAAAATTTTATTCTAGACAGTTTTAGACTTTTATTTTATAATGTTGAACTAAAGATTACTTGGTTGGCATTTCAATGATGAATGAATAAAGACGAATGATAAGTGTTAAGCTCAACAAAGCTGATAAGTTAACAAAGAGCACGAGTGAGGAGAGAAGAAAGAGGGAAAATGAAATTGAACTCGGAAAATGACGCATTTTGGCGGAGAACTCGAAAGAAAGCGTTGAAATGTCGACAATGTGGAAATGTGAAATGTGACATGCCGAATGATTCTGATGTGATGATTTGGCAGAAAGATTTGAGGTTTCAGATCAAAACTTGGAATAAAAAATCTTTGAAGTCTTCGTAGCAAACCAAGAGGAAAATATCAATGATGATCCTTAGGTGGTAACTTGATTGAACACTTATTTTATCAAGTAATTTTCTTCAATGAAGTTCAGTCAAGAGTTTTCAAGCTGGAGTGTGAAATGTGGCGTCAGCAAAAATATGACGTGAAAATGATCTAGCCGTCAAAACATTCAATTTCAAACCGACTGGCAATGTTCACTGGGGGCAAAAATGCGAAACTAAAGACTGAATTCCAAAACGTGGCGTAAACAAATTGATTTTCTGTAGATTTTAGGTATAGATAAATTAAATTTCATAAAACGGCGGATAAATTTTTGAAGTCAGACTGAACATAATGAAGCCTGAGCTCAATTGAGCTATAAAATCCACTTATTGCTCCTTCAATTCGAAATAAAGTGTTTCAAGAAGCTAGGAAATAATTTTCCAAGACAATTTTGAAGAGATATCAGCTTGCAAAATTCTTTGCGAAAAAAGGACGCAAAGGTTATTTCTTGAGAAGATCAATTTTACAAGAGTGCAAAAACTTTCACATGACTTGAAACTTTTTGCCTAAAATAATTTAATTTTTGTCTAAAATTTAAACAAATCTATAAAAGAGATCAGAAAAATTTCGTACTAACCTTCGAATTTTCGGTTACAAGAATATTTCTAGCTTCTAGTAGTAGTAGTAGTTTAGGACAGCCAAGAACTCGAATAACTCTTGTTTTTGAGGGATCGACTGATTTTCTTACAGCCTCAGAATCAGTTAGAATGAGTCTAGAAAGAAAGAGAAATAAGCATTCTTTTCCTTCGGTTCATTGTGATCGACTTTTTGTGATTGAGAGCGGAGACTCACCCGTTTGCCCCGAGAACTGAGGATCTCAGGGATAAAGGGAGATTTATTTCCGTGTCAAATGCGTCATTCAAGTCATTCATCGAGTACTCGAGGGCCACTACACTTCATTTCAACGCGTTTTGTATCTTGATCCAGACGTGTTTTCGTAAATTATTTATCTTTCAACGGTTTTAAACATTGGTGTTTTAAAATAGTTTAAAATTTATGGATTTTTGAGAATTTCTCATGAGTAAATTTGTATTTCCTTCTGAAAGGAGACTTGTATCCTGATCTAGACGTTTTGTTTCGTAAATAATAGATCATTCAACGTGTTTCTCACGTTCAAAAGAGTATCCTACATTAGTGCTGGCAAAATTAGAATTTAATGATTTTGGTATTGTCACTGACCGATAACTCGAGACGGAATAAATGATTCAGAAATTCAAATATGCAAAATGTGCATTGCGTATTCAAATAGTCGCCTAACTTATTTCTTGAATACGATATAAATAGCGTAAAGCCTGATGAAAACAATTCTCTAATTCCCGCGCGTCAAAAGGCAGCGTCATTTATTTCGTCTCAAATAATCAGCCATTGACAATATCTGTCTTCTAGAATTTTTATCTTCATATCAAATTTTGACATTTATAACATTCTAACGAACTTATCATAGATCTTAATGGGTTCGTGAAATTTTTAGGCTGAAAATTTCATTTTTCTTTACCTTAATTTAATTTTAGGATAAGTTTATTGACGAATGACATGTTTCAAAAGTAATCCAAAATCTTTGATTATCTAACTTCTTTTTCAAGCATTCTCTGCATTCTTTTCATGATTTATGTAGGTGCTTTGATCCTCTCAGGCACAAACAAATGACCTATCCTCGCCCATTCCAACCTATCAATCGATTTTGACAAATGCTTAGATACAAAGTTTTCTAAAGCAGAATTTATTAAGGTAATTCGAGAAGGATAAAATTCGCTAGCACATTGTCAGATAATCTTTGTTATATATATATATTTTTTTTTTTAAATAAGCATGGTAAAAATTGTTTAAATTTTCAGATATCATTGTTAGAATTTCAACTTTCTTCAAAAATAAAAAAAAGAATTTTCTTTCAATATCGATTTTATTGCGATCCAAGTAATAACGAAAACGAAATAACATCAAATTGAGGAGTAAGAAGATGTGGTGTGCTTATATAAACACGTTTAGCCGTAAATGTCAGTTCACCTTATGAATTATTTTTGGAAATATTCTGGGTCCATTTGTCTAAATTTCAGTTCTAACCTCCAAATACTTCCAAGGTATTATCCTCTATAGTCTAAAAATAACACGAGTCAAATAATAACAAATGTACTGCATTTTTCAACGAAAAACTACAGTATGAACATGAATGAAGTGTTCGAGAAATAAATGAAACGAGTACGGTTAAATGCTATGGCCATGGAAAAAGGAGGAAAATAACGAGGACGGAACTACATTTTAGTTTGTAAATATCAGGCAAATAAAACATTTAGGTTTAGAAACTTTTCAAGCAAAATGTCCGAGCTTCATTTTTATTCGCCCAAAAATGATAAGGTGCTCAAATTATCGAAGGTTAGTCGTAAAGTCCGAAATACAAAGAACTGTATGTAGCATCTAAAAAGTATACAAATCTTGTATTTTAGAATTCTCGAAACGTACGATATGTGTGAGAAATGGGTATAGAAAAATGGGAAATAATTTCAAAAATCACAACTCCCATTTTTCAAAGAATAGTGCACAGCACTGAACAAAAGTAAGAACAATTCAGATAACGAGGTGAGAAAATGACGAAAATACTCCCAATGGTAACAATAATGAACAAGTTAAAATCGCACATCTGAGGGTACCGAATATCATTTTTAAAATGGGGCTATTATTAGTAACACAAAAACGTGTTGGATATAAGAATCCAAGCATTTAAAGGAGTAACACAAAAACTGCAGACAGATGTTATCATATTGGTCGGAACAATGATGAATTATGATAAGAAAAACATGGTGAGAAAAAGAAAATACACTAAATTTAACGAAAATTTTGTACACCAGTTCTGGTTAACTTTGAGGCAAATGTACTTGTAATATTTTGGAAAATGAGATTTTTCTACCATAGAACGGATCTAGTTTCTCAAAATGATTAGTTTTATCAATTGTCAAGAGAAAGTTCATAAATTTTTAGTCATTCAATACAAAAATTGACGAATGCCAACAATATCAAAAAGCTCATTTTCTCATCCATATGAATTTGTTACTCCTTTCTTTTTTGTTGCACCCCTTTTCCAATTTAGCATACCACTTTTCAATAATAAGATAATTTGATTACATACTTTTCTCAGATCTTTTTCAATTCAGCCTGTATTTAGGGGGCCTTCCTGAACTTTCCCGAGCCCTCTCCTCAGACCATCTGATTGCTGGAGTCCCTTCTCTGCTGGAGGATAGGGGGAATAGAGGTAAAGAATTCAGAGACGTCGTCTTCGAGCGAATTCGCCTCGTCAGGGGCCGCGGACGTCGAGCCGGACGGGTCGGAAGCCGTCTGAAAATTTCATTTATTTTTCTTTCAAAAGCTGACGCCAATTTATAAAATTTCTTGTAGATCTTTTTCAAAATTTCGAAGACTTCACGAAATTTGTAATATCCTTCAGTAGGACCAAGATTCGCACTGAGAAGAAAAAAGATGAAGGTAATTCAAAAATCATAAAATACGTTTCAAAAATTTATAGATCCATATCAAATTTTCTAATTTCAATACTTATAATAATAATCATAAAGATTTCACCTCTTCCTTCTCCTTCTCGTTGTTCTGGCATTCCAGGGCTTCTTCTTGTGGAACGGCAGTCTTCAAGTGAAGAGCGTCATTCGTGTCCTTAAAATCTCGAAAATAAAATCTTAAAGAGAAAATCTAGTGATTCTTCTGGGAATTTATTTTGAAAAAATGTCAATATGATGAAAAGGTTCTTAGCAAAAAATATAGCAGAAAAAGTCTCATAAAAGTATTCT
Organism: Diploscapter coronatus; assembly: GCA_964036155.1. Taxonomy (NCBI): domain Eukaryota; kingdom Metazoa; phylum Nematoda; class Chromadorea; order Rhabditida; family Rhabditidae; genus Diploscapter; species Diploscapter coronatus. Next base: position 14,889,741 of record OZ038422.1, read on the forward strand.
TTTAAAACCTTAGAGAATTTAATAAAGAATCCCGTACCATCTCAACGCTTTCCTCCTCGATGCCCCTCCTTTCTGCTGTACCATTCAACGCTGTCGAGGTTCCAGGATCCAAATGCTTCTGAAAAAAAACAAACAAATTCATAAGTTTCACGAATTTTGTATCAAGTTGAATGAATAATAAGATCAGTTCAGTGAACATAAATCATAGTAAATTTCAATTTGCAAGAAAAATCGAGTGAACTATGGAAACTTTGCATGACTAGTCAACACAAGAGCTTCTTTGAAATCTATCGTTTTTCATTACAAAATTTCAAAGTTTCTTACCTCCTTAATTTTCACCTCATCGCCTCCCAGAGATATTGACGCTGGATCGATTCCATTTGTGACGACTGAGAATGAGCCCGATTGAGGAATGGGAGAAGTCAATGCAGAAGTCGAGGCTGAAGAGGCAGACACTGAAGAGAAACCTTGGCCTCCGGATGCCAACTCCAAGAGATATTGGGCTTCTGGAAAGTAAACGAAATTAAACTCGTTTCAATAGAACCAGATAGGGAATGAAAATTTGAAAGAAGTGATGCTATTAATAGATGAGTTAGATTATTTCGAATAGATCTTATGGGACATTCTAATATAAGTTTCAAAAAACTTCTATAGATTGAAGACTTGGAGAGCAAATGGTTGCCTTGTGTTCTTCGCCATAACTATATCAAATGTTAGAAAATCGTGAATATTTAAACAAACAAAAAAAATCCTACCCGACAAAATCCCCTTGGCCTGATCTTCCTTTTTCAAGTCATCAATCTCGATTTTCGAGGTTCCAGGCAGATTTGCCAGTTTCTCGTCGACAACTCGGGGGAAATTCTTCATTTCTTCGGGAGGAGTCGAGAGAGATCGGGGATTAGGTGTGGGGGATGGAATGGATGAAGGGTCGAAGGTAGAGGTCGAGGGCTGATTCGCAGGGAGTTGGTCCTGGAATTTAAGAGATAAGTGTTCTGAAATGCTGTTATTCGTGGAATTCAGCAGGAGTTTGACCCATTATCGATAATTTCTTAAACCATAATTTCGATTTTTCTGAAGCGCATTTAAAAACTAATTTATGGATGGAGAAAAATGATAGATTTCAGAACAATTCAAATTTTCTCATTGGAAAACCCAATACATTGCTCGTAGTGTTCATCTCTAAAGTTTCTATTTCAATGAAACATATGTCAAATCTCTGAACCTGATTCGTAGGCGTAGCACTGACGGATCTAGGGGTCGTCAACGGTGGAGGAGTGAATCTGCCATTTGTCACTGCGGGTTTACGCCGCTCCGTGAATCTGCTGAGGTACGGAGGATCGCTCGGAGTGGACGACAGATTCGACGAGGAAACCGGGGGAGAAGTCGGCGCCTTGGCCGAGAGATAACTAGCCGAGGCAGAGGCTGGCAACACTCGGACAGGAATACGCCCCGAGGAAGGGGATCTGAAATATTTTGGAATTTTCGATAGCTTTCTCAAATTTCGACAGAATGATCATCATAAAATGTCAGAATAGTGTTTTTGCTGATGGAGTTGAAATTTTACAAAATGGAAAAAGATCGGTCTAGCAGAGCGAGAAAGACGTGTTTCGAATAGTTCAAAGATAGAGTCAGAATTTCTCACTTTAGTGATGCTATCACCTTTCGTACTGCTCAAAGCAGAGACGATAGTTTCAATCAAAAATAAAATACTTTTTCTATCTTCCAAAATTTCTAATCGTTACATCGAAAATTCAAGTATTGTTGCTGCAAACTGATTTGATATATAAAAAAAAAGATTCCAGTTCCTAGATTCATAGAAGTAGGTCTAATTTTATCAGTAGAAAAGTCCTACTGATTAGCATAAGTCCTGTATCGGTTGTAGGGAGTGACGTGCTGGCCGGTGCCTCCAAGTCCCCCGATTCCAAACCGACTGCTCGACTGCTGCAGCGCGCCTGTTTGCATCAGATACTCCCCTGTTGTCATCGACATTCGGGGTCGTTTCAGAAGAGCTGCAAATATTTTCCTTAAATTTTACAAAGAGTTTCCAGGTTTAGTAAACTCTGGAAATGTACTTTTTCTGGTAATATATAAATTCATTTTGAAACAAAAAAACAAAAATATGATTCAATAATTCACCGATTCTAGGGAATATAATAAGCACTAGTGATGCTGAGAACTATCGTTTATAAAATATCGAAAGCAACACAAATTTTAAGGTATTCTCATAAAGTCCTGAAACCGACGCATTTTGATAAATGCAGATATATCTTTCGAAAAAAAAATCATAAATAAAATGCTCCAAGAAGTCACTCTTCAAAATAAATCAGCGATTAACAATTCGTTGCTCTGATCGATTCGAGCAAATTATTAAATTCGAAAAATTTCGACTAACTAGGTCCATTTTCGTCGATGCCCGTTCCATATTTGTAGTGATGAGACGAGTCCTTGTCTCCAAATGCAGTGGAAGGCATTGCTGAGTGATTGTCGTCGGGAAAGAACGGCGGGGGAGAGGTGCGGCCATTGTGCGAGGGCGTCAATGGGGGTACGCCTGCAAAAAAAACAATAATAATAATAAGTCTCAACAAATTTGAACTATGCAATTGATAATTTATAACTATTAGGCATTTTTCAGAGTGAATTCAATCTAAAAAAAAACGATCTTTCATAATTTCTCATTTAGAATTAGGTTTTGTGATTTTATCCTTCCAACAAAAAAAAAACATTTAAAGCAAATTCGCTGTATGTCTCAAAAAAAAAAAAAACCCCCCTCTCCAATATCCATAATTGAATAAAACGGTTCGCAATCGCAGTGAAATGCTTGTAGATAATCAAATTCTCACCGGATTGCAAAGCTGAGAATGAGGCCAACGCAGCTGAATCGCTGCTCTCAGAAATGCCCCTTCCTTGGCCCATCCCATTTCCTGCTCCGTTCAGATCCTGCATTCCCCTGGGCGGCTGGTAGATGTGCGTCACGTGATTCTGTGACATCAAATGGGCGGCCAGACCGTTCGGGTTGCGACGGGCCACTTTAGAGCTGAAAATCTTCTATTGCATTTTTAATCATTTTCCCTAAAGAGAGAGAGAGAGAGAGAGGTTCGATGATTTGAAAGGATTGTAAACTGTATTGAAGAAAAAGCTTGATAGCAGCTATACTCGATGTTTCAAATGTATTTATTAGTATATTGATAATTTTATCATTCGTGAATCAAAGGGGCACATCTCGAAAGATACTATTTGCGATTGCTTGAAACCTATTTTCTAAACATCGAATGATTAAAGAACGCGAGGCTAAACTATAATTTATGAGAATTGATCAAATAACGCGCAGATTTGAAATATTGGGGAACGTTTATCCTAATTCGATTACTTCCCATAAAGTAAGTCCACTCGAGAATAGAAAAGAAAGAAGGAAAGAAAATAGTTCTAACTTGTCTGACCCCCATCTCTTGTCCGGATTGCCCCTGGGTGGCTTGACGCCGTTGTGGGTTGGCTCGAAGACGAAGGGTCTTGCCCTGGCACAGTCCGAGTCCCTCTCCTTCGATCGGGACGAGCCCAACGAGGAGCCAGCCGCTCTTCTCCTCCTTCGAACGGGGTTGTTCAGCAGAGCTTCTTCCTGGAAAGTCAGATATTCTTTAAAAGTCGGGATACGTGCTATTTTTGTTTAAAACTAATTATTTAAGCTGAATTCGATCTCTAAAAAAAAATTTCTTTTAATTTTCAGCTACTCCGTGCATGAAATACTGTATTCATTCCGCGAAATGTCGAGCTGAGTTTCATAAAAAGCTGAACAATCACTTGATACGTTTCAAAAGGTTCTACACATTTCAACTCCAAATATTTGCTGACAGCTCATCTATCACCTGTTTTCTATACTTCAATCTTTTAAGTTAAACATTCCTCACCGCAACTTGCTGGGAAATCCTGGCGATGAACTCGTTGATGGCCTCGGGCGAGGAGTCGATAGCTCCAGTTGAAGTTTTGGGCAGCAGAGACGCAGAGGACGTGGCCGATTTGGATGGCTGCGAGGACGAGATGACTTCTGGAATTATATAAATTTGAAACAAATAGAACACTTATCAAGGTCGTCCTATTTGCAAAAATTTTTAGCAGTAAAAGATCTTGAAATATTGAAATATACGTAATTTTTCCTACATAACGTTCCTACTTTTTACTCAGCAATTCGATCCTCAATTTTTGTGCATGAATTAGAACTACGACTTCGAAAAAAAATCGAGAATTTTGATATTTTGATGCCCATGATATCCCCCGTCTTTATTCATCCCACAAATTCTTGCCTGTATGCATAGGACTCTGTCTCTGCATCTGTGCAATGGCATTTCCAACGGTGAGTGGCATATTAGAAGGCATGCAGCCGATTGGCGTATTCGCAGGGGTCGGAGCGGATTTTGGCGCAGAGGAGAACATACTGCTTGACACTTCCTGACTGGCCAAGGGGTTCTGAAAATAACACTGGATTTTTTGAGAAAAGAACTATCAGAAAAAAGAACTTGATTATGAGGGATCTGGAAAAATCATAGTTCTTGAAAGCAAGAAATTTGGAAGATACATTACTCTAGTTGTTTGATTACTTTCATTCCCTTTTTCAGGTAGTAAATTTGGAAATTATCAAAAATGATGCCTACCTTGGTTATATTAGCAATCAGAGCGTTGATCCGCTTTATATCGTCTTCCGAAGGGCTGGGCTGGGGACTCTGGAAAAATAGTGTAAATTTTAAAAATTCTTGAATCGGATAATGAAATTTGAATTATTTTAAGCACGATAAACACGGATAATCAATTGTGAAAGTGTCAAAAATTAATCTAATGTTTCAATAATCTTCAAATCAAAGTATATTTCGTATTTCGTTATTTCTTTTTGACCACTTTCTTTCACATATTCAAGATTATTCTATCGCGTCTAAAACAACGCATCAATTATGTTTCAAAAAATCATTCTTCAAAATGAATTCATTTTCGTTGAGGTATCAGCACAGCCCTCGTTCAAAATTGAAATTTAAAAAAAAAAAAACGAGTTATTTTTCCAAGTCTAAATTATTCTCACCTTTCTAAGGTCTTGCAGATGTCGTTTTCTCCTTCCCCGTCCAGCCGTATCTCCCCTCCTTTTGTAGGTTGGAATGGAAGTTGGCGAGATGAGAGACGGGTTTGGAGATGCAGCTGAATCAGTTGGTTGGACTTGCTGGCTCTGAGCTGAGGAGCCTGGAAGTTGTTTTTTTTTATTTTTAAGATGAAGAATAAAAAATCAAACATTTTTTTAATTTTCTAGTGTTTCCACCTTTCACTCCATTCATTCAGAAATAGAGCGTTTCTTTCAAACCTTTAAATTTTACATTGTTCATCTTCATTCATCTTACACGAAGTATTAATATATTTTGAGAAGCTGCAAGATTTTTTCCTTCAAAATTTTCGAATTTACCCGGTCTAGTATAGTTGTTCTCATGTCTCGGTGCTCTTTTTGTGGGGGCGGAGCCGACCGCGGCCGCATTGAAGGGCGGCGCGTATATCGGGGTCTCGTTCGGCACGATCCGATCGTTTCGTCGCATCTCCGAATCCAGCAGAAACTTGCGGGCTCGCTCCGGGACTAGAAATAAGATTTCTTAATTCGTTGAATTCCCAAAACGAGGGAGCGGAATATTTTTGAAATTTCCAATTTTGGAATTGAAAATCATTGAAGCGTACGCGATTTTCGTATTTTGAAATCGTAAAAGTATGCGTATTAGCATCTTGCTCACTGGGTAGATTTAGAAATTTGCTCGAACCTATTGTTAGAATTTTACATCTTGAATTTGGATGCGTACACAAATTACTGCTTATTCCACCGGGCTGACTTTGAAATTTCAGAAACCTATTTAATTTTCTTTTCTTTAATATATTATAGAGTACTATAACTAAATGTTTTGTAAATCACCTCCTTTATTTTCAACATTCATCTTCAATTTTTTGAAACCTATATCAGAATTATAATTTTTTTCTTCAAATTATCATATCTACGAATTCCCGTTTAAATCTTTTGTTTTCAAATTCCCATCTTTTATTTCTAATTTGCTCAAAATCTACCATAGGGTTCCTTGTGCATCTGGAGGAGATGAGCCAAACAGGCGTCCTCGTCCTGAGTCATGGAATTGTGCTTCTGCGCCAGGGAGAGCAACTCGTTCGCCACAGCTGAGGTCGCCTGGTCTTCGCACTGAAAATTGGAAAAACCGATAAATTTAGGGGTGAGGTTAAATATTTTTGCAAAGTTCTGGCATATATTTTTCAAATCCACTGTATGTGCCTTTTCAAAAATTCGAGTAAAAGTTCATTATTCCACGAAAACTTTGAAGCATATCCCATTTTTTAACTTGAAAAGAAAAATTCGAAAATAAAAAAGTAACCTCAAATTCCTGACTCGGAGGCGGTACCAAACTGAAAGTGTCCCCTATCAAAGGAGGCTCTTTGGTCGCGTGTGCGTTCAGCCACTCGAGAGAGCAGTTGTAAGAGGGGTTCAGTCTGAAATTTTTCAATTTGCTTTTTCGATTTAAAAATTTCATTTTCCAAATTGGAAAGTTCATCTTTCCTTATCCATGATATTGCGCATCTTAAAATGAAGCGAAAGTCGACTTTTAATTTTATGCTTACTTCGTAGAAACCCTGTCCAAAACGGGATCATTTGCCACTCGACGCAACTCAGACGCGTATTTCGTGTCGGGAATTCTGCAATTCGAAAACTAAGAATGTAAGTTACAGAAATTTTCAGATTTTATTCATGAAACTTGGCATTGCTCCGCCAATTCTTTTCAAACAAAATAATTCGCATCAAAAATATTCAGCTTTTCGTCTTTTGATATGCTACATGTAGGTTTCAAAATATCAAAACTTCTGGCTAAAATTAAATTCAATAGTTGAATGGGGAAATAGCATCCATCAAAAATCATAAATAAACAGGAAAGACTCACGAGAGGGATGTTTTGATGTGATCGAGAAGGGTCTCTTTGTACTGACTCAGCCGGCCCTGCGCTCGGTAAGCGGTCACGATTGCGGAAAACGCATTCAGTTCTGAAACATTTTTAATGGAAAAATTGAATTTTTAATTCAAAAATAATAACTACCAAGTTCTCTGAGAATATAGCAGCAGTCTTCTTCGTCCCAGTCTTCGTTCATTACCTGAAAAAATACATTTTCAGAAAAATTAAGAAATGTTGCAAAAAAAGTTATTGTACCATATTTATGTTTATGTTCGTTAATTTATATTTACCGGATCATTTTGAACATTTACCCTCAGTAAAAACTACTCTAAATTACTGACAGAAATAATCAGACTTCTCCAAACTCGCTCTTTTCAACAGAAAAAGAAGACATGCTCTTTTCCCCTCTCGATATGACATACTTTTTCTGTGGGCTGAGTTTGGAGACGTCTGGACATATGCCATGCGAAATTTGTCGTGATAAATTTCAAAAAAGATCAACCCTTACTTAATTTTACAAATTCCAAATAGGTATATTAGAAGAAGAGTTTTTAAAAAATATCCAAAATTAAAAAGAAAAAGATCTACCTGACGATAGGGCGACGATTCAGTGTCGGTCATTTCTTTTTTCGAATTTCCAGTGCCGTATTTAGACGTTAAGTTGCTCGCATTTGCTGTAGAACAGGCTAATTGGGAGCGTGCTCAAAGTTGAAACTCTGAAAATTGAAAATAAATAAACTTGACAATTTTGGGAAAATAATATCAAAATGAGCATAAATTTCTGGAGAGGAAAAAGTTAATAGAATTAGACAAGTTGGGATTTGTGATGGTGAAAAATTTATATATTTAAGAAAAGAGTACAATTTTAGGAAGATTCCTCAAATTTCGTGAGAAAAATATCGGAGAATTTGAAAGTTAGCCAATTTTGTAAAACGAGAATCGAATCGATAAACTAGGCGCAAAATGAATTGACAATTTGTTGGCGCAGAGTTTCGCCCCGGCAAAATGAAAAGCGAATCGTGAAAAGGAAAATGGGGAAAACGGGGAAACGAAGGCAGAAAAGAGGCAGGGCGAAAATCGATAAATAGAGCGAAAATGAGAAATAGCAGGCGGAAGGGGGAGAGCGCAGAGAGGTTAGCAAAGAGAGGATGGAGGGGCCAACAAATGTGAAGATTCAATAAACTATCCAGAAACTATTAATTGAGGAATTAACCTAAGATAATTGAGGTAATTAAATATCATCGAAAGAAGAATGGCATGAGAACGATGCAGTTCTAGAAGTTGAGTTTGATAAAGTGCAAAGTATTGGGGGAATTTTGAAAAATGTAAAGAAATGAGACAATTGGGCAGTTAACGAGATAACTGAATTAATTATCGATAGGCAATTTGAGCAACTATTCGAAAAGCAAATGTTTTTAGCAGAGCAAAGAAAGTTTCAAGAACTCCGACGTGAATCACGAATTTCGAAACCCGGTCTTGATAGACCTCTCAAAATTCTCTCGGTAATTGCCCTAATTACACATTTTCCTAATTGTCAACCTCAATAATCATCAAGATTCTAGGAACGCTTTCCAAGAATTTTATCGAAAATCCCAAATTCTCCATTTTTAAGATTTCTAGAAAATCGACGCAATCAATGCCAACAACTCTGTAAAATTCCGCAAAAACTGACCTGAATGGTCCGGAAGGTTCTGGAGATTCTTCTGATTTTGCTGCGGGAAAACGTTGGTCGATCGGGAAATTTGGAATGGTGCCAAAAATGCGACGCGCGAAGCGAAAAGAAAAGAAAGGGTCGAATAACGAAAGAGAACGCAAACGCGCTCCGTTTACACTCGAACCACGCCCCCTTCACTTATTTCCGCGCCTCTCCTTGCATTTTTATCGTAGCGATTTTTAGGCTCCCCATTTCTTTACTTCACCAAGGAGTCGCGGGTGCGAAATGAGGTCAGTTTTTAATTGGTTTAATTACGCTAATTATCGGGCAATTAACGGTCTAATTATGGGCCCCAGTGGGGAGTTTGCTTTTGAAGTTTGGGCCTCAGAAAATTGAGTTATCAATCGATCTTTATTTTCGCGAATTTCTTGAGTTTTCTCGATTTTCTGGACTTGGATTCTGGAAGATTTGAATGATTTGGAGTTCTAGAATCTCCAGAATATTGATTTTTCAAATTACTATGGGAATTCGTGAAAGTCGCGGTTTTGACCGATTGCACAACTTTTGGAAATCATACGAAAACAAGCCCAATAAAACCCACGATTTCGGCCTCAAAACTTACTTTTACTTTCCAAAACCATTCTAAAAATGGCTAATTATTCTTTGAATAGGTATTTCATTCGCTTCTATCAAAGTTTTACCTGAAATATATCAAATTTCGAATTTTTGAGTCCTTTCCTGGAAAATAAAATTTTAGTCAATTGTCCAATTATCCATTAATTATGTTGATTGCAGTTCGAATTTGCGCCTGCAGAAGCGTCTCGCCGCTGCCGTGCTCAAGTGCGGCAAGAACAAGGTGTGGCTCGACCCCAACGAGATCTCCGAGATCGGCAATGCCAACTCTCGCCAGGTACGACACGTTTGTTTTTGAAAAATGACACGTAAGAGATTTTTTTTGTAATTATCATCGACGTTGAACTTTTATCTGATATTTAAGAAAAATTTTTATGTTAGCGAATTCGTTGAACTACTGTTGGAAAACCTTAGAAATGTACATTTTCTAAATTCTAGAATGATATCAATGCCGTTTCTAGAACGAGGAAGAATTATGCATTTTCACGAAACAACTTTCTGCGAAAATAATAATTTTTTTTGCAGAACGTGCGCCGTCTGATCAAAGACGGTCTGATCATCCGCAAGCCTCAGGCTGTCCACTCGCGCTACAGAGCCAGGAAGTTCCTCGAGGCTCGTCGCAAGGTTCGTAGAAAATTTACTTGGAATTTAAAATTATAAAGTTGTGAACCCGCAAATTACTGATTTACAAACCCTTTATCTCGAAACTTGACTTGCAGAGACATGTCATTTTCAAAGTTTCTTGATCTTTGAATCCTTATCTTGAATTACTGGTTCATTTACAATGATTTAATCTCATTTTCAGGGCCGTCACACCGGCCTGGGAAAGCGTCGCGGTACGGCAAATGCCCGTATGCCTGAGAAGGTGCTGTGGATGAGACGCATGCGAGTGCTCCGCAATCTCCTCAAAAGATACAGGTTAGGAGAAGTTTGAGTTAATTTTCCAGGTTCTTGCCATGAATCGTTTATTCCTGGTTTTATTTGAGTTAATCAAACTTTTGAAACTTATTTTATGCCATCATACCATTTCCATAAATAATCGGTAGAACATCTCTAAAATAAGCCTTGCAATAAATGAAAAATTTCGTAACTTATTTTTGTAAGTAATAATAGCTCCGCTAGTCATTGCAAAAGAGGTTTATGAATTTTGAAATTTTCTTAAACGCTTATTTTATCTTTTCAGGGACGCTAAGAAGATCGACAAGCACCTGTACCACGAGCTCTACCTGCGTTCGAAGGGTAACAACTTCAAGAACAAGAAGACCCTCATGGAGTACATCTTCAAGAAGAAGTCCGAGAACAAACGCGCCAAACAGCTCGCGTATGTTTTAGCTTTTTTCTTTTAAAGAATATGTTAGGGTTCAAGATTTGGCAAATAAAATCAGTTTTCTGAATTTATAGTACTTTTTGCGCTGTTCTCTGAAGGAATTTGAAATTCAACATATTTTTCTTTAGATACGTTTCAAAAATAATCCTGAGCTTTATTACTTGTGATTTTATTTAGGATATTTTTAAAGCATAAAAATGCCCAATTTCTCTCTATAGCTTACATCTACAATTCTTAGTACAAACTTTTCAATGAAACAATTTTCAGTGACCAAGCCCAGGCCCGTCGTGACAAGAACAAGGAGGTCCGCAGGAGGCGCGAGGAGAGACAGCAGAAGAAGAAGCAGGAACTGCTCCGCAAGATCTCGGAATCCGAGAAGAAATAGACTCGTCGGCCCTATCTCCTCACCCCCTCCACCCACTCATCGTTTGTTTTCCAAGTTCTTTTTGACTTTTCGTTGTTATTGTGTGAAAAATAAAATAAAAACGTTGTTTTTCTAAAATTTTATCTGAAAATTACATTGAAATTGAGAAGGTTGACTTGCTTTCAGCATATTTTGAAACACAGTTTGAGCGAGATATGGCAGCATTAATTGAAAGATCTTATGTAAAGCAGAAAAAGACGACTATCGTGATGGCGTGAGCTATCTTTCCCCACTTTCCTACTCTCCTCCCTGGCTCTAGCGCACTTCTTCACGAAATCACGACATAATTGCCGCAGAAAAATTGAAAATAATATCTTGAAAAGACTAATATTTGACTCAATATAATTAGCATAAAATGGAAAATTAAAATATTCAATCATCTTCCAAAGCGGGTAGAGGTCTAGGTTTTCCAGCTCGCCTTGGAGGAGCTTGAATCATTCCTATCCCAGAATTTGTAGGGACATCTGTAGCCGTTTGACTACCTGCGGGAATTGCCGGAACGCTCGATTCTCCCGCGGTTTCATCGATTTCCTTCTGCATCTGGTCTATTGTCTCCTCGATGAATCGGGTGTTAGAGCGTTCTAGCTGAAATTTATAGTTTTAGAAATTGTTCGTAGAAAAATAACTTTGGTTCAGATACGTTTCAGAAATTTTTGATGAAAATTTGTAAATCTAGAAAAATATTAAGTCATAAGGATTTGTGAAGGTATACAATTGATCTGCTTTTGAATTAAATATCTATACAAATTTTATTTTTGAGAAAATCCGTATATTTTACCGGATACGGTTTCTGTCTTCCGGAACTTGTTGGTTCGATAGCTTTATTGTCTGTAGGCGAGATGGGTTCATGGAAGCCTCGAATTTCGTAGTTTGGAAGTTTCATTTCACTCGGGAACGATAATGTTGAAGAGTGAACGTCGAAACCGTATCTGAAAATTTCATACTCAACTACTGTAGTCTTTCAAAAATTGTCCGAAACGTTCAACCCTTTCTAACTTGTAAAATATTGGAGCCTATTTAATATGCTCTTCGGATTGAATAATTTTCTATGTGAATCGTCCAGGGAATTTTCTTCCCTTTGCTTTGTAATAAAATTAAGCTCAATTAACTCGATTTTTCTAGGTAGTTAACTTTTTTCTTTTTCAAAATCGAACACTGACACCATCGCCCAGCTTTTTCGCACGGAATTAGCCGGAAATGTTCGTTTATGCTAAGGCGATTACGGGCTCTAGCTATATGCATTCAATAAGAATGCCACGATCGAGTATAAAATACCCCTCGAATGCGCATGTTGGGGGTTTTGCTCGATGATAATTTTTAATGTCTTCATACCTTCTTCGAAAGGTAACCGATATCTTACTACTGTCACAAGTTGCCTTATAAATTTGTCAAAAACCCTGCCTCTTCGTATCTTTTAAAATGACGTCCATATTGATGGTGATTTTGCCGTTCGTGTTCACCCTCGTGACGTGTCTTCCCTCGGCCGAAGCGATTATCGTTGGCTCGACGAATTCAGGCCGTCGACCCCACAAGAAGCCGACGACGCTTTGGAACATCGACGATGGCTCGGGGGTGAAGCAGGCTACTTCCCGAGTGTGACTAAAACTTGGATTCATTTAAAAGAATGATTATTATTATTATTCTTAGACCTTCCAGGAGTTGTAGGAACTCGAACACAGCCATATCCTTGTGGTACGTCATGACCCAAGAAGTCGGTGCCATAACAGGATATCACTAATTGGGGCCCTAAATGCATCTTTACACTCTAAAACGTCCATTGTCATGATAAAGTAAGAGATTAGTGTCGAGATTGCTTTAATCTTATGAAATTCTATTGAATAAGTTTCAAAATAAAAAAAAAATTTATCAATGTATTCCTTATTTTGAGATACTTCTATCATGATAAGAATGAAATATGCTGAAATTACTTACATCTAAACGGATTCGTGCTGCTGAAGGTGAGGTGGTAGGGAAGATCGAAGACGAATTTATGCCCTTGGTCGCTTCTGACGGAAGTCGCGGAAACTGCTTGTCGTTGGCCAGCTAGAACAGTCCAATCTGGGCCATGAACAACATCGATCTTCACACAGACGTTCGAGGTTGAGGGGAACTGGAAATTATTTTATTATTCGTTGATGGTTAGCAAAAGTACGGCCGCAGTGAAAATTGAATTGAATTTCAAATCCTGCTAATTCCTGAAAGACGTCTAACTTTCCATCAACTGATCGAAATCGAGATAATCGAATTGTTTTAGCGGATTTTCTAATTTCTAAAAAAAAAACTCACCACTCCATGACTGACATGGGCATTCAATATTAGCACGAATTGCGCTTTTTGGTTTAGCGACTCGTAAGTCATCGAATATAGAAAATCACCAAATAAAAATCACAATTTTCAGTCCATATTTCGCAATTTACGATAAATTCCAGGGAAAACGATCAATGTTTAGGTGCGATTACCAAATTGGTGTTTTGTTGGGTAATATGGGAGATTTCTTGCTGGTGGTAGCCGGGTGGTCACAAGAAGGGCAGCTAATTGCGTTGCTGCCCAGCCCCTAGACATAAGGGAAAAAGAAAAAGAACACATCCAACATGGCTCTACACACGCGTTACCATAGAGATTGGGATATCGATGGGTAGAGAAGCAGAAAATGAGAAAGGATAAGGGAATATGAGAGAAATAAGAAAATAAAATTTGAAATGATTTTACCGGAAGAAATGAGGATTTCGAAATGGAAGAAAAATTGCTTTCAATTCGGAAGACAAACTAAGAGCTTTGTGCTAATAATTTCAAAAATGACTTGTTGATTGAAGATGACCATCTCTGTTTATACTAAAATGAACCAGAAAAGGTTCATCCTCATTCAAAAACTACTTCTTTATCTGAAACTCATGTTTAGCCGCATTATGCGATTTATTTAATTCAAGCTATTCATGGATGTCTACAGATACGGTTTCTTCTTGCAAACGTACGACCTCATGACCGTAAGACATTTCACATTGTTCCATGATTCGTACCTGAAATTGTCAACCCATTTGTATTACAGCTAGAAAATTCACCATTCGTGTTCAAAGATGATTTCATGATGCGTTCGATCTGATGCGGTTTCAACGCAGGCGTCAGGGGATAAATCTGTTGGCTCTCCAGGGCTAAATAAAAGCTTTTGGATGGTTTTTAAAATAAAAATCTACCTCCAGTTTGAGTAATCAAAGGTAGTGTTGTCACTCCAGACAAATTGATTCAGGGATGCTAAAATTTGAAAGATTTTGGTCCGTTGAGCAGAGCTGAATTGATGCATTTTGCGTTCGTGAATCTATTAAAAATTGTAAAATACATAAATTTTAGAAAACTAAATGAAAATGTAGGAAAATCATACGCGACCACTGCAGCCCAATCCACGTCAGCCTCTCTTTGGGGTCTTGCTTCTCTCCTGTTCTGGCAATGTCTGAGAAAACTTTATCTTGCTTTAAGTCTGACTAACTTACAATTGACGAACGTGTTTTCAGCCTAAACCAGTGAAATAAGAGTAAGTGATCAAAAACGTTCTGTACCTCCGAATGAATGCTAGCGAGATGAGCGTGATACGACAGACAGTTAGATTCGGCGTCGTCCCATTTGGCTTCGAAGAAAGTCTAAAATCTTTTCAACTGTTTAATTTTTCAATCTTCGCATAATTTATAGCAATATCCAGTTTCCCAGAAATAGGTCCATTGCGCATCGCATTGTGGGAAGCAATAATTCTCTGTGCATGGAGCATAAGTTGGGCAGGTTATCGCTGAAGATTTATGTTTCAGAAAGTTTCATCTGAATTTAATGATATTTTGCAATTTGATATTTTCCTCGTTTATTTTCATCAATCAGAAATATTTGATACTCTTGACTCCGATTCTATCAGGCAAAAATTTTCTATCTTACGAGGTGGAGTCGACTGAGGTGGGCACGTCGGTGGATAGATGACTGGGACTTCGCAGACATACGGCAGAAATGTCATACAATCGGCCGAGTACCACTGACCCTCACTGACTTGCACCATCCCGCAGTCGCTGCCTTGACGTGGCTGAGCTAAAGTTTATTTCTGAAATTGAATAACTTTTTTAAATGCGAACTTGGAGCCCAATCATTGTATGTAGCGTTGGATCCAGAAATCCAAGTCCATGTGCCAGGTTTCAGCAAGTCGTTGATGCCGATCCAGTAGTCCTTGGTGCCATTTGGAAAGGAGACTTCAGCATTCACTGAATTCAATTTGTTATTC
Organism: Diploscapter coronatus; assembly: GCA_964036155.1. Lineage (NCBI taxonomy): Eukaryota > Metazoa > Nematoda > Chromadorea > Rhabditida > Rhabditidae > Diploscapter > Diploscapter coronatus. Next base: position 14,904,993 of record OZ038422.1, read on the forward strand.
ATGATTGATTTAAAAAATTTTTAAATTATAATCTATCAAAACATATCGCGACTTTTGAAGGAAGAAATCGGTTTTCTTACCATTGACAAGTGAATTCTCAAAGGCGCTAGCAATCGACACCAAGTGACCGTGCTCACCGTTACATTGCTGCTCGGCGTAAGCGAATTGAGCTGGTTCTTGGTAGAATTCGTAGCATCTCAAAACGAGCTACTAAAATTGTAAGAAATTGAGGACTAACTTTTTATACATCGCATTATAAACTCCTCCTGGAGGACATTGCTGAGACGAAACTAATTGGAATAGACCAAATAAAATAAACCATCGAAGCATTTTCAGAAATTTGAAAAATATCGATAATTTTGACTAGAAGCTCCGCCAAGTAGTCGATTTCGAAGTTTGAAGTTGTAAAGATAAGAGCGACATGGCTGGCAATAAATGTTGCTAATAGGAAATAGACACTGGTGAGCAAATGATGAATAAACATGACCTGATGTTGTAAGTTACAGGAAGTAGTGAGGCTATTGAAAAAAGCTGAATATTATTATCCGAATTCTCAACCAAGACCAATATTTAGCTAGTGATATCAAAGTATTATAATTGTTATTCCTATGGATAAATATAATGCAACTTTTGCAAGTATCAATGATAAAGCATTGATTGATTGAACTTGAAGTTATAATATTTTGATAACTCTTTGGTTTTCATCAATTATGTTCAGAATTCTTAGTGTGCTGAGGTTTGTATTCTAACCAGGCCTATGGAGGACTTTCGTTAGACTGTCCGTGCGACCTACCCCCTATATATTTTCTTTAGAATTTTGATATCTCTAACTTGCCAAAAGCGAAGGTTCCATCATCATAATGTTATGACATCATAACCATAGTTTTGCCCTTGCGACCTACCCCCGTATATTTCTTTCTTCTGACGAAAATGCTCCCTAGGACTGATTCTAACATGAAATGAAATTCCTTAATTGCAGCGAATAATTCGATTTCGTTTGGTAGGTGTTTGAAAATAATGACTAAACTTTATCTCATGTGCTATTATTGTGAAACTTGCATGTTATTTTTCATACCTATCGCAGTTATCGAGCTGCGTAAAAATATATGTTTGTAATTTGTTGGATAACGGTTACCGGACAATATTCATTCAATGAAATTTTTTAACAGTCGTTTCTGACATTCCGATTCATTTAGTCAGTATTTCTTAACGGCAAACCTATTATTATCAGGCATTAGACCTAATTCTAAGCTGAAAATCGCGGATAATGTGGCACTAATTAACTCATATTAGTCTTACAAGAATATTTTTTTTAGCTTTCATTATTAATCTTTCTAAAAACTGACAACTTGATTTTTTGCTTAATTGTGTTGACAAAATTGCGCAATCCGTCCTAAACAATAACTTCTCCTCTTTTTATCTTGAACATAACGATAAATCAGGATTTAATGAAAATTTATCCTTCAGAGTTAAACATGAATTGGAACAATATTCTGTCGATTACCGTGGCTGTCGATGCTATTATTGGAAACACGATTTTGATGATCACAATTTTTGCTGGATGCCCTTCTTTGAGCGCTTTAGATCGGAAAATATTATTCATCAGCAGTATTTTGAGAATCTGCTACACAATTTCATTCGCCTTGACTTCGCCTGTAATAAGATATTTTCAAACTTTAGATTCGACTTTTTAAAATATTTATCTTAGGCCTTATATTACATCGAAGAGCAAGAAGCGGCTATAATTGTGTCAGGAGTTTTATGGGAGCATAAAATTATCGGTAACCTCATCCTAATTTTCTCTTTTGAAAGATAACTTTCAGGAGCGATTCTATTGATTCTGAATATCATCTTTGTTTTGATCTGCATGATCATTCCGCCTTTACAATTTGTGCAGCGATATTTCCATATCGTTCTATTCAAGTCTGATTCAAAACGCGGAAAATGTTGTGCGATGGTTTTGGCAGCCCTACCTATTCTAGGGACATTATTTTGTATCATGTAAGAACATAACTTTTTTTTATTAACTCATATTTTTCGCTACTTAGTCAAAAAGTTAATAAGTATTTTAGCACATTCTTCTCACTTATTCCATCTGAAGTGGAAGAGCACCGATTTTACAATATCGCATATTATTCGAACACTGTAGGAGATACAGCTTACTTTCTTATATCATTTAAGGTGTTAAGTCTTAATTTTTAAAATTAATTTTAAAATTCAGGACTACATTAACACATACGACCCAGTGTCCTCATTTCCCGATAGTCCATGGAACATTGCCGCTTTTGTTTCTACTGTGGTTCTAGTTTCATCGATTGTTGTTGTGATGATCTACTGCTGGTTACAAATTCGACACGTATTTTGCGATAACTGGAATAATTTGAGCGCAAAGACGATTAAAATGATGAGACAGCTTCAATTCACTTTCCTCATTCAGGTAAAATTTTGAAAGTGTTTTACATGAACGTAATAATTCTCGTAGTAGATTTTATATAAATTTTTAGATAACTGAAGAAAATATTGTTTCTTTTAATCCTTGCTTCTCATTTCAGTTCTTGACTTCTATTGTATTCTTTGTGTTCCCGTTCAGTTTGCTCCTTGTTGGACCCGTTCTGAAAGTCAATCCAGGTCAAACTCTTATCGAAATTGCAACAGCGCTCTATCGAATGTTCCCTGCATTTAGTGGATGGGTTACTATTCTACTGGTTAAGGTAAGATTTTTCATAAATGTTCTTTCAAACTTTAGTTCAGGAAATCCGTCTAAGCGTTTGGGCCATCGCGAGTAAATCAGCGAAAGCGAGCATCTCTTCTGATCACGATCTCTCTCAGAATTTTAGAAAGTTATCAGTTTTTAGAAAAATTTCAAAATAAGCAGGAATTTTTAGTCCATTCTGCTTCGAAAATTTTAGAACCACAATCATCGTGATTTTAAATTGTTTATCTATCCAATAGATAGTCTTGCGTTAATATTTTAGTGGCTAGGTTCGTTTCATGGAATGTTAAATTTCATGACGATATAGCTAAATATGTAGCACAAACTGTGCTGTTTATATTAGTCAAGTTCTTGAAATAAAATATACTTTCTCGATACTTCAATTATGTACGAATTATGGTCTAAATTTGTGATGAATGTGGTTTGTAGTAGAAGACAATGAGGCTGTTTTCCTGCACCCGATAATTTAGTTTAAATTGGCAGATGTTTGAAAATACTGGCTAAACTCTATCTCGTATGCTATTATTGTGAAACTTGCATGTTATTTTTCATACCCATCGCAACTATCGAACTGCGTAAAAATGTATGTTTGTAATTTGTCGTATGACGGTTACCGGGCAATTTTCACTCAATAAAATTTTTTAAGTCGTTTCTAAACTCCGGCGCACTCAAAGTCAGCATTTCTTGACTGCAAGCCTATTATTACCCGACAAAATATCTAGCGCCAAGCTGAAATCGCGTTAATTTAGCTCATTTGTGACTAAATGGACTCATATATTTAGTCTTACAAGAATATTTTTAGAGCTTTGTATTGATCTCTCTGACATTTTGCTCTATTTTATGGCTAACTGGAAACCGCATGACACGTAAGACATTAAGACATACAAAATAGGGTGAGTTTTGAGAGGTAGGCTTTCTTTTCCCATACTATTTCGTATGTCTTAATGTCTTACGTGTCATGCGGTTTCCAAGTTGCCTTTTCTCAAAAGCGTTTCTTGAAACTCGAATCACCTGGCTATTTTATGCTTAGAGCTAAAAATGAACGCGTACCTGATTTTGTCGATTATCGTGGCTGTAGAAGCTATCGCTGGAAATACGATTTTGATAATCGCAATTTTCACTGGATGCCCTTCTTTGACCACATCGAATCGGAAAACGTTGTTTATCAGTAGCATATTGAGGATTTGCTACACCATTTCGTTCGCTATCACATCACCAGTAAGCAATCCTTAAATGGAGATTTTCATCTTTCATTTTTAGGCCTTATATTACATCGAAGATCAAGAAGCGGCTATCATCGTATCAGGGGTTGTTTGGGATCATAAAATTATCGGTAACCTCGTCCTAATTTTCTCTTTTGAAAGATAGCTTTCAGGAACGATTCTATTGATTCTGAAGACCATCTTTATTTTGATCTGCATGATCGTTCCGCCTTTACAATTTGTGCAGCGATATTTTCATATCGTTCTATTTAACTCTGATTCAAAACGCGGAAAATGTTGTGCGATGGTTTTGGCAGCCCTACCTATTCTAGGGACATTATTTTGTATTATGTAAGAACATAACTCATATTTTTCGCCATTTAGTCAAAAAGTTAACAAGTATTTTAGCACGTTCTTCTCATTTATTCCATCTGAAGTGGAAGAGCAACGATTTTACAACATCGCATATTATTCGAACACTGTAGGAGATACAGCTTACTTTCTTATATCATTGAAGGTGTTAAGTCTTAATTTTTAAAACTAATTTTAAAATTCAGGACTACACTAACACATACGACCCAGTGTCCTCATTTCCCGATAGTCCATGGAACATTGCCGCTTTTGTTTCTACTGTGATTCTAGTTTCATCGATTGTTGTTGTGATGATCTACTGCTGGTTACAAATTCGACACGTATTTTGTGATAACTGGAATAATTTGAGCGCGAAGACGATTAAAATGATGAGACAGCTTCAATTCACTTTCCTCGTTCAGGTAATTAGTTCCTTCGTTATCTCTCACAAAACGTCAGACTATCCTTAGTATGCTTTGTTAAAATTATCAATTCTTCATCCATCATTACTACAAAAATATTTCAGTTCTTGACTTCTATTGTATTCTTTGTGTTCCCGTTCAGTTTACTCCTTGTTGGACCCGTTCTGAAAGTCAATCCAGGTCGCGTACTCATCGAAATCGGTACACACCTCTATCGAATGTTCCCGGCATTCAGCGGATGGATCATCATTATTTTCGTTAAGGTAAAAATTAGTGAAATAAACCTTTCCAAAAGTTTGTATAATTCAGGAGATCCGTCAAAGCGCGTGGTCCTTCGTTAGTAGATCTTCTAAAACAGGATCTTCAGTTGACGATTCTTCGCAAAACAACAGCAAGCAGAGAATTGTTGGACACAATTCATAAGTTTTTTTTCAGTTAATACTTTGAAATCTCTAAATATTTTTGATCTGGACATTTTACGGGAAATTTACTTGTGCAATATTTGTCTATTAATTATTAGTTTTTTTTCAATATCACTATGCTTATTTTGTTTCGACGAAATATTTTTATGAATGAAAGTTTGATCGCTTGGTCTCAAACATCGATAAACTGTCCGAGTACGCGAAAGATCACTGTGCTTTTTCGCGTTGCACCCAGATTAAGCGGAGTGTTCCCCGATTGACATCACTTTTTATAGCATCATTCCACAGATAGCGTGGAGAGGTCGACTAAAAGTATTCTTTCGCATATTGAAATGATATTCATAATAAAAATTCAATCTTCAAACATATTGAAAAATATTTCACACATTACTTATTGATAATCCGAATCAAGAGAAATGATTACTGTAACTAAAATTTGGATATTAAATTCTTCACAACAATTACACAATTCAAGACGATTCACTAATGCTCCTAATAATATAATTATAACAAAAAGGATTTTGTTTTATATAAGTTCATTTTTAGCTTCATTGTTAGATGTGTTAGTATTTGTGTATTTCATTCATTCTACAGTGCCTTCGCGCCACGCAACGCGACCAACACAGTTCAATCGAAGCCATAAATTTCCCTATCTTCTCTACAAAAACGAAGTCTACAATGCCCCTGTCAATGAATCGAAAGAGTCGTTCATTCAGACATTCAAACAAGGGAAACACCGAAATGAATGTCTGATCTCTGCACACTTGACGCCGAATGACGAAGCGGGAGCTAAAATTGACCGAGAACGAGAATTTTTGGGTTCATTGATAAAATGACAACAATGAAGAATATTATCAACTCGAAAAAAACATTATTTTCGAGTTGTGATTTTTTTTTTTAATTTTAAACTTTATGCAATATACTGTTTGGTATGATTAGATTAAATATTGGTCACTTTCAAATTAGTCTCAAATTTATTTTAAACTTGACCTGATTTACTGATTCCTGCACACTTCCAAATTCCTCGTTTTTCTTATCAAAACAACCACACCATTTGGCAGGAAAATAGTACAAATTTTGCTGACATATCTTCGCATCTAACTATTGAATTACTAATGTTTGCCTGAAAATTTCAGTACCTTGTAATTAAATTTGATCTGGAAGTGATGATAATTCTTGATTGTTTGCTCAATACTTTATGTCGGGTTGAACTGTGATATCGAGCGGCTAAAATAAGTGACTGAATATTTTCGGGTCCTCAAAACATTGACATGGTTTATTTTTAGAGATGATCGAAATGATATTACGCCATTTACGGAGGTATTCTATTGGTCGATAGACTATTAGCCACGCCCACTTAACATAGATATTTGCCTAAAAGCTTCATGTAGGCCAATAGAGAAATGGTATCTGGTTTATATAAATTGGATGAAAGGGTGATATCGTAATTTATTTTTAAATTAGTGACACATTAATTTTGTAAATGGAAAATAAATATTGATATCCTATTTTTAATCCTTTATCCTAAACATTATTTAGCTACGGATGATTTGGTTTCATATAAATGCATGTTTTAAGATTCTTTTATGTTGAAAATGTTCTCACTTTACACTCGGCAAAATGATGTGAATTTTTGCCAAATCATATTTTCGTTTTTCTCAATCTGATTGTTAGTAAGAATTTATACAGGAAGCTTTTGAGTCATATTTCTTTCAAAATGGCAATGCACGCACTCCTTTTTAGATTTATTCCAAAAAATTGTATAAACCCGAATAATGATGTCTGATTTTAGATAGTTGTTGTAATTGAATATGGTTGGAATAGTGCCATCATTAGATGCTGACAGTAACCCAATAAAGCCAGATGCATCTAGTATCGATACGAAAAGCAAGATATCGTCGAGTGAAGATGGATCTTCAATACCATCAAAGGAGGACAAGAAGAATACTTTATCGTGAGTTGATAGATTTAATACTTATCCTTGATGATAACGAATGTATGAGCTGTGTAAAAATTCTCTTCGATTTTTACCGAACTTCATCAAGAGTAATTTCGGTGGCTACTTCAAATTGACATGAGGATTAAAATTTAATCTTAATAACAATAAAATAAGAACATCAATTAGTAATACTGGAGTATTGTCGAAACGATTTTGTAATCAATTGTTTTTTTTCAGAACGCTAGGTGCGATAACGACCTTATCGAAATCTATGTTCAACGCTGGAGTGTTTTCATTACCGTTCGCTTGGAAAACTGGAGGGTTATGGGTATTTACAATTTCTAGAAAAAAAAACTACTGTCAATTACAGGTTTCATTCGCTATGTCGATGTTGATAGCGATTCTGAACTATTATGGCGCATTCATTTTAGTCAAAAGTAGCCAACACATTGCTAAAAAGTTTGAAATTCATTTTTCTTCGAATATTTTAGTTTTTCAGAGTAGGAAGAGCCTCCCTAGATTATGGTCACTTTTCGAAGCGAATTTGCGAATTAAGCGATATTAAATTTTTAAAGAACAATAGTAAACTCGTCATGTAATAGAATGGTTATTTGCAAGGAAAAGTACAAATTTTAGGATAGTCGTCGACATAACAATTCTCTTCTATCAACTAGGAATGTGTAGTATCGCGATTTTGTTCATTTCGGAGAATATGGTTTGAAACTAAGATGAATACGTTTTTTTCTTTTTATATGTTTATTTAGTCCCATCTTTTCGGCCACCTAATCGGAGGCAGTAAATATCATCAAATGGTCATTTTCGCGACAATAACTTTGGTGCTAATTTTGATTACAAACTGCTTCACGAACATGAGACTCGTGGCGTTCTTTGCGATAATTTCTTCTGTATTTCTGATCATTGGAGCAATCGTGATCATACAATACACAGTGAGGTGAATTGTGTCAATTCGAATGCAAGTTTCAATATCAAATGGTAATCCAATCCACGCTTTTCAGGCAACCCAATCAATGGAAGACGTTGCCTGCCTACACCTCGTTCACTGAAGCTATCATTATGGCAGGTCAACTCATCTATGCTTTCGAAGGACAGACAATGGTTGATATTTTTTAAACATTATTTTTAGACTAAAAGTTCCAGGTCCTCCCAGTCGAGAACAAAGTCCGAAATCCCGATAGATTTCTTGCTCCCTTCGGCGTTTTGACGATAACTTTCGGAGTTTGCTCCATCTTTATGACTTTCCTGGGATTCATTGGCTATACGACTTTTGGAGACGCAGCTGGTGTGACGATCACCGTCAACATTCCGAGTGATGGGTAATTTTTTCAATAAAATTTTTAAAAAGTCTCCCCCCATACTCTTCTAAAGCATCAACGAACTTATATCGTTTTTTCTCAAAAATATGTATACTTTTTGAAACTTGTTTAGCTTCTACAACTCTGTAACTATTTGCTTGATTCTTCAATCTCTACTTGGAAATGGCATGGCGATGTTCGTGATTTTCGACATGTTCCAGAATGGGTTCAGAACCAAGTTCGGAGCGAGGTTTCCAAGATTCCCTATAGGAATCGCTGATAAGGTCCTCTCAATAATTATACCTCAAGAAATATTGCTATTTGCAGTTATTCCGGATATTCTTCGTCGTGATTACCTATCTCATGGTTATCGCAATTCCCCAACTTCCTGTGATGTGCTCCTTAGTTGGCGTCACTTCAGGAACTCTATGCGCTTTGATTTATCCACCGATATTCGAACTAATCGCGTTTTGGGATGACTGGAAGGTGAACTTATTGATGTCAAGATAATTAGATATTTTAAACGTCTCACAAAAATCGAATTGTATCTTTGTAGCCATTATATTTAAAAATGCTATCATCAAATCTAAAAGAAGCGATCCAACAAAATTCAATGAAAGAACTATATTTTCTTTTGTGAAATTCACTTCTTTCAGCACGAATGGTTTTCGCGAAATTTAATTACAATATTTCTTGATTTCAGATATCAGCTTCAACATTCAATAGATGCTTCAAAATTTTGCGAAACATGACAGCGATTTTGATAGGATGCTTCTTCATTGTGAGCGGAATTTACGCGAACACACTTGAGCTCATCAAAGGATCTCCTGATAATAATTCTACAATGTTTAGCTGATCTATTGGTCCATAAATCTATAAAATTATCATTGTTTTCTTCGTTCATGTAAATAACATCATTTTCTCTGTCGAATCATAATACTCTCGTTTTTGTTGTATATTTTGATCTTTCTTCTCGTATTCATTTTCATGTTATGTACATCTTCAAAGGGTTAACTCCGCTATGTACGAGCATTCTGTGATGATCTTACCATTCATTTTCTTTCAAAGAATTGAGTAAATCGTTTATTTTACACCATTTGATGCGATTTCTAAACGTGTGTAGACGGTTTCTTGCATACGTAACTTCGCATGACCGTTCCGCACTCTGAAAAGTGAAGATATGGAAGGTAGGCATAATTTTATGCGACACAATACTTACCTACATTGTTCCACGACTCATACCTGAAACTTTAAAATTGGCAAGGCCATAGGTTGTGATTGAAAAAACTACAAGACATTATTTGTTTCATAAAATCGTATGAAATTTTATCGAACTGACTAGTGGGGATGAATTGTATTTTTCGTCGATGTTTCACTATCATGTCGCCATATAATTTATGGAATTCAAAATACTTACCACTCATGCTCGGTAATGATCTCATGGTGAGTCCTATCAGACGCAGTTTGAACGCATTTATCTTTGCTCATGTCGTCGGGTCGCCCCTTCGACCAGTTGACATAGTCGAAGGTAGTTTGATCAGACCAGGTCCAATTCTTGCCTAGATTTAAGACAATTAGCATTTCTAGGATCTTTAGGCTAACCATTCCACATTAAACCGATCCAGGTAAGGTGGTCCTTATCGTCTTGTTTCAAGCCGGTTCTCGCCAGGACTAAATGAGATTTCAAGGATAAGTTCGCAAAGTACGAATAGGCCGATTTTATGAATAATTTTCAGGAGAAAATAGTATGAGAAAGGTACCCAATTACCATTTACAAATGTATTCTCAGCCAGCGAATGAATGCTAGCCAAGTGTCCTCCCTGAGAGATGCAGAAATCATCTGCGTCTGCCCATTTTGCGCCGAAGAAAGTCTAAAACTTATTATTCCTTCAAAAAAATCCATTAACCTGCCTTGTAGCAAGAATCCGTCGGCACAAATAGGGTCCATTCCTTGTCGCACTGCGGCCAACAGCCACCATTGCCGCAGGTTGGTGTTGGAGGACATGTTTGAACTGAATGTCGATTTTTAATATACTTTTCTAGAGAAAATACTGAAGAAAACCAATGATAACAGTAGAACTAGCAAGTTCAATAAAAAAAATAACAATAATACCCGGATAGCTCGGCTGAGGAGGACAGGTTGGTGGCCATATCGGAGACACTTTGCAGACGTAGGGCTTCCTGATGTTGCACAAGCCAGACACCCACATTCCGTCGGACATACGCTCTGTAGCGCAATCCATGCCGGTTTTGGGTTCGCCTATATTTCTCTCTTGAATCTGTTTTAAATACTCAAAGCAAGCAGATGGTGAGCGATCGCTTCGAAGCATAAGACATCTTTTCATGTAGGAAATTGTTTTAGAATTGTCGATAAGTTCATGGCATGAATTGTCAAATAGTACTAGCCTGGCGCCCAATTCAGATAGTTAGAGCTGCTATTGTCCGTCCAAACCCATTGGTCTGGGACCATCAGATCATTCAGACCGATCCAGAAATCAGTGGCATTTCGACTAGTGAAATAGTCGTCGGCGTGTTCTAAAAGTAAAAGGTTTCATTTTTTCAAGTGAACAATTTACCCAACAACAAATTGTTAGCGTATGCATTCGGAATCGAAGCTAAATTTCCCCCGAGAGCATTACACTGTTGTTCGGCGTAAAGATATTCCTCAAATATCGAATAGAATTGATAGCATCTAAAATTTAGAGAAATTTTCGTCTTTATCAGAAATCAAATAACCTTACATTTGATGTTGAACGTCCAAAACTCCTCCAGGTGGGCAGGATTGAGAATAAGCAGACGAAATGAGTGCAAAGACTAGTGCTAGCCGCATAATATTTAGCAACTTTTCCGTAAAATCAACGATTATGTGCAGAAATCGGTAGCCAATGTCTGAATCACAGATTGATTCCTATGTAAATGGGGGACTATAGAATAAAATATAAGGTATAGAAATAACGTGCCGAAAACGCTGATAAAGTGATAGGGAAGGCATGGTTATAAACGGCAGTAATCAAATAGATAAAATTTGGAAAAATCAAACCAAATCGAATCGTGGCTACTGGTCCTGACCAGCGTCTTTTGGAGTGGAGTTTCGGGAAAAAATCGATGTGGGAAGTTGTTGGAGGTTTTAAAATTCAAAGAACTCCTTCGAAGTATTTTCCCTTTTCTAAAACATTCGTAGTTCCAGAAAGATGGCCTTTGAACTCATAAATAATAAAGCTCTATCAATTCCAATACAAAATCCTCTTCAATCTCATAAGTTCAAGTCAACTCTGCCAACTCCCTGTCTGAAATTTAACGGAAGTCTTCCAGCTCTGTTAGTTTACTTTCGCTCTTTGGTTAGAGTTGATTTTGGTTATTCAGTGATAACGCTATACTACAGGCCATGCTTTTGCATTCAGCAATGATGCAGACGCATTCGTTATTACCCGGAGATGAACCATTTATTATGCCTCTTTTCATAGATCTGCACAAATCAATTTAAACCTAGCGATTCGTTCCCGATGTTAGCATATGAAAGCTAAACCAATCAATTTGTCAAATATGTAGGTTATTTTGTACAATGAAAAAATCAGTCAACATTGATGATGGAGGATAATGCCTGGTTCTTGAGCAGCAATATTTCTGCGGATACTCGACTCTGAAATTATCGATTTTTTAAGACCACTAATTTATTCTGAACCTTAGCTTCTTGTTCAATTTTCATCATTCTCTTCAGCTCTCGTCGAGGTAGCATGAATCGAGCAATGTACTGAATTGTGCGAATCGTTTTAGCCATAAGCAAGGTTCCAAACCATGGTTTCCTGGCGCAGATTATCGTCCAATTCTGGCTTCGTTGTCAGAGTCGTGTCCACTGCCGTTGAGAATAGACTTCGGGACTGAAATGTGAAATTTGTCTGAATTGAAAAATTCAAGCGTACGAATTCTCCATTCTTAATCATTCTAAATCGAAGCCATGTTGCGAGCTTCACAATCTTGTCATATTCGAATTCTCTGATGCGGTTGACGTCTAGCTGAAGACAGACATGTCTTGATAAATTGAAGAAATGATGCATACACTCTTGACCGCCTTGGAAAGAATTTCAGCGAGTTTTTCGATCTTCTCAGATTTGGAGATTGATGAGTTCCTGATGAAGCTGTTCAACTGAATTTTCAAGATTATGCAAACTACTTGAAAAGGATCTTACCTGCTGATCATGGTATTCATCGAACGGTACAATTCGGTTTTCGACGATATAAACTGAAATTTCCAAATCTGTTTTCAAGAATTAAAAAAAAAAAAAACCCCATACCATCTCCATGAAGGGACCAACATACAGCAACAATCGCCGATAATACCAGTAATATCGTCTGTGCCATGTTGTCAAAATCTCAGAAATTTCACAAATCCACTACGTTGACGAGTCCAACTATCAAATTTCTTTGTTAGCGATTGTTTATATCAAATCTAGTCGAGTCTTAAGTCCAACGAATCTCGGTGCCAGGCGGAGACAACGCATTTTTAGCTTGTTTTTGATATCAAAATGTCGAAATTTCTGTCTGGCAACGTGAAAAACTCCTAATTTTCTAGCGAAGCGAAGGTGTCGAGGGCCAGAAATAAAAGAGGAACGAGACTGGACCCTGTCTCGAAATGATGGATGGAGGACTTTTAGTATTGGGATTTGCAGGTAGATGATGAATAGCTTACAAACGCACTCACTACGGGACATCTAGCAAAACACAGCCGGCGCAAAGGGCATAGAACCTGGATAGCTCATTTTTGAAAAAAAGTCGAGGTTTCGTCTAAAGTTCAAGAAGTCAGCGAGATTTAGTTTATTTTCCGCTTTACAGGAAGAGCTGTATCTGAGCATTTTTCGAGAACTATTTCTGCAGACGAGCAATATTAGAAAGAATTTAACATCCAAATAGAAAAATAATTGAAAACTTGCAGAAAATTATTGAGCCATAAAAATGTGCTGGACTAAAAAAACAAAGAAATTGAAGGACCCATCATTTTCGTTAAGATGCTTTATGTTGTTGTTATCAGCTTAGACCCTATCAACAGCAAGCCAAGCGACTTTTCAGTGTAAGATGTATGTGCAGGTATCTGGCTTTACTGAATTTAAAGATTGTATCGAAATTGTTTAGTATATCAGTTTGAGAAACGCTGGAGAAGGATAGTTTCCAGAAACCTTTAACTTGGGTCAATTCAAATCAAACTATACATTAGCTAAAACAAGCAATAAAATCTATTCATTCTGGTGCAATAAGTTATTCGAAAAAAAAGTTGAAAAAGGAAGGAGATTATCAATTCTAAAACTCATGAAGAATCGAATAGGTCGAAAATTGAGGTTCGGGCGAATTTCAAGGATTTCCTTGAGTAACATATCAATGACAGGGATGATTTAGGTGACAACAGGCAACTGACGCGAATTTCAGCGGCAAAATGAGCTCAAAACCGCCGATTGAAACGTCGTTTTCTCTGCAGAGATGTGCAGAAAATGAACGCTGAAAAGCGCGCCATTCCAACTCAAAACAAAAGCCGACATTTCAAGGCGCTTCAAATCGCAAGTCCAGTTTAAAATTTCAACTCAAATAAAGTACAAGAATGCATGAAAGATGTAAAATTAATATTTATTTAAAACTAAATAATAAATTACTACAATAAAAAATGATGTACAGGAAATAAATTAGAGATAATTTAAGAGGCTTGCTTAAAAGTTAAAGCGATGCAAATTTCGAACGGTTACAACATTTCGAAAAAAACAAGGTAGTCAAAATCTTTTCGAGAAGATTGAAAGACTTTCTCGTAAATCTCTAATCCCCAAATTCTTCAACCTGTCACTACACAAGTAACAGCAGTAATGACTCTAGTTCCAGCATCGTTCGTAAACGTCCATTCCAAATTCTCATTGCACATGAGAACTGCCGTGATTGAGTTGGGCACGTCGTCCATCGCATCTACTATAGTCCCTGCAGTCCCCCTGTTGAACTAAAAAATTCTAAATTCATTATTTTAACCTGAAAAATCTAGAAAACATTAATTTCAAAATAAGCTAATTTTACATATCAATTAGTGATTTAAAAACGTGGATTGTGATCTAGTGGGACGACTGACTTTGAATTAAGCACGAGAATGTACGAAATTGATTAAAAATTAGATTTTTTCACTAATTAATAAATAATAAAATTAATTAGAGTGATTTTCACCTGAATTGTAGCGCCTTGGCCCGCACAGGTCATCCTCCGTATCGCACACGGCCCAGACATCGTATCGATAGTGTCAGGATTGAAGCCTGTTTCCCACGGGTTGTCGCTCGTTATTTCTTTAACTTTTTTATTTTTAAAAATAATCTATGGAAATTTATTACCTGGCGTGTTTCGAGTACATCGGAGGCAAGCTGAAAGAATTAAATGACAATTTTCAAACGTTAAATAAACACCATATTGAAGAAAAAATCACCGAGCTCATCATCGACATTTTGAAAAATTCATTCAATTATTGTCGGCAACTAATTTAAAAAAAAAAAATGAAGTTACAATATTGGTGATGGACAGGGATGTACGAACCCAGAAATTAATTAATGTCCGAGTCCGTACATCCCCTGCTTATGATTCAGAAATATTATTATTGAACATGTAGCAGATGCATTCGAAGGTTTAAATATGTGAAGATCGAAGTTGGAATCAATAGGGAGACAGCAAATTTTCGCGTGCTGATGGACTTGGTAATTAAATGAAAAAGAATAATTTATAACTTGAGATTTTTGAATAAATTCACGCGTACCTGATCCTGGTGTCGTCGTTGTGGGCGTCGTTGTTGTGGGCATCGTTGTCGTGGGTGTTGTTGTTGTGGGTGCCACTGTTGTCGTGGGTGTTGTTGTTGTGGGTGCCACTGTTGTCGTGGGTGTTGTTGTTGTAGGTGCTTGAGTTGTTACAGGATCAGTAACCGGCCCCACATCAGTAGTAGGATTCACTGGATTTACTATTATTCGAGCTTAAACAATAAGGTTTCACCAGGCTCCGTGGTTTCGTCTGGAGGTAAAGTTGGATCAGGGTCAGGCGTAGTGAGCATAACGTCCGAAAGTGGTCTCGTGGGCATACAGGATAGCACAAATGAGGATAATTGTAGGAAAAATACAAATTTGACAGAGAGCATTTTCATGCTGACGAGGAATTGATTTGGAAGGGGGCTGATACGCTGCGCGCGCGTGCGTATCTCTTGAAGCTTCCAATCGAATGCGATTGATTTGGTTTGGGAGAAAGTGGTAGACTTGTTGGCCAAAGATGAAAAAACTGCCGCTGACAGAAGTGGGATGGTTCATTAAAATGGAACTTTAATTTAATAATGATTAGTCAAAGTTGTGACTTCTCAAATGGGGAAAGATTGCCTGTCACCGGAGAAGATTAATGACCATGAGAGAACGTGTTCAATGACATCGATGACCTACGAATAGAATCAAATCAAATCAGCGTAAAGCAAAGCAGATAATATGATTTTTGAACCAATTTTTTTTATTAACATCGAATTTATCATTCGTAAAGTTCGGTGGGTGAAGTGAATGAACAATCGAAAGTCAGACAGAAGTAGTTAGTAAATAAATCCTCGCAATATAAATGTGTTGTTAAGAAATGTTTATGAAATAACTTTTTTTTTTTTAAATAAAGCATTATTGTTTTTGTACCGGATGGAGTTGATAAATAGCTTATTATTTGTTCAATAGGAAAAAATTTCGTAAAGTTTGAGCATCCACCTAATATAATAGAGCAACCAAATTCAGATATTTTCACCAACAGCAACAATAACAATAACAATAAAAATAAAATTAATATTTTCACGACCTAACAATAAATTACTACAATAAACAATGTACAGAAAATAAATTAGAGATAGTTTAAGAGGCTTGCTTGAAGCTTAATCTGCTGCGCGATTTGATAAACTACCTTTTCTAAAAGACTAACATTTGTGTGTCATTTATAGAAAAGTATAGCCGTGCAATATTTCAAACAGAAATTTAGGAAAAGAAAGATCCTTTTAGGAGATAAAATGTACTTCTGAGGCTGGAATGATTTGGCTTTAAACAAATTTCTAATCTCCAAATTCTTTAACCTGTTACTATACAAGTAATAGCAGTAATGACTCTAGTTTCACCATCCTTCGTAAAAGTCCATTCCAAATTATCAGTGCACATGAGAACTGCCGTGATTGAGTTGGGCACGTCATCCATCGCATCTACTATAGTCCCTGCAGCCCCCCTGTTGAACTAAAAAATTCTAAATTCATTATTTTAACCTGGAAAATCTAGAAAACATTAATTTCAAAATAAGCTAATTTTACATATCAATTAGTGATTTAAAAACGTGGATTGTGATCTAGTGGGACGACTGACTTTGAATTAAGCACGAGAATGTACGAAATTGATTAAAAATTAGATTTTTTCACTAATTAATAAATAATAAAATTAATTAGAGTGGTTTTCACCTGAATTGTAGCGCCTTGGCCCGCACAGGTCATCCTCCGTATCGCACACGGCCCAGACATCGTATCGATAGTGTCAGGATTGAAGCCTGTTTCCCACGGGTTGTCGCTCGTTATTTCTTTAACTTTTTTGTTTTTAAAAATAATCTATGGAAATTTATTACCTGGCGTGTTTCGAGTACATCGGAGGCAAGCTGAAAGAATTTGAATGACAATTTTCAAACGTTAATAAATAAACACCATCTTGAAAAGAGTCGCCAAACTCATCGTCGTCATTTCGAAAAATTCATTAAATTATTGTCGGCAACTAATTTAAAAAAAGAAACAAAGAAGTTACCACATTGGTGATGGGTAAGCAGGATGGATTTGAAAGGAGATAGTTGAAAACTTGCCTGCAACTTGTGCTACAGTTGTACTAGTTGTTGTAGGTGTTGTCGTTGATTCTCCAGCTTTCATAGTGGTCGGATCATCAGTTACTGGATTCATGACCGTTGTCTCCCCAGGCATTACTGTTGTGGCCATTGGTTCTTCAGGAGGTAAAGTTGGTAGAACCGTGAAGGCCTCATCTGGGGGCACCGTGGAGATACAACAAAGGATGATGGAGCATGATTGAAAGAAGATGACCCAATAGAGATGAGATTTCATTTTCAACGAATTGGAGAAATTAGATTATTTATTTCTGACTGAAGACTGTTAAATGGAGAAGGCCATTCTAGTCAGTTTTATATAGGAACTCGTCTGAAGAAGTCGACGTAGATGTTACAAAAATTCAGATTGAAGGCCATCAGAATCGTGAAAGTGACGAATTTTCTGAGACGAAAAGATCGTTAGAGGCATCTGGTGTGATAAAATTGAGAAAAGTCGCATTTTACCAAAGGCTAAAAATGGGTACTAGGGAAAATTGTAATAAGTGGCAAAATGATGACCAACGTAGCCGTCCCAATTGGAATTTTCTATCTAATAAACTCTTCTCATCATAAGATCAAGGATATCCAACGAGAGAAATATGTAAAATTAGTAATATATCAATAGTGAAAGTTGCTTTCGCGTTAGAATATTCGCACGTTTCAGATTTCTGAAGATTTTGTACTTTCAGATATTGAATGGAACCTTTCAATTTCAGAGCGAAGAATATGGAGTAACATTTTATATACTGGTTAAATGTGACAATACCAATATGCTCTCTCAAGCTTCTATAATCTTTAGAGTTTCTATGATTTAAAAAATGATACCACACGAAAAGTAAGAAATGATGAAAAAAAGATCGATTTATTCAAGCTTGAATATTTTCGTAATTTTAATCTCACTGACACATAAAAGAAATTTTAGCATGCTATGGTCAAGCATCGGAACTTGAAGATCGAGACAAACTTCCACGAGGTGCAAATAACTCTGACTTGATGAGTATGATCATATACTATCTAGATATTACTATTCTTCTTCATTGAAAATTGATCTGATGAAAAGTAAATTATCTTCTTCCGGATTAATTTTTACGCTATTTATTTCAAAGTTCATTTATTCGAGGATACAACACTTTATTCAATAAATGGTCAAATAAGTTAAACATCATCGGGGATTGATTGAGATAAATATGAGACCACAACAGATTCGTAAAATTAGCTAAGATCAATAAATTACTAATTATTAGTTAAGAGTAGGGCTCCTAGAAAAGACACCGGTTTTCTCTTTTCCTATCTTGCCTCCCCATACTATTTCTTAGAAAAACCGGCGTCTTTTTCTATTAGCCAAGAGTAGAAATCTCTAATCGATTTTAGATTAGATTATTACGCATAAAGATGACTGGTCGAAAAATTTATACAAATTGCTAGAACACTACCTCGCTAATTATGAATAGGTCTATCAAAATGTGAAGGAGTTTCATATGTTACGAAGAAATCTGATTACAATTTCTACATCATTTGACTGCAAATGAACCCAATAAAGTACATTTTTAGAGGTTAAATCGAATATAGAAAGGCGCTACACGGTCACAAAACTAATTGTAAGTTGCTAACGTTAAATTTTAGATACCGTTTGATCTGAATAACAGATAGTCTAGTTAGAAATAGGTTGTGTTGTCATTAGTGATACCATAATTTAGCTGAGCTATTTTTCTAAAGAAGCATGGTAAACTCGTTACCTTTGTCTAATATAGTGATCGAATAAAATAGCCCAGTAGCAGACCTTTAAGGAGGCGGAAGAGCGAAACAACGAATTTCTGAAACGACGACGAATGGCCCCATCTCAATTTGATATCCCCACATTTCATCCTGACCACAAGTTAGAACAACGTCGGATTGAGTTTGAGGACCCATGTCGTCTCCTACGTTATATCGCTCTTGTGCAACCTAAATTGCAATTGGTGAAAACATGAAACTATCCCAAAATATGAACAAGTGAAGTCATAAGAAAAACAAATGCATGCGAGGATTCTTTGCAATGAGGAATAATGTAAGAAACGATTTTTCCCATCTCCCAACATTACACGTTTTCGCCCCAGTTTATTTGCTTATGCAATATTTTCATGATTACGTTTGATGAGGAGAAAATTTCATCATTTTCGAGAATAACTTACATTGCGAAGTTCTATGTATGGACTGGTTCCAGCCTCAGACGCACATACAAACGAGAATGTGGCACAAGGCTCAGCCATTCCATCGTACATGCTTGATTGAAAAGGAATGGTTTCACCGAAACCCATATCATCGTCGTCCAATATCATAAGATCGGTAGGTTGGCATTTTTGACAGGCTAAGATAATTCGATTGAAATTTATTGCTCTTGAAAACATGTTTAGATTTTACTAGTTCTTTCGATTCTAACTTGTTTGGATTTCACATTAAAGGAATGATGAAAAATTATCTTCTGTTGAGTCCAAAAATCTTGAAAATCAAAAAAATGGATGAGAAAGAATAAATGAATAGTTTTATGTCGCTCTTTCCCTTTCAAATACAAATTTTACGTTTCCAGCACCCAAAATTACATACACCACTTTTAACTTCCAAGTTTTATGGGCCAAAAGACTATTTGAAAATCTCAAGCCTTCAACCTATGCGAAATAAGATGAGAATGATAGGGAAAAAATTATTTCTCTTATATTTCTCATTGTTCTATGACTTGAATGGTTGAGGTGTCCAAGTTGTCGATCAAATAATAAAATTTCTAATTGACATAAAATTTTCATACCTGCTGGAGTTACTGGGGCCTCTGTGGTTTGAGTGGTCGGAGGTTGAGTGGTCGGAGTCTGAGTGGTCGGAGTCTGAGTGGTCGGAGCCTGAGTGGTCGGAGCTTCAGTTGTGGGTTCTGTAGTTTCTTCAGCTTCAGTGGTTCCTTCTGTGGGTAAGGTCGGTAAAGTTGTGGTGACATCTGGTGAAGGTACGGTTTGAAAGCAGCAATACACAAAAGTGCACCATTGAATTAACACAATCGAATAGACAAGAAGATTCTTCATGTTGAAGCCGAGGAAATTAATGCAGAAATGAATATATGCGTGCGCGTCTTAGAGAGAAGCTTTCAACGAAAATGATTAGTATCAGAGAAAGTGGCGAACTTGATGTAGATGACCTTTTAAAGCAGATGACTTTTTGCGAAGGAAAGCTTAGCATGACTAGAATTACTGACATTTCTAAGTTCTTATGTCAATTGCTAAATAGCTTCCAATGAGATTAGCGATAGGAAGGATTATGTTCACGAACGTGCCTTCAGCGTATTTTTTCCAACAACCACAGGTTCAAAGCATGAAAATTATCCAATTTTCAAACATTATTTTCTATCACTTCTAAATCAACTAATGAATTTTGAGAATATTGAACGGACTTTTTGGAGGTTAAATTAGGATAGTTTATAAACATTAAATGCATTTTTATTCATGAAGAATCATTTTCAAAATAAATTGAGAATTGCGATTATTTAGCGAGTGAATTCACGATAATTATGGTAAATAAGTTGACAATTTCAACAACAACAGCAATACCCAAACTTTAGAGATTTTGCAAAGTCTATTTGAAGGAAAGATGCTATGATAAGAGATGCGCCAAAAGAAATGTAGCGCAGAAGAAGAGAGAATTATTTTCTAGAGCAGAGAATATGCGAATTACAATACTCATAAAGATCTGCGATGGTCGTAAAATCGAATATTTTTTGAAGCTACGATAATAAATTAGCATATGAGATCGATCTAATAATAGATTACTAAATAATTATAACAAAAATCTAATTTATGACCTAGATTAGATTACGCGCATGAATGATTTGATTTATACAAATTGCTAGACACTATCTCGCTAATTATGAATAGGTCTATCAAAATGTGAAGGAGTTTCATATGTTACGAAGAAATCTGATTACAGTTTCTACATCGTTTGACTGCAAATGAACCCAATAAAGTACATTTTTAGAGGTTAAATTGGATATAGAAAGGCGTTACACAGTCACAAAACTAATTGTAAGTTGCTAACGTTAAATTTTAGATACCGTTTGATCTGAATAACAGATAGTCTAGTTAGAAATAGGTTATGTTTTCTCATTAAAATGATATCATAATTTGGTTGAGCTATTTCCAAAAAACATTAAGAGTGAATATCAGTAAGGACCAAAGTCTGTATAAACAGGAGTCTGTAAATCGGGCTGATTTCATATATGTTATTCAGTTTTTCACGCTGATTCTCATGGTGATAACCGTTTTTTGAAAATCGATTACTGTGACGGATTACGGTAGCTTGAAAGATTTCAAGACCCGATCTCGGGAAACAATTCATAACTTTCTTATTTCTGAACCAAATTGAATGGTTCTTTTTTATTTTGTAGATCTTCAGTAGTAGAATAATGTAAAATAACAAGGAAATTTTTAAAATTATTTTTGGCGGGAAAAATTACCCTATATACCCGTACTGTGTTTACATGGGCAATGTGAGTTAACGTCGGAGTTTTCCATGAAATCTTGTAGAGCTCTTCAAGTTGATCAACTTTTGTTCCAGAACTTATTCTAGAATCTGCACATACAGGGAGATATGAATTTTTGAAATTTTCTTTCATGAAAATCACCCTAATTTTACGCATTTAGCGACTTATTTGACCCCAGGAACCCCTTTTTTCTCCGAAAAAGTTACATATTTTGATACAGAATTAAATTCTCTATAAAAATAAGTCAATTTCCAGCTTGGGGATGAAACTCTAACTTGGGTAAAAAATTGAAAACTGCAGTAGGCCGGGGTTGAATTTTCGCAAATTAATTTTTTGGCGAGAAGTTATTGGTCGTAGCAGGTGGTCATAGTTACATTATTTGTAGAGTTTTTCATGGACTATCCAATGCTGAAAACCCCATTCGATTTGGTTCACAAATAAGAAAGTTATGAATTCTTTTCCGAGGTCGGATCTGTCGAAACTTTAAGCTACCATAATCCTGCATAAGATAATTTTTATGAAAAGCGAATAGCACCACGAGAATCAGCGTAAAAAACTGTACCATATATGTGAAAATCAGCCCGATTTACAGAACCCTGTTTATGCTCCTTTGCTAAGACTTTGGTTTTTCCTGACATCACTCTTAAGGCAAACTCGTTACCTTTGTCTAATATAGTGCATCAAATAAAATAGCCCAGTAGCAGACCTTTAAGGAGGCGGAAGAGCGAAACAACGAATTTCTCGAGCAGTAACGAGAGGGCCATTTTCGAACTGATAAGTCCATAATCCGTTGTCACTACATACCATAGGAATTGTGGTTTCTGTTTGTGGACCAAGTGGATCACCGAGATTGTACACTCCTCCTGGTGTGCCCTGAAAATTGTTAGTTCTTTTTATATTTTATTGTAGAACCATTTTAACGTCGCACAATGAGTATTGTTTTGAGCCAAATTTTGACAATAGCCCCATCATGAAAAGATAAGTATGAGTAGCCGAGCTGATTTGTTCGCGAAAAGGAATGGTAGCCTTCCAAAAGCGAAACTTATTCATTTGAAAAAATCGACTTACATCTCGAATATCAATATATGGGCTAGTTCCAGGTTCGGAAGAGCACACGAATGTGTACGTGCCACAAGGTTCTGCAGTGGGATCAAACACAGGCGGCTGGAAGGGAATGGTAAAGCCAAGACCTCCGTCATCGTCATCTATTGCTTGAACAGCGTCCGGAGAACACATTTGACACGCTTAAAATATTCATGAAACTCATTCATTTGCTTAGGTATTTAAAAAATAAATAAATTTTAGTCAGTTTTATGCCGACCATATGAAGCTCCGTAGTTTTACTTCTTAGTACATATTTCTCGCTTCAAGTGTCCAAATTCTTAAGACGCATTCTTTGAATAGCCCGAACAAAATATAAAGAGCGGCCGGACAACTGCAAAAGTCTCTTGAATCCGAACCAAACCCATATGGATGGATACACTCATGGGTCTTAATCACAAAATGGGGAGACCAGGCCCCGCCCACAAGAGGGACGGGGCCTAAAATGTATACTTTTTGGAATCAACAGTCGAAACTCTATCACCCTATACGGTTTGTTTTTGGGTTCGAGGGACCTTTTCCAAATGAGGACTCTCTTTGAAGATTGTTCGAGTCTACAAAGAATGCCTCTTAAATCGTGAATATCTTTTCGGAATATGTAAAGTTTATTAACAATGACACTGTTGTGATAATCGTGAACTGATAAAAAATCAAGAAAATTCAGACTAACCAGCTAGTGTTGTCGAAGTCGTGGTTGTTGAAGTTGTGGTAGTCGAAGTCGTGGCTGTTGAAGTTGTGGTTGTCGAAGTCGTGGTTGTCGGGGCTTCTGTGGTCGGTTCAGTGGTTTCTTTAAAAGGAGAATTTTTCTATAGAAAAGTCATACATAAGGGTTCGCAACAAAATTTGAATAAAACATTTTGAATAAAGTGGGTAAGCAAAAAGGATCTAGTCTAGGATTACCTAAGTCTTATCCTGTGATAAATCTTCTCTCCACTTATCCAATAATCTCAAGGTCTTGCTCTTCGAATTTTCATTTTTAAAAACTCGATAACCTCTCAACGTAACGGAATTACATGCGAGATTTGTAAGATATGAGGATGGGAAAACGCACTTTCATTCATGAACATTGTCTTTTTCAGTTACGAAGTCGCAAAGTTGAGAGATTTCCAAATTACCTTTCACAGTTGTGACCACTGCGGTAGTCGGTTCTGTAGTTTCTTCAGCTTCGGTGGTTCCTTCTGTGGGTAAGGTCGGTAAAATTGTGGTGACATCTGGTGAAGGTACTGTCCTTATACAGGAGTGCACGAAAGTGCACCATTGAATTAACACAATCGAATAGACAAGAAGATTCTTCATTCAAAGGCAATAATCGGTTTATGGTGAAATGGATCTGAAAGAATGTATCCTGCAGACGATCTCAAATCGAATGATTAGTATCGGGGAAACTGCTGAACTTTCTATCGACATGACGACGAAATTGTGTGTAAATATATCTATGCCCGTTAAGGGGGAGGAGCTTTCTCTGGGAGAGGTCAAAGATGATGAGTCAAAAATAGTGACATGTCTGACTGTCTGACTGTCTGTCTAATCAGATTCCTAGATGGCTTCCAAAAAGGGCTGCGCGATAATGGAGTGTATGGTCAACAAGAAGAACGTTCATGCTGGTCAGACTTTGACTAAATATATTGAAAAATCGTAACTGTGCCCGTTCTAAATTCGAAACTTTCCTACTATTTCACCTGTCTCAACAACAAATAAATAACTCAAATTTCCGTGTGTGGTGTGTTATCAGATTTATTCTTTGGTTAGGAAATAAGTTTATACCTGTTCCAGACTATTTTTTTCTATAGACACGCTGAAAAGGTTAGGATTTTGTTACTCGTATTGATTTTCTATTAACTTCTTCCTGTTTCACCATATATATCTATTAACATTAGTTGCATCGGAAAGTGTCGTTAAGTGCGCGCATCTAGACAGTGGTCATGTTTAGCCGTTTAGACATTACCAATTCCCCACGTCATTCTCCTAAATACGAATCTACGATAATTTATGCATACCTTTTATTTGTTATGTTCATATTGATTTATGACAACTGCGATAATAGAAAAAAAACCAAAAATAATGAGACAATAATATACAGATAATTTTCAGCAGCAGCAGCAGCAACAACAACAACAGAAACAATAAATTAATACATTTGAATAGTTTAACAATAAATTACTAATTATTACTTAAGAGTAGAAATCTCTAGTCGATTTTAGATTAGATTATTACGCATAAAGATGACTGGTCGAAAAATTAGTATAAATTGCCAGGATGCTAAACCACTAATTTAAAATGACGAATATCAAGAGTTGAAAAAGTGTTCTAATCATCCTTATTAATATTGTGGTTACTACTTTTTAGATTATTCGTTTACCCATGAGCGCAAAATTATAAATGATTAGAAGTTAAAAGAATGATACGTACACTGAATTTGAAATTTTGACACATTTGGAATAAAAATTCAGAGCGTCTATGATTGAATTTGAACTATTGAAATAGCCACTTAGAAAGCGAGTAAGTCGGTCTAAAATGAATTTGGTACACTGAAAGGTCATAAAATAATCTAATTAGACAACGTTCTGTTTCGCCATAATTAAGTGGACCAAATTTGCTAGAGACAGACAAAGTACATTACCTTTACCGATCATCAGAAGTAAATAATAACTGCATTCTTGTTTCTCCTCGATGTTCATCTACTTGTATTGACAACGGATATAGACAGGTTTTCAGTATCTGTACAAGACATGGATTAATGAAATACCCAAGGTTGCGTGGAAACTATGATCTAAATTCATCTTAGTTTATGCGTTTCAAAACCTTTTCAAATAATTACCTGTCCAAAATAATTCGCTTATGGAGGAGGAAGAATCCCGCAGCGCATTTGCACTGCAGTATAAGGATCTCCCATTCCACTTTGGTAGATCCACATTTGCGATGCACCATCGCAGGTCAATACGACAGTCGTTTCATCTTGAGGACCAGTCGGATCCCCGATGGTGATTCCTTGCGTATCACCTGGTCCCTGAAATTGATTATTGTTGCTTAAAATAGGTTTTTTTGTTGTATTTTCCAACCTCTTGTAGTTTTTAATTTTGCAAAATAACAGTTAAAAATATGAAAATTACAAGAAAGTGGAAGTTGTAGGAGGTTGGAAACGTCAAGGGCCAAAAACAAAATTGTATGGCACAATATCTTGAAGGTAAAATATTTGAAAAATAATCGTTTGAATGGAGCTATTTTGTTATTTAAATAAACGTGGAAGAATAATTCGTTCTTACATATCTTTTGAGATGGGAACAGTGTTTCTTAGCTTATCTCTACACTCTTCAAAAGAAGAGAAAGAACAAGAAATATCATAAATAACATTGATATTCGTTTTTATCAAGAATCTATTTAAAAATAGAAAGCAAGTAATCGTTTATCAAGGAAAATTTTGTCCAGCCCATGAATTCCCCAGAGTAATTGTTGCATTTTCTTCGAGTTTTAGGCTTGGAGAATATTAACCTGTTGTGTTAAATTGAAAAACAATATAAAAACAACGACTTACACTTCGAATGTCTACAGCTGGTGAATTTCCAGGAGAGGCGCACGTGAAGGTGTAAGTCGCGCAGGGCTGTGCCATTCCATCATACACAGGAGTGGGGCTGAAAGGTATAAAGTCTCCATCTGTCGTACCAGGAGGTAGATCGGTAAACTCCATAACTGCGTTCATCGGACATGTCTGGCATGCTTAAAATCAAAGATTACGTATAGTCTTAGTGAAAGAGAATCTAGATAAATTTTCTTCAAGAAGTTCATTTCAAGACGACTTGGAAAAATTTCAAGCTTCCATCTATAAGTAAATCACAATATTAAATCGTGAATATCTTTTCGGAATATGTAAAGTTTATTAACAATGACACTGTTGTGATAATCGTGAACTGATAAAAAATCAAGAAAATTCAGACTAACCAGCTTGTGTTGTCGAAGTTGTGGTTGTCGAAGCTGTGGTTGTCGAAGTTGTGGTAGTCGAAGTCGTGGCTGTTGAAGTCGTGGTTGTCGAAGCCGTGGTTGTCGGGGCTTCTGTGGTCGATTCAGTAGTATCTGTAGGATTATCGGTCGTCATTTGAGTAGTAGGTTCAGTATCACCAGGGGTTGTAGTCCCAGCTGGTGGCAGAGTAGTGAGCATGACATCAGGGCTGGGTGTCGTTGGCATACAGGAATATACAATCGAGCAAGATTGCAGAAGCAATGAAGCAATAGCAAAACAGATCGTCTTCATGACGAAAGCTGAAGGGAGTGAGTGAGAATTGGATACCTAAGCGGGTATTTCTCGAGGCGTGTTGCTTATCAAAGTGACGACGGCGTTCGGAGGCGTGGTGATAAACTTCGAATCTACGTGCTGGATGCAGTCGACGGAAACTGCCAAAGGGAAAGACCTGCAGAGGGGAAGATTGAGGAGGCTGAGGCCAAAAATTGTGTGATATTTCGACGAGGTGACATGAGATATTACGGTTTGGGATCGAAACGAGAGATTGCGATGAACGGTGATGACCCCGGAGAGGTTGGATTAAGTCAGATGAAAATGAAAAAATACAGGGAGGAAGAACGCGTGTTGATTTCCCCTTCGATTATGCAATTCTCATCGTTGGCATTCACGAAAGTTTCACTTAAAAATTAGGAAAACTCATTAAAATGATGATTTGATAGAAAAAAAAACATTCATCAGAACATATGTCGATGCAAAAAAGTTCATGCAACCCATTGTCAAAACATTACATGCTTTTATACAATGGCATATCATAAAAAGCTCAACTATGTGGTTTTATCTTGGAACATTTTTATAGATGCTTTTATTCAAACTTCAGTGTCACCTTGTTTGATTCTGGTTTGAGTATATTGTTACAAAACACTATCATGTCTTGAGAGACTGATGTTGCAGGAGTAAAGATCGATAAACACTTTGAGACTGATACGAGAATCACGAGAGATAAACGTACTGGTACGTGCGGGGACGTTCATTGATTTGAAGAAGAAATGACTAGGAAATAACCAAAATGGCGAATTTTGGATCTGCTGTGATTTGGAAACAGTAATGCGGTTTGTAACAAAGCCTTTCGGGAATTCTTTGCTATATATTGTTACATAATGATCCAGAATGACTTTTTCCTTTGAAATTCAACGTTTCTAAATATTCTTTTTCGATGTAATTTCGAGTTTATTTATGTAGAAGTATAGTAACGTTCTTCTACGCACCAGTATGTTTTCGAATGTGTAAACTATTTTGCTAATACTGAGAAAAATTGACCAAGTCTTCGCTCTAATCACATTATTGACGAAAAATTGCCAAGGTAGCTAAGAAGAGTTTTTTTCTTTCAGTAACCTTGTACGTAGTGATGATGCTGATCAAAGGTGAACTAAATTTCACATTAAAGATGGTCAGAAAATTTCAGTAATATTTTGTGAAATCGAAGAAGCCCATGTTCTTTCTAGTTCTGATGTTGTAGGTACTCTTCTTCTCTGCCAAAATTTTCGTATAAAGATTACTTTGCCTTTGCCCACTTTATCACTTATCTTTATTCCTCTATCCTTTCACTGAAAAAAATGAAAGGCGGAAGATGACGCTGGCTTGTGGAATGAGAGATAAAGCTACTTTAGCATCGCATGCTTTTCAAAGGTAATGGGGAGTACATCCAGAACTGTTGTGCTTCCCGATCTTTTCTACCTCTTCTATTAAGGATTCAAAGAAAAAGGTTTGTTGGACTGACCAAAGCATATGTGTGTTTAATGTGAATTTAGATGAAATAGGAAAGAAGTTTCGGTAATTGACTAAATGCTTTCATCTTCTAAATTTCTCCTAACTCTTTAAAGTTTGCGCTTCTTCAAAAGATAAAACACATGAAACTTTGTCTGGTGTTTTTTTTCAAGTCATGATGACGTTTGCCGATCACCTGATGGGTGATGAAAGGTAAAAATCGTTCCATTTTCCAACTTGCGTATCCAAATTTCTCTTGTTACCTCACTGTAGTCTCGATGTAGAAAATTGTTTTTTTTGCATTTATCAGTTCATTCGCCTCTAACTCGAAAACATCTTGCATTAACTTAGCAAGATCGAATACGCGAAGGCTGAGAGATCAGTCGCAGTTTAAAGCGCCAATTATTCCTTTTTCGTTCGAGATAAGTAAACAGACGACGAAAAAGGGAAAAGGTACTGGAATCACATTCTCCAAGTGCGAGATAAAGGGATAAAAATGCCCTGGCGTCTATCCGCGTGAAAAAGCCACCTCCTTTTAGGTCATCACTTCTCTGGCTTTGTGTCGGGCTGGCGCCGAGATATAATATCAAAGAAAAACTATCCGGGAATAATTGCGATTTACGATTCTCAAGGAAACTCATGAAATACGATGATTGATGACATTTGAAGGGGCAAGTTGGGGATGAAAGCAGGTGTTCCGGAATTCCTCAGAGATTGAAGAAAAGGCCAAATATGGAGATGTCGATAGTTAATAATTGGCAAGGTTAAGATAAAAGTCAACCAATAAAGTAAATAAAAGGCGAAAAAGTTGGTTTGGGATATATCTGGATGATGATAAGAGGCAAACGGCAGTGAAGATAACGTATCGAATGATATTGAATAATTGAGAAGTCAAAATTAAAGTCGAAACATCGCTTTATCCTTTTATATGGCCATGGTTGGCGAAACTTATCGGCTGTTACAGTTTGCGCATTACGCTCAAATTACTCGCATCCCAGTAATATCTGCAAACCTATGCAAGATTGCACGATCACGTCACTTTGCTAATTCGAATAACACTTAAACAACTAGAAGTCTAAGCATGGTGAAATGTTCGCTCATCTTTAGTTTGTGTGGGGCACCTTCATCTTGAGTATGAGTACAGTCATACCAACATTGAATAGTTCTCTCTCAAAACAATGGATAAAAATCAAGGGGAGAGGGATATCGCTTGAGAACAACGTTGTTTCAACCTGAAAAGTTGAATCACCACAAATTTTCGAAGTTAACCGATAGTGAAGAAAAGTTAGTGATGACATAGAAAAAGTAATTAACTTTGAGGTCGGTGTTCTGAGTGACTCTTGCAATAATCAGCAAAAAGACCCCTTCGCGAGATGGATTTGATTCAGAAGTGATGGTCAAATTACACGAGCGAAACAAACCGACGCATCAAGTGTGCGACTTAGAAAAAGTCAACAGTTAATGTTGTGGGGTGGGATACCTTGCGTAATTCATTAAATTTATACGCGTCCCTCCCACAGATGATGCCCATACCACAGGCTGTGCTATGAGTGATCACATCTACTATCCAAAAAGGATAATTTGTCGAATAACCCAAAAGATCAATACATAGGATTCATTGGCAGCAGCAGCAACTCGGAAACTAATCGTGAGAATCAATGAACTATTAATCGTGGGATAAACAACAGGAAAATTAGGAATTTTCTGCAAATATCTTGAAAGTTAACTCAGGTTTTCCTCTTACAATAATTTTTCACTTAAACATTTTCATGAATTGTCAAAAGGAGAGACTTTAAAAATCAATTTCCTTGCTAATTCTTAATTTTGAAGGAAGAAAACATCATTAGTCTCTTGTTCAGATAAGGGAAAATCGATGAACTCTCGATGATCAGAACACTATTTCTCCAAAATTTCGCATTATCTATTTGCAGAGATGGTTTGATCTTTCTGATCAATGAGGAAAATAGAAATAGACAAAATGCTGGCTGGAAAGTTCGTCATCCGATTCGTATTCATAATTTTAGTTAGATTAAAAATCATGCAGCTTTGGGGTGACGTATTATTGGTACAGAAGAAAGTGAGCTTCCGAGGAACCTTTTGCAAAGTTATTCTCCTATCAACTACTTCTGACATTTTCTGCAGCAATGTTAAGAAGTCATCATCGATTTATTTCTCGAATGAATGACATCTTATCAATTCCTCTACTTACACCGGTACAACAAAGATTGTTTCTTTGTCTGTATTTTTGTTCTTGTGACAACTTCTTCTCGTCTAACTTATCGCTCCAGCAGACTTTGAGACTGCTAGAAATAAGTTACATAAATAGTCTAGTAACGGGCTGTTGTAATAAAAATCCGCAGAAAAATTAGCCAGGTCAAGCTAAGCCCCGGTTAAACCCTTCTCTCGCATCTTTTCTTAGGTTAGAATTGTAAGACATGACGCGTAAAAAGCCAAAATAACCAAATAAAAGATGAACAAAAACGGTGATTGTGTTTTAGTCGGAACTTATCGATAACGTGATAATTTTGAAGGAGAAAGTTGTGCAAAATACCTAACTAGTTAGGATCCAATTAGTCAACTATTGACAGTCCTAGGGAGGACGATCGTCAGAAACCCCTTGCGACCTACCCCCATAATATTTTCTTAAGAATTTTGTATTTCTAATCAATCAATAGCGTAAACGTTCAAGTTCGCGACCTACTCTCCATAGATTTTTTTGTCTGACGAAGGTGCTCCCTAGATCTGATTATTGAAGAATTTGGGGGAAAGTCTAATTGAAAACGAGGCAAGGAGGGGAAAGGTCACAGCTGCAGGCTAAAATGATGAGACGCAATGCCTGGCCAAGGTTACGCATCTAATCAAACTTGATGAATAAGTTTTCCCTCATCGTGGTCCAAAGTAAACTTTAGCATTTTTCATCACTTCCTTCTTATTTATTTTTGCTAAGAAAGTTTCATGATGTGATCAGTAGCTCTCTGGAGATAGTTGAAACATTTGCAAAAAAATTTAGTTCTGATTATTTTCTTTCTCTAATAGCTAACTAGACGTGTAATAAAATTTTTCACTATCATTTCCAGAAAAAAAGATTGCCTTCGGTCAAGTCTTGAATCAAGTTTCCAATCTTGAAGGATAATAAAGTTTATCGAACGATTTTTCGGATTAGGAAATAAAGAAATTATCTTCTTGGAGGCTAAGATCAGAATAATGCCAACTAGACGGCGAAATGAGTTATAAAATGCCGAAAGAATGCAAGTGGTGATTCAAATCTTCTTTTGGAAAAGATGTCTTATCAACACAACTTTCTACTCGAAAATGTTTATTTTACGAGGCTATCAAAACAACACGGTCTTCATTGAAGCAAAACTTTCAAAGGTCAAATTGTACAACTGAGAAACAAATCAATGGAAAAATAGATAACGATTATAAATTAGAATAAATTAAAATAAATTAATAACTTATAACAACCTGAATTGGACGTTCGCAAGTAGTGCTGGGCGAAATTTCTTGAATATTATGATTAGCAATAAATGCTTCTGACATAACACTGCTTTAAAAGGAAAAAAATATTTCGGAGCCGGAGAGAAATTTATCTTCCTTGTGGGAAATTAAGGCAGCTAATATCGTTAACAGTGATGGTTCGTCCTGCAGCGGTGTACGTGAACACTCCAGCGTCGTTGCATTCGAGGACGGCTATGGCGAGGTTTGGATCCGCAGGGTCAAGCGTATTTTGCATATTGTTGTTGAACTGGAATTTGATGCTCTATTATGAGAACAAATGAGCCTTCTATATCGGTTTTTGAAAATTCGCCCAGTTTGAAGGTAGATCATTGTAAAGATTTGTCAGCCCTTCTTTTCTCCAAAATTATTATTCTCGAACTATTCCGTTTCTTCTTGACATATTAAATCTTTTCGAGACACCCCTCTCCGTCTCTGCAATCATCTCACGCCATGTTCTTCCGCGGTTATCAGAAAGGGAAGCATGAACTGTCGTCGTAAAATCATGACATGAGAACAAGTGACGAATGTATGGAAAGTATACAAGTAAATGAACAAATGGTAAAATGGAACGCACTCCAATCCTTGCATCAGAACCTGAGCAAGTAAACGTTCTCGTCCTGCATTCTCCGCTATCATCCACTTCATCGCCTTCAAAAGCGACGGTTATTTCGCCATCCGGAGGCACCACATCAACATCGCACTGCTTACAAAGGGCTGAAATGGAGTCTTTAGAAAATGGAAAAGTAAGATTAAAAGCAATTATGCAGGGCTTATGGAACAGTTATTATCACTTTATGGGTATAATCCATGATTTTTTTTTTTAGTTTTTCCATGAGAATTCCTTCGAAAGAAAAACATACGGCTAGCAGTGGTTGGTGCTGCTGTTGATGCAGGCTCTGCAGTGGTTGACGCTGCTGTTGATGCAGGTTCTGCAGTGGTTGGGGATTCTGTTGGTGGAGGAGTGTCGGGGTCATTTGTGACTAAAATCCACAAATCTACTTCAAAACCCATAATTCAAGAGGGGACCTGGCGGCGAAATCGTGGTCCCATCCGACACTTCTGTCCTTGCGCATGCTTGTACGAGGACGTACATGTTGGTCAGGACGAGAATGGACGAAAGAATCGATTTCATATTCCGGTATGTAATTGCCAGCTGCTACCTTGCAGATATGAGGTATGAATACGCAATTGGGTATATTGGTATACAGCTTCATTCGTCAGAAAAATCCGCCCACTTGCTAGGTTCGCAAGCAATTCAGGCAGGTTGCATCTCAGCATTGCGCGGGAAAGGAGGTGGGTTAATTGGAATTGGTGATCAGAGATTTTGCCGTATGCAGCTTTTGCCGAAGTTTTTGCCGTTGAACCATCAGTCGACTCTAAGTCAGAGAACATCAAAAACCAAACGGCTAGGCAGCATTTACAACTTGCGCGCCCAGCCGCTGGACAGGAGTGAGAATTGCCGAAGAAGAACGGGCCCGATTACTTCGAAAGCCAAGACAACTTTTTACAACTTCCGTCAAAGACGTTGACCAAAATCACAACTTATGAAAATACAAGGGGCTATCAGAAGACGAAGAGCGCAGAGAATTAATTATTTTCTCCTAGTCAGTGAAATTTTACAACAATTTGCATTGATGTTTCAACAGCTGATTAAAGAAAAAGAACGACTGCCTATGAAGGTGTTCTGTGTTATTCGTGGAATGACTCGTAAGAAACCTATTCCTTTTACAACTACATAAAAATAGCATATCCCTTTTCTATGATAACTAAATTGCTACTGATTACTAATTCGAGTGTCTGATAAGCTTGTCATAAATCTCCCGCATATTCCAACGATTGCCGGGTCACATTTTCTAGAAAAGCTAGAGAAAATGTGTGTGTGTGTGTGTGTGTGTAAAAGTTGTCACCGAAAAGTGAAAGGTCAACCCTCGGGGTGCGCATCAGATCAATTTCGACGACCTTGTTTTTGTTCTAATTTATGATGCAGTATTTCCGTCAGTGGATATCACTGATGTAATCTAAAGTGTCGGCTTGACAGACGAAGGTTTTGCAAGTCATCTGGAAGGTCAAAAATAACTCAGAAAGGCATCGATCATTCAAGTGAAATTGATTGAGTGCCATATCGAATTAGGAGAAAGCGAAATTGATACACTTTGAGAAAAAACGAACCGGAATGAAATCAGGAATTCATCATAATGTCGTTTGTCCATAAAAATATTCTTTTGAGCATTTTCTGATACTATTTTGCTTTCTTTTGAGTCATTGACTAATTCAAATTTCAAGAGAATCTCGTCTAATTGACTTGCAATTTTTTCCAGTCAATTTCACAAATAACGCTACCCTAATTTGATAAGTAAGAATGCATTTTTCGGCCACCATAGAACAAAAACGGTTATCGTATTTTCGTTACTTTAGCGATAGTTTCGAAATTATTCCTTCTGCTGATTGTCACGTAGACAATAAACCGATTCTGCAGGCCAAATAATGGCGTCATTATTGTTATGATTAGAATGACAGGTTGGAGATAAAGTGAAAGATTTCCTGTTCTAAGACACTATCGCTAATTGCCCGCGTACTCAGATAAGTCGAAAGCCAATGGTTGTCGGCAGCATTCTCTATGTCAACAGGAATGCGGTAGTTGTTATTGGAGGAATATGGGTTATAAATTTTGTGATGGGCAGTATTTTTCAGACGGATTTCGAAGTGAAGATTAATCATTACGCTTCATTCTTGAAAATTCCAGGAAAAAAAAAAAAACTAATTTGAAGGAAACTAGCTGGGTCGTCCAAAAAATTTCTATCCTTCATTCCACGATGAAGAAAGAACGAAAGCTAGATGTTGGATATCAAAAATTATCAGGTAATCAGAAATCATTGAAATTAGTAGTTGAATAATGCAATGGCATGCAAAGAATAAATTAGAAAAAAATTAGTAATATGAAAAAAAATAAATAAAAAATCGGCGATGTTGACGTGTCTGCAGCGGGATGAGTCAAAGTGATTACATCGATAAGCGGGCGATTAGATTTTTGATTGGCAGCGTTCTTTCAAATATCCCCCCCCCCAAACAAATTGATTATAATTCGATGATGAAGTGCTGAAAGGGGAAAAGTCAAGTCGACCCTGCAAATTGGAATGCAGCCAGCGATAGACAAATATGTAGAAGAAGCGAAACTAATCAAACGAAGAGGGGTCATTCACTAATGCGACAAGGCAAAATGACTGAAAATGGGCAATTAATGAGACTGCTATTTCGATAAGTAAAATGCAAACTATTTTATGGCGAAGAAAGAAAAGTAATTATAGGAAATTAATCGATGAAGATCAATATTTTATCACTAGGGGGAGAAAAAAGGAAAAATAATGTAGATAAATCGCGATTATTCCGATTAGAAGCATCTAGCAATAAATTTAAAAAAATTTTTAGTCAATAAAGAGTTTTGCGATAAAAGCTTCCGAAGATTTTTTCTTACAAAGACAGAAATAAGGGGGTTTTCAGGCGAAAGGAAAAATTTAGGTATCGAAGTCAAGGGATAACTCTTTTTCTAAGACATTAATTCATGAGGGCCAGATAAGAGTATGAGACTAAAGCCCTACTTATGTCTGAAGAAACGATAATCGAGCCTTTTATGCGCGAAATTGTTACAATTTACGTGAAGGTCAAAAGCTGGAGCGTTTTTTTCTCATTTCTGATATGCAAATTCTGCCAATATCTTTCAATTCGGGGCTCAGCTGAGTTCAAAGCATGGGTGAGCCGGAATGGAATTTCAAAATTGCGGAACCGAAATTTAAAATATCACCAAAATTCTGGGGTTGTCTAGTCGGAACCTGAATTTTGGTCCACCCCTGGTCTAAGGGATGAAATCCGCTTGATGATCCCTTGGGGATGAATAAAGAATTGAGACAAGGGGCGAAGATAGCTAGACCTGAAGACCTGTTTGCAAAATCCCCACAAATGAAAGTGAGAAGTGAGAAAAATGTGCGAATATTCCGATCGCTGATTATCAATCTCAGTTTCAGATCTCAAATCTCTCAGCATAATTCTGACAGATATACTGGAAATTGATGAGAAGCAACAAAAATTATTAATTTATCTCAAATAAGTGAATTAATAAATTACTAATCTAAAAGATCTTCCATTGCTTTCGTATGTCAAAAATCCGATCATCAGTTGAACGATAATAGCTTTGAAATTTTCCTGAATTTTTAATCCACCGCATCACACTCGGCTGTAGTGATAACAGTTGATACTCCCATCTGAAATAGCTAAGATATAAAGTGCATGAAATTAGGGACATCGTGTACTTTCACACAAAAATAAGCATTTTTGCAAGAGTAATGAAAAGAGTTAATTTTATAGCAGTCATTTCACTTTGATCAAGTTTAATTATTTGTTTTTGTCTGGGTCAGGCAGGTTATTAGAAACATTCCAAAACTCTTTTGATTTTCAAAATTGCGATTTAAGATAGTCTAAAGATATCAGGCCTGCTTCCGATAGCCTGATCTTGAGTTCAGTATTAATGTGGAGTGTCTGATTTGAAAGTAAGCACCCATTGTCAGAATAAAAATTTAGAATTGCAAAGCGAAACGATAGATTTCAACGATAAATAGTGAATTAAGAGAAACAGAAGGGGCATTATTTTCCAGGTTCTATCAATTTTGCTCTCAATAATTTCCACTTTGTCATAATTTGTTATTCTTACCGCTGTGTAAACCCATTGTCCGTTTGCATTGCAGTCGAGCATGGCAGTGACGGTGTCATCTGTTCCTGAGCCAGGATCACCAATCGTGAACACGCTATTCAACTAAAACTAAGAAGAATCGTTTGAAATTGAAGCAACCTGAAAATGTTATAGTCGCGTAGCGTCGTAGCCTACGAAATAGTATGGAAAAGATCTCCCTCCTATCTCACTCGATATCCTCAACTATGGATTACGACGCTACGCGACTACGGCAGTTCCAGATTGCCGAAATTGATCTTGTGAAAAATCATAATTTTTAACTTTTCATGCTTTTGAACTTGATCACGACTATGGAGGACAGACTTTGAAAATTATACGCCTCAGATACGTGTTTAAAAGAATTTGAAGTCATATCAAAACATGCGCAAAAATGATGCGAAAATTTCCGAATTCTCACACCAGAATATTACGCAATGGAAAAAGAGAAGTGAAAATTAGCATGAAAACAGACTCAGAACAGTGAAAGCAATACGACTTTGAATTCAGAAAATGAACAGAGGAGATCATGAAAAATTTTGAGGGCGGATAAGAGAAAATTATGACAAAATCATCACATGCAGAATTTGTTCGCGTACGTGCGTTTAAAATAGCCAAAGAATGAGAGAATAGAGCATAAGCGAAAATGGAGGAAAGTCATGGTGGCTCCCTAAAGCAATTTTTAACTCACAGAATTTATATCACTTTATTGTAAAATCAAGAGTTATTACACTAACTCGATGATAAAGACTTTTCTTCATCTCAAGTTTAGATGTGATATAAAAATCGCAATCTGACAGGTGTCATGAGATAGTCGGATGGTGAGAATTTATGATAAAGTTCTTACTTGGGTTTTTCAAAACCAGAAAATTTCGAGAGCATATTTGGAGAAGCGAAGGAAGAATGACCTCAATGGCCAAGCTTACTCAAAAAAAACTAAATTTATTATCCGGTAAGTCGCAAAGGATTAGAACAATCACAAAGTCTGCTCACTTGGATATTAGCTGACGTTCCAGTACAAACGAACGTGTAGACTTTGCAACCATTGACCGTGGAAACTGTATTCATTTCGAAGGGCTTGGCGCCTTCGTTGGGGTTGTCAGTAATAATTGTCACGTCGCCCATAGCACATGATGTGCAAGCTGAAAATAATCTTCTTCATGAATTAATCATCCAAAATTTGAATAGCTGTTTGGAATTGGCGAAATAGCGGAATTCATAGATAGGGAAGAAGACCGAAATTTGGCCAATTTTATCGTAATCTAAACCGAAAAAACAAAGGTCATATCTAAATTTCTCAAATTCATTCATCTCTGGATTTTTTTTTTTAAATCGGAGCCATGCTATTGGGTGAGCAACGAAGCAAAAAATGATCAATAGCTGTGGAAAGCGAGCATTTATCATTTCGTCAATTTCGCGAATTCCAAGGTGCCCAATGAAGTCGTGTTGCATGCAAACCAAGGGCATAAATTTCGTCAATGCCTACGGTTGGGCGTGGTTGTTGTCGGGGGCTTTGTGGTCATAAGTTCTGTCGTCATAAGCTCTGTTGTTGAGATCATATTTGTTGTTTCGATGCCCGTTGTCTCTTCCATCATACTCGTCGTTACTGACTCTGTACTCATAAGCATTGTCGTTGAAGATTCACCTGCTGTAGTTGTAGCTTCTGTGGTTGCAGGCCCTAGTGTCGTGCCTTCTGAGGGAACGGTTCGGACGCAGCATAGCGCGGTCGATGTTAATATTGCAAAAATGCATACGTGAATGCGTAGATGCTTCATGATGAATTATAGGGAAATTCAGCGTGAGGTCCAAGATAAGCAGAGGTGGACCAGATGTCAGCGTGACTGGCATTTAAATACTCCAGCTGTCTACCTGTTTCAGATGTCAACTTGTCAACATCATCAGCAAATTTGAAGCGTATAGCCTACGGGAGAAAGCCAGTCACAATGCAAAGTGAGAAAAAATCGCTCTCCGCCCCCGTCTTCCTCGTATAGAATTGGAAAACCTTCCCCAGAAATTTCACTCATTCCTCCTAATGAAGCAACGCAATTCTAACCATATCTCCTGGGGGCATACCTGGGAACATTGGAGATATGCAGGGATGCGACCGCGAAAGGAAAATAATACCAAAGATCCGTAGTGACTGTGAAACATCTGTTCGCGGCCTTCGTTGATTAATTCATGATGGTTTTTTTTTTCTAACGACGCACCCCATTCATCACTTTAACCAGAGAATATTATCAGGTACCGCTTTATAGTAGAAAAAGTTTTATCTGCGAGAAAATTGAACAATGCAGAAACTAGAGTAAAAATGACGCTATTTCTGTCAAAACTTTGATTTTTTTAAAAATAAAACATTTGAAATTAGATTCAAATATTCGTTGAAAATATTGTGCTCTTTTCGCTACGATCCTGATAAGGTAATTCAGGTTTCGATTTTGAGGCTCTCAAATGGTGCTGATGAGAACAATGGCATTGAGCAATGACGATCACGCCTTTTATTATCAGAAGATAGGATATTGGACGGTTTGATGAGAAGAATTGCGATATCTGAAAGATATGCAAATAGAAAAATACTTGATCGATTTGAAATTTTCAATTTTAGAGCATCGATTGAGTTGGATCTAGAAAAAATTGTCCTAACCGATAATACGTTTGCTGTATGAAATTTAACTCGGTCGGGAAAATTCAATCGGCTACGATGGATTTCAAGCATTTTTCCAAAAAAAATCGGTTTACAAAGTGTTGTCTATAAACTTTGATTGATGTAAGTGTGGCGTTCCATGCTCCAAGCTTCTGCACTTCTTCCGAAATCTCTGGAAATTATATCATGCTCTAGTTATCATAATGCAGTCTATAAAATTAGTTCCAAATTAAACAAAACTGGAGTAATCATAGAGTCTCATTTTGATTTTAGGCAGTTTTTGGCAGAAAGTTTACTTGTTTCTTAGCCAGAAAAGTTGACAATTGTCTCATAATTCTTCCCCGAAACTTTTGCATGTTATTGTTAAGAAAATTTTGAACATCTGATAAATCGAATTCAAAAACCTCATTTATTCTAATTTTTGATGACCTGGATCTTTTATCTTGATACCTTGCTATAATCATACCACATTTCGTGCTTGCTCATGACAATAAAATTCAGAGAAAGGATGGATATTGTAGGATCGAAGACAGGTGAAAAAATACAAATCAGAGCAAGATCAATTCAATTTACTTTCAGAAGATAAATGATTTTTTACGTTTTTTTATTTCATTCTTTCTAAAAACACTATCATCTTTAATTGATATTCAGTTACCCTACTAGTGTACGATTAAATTTAATTTATTCTGCTCGAAAATTTTCCTTTAACGCACTAGTTTTCTCAAAAATAAATTGTAGATGCTAGCGAATTTAAGGTTTGAATTACTTGTTTCTAGTCATTTAATCTCCATGTCTTTTTAATAACTTTCAAAAAACATTTCTCAAAGAAGGTTATATTTTACAGGTTTTAATTTGCGAAAATAAAAACCCTGAAGTTAGTGGTATGAAAATGCACATTTATTGAATGTAACTTTATTACTTAAACAAATAAATGAATATTTTATTACATATTATTAATTAATTGTTGATTATGAGCTGATAACAACTAAGTAACTACATCTAACAATAAATTAAAATATAACCATCGTCTATAGTGAAAAGAAGAGTAGTTAATCAACAGAAAGGCAGGTAAGCATATTGACTGGATCGGTCACAACATTTTCATTCTGAATATTAAAATATTTTAATATAATTTTGTTTCATCCGATTAAATCAGAAAAATTAATTTTAAAAAATATTTCATTCATTACCCCTGTGTACTGCCATCGATTATTAGCATTGCATACGAGCAGAACCGTAGTCTAAATTACAAGGTCTGATATTTTTAGGATATTAAATGGTTTTCCGATACAATTTCCATATTAAATAAGTAGAATCATAATTAATCATTCAGCAAAATAATATACTAACCACTTGTTGCACACCACTATTTGCATTACCAACGGTTAGATCAGGACTGTTTACCTGAAATTGTGCGAAATATTGACGAAAGATATGTAAAATTGAAAATATTTAGTAAACATTTAGCCTAAAAGATTTGGAATTGCAAAGATTCGATGCAAAATTTTATTTTTAAAAATGATAATTTTTGTAAAACTAAGAAATTGTTTTCAAATGCAAGAATGAACATATTGTCCGACTCGTTTTACCAAGACGAAACTCGAATATCTGGGCAAGACGAAAATCTACGCATGTTATTATATTTTCAAACACGTGTAAAATGAAGAAATCTCACGCCAATTGAAAATCGTGTTATCGATTTCAAAAACAAAAATAATAGGCCGTAGCATTCATTCGTGTCATACTTTTCATACTTCCGAACAACTCATTTTCTTACTTCAATATTTGCAGAAGTACCACTGCAACTGTAGAGAAGCGTAGAGCACCCATTTCCATCCACGCCTGGCGTAGGAGCGGCGGGGTCAAATGCGTGAGCTCCTGTGTTTGCATCAGTAGCGCCGATTGTCACTTGGTCAGCCGTACACGTGCCACAAGCTGAAAACTGATTATTTACTCATTTATATGCTTTAAACTTGTTTCATTCTTCCATCAAGACCGAGAGAAATTTCGATTCCAACTTCGACATTTTGTAGGAGGTTCGTACAACCATTCTTCAAAATATTGCCTAATCTTGGTAACCTGGATTTGACGTAAAGAATAAACTAAAATGGAAAATTTGTGCATTTTTGGATTCGACTAAATCACAAAATAACGGAATACAGCGATAAATGAGTAAGATTTTGTGCTAAATATTGGCATTTCTTCATGCCACGATTATATCAAATTCAAGGAAAAACTGCGTAATTTCTAAATTAGCCATTATCAAATAAGCTATTTGATAGCTTTGCGTCACAAGTGAAACCTTTTAGTCATCTAATTTTTTGATGATTACACTTGTACTTCGATTTATCTTTATCAATAATTTCGCTGAATAGAAAGCTTTATCTATGCCTTTCACTTATCAATCACAGCAACTTACGCGCTTTTTCACGTAGATGCAGATGAAAGAAAAAGAAATCAGGAAATTTCTGCCAGTTAGGCGAAAAATCTCTATAAAGAAAGAAGTCCAAAAAACTCATAGCGATCGCGACTGGTCGCCCACCATAAAGATTCGTATGCCTTAATGATTGGATGTCATGCAGATGCAGGAAGAATAAAAATCCTGGGAGAAAATTCCTGGTAGATCAAGAACTATTTATCTAAGCAATAAAAGAATCCATGGAAGGTGAAAAACTCTTTGAGGTGTGGTGTATTTTTTCTTAGCACTTCAGAGGGCATGAATGTTTGAATTCTAATTTCATCTTCACCTTGATCTCTAGTAGAGTTGTGTAGGTTTCTTTGTTTCTTGACATTTTCTGTCATTCCTTTTCTTCTAAATATTTACGCTGCCATTTTCTTTCATGCCTGGTTCAGCCCTGACTACAAAGCATACCTTGATTTGCCTTAAGCCAGATCTTCATTGCGATTCTCAACTACGCCAAAATATTTTCATTAAACTTTTGTTGTGAATCCCTCTATGTATGCTTAGCTTTCCATATAAAAATATGCGCTTCAAATTTTATTCATTCAAATTCACGGTTTGATTATCACCATCCTAAATCGATAGTGTTTTATCAACATCAGATTTAACAAGATTTTTTTTAATGAGTAAAATTTTGTGTCCACGATAAATTGTCATTTT
Source organism: Diploscapter coronatus (assembly GCA_964036155.1). NCBI lineage: Eukaryota > Metazoa > Nematoda > Chromadorea > Rhabditida > Rhabditidae > Diploscapter > Diploscapter coronatus. The sequence goes on from OZ038422.1 coordinate 14,947,515, forward strand.
TCAAAAGCCCCCTTTCATAGTTTGTGAACTCTATGCCAAACAATCTCAGAGAATGGATATGGAATGAGCAAAATTAAACTAGAAATTTATAAAAAAAAAAAAATGTCGGTAAAGAAAAAGCTCCGATTCCATAAAAACGCGAATTTTAAAAACAAAGTTGAGCCTTCCTCACCATTCTCATGAGCAAGAAGCTCGAAGATTTGTGACAAGAATGATGTTTAAACCTAACAAATGTTACTAAGACTAGGCCCAACCGAGGTAGAACTGAATAATCGATCATAGCACAGAAGTGGTTAAGCAACGATGTGAGAATGACTGAACTCGACTATGGCACAGTCAATTTCACTCATTAAAAAACTAATTCTGTCTGGGACGACTGGAAATTTCGTCAGAATGAGTCAGTTTCTTCACCTTTCTGATGATTTCTGCGAAAAGTGGCACTTTTTGATAATGATGCCCAATTGTCGCCCTTTCGAAGAGGTCCGACTTTTCAAACAAGCCCTTCAACCCATTGTACGCAAATTGGGCAAAAAGAGCCTTGCCAAAATTTTCAATCCCAGGTCGAGTTTAGAAAAATGATCAACAACAGGTAAGTTAAGGCGCCAGACTCTCAGACTTAGGTCCTTACATAGAATTAAGAATTGGATTCTTGCACAAGCGTGATGAGAAACTCCATACCGAGGAATCGGCTTGTTCTGACGAAGGAACCAAGCCCTGTCTATTCTATATTGTGACTAACTGACTAATCCGCTGCAATTATCACTGGCAACTCTTTTATAAATGTGAAAATCTTTAAAATGAAGGCAGGACAGAATATTTGGAAGGACTCTAGGAATTTGGAAATTCTCTGTTTCAAGACTTTCATAATGTAAGTTTGAAGGTTTATTTCATATCTTTCAGAAAGAAACCTGCATTTCAAAAATCAAAAACAGAATTCAATTTTCATTCACCTTTGAAGATAGCTAAAAGCCACATATAAGATGATATAATGAAAGTCATAAATGATGATGGGGTACATAAATAATGCATGTTAGCATAACCTAACTACCAGATTTGCCAAAATATCGAGGATTCACCTGGGTTTGGTCCTCCTGGTACAGTTCGTACACAGGGCGATACGATTGTGATTGAAAGTGCCAGAAGCTGGGCGACGAGTAAAGACTTCATGGTTTTGACGCAATCTATGACAAGAAGACGAAAGGGTGAAACGGCTTTGAAGGAACTTGAAGCCGGTCGCGCCCTCGAATAAATACCCCCCGATTTCTGTCATGCGCCAACAGTCGACCCGCCATCTAATTGATAATCTCTTATCGTAAATCCCTCGGGCGGCTAAAGGTGGCGGCCAAGTGACACGTAAGCGTGAGAGAGAGGGAGAGAGAGAGACGGCTGTGGGGGAAAGCGATAAGCCGCCAATGCGCACGAAGCGTAAACCTGCAGCTTGATGGTCTTTATGATGTTTTTTAATTGAACTTGAATCGGCAAAACCGCACAGAGTAAACCACCTTTTTCATACCCATATGTGTTACTCCACATAAGAGTAACAAAGAATGCAAAAACTGTAGGTTGATTTGGACGATCGACTTCATGTCAGATTTTTCATATCAGAGACGTTGATAAGAAAGCTGCCAGAAAAAGGGAAATCGTCAGCAAACGTCACCTGCCATCACTTTCTCTTATTCCCCGTGATTTCTTGATTTCGACAATCCTGTTTGGGCATAAGCGCTGAAAGATAATTGAAAAGATCGATGGTTGGCTTTTTTATCAATTATTGGATTAGATGATCAAATACTAATTCCCTTGCTTTCCCAACATGCAAAAACTAGCAAATACGCAGGCACGGAAATCTGCGTTGATTAGTAATGTTCTAACAGAGAGTGTAAAAAGGAATGAGGATTAGTTCTGCATCAGGGCTACCCAAACAGATGAAACCTAGCATTTGACCATGTATGGGTGAATAAAGATAAAGGTCGCCTAGGCCAGTGTAGATGCCATCAGTTGTTATCTTCTGACGGAAAGATTTGTACGCACGTGAAGCACAAGGTTAAAAAATTGTCACAAATTACGAAGAGTAACTATCTCAAGCTAAAAAGCTACATTATCTTTAGCATCAAGAAAATTTTCACAACTATTGAAAAAAAGCCATCACTTCATTCATTTTTCACCCGCAATCCTACAATGAATCTAACAAAGACAAGTGAAGAAACGATTATTAAAAAAAATCGTTTAACAGTGGATAGAATGGCAAGCAATCCATTGATATCCTCTTCAATCAGGTAATTAATTAAGAAAGAAAAGGAAATCATTTGCCATTGTCGTGGGCACTACAATGACAAAACGATGCTTAGAAGAGAATTTAAAAATCGATATAAAGATGTGAAAAACGAGAGATAAAATAATTTTGAAAGGAATTTATTAAGGAAAATTTAAATAATAAATAATAAAATAGCGCTATTGACCGATGACAGTTGAAAGGAATATTATTGTCTAGGGCAAATGAACGAAAGTCTCTCCCGTTCCTCAATTTAATACACAGAAATGCTCGGGGAATTCATGCTTGCAAAAATGGTGAGGAGAAAGGCGCTTTTTTGTAAACTGGGAAATTTTACTCAACTTTCTTTCGCACTTTACCCTCTGCACGGGATGAGACTCCCCTTCATCTGACCATTTAATATTATTATTTTTGATATAAAGCTATTTAATAAATATCTATGGTATCTAAATCTATTAATAAATTAAAACCCCATCATGATATACAATGGAAAAGACGATCAAATTAAACATTTAAGCATCGAATCATATTAACAACATTCGTCTGCGCACCCTGAAAAATGACCATTTTGATTTTCATGCTTTTTCATTAAATCAACCCGAAGGATAACTAATGAAATTATTAATTTTAATACCTGTGTAATTACCCACTGGTTGTTCCCATTACAGGTGAGCGTACTCGTAGCCTAAATAATCATGTATGATTAAATTTTCATAAAATATAATTATTTACAACAAATACTGGTAATTAAAAAGTTTAAAAACGCAAGATTTTTAATCATATCTGTTCTACTCTTTTATCACAATTCGAACTGATAAATATTAACAACGCGATTATCGGGAATGAGAGAGAGCTAGGGAAGTCACAGAAAAATCCACTGCTTCTCTTCATTATACATGCTATTTAGTCGCAGGAATGAAAGAATTTCAATTGCCTGCATTCATCTCTACGTCCGAATAATCGCTTTTTGTGCATTAACAATATCTCAAGAAATATTAAAGTGCATCAAATTTTTCAATTAAACCTAATTTCAGCCAGGCGAATAATTATTAACTCTTATGAATAGACGTTCAAAATTCTTGCGCTTTTCCGAATATCTGTTCGCCATCGATGCTCGATATCATAAATATTCATTTATTGATTAATTATTCAATTAAAAATTTCTCACCGGAAGAGTAAATTGTCCATCGTTTACCTAAATTTATGAAAATAATTATTGAAAAGAATATTAAAATATAAATTGTGATCTATTTTCGAAGTGTATGTCTAGCGATTAGCCAAAAACTTGAACCTGATTTAATATATCATGGACTATTATCCAAATATCGTAAAATTGCTAATTCAAAATGAAGTTTACTGAATTATGAAAAATGTTTTCGTAAGAAACTTATAGCTAAAGTGAAGATGGTTTCAAAAAGAAGAATGAGATTCTCTGCAAAAGAGATATTTTTGTCTAACATCGATAAGAAATAAACTGTTAATAATGTTTTTTACTGTAAAAGTTAAAAGAAACGCGATTTATCATTAATTGAATTGAAGAATTTAGATGAAAAGAAATAAGAATAAAGAAACGTGATTTATCACTTACATCAATATTTGCACCATCTCCCGTACAAGTGTAAGTAAGGGTAGCGCATCCAGCAGCATTCACACCAGCAACAGGAGCAGCGGGATTAAAATCCCCGAACTCTACATCTGGATCAGGCATAGGTCCCATTTCTGGGCCAGTCGCAGGAGTACAAGTTCTGCACGCTAAAAATATGATTGATTCAATTTTCACAACAATGTTTTACAAAAGGTACATAATTAATTGAAAGAAAGCAGGGTTGGGAATAAGGAATGTAGAATAATTCATTTCGAATTGAAAAAGAGGATTCCGATTCAAGGAATTTCGAACTCAAGTCTAATGCGTAAGTTCCTGCTTCAAATACTTATGTGATCTAGTAACATGCTTATCTGATTTTTGCTCTCAGAAATAGTACTCAGACTGACTTATCGAGTTACCGCACTGATGATTTATCTTTATCGTTACCTAGATTTACCAAAATATCGGAGATTTACCTGTTGTCTCTCCTGGAACGGTTCGTGCACAGGGCGATACGATTGTGATTGAAAGTGCCAGAAGTTGGACGACGAGTAAAGACTTCATGGTCTGTCGTAAAGAGCGAGGGAAGAGAGTCACTCGAATAAAACATGGAACCTATTAAATCATCTTATATATACTGGTGCTGTAGACCAAAGACATTCAATTAGCCATTTTGGTGTTCAAGTCCATTAGATCTCTGGAACGTAAGGTTAATCATTGACACGTAAGGTTGACAAATGGACACGTCAGGGAAAGAACAGAGATTAAGGAAAAAAGATAAGCCATCAGTTCTGCAAGCACGAAAAACCTGAAGCCTCATGATCTCACGATTCCCCATCGAACGCATCCTAATAAAGCTGATAGAAGAGGATAGAAAAGGGCCAACATTATCGTGCTAGATGTTTCAAAGTGTTAGAAGGGTAATAATAATGGCTTTCTAATAATATATAATTTGCTAAAAGAAATTTTTTGTTTATCGGTTCTGGCATTGAGATGCGCATGACTGATTCTGAGGGCTTTGATAAAAAAAAAGTGGCACAAAAAATTGTAAATAAAATCTCCGCTCGTAGCTATTCTGACGATAAACTATTGATGATACCGATGATCAAATCCATAATAGAGCGCTCATAAAAGAAGGCGATATTAAAATCTTAATAAGAAGAAAAGTTCAGTGCCTGCAAAGTAAGAAATCGAGGACGTCATTTCCATCACTTTCTCCCATCTTTTTTGCATGTTAAATAAAGTACAATTATAGAGATTGTTTCTTTATCGATTTTTAATTTGATAGGTCAAAGAATTAGTTGTTTGTTAATTTTTTTATCGCGAATTTATGACCAGAACGTTGCAACACTGAAAAGATGTTGGACTTAGCCTAATCGAATGAGAAAAAATGGTTAGTCTTAATCTTATCAAGAACTTGACTATTAGTAAAAAGTGGGCGTTAATCACATTGGCTGAATAAAAACGAAGCCTTACTGACCTGTCGAAAGTAATGTTTGACTTTTATTGAAGCGAATCCTATCCAACATGAATCATGATGGTGAAAGTGCCATAAATTACGGGAAGGTCTTGATCTGAGGAAAAAGAAAAATCATTTGATAAAAAGTGACAACTTTCATCCTTTCACCTTGACTTCGTTCCAATATCCATATTCTTGGGCAGTGATTCAACTTCATATCCTTTCGTGCGCAATCTTGCAATGGATCCAACAAAGACAAGTGGAGAAACGATTATTAAAAAAATCGTTTAACAGTGGATAGAATGGCAAGCAATCCATTGATATCCTCTTCAATCAGGTAATTAATTAAGAAAGAAAAGGAAATCATTTGCCATTGTCGTGGGCACTACAATGACAAAACGATGCTTAGAAGAGAATTTAAAAATCGATATGGAGATGCGAAAAACGAGAGATAAAATAATTTTGAAAAGAGTTTATTATCGCAAATTTAAATAATAAATAATAAAATAGCGCTATTGACCGGTGACAGTTGAAAGGATTATTATTGCCTAGGACAAATGAACGAAAGTCTCTCCCGTTCCTGAATTTAATGTACAGAAATGCTCGGGGAATTAATGCTTACAAAAGTGATGAGGAGAAAGGCGCTTTTTTGTAAACTGAGAAATTTTACGCAATCCTCTTTTGCACTTTACCTTCTGCACGGGATGAGACTCCCCTTCATCTGACCATTTAATATTATTATTTTTGATATAAAACTACTTAATAAATATCTATGGTATTTAAATCTACTAATAAATTAAGTTTCCATCTTCGTCTATAGCGGGGAAGACGATGAAATTAAGCATTTAAGCATCGAATCACCCTTACAATAATCACCCGCTGCATATCCTGAAAAATGATCGTTTTGATTTTTATACTAAACTTTCATTAAATCAACCCGAAGGCTAACTAGTGAAATTATTAATTTTAGTACATCTTGAAATGTCCACTGGTTGTTCGCATTACAGGTGAGAGTAGGTGTGGGGTTCTAAATAATCATCTATGAATAAATTTTCATCAAATATAATTATTTGCAACAAATACAGTGACAATTAAGTTTAAAAACGCAAGATTTTCAATCACATCTGTTCTACTCTTTTATCACAACTCTAACTGGATAAATATTAGTAACGCGGTTATCGGGAACGAGAGTGCTAGAGTAGTCACAGAAAAATACGCTGTTTCTCTTCATTATACATGCTATTTAGTTGTAGGGATGAAAGAATTTCAATCGCTTGCATTCATCTTTATGTCCGAATAGTTGTTTTTTTGCGTACTAACAATATCTCAAGAAATACTAAATGATCAAATTTTGCAATTAAACCTAATTTCAGCCAGGCGAATAATTATTAACTCTTATGAATAGACGTTCAAAATTCTTGCGTTTTTCCGAATATTTGTTCGCCATCGATGCTCAATATCATAAATGTTCATTTATTGATTAATTATTCAATTCAAAATTTCTCACCGGAAGATCAGTGAGTTCAGCGGGAACCTAAATTTGAAAATAATTATTGAAAAGGACGTTAGAACATAAACTGTGATCTATGTAGAAATCTGTTTTCGAAGTGTATGTCTAGCGATTAGCCAAAAACTTGAACCTGATTTAATAGATCGTAAACTATTATCCAAATATCGTAAAATTGCTAATTCAGAATGAAGTTTACTAAAATACGAAAAATGTCTTCATGAGAAACTGTTATAACTAAAATGAAGATGATTTCAAAAAGAAGAATGAGATTCTCTGTAAAAGGGATATATTTTTTTCTAACATCGATAAGAATTAAACACTTGTTGATAATTTTTCAATGTTTCTTTATCGTAAAAGTTAAAATAAACGTGATAAATCATTAATTGAATTGAAGAATTTCGGTGAAAAGGGATAAGAATAAAGGCACTATTTATCACTTACATCACCATTTACATCAACGTTTGCACCAGGTCCCACACAATTGTAGCTAATACGGCATATTCCGTCAGTACCCACGGTAGCAACAGGAGCAGCGGGGTTAAATACCCCGTACTCTAAATTTGGATTACCAAGCGGTCCAATTGTCGGGCCATTCGGGTTACAAGCGCACGCTGAAAATATAGCTGGTTCAATTTTTCACAACGATTTTTTTTACAAAAGATGCATAAATAGTTGAAAGAAGGCAGGATAGTGAATAAGGAATTTAGAATAATTAATTTCGGATTGAAAAAGAGAATTCCGATTCAACAAATTTTAATCCAAGTTTAATGAGTAAATTCCTGCTTCAAATACTTATGCGATCTAATAACATATGCTTATCTGATTTTTACTCTCAGAAATAGTACTCAGACTGACTTATCGAGTTACCGCACTGATGGTTTGTCTCTATCGTTACCTAGATTTACCAAAATATCGAAGATTTACCTGTCGTGTCTCCTGGAACGGTTCGTGCACAGGGCGATACGATTGTGATTGAAAGTGCCAGAAGTTGGACGACGAGTAAAGAATTCATGGTCTGTCGTAAAGAGCGAGGGAATGGAATCACTCGAATAAAACATGAAATCTATCAAATCGTCTTATATATAGTGGCGCTCTAGGCCAAAGACATTCGATTAGCCATTTCGGTGTTCAAGTCCATTAGATCTCTTGAACGTAAGGCTAATCATTGACACGTAAGGTTGACAAATGGACACGTCAGGGAAAGAACAGAGATTAACGAAAAAAGATAAGCCATCAGTTCTGCAAGTACGAAAAACCTGAAGCCTCATGATCTTACGATTTTCCATCGAACGCATCCAAATAAAGCTGATAGAAGAGGATAGAAAAAGCCAACATCATCGTGCTAGATGTTTCGAAGTGTTAGAAGGGTAATAATAATAATAATGGTTTTCTAATAATATATAATTTGCTAAACGAAATTTTTTGTTTATCGATTTTGGTCTTGAGACGCGCATAATTGTGATCCTAAGGGTTTTGATCAAAAAAAAATTTGGCACAAAAATTGTAAATAAAATCTCCGCTCGTAGCCATTCTGACGATAAACTATTGATGATACCGATGATCAAATCCATAATAGAACGTTTATAACAGAAAGCGATATTAAAATATCTTGATAAAAAAAGTTCGGTGCCTGCAAAGTAAGAGATCGGAGAACATCACTTTCTCCTCATTCATTTATTATCATTTGATTTTAGCCATATCTTCTTTTTGCAGATTAGCTGAAATACAACTAGAAAGATGGATTCTTTATCGATTTTTAATTTGATAGGTCAAAAAATTAGTTGTTTGTTAATTTTTTTTATCACAAATTTATGACCAGAACGTTACAACACCAAAAAAAGTTGGACCTAGCCTAATCGAATGAGAAAAAATGGTTAGTCTTAATCTTATCAAGAACTTGACTATTAGTAAAAAGTGGGCGTTAATCACATTGGCTGAATAAAAACGAAGCCTCACTGACCTGTCGAAAGTAATGTTTAACCTTTTATTGAAGCGAATCCCATCCAACATGAATCATGATGGTGAAAGTGCCATAAATTACGGGAAGGTCTTGATCTGAAGAAAAAGAAAGATCATTTGATAAAAAGTGACAACTTTCATCCTTTCACCTTGACTTCGTTCCAATATCCATATTCTTGGGCAGTGATTCAACTTCATTCATTTTTCACCCGCAATCCTGCAATGAATCTAACAAAGGCGAGTGAAGAGACGATTATAAAAGAAATCGTTTAACAGTGGATAGAATGGCAAGCAATCCATTGATATCCTCTTCAATCAGGTAATTAATTAAGAAAGAAAAGGAAATCATTTGCCATTGTCGTGGGCACTACAATAGCAAAATCTGATGCTTAGAAAAAAATTTCAAAATCGATATAAAGATGTGAAAAACGAGAGATAAAATCATTTTGAAAAGAGTTTATTATCGAAAATTTAAATAATAAAATAGCGCTATTGACCAGTGACAGTTGAAAGGATTATTATTGTCTAGGTCAAATGAACGAAAGTCTCTCCCGTTTCTCAATTTAATGCACAGAAATGTTCAAGGAATTCATGCTTACAAAAATGGTGAGGAGAAAGGCGCTTTTTTGTAAACTGGGAAATTTTATGCAATCCTCTTTCGCACTTTACTCTCTGCACGGGATGAGACTCCCCTTCATCTGACCATTTAATATTATTATTCTTGGTATAAAGCAGCTTAATAAATATCTATGGAATCTAAATCTACTAATAAATTAAGCTTCCATCTTCGTCTATAGCGGGGAAGACGATGAAATTAAGCAACAAGGCAGGAAATTAGATTGACAATAACGACTGGTCCCTGAAACAATATAATAGCAAGGAGGCTCCTAGAAAAAGGCACCAGGACACCGGGACACCAGTTAGAAAAAGACACCACTTTTTTCTTTTCGTCTCTTGCTTTCTCATACTATTTCTTTAGAAAGGGTGGTGTCTTTTTCTAACTGGTGTCCCGGTGTCCTGGTGTCTTTTTCTATGAGCCAGCAAGGAAATTTTGTTTTATATAAATAAGATAATCTTCTAATTATTTGAAATGAAATTATTTATCAAATAGTTAATTTTATTACATTTCCTTCTTGGTACTGCCACATCCTGGTATTAGCGTTGCACTCGAGCTCGACCTCCTCCTAAATAATCAAGCTTATTGGAGTCATGGTGATTCACGGTATTTTTCAATTAATATAGACCTAAATTTTTCCTGATAATTATTTTTAAAAAAAAAGTCAATGGATCTTATCACATGACCGAACAGGTATGAGATGTATGGTTTTACTCATTTTCCTGTTATGGGTAGTCCTGGACAACCAATAAAAGGAAAAGGGTAATCTATACATTTCATGCATGGTTCCGGTCATGAGAATAGGATCTACGTAATTGTTTTCTAAATTATGCATTAGGAAAATCATCCTGATATATCTGACAGTATTTAATGTTTCTCAACGTAAAATATCAATACTATGTATATGTGTGCATTCATTGATCACTGTTTGATCAAATGAGCTAGAATCTCTTCAGTTTTGTTAACAACGCGAGTATCAACGAAATCTCAAAAAGGAATCAGGTCGATTTTTTGAAATGAGCTAAATTTCGTATATTTGTTCTTTCTTTTTCCTATATCTGTAAACGTGGTTATGGTTCGACTGACCAAGATAACACTTATTCGAAGTAACAATTTACTTACCGCTCCTGCACCATCTATATCATCAATAGTAACTATTCCGTTGTTCAACTAAATTTATGAAAATAATTATTAAAAAGAATATTAAAATATAAATTGTGACCTATGTAGAAATCTGTTTTCGAAGTGTATGTTTAGTGATTAGCCAAAAACTTGAACATGATTTAATATATCATGGACTATTATCCAAATATCGTAAAATTGCTAATTCAAAATGAAGTTTACTGAATTATGAAAAACGTTTTCGTAAGAAACTTATAGCTAAAGTGAAGATGATTTCAAGAAGAAGAACGAGATCCTCTGTAAAAGGGATATATTTTTGTCTAGCATCGATAAGAAGTCAATACTTATTAATAATATTTCAATGTTTTTTAACGTAAAAGTTAAAAGAAACGTGATTTATCACTTACATCAATATTTGCATCATCTCCCACACAATTGTAGCTAATACGGCATATTCCGTCAGCACCCACGGCAGCAACAGGAGCAGCGGGGTTAAATGGCCCAGCTCCCGTGGCTGCATTAGTAGCGCCGATTTCCGGGCCATTCTGATTACAAGCGCACGCTGAAAATGTGGTTGATTCAATTTTCACAACAATGTTTTACAAAAGGTACATAATTAATTGAAAGAAAGCAGGGTTGGAAATAAGGAATGTAGAATAATTCATTTCGGATTGAAAAAAGATTCCGATTCAATAAATTTTAATTCAATTTTAATGCGTAAATTCCTGCTTCAAATACTTATGCGATCTAATAACATATATTTATCTGATTTTTACTCTCAGAAATAGAACTCGGACTGACTTATCGAGTTACCGCACTGATGGTTTGTCTCTATCGTTACCTAGATTTACCAAAATATCGAAGATTTACCTGTCGTGTCTCCTGGATCGGTTCGTGCACAGGGCGATACGATTGTGATTGAAAGTGCCAGAAGCTGGGCGACGAGTAAAGACTTCATGGTCTGTCGTAAAGAGCGAGGGAAGAGAATCACTCGAATAAAACATGAAACCTATCCAATCGTCTTATATATACTGGCGCTGTAGGCCAAAGACATTCAATTAGCCATTTTGGTGTTAAAGCTCATTAGATCCCTCGAGCGTAAGCTTAGTCAGTTGTAAGTAAGATTGGCGATAAGCACGTAAAAGAAAGAACAGAGATTAAGGAAAAAAGATAAGCCATCAGTTCTGCAAGCACGAAAAACCTGAAGCCTCATGATCTCACGATTCCCCATCGAACGCATCCTAATAAAGCTGATAGAAGAAGATAGAAAAAAGTTAACATCGTCGTGCCAAATGTCGATTTATTAGAAGAGTAATAGGGAAATTCAAATGATGCATAAAATTCGCTGAGCATGGTTCTTTCTTATTTTAAAGCGTTGGATGAACAAGAATTTCGATTTTCGAAGTTTCAGTAAAAATCAGCATATAAAGATTGAAATTAGAGCATCCGCTTGTAATTCTTCTGAGCGTCTAGCTGTTGATGATCAAATCCATAATAGAGCGCTCATAAAAGAAAGTGATATTAAAATATCTTGATAAAAGAAGTTCGATGCCTGCAAAGTAAGAGATCGAAGAACGTCACTTCCGTCACTTTCTCCCATCTTTTTTTATCATCATTTGATTTTAGCCGCATCTTTTCTTTTTGCAGATTAGCTGAAATATAATTAGAAAGATGGATTCTTTGTTGATTTTCAATTCGATAGATCAAAGAATTAGTTGTTTGTTAGTTTCTTCATCGCGAATTTATGACCAGAACGTTGCGACACTGAAAAGATGTTGAACCTAGCCTAATCGAATGAGAAAAATGGTTAGTCCTAATCTTATCAAGAACTTGATTATTAGTAAAAAGTGGGTGTTAATCACATTGGCTGAATAAAAACGAAGCCTCACTGACCTGTCGAAAGTAATGTTTAACCTTTTAGTGAAGCGAATCCCATCCAACATGAATCATGATGGTGAAAGTGCCATAAATTACGAGAAATAATGGTTTTGCCCTGAAAAAAAGAAAGATCATTTGATAAAAAGTGATAGCTTTCACCTTGATTTCATTTCAATATCCATATTCTTGGGCAGTGATTCAACTTCATATCCTTTCGTGCGCAATCTTGCAATGGATCCAACAAAGACAAGTGAAGAAATGATTATAAAAGGAATCGTTTAACAGTGGATAGAATGGCAAGCAATCCATTGATATCCTCCTCTATCAGGCAATTAATTAAAAAGGAAAAGGAAGTCATTTGCCATTGTCGTGGGCGCTACAATGATAAAACGATGCTTAGGAGAGAATTTAAAAATCGATATGGAGATGCGAAAAACGAGAGATAAAATAATTTTGAAAAGAGTTTATTGTCGAAAATTTAAATAATAAAATAGCGCTATTGACCGGTGACAGTTGAAAGGAATATTATAATCTAGGGCAAATGAACGGAAGTCTCTCCCGTTCCTCAATTTAATACACAGAAATGTTCAAGGAATTCATGCTTACAAAAATGGTGAGGAGAAAGGCGCTTTTTTGTAAACTGGGAAATTTTATGCAATCCTCTTTCGCACTTTACCCTCTGCACGGGATGAGACTCCCCTTCGTCTGACCGTTAAATATTATTATTTTTGATATAAAGCTACTTAATACATATCTATGGCATCTAAATCTACTAATAAATTAAGCTTCCATCTTCGTCTATAGCGGAGAAGACGATAAAATTAAGGATTAATTAAGCATCGGATGGACATAACGTTATTCATCTGTGCATCCTGAAAATGATCATTTTGATTTCCATGCTTCTTCATTAAATTAACCCGAAGGATAGCTAATGAAATCATTGATTTTAGTACCTGTGTAACCCACTGGTTGTTCGCATTACAGGTGAGCGTAGCTAGGATCTAAATAATCAGCTATGATTAAATATTCATAAAATATAATTATTTGCAACAAATACAATGGTAATTAAGAAGTTTAAAAACTCAAGATTTTCAATCACATCTGTTCTACTCTTTTATCACAACTCTAACTGGATAAATATTAGTAACGCGGTTATCGGGAATGAGAGAGAGCTAGGGAAGTCACAGAAAAATCCACTGCTTCTCTTCATTATACATGCTATTTAGTCGCAGGAATGAAAGAATTTCAATTGCCTGCATTCATCTCTACGTCCGAATAATCGCTTTTTGTGCATTAACAATATCTCAAGAAATATTAAAGTGCATCAAATTTTTCAATTAAACCTAATTTCAGCCAGGCGAATAATTATTAACTCTTATGAATAGACGTTCAAAATTCTTGCGCTTTTCCGAATATCTGTTCGCCATCGATGCTCAATATCATAAATATTCATTTATTGATTAATTATTTAATTAAAAATTTCTCACCGTTTGGACCACCCCAGAATTGGGATCACCAATACCAAATTGTCCATTGTTGAGCTGAATTTATGAAAATAATTATTGAAAAAGGACGTTAAAACATAAACTGTGATCTGTTTTCGAAGTGTATGTCTAGTGATTAGCCGAAGACTTGAACATTATTTAATATATCATGGACTATTATCCAAATATCGTAAAATTGTTAATTCAGAATGAAGTTTACTGAATTATGAAAAATGTTTTCGTAAGAAACTTATAGCTAAAGTGAAGATGATTTCAAGAAGAAGAATGAGATCCTCTGTAAAAGGGATATATTTTTGTCTAATATAGATAAGAAGTGAACACTTGTTGATAACTTTTCAATGTTTCTTTATCGTAAAAGTTAAAAGAAACGTGATTTATCACTTACATCAATATTTGCACCACGTCCTGTACAACTGTAGCTAATGGTGCATGTTCCGTCAGCACCCACGGCAGCAACAGGAACAGCGGGGTTAAAAACTCCGAACTCTACATTTGGATCAGGATTAGGTCCCATTGGCGGGCCATTCGGGTTACAAGCGCACGCTGAAAATATGGTTGATTCAATTTTCACAACAATGCTTTACAAAAGGTACATAATTAATTGAAAGAAAGCAGGGTTGGAAATAAGGAATGTAGAATAATTCATTTCGGATTGAAAAAAGATTCCGATTCAATAAATTTTAATTCAATTTTAATGCGTAAGTTCCTGCTTCAAATACTTATGTGATTTAGTAACATGCTTATCTGATTTTTACTCTCAGAAATAGAACTCAGACTGACTTATCGAGTTACCGCACTGATGATTTATCTTTATCGTTACCTAGATTTGTCGAAATATTGAAAATTTACCTGGGTTTGGAGTTGGCTCTCCTCCTGGAACGGTTCGTACACAGGGCGATACGATTGTGATTGAAAGTGCCAGAAGCTGGATGACGAGTAAAGAATTCATGGTCTGTCGTAAAGAGCGAGGGAAGAGAATCACTCGAATAAAACATGGAACCTATCCAATCGTCTTATATATATATACTAATGCTATAAGCGAAAGGCTTTTTCTCTTAATTAACTTTTCTTCAAGTCCGTCAGATCTCTCGAACGTAAGGCTGACCAATTGACACGTAAGGGAAAGAAGGGAATGGAAGGAAAAGTGATAGGCTATCAATTCTGTAAGCGCGAAAAACCTGAAGCCTCATGATCTCACGATTCCCCATCGAACGCATCCTAATAAAGCTGATAGAAGAAGATAGAAAAAAGTTAACATCGTCGTGCCAAATGTCGATTTATTAGAAGAGTAATAGGGAAATTCAAATGATGCATAAAATTCGCTGAGCATGGTTCTTTCTTATTTTAAAGCGTTGGATGAACAAGAATTTCGATTTTCGAAGTTTCAGTAAAAATCAGCATATAAAGATTGAAATTAGAGCATCCGCTTGTAATTCTTCTGAGCGTCTAGCTGTTGATGATCAAATCCATAATAGAGCGCTCATAAAAGAAAGTGATATTAAAATATCTTGATAAAAGAAGTTCGATGCCTGCAAAGTAAGAGATCGAAGAACGTCACTTCCGTCACTTTCTCCCATCTTTTTTTATCATCATTTGATTTTAGCCGCATCTTTTCTTTTTGCAGATTAGCTGAAATATAATTAGAAAGATGGATTCTTTGTTGATTTTCAATTCGATAGATCAAAGAATTAGTTGTTTGTTAGTTTCTTCATCGCGAATTTATGACCAGAACGTTGCGACACTGAAAAGATGTTGAACCTAGCCTAATCGAATGAGAAAAATGGTTAGTCCTAATCTTATCAAGAACTTGATTATTAGTAAAAAGTGGGTGTTAATCACATTGGCTGAATAAAAACGAAGCCTCACTGACCTGTCGAAAGTAATGTTTAACCTTTTAGTGAAGCGAATCCCATCCAACATGAATCATGATGGTGAAAGTGCCATAAATTACGAGAAATAATGGTTTTGCCCTGAAAAAAAGAAAGATCATTTGATAA
Organism: Diploscapter coronatus; assembly: GCA_964036155.1. Classification (NCBI taxonomy): domain Eukaryota; kingdom Metazoa; phylum Nematoda; class Chromadorea; order Rhabditida; family Rhabditidae; genus Diploscapter; species Diploscapter coronatus. The sequence goes on from OZ038422.1 coordinate 14,963,415, forward strand.
AAAGTGATAGCTTTCACCTTGATTTCATTTCAATATCCATATTCTTGGGCAGTGATTCAACTTCATATCCTTTCGTGCGCAATCTTGCAATGGATCCAACAAAGACAAGTGAAGAAATGATTATAAAAGGAATCGTTTAACAGTGGATAGAATGGCAAGCAATCCATTGATATCCTCCTCTATCAGGCAATTAATTAAAAAGGAAAAGGAAGTCATTTGCCATTGTCGTGGGCGCTACAATGATAAAACGATGCTTAGGAGAGAATTTAAAAATCGATATGGAGATGCGAAAAACGAGAGATAAAATAATTTTGAAAAGAGTTTATTGTCGAAAATTTAAATAATAAAATAGCGCTATTGACCGGTGACAGTTGAAAGGAATATTATAATCTAGGGCAAATGAACGGAAGTCTCTCCCGTTCCTCAATTTAATACACAGAAATGTTCAAGGAATTCATGCTTACAAAAATGGTGAGGAGAAAGGCGCTTTTTTGTAAACTGGGAAATTTTATGCAATCCTCTTTCGCACTTTACCCTCTGCACGGGATGAGACTCCCCTTCGTCTGACCGTTAAATATTATTATTTTTGATATAAAGCTACTTAATACATATCTATGGCATCTAAATCTACTAATAAATTAAGCTTCCATCTTCGTCTATAGCGGAGAAGACGATAAAATTAAGGATTAATTAAGCATCGGATGGACATAACGTTATTCATCTGTGCATCCTGAAAATGATCATTTTGATTTCCATGCTTCTTCATTAAATTAACCCGAAGGATAGCTAATGAAATCATTGATTTTAGTACCTGTGTAACCCACTGGTTGTTCGCATTACAGGTGAGCGTAGCTAGGATCTAAATAATCAGCTATGATTAAATATTCATAAAATATAATTATTTGCAACAAATACAATGGTAATTAAGAAGTTTAAAAACTCAAGATTTTCAATCACATCTGTTCTACTCTTTTATCACAACTCTAACTGGATAAATATTAGTAACGCGGTTATCGGGAATGAGAGAGAGCTAGGGAAGTCACAGAAAAATCCACTGCTTCTCTTCATTATACATGCTATTTAGTCGCAGGAATGAAAGAATTTCAATTGCCTGCATTCATCTCTACGTCCGAATAATCGCTTTTTGTGCATTAACAATATCTCAAGAAATATTAAAGTGCATCAAATTTTTCAATTAAACCTAATTTCAGCCAGGCGAATAATTATTAACTCTTATGAATAGACGTTCAAAATTCTTGCGCTTTTCCGAATATCTGTTCGCCATCGATGCTCAATATCATAAATATTCATTTATTGATTAATTATTTAATTAAAAATTTCTCACCGTTTGGACCACCCCAGAATTGGGATCACCAATACCAAATTGTCCATTGTTGAGCTGAATTTATGAAAATAATTATTGAAAAAGGACGTTAAAACATAAACTGTGATCTGTTTTCGAAGTGTATGTCTAGTGATTAGCCGAAGACTTGAACATTATTTAATATATCATGGACTATTATCCAAATATCGTAAAATTGTTAATTCAGAATGAAGTTTACTGAATTATGAAAAATGTTTTCGTAAGAAACTTATAGCTAAAGTGAAGATGATTTCAAGAAGAAGAATGAGATCCTCTGTAAAAGGGATATATTTTTGTCTAATATAGATAAGAAGTGAACACTTGTTGATAACTTTTCAATGTTTCTTTATCGTAAAAGTTAAAAGAAACGTGATTTATCACTTACATCAATATTTGCACCACGTCCTGTACAACTGTAGCTAATGGTGCATGTTCCGTCAGCACCCACGGCAGCAACAGGAACAGCGGGGTTAAAAACTCCGAACTCTACATTTGGATCAGGATTAGGTCCCATTGGCGGGCCATTCGGGTTACAAGCGCACGCTGAAAATATGGTTGATTCAATTTTCACAACAATGCTTTACAAAAGGTACATAATTAATTGAAAGAAAGCAGGGTTGGAAATAAGGAATGTAGAATAATTCATTTCGGATTGAAAAAAGATTCCGATTCAATAAATTTTAATTCAATTTTAATGCGTAAGTTCCTGCTTCAAATACTTATGTGATTTAGTAACATGCTTATCTGATTTTTACTCTCAGAAATAGAACTCAGACTGACTTATCGAGTTACCGCACTGATGATTTATCTTTATCGTTACCTAGATTTGTCGAAATATTGAAAATTTACCTGGGTTTGGAGTTGGCTCTCCTCCTGGAACGGTTCGTACACAGGGCGATACGATTGTGATTGAAAGTGCCAGAAGCTGGATGACGAGTAAAGAATTCATGGTCTGTCGTAAAGAGCGAGGGAAGAGAATCACTCGAATAAAACATGGAACCTATCCAATCGTCTTATATATATATACTAATGCTATAAGCGAAAGGCTTTTTCTCTTAATTAACTTTTCTTCAAGTCCGTCAGATCTCTCGAACGTAAGGCTGACCAATTGACACGTAAGGGAAAGAAGGGAATGGAAGGAAAAGTGATAGGCTATCAATTCTGTAAGCGCGAAAAACCTGAAGCCTCATGATCTCACGATTCCCCATCGAACGCATCCTAATAAAGCTGATAGAAGAAGATAGAAAAAAGTTAACATCGTCGTGCCAAATGTCGATTTATTAGAAGAGTAATAGGGAAATTCAAATGATGCATAAAATTCGCTGAGCATGGTTCTTTCTTATTTTAAAGCGTTGGATGAACAAGAATTTCGATTTTCGAAGTTTCAGTAAAAATCAGCATATAAAGATTGAAATTAGAGCATCCGCTTGTAATTCTTCTGAGCGTCTAGCTGTTGATGATCAAATCCATAATAGAGCGCTCATAAAAGAAAGTGATATTAAAATATCTTGATAAAAGAAGTTCGATGCCTGCAAAGTAAGAGATCGAAGAACGTCACTTCCGTCACTTTCTCCCATCTTTTTTTATCATCATTTGATTTTAGCCGCATCTTTTCTTTTTGCAGATTAGCTGAAATATAATTAGAAAGATGGATTCTTTGTTGATTTTCAATTCGATAGATCAAAGAATTAGTTGTTTGTTAGTTTCTTCATCGCGAATTTATGACCAGAACGTTGCGACACTGAAAAGATGTTGAACCTAGCCTAATCGAATGAGAAAAATGGTTAGTCCTAATCTTATCAAGAACTTGATTATTAGTAAAAAGTGGGTGTTAATCACATTGGCTGAATAAAAACGAAGCCTCACTGACCTGTCGAAAGTAATGTTTGACTTTTATTGAAGCGAATCCCATCCAACATAAATCATGATGGTGAAAGTGCCATAAATTACGGGAAGGTCTTGATCTGAAGAAAAAGAAAGATCATTTGATAAAAAGTGACAACTTTCATCCTTTCACCTTGACTTCGTTCCAATATCCATATTCTTGGGCAGTGATTCAACTTCATATTCTTTCGTGCGCAATCTTGCAATGGATCCAACAAAGGCGAGTGAAGAGACGATTATAAAAGAAATCGTTTAACAGTGGATAGAATGGCAAGCAATCCATTGATATCCTCTTCAATCAGGTAATTAATTGAAAAGGAAGAGGAAGTCATTACATGTGGATGATATCGCTACAATGGCAAATGCAAAGATAACATTGATAATGGAGTGAAAAAGCTGTAGAATCGTAGATATATTGAATTGATAATTTCAATGATCTTGGAAGATTTTTTTAAAACAAAAACCATCGACGATCGTATCTCAATAAAATTCTCAGCGTTTTTTTTTTTTTAATTTACGAGTGCATAAAATAAGAAACAACTCTTCTTCAATTTTTTCAAGAATTTCTCTAAAAGATCACTTTTTCCAATGACAGCTTCATCCCTTTATCCTATCCAAATCGCTAGCCTTTTATCTACTTCAAACCAGCACGAAAAACGATCAGAGTTCAGTTTTCCGTCGACCTCCCTTTTCTTTCACCCTTTCTATTATGCTGCAACAACTGTGCACGTATTGCAGATTTCTTTCACGCGCATTCATTTATAGGCGTGGCCTTTATTTCAAACGCTTGTCTCGTTTATTTCGAATTTTCGATTTTTTGCTAAATTTTGTGCAATTTCGGTGATTCCAGTGTGTCTGTTCGATCGTTCGAGTGCCGCACAGCGAAATCGAAAATGGCGTCCGCGAGAAAGCTCCAGAAGGTCATGGTGCAGCCCGTCAACCTCATCTTCAGGTCGGCGAGAAAATTAATCAAATTTCGGGGAATATTTTCATTTTTTTCCTGAATTTTCAAAAGAAGATTGCTATTTTGAAGTGATAATTCGAGAAATATTTTAAAAATAGGGAAGATTGGGAATGTACACGAAATTTTGAAAGAAATTGGTATTTTCGAAAATATTGATGATCTTTGAAGTTTGGCTGATTTTAGATGGGGTATTTTTGCTTTTTTGGGATTTCAAGGAGAAAATAAGCACTTCGAGATAATAACTTAGGAAGCACTTCCAGAAAAAATAGAAAAATTCAACAAATTTTCCTAAGGAATAGGATTTTCGAACGAGTCTTTAGCTTTTTCAATATTACTGATTTCAGGCACCTCCAAAACCGCTCGCGCGTCCAGATCTGGCTCTACGAGGACACCACACATAGAATCGAGGGATACATCGTCGGTTAGTCGCAAAAAAAACTTTGCAAGAGAAAAGTAATCAAATTTTGACCATTTTCGAAAAATTCTCTACTAAATCTCGAAAGTTGCAGTCAAATACCTGGAAAATTTGAGCCTGAACATTTATTACTCGAAACTCATTCAATTCTTCATGAGAATTAACCAAAATTGCCATTTTTGTGGAGACTAAAATTGAATTTCTTGAAAGAATCAATAATCTGTTTTGCAGGGTTCGACGAGTTTATGAACGTGGTGATCGACGAGGCGGTGGAGGTGAACATGAAGACTCGGAACCGCAACAAAGTCGGCAGGATCATGCTCAAGGGCGACAACATCACCCTCATTCAGCAGGTCACCGGGGAGGTCTGAATGAAGGGAATACTCAAATATGGTAGGAAGAAAAATAATCGGGAACAATGAAGTTTTGAAAGACTCGCGAAAAGTTTATCCCACAATCAATTATGATTGTTCGCTTTGCGTCTATAAAACATTAGGCTGATGGCAAATGATAAACTTTCCAAAAGTCCGAGCCTTTCTTTGAACCCAAAATATGTATTTCGTTTTGTTCATATTAGAGTTCTCGAAAAGAATTGATTACTTTCAAGTACACTTGTTAGATCTATATCCAGTTTCAACGTCAACTCCTATAAAAACAAAAAATCACATTTCTGTTTTGCTCCAAAATATTGTCGATAAACGATAACTTGAGATAAAGTAAAAGGGATGCGATTCTTTCTTTCTCTCCTTTTTGTGAGCCACGTATCTTCCTCGATTTGATGACTCATTTGTTTTCTTTTCTTCTCAATTTTCTGCTAATTATCGATAATTAATCGATTAACTTTCAACAATATCGATAGTAACAATTGGAAAGTGTTCATGGCGAAAACCCCGCTAATTTGGTGAAGGTACGAAGAAAATAAGCCAAATGAGTAATTGTCGTCTGTGTGCGCATTTTGAGGCTTAAAGAGGAAAGAGAAATGTTTCTTACCCCCAAGTGATCGTTCATCGACAATATCAAGATTCGAAACTGAAACGAATGTAGCACGTGTTCAGTTTTTTGCAGAACAGATTTTGAAGATAGCAATTTTCAGACTGATCCAACCAGTTCGACCGGAGTTCATCAACATTTTCCAGTTTTCCTGAAATTTCAAATTCCCACTTCCACAGTTAATTCGGTTTTGCAGATTTTGCAGGAAATTTTCACTTTTTTTGAAGACATCACAAAGTTTTCGTAAACTCTGCAAAAGTTCTAAAAAACTCACTTTGCCCGATATCCGTAGTGAAAACGACAACGCTCGTTGGGATCTCCTACATGTTTCTTTTTAATTCGAGTTATTTTGTTGGTACGGTATTTTCCTGTATTTTGTTAGGAAGTTCAATTATTTCTATTTCTGCCACTAAATAGAATGAACTTTCTAAAAGTCGTATTTTTCTTCCCGCTATTTATTCTAATTACCAAAATTCGTTGTTACTTTCGAATCGTTAATTTTTCTTTTTCGCCAATAAAATTTCGTTTTGTAGGTTTTCTATAGTTGACCATGCTGTGTTTGAATCAGTTGATTATCTTCGAGGCTCGAATTTTAATTATTTTTAATACGTGATCATTATTTAACGCTATCATGATCAGGTCAATTCAACTTTTTTTTTCCCTACTCGTGCCAAAATTTTATCAAATACTTCAGTGGCATTTTTGAACTAGCATTAAAAATATTTAAAGAAAAAAAAACTTCCAATGAAAATGGTAAGGTAAAAGTGTCGAAAATTGAGAAATTATTTGGCCTGATTCACGAAAATCCTATTTTTCAGATGTCTCGTTTACGGATCCCCTTTCCTGTTGTTCTTCTGTCACTGCTGCTCGGTCTGCTCTGTCCGGCCAGAGCCGTCTTTAACACTGGCATCCAGCTTCGCATCGACGAGTTCTTCGAAGCTCCTGGTGGGTAAGGTGTGGAAAAATAGAGCATGAAAAAGATTAATTTCTATATCATTTTTGGGAGATATTCCAAGGAAGCTATGAAATTCGATAATTTTGGTTTCAATAGTCTGATCTTATGGGAAATTGAAGAAGAATTTGAATTGAATGCAATGATTTTAGGCCACACGAACAACTGGGCGATCATTGTGGATTCGTCCAAATTCTGGCACAACTACCGACATGTCTCTTCCGTTTTGGTACGAGCCTTCCCCTTGAAAGAATTTTTTTTTGCTGAAGAAATCCACGACATTTCTAAAAGTCGAAATTTCCCAGGAAAACTTGAACAGTATTCAAAATCTTTCTGGTTAACTTCTGAAGATGCGATATTTATAAATTGACTAAAAGGCTTGACTATTTTATTTTATTTGACTTTTCAGGCAGTGTATCGTTCTGTGAAGCGGCTCGGCATTCCCGACAGCAACATCATTCTGATGATAGGCGAGCAGGTGCCCTGCAACGCGAGGAATCCCAAACCAGGTGCACAAATTTGTATTTTATGCGAAAATTTTGAAGGGAATAAAACGGCACCACCACCATATTCAGGACTTGAGGATATAATTATTCGTGGTTTGCATTTGAATTAGTTAGGATTCAAAAATATTGGACTTTCGAAAATCCGTCTCAGAAGATAGTGGATGATAGAGTCTGTCTGTAAAATAACCTAGTCAATTTTGTATCAGTTAGCTTCCAAAAATGCTTAACTTTGAAAAGCATTTATGGGTTTGGTTGTTTGGTCAAGGTGTAGAAATATTTATTCATCAAATTTTCAAAGTGAATCATAAACATCGAAACCAGAACCTACAAAATTGGAAATTCCCAAACAATCTTGAACCGAGCGATAAAAGTCATCACCGTGCTTAGGCGTATGTTGATATGTACAGCAATAGTTTTCCAGCTAAGTTAAAACAAACAATTATTGCTAAATCGGACGATTAAGTAAATCGTCATGTTTTTATCAATTTGAATTACCACAATTGACTAGACTGAAAGACGAAAAATGAGAAGGCATCGGAAAATTAGAATGTTTGCTAAAAACTTGAGGAAAAATACACTGGTATAAAATCATAAACCCTTCAGAAAGAAACAATGAGTAAGTAGGAAAAATGTAATCTTATCACAATCTCTTTTTAATAAAGACCAAAAATATTTTCGTTAAATGCGCATAATTTGCTTAAATATCGTTGCTTTCGCTTTCACGTCTTATGCTGCGATATGTATAGGTAGATAAAAATGATAAATCGAGAAATTAGAATATTTTGAGAAAATGATATTGAAAAATACCGACAAAAAATTTCAATATCTATTTTGAGGACTCCGATAAATTGCGTAAGTAGGTCATGAGTTGAGTTTGAGGCTTATAAAATATGGATTCTGAGAGCTTGTTACAGACATTTTGAGGCGTATTTTTACCTTCGAGGCAAGCTTATAGGATTTCTGGTCATCAAAAATAAAATATTTAAGTTGGTAGTTTCAAAGAAATTTCTATTTCGATCATTTTCTAAACTTGAGCTTAAAATTAGTGGCAGTAAATAGAACCAACAATATGAGGTTTCTCGTTTTCTGCTTATTTTGTCCCTTTACTTACTATAAAGTCTTGATTGTGTATTCTTTGAAACTACCAGCTTTTCTAAAAGCTAAAGGTAAAATAGGAAAAAGTTAACTCGTATAATTGGACGTGCTCGCCAAAGCGATGTGATTAGCGTTTTTATTTTTCTTTCTGCGATAAAATAGTCGCTCGCTTTTCGGCGGTAGGTGGTTTTCAAGCGTTTTGTTTTTGGTCTCGGGAACATTCAGCTGGAAGACGACGAGATCGATCATGCACAGAGTGGCGACGACAATGTAGGGAAGAATAAGTTTTATATCGGCCTGGAAATGGTGTTTGATAAATTAGGTTTAGGATATTGTTGAGAAATCTTGGAAATTAGTCACTTTTGAAACTTTGGAGATGATGATAAAAAGTAATGAGCAAATTGAATAGAAGTGGGATATTTTTGACAAGGAATCTTTTCTGGACTTGATAATTTGTCTATAACTTACTAGGTAGAATAATTGTGGAGATAAAGCTACACCAGCTCGACTGCAAATGGACACGGCCGAAATCGCTACATTTCGAATTGCGGTAGGGAAGAGTTCGGAGCAGGTCATCATTTTAGTGAGTGAGAGCTGGAATATTTCATCTTTTATGTCGACGGGAAGAATTAGAAATCAGTTACCTGACTAGCGATAGCTGTTACCGCTATCGTGATGTAGCGAATGTAGAGATTGTAATCATTTTGTCCACCTGAACTTTGGAAAGTTTGAATCTTAAGTAGAGCATAGCTTTACCGATAGTACAGAGAATGCTGATCGTAATCACCGCTACGACGATAAATACAACGGCAACGAGGTGGAGCGTCTTCCGACCGAATTTGGGAATAAAATAGTCGGAAGAGCCGACGAAGCAATTGGTCGACCATCGGACTATCTGGAAGTTTACAGGTTTGAGAACATCATCTTTTCAGACTTGGGAAAATTTCTTCCCTCTATTTTTGTTTTCTTACCCCATAAAGCGAGCTATTCCAAAATAGTGACCCAGACAAAGTCTCGATATTGAAAAGTAGCCCGTAGTTGATCAGAGAAGCGGAAATCACTCCATAGCATAGTGTTAGCGTCCAAATCAGATAGGTCTTGGTGCAAACGATGTGGTAGAATGTGTACTTTTTACCGGAGGATTTATGTTTGTTGGCGTACATCTAAATTTTAGTATGAAAGTTTTTTAAATGTAATTCTGGAATTTGGACTAACTCGCACTCTACATCTACAAATAATTGAATAAATTTTCGATTTAACTGGGCTAAGCTTAGAAACATTTTGAATGTTTTAAAGAGCGTTTCTCTCTCAAATGAATTAGTTTTAGAAAATACGGAGACTCATTGTGACTTGGTAAACCCTAATTCTGACACATTTCGAAGAATTACCTTCTCTTCGTTGGTTAGGATCTCTTCGATGTGAGCGGCGTCAGCTTCGTTCGTGTCTCCGTTGATCTTCCGTATTTTGGCGATTGCATTTCTTGCCTCCGATATCCGGCCTTTCTGGATCATCCATCGGGGGCTTTCGAAGGTGAATCTACAATTTTTTCGATGTTTTTCTTTCAAAACTTTTGTGCTTACGCTAGAAGAATGCAAGCCAGTAATGATATTCCCGAAGTGAACAGCGATAACTTTCTCCAAGTGTAGCACAAATAGGCAATGAGTGGAAAGAAGATGTAATTGGGCGACCAGGTGACGATCGTGTTCACCCACATTCGATGTCGCTTCGGGATGTTCTCGATCAGAAATACGCCTTGGACTCTGAAAATTTCGAAATTGGGCTTTATTGGGGGATTGCAATTGGTTTTCTTTTTTGAGTTATAGAATCTTACGCTGACAGTCCACCGGTAAAGAACCCAACCGCGATTCGAGTCATCAGAAATTGGATGAAACTGCCAACCTAATATTTCTAGATTAGAATTGAAAGAAGCGAATGTGACTCACGTTGGCAGTAAGTAGTGAGAATATGGAGATACCCAGTAGAACAATGATAAGAACCTGGAAAAATGATGTGAATTTTTGATAAACTCGAATTTTACGTACCCGTTTTCTGCCGAACGTATCACTGATTTGCCCGAACACGAATGCACCGATAAGAACGCCGACCATCTGATACGTGATGCTGTTCTTGACCTCCTTCCCGTCTTCACATAGCATATTGAACTGAAATTGATTGGGACTTTCAATAGTTCCAGACACTTTAGTTCTCATTCAAGCCTCTTCTATGGTGGACTTTAAATTTACCTCGACGTTGACCGAGTAGAATTGATATGACAACGATGGCCGACAGGGGGTTGATTCGTTCCGATAAAGCCCCAGCAAATTGCACCCATTTGGAGAAGTGGAGTTGTACTGGGACAAATTACAAGAAGGAATCAGGGATGGTTTGTAGCCTGAATATGTTCTAATTTTGAAATAACGAGGTGATCGTCTTGAATTACATTGAATTTGGCTAACTTTGGTGTTTATTGTTTTGAAGCACCTCAGAAAAGTTGAAAATAGAGTATTACCTGCATAGACCATGTAGACCATGGACGAGAGTGAGGTCAGAGTCGAGCATTCTATGACGATCAATATTAGATAGAGATACGGACCGAGTTGTGCGAAATCTGACAAGGTTGCCGCGTTCTGAAATTTCAGATCGATTTTATCTTTTCTAAAGTCTCAAATATTAGTCCGTTAATTTCTAACTGTAGCGCATAATTTCGATATTCTAGATTTTTTCTTTGAAAGCAGTCCAATAAATAGTGCGAATGGCAGGACTATCAGATAACAGTTGTCGTTCGTTTTTCGTGGCTCGATCTCCAGAATAAACAACTGTCGGTCGGGACGAATGTTTACATAGGAACACAAAAAGAACGCTCCATGAAAGAGTGCAATTCCACTAACAGCTTGGTGATAGGCTGTCAGAGTTCTCAGAAATCGTTCCGGAAAAAAGTTCTATACATTTTGCACGTAAACGCGAGTTTGTCAAAATTGATCTGTTTGTTCAAGAGATAACTCGCTTTGGAGCAGTTTGGCTTCGATTTATCAGAAATAGATCAAATGAGTCGAGTCTTGTAGATTTTACACAAAAGCTAAAATTTTGCAAGGCTGATTTTTGTCTTGGCGTTGGTGCTTTTTCAAAGCAAATAGAATGGACGCTATCTCCTGTTGGTCTATAAATTTATCGAGTAAAAAGTTAATGGCATTACGAACGTGATTGACTATCACAAGTTTTTCAAGAGAATTGCCCCAGTAAAAGGAGCCTGTATACTCACTCGGGCACGTAAGCGACACTTGTCTAGAATCCAAATCATTCGGTTTTATGCTTTCGAATTTGTGAGTGACACTAAAATAAAATTCCCGTCAAAGTTTATGGTCAATCAAAACCACATTGAAGGGCATTCCAGGTTGGAAATTGATCAGAGTTCATCATAGACTAGAAAAAAAAGGTTTTGAATTGTACCTTGTGATTTTCCGCCGGCACCGGTTCAAGGACGATTTCGTCTGGCTCCAGAATCGGCGCCTCGTTGTCATCGTCGTTGTCGTTGTCGCTGTTCGAATCAGATTCTATCAATTCTTTCACATCCTCCTCGGTGTTTTCGATTTGAAGCTTTTCCTTCTGAAATAAAATTCTCACTCATTTATCAAGGAAATGGGATTTTTAACAAGACTTTACAAAAATTTTCATAACTCATTTCGGAGCATTTCCGATTTACAGAATGACAATTCCTCATTTCCTATCTAACTAGATGCTCGATCGACTTTTTAATACGACTCGGAAAATATCGTACCTCGTCTGGAACCATCTTTTCCTTTGGCATGGGGCATTTTAATCCATCCGCCTGTACACCGTCGCCTTTTCCACTTCTGTCACAATTTGTCTGCCTAAATTTGGATATGATGCGATGATTTGTGGAGTTTGTCACGATGATTTCGGCAAAATATGCAATTTCGAGGGATTTCACAAATAGATAATTGTCAGGTTGAATTCGCGTCAAAGTCAGAATGCGTACGAGGCGAAGATGAAATTTGGCACTATTTCATAAATATCATGAAAAGCGCATAATTTTGTTCGAATAAGGCTACAACTTTTACAGAAGAAAAGAGTACATTTAGGGGCGTTTTTCATGAAAAGTAATGTACGAAAACTTTATTTAGGAAAATTATATTTCTAAAAATTACCTACTCACCATGCAAAAGGTCTCGTGGGATAATTATGCGGACAATTAAAACTCAAAAATGTGGTAAAATGCAGAGTTGAGTTAGCAGCGATCATAATTGTCAGATCGAAAACTAGTGATATTTCATTTTTCAAGAAAAATAGGAGTTATTTAAAACTTTCCCACATATTTCAGATAATGAAATTTCACGGAAGTAGAAAAAATGAAATGTGCAAATTTTAATCAGGAAGTTAAGGTGCTGAAATTGAAATCGAAATCGGATGGAGATTCTTTTTTGCGTGATTTATTCATTTTTTCTCAAGGTTGTTCGTAAATCGCCTTAACTCAAAACGTTGCATGAAATATGCATTGAAAATGAGAATTGTTGGGAGAATTTTCTAGTCTCTCTTCGTTTCTGATTTGTGCCAGGAAAGTAAAAACGAATGAGTGTATCGGTTCATAATAATTGCGAGACTTTATGGGCAATTTGAAAAAGTTCCACATTAAAGGAATGTCAGTTTTATGTTTTTGTCTGGATAAAAATCATATGATGCAAAATTGGCGTGAAAAGTAAACATTTTAAAAGAATATAAATATGCTAATATATTAAAAAGGCTTTAAGAGGGCAATTTAAAGCTTCTGAAATCCTGATAATTAAAAACTAATCAAAAATATTGAGATAGGTGGTCTCACTTGGCGACAAAATACTAGAAAATCTTCTCAAATTCCAATGAGTTTTTGGTGCATTCGGTCTCAGTCTCTGAAGGAAAAATCAACTTTTTGGTAATTTCCTGATAATTTGATAGGAATTCTTCAAGGATGGTAGAAATGTCTATTTCTTCAGTTACTTTGTAAAAATTAACTTTTGATAATTTGATGAAAATTTTCAAGTATGTAAAAATGCTCATTTTAGCGACTTCGATCGACGACGTGGGCGGGCAGAACGTGTTTGGCACAGACGTCGAAGTCGACTATCGCGGCGACGAAGTGTCGGTGAGAAAATAAATTTAAATAATGGCGGGATAGTGTAGCGGTAAAGTGTTTCATTTTTGAAAGAATTTTTTGGTTGAAGATCAAAACCTTTACGTTGGATTTTTTTGCTGCAAAAATAGGAATGACATGGAAAAATAGTCTAGTGATAAGGTCGTTGGGTTTGAAGAGGCATTATGATTGAAGCTTATCTTATACCAGGAAGTATTCTTTCAGACAAAACTAGCAGAAATTTTAAGAACAATGTAGTGGCCAATTTTTAGTTTAAAAACGAATGAAGATCAGCCTTTTGCTAGGACGAATTTTTGCAAAAAAAATCATAAATTGGCGCAGTGGTAGTGTTTAGTTTGGAAGAATAATATTTCGGCTGAAGATCAACTTTAATCAGGAAGTTCTCTTTCTGCAAAAAAAATTGCAAACAACATGAAAAATTTCGTAGTGGTAATAAGTTGGATTTTAGAAAAATTTATTGACTGAGGATTAGCTTTTTCATTAGGACGATTTTTTGCAAAGAAAATGGTAGTCATCTACATAAAACGAGGTTTATTTGCATGAGAAATTTGTTTTGGATATCAAAAACGCCGATGCTAAGTTTGCGACGAGAATTGAAAGTTTTTATGCAAGCGCGCGAATCGTTTATGAGCAAGAAATGAAAGAAAATAGCAAACATGAGTAGAGAGTAGGGAATAGAGGGCGATAAAATTATTAAAGTCTCCTCGCAAATGTTTTTAGGATCAAGCTAAACACTTGAGATATGATTTTCTAGCGAGAAAAGATGCAAATATCTACATTCTCTGAATTTGTATTGTTCAAAAAGAGGCGAATACAATTTTGAAGCTATAAAAGCATAACAGTGAATCCAAAATGTGACGATGGAGTTTATCGTAAGCAGATTTTCTGGGATTCTCATATTGAGATCAAAAGTAATTTTTGAAGCCAAACGAAAAGTAACAAGCTAAATTCATTTTTGAGGAAAATTATTGTAATGAATAAGGATTTTCTCACTTTTCTTGATACCTGTATCAAAGTCTATTTTCTACAAAAACTGATATCCGCGTAGGTAATTGCTAGGAGAGGATTAACGATAATGGATACGAACAATGGATTTCTTTCGGGTAGTTCTGAGAGAGGAAAAAACTTGTAAATCTTCTACAGTATCTTGCCTCTATATATCTTTGGATTTTGAGCTTTGAACGAGAAAATGGAAATACTCGAAGGGGGATGGATTACAGTACTCAAACATAGCCCTTATTATTTTTCTAATATGACAAATCTTCAATTTTTGTTACGATATAGCACGATCCAAGAGCATTGAAACAATGTACATCAGATATTGAAATCCCAAAAATCTCAACATATCTTCGAAAGAGGCTGAATGGATGTAAAGACAACAACGCCTGAATGTCTAGAAAAAATCTCCGGCGTATGACGAAAGATGAAAAGAGAAAAGCGGTCGTGATAAAATTTGAATAGTTCGACATATAGAATTAAGGAAAATTTTGTCATTTGTTGAAAAATCCGAATGGGGTAATTTGAATGGTTTGAAGATGTCAGAAAAACCATTTACTATGCGTTGAAGGATAGGAAGCAAATAACGGTTGGAATATAGAATTTCCAAATTTCAGGTGGAGAATTTCATTCGACTTTTGACTGGCAGACATCACGCGAACACGCCGCGAAATAAACGCCTCCTGACGAATCATCAGAGCAATGTGCTGGTAGGGATTTTTGAAAGTTTTTGACCAAATGCTAAAAGATAGGAGAAGATATCGGATGGGATATAGAATATTCAAATTTGAAAACTAGTTAACTAGGAGGATGGGAAAATAATGTGTAGAATAGAAATGAATTTGAAAGTGACTTTTCAAGTTGGATCAAATCTGTTTTAATCTTTGATAGATAGATCGATGAAAAGATCAAAGTAAGAGGTCTGAAATGCGATTTTTCACTGAAAAATATCTCTAGAAATACAAGGATTTTTGAAAATTTGGTCCTTGACGAAAATGTTGCGAGAAAATATGGTGCTGGCCATGAAAAATGGAGGATTTTTGAGCCATTTTGAGCGAATAGTCTAGATGCCAGAAAGCATTATTTTCACCCTATCAGTTTTGAGAGACGATAATCGTAACCTGTGAAATTTTGATCGACAAAAAAGTATGATTTTGCAGAACTGAAAAATTTTGTCGAAAAATGTGGTTACAGTGGCCTTGATTCAACGATTTCAGAAAAGAAAATAATCGCTAGAAATCGATTCATTGTTTTGAAGAATAACAATAAAAATGCCTGAAAGCAACGTTTTCCATTGGCCTTAAAGACGGGATCAAAAATCTATCTTTCGGAATCAAAAATTGCGACGAAATTAATCCAGGTTTTTTTGTAACATCGATGATTATGTAGAGGGGAAAAAGATATGAAAAGTATCGCTGAAAAAGGGAATCTACGTGATATATCACTGTTCGACGATTTTGGCTGTAAACCTCAAAAACGACTAGACTTGACTGTTCCTTTTCATTTTTCAAGGAAAAAGATATGATAAATAGCTTTTTACAAACGATATTTTAAAAATGACTATAATTGATTAGCGGAAATGATTCATTCGATGATTTGCTAAAAGGTGATTTGATGAAATTTTTGTGATTGATAAATGCATAGAAAAAGTATAATCTCAAAAGTGCTCTAAACTACTCGAAACATTGCCGAAGATAATTTATTTACACCTACCCTAGCAATTAGTCTAAATTATGACTAGGTAAAATGCGAGATATCGCGAAAATTCATGAAAGAAAATGATAAGTTTGAAAATTCGCGAAAGCCAAAACGTACGATTTTTCAACCTCTAATGCAGATATATTTCTATGTTAAAAGGTTGAAAAATCAAAGTCACATTTTTGCATGAGTCAAAATTCCTCAATATTGTTTTTATTCTAGAGAAATAGTAGCTTTCGCAATTAATCGTTTTCAATTCATAAATTAGTTTTACGGAACGTGCGGAAAATGTTTCGAAGAAACGATCAAATGACCAGAAAATGTCGCATTTTTCCTGCAAAGACTAGCCGAGTTTATTCGTGAAAAATCGACACTGGAACGGGGAGAAAAGAGATCGATTTTTGCCGATCACAAAATTACGTAGCGAATAAAAAGTGAAAGTCGGGAAAAAGAAAGATTTGCACCAATTGCTAGGTTTTTCTTCGTGATTTGATCAGAAAGTTCAAAATCATCTTTCAAAAGGTCCTGACAATTAAAGATAAATTTTGCAAGTAGGAAACGTTTTTTTGAGGAAAAAATCGAAATTTTACCTGCAAAGTTTTGAAATAAAAACTTTGGAAAATGAGCATGTCTTTGAGTAAAAAGTGGTATTCCTTCCTTACTTTTTAATTGCAATTAGAACTCAATTTTACTGCAAAAACCCAATTTCAAAGGAGATACTAATCAAAGAAATTGCGAGTTTAGTTTGATATTCTTCATAAACAAGCAAGAAAACATGAAAATAGGCAGCAGTGAGATATTTGCCAAGGTGATAAAGGAGAAGAGAAAAGATCGGACACCGCGCGTGATTTGCAATCTTTTAAATGCAATTTTGGTGCAAATGCTGTCAAACATGGAAAGGATATAAGGGATATAAATGGCCTTGTAATAGAATTTCGCGTCGGATTTATTTTGCATAAAAAATCGACCAAGGTTGAAAAATATACAAATTGCTATAATTCTGATATAATGATCATTCAATCACGGATTTTTGCAATTTTATGATATGAAATAAACTACTTATTTAGCGAATCAAATAAAATCTTGAGAAAAGTTACTTGGAAAGATTTCAAATAAGATTTAGTCGGGAGAAAGATAATATAATGGCTTAGTGGTATTAGTTTCATTGAAGAAAAACATAGCGATCTTTTTGCGAGCTAAATTTACTCGAACTATGGCTGAAGGAAAAGTTTGTTAAAGTGCAAGTGTACTGGGGGCTCAAAAAAATTATAGAAAAATCTGGAAAAACAATTAAAATGCAAATTGGAATAAACCAACAGTTTTGAAAATTATAATGTTCAAAAAGCACAACATCTTCTGCCCTTTGAATGGATGGGAGAAACAACGAAAAAATTAAAGTGCGTCTGACATACAGCGGTGGAAAAGAAAAGAACACTCGAATCAATACCGCTGCAAAAGCAAGAGGGAAGTGAGAAAGAGAGGGTATAGAAAGAAAAGGAGGAATGATGGAAAAAGGCAAAGATTAGGGAGGATAGGAATAGAGAGAGGTGGGGGTTAGAGATAGAGGAAATGTAAAAAAGTGATGGTTAAACTGGGATTTGTGAAATTAAAAAAAAAACTCTTGAATTCGACTTCTTGAGCTTTTATAAAGATCGGCTTTCGATTGAATATAAAAATGGCTCGCAACTAATATAATACTGCTGAATGTAAAAGAGGAAAGACCATCGTCTTTTCTAAAGATGAAAAACATGCAAAATTAGCCTTCAAGATGAAGGAACTTTTCCCAAATCCCTAGGGTTTTGCAATTGTTTTCATGACGAAGACATCGATCGTTTTTCATTTTTTGAAGCAAAAAACGCGAAAAAATAATTAAATTCTCGGGAATTTGCAAATAAGTGCGATAATAATAGCTTTAGACAACGAATAATAAGCGATTTTTGATTCCCTACTTTTGACTTGAAAATATGCGATTCTGCATTTTATCATGCAGATTATTTGATAAAGAGTCTAGAATAGCGGAAACAAATTTCTGCTTTTTCAACAAAATGCAATTTTGAAAAGAATATTATGATTTGTACTAGATTACAGTAGAGTTGCGCTAATTTCGGATCAAAATATCCAAGTCTAAATTCAATTGGATTACTGCCAAACTTTACCCCGAGATTGAAGGTCAAAATAGTTTAGATTAGTATCTTTCGGAGTAGAAATTTCGAAGTGAAAATTTAAAAGAGTATAAAATGTAATTGTGGAGGGAGAATAATATGTTTATTTGATAACTACTAATTTTTGATACACTTTCAGTTTTTTTCCAGATTTACCTGAACGGTCATGGCGCGGACGGGTTCATAAAATTCCGCGATTTCGAAGAGTTGACGAGTGTCGAGTTGGCCTACGCCCTTCAGACTATGTACGAGGATAATCGGTAGGAGAATTTCGAAATATTTGAAAAATGTCAATTCGATTTTTCTACAATAATCGCTATTTTTCAATTTCTTTAAAATAAGTTGAAAGTGCTAGTTGTCAGACGAATTATTCAAGAACTCTCGCGTTTCTTTCTTACAAAATATTGAAAAATTGTGTAGAAACGAAGAAATTTTGTAACATTTTGATAAGTACGACGATTTTCAGGTATCACGAGGTATTCCTGATAGCAGACTCGTGCCGTTCCGCATCGATGTACGAGTGGATCACCTCGCCGGGTGTCCTTGCATCAAGCAGCTCCCTGACGAGTGAGAACAGCTACTCGTACGAACTCGACTACGATCTGGGCGTCTTTGTCAATGACAGGTATGTCCATATTTTGAGATGCTCATTTGACGGTTCTTGACTCAAATAATCTAGTAGTGGATAAACCAAGTAAAAATAACAGACTAGACAAAGAATAATGGGCATTTTTTCCAAATTTTTGGAATAATGTTCCAAAGTTGCTAAAATGGATTAATTGAAAAATCTTGACTATGCAATTTAAAACGTTCTCTTGAATTAAGGATTAGGCATGAGATAAAATTAAAGACTTCTCTAATGGAGACCACCATCCTTATGCTAGCTAAGGATTTCATAGCGAGCATCAATTGTTGCAAGAGATTAGAACATCGTAGAATAATTTGTGAACCCTCAAAAATGATCCAAAGCCAGAAAGTTTCAACAATTTTATACTAGATGATGATCAAAAATGAATTATCTGATAAAAGAATATATTGGTCACTGGAAACGCTTTCATCACTAACGAAATCACAAGTGTTTAGCAAAATAACACTGCCGAGTTGCGATAAATATCGACAGCCCCCGACGTTCGCTTTTTCATGCGTCATTTTTCCTATTGGCGTTCGAAAAATAACTGGTGTCAAAAAGAGATGCAATCGTTTTTCAATCACGACATAGGGTAACAGTTGTTAGCAACTTGTTGAAAAAATGGTTTTAAAATATCTCAATCAGTTTTCTATACTTATCCATTATCATTGAATGGAATTTATGTTGAAATTCGTTTTGAGTTAGACAAACAATTTTCCTGACACTATTCTTTGACATTGAGGATGATTTTGCATTCTTTGGAGTCTTCACCAATTAGGCGAAAAACGACAAGCTTATTTCGAACGGACATCTATGAATCACTTCTTGAATTATCGCCGTTATTTCTTCATTTTATCTTACAACCAAAGAAATTGATGGTAGGGCTTGCACTTCTAACTACATATAAAAGCTGGCATTTATCTACGAGAAAATGAAAAGCTGAAAGGTTTACCTTATTTTTGGCTAGTGAGTAATATCAGTACATAACTTTATTTTTAAAGTAAATTTTTAATTAAAAATTCTGAAAATATCATTTTCGAAAGTTAATGATGGTAAAATGTCTATATCAAAGCACACTTTTGTTGAGAGCTTTAAAATTTACCGTGGGTTTTAGAAAATCTGAAAGTTTACCTCAATTTTGAGATAAAAATGTGCTATTTGGTGAATCTAGTGTGTTCTCGTCGTTTACTATTCTAAACTACGGAAGTTGAGTTCCCGATTTTTTTCTTGAGGATTGCAAGAAAATGAATGGAGATCCCAGAAATTCCTGGCCCATTTTTCGGTTTTCTCGATTAATTCCTGGTCTTTCGCTCGGTCTTTATAACGAAAAACTCAGTGCCGAATTGCAGCCGGACAACTGTTCGCAAAAATAACCAATTCCGTCCGAAAATACAAACTGATAAAAGTACGGGACGTGTTTGAGAATTTTTATTGCTCCTGTTGAAAAATTGTGAAATTTGATGATAGAGATTTTTGAAATCTTATCGAAACGTTCAAAAAAACACGATTTATTTTCGAAAACATTACATGATTAATTTTACAATAAGTGAAAAAGACAAAACTCGAAAGAATAACCGGAACAAATACCATTTTTCTAGACATAATTCTAAAGTAATTTCTTTAAAAACTCAAAAGAGCTAAAACATTTCATGAGGCATAAGTGATTTTTTTTGCAGATTTTCGTACTACACAACGAAGTTCCTGAACAAGGAGGTCGAGGGTTTCAACACGTCCAAATCGCTGCAGGACTTTCTCGACTCTTGCTCTTTCGACAAGTGCAAATCCACCATCGGTTGGTTAAAGGATTTTTTCCGAAGGGAAAGAACGTGAAATTCAAAATTATATCAGCAACTTTTGAGAATGTCAAAAAGCGATATTAAAATATTTAAAGATATTGAATAGGAAGGGTTGACTCTTTTTGGCTCCTCTTGTGCTTATATTTTTTAAATCATCAAAAAGCCTCTTTCACTCGATAGAGTTGTTGGCTAATTTTCGTTCATTTTTCTTCGATTTTTATTATCAATTTGAAGGTGTGCTAACGGATTTGTATCCGAAAGATCTGCGAAAGGTGCGAGTCACGGACTTTTTCGGCTCCGCACGCATCGTCAAACACTTGACTGAGGAAATCACGCTGGATGACAACTTCTGGAGAACCCCCGAGACTTTCTAGGACAAGATGCTAAGTATTCATTCTATCGCATGGAAACTACGACTATTAAAATAATTCAAGCCAATATGTAGGATGTGTAAAATATTACTTGATTTTTTTTTTAATTATCGGAATTTTCTATAAGAAAAGTCCTTTTAAAATTACGTAAGGTAAGATTGAATAACTGAACATTAGCTAGGGGGATATAAAATAATACCGTATTTCTATACTTGACTTTGAAATATCTGGACTCTAAACATACAAATATTCATATGTAATTATTAGCTTATTAGGACAAATACTAATGATAAATTTCATATGGGTATAAGTTTACGATAATTTGTTTCAAATTTATCACCAAATCAATATCTACTATCTACACTTTCTAATTAACTTCATCGAATTTAAAGCTCACTTCCATAACGGGTTATCGTATAATCTATGGATACTTGTGATAGTCCGACTTTCATCATTCAGCTTTATTCTGTTGCATTTCAATAGTTTAAATTAAAAATGACGATTTTGATATTTCTGTAAATCATCGAGTAAAAACTAGTAAAAATCTCGTTTATTCACAGACATAGAGGGAATGTGTAGCTAAAATGTAGAAATTCGAATTTTAGATTTGTGCAAACTCCTTTTCTAATTTCACTATTTAGTTTAGCATGCGAAATCACTTGCACAAAATTTAAACTGATATTCAATAATTTTATCACCCAGAAAGAGGTTGCCTAATTGTAAAATATGAAAAATAACTGATAATATAAATCTTTCGATTGACCGGTTTCAACCTGATAATTGACCGCAACGTGATAAAAATGTTGTAAAGGCAAAATTTTCGCAAATTGGAATTTGAGCTAGACATATTGTCATAAAAAAGGCACAGAAATTTGATGATTTTGAACGTGTTGATAGGATTTCACGGTAAGGCAAAATTTAGGAAAAATGAAAATTCAATGAACACGTTTTGACGTTGTAAAATCGATAATTGCGGATAAAGTAATTCGAAGCAAAATTGATATGATTGGATAGGATAAGTTCATAATATCGTAGGTAAGTTTAAAGAAAATTCAAGTTGAAATAATACGATATCATGAAATATGAGTTAGTTAGAACTTCTGAATTTTTAGATCAAAAGCAATACTTTTACGGAAATTAAAATAGGAATGTAGGAAAATTGAAATGTTTCCGAGTTCGATGAAAGCACGCGTTGCACAATGTCAAAATTGATGACGATTTGCAAAAAAAACAGATACAAACAAAATAAGGTAAATGCACGATTCAATATAAACGCGATAACGAAAAATAAAGGGGAGAACTGAAGAAATATCATTCATTTTGAAATTAATCGCTGATTGGCTTGCTTTCTTTGGAAATGAGGCACGACGAATAGCATCAAACCTGATATCTAAAATTTAGGGGGTTTTTTTTTTTTTAAATATAAGTAATAAGTATTTTACTCACCAGTAGATTAACTCCACAAAATACGAATGATAGAATGTATGCACCAGAAATATCTGCCAAATATCCAGAAACCGGCGGTCCAAATACTGTACCAATTCCCTAAAATTTACTGCTCAGTTGTGAAAACCTCCTTAATTTCATACCTGCCAAAGTAGCAATAGACCAAAGGCGTTCGTCAATTTATCCAATCCAAGAAAGTCGACCAAGATGACACTCGTCAAGCAAATATAAGATGCAATTGTGAACCCGAACATTCCTGCATAGACGCATAAAGAGATGTACGAATCGAATTTGTAGCAAAATATCGTGAGGACACCACATATCTGAAAATATCATTCTGATGAAATCGAGATGAAAATTGGGATAATACGAATTTATGAATGTCTCTTTCCATTATTGAATACAATGCCTTCAAAATCGAAATTGAAGTGAATATTCTTTTCAAACACCTTTTTTATTTTGGGAGAAAGCATTCGTAATAAAATTCAGGGGTATTGACAAACACTCACACTCAACGACAAGTTGTAGATCCACAGCCGATTTCGTTCGACATTATTTCCAATTCCGTAGGGCAGTGGCAGTTTGTGATCGGCGATAAGACCGAAAGCAACTCTGCCAATTGTGTTGCAGAGTCCTGGAAAATATAATTTTGCAAACACGAGAATATGAGTTTTGGCTCACCGAAAACGGAAAGGACTTTGGATCCCTGCGTTGACGTCAGATGAAGACCTTCTTGAGCATGGAGTGGGAGGAAATAGAGCGGCGAGTTGAATCCGACAGAGGTGAGAAGGTTGGAAATGGCGAATAGCAGGAAGATCGGATCTCGCAGAAGAGAAGTAGACACCATTTTCGAAGTTGTCCTGAAGTTGGCGTTTTGGAATTTTATCAGATTTATGGTGCTTTGTTAAAATTGACACCTAAGCTGATTTTGTATCTGATCTTTTTCGAGAGCTACGTTCACTTCAATTCATAAAACTATTGGGATTGAAATTGAAGGTATTAGTGCGTGTCGTATTCAAATTTCGCATTCTTACTTCCACATGTCCTTGCCCTCGGCATTGTCAGTCGTCGTTTCGTTCGATTCTTCACTGGTCTCACGAACTTCGTCCAATTTGTGCATCGAGTGAGCTCGAGAGTGAGGGTTACTACCAACGGTATTATGACGGCTTCCACGGTGCAGGGATCCAGTCGATCTATAATTTTCAAACCTATCGCTAAAAGTGGTTTTTGCAGCATTGAAAGAGGAATAACATAACTTTCAATGTTCAACCCATCTTTCGTTTCGAAATACAAGAAAATCAAATTATTCCTGAATATTTGACATTACTCACCTGTACTTATCAGGATTCTCACTGAACTCAGCGACATTGTGGATGGATCCTGTATAAAAAACGTCTTTTCTGTTCAAATAGCCAGAATCTTTCTCCCCAAGCGTCGAACATCGGACACGAGCGGCTGAACATCGATTGTAAGCGAAATACTGTTGTGAAATGCGATAGGCTAAGCTTTCTTGCACAAATTGGCACGAATCAGTTTTTGAATCGCTAGTTTTTATAGTGCTTTTACTCACCATTCTCTCCATCGGAACCAGGTCCGACGTGTCCCAGACTTTTGTAGGCTCGAATCGTCGCCGCATTTTCACTGTCAATTGATTGCGAGATTGATCTGCCGAAGATCTTGTCAGTTGGTGGCGCAAGTAGCGACGATTTCTCCTTCTCCTAAATTTGATGAGTGAATTTTTGAAGATTCATTCGCAGATACTTTGTGATTGAGTGGCTCCGTTTCTTCGATGTACTTGGCATCTTTGGTCTCGTTGACGTTCTTCACCTCGATCGGCTTCATTTCCACTTCTTGATCGTCGTCGGACACAAGTACGAACTCCAGAGGGCGGAATGTGAGGCCGCACAGGAAACAGAGGAAGAGGATTCCTAAATATGAATTGTAAATAATACAGGTTTCATCGGATATTTCATTATCTTCAATCCAAGGATACAAAAGAATGAGAAAATTTTAGGGTAAAGAAGGTATACTTGAACGCATGAGATTTTTCATATTTTTCGAATAAATTTCTTTCATTCTACCTAAAAATGAGACGAACACCATTCTCCACCCGTAGTTGGTCATGATGTAGTCGTTGATAGGCGAAAAGAGCACGGTCCCAACTCCTGCTCCTGCCACAGCAATTCCTGTCGCTAAGGAACGCCATCTAAATAACCGCTTTGTGGAAAAGAAAACATGATTTGGCAACAAACCTCTCGAAGTACGACGTGACAATGATAATGGCCGGACAATACATGAGCCCAAAGCCGATTCCCATCACGACGCCGACAGAGAAGACGATGTGCCAAATCGAGGTTGCAAAGTAAGATATCGAGCATCTGGAATAGGATTTATTTAGCATTGAATTGAACTGAAGGTATAATTCTTCATCAAATACCTGAATTTAACTAGACAATGGTTAACTTCTTACCCGATGAATGAAATGACGGCTCCGACAATGGTCGTTATTCGACACCCGTATTTGTTACATATCGCTGATGCCAAAGGACCACTGCCCAGTGTCAATCCAGTGAGCATCGATATAATGATCGCAGCGACTGTATTATTTGAGTTGAATTCCTGAATAAGAAAAATTTTCGTCTGGGAAAACTATAAAACAATCTACCGTTTTCAGCGTCTCGACGAGAACTCCAAAAGAGTAGACGAATCCATCGGCGAAAACGTGGATGAAGAACGAGCCAATTACGACCACCCAGCCCCAACCTCCATCGGGCGATACGGGCACCAACCGACCCTCTGCCGTGCCTCCTCCAACTGGGCCGGCTGTCATGATGGTCTCTGGAAAACTATCGAGTGAAATAGGAGTTTTCAAAAAATTATATCGCAATTCATCTACGAACAATTTTAAGATGAAAACCTATTGAAATATAACGGATTTTTAAAAGAAAGTGAAATCAACTTGTGAGACATTACGGATGATTCAGAGTGAGCAGATCTTACTAGAGAAGCTTACGCAAAAAATGATAGCAACTTTTTTGGGATCGGTGAGTGACTCTTCGAAACCGGATATTTTCAAAAATATCATTGTGTGTCGTGGTGATCACGAGCTATCCCCGTTGTCTAGGAATTCAAAATCAATAGAGTTGTTTTGGTAAAGCGATTTTTTACTCGTTGTCCCTTTGTGTGCCTTGTCTCTTCATCCTAATTTCGCACGTGTTCCTCGAAATGAACGTCAGAACGGTTAGGTACTGCGAAAGGTTCTCACGGAGATCACGGAATTGAACTTGAAATGATGAATTGTCAGCATTTTGGGTGATTATTTTAGGCCACCAAAGGAAAATCTTCGAAGTTTTATTTCGACTATTTTTCCGAACTTTGAACTCAGTAAAATTGGTAAATTTATACAAAATTTATGGCTCTTTACGGAACTATCTTATTCTACTCAAAAATACGAAAAAATCAATAATAATAATATCTGAAAAGTTTCACTTTAGCAGTTATTTTTGCTATGGCGGTCTACGCTCTCCTTTATGACTTTAGTCCTGCCTAGTTCCCAGCACCCTTGACAACTATGACGCGTTTTCTTCACATTGTCTCTGGCTGAGTGTCTCATACCTTGCTTCTCTTCTGCTAGCACTTCAGTATTGTGTCATTCACACCTTTTCTCTATCGGTTTCTACAGAATGTCTATGTCTATAAGAAAACATTACGGAAATCGATTTGATGACATTAAAAATAATAAATTTGTAAATCAATAAGAATAGGAACCAGGACACGAAATTGCAAATATATCAAGGCAAGATTTTTCGCTTGGAGAAGCGCAATTAGGAACTCATATCTAACCGACGCTTTTCAAAGGATAATAGTAGAGCAGTGATAAATTGCTAAAATCGATAGCAAAAGAAACTGATCGTCTTTAGCAATCAATAAACTTTTGAACTAGATTTCATAAGCGACATTTCAAAAATCAATCGGAAATAACTTAGGAAAAAATGATAATGAATGATAACGTGATAATTTCCCGTCTGCTTTCGTACATAGCATCATTATCAGAACCATCAGACCCTGCTCTCTGCTTTATTTCTTTCTTTTTCATCTCCACCACCGCAAATGATCTATTCGGTCTGGATTCTAACTGCCGGATTCTCTCATATTCTTTTCTTCTTTCGTTAGTTTTGACCATTACACTTCCTCGTTTCGTTTCGTTTTGTTTTGATCGCATCGGCACTATCTTCAAGCTTTCTGCCACTTTTCTAGCGCTATTTCATTTTCTTCGCTTCTCTACTCCAGTTTCATAGCGTAAAGCTTCACCCTCTCACTTGCCATCATCTGATCTGCCCGCTAATCACTGCCGGCAAAAATCGAATCTATCTCAGGATCTTTGGTGCTTATCAGGGCAATGGATAAAGAAATCCATTAATTTTTTTCTGAACTAATAAAATTAGTAAAGCATCAGAAACTAGAAGACTCAGTAAAGTTCAATTCTTCCTAGATCAACTTAAAAAATGAAACAATTTGAGAACATAACTTATGCTTGGTCATATCGATTACTCCTAATTTTTCAGTTTGTAACCTTATAAGAAAGAATAAATAGATTTAATCCATAAATTTCGAATTCTAGACTAGATATCTGTAGAATTTAAATTTTTAGGAAAAAACACTGCATCAAGATTATAAAGTCAAAAGATGAATAAAAATGACTTTCCTATTCTGAACCATATAAAAATTCAAATTTTTCTTTCGAACTTCGTTAAGCCGAAAGAGGTGAGACGATATGACAAGTGCGAGATGAAATATAACGATAAGAGCCACCTTTGAGAGGATTTCTGTCCGATTACAATGCATTTTGTACTTGGTTTTGTCATTCTTTTTCTCGCCTTTGCTCGCTTCTACAGATTTTCGCTGATAAGAAAAAGGGAGAGAATTGATAGTCGATAAGTCGAATCGAAACCCGCGATTTACAGCTTGAATTATGCTTATTTAACGATTTTTTGCTAGAAAATAACCCACACAACGTGATAGAAATTCGAAAAATGTTGCAGTTTTTCGGGATTAAGGCGCGCGTGCACTCGAAACGGACGTAAATTGAATTGGAGAGAAAATGGCAATGGATTTGCGAATAAAAAGCCGGATTTAGTTCAAATGAGGTATTCGAAGGTGGATTATTCAGCAGTGAAATATGATTTCTCATAAAATTTTCCAATAGAAAGCTATTTTTGCTTAATAAACCATAGAAACGTGAAATTTCAATGAGGCTAACCGCAATTATGGGCATATGGAAGTGAAACAATTTCAGAGAATCACACCACATAAAAATCAATAATGCACTAATGAAAGAGAAAGAGGACGGAAGATGAAATGAAACCCCAGCATAAACCGACATTTATTATACAGAAGCGTCAGAGAGCGAAGAGAGGATGAAAACTTATGAATAAAACAGGAAACCTTAGTTTCATGGAGATTTTTTATGGAAAAATGCATAGTCTGGTGCAAAATGCTCAAAATCTCGCACATATTTTGAGCTTTTGAAAATAATTTCTGAAAAATAAAAGAATAAGATAAAACGATAAATAATATAATCGCAGGATAAAGCCTAACATCAAAGTAAAAGAAGCGAAATAAAGGGTTAAGTTAATGTTATTCATAAGTTATTCGTATACGCGACGGGCTGCATTTTCATTTTCTCAGTCAGCTGCTCGCGTTTTACTACATAGACGGCCACGTGAATAACACACGGTGAAGTCTAACTGACTAACGCTAAAGCTCCCTCAAAAGAGGCTAGAAAAGAGCCATCGAACAAAGAAAATGGAGATATGAGATGAGAAAAGATGAAAAAAGGAAATAATGAGAAAGGAAGATTCGAAGATAGAGAACAAGATAAAAATCAATACGAAATAAAGTGTAAAAGAGTCTGATTCAAAAGCACGAGTTCTAAATGTTGAAAGAGTTTCGCTACGAATTGATTTTTCAAATTGACTCAAAATTGTTGAATTTTGTCAGTCTATTTTATCCAATGACAAAAAATTAGGTTCAAATTTCCCCATTTAAATTTGATAGAAGACGGCTTTAGTTGAACATGAATTAGGCAAGCTTTAGACCGAATTTGAACTTTTATACTGATCTTGAAGATAAGGAAGATAATGCGAAATTTAAAGGAGGTCGATCTAGACTATAAGTTCTCTGAACAGCTTTTCTTTAGTTTGAACGGGCCATTGATTTTAGGCTTTAGATTTTATCCTAACTTCAGTCTATTTCATGTTTTGCTCACAATGAACAGACTAGACTCACAGATTTTTTTTATGATATCCTCACAAAAATTGAACCTATGAACTCGAAATAAAAAGAATCGTTTCACAGAAGTTGACGGTGATTTTCAAACGGCTCAAGTCATACTTGAACGCTTGAGGATAAAAGCTATTGTGAGAAAGGTCTTAAAGTTCACCTTGAGCACGGGTTCTTACTGAAGGAAGAAGTTTAGTTTGGTTGGAAACATGATTTTTGGGCTATTGATCGGATTTTTCAAACGACCGATTTGAATTTATGGATGTAGTTTCTGTCACTATGCCAGTGGGATTCAGGAAAGGTGTAAAGGGTAAAATTATCTGCGAAGATCTTCGAGTTCAAATGGATTTTTAGGTTCTAGAAAACGCAAGATGCACACAATTTTATTTCATTCCACATCCTTATTTCTAATTTTGGAAAGGTCGAAAGACGTTTAATTTTGCTTCTCGAAAGAAAATATTGAATTTTGGGCTATTTGAGAGCAAAGAAATCGCGATTTTATTAAAGTCTTTCCAAATTAAGAAAATTTCATTGTTTATCTAGAACAGACGTCAAGATACTGGAATTTTGGATTTATTAGTCCTACGACTTGTATCCGATTTTAAAATCGCATATAAAGATGCAAAATAACATAACTTGAACACGAAAATTACGAATCAAGGAAATTGAGCATGAATAACGAAAAACACGCGCCAAAATGGAATGAATAGAGGAACCACAAATTAGGAAATAGAAATTCGATACGAGGCGAATTTTATTTCAATGGAACACAATATTTTCGAAGCGAAGATAAGAAATTTGCAATTGCCCGACAAATAAGTGTAAGAAAGTAAAGCGGAATGAGTAGTAGTGATTTTCGTGGAAACCCATTCTCTGCTTCTGCTTTTCTGCGCCTTTCGCCTTTTTGTATCCTTCTATCTGGCTCCTCTAATCCTCTTCATTTTCTTCTATCTCTCACTTTCTAGGGTTAGACTGCGCAACGGACAGATGGGCAGCTGGTCAAATGTAAGTTTTTGGTGTCTGCATTGAAAATTATCCCAAATGGTTTTATGCCTCTATCTTTCAATATGGAGCTAAAGATAGGGTAAATTCTATACAGAGAAATTGCTAGCATTTTGATCAAATGAACAAAGAAAGGACCCAAAATGAGTTAGCTAGCCTTTTCTCTAGATCTAGCTTTTCCACAATATTTTTTGAACTTTGGATTACCTCGACGCTCTACTATAATTATTATGCATTTCTGATATCTCTCATTGAGCATTCTAATGGGTCAGCTTCAGATGGTTCACATAGTTTCATATTAATAGCTTACAATGGCTTCATAAAATAGGACCAAATGAGTGCAATAACGGGACATCAATGATATTTTAGGCCAAGAGAAATAAACAAAAATAGCGTTGCATCCAGCTAAACTATCAAATTAGGAAAATACAGGAAGTCGGTTTGAATTTGGAGAAAAATATTTCGTCCTTTGAACTAAAATCGATAATTGAATTGCGAAACAGAATATCAAATAAAATATCTACGAAAAATGTTAGCGGAATGAGTTGATGAAGATGGAATGATTGAACGACGTAATGACTGGTGTTTTGTTTCGCGCGCGCGTTTTTCTTCACTCCTTTCGCGCATTTCGACTGAATTCGATACGATGATAATGGAAATTAAAAAAAAAAAAACAATGAAGACGATCGACGGAAATGAAATGATATATGGAATGTATGATAAATGAAATATGAAAGACCTCGTCCAATTGATAATCGTAGAAATGATATAGATCAAAGAGCTTTTCTTTGCAAAGATAATACATTTCTAAGATATCACAGAGATTTTGTTCTTTTGAGACTTTGGATTAATTCTTTTCGAACCATTTACATTTTTTCAATTTTTTGGTTTTTCTCATAACTTTGAGATAAAATGAACTTCTGGGCACAAAGAATACAAAAAATGTATTTCGACAATGAAAAGAATTGCGTGAAATTTTCATCATTGACAAGGTTTCCTGAGAATTTTTAAAATAAGTTTTCGAGAAAAAAAAAACTTTTGGAACAAGAAATGATTTTTTTTAAAAATCCATTTTGACGATGAAAGCAATTGCGCGAAACTTTCATCATTGGCGGAAACGGCTTTTTTTCAACAAAAAAAAAGTACCCATTCTGCTGCGAATTTTGGCGGGAGCCAGAGAAATATCCAAAGCCAGTGCCCAAGTGCAAGTTTGTGCACTTTGAGGGCAAGTAAGCGAGCAGTCAGCAGTTCATTCGTCAAGGAAATCGCGTTGTTCCCAGATCTTATGAACACCAAGAGGTCGAACGTAAAGGTTTAGGAATAGAAGCACAAAAAATCATACGAAAAAGCAATCACTGAGATCATAGGGATTAGTTTGATCAGGAAATCATTTAGTACTCAAAGTTATGATATCGCTCTTTTGTGATAATTCGTGCTTTTATATTTTTTGACAATTTTTTTTCTTTGATTGCACAGAAATGATGGAAAATTGGAGGGAATTTTGACTTATGGACAACATCCTAACTCTAAAGGAAAGACCAAGTTTGATCTACTCAACGCCCATTTTCGAGCAAAGCACGGACAATACTATACAAGAAAATTTTGAGAGTGCGAATAAGGCGCGTTGTGCTGCGAGAATAAGAAAATCCGTCCCGTAAATGCAATGTGCAAATAAATTTGCGAGGTACCAATTCAGACCCTCCTTTTCCGCCCTAATCAACAACTCACTCACATTCCCGTTTATTCATTCGTCCCTACTTTTTCTCGATATATGAAAATTCACGCAGAACCAAAATATATCGGTCAAAGTTGAAAACAAATTTGAAAATCGGGGGAAATGTCAATTTCAGCCTAAAAGTGGAACAAATAAAGAGCAGATTGAATGCTATTGGATGGGCAAAAGCATTATAAAGGCCCGACATATACGAGTTGTAAAACGGAGAAAAAATCCAGTAGATATCGAAATGAAATGAAAATATGAAACGCATAAAATATAAACATAGATAAAGATTCGCAAGATACGAATTAGAAAATGTGTAAAACGTTGCAATATTTCGTGCATCAGACGAAACATGATGCAATATGTCGATTTGAGCTCTTGTTGAATTCAAACAATTCAAGGTCAATCTTATTGAGTCGAAAGGAAACATTAGAAATTTAATGAGCCGTAAAATTTTATGACAAAGGTAGTGAACGTATCAATCAAATATAATTATTTCGCTACTAAACTGACCTTTCAACCCAGAAGCTTTGAAAATCGCCTATTTCCGACGATATTGGTTAATCCAGTCGGCACGTCCTTTTCTTATTATCGCATCAAATCACCGAATTTGATAAACGTATCAATTAAATAAAGTCTAATTGTTATCTAGTAAAATCTAACAAACTTATCCAAAAATATATTATTTGAAAATATCATCTCCTAATATTTATAACAAAATGCATAATTTTAGTAACTGTTCTATACTCCATGCATCAAAATTTTAGCCGAGATTTCTATCAGCATAAAACTCGAATATCTTTTTTGGTTTTGTCAATTTTTATTTTTAATCGAATCTTCAACTTATTTTGGAAGTTCAAAAAACTCATCGTCTTTTCCAAATGAATGAGCGTGTATGTCTGCGAATGCAGCGGATAATTTACGAAGATGTGGAGATGAGAAAGCAAGAAGGAATTAGCTGCAAGTCGAGAAGATAAGGACAGGGCGAATTATGGAGGGCAGAATCAGGTACGCGACAGGTGAAATCTCGGATAGTGAAATCAAATCAATGGAAATGTGGGGGCGGCTACGTCAAAAACACAAGCCTGTTGTTACTCCCTCGCAGCAGCTTTGAATTCATTTCTCGGGCATTTATGCCGTCGCGCTGCTAAACTCGCTAACTCTTGGCATTTTTCTCATTTAACATACGAATTTTAAAATGAGACTTTCCGATGGGTTTAATTTAATTTTATATTCAATTCTCATTCCTATAGCCCAAACCTGTATACCTTCGATAGATGTTGAACCTACTTTGCCTCCAGTAACAAGTAAGATTTTCCCTAGTTTTCAAATCATCATTCAGAAAAGGACGTCGTTTGAGCTAAAATGTACTGTCTTGTTTTACTATCTATTTAATTTCGAGTGCTACTATATCTGAATGTGATTTTATGGATTAATTCTGTAGAATTTGTTAGTTTAGCTCGAAGGACTACCGTTTCATCAGATACAACTGTTTCTAGTTCTAGTGAGTTTGTTCTAAAATGTTGCTTTATGCACGGTTTGAAGTGACGATTTTGTTTCTGCCATAAATTTGGCACAGCGTGATGACTGATATTCTTTCTGTTGAGCGATTAAATTAGGATTATCTTATCATTTAGCAACGGAATCATTTGAAACCACTCCCACGACAGAGTTCATGTCAACTTCGACCCCAACGACGTCATTTTCCAGTTGTACGTTGCAATTTATGTTGGTCACAGTTTGAATCGCACAGAACTTGAGGTTAAAATTTCGCAGCTTCTCATTTTGACATCGTTGATTCTCTATAAAGTCGAAATTGATCTTTCATCTTGAATTGAGAAAGGAATTATCCCGATCAAGTTGTTTTTCTTTTGACAAACCTTGATTTTGTCGCGAATCAGCCGTATTACTTCGCTCGGATGGCCCTTGATGTTAACGTTTATGTTCGTTTCGGAATAAGTTGCTTGTCAAATCACTCACTATCCACCAGCTTGGTCACGAGAATTCAAAACACAAGCCTCCAACGCCTTTTCGAATAACGCTGATCTTGTTAATCCAATAATGTTGAGTATGCAACAAATCTCGGCAAATCACACCGACAAACAAGGCGATTTTTGATCCCACATTTGCTAACTAGTGATGTCAGTAATGAAGGTTTGCAGTGATTCCTAGTTTTTTGGTGTTTCGTCCCAAACTTTTGTTTTACTTTGATATATCGACTTTTGTAACCTGGGCAGCGTTCAGCAACAACAAGCACGACGACAACAACAACAACGTCAACTTCGACATCAACAACAACAACGACGACAACTCCATATCGTGAGCTTCTCTATCAAAATTACAAACAATAAATTTATCCAGCTTGCGACACTGTAAATTGTCCGAATTCGTACGATATGAACTGTTTCACACTCGGAATACCAACTTGTGTGGATTTTGAGAATTTGATCACCAAGACCTTTATGACTGATGGCACTGGGGGATGCAGGCATAATTAAACTATGCCATATTTTGAGCCAATTTGAATTTTAGCATGCAATTCGATTGTTTATTTCCTAATCAAATTGTTTATGTGCCACCTTCTCCGGCACCACCTGTTCCAGCTCTACTACCTGGTTTTTTAGATTGGTAAAATTCTAATTTACTTCTAAATTAAGGTGTAATCCCTCCCGGCGCGCCTATTGAGATTGTTTGCTCACAGATACCGATTTTTGGAGGTAATTTCCATGACTTGCCAATAGTCTTCAAGTTCCTATAAGATGATTTTTTTTTTAATTTTTAGGTTATTCTTGGTTCATAGGACTCCAGGGTACATGTCCCAATCCACCAACATGCATTCCTTTCGGTATTTATATTTTCATTTTAGAATAATAAAAATCTATTTAATTAGGTTCTCTCGCCTGTTTAACACCGGAGATGATCGCTATGGTTGTCACTGGATAAGCACTTTTGAAATTATTTTATTATCAGTGCAAATATTCAATTGTGCAAATGTATGAATTTATATGTTCAGAAATAAATTATGCATAAAATAAATGAAAATCTTATTTATCGGTTTTATGGCTTTGCCACCACGGTGTCACCTTCACCGTCTGGATTTGTCATAATCTCCTTGTGTTAGTATAATAACTTTATTTTTCGTTAATTTTTTAAGTGATCTATGCATCTATGCATAGAAAGTAAGGGTGTGAAACTAAAAGTGTCGCTTATTTATAGAAAAACCGTTTTTAAGATCACAAGAAATAGTTCGACGAATAGTGTTTTCAAGAACTTGGAGTTAATGGATCAACCGGCGTTCGTTTAGGCTTCGGTAGCACGATAATTAGTCTAGCTCTGATCTTCTTGACCCAAGTGCATTTTAATATTTTTTATTTTAGGCCATGGTAGAGCTTTTCGCATTGAACCTAAATAGTTAGGATTATAAAAAATATCTAAGATATGGGAATTTACTATTCGGCGATATTTCAAGCCAGAAGTACCTTGATTTCTTCTTTCCAAACTATAAAAGTAGCTTTTAAAAGTCTGTAATGACAAAATAGCGATAAAATCAAACATGGAATATTCAAAGGGTTCATCATAAAATAAATGTGATGAAAATATTTAGCGGATTCACTAAGATAAGTATAAGCTAAACGAAAATGATGTAAACTCTAATATTCGTCTAATTTTCTACGTTCTGTATGAGTAGCTAGGAAATATCCTAACTTGCTCACAAGCTCATAATATTTATCAATCAGCCACGCAAAGACCATATTCTTAGAAGATTGACCGGATCTGATTTTGTAGCCTTTCAAAAATTTCCCCGTCTGGTCTCCTTAAATTTACTTCAAAACATGTTATTTTGGTTCATTTTGTTCTATTTCTGGCTAAAGTGCCTTAGTTTGACTGATACGAAATCTCAAATCTCTAAATAATTATATGTTTTGCAAGAGAACAAATTGATTTATACGGAGCTTTAAAAGTTCCGAAGACTAAAACCGGTTACTTTTACTTTTTTACATAAAATATTTATTTGAATGAGTAACAATGAAGAATCTCCAAATAATGGATTATCACAATATGTACGAATTTGATATGTAAAATCTCAAGGACTTCTATCAAAACTTGACATTTTGATTGCTTTGACATGACCTCCTTGAATTTGACGACTGTTGAAATTCTTCTGTTGGCTTTGTCGATGACAGTCTTCTGGAATTAACAGCTGAAGCTCATTCGATAGCTAAAATGAAATTGTGCAGTCTTTGATAGAAATTTAGAAATAATTATCGGTTATGCTTAATTTTTAAGCGGAGCAAATAATTTCCAGCATAAATATGGCCTTTTCGAATAAGTGAGTCGCATTAAAATGGTGATAATAGGGTGCTGGTCTCGAAACGTAATTTTTGCATGTGCAGTCGTGGAATAGTTCATCCCTTCGAAGAAGCAATAAAAATAGTGCAACTATGAAAATCCTACCTGTCAGCCTTCAGCCATCTCATCCATCTACTGTCTTTTCCACATAAAGTTATGACGAACATCAATCGGAATCGAGGGCTGAATAACACGTAAATAATAACGTTGAAGGCGCTGAAAAGTATGAATTATCGGTTGATAAATTTTAGTTTTATTCATTGGATATCGTCTGTTTCCCATGAAGTGATAATATGGTTTTTTTAACTCGTAAAAATTTTTAATACAATATAAAGCAAGCTGATGACAAATATCTCTCAATTCCATATTTTGCCCCTTCGGTTCAACCTATTTTTTCGTTTATCCTGAAAAATCGAGCTCAATGTCAAACTAATGAGTAGTTTTTAATGAGAAAAGAAAAAAAACTGACTGAACATAAAAAGAGATGAAACATGAAAATGATAGAAATCTGTCATCAGCTTGCGTGCTTTATACTGTATTCAAAATTTTAGGCCAACTATCATTTCGGAGAAACACACGATAGTATAGTTACATTTTGAATAAAAGGTTCTCTCAAATTGACAAGGTACATGACCGAACAATGACCGATATCTTATGATCGCCAAATCTTCTTGCCTATTGAAGCAAACGAGGAGGTTTCCAAGAGTGTCTATTGAATCAGGCATTTGGAACCCGAATGGTTCGTCGACAAAGCAAACCGCCGCAAGGATGTTGAACAAGGCAAACGATACTGTCATTGTAAGAGCCATTAATGTTGCTCGGCTAAATTAATGATGATATGAATAGGCTGACAGTTTTCCTATTTTTTATTTCTCAATTTTGAATTCTCTCTTGGAGATTAAAAATCAACAGTATACCATTAGATTTGTTTTCGTACATATAAAATAGCCTAGATTTAAAATTCTCTCTGAAGAAATTTAACCTCTTGTCCTGTTCACCCTGGCCGCTAGAAACTAACATCGTCTGTCGCATCTGATAGGCGCGGTGCACGTCTTGAACGATTATAATGTTTAAGACTATCATGATCGTCCTTAATTTGACAATTTTTCCGTGGAAATCAGAATAACTTGCCATGGTATTAGAAAAATGAACAGTGAGTATCCGATGAACAAGTAGTATCTCTGATAAAATGAGCTCTCTCTCAGTTTAGTCCAAGCTAATGAGCCACATTGTGTTAGTTTGAACTCGAAAATTGTTGGAATCTGAAATAGTTTTAATATTCTTGCTGTAACGAAGAATGAAAGTGAAATTCATGAAATCTGTGCCTCTGATGGAGCAGTTTATATAAATGGTTGAATGACGAACGAAAGGTGATAATTTTTTGTGTAGTTGATGAAGCGCAAAAATTACGAAATGCTTCCCTTATCTGCACATGCACAATTCCTATCAACTCCTGTTGTGTTTCGTCAAATCCAAGAAAGCAATTTGTCATTTCGCGTTACGTCATTCCGTCAAATACGAGTTGCATCTGTCTGATAGTTTCAAAATCGCTTATAAATCCGTTTGTTTAAGGTAACTCGAAAAAAGAAAACGTTTCGACAGTGAGAAATTCTGTACTAGCTTTGAAATTCCTGTCATAGTCATTCAGAAATTTCTTGGAATTAGAAAATGGCATTATTTAATTTCCTTTCTATTTTTAATTCTCAAATCAAAGTGGAGGAAACAAGATAGCAAATTTGTTTAATTACGAGAACTTATTGAATGAATCAATACAGTAAAGTGGCTTACTCGATAAATAATACTGCAAACAACTACGATGATAACGCTCGTCAGAGCTCTTTGAGGAGTGCAGTAGATTTTCGATTTCAACGGAAATTTCACGTGGAAATATCGGTCGATCGTAATGGCGACACATGTCCAAACTGAGCAGGTTTGTGCCATATAACTGATAGGCCAGGTGATAAGTGATGCTTTCCAGAACAATCGACAGACCATGTTGTATGTATATCCCTGAAAGATAGGGTATTTTCGAATACTGATGTACAATTACCAGTTCCCAACAGCCCTGTAACAAACCGAACTGAATCATTGTATCAATCAGGAGGATCGTATCGAATAAAGATAGTGCTGCTAGGTAGACATTTAACGACGAATATCTAAATTTTAAGGAAATTAGAGAAAAACCTTAATTTAAAAAGATAAATAGCAACTTTTAAATCGCAGATCATCATGACAGTAGACATGGAAATATAAAATCAGGAATGAAACATCTTCGCTTTTACTCACCCTCTATCGTCGATATCTTGTGTCATGGTATCTTTCAAAATCTTTAAAATAATGGAGAAGGTAAATTTTCTTATACGAAACTTATGATTGTGAAATTTAAAAATATCAAAAATAACTTTCTATATAATGTAGAAAAATGGGTTTTACTTACCGCATTTGCTTTTGCATGAAAACTATGAAGCAAATAATCGACAATATTGCTCCAGCCGTGCAAATTATTGGTAAAATGAATAAGTTAATGACGAACTCCAAACTAAACACACTAGAATATTGATCGTCGTATTTAAAATTGCATTGACGTGATATGTTAGATTTCATAGAATAATTACTCGAGGTGAAATTTAGGAGGCCCATCGTATCGTTAACGTAGCTCATATTCAACCCTGGTTCTGACATCGTATTCTGAAAAATGTAATTTACAAACTACGAACTAGATTTATCTATAAAAACATTATTCATGTCAAATTTTCAACAAAAATCAAAATATACTTGAACACACGAGTAAATTTGCCCAAGAATAATAATGATGAGGCACAAACTTATAAGAATTAATGAAAATAACAATATCTACGTGCTGAAAATTGGGGAAAATTAGTTAAATTTTGAAGATGTCAAAGTTCTAAATGAAAAACACATTGAGAAATGTGTGTGCATCTTTAAGTGAATCGATTCTGAAAAGTGACGACTGAAGGACTGAAAGATAATGAAGAGCCTAAATTAGAGTAGATTGAGCAAAGAGCGCTTTGTCTAGGCTAAGGAACCATTGAAACAGAACACGCATTATTTTTAATAATAGACTAAATCGAATTTACGAAGTAATTTCATAAATATATTTTTCCTGGAAAATCCACATTCCCTGTTGAAATGCACAAAGCCTAATGAGAGTTTAACCTATTTTGGCAAAGGCCGAATTCCCTTGAGGCATTTAGAGAAAAATGTTCTAACCAAGAAAAGAATGAATTGAAATTTTTTGATGCACAAGTTTCAAAAATTTACGATAAATTGAGGAAGATTGGCAACTTTTGTCTGTTTTTAAATTGCATTTTCGAAATTATGATAATTATTATCTGTGGAGCATAATGCAAGGGAAAAGAATGGCTCTGCTATTTTCCCATAATTGTTATAAAAGGTGGAGCATTTATTGTTTTTACAACTATTTACAGACAAAAGTAGGAAATAATGATCATTTTTCATATCAGGTCTTCATCCTTTATTTCTTTCTTTGTTTTGACTTTCATCTTCATGGATTCTTCTTTGCTCAACATCGAAAAAGTTGTTTTCTGACGGGAGCTTGTGAACTAAAAGTTATCTTGAGTTATTATTATTTGATATTATAAAATGAATCATTTCGGCAACATGGGTGTTCATTACTTTTGTTTATGAAAATTTCTGAGCCCATGTTCGAGCATCCATGCTAATCAAAACATAAAGTACAAAAGTTTACCTGTAAATCGTTCAAATTAGAACGTTGATTGCATAGAATTTTCATGGAGAGCTGTCTGAATCGGGCACTAAATACCGCGTAGATGATAAAATTGAAGGCACTAAAAATACAATTTTGAAATGTTAACTATTTTATTACCTATTGAAACAAATGAGTAAATTGGCTAATGGATCGATATATTTCGGGAATTTTCGATGGAATACTTCATCCAAGTGCTTGATAGCTGCTAGGAAATTGAAGAGCAGGAAAAATGTTACCATTGTTATCGACATAAGAGTCACTTTTCTAAATTTGAACTATGGTTGTTTTTCAAACCAATTAAGGCCTAGTTTCCATGAGGCTTAGATTATCGATGTTTATTTCCGACCTCAAGTTCTTTGTGTAATTCTCAGTAGTTCTTTTCATGCTACCACGAACTTTATAGGCTTGATGGACGATTATTACCACGTAGGCGTTTAAAACGAGCATTATTATCCTAAATTGTTAAAATTTGTTTCAAATTTCGGAGAGAAATTCTTACCATGGTACAAGAAATACGTAAATTAGGTAACTGAAAGTAGTGTAGATTCGAAAGTAGTAAATATCCGTGCTTAGATGTGATGCTACTAGAAAGCCACATTCATCGTTAGTGTATTCGAAGAATACTGGTATCTAAATTGAAGAGTTTTCATAATTTTAACAAATTTTCTAACCCTGTAAACTATCGTTCCAAGCGTGATCCCGAATAATATCTTTAAAGCTCTCGAAGGTGTGCACCATAGCTTGAAATGGAGTGGGTATTTTACGGCTAAAAGTATGTTTTAGATAGGGATAAAAGAAATTTTGAAGAAATGTCAAATTTATAATTTTTTTTTTTTTTTTTTTAAATTCTTGCCTAAAAATCGATCAATTGTAATTGCTACACAAATGTAAACCGATCCTGTTCTCGCAATATTCAGAATCCCGATTAGATATCTTCCAGCAATCCAATAGAATACGCAGATGGGATTTCTTCTGTAATGCTAAAATTACGATAATTATTTTCACTTTGAAGGAGTTTTTGACTACTTGCCAATTCTTTACATGCCTGCCCTGATGTGAGAAGCAGCATACAAACTATCAACAGAACAAAATCAAATATTGATAAACCTGCCAAGTAGACATTCAATGAACTGGTTCTGCAAATTATGATAAATCATGAACATTTTTATTAATACTTTACTTCTCCCTTTTGACTTCTTAGAAAAGTGCAAGCAAAATTTTACCTCATTGATTTTCTGGTAAAAATTATGAAGCAAATTATACAGGCAATCGCTCCAATAACACTCATCATCGGCAAAATAAATAAATATCCGAAATACGAGACCCATTCCTTATGAGTAAAATTTCTCGGTCGACATTCATCGAAAATTGCCAGCGTGTCATTGGAAGAAGTATTGTAGAAGGTATCATTCATGCTAAAATTGATTGGAGTTACTTTGAAAAATGCTATGCTAAGAGTATCAGTTTATCATTTCACGAATTTTAAATGAAAATCAATTTTAAACAACTCGTGATATAGAGAGGATTCAGTTGTATTAGTTTCTTCGAGATGACTTTTGATAAAGTTATTGAATAATTTTTGGTAAAACTATTTTTGAAAAATAAACTTTCTTCCGAAAAGATAATTTGCATAGATAACTCTAAGCGATTCAGTTATTGGCAAAAACTGGTAAGACGATGAAAATTCGCTGAAGAGAAGAGCGATTTTATGATGTCGGGTCGACTTGATAGAAAAGATAAGATCTCTCTGGACAAAACAGGCCAAGTCGTGAAAATTGTAAGGACGAATTGCTGAAAATCAGCTCGCTGGAAATAGTTGGTTCACATTTCCCCAGTTTTCGCGAGGAATATATGAAAGAATGAGTATCTTTCGCCAAAAATATTTTTAGCATAATATAAAAATAGCGTTTGGAAGGAAAAATGTATTATTTAAGAAAAGTAGCCATGAACAAAAGAAGAATGGAAAAAGAAAACCATACAAATTGTGTGGCCTAGCCTCGAAAATCGATTCTACCCAATTTGTAAGAGAATTTAAGTAACAAGATTATCATCAAGAATTTCACGTTGCGACAACATGTCGACCATATTGATTGTCGATTATTTGTAAGAAAAAAGTTAGTAGAAGAAAATGCCGAAAAGGTGCGAAAAGACTAAAGAATAACGTTTCTCACGTAGCTAGCTAAAAAGATGAAAAAGAACAGTGTGCTTACATGACTTTTCATCCTTTTCTTCTGATCCACGAAAGTCCCGCAAACATTTCATCTCACACGTTTTTGAACGCGTCAATACTAGACTCGATCAGTAAATATTATCAATCTAGTTTCGTAAGACAGTTTTTCTTGCAAAATTATGCAATTTGAGTATTAGATCTTCGTCTGACTTTTCTTATATCTAGACAACATTTTCCTATAATTTTCTATTTGAATATGAAGCATGAAGCTAAAAATAAGATCTGTCCGAATTCATATTTGCAAACTTTCAAAATTTAAAACTTGAACGGTCGTATGCAATATTTTTTGCGTGAATTCTCAATATATCAAAAATATCCTTGTTCAAAAGCCATATTCACTGTGCATTCCCATAACATTTCACGCTATCAACTTTATTTACCAACAACATGATAAAATGACAATATGCCAGATCAAATGATAATAATGCAAAGATAACATCGCACAAGTACGCAAATTAGTCATTTCAATAATTTGAATCATTGCCCTCAAAAATAGAGTATTTCAGAAAGAAAAGAAACAATCCAAATCAACTCAGTATTTATCCAACCAAAACGAGAATATCCTGATTTTCACATTATTCGCGATTTCGTATAGCAGAGACACAGCTGATTGAGATTGCAGTGGAAGCCGTCGCCGTGGATGTGGTTGAGTGGGCGTTTTTCGAGGAACTCTATAAATAAATTTTATCGAGACGTTGAACAAAGATGTTTCACATTGGAAGCACGTCAAAATATCGCCAGTGTTTTCATCAGTAATTCCATATTATGACTTCTTCCTCACTTTCCACATATTTTTCTCGAAGAAAGTTAGAAATTGGATTATTTTTGGAGGAAAAAAACCGTTATTTTCTTTAAGTTTTGATAGATACCCCTGATTTGGATTTTATTATGCTCCATCTGCAGAATAAGTTCTTGAACATTTTTACGAAGACCTTCCGGAAAAGCGCGTTGAATATCGGATAGACGATGAAGTTGGCAGAACTGAAGGAAAAGTTATGTGCAAACAATTTTGTGCATCTACCAATTGACTATTAGAAATAGAAATGATACAGGATCTAGCCACATGGGATATGCTCTATCACCAAGTAAATACGTTCTTGCCCAATAGGTTGCATCCGGGAAATGGAATATTAGATGGATTATGACTAGTGTTACAGCCATTAAACTGATTCTTCTAAAATCATCATTACCACCAACTTATCAACTAATCAATGACAATAGATTATATTATACTATATGGTTGATGTACCAACAAGAGGACACTCTGGGACGTTCACTTGTAAACGAATTTCAAAATTTTAA
This sequence comes from Diploscapter coronatus, assembly GCA_964036155.1. Lineage (NCBI taxonomy): Eukaryota > Metazoa > Nematoda > Chromadorea > Rhabditida > Rhabditidae > Diploscapter > Diploscapter coronatus. The sequence goes on from OZ038422.1 coordinate 15,006,464, forward strand.
TCTTCATAGTAGTCAAGCCACGGCATGCACAATAACATGTATAACCAACCTCAATTGTTTTTCTTCATCATTTTGAGACTTTTTGCCCGTATTTCGTCCCGCAAAACTCTTCCGAAGCGTTATGACGACATAAATGTTAAGCACTACCATTAATGTCCTACAATACACTTATCTTAATAATTTGCTCGTAATCGGCAAAGAAAATTCACCATGGGATGAAAAAGGGTAATACGAACTGAGAAATGCTCAGATAGTACTGATCATATGGTGTATCGTAAAAAGAAGCTCCATTTTCATTAATTCGCACAACCAAGTCTGTATTAACCACTTCACAAATGCCTTCTTTAGATTGAAAGAGCACTGGTATCTAAACTATTCGCAATTTTAAACTGCACTATAACGACGAATTTACCCTATAAATAATAATAATTATCGTAATCACCGCCAGTATGATCTTTGCACGTTTCGGATTTCCCCAGGTTCTGTAACGAAGTGGATAGGCAACGGCTATGAACCGATCGACTGATATAGCAACGCAGCAATAGACTTTGAGATTGCCGAACGTAACTGACGCGGCATCGAAATAGGTCCAAGTTGCGAAATTTAAATCGCAAATAGGAATTCCGCGCAGACCACCCTACATGTGATAGAAATATTTTTAAAAATAAAACACGAAAAAATTTATACCAGAACATAGCAATGCTCATTTATACTCTTTACTCCCGCTTGCATTATCACAAATAACATATCTGATATGTTTAACCATATTAAATAAGTATTCAGTGATGACGCTCTAAAATGTATGTAAATAAATATAGATTAAATTTTTAGGTTGAAAATTATATAAATGATATATCAATAAAAGATATATATATATAACATCATCAAATATACGTTTTCACGATTTTTGTTACCTACTTTAAAAAGAAAATGATTGAATGGATATACATTATCTTGTATAACTTATAGACTATTAATCCTGGTTTAGCAAACAAATTATTACCTCATTTCTTTGTTCATTAATATAGCTATGGTGATAATGCAAAAAATAACACCAAGAAGGCAAAATGCCGGCATGATGTAGCCATATATCCAGTAATCATAAAACCAATAGTCGAAATCATAATGATATCTTCCGCAACAAGTATAATTGATCATTATTCCGTCGCACGTTTGAGTTTCATTTGAAACGTCCATTATTATCTCAAAAACTAATATTATTCAAATTTGAAATTGGAGATTTTGTCTATAAAATTGATAGACGAACTATATTCAAAGGATCAAAATTATGCTAATTGTCAAAGTATAATTTTCAAATATATATATTTTGGGAAACTGAATATCAAACAATCCTCAGAATGGATAATGAGTTATATCATATGAGCTTAAATTTAGGTTAGTGTTTGGAATATCTTTCCCACACTTTTTGAAATTTTGCTGTGAAATTGCAAATTCCAAGGAAAAAACCACTCAAAAACAATCATACCAATCCACATACAGTATAAAACAAGCACTAAATAATATAAACAGAATGATATATTGCTAAGATTAAGCTAAACTGATTTCAATATAGGATCATATATGATAAGTACAGGAAACGATAAATTATTGATATAGTCCATTGTAAAAAACTTGACAGTCGCAGTGCCCTTCGCACAAGGGGGCGGTGCGAACAGCACGCTTCCCGCTCGCGTCGCGGCATGCATTGAGTTTCATTATTCAAACTGGATTTCCACTTTCATTTATTTTTTTCAACGTTTTCATCCGTGATTTTTATAATTATTCGGTAATTATCGATAATTAGCAGATAATTAGGATATAATTACAGAATTTTGCTGAGAAATTATACTCAAGAAATCATTTTATCGAGAAAAACGATAAAAAGTCACGGAAAAACACGAAATAAATAGAAAACTAAAACCTGTATCTGTAATTATGTTCTAATTATCTGCTAATTATCGATAATTACCGAATAATTATAAAAATCACGGATGAAAACGTTGAAAAAATAAATGAAAGTGGAAATCCAGTTTGAATAATGAATTCGCAATGCATGCCGCGACGCGAGAGGGAAGCGTGCTGTTCGCACCGCCCCCTTGTGCGAAGGGCACTGCGACTGTCAAGTTTTTTACAATGGACTATAGTTAGTTTTATCATAAATTAAGTCAATTTTATCCAGACTTTACTACTTGTGTAATATTTATCGTATGCAATAAATCAAACGAAATTTTATTAATTGTGCAACGGGAATAAATCATGAAAATTACTATTCCCTTGGATTATTGAATTATCAAAACTGGTTAGACCCAATATTAGAATACGCACTCTTTGTTATTTAAAAATCAGGAGGAAGATTCCATATTTTCCGTACTAATGAATGTTACACAATAAAATCCCAACGAAATATCATGAGCAGCTATAATTTGTTCATCTATCTTTTATTTATCGAACTACATATGCGCGTGATTAAAAATAAGTAATTTCAGAAACCAAGATTAATGGTAAGAGGTGAAAATTTTGAATTAGAAATTCTATTATGATTTATGAAAATAAACGTTAAATAAAATATTCGATCCATTTTTTCTTTAAGTTATTATTTCATTTCGATTTCAACTATTGCTAGAGTAGGATGAATGTTATTAGATTTCTAAATTTGAAAACTAAGTTTTTTTTTTTTGTAAAAATAAACTTTTGAATTTAACTTTATGATTTTACTTTCAGTAAAAAATTGCTCCAACTTATCGGTTAATCGAATTTCTAAGATTCTCATTAATCCGTAAATTGAATCGACATTTTTATCACTTGAGCTCACTCCGATAATCCCAGACTTGAATCATTTTTGCAGGACACATTTGTGTAAAGTCGAAAGTAGATGGTCATTTATCTTTAAGGTTTTATAATTTCATTTGAATGATCTTGCTTCATTGATCTCAAATTATTCAGTATAAACTCAAAATTTCTGCTCAAATGCCCAGATCGTTTGCATATTTTAATGTTCCAAAATCGATTTCGAATGCTTAAATTTCAGATTGATAATTTGATTTCATAATTCATGATTCATCAACATTTGAACTGATACTATATCGCTATCTGATTTGTCGGGTATTTGAGATCTCAAAACTTCCAAATTTAATAATCCCATTTTTAAACTTTCAGAAACGATGCTCAAAACTACCCTATTCTTGGCTGTCGTTGTCCTTTGCCTTATCGGCATCCAATCGAGACCAGTCGTGGATCCAAGCTTCGTTCCATTGAGTAAAAATTTCAGAGGATACTGATTATTTTCAAAAACTGAGCACCTACCTCTATAGTTACGCAGAACTTTTTTTGTTGAAAATATAGTATTTATTAGTGGAATAAATTAACTAACATCTAACGTTGTTCAGAAGATTAACCTAAAAATTTCAGTTGGTCACTTCAAAGCAATTTTAAAGGAGGTCGGAACCGCAATCAAGAGAAAATCGTCGAACAAAGAAATCGATGGCGTCAAGAAGGTAGCTTTTCTAAGATTTATTTTTCGAAATATTGATCAATATCGTCCTCCCGTATTCTATTCCCAGCTTCTCTACAAACTCCTGTAAAATTTGGGGATAAATGTGAATGTAGAATACAGGATAACATTATTTTTCATTGTAACTATCTAAAGATCTAAATTTTTCAGGTATTTGGTATCATGTTCGACAAACCCAGGTCTGACGCCGATAAGGTAGCTGCTCTGAAGGCCATCGCTAAGGAACATAAGAAAGGATTCATGGACAAAGATGTATGAATTCAAATACTTTTTTGACAAAAATAAAATTAGTATATTTTTCAGAATATTTCTTATTATTTCAAAACTAGAGGAAAAATAACATAGAAATCTTCAAGCTCAAAGAAAACATACTCACATAAATGATATAAAATTTAAAATAAAAATTTGAGGGAAAAATCGAAGCGAAAGTCAAAGCGATGAGCAAATTCGTCGACTTCTTCATTAAAGAAATCTACGATAAAGCTAGTCCAAGAGTAAGTTATAGCAAAATTACCTGACTTGAGCTTCGAATTTTATTTAGGTAAAGAATTTCCTGAATGAATTGGACAACTTCAGAAAGAATTTCTTCGAGAACGTCGTGAAATCTGATGCCGAACTTGAGAAAGAGGTGAGTTTTTTATTGCAGCTGATTTTGTTTCTTCGAACTTAAGACCAGGTCTGTTCAAAAAATTCCCATCTCGCTCTTTTCCGTACTGTTTTCATGAACTTTTTTCCGTAAACTTCAGTTGATATTTTTTAGGATATACTTGATCCATACCTTATTCAGACACGAATACGCTGCTGTGATAAATATAATTGAGTCTTCGTCCTAATAATTGTCACCTTATTTTAGATCTCTAAAATTTTCGATGGATTAACTATTGAGGACTTTGAGGAAATCAAGATGCTGGTAGAGAAGCTCAAAGTTAGATTTTATATTTTTAAAGAAAAATTCAGAATAGAATGGCTTACGATCAACGAACAATGCCGTAATATGAAATGAGCATATTATTCCATAACCAAAATGAATAAAAGCCCATTCATCTCGTTCAACTTCGCTTCTGATCCCTGCCTACCAGCTTCTCTTTGCAATAAACCTCCGCTACTATCGAGTATTATCAGATGGGGAGGTTGTGTCGGATCCACACAGTAAAACAAGAAAACCAAAGGCAGTTGTCAGAGCTCAACAAGTGATAGTCCTCGTCATAACACAATAAAAGAACGGGGCAAGCGCCACTAGACATTAGCAATAGTGTTTTTCGAGACTATTGGGAGAGAAAAGCACTTCTATTACCAAACCAAAATTCAAATAACGATTTTAGGTGAAGGTTGATGAGATGAAGAAAGAAGAGTCTCAAGATGCCTGGTCTGGACGTCGATAAGTACGTAAAGAAGTACAGCAGTGCTTCTGCCGTCAAAACCAATTGAAGGATCATTAATCTTTTACTTTTATCATATATGGATTGTAATTGAACCGATAATTGATAAATGTTGCATTTTTAATTCTAGTTGAATTGTGAAATTTCGAAGTTGAATAAAGTTTGGCAAGCAACCTTTAGAATATACTCGTTTGCGCACTATATCATGTTTATTAACAATCATGCAGATAAAATCAGGACACATGCAAGTGGGGGAAGGAACAAAAATCGATAACCGTATTTCTAAGCAGAGATTATTTATTTTTATTTTTTAAAATGAAATTATCATTTCTATTTGTATCAAACTACGTATATCGATGCTATTTTAATATTGTGCAGCTGAGGTGCATAGGCTAATGACGTTATTTTTGTTGTTAATGAACAAGATATTGTGTTTTCAGATAAGAAATTGTTCGGAAGTTTTCCTGGTGATTGAGTCTTGGAAATGCTCATTAGTCTTTTCATTGAATCAACATTTTTATAACTGAACCTGTTTCGCTGGATCTCAAATGCGGTCATCAGTTTGGATCCATCAATCCAAGGGGTCAAGTTTCATTGATCTCTCATATAATTTTCTTCTTCGTTCCTGATAGCCTCGCATGTACATTCACCACAATAAGTTAAAACCTAGATAATTTGCACGTTTGAAAGAATTGAGTATCATTTGAAGGGATAATTATTTTTGCCATTTATTAACTAGAATTTGACATTGCAAATAATGGTAACACATACAGACTATATCAACATTGACTCAAATCTAACAATTTTATGAGAAAAATCAAGGATAGCAGAGTTAATAAGTCAAATTTGATCCCTCGTATGTCTTCGTAGAGTGGCAACTTTAGTTGTAATGGGTAAATTCCCGGTTATGAAAGTTGGGTGTATACTATTCGAAGCCTAAAAAATCAGATTTATTTTTCTCCCGATAAATAAGCTATTTACCTCCGTGTTTGTCATGAGCTTGTACCCATAGAGTATCTTGAAAAACATGCGTCGAAAAACCGTATTGAACAACGCGTATATGACGAAGTTAAAGGCACTAGAATTGAGAAAAAAAGAATTATATAAGATTTAGCCATTATCTAACCTATTGAAAATTAGCAGAATATTTGATACTGGGTCAACCCAATCTGGAAAGCTGAAGCCCTCCACTCCGATAAGCATATCCAGAAACTTGAAGGCTTCCAAGGTATTGAATACCAGAAAAGTTGCTACTAGGGTTAAACTCATGAAAGTAATTCTTCTGGAATTCGAGGAATTATGAGTTTTGGTTGAAAATTCTTTACCTCAAATGCTTCTCGTCCTCACTTCGCGAATTTTTCTTGGTTTCTCGATTTTTGTAAACGTTTCGAATTATTTTTAGCACATTGGCGTTCAAAACTATCATGATAACCCTGAATTTGAAATGATTTTTGCAAAGATATAACTGCTCACCATGGAATGATCAAGTTAGTTGAAATGTATACATAATTATTGTAGACATCGAAATAGATATAACTGTTAGCAAAATCTGATACCGTCTCTCGGCCACACGGGTCATATGTTAATTCGAAAAATACCGGAAACTGAAGCCAAATGGATTATTTATTCGATTAAATTTTAATAAATTCTAAAATTTACCTTATAAATCATGGAAGCGATCGTGATGCATGTTAAGACGATTATAGCGTGCTTAGGTGACCCCCATATTTTGTAGCGAAACGGGTATTTCACGGCGATGTACCGATCGACCGTCACTGCAACGCATATGTAAATGCTGCTGGTTCGAACGACATGCTTGATTCCCAAACAAATTGGATCGTGCCACCAGTAGAATTGGCATATTTTGCTCTCTGGATAATAGCCCTAGATTAAAATAACTTTGAAATAAAATTTTGAAGAGTGCGATAAACTCATTTCGAGTGTTTAGAATAGTACAGTAGCTAACAGAATTCTTCTATTAGCTCTCTTCCTAGTTTTGTAAGTACTGTATGTTGGGCAAAATATTAACGTAATTCGATAATTTCGAATTCTGAGCTAAAAGTCTACCTCGAATTGAATTAATCAAGAGTTTTATTCGCTACTGTATGTCTATCAAGATATACCGATAAATATAGCATTATAAATTTAAAATACCTGAATATAACACAATTCACTAGTTGTTAAAGATAGCGTGTAGAGATCAATAAATACGAAATCATACAACGATAAAACCGCTAAATAGATGTTTAATGATGAGGTCCTGAAAATAAGTTGAATTTTGATAACAGAACTATGAACACAACCTCATTTGCTTCCTTGTAAACACGAAGAAAGATAGAAGTGTACCTAGAGTGCCTATTATGGCAATAATCGGCAAAATATACAAATATCCATAGTAGTAAAATGGATCGTACTCATAATCATAGTAACAGCATACGGTGTAATTCATGAATTTTTCATATTCTTCATCACACTTGGTTGCTTCGTACACGTATTCTACTGGATCAATTGGTGTAAATTGAGACATTGCTGGAAGAAATAATGATACAAATTTTTGGAAATACAATAGCAGTAAAAATGGAAAAAATCACGTTATGAATTCAGTCTGCAACACATTGGTATAGCAAACAAATTTAAACTAAATAGTTCATTAATTATGGATGTACCAGATGAAATACACAATTAGGATTATTGAGTTTTTTTGACAAACACTATTCAATTCGTTATGAAAATTCGAAGGAAACGTAATAATTTCTATTTTGCGAACGAATTTTAAAATAAATTTGGACCAGATGGAAATTTATGATGAATTCAGTACAACTTGGTGAAATGACTTGCGAATAATATCAGATCAAGAATTAAAATTAACGCCACGAGTAGGTTTCTCACAAATTGCTGCACTACAATCATTCCACACCTACGAATAGAGAATATTTTCTTGCATGATAGGTGATCAAGTTTGGGTAAATATAATTTCACTTCCAACACATAAAAATTCGAAGATTTTTGCACATTTCTAAATTTCTCATAAGCTAAAAAGTTAAAGTCTAACAGATAAATCTATTAGGAAAGGCAATTTGAACACTATAATTCTTTATTTAAGGTATGAACTATAATAATTTTAAATTCAAATAATAACAGGTGTTAAAGTTTGAATCTTTTTGCACAAGTCCGAGTTCGTAATTGCATGGAAATTACTTCTCAGGAACGCGAACCTTTTTTTCATAGTAATAAAAGTAATGGAATTGCAAATGTTATGTTAAGACTTGAGCGCTTTCAATGTGCTAGGTAGACGATGATTAACTTCAACTAAACTACATGCAAAAAAGTTGCAAACACCTCATTTATTGGACATGATATGATATTGTGAAAAATAGTCACATACAGGGATAAGAATATATTCCAAAATTCAGAATAAGTCAAACGTTTTCATTTAAAAGTCGTATGAGATGTTTAGTATTTTCCCATGTTTTATGATCCAAGGTTTTGAACTCAAAAATATACAAATATTATTAACAAATAAGTATCGAATCATTATTATTTGAGCTAAGTTTTATTACTATATGTTCATTGGCTCTTTACTGTACTCCCCTGACTTTGTAGCCTCGACTGTACGGTATTTTGAGAGCTGATCGACTGAAGATTTTTAATTACGGTGGAAAATTTTCGATGGTTTGGAAGGGAAGTAAAGTTAGTAATGTGCTATGTGAATGGTATGAGAAAGTAATAATCCATATTTTACCTTTCTTTCTTATACTCAATATTAGATTACTCGATTTCTACCTCCACTAACTTTCCAAATGGTACAATTTTCTCATAAGACTTACATTTGTAAAATCTCTGAGGGTTAGTCCACACAATAAAATTTCGAAGAACATTTTTCTGAAGCGTGGGTTGAAGAGAACGTAAATGGTGAAATTGAACGCACTGAAAATCAGTTATTTATTATAAATACATATGGCTATATCTTGAGAAAGTGTAAAAAAAATATGTGCAATATTCGATATATGAGAATAATTTCGACTCATCTTACCTATTGAATAAAATAAAAATATTTCCAATAGGAACTAACTGAGGTGGTGTGGAGATTTTAAAAGTGGTATTTAGAGGCTAAAATATTGTTCTCGTTGACATTTTTGCAAATTTAGCATACCCTGTAAACTGAATTTATCGAGTTGAACAGGATAAAGCAAAATATCATCGCTGTTGCCATTAGAGTGCATCTTCTCTTATTCGAGTCGTTTTTAGCATCTTTGCCTTGCATATTACCACGAACTTTGTAGGCCTGATGCACCAAATATACGATGTAGGAATTGAGGAAGATCATTATTATCCTGAATCTTCAAAGTTAGCTATGAAAAATTACGAATTTTACCATGGAATGATTACATTGAGCAAAATATTGGTGTAAATATGATAGTAGACTTCCATAAATGGCCCTTTGCCAAACTTGGTATGAATTAACAAGCCGCAGTCCTTGTCGTCGTTAATCAATTCGAAGAATACGGGTATCTAAATTAGTTAACTTTTTCATTCGAAAAAAAAGTTCCAACTTATTGTTAGGAGTAACTAACGAACATAAATTTTAATATGATATTCGACAATGACTAACCCTGTAAATAAGTGTAAATACAGCAATCCCAACTAAGACCATCACAGCCTTCTTCGGAGTGCACCAAATCTTCGAATGAAGTGGATACCGAACAGCGATATATCGATCCACCGTCACTGCTAAACAGACGTAGACGTTCAGCGTTCGTGAAATGTGCATAACTCTCGCAGTGTGCACCCCGGTCATCCAAAATATCCGACAATACCAATTATAGGTGAAATCCTGAAGTTAGAATTTGAAGAAATTTTAGTTGCAATCATTTTGGTATATCATGACATAAAATTGAATAAAAATCTATGAATTTCACGAAATCATGAGATTTTCAGGTTATATTTTTATTGCTTTGTACACACATTTAATCGACATGCGTCACTTGTAGAGAAAAATATCGCACTAGATCCAAGCAGTAAGATATCCACAGCTGATAAGCCGGCCAAGTATATGTTTAGTGAAGAATTTCTGAAGAAATGGTGTAATTAGAAAAAAAAAAGTTCAATTTTACCGCATTTGCTTTTTCGTGAATACAATAATACAGATACTCGCTGCGATAATTCCAATGATGGATATGAAAGGAACGATGACAATGTAGCCATACACCCGAAATGGCTCGAAGTTTCGGCCCACATAGCTAAAATTACAATTCAGTTTGTATAGATTGATTAAAACACAATTATTAACGCATTGCTACTTATCATAAATTTTCAACTAAAGTTAGTTAGGAAAAACTATTGAAACGAAAAATTTCGATAAATAAATAAAACTCACGGATATCCACAATCGTCTTTATACTCACACGATGGGTGGCATTCGTATGTATCGTTTTCAGAAGGTATTAGGAAACCCATCGGAAAATATTCATCTACTAAGGTGACTTTCTAAATTTTAATCCAAGATCAGAAGTAATAATTAAAAAACGAATTATTAACAACGAAAAACATGAAAAATGAAAGAAACTAGCTGATATCCTGAAGTAACCATATGACTTTTCCTTCAAGTGTGTTCTGCAAGGAGATGAGAATAAGGCTAGACCAGCTGCATCATTTGTTCTTTTTCCCGAACACCAACGTAATTACAAGTCAAACTTCACATAGAGTTATCCCAACTTGTGGTCTTAAAACGCACAAAAAAGACGAAAACACGCAGGGCTCATTTTTTAAAAGCGATGTCGATAAATGTTCAGGAGCATGCAGAATTTGCATGTCTAGTTTGAGCAAGGAGAGCACATAACAAACGTCTCAAATTCAATAATCGATTTTCAGCCTTCCTTTCGTTTATCTTTGAAGCTTCAGGATTTCTTTTCTTTCTATGAAAAAGAATCTTGGCTATACGTTACTTTATACTAGAAAAAGGTCAATATGTATGCTCAAAATAAATAGCATAAAGTTCAATTCTGAGTATTTATCCAAAAATTGTACTTGGATGAGATGATGCCGAAAGAATCATTTTGATGTCAGTTAATTTATGCTCGGAAGGAGAAGAATAAATATATCTATAAATAAAATTAGGTAAAACATAACAAAATGCTTAGATAATGAAAAGGACAATGGTGTTATTTTTAATACTTTATCATAAAAATTAAGTGAAAAATATATTTGCACCTAAAAATTTTAAGTTATAGCTAAGGAAGTATAAATCGATAATTATAAAACCCTTCCTTAGTGTGAGATTCGCTGAACTGGGACGAACTAAAGCAGTTTTCCTTTATAGTCAATATATCAACGTAAAAAATACTAGATATAGCGATAAGGTTTGCGAACAAGGGAAAAGACTATACACGGGTCTTTACCGTATATGTAGGTTATTGAATATCAATTAAAAGGTTAAACTGGACAGTATACTAGACGGCCTTTTCATATTTTATTCCTATAAATATTTTCATCGAAAAGCAACAAAAAAAAGTAAAAGAAAATACTCGAATTCATCTTCAGAATCTGCTAACTTTGAACTTTGATAAATGTGACCGATTTCTAGAGCAGATGTTAGTGGAACCGGTATGCAGACAGACATTACGCGGCCAAAACAAAAATGTATTGATCATAATCAGTCAATCTTCAGTCTTCATACCTGAAAACTAAACTTGTACGGATGATAAATAAATATATGTTACCGTTTATCAGAACGAAGGTTGACTACAGGACATTCCTTGACTATCTATCGTATTATTTTTCAGACTATGCAGCTTCGTTTGCGTAGTATTTTGTAGACTGGGTGACTGAAAATTATAATTTGTTATGGAAAATTTCCTTATTTGACTAACATCGTGAAAATCTCTAGAAGTTATTCCGCACAACAATGTCCGCAGGAACATTCGTCGGAAACGCGGGTTGAAAAGGATGTAAATTATGAAGTTGAAAGCACTAAAATTACGATAATTTCATTTCTAATATTAAAAATTAGAATTTAGTTAAAAATCCGGTAAATTTATTTTAAAAAAATCAAGGAACTGTATTTCTCCACCTATTACACATAATAAAAATATTTCCAACAGGTATGTATTGCGGTGGTATGTCGATGTTAAACGCTGCTAGTAGAGGCTGAATTAAAAATTGGATAACTTTAAAGACTAATATCGCTACTGTCTGTGGCCAGCCACAACGACTTTGACGCGCAGTTCATGCATCGCTCAAACGAACTTCCCCCCCATTTTGCACTTTCCGCTCGTCTCTTCTCCGTGAACTGCCGACTCGCTGGAAAGGTGGTAGCGTCTAGCGCAGAAAAAGCGACACTCCTTCAATAGCATTCATGGTATAGTGTATAGGAGCATTGGATAACATTTCCCTTTGCGCTCGTGCATTCGCCCGAGAATTTGAAACTTGGCAAGAATGAAGAGAGCATTCAAAATTATGTATGTCGATTTAAAAAAGGTCAACATGTACTATTTACATTGTGCGTCAAAGTCATCGTGGCTGGCCACAGACAGGAATGCGGAATACCCTGCAAACTGAATTGATAGAACTAGTAAGAATAAAGGCGAATATCATTACACAAGCCATTAGTGTGCATTTTCTGAAATAAAAACTAAATTTTCGCTAACATAATTCTAAAATTATAGAACCTTTTATTTGAATCGTTTTTCGTTTCTTTGCCTTGCATTTTATCACGAATTTTATATGACTTATGCACTATGAATACAATATAACAGTTGAGAATTATCATAGCTATCCTGAACTTTCTGTTCAAAATTATTTTCTCGATTGAAGTTAATGAAGTTTAATGAATTCCTCACCATGGAATGACTACATTGACCGTCGCACCAATATAGACATGATAGTAGTTTTGAAGAAATGTGCTATTGCCAAATGCCGTAAGTATTAATAATCCGCAATCGTTCTGGTCATTGGTCAGCTCGAATAATAATGGTAGCTAAAGTTATCAGTTTCGCTACTATAGTGATTTTTCAACAGTTGATATTCGCTATAAATTTTTTAATAAACCGAATCGAACCTCAATTTCTAAATTTGAATCCAGCCTAACCCACAAACTCTCGTTTCCTACCTCAAGAATATACATTTAAGGTTCATTTTGCAAAATATCAATTAATTCTCTAAAAACGATTATCTTCAATCCTATTCATACCCGAAAAATAAGTGCAAATATCGCTATGCCAGCTAGGATCATCACAGCCCTCTTAGGAGTGCACCAAATCTTAGAATGAAACGGGTATCGTACAGCAATATATCGATCCACCGTCACTGCCAAACACGTGTAAACATTCATTGTCCGAGAAACGTGCAAGACTCGGGTAGAGTGAACTCCAGTCATCCAGAAAATTCGACACCATACATTATAGGTGAAATCCTTGATTATTTTGTGGGGTTATTCTTTCCTCTCTGACTTACCATGAGCCTACAGGCATCACTGAGAGAGAAGACCATTGTGCTTGACCCTAGGAGTAAAATATCGACAGCTGATAAGCCGGCCAAGTATATGTTTAGTGAAGAATTTCTGAAGAAATGGTGTAATTAAAAAAAAAAAGTTCAATTTTACCGCATATGCTTCTTCGTAAACACAATGATGCAGACAACTGCAGCAATAATTCCAACAATTGATATGAATGGGACCACGACAATATAGCCATAGGCTCTAATTGGTTCGAAACCACGTTTAGCGTATCTGAACTAAAGATTTGCATATTTGAAAGAATAATTTTCTCAATAAAGTATTTCCGTCAATCATTAAAGTTGCGTTAATTCATCAACCAACTTTTATTTTAACTTTGGAATACTTTGCACTTTGAAAACTGCATATTCTTGACTGTCTTATTGAAAAGTCTAGTTTTCAAGAGCCTAGTTTCTCTAATTTTGAAATTTCGAATAGAGTAACTTACGGATATCCACACGTGTCCTGGTGTTCACATGACGGATGACACCCATATTCATCATTTTTAGTAGAATTCATAAAACTCATCTGTTTCCTATGCAAGTCAATAAATTGAAGATAATGTGCGAAATTTCACGACTTTAAAGCAAATACGAAACCCCACTATTTTGAAAATTAAATTGACTCCGAACTAGTTGAAGTGATGTAGGGTTAAGGACAATTTTATTAGCACAAACAAAATATCGGAGCAATATAGTCAAATTTATTCAATGAAACTCCAATCGATATTTCGATACTTATGGAAAGTTTCGTTGAAAATTCATAAAAATGAAACGAACTGCATCCGCCTGCTTTTATTGTAGAATATCGACGAAAACATACATATTTGATCTAAAGATAATATCTGCAGACTTAAGAGGACCAAACTATATATATATATATATATTTTTTTTTTATTTTAAAATTTACTGAATTCCTAACCGAAGTTACAACTAGGATAATAATCAAATTGATATTTAACATTTTATTTTTGGCAATATGTACATAAAGAAACAACTATAGCGTGATAAATAACACTGAGTTCTTGAGTCCTTCTTTAAACTTTGCTATCTTTGAATTTTGACGAGTGTGACCAATCTTTGGTGCTGATGTTAGTGGAACCAGTATGCAGACTTTTACTGCGCGACTAAAAATGCGTATTTAATTTATCCAGGAATTTAATGAATTCAATAGTCATACCTGGAAACTATCCATTATCGTTTTGCCGAATAACGTCCGCAGAAACATATTCCTGAAGCGTTGATTGAATATTGTGTAGATGACGAAATTGAATGCGCTGAAAGTGTCTAATAAATGGAATTTCTATACACCTTGATAATATAAGGACGTGACCTTCTTTTTTCATTCTATTTCTCCCTACACTAATCAGATTTTATTCTCTATATTTAGCTATAGCTCACGTCATGGTGTCATTTAAAAATTGGCGTGATAATTTGAAATCATTAGGAAAGTTATACCTGTTAAAAATGACCATAATATTTCCTATGTAATCTAAGTTCTTCGATAATTTTATGTCGAACCATATTTCTATTGGCTAAAAGATGATATTTAGTGAAAATAAAATGAGAAATATGGTCAACTCTGGATAGTGCACTGACGCTGTTGAATATTAGGTATGCAACCACCATGACTACTGCCATTAGAGCGGCTCTTCTAAAATATATACTTGTAAATGTGCTAAAGTGAACGCAGAATAATCTGGTCATAACGTAAAATGAATATGAACTAGGAGTACAAGTTCAACATTATTCATATTTAGCATTTGGTGAACGATAATTTCATGCAGTGCAAATCAACAACGAAGATGGTAGTTATGCTCGAATATGTTTTTCATTTGTATTATCAATTTTAACATGAAATATTTTTTGTAATAAAACGTTAAATTCATTCACCTTATGCTTTTTTCATCATTGCTCTTCTGTCCGTGCATGCTTCCGCGAGCCTTATGCGCTTTATGAACGAGTATTATCACATAGGCATTCAGAACGATCATAACGATCCAGAAATTTTCAAATTCTTGTTAAAATTTCGCAAAATCACTCACCATGGAATAACTGCATTTGTGAGAACGTTGAAATAAGTCTGGTAGTACTTTTGATAGAGAGGGTTTTTTCGCAGAGCGGTTTCTCTGATGAAACCACAATCATCTGAAGTCAATTCGAGAATAGTTGGGATCTAGGTGATTATGTTAATTTTAGAATTATTTTCTATTTTATTTTACCCGACTTATACCAGTGACCACTGTAATGCATATTAGAACGACCATTGCTCTTTTAGGGGTGCACCAAATCTTCGAATGCAGTGGGTATTTGACGGCTAAGATATGATATCTCCAAGAAGTTAGCATCAAATTGAATTTACTCTAGTTGTAAATATTGAAGATGTAGTGGACTTACCTATAAGCCGATCTACGGTAATAACAACGCAAACGAATGCGCTCAGAGATCGCGAGATAGTCATTGCTCTCATAGTATGCAAGCCGGTGAGCCAGAAGAACCGGCAGACAAGATTTCGGCCATAACTCTAGAAATATTAAATGAAATTTGATATTTCTGGCAGTAGATTAACTAGTTCTCTACACCACTGACTAGAAGTCAGCATCATTAGACTAGAGGCTAGCAAGACTACGTCGACAATAGATAATGCTGCCAAATAGATGTTGAGTGATGAGTTCCTGAAAAATCGTTCTCAATCACGACAAAGTTTCATAGGCTGAAAAACTAAACCGCATTTGCTTCCTCGTAAAGACAATTATGCATACCACTCCGGCAAATATTCCGATTATTGAAATAATCGGCAACACAACCAAATACGAGATATTCCGAACTGGGTCGGGAATTGGAGGTCGTGCAAGTGGGTATAGGCATTCTTCATTGTTTGTTGAGTTATTCATTTATATCTGAAAAGAAAGAAATATCTTTCTGATGAAGAATAATTTGAATAATATAAAATATCTGAAAACATAAACGTAGATAATCTCGTTATTTAGAAAATACATATGTAAAAACTAGAGATGAAACACGTGGACGTCATTTTTAATATATAGAAGTGTTATCATAGCCTAAGTCAACGTGCTTGTATAATAATTTGTTTTGGAAACCAGAAAATGATAATCACACTAGAGATAGCTTCCAGGATAAATATTTAACTAGGTTTGCGCAGACTAAAATTTAAGAGAAAAAGTTGGAGATGTAAACTTTCACATTTCAACATATCATTTGGAGAGCTCATTGTGCTAGTGTTTTGAAGCCAATTAAGTCAGAAAAAACGCGAATCAATAATTATGAGGTGAAAACTTGCATGAAAATTCGTTATATTGCAGACTGAAGCCGTTTCTTGTGTTTTCCTTATGGAATATCGACGAAAAAATCATTTGATCTAACGATAAGGTTTGCAGACTTTAAAAAACTATACACATGCCTAATATGGAAAAAAATCGTTCTTCATGAATTATTCCTTTAATATTTGCATTAAAAGTAACAACATGAGATAACAATAATTTTCTTTAAACTCTACTCTCACTAAATTTCTTTCTATGAGCTCAATCTTCGAGTTGCTCGTAGTGAAACCGATATTCGCACTTTTGCAAGCCTAAATGATGCAAATTTATAAAATCAAAAAATAAAAGTAATACCTAAAATTTATCCATTATTGCAAATAATTACTGATTTAACGAAGAATAATAGCAAATTTGGAGTCAAACGTTTGAAAGGACTTATTACGCTGGAAGTGTTTTCAGAAGCCATTCTGTTTGACAAAGTGCCTATCGATGAAAATGGAGGCACTAAAAGAAAGGGTTCGCTAAATCGGAACCAAGTGAATCCACTTTTCGCATGAAATATGTAAGAACACGAATACTTTGATCTAGAGATAACATTTGTTGTCTGAGAAAAGTCGCATTGAAATCAATTTACAACCGTGGCGAACGAATACTCAATTCTACAAGTGACAAATTAGTTAAAGTAGCTATAAAAAGTAGTCCAGTGTAGTTTGTTGGGTGAAAAATCACATGAAATTCAACTATCAATAGAAAGATTCAAAAAGCCTGCATAACCATGCTATTCTTCGTTCAATCTTTTGAATTTCACTCAAGATAGCATCTAGACGAATAATATCAGCACCATATCACATTAAAATCTGTCATATGTGTGCTGTTTACATTAAGTTCCATTTAACAAAACTATCGTAAAGATATATTTATTTATCAGTATGATCAATTTGTACATACATTTAGTAATATTGTGCATAATTTCTGAAGTTTGGAGCTCATAACGATGAGATCGTTTGTTGTTCGTGACAATCTTTAATTGCTGAAGCTCCATCGGGTACTGAAATTCGAAAATATTTGCAATTCTAATGACTTCAGTGGAAAATTTGTGTTAGGCAATTGTCATTTATCTTGCAAACTTCAAAAAGGACAGAGGTGTCGTTAGAAAATGACGAACGGACCTTGTAAAATAATAACATGAAACTTGGCACCGTTAAAAGTTCACCCAAATACTATTCGAAATAAGGAGTTAGATAAAAATAAACAGGTGAATTTTCAAAGAAATCGTATTTTTAATTTCCTAGAAAAATTCACAATTTAAAATTGCAATGATTGCGATAAAGAAAAAATGGTGAACTCCCAAAAAGAGTCTTATTTCTGATCTCCTTATAAGATTTATTCAACTTTGAGAGCATGTGGTGCTGAATAAGAAGAGCAAATTGGGCGAACTTTCCGAAATATGTAGAATAATTTTTTTTTCAACCCGAACCTTTCCGTATTTAGCCATGCCTTCCATTGTCGGTCCCGCTTGCACAACAACACTGCACACATTTTCCTGAAGCGAGGCGAGAACCACGCATAAATGAGGAAGTTGAACGCGCTAAAATTCGATCATCACGATGTTTTTGGGCGTTCGTTATTCAATTTTCAGAATAATTGCGATTTTTTAACAATAGTTCTAGTCTATTCGCAGCCGTAATGAATTATATTTCGTAAAAATGCAGATGGAAAGATCGACTCATTTTATGCGTCTTGAGAAATTTTAATCTATGATGCCTGGCATTTGTGAAATGTTTTGACATCGAGGACCCAATTCGTTGCGAATAATCTATTATGACTTGAAAAAAAACTAATTATCTTTTTTATGCTCTAATTTGTTCTGAGTTATGCACGAATCCGAAATGTTGAAATTAAGCTCACAGCTCAAGTGCATTTACTAAATTGGTTAAATGATACTATGAACTTTAAAATAATGGGGAGGGAGTTTTACCTGTATATACAGACAAGAGTGTTCCCGATCGGTATGAGCTGTTTCGGAAAACCTAACTCCAATGGAATGCTAATGTTGTTGATCGCCGCCAAACTGTTGAATATTAGAAATGTTGCTATGATTACGATAGCCATTTTGCTGCACCTAACGCTAAAATTCAATGATGTGATCATACTCTAGAGAATTCTGTTTACCTTTTATCACTCGACAGGTTTGTTTGCGAGTTTAGTCTAATTAGTCGCATTTTCTTCGCTTCTCGTATGAATTTGACGATAAATACGTTCAAAATTATCATTATAGCCCTAAAATTAATAAATTTTGCATTTTTCAGAAGGAAAACTATTACCATGGAATACATATCCTCAACAACAGGTAACAATACATGACGTAGAATTTTTGATAATAAGGATTTTTGGCCAGTTCGCTATCCAAAACATAGCCACAGTAGTGTTGGGCGTATTCGAAGAAGCCAGGCAGCTGAACAAGTCATGATTAATTTATCTGACATGAAATATCAATCTGGGTTCATCACAAAGTCCAACATTTTGAAGGAACCAATCTTTACCCTATCATTTTTCCTAGCGTTACGAGTTTATACTAAATCAAATGAGCTTACTTGATATATGATTATCACAACCGTAAGCGAAGATAGGATTTTGACAGCTCGTTTTGGCGTACACCATATTTTTGAGTGCAATGGGTATTTTACAGCGATGAATCTGTCTATGCTTACGACGACGCAAGTCCAAACAGATCCTATAAAACTAGGAAAATAATAACTTCAAAAAATCATGACATATATATGAGAGTTCATTACAGATACAAAAGTCGTTCATTTTCTTTCTACATTAATTCTCTTTCATTTACCAATGTCAAAAATGTTCAAAATTTTCTTACCAACATGTGCGATATTGAGAATCGTCATCGTGTAGGGCGTCGAGAACCAATGGAATTGGCAAATAATATTATTCACATAGCCCTGAAATAGAAAATTGATGCTCTTAATTTTCTCATTGTGCTCATTATGATGTAGATTATGCGACCTCATAGTTGAGTGGGTTAAAACGAAACTTGTGACATAAAATTGAATTTGTGCAACTTTGTGTAAAAATAACGCAAATCTACTCATGACTTATGACTCAATGTGCTAAAAATGGATAACCTGACATTTTGTTATGCTCTCTTTTAACGTTCAAAGTTTGCGACATAAAACAGCCAAGGAGTAAATAAAAAGTTTTAAAAATTCGTTAATTTTATAATTTTATGCAAAGCTAATAGAACGCTTAAAAATAGCCAGATTTGAAACCTACCAATTCATGGCAAGCCTGCATTGGGGTGAATACCAAGATGCTGAATAACAGTAGAATCAAATCGAAGAATGATAGCCACGCAAGGTACACGTTTAGTGAAGATGAACTGAAATATTCTTATTATTCGAAAAATTCGACAAAGCAAAGATCAAATCCTATATTTTTCCTCATGGAGGAAGCAAATTTCTCCAGCAAAATAAACAACCCCACTCATTCGTTTACAGCGTGAAGAAAAATAGGAAAAAATCAACTTACCGCATTTTCCTCCTCGTGAATACAAATATGGATAGTAGAGCTGAAAATTGATAACGTTGAAAATGTATACCAACTCAACTTGAAAAATGGCAGGTAAAAGAATGTTTATCCATTCATCCAGCATTCTATTTTATCATGAAGAGAAATTTTCAATTACCTGTAAAAATCCCGAATATGCTAATTATTGGTAGAATCATCAAATAGATGTAGATCGTGACCAGATCAGAATCGAATTCGATGAACGGATAGCTGCAGGTGGGCACATTTTGGTGGGTTCCTTTAGTCACGTTCATCTTTATTTGCCATCTGAATGATCCATTCCTAAGAGCAGAGGGTTGAGAGGGAGGATGCTTGAATGCCTAGAATGCTTGACTCTCGATCCGATTACAAATTCGAACTGAAACCGATGAACACGAAAACGTAGAAATTCGATGCTCAATTCGAGAAAGACAAACAACGAGAATAATACGGGGCATTACTTATTTTGATCTCATAGCATTTTGTAAACCAAGGGCAATTTTAATGAAATAAGAGGCTTTCCCAAAATCTCTTTCGGCGATATTGAATATAAATGATTAGAAGTGATCAAAATAAAATTTTTAGTTTAGATTTTTAAAATCAGGATATCATTTTGATTTTACTTTGCTGAAAATAAATGCTACCTTTCAAAGATTAAGAAATTTTTAGGAATAAGACTTATAAAAATGTATGGCAAGAAATTACTGAACAAATTAGAACTAAAAAAAGAATGAAGTGATGACACAGAATAACTTGGGCAACAATAGCTGAAAGAAAGCCAACCGAGTGGAAGCGTAATCAATACACCTAATTTAAAAGAATATGGTGGGCTGGCTTATAAATATTTAAATAGTTTCATAGTTGATGAAATGAAGCCGCCAATTATCATTTGAGAAAAATTATTGAGGTCATTTTCATAAAGAGAAACGTTGGTGGCTGGAAGCTCTTTGAACATTTGAGGATGACAGCTATTTTCGAATTTACGCACTACACGACAGGACAAAGGGGAACAGATATAGTTTCCTCATTATGTATGCAGGCTGGAATTAATGTCGAGATACTAACATATGTCTCAATTAGAGAAAATGCTGAATTTGACATGCTTTACGATAATGATACTGGAAATGTTGAAGAGCAAAATTTCATGCGATAAGGAAAAAGTCAAGAGCTTTTGCTCTTGATATGAAGGTCATCCATGCGAAAATTCGAAAAATGATATATGGCTACGAAGAAGTTTAAAGAGGTGTTTGACTTTTAAAATGTGATTAGTTAATGGAAAATGAGCTCATCTTTAATCGAATGGAATAATTTTCGAAGAATGAATTTTTGAAAATTCATCGGAGCAAAGTATCACTGAAATTTATGAAAATACTAACTTGGAAAGAGTCGAAGAAATGCATAGAACAATAAAGAAATGAAATGTTCATAGCTTGCTCGATTGATATTTCGTATATCTATTATTTATTAAATCTTTAAAAATTCTAAACAATTACAATCGGACATCCATTCAGAAAAGGGAAATTTTAGGGGATTAGGTCCGTAAAACAAAACTATTCTATAGTAATTCGATACGATGGTTGGTCCGAAATGAGATTTTAGTCAAACATATTGGATTAAGGGGCATCCTCATGATGAATTTAGCGTAAGCTGTTTAGCCTTGGTCAATTCATTCATAAATGAGACGAACACATTCAAATAGACGAAACGAAAATGTTTAACGGGGAGGAATTTTAGATCTAACATTTTTCAGTTTCACTCCAGAATTCAAAATCTGATTGAATATTAAAGCGTTTTGCTCTCTCTTTGCCTTGTCCGGCGAAGTCCCTTTAAAAATTACTCAAAAATCTCTTTTCTCTTGAGTTATTATACGTTTTTAACAAAATCTGCCTTGATGAAATTGTAGGGAATATTTTTGGAATATTTCAGCGAAAAAATAATGAATAGATGAAAAGTTCTATTCATTTTTTTCAACAAAAAAAATTACACCGGAAAGGTCAAAGCACTGAGTGAGAACACCCCACATGTTTATCAGCATGATAAGGAAATGGTACAAGAGATTGGAAAAAATATATTATAAATCTATGAAAGAAATCAAATAATTAAAAAAACTTTTTAATTCAAACTTTTTATCCAAATATAGCCAATTTTTAAGAATGGAATATAAAAATCAGAAAGGAGCATTGCAACATTTAACAAGGAAGAATTTTAAATCTGTCATTTCTAAGTTACTTAGAAATTTTAAATCTGCTTGAATATGTTGAGAACGTCCCACATGTTTGGGAATATTTGGAATATGACATCTTATCATCCGGATGGAAGTATGTGTTTTGATGCCTTAAATGGAGAACTGAGATGGTTAATTTCAGAAAAGTGTACTCCTCAACTTATTAGGCAAATGAATGAATTAGTTTTTGGCCTTTAAACATGCAAACTAATAGTCACTTCTAGGAATTTTAGGATTTCATATGGATAACTTGATGATTATAAGGAAATAAGATTAAGATATAGTCTTAGAACATAAGGCTATTAGGATATTTAGTCTGACTAATACAATAGAATTTAGGATGTTTGTCTTTCGGTTAGTAATGGAATGGACAATAATATCTGCTGCACTTTTGAGATCAAAATGAAAGAAGGAGACTAACAAAAATTATTGTCTAATCTAAGATGATAAAAGCAGAGTCCCTTAAGAAATTTCCAAATCTATTGAAGTAATATGCAAGTGAGCTAAAAATGATTTCAACTTTTGCCCACCTTTGAGGAACAGTGAGTGAGGATGCGATAGAAATGGATCCAAGACGACGAGTTTGGATGTTCACTTTGTGTTGATTATACGAATTGTGAGCGTAAGAGTTTCGATTGCAAAACTTTATTGGGCGAAACAAACACGAGAGCATATAAATTGCTCTAAGCGAGCGCGATAGAAAGGACCGTCCTCGAGGGGGACGGGTTTGGGGAAGCTCCACTTAAAACGAACGGTAGGAGCAGAAACTGACTCTTTCCAGTAGGAAAGAAGAGCTAAGGGGACACGAACTGTCCCCGCCCTCTGAAAGGGGAGAGTGCGAGAGGGAGCTTGACCTTAGGGATATTAGGAATTTGGGAGTGCTCTTTGTTTATGACGAAAGAAAGTGAAAGAAAAAGGTACGAAATGATGAAATTTTAAAAGTTCGGCAGAACAAATAATGAAATGTCACAGGAAAATAGATCAACGAACGTTGGAGAAATATTGACAAACAAATAATTCCCTGCCATACGCTATTTCGCATGTCCAAATGCAACTAATTTTCATGAGCGACATTTAAAGAAACGATGGAGAAAACAGAAGAACTCTGCAAATTTGCGATAGGGAAGTCTTAAATAAAGCATTCCTAAGAAGTCGGCCATACTTTTGAATTCTGTCAAAAAATATTATGATGTATTTTTTGAGAAAATGACCATCTTTTTCATCTCTGAAATACGAATATAGAATTTGGTCGGTTATTTTTGAAAAGTAAGGGCTGAAGATAAATCTTAAATTTATTTTTACATTGAATATTTACATAATTAGCAAATTTCAATCGAAAAGTATCTTGGGAATTTCAAACGATAAAAATGCGACATTCATACAAGGAGGAATCTTAAATCGCATTTTCCGAATATGAATTGTGTTCCAGCTTTACAAATGCTAGGAAAATAGTCATTTTTTATCATTTTGCGAGACATGTGTTTGAATTGAGAGGCGAAGCTCTGGTTCGGAAATGAAAATTGAATCACGGGCCTCGGGCTTTGTTGTCGAATTGTCCTCGAATCCTCCAGAGGATATTTCATTTGTTGAAACTCAATCGGCTGCTGAAAACGCGAGAATACAATAGGACCAGACAATGGGAAAATTCAAAAATTCGTGTTGCGCGTTCATTTTGATGCTCATTTTGCAGCGACATTTCACATTCTACCTCCACTCAACAGTATCCATTTTCAGAAGATTTTTCGGATATTAACGAAATTTTTATAAAATGATTTTTTACTTATTATGATAATGTCTGAAAAATGAATATTACATTGAAAAGAGAAGGGGAAAATTAAAGTGTGCAATTTTATAGAATGAACCTCATTATGTTTCGTAGAATAGGAAGAAGTTTTCTAATATTTAATGAAATATATGAAGCGATTTTTTGTCCATCACTAAAAACACAATACGGAAAAAAGATAAGCTGTTTTTAAAAATAACAGATAATGGAAAATTCACATTTTAGAATATGAGCTTCATTATATTTCGCCGAGTTAAACACTTTTCAGACATTTAATGCTTTGCATAGAACTGTTTTTGCCTACATTAATGTTAGAATGAAATGAACCATATTTCAAGTGTGAAATAGATCAAAATGTGCACTTTCTCGTGGAAAAATAATTCACAGAACTGAATAATGTGAAATACCCCCTGCAAAATGCGCAAAAGTTGAACAAATCCCTTCATTTTTCGGTCGGATTTAATTAAAATTTGCGATTTTATCACTGGGCCAGATGAAAGAAATATGTTCAATCTAATTCACGACATATTTTAGAAGAAAATAAATTTTGACAATAGTTCTACATTTATACCTCTCCGTTTTCAACCAAGACAACCATTTGGAGTCACTTCCACAAACTCGGATAACGAACATATGACGAAACCTGGGACTGAACCAGGCGTATATCACGAAATTAAAAGAGCTGAATTATAGATTTAGAAGAATTATTAAAATAAATATACCTATAGAAGCAGACTAGCACATTACCTATCGGGATTAAATTATCTGGAAGTCCCAGTTCCAAATATCTGCTGAGCATTCCTATCGTCGCTATGCTGTTAAACAGAAGAAATGTTGAAATAATTATTATTGCCATGTAGGTGCATCTGGAAATCATTTCGAAATTACACAACCTTACAATCAAACCTTCTTTCATTATTGTCGGTTCCTCTCGAATTCTGCATGTCGCCTCGCGCCTTATAAGCTTGATTAACAGCTTGAATTATTATGATGTTCAAAATCAGCATAATCGACCTAAGTATGACAATATTCTAGTGCCAAATTAATTGACTACCATGGGATGATAATTCGCCATATGAGAAATCCGAAAACGATGAAGTAAAGCTGATATACCCAGTTATTCGTCAGAAGATCACCATCGACTAAAACACCGCACTCATCTAATACCATCTCGAAAAATCCGGAAAACTAAAAGGCACGAAATGTGATTTCGACCAACGATCTTCTCGTAACAACAATATTTAAAATCACTTCAACTCCAATTTAGGTTACATTTGAAATTTGAAAGATGTGATAAAGTATGAATTTGGAACATGGAGCAATTTTCACTATAAATAAAAGAATTTTAGTTTACTGTTTACCTTATAGATAAAACTTATCGATGCAATGCCTATGACGACTTTCAATGATCCTTTCGGCGTACACCAAATTCTCCATTTGAATGGGTATTTGATCGCCAAAAATCGGTCGATCGTAATGGCAACGACGGTGTAAATGCTGCACAAATGAGAAATACTGTACATCGTAATCATGTAATTTGCCGTCCTCCAATATATTCGACATATTGTATTGTCGATGTAACCCTAAATTGTCTCCATATTTCAGACATCGCTTTAAAATTTCACCGAATGATAGCACCACGTCATTGGAATGTAAACTAATGAGCAGAATATCAATAACAGCAAATCAAATAGCGATAGGCCCGCAAGATACACGTTTAGCGTGAAGTATCTGAAATTGCTACTCGAGAAAAATATAGAAAACATAATAATCTCTTTCTGAAGTAATTGCATTACCGCAGAAAAAATTTCAATATCCTAATTTTTACCGAATCAAAATTATTTACCTCATCTGTTTGCTTGTGAAGATTATAATCGAAATAACAGCGAAAATAACTCCCAAAACGCATAAAAACGGCAAAATAAACAAATAGCAATAGAATTCATATGGGTCGAAATATTCAGAGGCTTGGAATACACAAATTGTTTCATTCGAATCGTCATAAGTTGTTTCGTTAATCTCTGCGATGAACGCCCCAAGCTCTCGAGTTCCATTTTCCATAACCATAATTAGATCGGCTAAATTGAACCCTCTAATAGCAAAGGGATTGCTTTGAATTTGAAAATAAGTGAAGAGCATTAATACTATTTATAATAGCATTGTTAAACTATACGAAACGTTCGAAATGCTAATTGAATTTTAAAACCGGAATTACAGATAATTGTTTATTTGGCTTCAAAACAATCATGAGAGGCACAGAGTAACTCGAGAATGTATTTCAAAAGCCTGATGTTTTTTTTTTTCAGTTTTTATTATCTGATGAACTCAATATTTAATTGCAAGTGAAAATAGAACGGCAATTTCAATACCTAGTTCTCAGGTCATTCCAAGCAATGCATGGAGCGGATGTTAAAAATTAATTCGCATGACTTCTTTTGGATGGCGTTTAAAAGATGTCATAGCCTCATAATCTAAGTTTGTCAAAATGAAACATGAATTTGTAGATACTTAAAATTTATTCAAAAATTACGTGAAAGAGAATAAATACATGACAGATGGTTTCTTATGATCTCCAATATGATCTTCCACCAGTGCTAACTTCATCCTTAACGTACGAAGTTGTTGCATAGGCATTGATTGATTTCGTTTTCTGTTTTTTCTTGAAGAAATTGAGCCACAATGAAACAGTTGTTCGATAAGGTCGAATGAAGTATATTGAAATTACTAAAAAAGACGAAGAAATATAAATTTGGAATAATTATATTTAAAATAACATATAGAATAAATTTTCATTCAAGAAAAAAGTCGATTTTTGTCATATAATTTGAGGGAGAGAAAATTAATTTAGAAAACAAAAATATTGGAGTTTGTCTCAATGAATATCGAGCATGAGTTTGACAAGAACGCGAAAAACAAAATATTTCCACGAGTAATCCTATGTGAGGCTATTATTGATCAATGTTTTCTTTATGAAGCTCATATTATGATTTATGGAATGTGTTTTTCTACATTTCTTCATGTTTCTTGATGGAGTTTTTTAATCTGATACTACCTGGCGAACAGACTGGAATAATCACTGCTATTCCGAAAGTTGCGTACTCCAAAACTGGGTGATTGAATACTCCTAAATATTTGTTCATAATTTTACCATAAAGTGACCATTATCGCATAAATTTACCTAATTGTCCTGATAAATAACACAAGACAGCTACTGTGAACAAAGCCGGGAGCATGGCTTGCAAAGTTAGAGCCTGAAGCTATTAATTTAGGGTTTTTTTTATTACATAGTATCGACCTTCAAAAGTTGATGATGCATTTTTCTCGTGCTGAACGACATTTTCGCAGCGACCTTTTCAAGTTCTCTCAGGATTTTGTGACGAAGAATCAAAATGACAGTATAGATGGGGAAAATCAAGAATGTCTGAAGATTTGCCATAAGCTGATTGCTGCTACACTTTATTACCATGTGGACTACGGCATAGATGACACCCCAACTCGTCATGACATTAATCGTTCCTGTCAACGTTTCATTCTCGACGTTGTATTGAGGAAATTGAACTATTATATTTCGTCTTACTATTGACGGATCTTCATAGGCAGAAAGCATAGCGAACTATAAATATCATTTGTTCATAACTTGCGCTAGGTAGAGTTTGAAAATATTTTCCGCCAGTTAAAAACTTACGATTTGAATAAAGGACGGAATATAGACCAACAAAATGACGACAAACAAACTATATCGCTTCGGCGTACTGCGAAATAAAATATAGAATCGATATGAGAATGATAGCAATAATGAATTCAATGAATGTTGATGGAAATGCATGATCATGTCATGTCTGTAAATTTCTTTCAGACGCAAAAACTATAATTCACTACCCAAAATAGCAGGACCATTCGCTGAAAATTGTGCATGGACCGCTGGATATAAAATATACAGCGTTTACTGCCGGTATTACTCTGAAAACTCGTCAAAATATTGAATAATTTCAGATTCATACCTTTGCATTACAAGAATATCGCAAATACAGGTAAAAAGATCACATAAAGCGAAATTCAATATCAGCACTGAATAACTTCGAATTGTATTGGGAGTTTTATGTAGACACAAATATACTGAAATTAGAATAATTTAAAAAAAAAAAAATTATGGAATAATAATAGTTTACCCAATAAGGAATTGAAGTGTATCCCTAGTACTCCCCAACTAATGTGCCAGGAAACGAATATGGCATGCACTAGATCGATCATTATTATTAATTAGAATATTTTAGAAAACGTTTCGAAATAGTTGTAATATCACAAAATGACACGGATCTTGTAAAATTAGGTACCTTTAGCGGCTTAACGTAGTAACCGTTTGTAGCTTACAACTTACCACATCCATTATCAACTCTGAATGTCATAATCCAAACAATAGAGATTCTGCGTTTATCATAATGCGTGATAGAATTAGCCATACGTTTTTTGTTTTTTTTTTTTAAATCGAAAATTGCAAAATCAATTGGAAAAATAAGCGTCTACCAAGTGATATTTAATATTTCATGTAGACAGACTATGACGAAGCACAACAAATAAAATCGAAAATGAAAGGTATTTATTATTATCGTCTGAAATTTATACGTCTAATGAATCTCCGTGGATAATAGTAAACTGAAGATCTAACATCCAAGTTCTATGGTTTATCAAAATTATCTTTAATGATATCACTCAAAAATTCACTGTTTTATTGAAATTTTCTCAATCAATTATATTTTGTAGCTTTGATTATTTTATTATTCATGCCACTTCACTCCCCCTTCTGTAGTCGTATTACCAATTTTCTGAGAAGTTATTTCGGCAGTCTTATTATATTTAAAGCAGTGTGAAATGGTCATCCTATAGGGTCGAATGAAATAAATCGAAATCAAAGGCGATGCGATTGGTATGATGCCAATAACGCTGAATATGGAATATTCTAAAGCAGGATGATTGTAAATTCCTAAATTGACACATAAATAATGGAAATTTGAAACATTTTACCAAATTGCCCTAATAAATAACAAATAACTCCAAATGAAAAACACGCTGGTAACATCGCTTGTACAGTAAGAGCCTAAGATAGTTTACTATTATAAATTTTAAAATTAAACCTCACCCTTAGCAACAACTTATGCATGACTCTGGTGCTGTTCGACATGGTAGAAGCTAACTTCCTGAGTTCTTTCTTGATTTTCATGCGAAGAATTAGTATAGTTATGTAAATTGGCGTTATGGGTACAGACTAGATTTATAAACCTTAAATAATAATAAAAAAAATCAATTCACCATGTTGACAATTAGATAAATAATCTCCCAACTTTCCAGCGTGTCAACCGTCCCAGTCAAGGTTTTATTTTCTATGTCATACTGCGGAAAGCGTATCTTCATGAAAGATTTCACCACTTCGGGATCTTCATAAGTGTCTAGAAAGAAAACCTGAAACGAAATTTATCGAAATATTACTCAAAGGCTCTCACTTACGCATTGTAATAAGGATGGAATGTAGATTAGCAGAATGATGATGATAAGTGAAGAACGCCTTGGAGCGTCGTGGAATAGAATATAATAGCGATAATAAAATGATAACAGCAGGGAATACAAAGAGTGGGCATGAAGATGCATCATGATGTTGTGCCTGAAAGCAGTTTTTGGACTTTGTTAATTTCATGCAATTCCATGAACTTCCTTACAGTTGAATTGTGTAAAATTGATGACATTTATCTTCTCATCATCCTCGCTTATTCTATGAATAGAACAACTTACGCTACGTAGCAAGTATATCCCCCGAAGAATTGGCATGGCCCACTTGACAGCAAATAAACTGCTCGAGTTGCTGGTATCACTCTGAAAATGCGTCACTATCCACGGAACTTCGAAAAAACGACATGCCGTTGCATCACGAATAAATCCGTCGCACAAGCTCCAAAATCACATATCGCAAAATTCAGAATCAATACTGAGTAGCTTCGAATGGTACTCGGAGTTTTGTATAGACACAGATGGACTAAAATTGACCTAGTTTTCTATTACAATTCATATTTTTAAAATGAAAAACTATTTATAATGAAATATTTTTAAAAAACCGGGCAAATTTTAAACTTACTCAACGCAATATTGAACAGAATGCCTAATGAGCTGGCTATCGAGTGCCAGATAACAAATACTAAATCAACGAAATCAACCATTCAGGAAGTTTTCAGAACACAAAATCAGACATTACGTTTGAAGAGATAGACATAGTAAATTCATTCATCTTTCAGAGCCAGTAATTTGTAATCTATTGTAGTGGAAGAGTGAAGATAATCCATTTTGAATACATTTACTCGACAATGAGAGTAGTTTTAGATGCTTTTACAAAATAAAATGAAATTGTTGACTTTAATGAGGGAAGTTCTTGTGCATTATTTGAAAATATGCTAATTCAAAGTTGAAAAAATCGTGAAAAGATTTCTAAAATAGAATAATGTTTATTAAATTAGAATTAAACTCATAGATTAAGATCAAAATTTCAATAATGCAGACGAGATCGAATTGATATGGCACTATCGTTGGGTAATATTTTTCCAATTAACGGATTTCGTAAATATTTTTTCAGATCTAAGAATTATCGACTTACGAAATAACACATAAAAATTAGCATACCCTTCACAAAATCCATGACCGATTTATTGACATATGAAACGAAAAAAATATTGTAGACATCGAAAAATAACGTCGATGAAACGTACAAAACGCATAGAGCATTTATGAGATCTGAATTTGAAAATTTTAATATTTTAAATAAAAGAAAAACCTTGATTAAAAATCTCCATCGCAGCGCAAAATATGAACATCACTCCATACGGCATTGTTGAGCAACTTAAAATTATTACCTAAAAAGTTAATATATCGAAAAAAAAAAAGTTGAAATTTATCAAATACCTGACAAATTGAATCTTTCAGCAAAGCAATTTCCATTCTACTGTTTGAACTTGAGAACATTTGTCGAAATTCACGAGCTACTTTTACGGAAACGTACGATAAATAAGTGAGAACTGTAATTTCATTTATAGAAATTTAGTTTTTGCATTTTACAAACTTGAAATTGTAATAATAATAAGGGAAATACAAATGATAAAGGCTAATCTCATGACCAATTGAAGATATTCTTCGCCATAACCGTATTTCTGCATGTTTATCGCTTTAGAGTAGTCGTAACTACAGGCATTTATTTCCTTTAGAGATTTGTAGCAGGTGTAATTCTGTGAAGTATATCTTTAGAAAATAATGTGACAGGTGATAGTTTAAAGGCATGATCTTTGATGAAACTGTAAAAGCCTGCATACCTGATAAGGTCGTAGAACATAATCATTACAAAATATGCCTGCTCCAATAGAATAGAAATAAAATGATGCTGCGAATGGAAAACATAGTGATCCAATAAATAGGGATTTTAAGAAAATAACGAGAGGTCGGATTGGATAATCGTGTTTGGTTGAACGTATAATAGCTTGTAGACGAGTTGCGAACGATATGCTAAATTTTACGTTTTCGTATAATTGTATAATTAGAAAGTTAGTAAACCACTAGGAATATAGTATTTTATATAGTAAATTAACATTTGAAAACAAAGTTTGAAATTTTACGTCAAAATTGCCATCGAACCGAAGAAGGATCCATCAAATATTTGCAGCTGTGTATGCGGATTTAGCTCCAAATATTCGAACAACCCTCGGGTTTTAATTAAAGGAAACGGTATGTAGAATGAAAGGCGCATTCCTAAAAATTTCACTTTCCTAAAGAACGAAATTTTATTTACCCTCCGTGAAAGAAAGGCACGATAGAGTAGCTAAAGTGAGAAATATTATGAAATACCATTTAGCGTTAGTGACTTGTTTAGGACACTTCAGATAAACAGATATGATGATAAGAGTACTGATAATGAGTGTAGCAATTCCAACTACTCGTATAAACGCGAAATAAATTGGAGTTTCGACTTTGAATTCGGGACAATCGATCATATTGCCTGCGGAATATTGGTTTTTTGAAGAATTAAATTTATGCAAAGAATTAACCATTAACCATAGAGTTGAGCAGGTGGAAATTATTATGATCAATATTTCACTGATAAGTAACGCATGACTTCATCAAACTTTCATTTACATAAGAAAAGTTAGCTAAATAAATTTATTACGCAACACATCATCTTCATTGCCTACTTTATTTTATTGAATTGTGAAATTTTTATTTTCTTATCTGGAAAAAATCATAAACTCAAACTATGGACTACTTATGTGTCCAATAAACTTAAAAAATGCAATAATGTTAAAGATCGCCGGAAGATTGCAAAATTGTTGTGCAGAGAATTGGGACGTAGTTGGTTGAATTGAATCCCCGAATTAATTGAAACAATTTCATAGTAAACATCGAATTCTGTTGCTATGAATGTGTAGACTTTTTCAGATAGCTTCAAATTACAGGCTCCAGATTCGCTAAAGTTCCTGATGTTAATGATTTTAACATGAAAATGGAACAGAAAGATCTGGATAACATATCATTATAAGAATTGCGGAGCATATGAATTTAGATGAGTAATTACTTCGGAATATAGTTCTGATAGGGGATACATTTATTTTGGATGTAGTTCGAATTCGTCATATTACGCAGGAAATTTATATCCTCGAAAGAAGAAAAGTAAATACTGATAAGGCAGAAGAAAACATGAATGCACTCAGAAAGTCGTATCGATTTTGTCTTGAACTTATCATCGCATTTTTCGAAGAGAAAAACGCTTAAAATTATTTTCAGTTCAAATCATGCAATTTTTATTAAGTATTTTTCAGAGAAATCGACAATGTTGGGAAATTTTCCCGTAGAACTCGTCGAAGAAATCCTGCTCTATTTGGGGATCGTCGATTTGATCGTCATACTTAAAACCAATAAACGACTTTATTCGATTACGCACAATGAAAAAAGCCCTCTGAGACATAAACTGGTCCAAAGAGATTTCAACCTCGATTTGTACTTTACGAAAGGATTTAATGAAGAATACGGAGATGATGAGTGCTCATGCCGGGTAGCTTTTAAAATACATTTTTTTTAAACATACGCAGTTTAATATTTTATTCTTCGGTAGAAAATTTGAATGCTAAAAAATAACCTCTCGAATTTATTTTCTCTTCAAAATTGCAGCATTAGAAACAATCCAATTTAAAAATAGAAAAATGAATACTTTTCATCAGTTTGGATATCCTTTCTGAAATTGAGACTATTTTATTTGCATATCATATAGTTCTCTTTATGAGCTTTATTATTTTTCAATTATACAAATAGCATGAAATATTCAGACAGTAGAAGAGATGAAATTATCAATAAACAGAACCATTCGTGGTGAAGAAATAAGTGCATATGCCTGCTATGAAATAGCTCTGATATTTTGGCGAAACAAAGTGTGCAGTTTATGTAGGAAAACTGGATATTATGCAGAGATTGATAAAAGCGATTTAAAATACCCACTCGGCATAATAACAAAGACGGATAGTCCTGAAATGAGTGGTATGTAAAATATTCTTTAACTTTTACTGCTGTATTTCTTTGTAAAGCATGCAAACGTCTTTTATCGCGACTTTTCCACTTTGATTCGTTTCTCTAAATGTAGTTTCGCATTTTCAATAGGGAGTAATGTCAATTTCTAAACATTTGTCATAATATTTCAAGTCCATTTAGCATATTTTAGGCTCAAGATATATTATCGTTAAACATGATTCTTTGGAAGAAGGCATCAATAACTTTGCGAACTTTATGTCACATTTGACAAACAACCACTTCATTTATGAATATAGGATTGTAAATATTGTTTAAATAATTAAGTTTATGCACGAAAATAGTTTTAGGAAATATATGGTGATGTGAAAAATTGGGAGACATTGGTGCCCTTTCTAGATGCTGACCTTCCGACTATCAAAAAACGTCCACTACTCAGGCTTGAATATCTGAACATCAATACAGATGAATTCTTTCAACAGAAGTTCTTTGATAGAGGTTTATTTATTCCTAAAGTTTGATTTCATTTCAGTATCATTCTCAGGGCCGCACGAAATTACGAGTTCGATTTCGATTTTCAAATTTTTGAATTTTTACATTTTAAAATTTACGCAGCCCTCAATTACTGTGCTTAATAATAGTGCAATTCAAAATAATGTTTTCCTTTAATTTAGGTTTGTCTACTATAGAGTTAGCTCTAGTAAATGAAAGAGAATACGGCGACTTATTGATATTCTATCACGATATATTAAAGAAGGTAAAATTGCATTTCATCGAAAAGGCAAATACAATTATTCTAGACCGAGAATGTTTTTATTTCTTGCACGAGGGTTCCTACCTATAATGAGAATTATTTGACATTCATGTTCGAGAATACAAGATCACTCACGATACATGGACCTATTGCGTTAAGTAATCATGCGATATCAAATTTAATGAAGGTAAATTTACACGAAGTTACTGATCCTAAAATTAGTCTCGACACATGAAAATAGTTTCTAAAGTGAGTAAACCAAAGCATAAAATTAAGAAAAGCTACCTATGATAAACGAATCGTCTTGATAGTGATACAAATTTAGAACTGCTACGAGCACCCACATCCGAAAGGTCGAAAAATCACATTCTTTGAATTCAGCGATATTTTTCTCGTTAATTATTTCATTGACATTCCGAAAAAAGACTACTATATAAAGGAGGATGAGTCTGAAGCTCATATGATAGATAAATTTGGAAATGAGTGGATCATTACGGATGAAAGAAGCTCGGACTACCCTGATAGTTGTCTCAAAATCGAGCAAATTGTGAGAGAGGAATGAATTCGTAACTTTGTCTGTGTTTTAGAAAATAATTTTATAATACTAATTAAATGTAATAAACTATTCTAAATATAATATTTTTACTTGTATATGTAGAGGCCGCAAGTGAAATTCCCGATGTGAAGATCGAGTCATGGAAGTATTTTTCTAGGACTCTGTAGGGCTAGACAGGATTATAGCAAAAACCGCATGAAAAACGGATCAGTGTAACCAAAGATATGAATTTCTGAAGATGACGATCCAAAAACTCCTTTTTGCGAGCGACTTTTCGTCAAGCGAAAAGCGTGCCCTGCCTTTACATGCAACAGAGCAGAGACTACTTCAAAGGAACGGCTTTGTAAAGACGTTTGTTCGAATTTCTCTGCTTGTTTCTGGAACATTCGGAAGTTTCTATGGGGTTTTAATCATTCCCAAAATGATAGGCCACGCCCATTCTACAATTTGAGTGCAAAAATCCACGAAATAAGTGCCAAATAGTTTTGCATTGCGTTATTTCAGCAAAAACTCAATTCGGAAAGCTTCTAGAATTTTTTGAAAATTTAGACGAAATTAACATCCTTGACTTTGACTTCAAAGGATGGGCGAAGCTTGCGCTTTCTAGTGATATGTATGCATCTCATTTGACTATACTTGATACAAAAAAGTTTCGAATAAATTAATGCAAAGGCGAACTTCTTTTCAAGAAAATGACATTTCAATTGCTTGCAAGTATTTTTAGCAATCGGCAGCACATGTCAAAATTATCAATAAAACGCCGTTATTACGCAAAAATCGTCACAGTTCGAGATAAGGCTTTATGGCGATACGTATAAGAGCACCTATAAACAATATTCTATTATTTTATCTTTTCAGTAGCTGCTTACTAATTTTCGGGTTAACTTAACGGAATAATGTTTTCATCATTTCGTCTAGTATTGTTGCAATTTTCTTTGGTCATCAAAATTCATGGTGGGCCAAATTGTGGTGTGAATGAGCTGACGGATGGCACGAGGTTGTTTTAGTTGTCTATGGAAAAGTTTAGTAACAATTTTAGATGCTACTTTTTGTCCGATAAAAAGATGGAATTCGACGCTGCGCGAGAGGTGTGCGTGAATCTGCAATATGAACTCGTCACAGTGACCGATATGTTCAACAATAACTTCCTAGTTTGTTAGTGCAAGGTTAAAATGAAATTTAAATTTTGAAAACGATCTTCAGCAAAAGCGTTGAATAAATACGACGATTTGGCTACGAGTATTTGGATTGGATACCAGCAAGTTGGAAGCACTTGGCAGTGGGCGGACGGAAGCTCTAATGGGTTCTATAATTGGGCTCCGGGTGAGTTTGGGAACTTACCATAATTATGTTCTAGGTTATCTTTGTAAATTTCATTCTTTATGATTATAATTTTTTCTGAAAATAACTTCTTGTAAATTATAGAAATTTTAGGACAACCGGCTCAACTAGGCGTGCCTGAAGCTGCAACAATCAGGCTCATCGATGGACGTTGGACGGCGACTGACAAGAACACGAGATATAATTTTATTTGTTCTCAACCGCTTGGTGGAGGTTTGCTAATGACATTCTTGAACATTCAAACGTATTATTTCAGGTCTCACTACTGGAGCGCCTCGAAGCATTCCAACTTCAACAATTATTCCAACTAAAGGAACAAGTCCGATAGCCATAACGACTGCTGTTGATGGATCAAGTACGACGACAGCAGAACCTGAAGGCAGCACCGTTTCATCAGGACCACCCCAATGCCTCAGTGGCTATACCTACTCGAATATTACCAGATTTTGCTACAGAGTCAACAATTTCCTCATCGAACCTTTGAATAACCTATGATTTCAGGGCGTTAGCACATCTCCAAACTATGAAACGATAGACCTGGCGAACAGCACCTGTATTGGGGACAGCCGAAACGTCAACGTGTATCTGGCATCGGTACATTCTTCTGCAGAGAACGATATTTGCTTGAGTGAGTTATTATTTATTTTGAAATGTGAAAATTCCATAAAAGCTCCTTCACATCTAAATGTCTTGAAAATGTGCTCCAATGATATGTATCTGTCATTAAATCTTCTTCCGTCATTCAAATTATCAGATGAAGGACAATGATATCTTCATTGGAGCACATTTCAAGGATTTGTATTAAATTTTTTTTAAAATTAAAGATTATGTGTTTTTCAGAGTATTTCGCTGGAGGATACTATGCATGGCTCGGTTTGCGGGGTAGCTCAGAAACATTGTTAATGAATTCTGATGGAACTCCTTTTGACTTTCACGGACCATGGGGGACTAACGACACTAACCCAGCACTCTGTACAAGTGGGGATTGCTGTGTTGTGGTAAATTTTTAGATTGATAGAATATGTATATTTTTTTCAAAAATCCAGATGAACACGAATCAGAACGGTGCGCTGAAAGGCAAATGGTATTTGGTCGAATGCAACATTCCAGAAGAAGAACAATTCTTATTTGTATATTTCTGTTGTAAATCAAGATCATTCTGATTTTATGAGTATTTGACTATTTTATATATTTATTAGAGCTTTGAAAATAAATAGCATAATCGTCTAATTTGATATTACTAAAGCAAAGATTAGTGCAGAAGTAACTGATAAGTTAGTTGCTGAACTGAAACTTTTTAGCATCATATCGAGTTAAAAATCGATAAGTTGTGTTTTCTTCGAACTTTTGCTGAATGACGTCTTATTCTAGTTTACTCATAATTATTTTTGTATTATTTATCCGATTTCAACATTCTCAGAGTTGTAATCCAGGAGATATAGTTGATAGCGATAATAGGTAGGAATATTTTCAAAACTTCACAGATTTACTCTTGATTTAGATGCTACTATTTCTCCGATCAAAAATTAAATTTTGACACTGCTCGTTCAGTGTGTTTTTCAATGGGTTATGATCTAGTCACAATAACGGACATGTTCAACAATAACTTCATCCTTAGTGAGTAAAAAATCCGATTAAAAATTTGAATCACTAGAACTTTAGCCAAAGCGCAGACGAAATATGACAATATCGGCGCTATGAGTTGGATTGGCTACACTCAGGCTGGAAGCTGGTGGCAGTGGATAGATGGAAGTCAGAGTCCTTTCACGAATTGGGCACCAGGCAAGACTTTTCCGTAACGAGCATGCACTTACGGTTGATTTTTCGAATTTTAATGAAATATTGTGAATTTTTAATCTGCATTAGTGTCGCTCTTGATTATGTTAAATTCAATTTTAAACTGAAATTTAAAATCTTTTCGAAAACATTTCAGGCGCACCTCAAAATCTGAACGTCCCAGAAGCAGCCGTCATTAAGCTGGTCGATGGTAAATGGGCGGCTGCTGACAAGCAAGCTATATTCAACTACGTTTGTTCCAAACCTTTAGAAAGGGGTTTGTCAAACTTTTCCCTATTTCTAGTTATCGAATAATAATTCAATTTATCACAAAAGAAAATAACGAAGTTTTTCATTTCTTATATTTTGCATCCTCTTCCAAGATTTGATGAAAATATTTTGCAATGAGCAAAAGTACAGGTGTAAAGTTAGGTCCAATCCCTGACATCAATTGCATGTTCATCGGGGACGCCCTATACCTTGGAGATCCATCAGCCGATACAACTATACAAGCAACATATACGAAAATAAGCTTTAAACATTTCAAATCCATATTCCAGCAAATAATTAAATATTTCTAGACTCCAATTTCATATTTATTTTTAGCAAAGGGACTTAATATCAAACGTAGCGGCACAATTGTTTAACGTTTCTGCTAACAGCACAAACAATTTTGGCAGTTTAAGCCAATTCTTTGGATATAGCGAAACAGGATCTTTTACTTTCTACGATGATACTAACCCATATTTCAACTATGATGATTTCCTAGAGGATTTGACTGCGAATAATTATTGGGATAGTGATACTAATGATATTAGTGCGGATGTTAACGGGTATGATTTATATATGATCAGCATTATTCAGAAATATCTAACTATATTTTGGATAATTTAGAACAATTGACAAATTGAATAACTTATTCGGCTGGAGTTCATCAATATCACTCAATTCGACATGCATAGTATTCTTTTCTGGAGCGTATTTTCAAATTTCCTAATTAACCTAAAATATCCGTAATTCAGGACGGATTTAACTGCAGTTAGTAAAATTTCCAACGGTATTTTCAAAACGCAAATTGGAGTCGGTATAGGCAGTAAGCGAACATTTTGAATGAACAAATTTCATGTGATCTTATCAGATACGGACTTCTCCAGTGTGATTCCAAATTCTATACAAATATCGAACAGTTTTACTGATGCCGACGTTGCAAAAGTTGTAAATGCAATACTTAGTGCGTTTTAATAAAAATCAAAAAGAATGCTGGAAGCATAGAACATGTTTGTATTTTCCCGAAAATCCCCCTTATGAAAGTATTTTATCATATTCATGCCATATTTTGTTAAAAGGTTGAACTTGATTGATTTTATTGTTGCTTATTTATACTTCATTTTACTGCTCTTGATTTATTATTTTGGCCATATTTCAAATATAATGGTCGTATTCTATGTCCATTTTAGTATTAATGAATTGTAAAATAAACAGTGCATAGTCTTTCACATGAATGCTTGTTGATTAGGAAGGTTTAACGATGAACTCATTGACATTGACACTGATAAGTTAGTAATGAAATTATTTCATCCTACTAGGGAGCTGGTCATTAAATCGACGCTTGCAGCTAATTGATTTCACTTCCATAACAATAAAACTTCAAATTTGCCACTTTGAACTATATTTAAAATGATATTTTATCAAAATTTGCTATTTCTCCCATTATTCGTACTCTTCCAAGTTCGAAGTTCTCTAGGATGTAAT
This sequence comes from Diploscapter coronatus, assembly GCA_964036155.1. Lineage (NCBI taxonomy): Eukaryota > Metazoa > Nematoda > Chromadorea > Rhabditida > Rhabditidae > Diploscapter > Diploscapter coronatus. The sequence continues at coordinate 15,046,415 of OZ038422.1, forward strand.
CCAGCAGATGTTACGGATGGCACAAGGTAAACATCACTTTTGGTGATTGAAATAAAATTGTGTACAATATTATGAAAGATAGAAAATAACAAATAAGATTTTAATATATCTTAGTAGTATTTAATAGTTTTCAGATGTTACTATCTCTCCGATCAAAGATTAAGTTGGGACGCAGCTCGGTCGACATGTCTTTCAATGGGTTATGATCTAGTCACAATAACGGACATGTTCAACAATAACTTCATCCTTAGTGAGTAAAAACCCGATTAAAAATTTCAAGCATAAAAACTTTAGCCAAAGCGCAGACGAAATATGACAATATCGGCGCTATGATTTGGATCGGCTACACTCAGGCTGGAAGCTGGTGGCAGTGGATAGATGGAAGTCAGAGTCCTTTCACGAATTGGGCACCAGGCAAGACTTTTCCGTGACGAGCATGCACTTACGGTTGATTTTTCGAATTTTAATGAAATATTGTGAATTTTTAATCTGCATTAGTGTCGCTCTTGATTATGTTGAATTCAAATTGAAACTGAAATTTTAAAACTTTTCTGCAATATTTCAGGCGAACCTCAAAATCTGAACGTCCCAGAAGCAGCCGTCATTAAACTGGTCGATGGTAAATGGGCGGCTGCTGACAAGCAGACCTACTTTAAATTCATTTGTTCAAATTCTCTGGGCGGTTAGAAATGCTCAATTTTATCCTCTAATAGACAATAATTTAGGATACAGTACAATGACTCAAATCCCAACAGCTTCACCAACAATGTCTTCAATGTTTACTCTATCATCCTCGACAACGACTAATGTTCAAGAGACTGCAACTTCTTCACCAATATCAACATCTCAAAATTCTATGACTCCACCGACTTCAGCAGTCACAAGTTCAATAGGATCCACTACCGGAGAGGGTTCTTCGACAACTTATACTTCGTGAAAGGCATCAGAGATGTTAGCGGCCGTACTGCATAAAATTCTCATATCTCTCATCCTATGATGAAATATGGCAAGAAGAAACCTTGTTGAAATAATTAACAAATAAATCTTTATATACAGTTCAGTTACCAACACCCATAAAGGCACTCAAGAATGATCCAAGTGCTTTGATATTTAAATATTTAATAACATGTTTTCCACGTTGGTATTCAGAGTACAATTTCAGACGCATGCCATGATTCAAGAGAAAGATTAAAATTCAATAATCATCAAAGTTTTTATTTTATATGAAAGCTTACATCTCAATTTCAATTTCAAATCTCACGTCAAGTAATTTCGACTGCATTTCACCGGCATTTTGTCGGACTATTTCGTGCTAAGTAAAAGATAAACAGTGATCTCAAATTTAAAATTTGATCGTCTCATGATAAGTGTGAAACCTAAAAAATGTATAAAACAAAATTCTCGTCACGAAGATTCTTCAATCGTTTCACATTGAGTTTCGTTTGATGTTGAGGTTGGGACTGTGTGAATCTTGACATGGTCTTTCATGATCTTCTTTGACACAAATAGAAACCCAATGCAGCCAAGGATTTGAGCGACTGAAATAATTAGATTAGATATCCTTTTTTAATTTTTAAAAGAGGTGAGATGAAATAACAATGAATAAAGTTATTTTAAAAAAATCATCATAGTCTGCTTACTTCCAAGCATAGCCACCCAGGTATCAATCGTGATGGAAGATGAGAGGAAAAATGCGATACATGAGCCCATTGACTGCAATTATTACAGATTATTATTAATTTTGATTTTTTATAACAAAAAACTTGATAAATCTTCGACGCGGAAAACGTCTGCAGTTTCTTCTCTGGACAGACGAATGTGCAGACGATAATTCGCATCACGTTGAGTGATGCATCGGACATCCCCAGGAGTAAACCTATTATCAGGCAAACTGGGGTTCTAAAATGACAGTATAATCATTTTGAAGAAATATATTTGACTAATTATTTGCATGCGCAAGAAAGGTCAAAATTTATTCTTAAAAAATATAAACTATCTAACGATGGCTCAATCAGTCGCGATGAATCTGGATTTGGTCGAACAGTACTCAAATTTGGTATCGAGAGCCAAACCAGTAAATAAAGCGTTAGTGCTGCAAAATAGTACAAATTTGAAAAATCACAGAGTTGAAGCAAACCTATCACGATTTGAATTATCATCGTTGGTGCTAATCCAAATAGAGGCCATCGTTTTGAGCATATTGTGATGAAAACACCCACTGAAATGAATTTATCTCTTTTCAAGTCTGATGAAATAAGGACAAACTAAATAATGATCCCAATCCAACCATGATCATGTAATAACCGTATAAATTAGGATTCGAAGATAGCACTTTAGTGAAGCTAAATGTCGTAGGGAATGCAGAATTCCAGAATGAAACCTCAAATTTGATTTAATTTAAAAAGTTTTTTTTCCTGAACCTGTAGACCGAAAGCCACGAAAAAACTTGTCAAGATAAAGACTTTAGGCTCGCATATCACATCAAAAATCAATTCTGAAACTCAGTTTTTATCTGTGATAATTCTCATTTATTTTTCCAAATTTTATCATTTTATCAAAGACGTTGACTAATATAGCATGGACTAAAATGATCAGTTGTTCGTATGAAATTATATATTTTGAAGAAATGATTAATTGCTATGATGCGTTCACAATGCTACGCGATGAAAAATCTTCGGTCAAAATCAAATGTTTTTTCTCGATGATTTTGAAATTGATATGATTTTATTTATGTTTTTGTTACCAGGAAAAATTATAACTTACTAAATTGCCTATTCAGTGTAGGGGTTTCGATTTTTTCGCTTTGCACTAAACTGTTGTACTGTCTGAAAAGTTCTATGTGGTCCAATATTATCAAACCGTCACTTCTACTTTCTTGGAAGAAGCGCATAAACTATTGCAGCAAGCAAAACAACACCCAGGCAGAATCCGTATATTACTCGAATTTCGGTATTCGAATAGGATCTAAAGTAAAATATCTTTTAAACTATCCAAAGTTGTTTTTTAATAAATTTGTTAATCACAAACTCTGACCTATATTCTTTCTTGCCTACTTTGTCATCTGTTGAAAGCATATTTTCCGAAGAATTCAAAAGAAGAGATTTGGAAGAAATCTCAGAGGCATTGAATGCGCTTATTTGATGGCTGTTTTTGTTTATCGGAGTCATTGTGAAAATACCCAATAGAACGAGTCCCTCCAATGTTATGCTAATATTGCTTATTGAGCCTGAAAAGATCATTCTACGATATGTTGAAAGCTGGTGAGAAATTACCCACTAAGGAAGAATTTCGCGTGATAGTCCTTCTATTCGAATGCTCTACCAGATAAAGTCCCTGTCCGGCGTAATAAACTGAAAGAATTAACATTTGTCTCCGGTAATTGTAAGGCAAAATTTACGTCCAAAACCCGCTCCAGCCAGAGCCTGTGCAACATAATAATACGCGCCGTTCAGAATGAAAAATCCTGCCAGATAAATTATGAATGTTGTAGTGCCTCCTACTAGCGACCTGAATCTTTTATATTGCTCTTAGAGCAGTTGAAGGTTTACCAATGAGATCCAATCTTGTAACTTACAAGCGGTGCCATTAAATTCGAGAGCATATACGTTCCATACATTATGCTTTGTCTAAATAACTTCATCTTCGTGATTACACATTTTGGCCATATTATTTTGCGATCTCAGAAATAACGTGAAATATGATAAAACTCATCTTAGAGGTCTTTTTTCTCAAAATAATCACATTTTATGATATCGTAAGGGTTCCGGATCGACAATGAATTTGATACCCATAATATCCAGAGTGAGCATTGAACGATGGATCTCTTGTGCTGACAGAATGCAGAACGCTTTCAACCACGAATGACTGCATGTTGAAGGCACCGGACACAAGCAGAGTGCCAATCGCCAGAATCAATATCGAGAACAGCTCATGCTTGGAGGCTGATATCGATGGCATTACCTAAGCGAACACGAAAACATGAGGTACATAAAATCAATACGAATCTACAACTAGTTAGTATTGTTTTCACGATACTACATATAAATAATCTAGCAAATAATAACGATAATCATGAAAGAAGAACGGAAGAGAGAATCTGGAGAAGCCCTTATAAAATATTTTTCATGAATTTGAAAAGTTATCCTAATATAAAATCAATAGATCATTTCAAAATATCAAAGTAAATGTAGGGAGAAATATAATACATACATTTCGCTCTATAATATCCCACCACCCCACAGTTCTCTCATGCTTAAATTTATAATCGGTCAAAGAATTAAAAATTGTAACGAAAATTAATTTTGTCTGGAATGATGACTGCCAGTGGTATTGATTAGAAGAATTAAACAATTGTACCAATCAAGCGAAGTCACACCGGTACATATTTTGCCCCATATTGATTTGTTTCGCAAACGATGTCATTCGAATCGTCTGGTTCGTTCTTCGATTTCCCTTGTTCGACGTCGTTTATCACAGGGTTGTCGAAATGCAATTCATCATCAATTTCATAGGGAATTTGTAAAAGGTGAAATGACGAGGCCTATCTTTTCAATCACTCTTTCTTCATACGTTCGCTACTTCCCCTATCCCTAACTGTTGATATCGTCATATCGTCGTCTCATCATCTCTTCATTTATGAATTGTTAATTGTATAAGATGAGCAATAGATTCACCCGAAATTGATGGCTTCTTAGGATGTGAAAAATATAGATGACCAATTGTCAGATGTATTTCCAAATAAATAAATAAAAAAACGAATTATATCAACTAAGCAAAACGATAAACATGTTCAGCTCCGAGTGCATTTCAGTTTCAGTATCAAAACTGTGTTTTCTCCTTATTCTCTTTCCACTTAATTTCAGTTCAGATATTCTCAGCCAACGGGTTGTCAGTCGCGTTCCGTTTATTTTGCTAATCTTGTACTCGTGAAAAGATAGTCGGAACTAGCGAAACTTCCATCATTTGACATAAAACTTAAAATAAATAACATTATTTTAGTAGTCACCAAGTTCAACCCCTCCCCAACTCTTCTGAACCTTGTCTTGATATCGTCCGAAGTCACTGTGAGGTAACGGAGAATAACGGACCTCTTGTACTCCAAAACAGTGAACCATACCAACCACATCTCGTGTTCGTTACAACTCTTTCAAATTTGCAGAGCCACAAAGAATTTTAATCACTATCTGAGTTAGAGCGACTAATCATGCTGGACAAATTTAGACAATTTAAATAGTCATGTACTACGGCTGCGAAGATAAGGGAAAATGATTATTTGCTGGATGCAAAGCTAATGCATAATACATGGATAGCATACTCAGAAGATACCACATGCAAATCGAATCTAATAGTACTTTGAAATGCGTATGAATCACACGTTATGCCCAAATATAAATTCATTAAAGACACCATATTTGTGGTATTCATCTGGCAAAATTTCCACAAATCTGAATAAATTTTGGCAGGCGGTTACCACGAATATGAAACTTTCCTAAAATCTAGTTAATTAGAAAATAAAGTAATCGAATAGACGAATATCACGAAATGTATTGTCGGAAGTACTAGCGAAAATAAGCGTGCATTTGACGGGATTAATGAAACAGAGCAAAGAAAATGACGATTGATAGATCCACACACACACACACAGCTGGCCAGTTGTTAACGAGGTGTGCGAAGACGCGAATGAGTTTTGATTCGATGGCCATTTTCACTTAAGACTGACAACACATTTGTTCATTATTACACAAGTAGAACTATACAAAAAATGCATATGATCAGATTGCTAATTTGTTCTTTTGGAACTTAAAGTAAAAAAAAAAAACGATTCTTTAAATAATCATTTCCCTCTATATTGAAGATCGTTAAGCTCCAAAAGCCAAACACTAATTCCTGGTTTTGAGAATCACGTTGACATAATCTGGATGGACAATCGTAGCTCCATGCAGCTTCAGCTCGTCCTGAAATCGACGACAAATAAAATTGAAAAAAAGTAAATAAATTTGCAAACCCCTGTATTTGGCCCTTCAACAATGTCGTACTTTCTCAAAATATGACACAGAGCTACTTTCTCTTCAATGTAAGCCAGACGCATTCCGATGCAAATCCTTGGACCCAGTCCCCAAGGAAGATAGGCTCCAGGTGGATGAGGGATACCGTTTAGCCATCTAAAAAATGTCAATGATAAAGTGTTGCTGAAAAGTTAAAAAATTCACCGTTCCGGCACAAATTTATCAGCATCTGGTCCCCATATATCCTTATCATAGTGGATGGTCCATGTATCGCAGAGGACGAACTCGCCCTTTTCGACTTTGAGATCGTCAGCAACTGTCGAATTCATGCATTCGCGCATGTTGACGCTAGAAATGAGAGATTTTCAACCAATTAAAAATCGGATCATTGACAATATTATGTCATAAAAATATTTTTTGCTGAATTACTGTCAAATTTTTATAAATAGAAAGATGTCCCACTTGGCAGCCAACGGATACATCCTGAGCGTCTCCTTGAACACGGCTTCTAAATATTTCAATCTTCCCAGCGCTTCGTAGGATATCATCTAAATTTGGTTCGTACTGAAAGAAGTGTACAAATAGTTTACCGTATCAGTGCACTCCCTATCGATTTCTTCTTGAAGCTTCTTCATTTTATCTGGATTCCTAGCCAGAAGAAACGCAGTGTATCCCAGAGCGTTAGCTGTGGTGTCATATCCAGCGAGTAGGAAGAGCATGAGCTGGATCTTGATCTCATCCGAGGTCATACTTTTCGAAACCTTGAGTTGAAAAAAAAAGTTATTTTAGAAAAAAAAAACAAAATTCTTACAGAAACGTTGTTTCTGGAAAACTCGCCAATTTCGTCCTGAATCTCGTCGACCTCCGCATCCAGGAACATGTCGATGAAATCAGATGGATCTCCTTTTTCGATACCACGTCGTTCATCTTCTTTCTGGAAAATTCCAAGTGAGAATCTTTGAAGTATTCACAGAGTCTCAATGCGAAGACAACCTGGTGATATCTTTTCTTCGGAGCTCAACTTTTTTTTAAAGATTTGTTTAAAAATTAAAAGTATTTAAATTTCAAAACCCACCCTCTGCTTGACTCGTTCATCAACTGCTCTTCCAATTTGCTTGATGAAGCTCACAAACATGCCTACTCTTGATTTTGGAATCAACGCGCTTGCGAAGAGCGCGATACGAGCCACAACTGTTGGAATGAAGGAACAATATCCTAGCATTGATAGCGTGGAATCGAAGTCGTCATTAAAAAACTGAAACATAAATCGCTCGTGGATTAAATGTGCTTTCTCACTTTCTTTGCCATTTCAACAAACGTGTTGTTGAACATCCTCGATTCAGTCTGACTCATCGACACTCTACATATGATGTCCATAGTATATTCGTTGAAGTAGTCACGAATGTTGATTTCCTTGTCTGCGACTTTGTCGAGTAACTTGACCATTTCAAGTGCTGAATCTTGTACTGTTTCGTGAATCTACAACGATAATTTTCCGAATTTTAATTGCTGCATTCAAAATAAGAGCGAGCTCAGCATTGAGCACTTTATCAACGTACCTTCTTCAGGTTCGCATTTGTGAAAGCGGGTGTTGCTAGCATCCGCAACCTTTTCCACCTGGCGCCTCTGGCGAAAGACATGTGGATGCTCTTCGAAGTGTCGGGATTCCCAACAAATGGGTTCACATGACGACCATGGAAATTCTCGAACTGCCTCACGAAGACCTCGTTGATTATGCTCAGATCGGAAGTGACCAGAAACTTGTAAAGTCCCTGGTAGATTCCGTATGTCTTGCCATATTTCTGGAAGGGCAATTTTTTGAGTTGATAAGAATGAAATTACTTTCGTATAATCTGGTAATTTCATCGTGAAAGGATCGCTGCTGAAGAATTGGTAGAAGTGCCCAGTGAAGAAGTGCTTCCCTTCAACTTCTGGAATGTTGCGACGTTTCCAATAGCTCATGTGCCAATGGTAGTAGGAAAGAACGCCTATGACGAAAGTTGACAGAACCGCGATGAGTAGAAGCATATTTCTCTGAAAAAACTGTTTGATCGACTTTGGAGAGTTTCAAATTCATGGCAAAAATGAGACAAACTCTCTTTTATATTTGTTCTCCCATGATGCAAAAGTAACCGATCATTGTTATACTCTAATAGAAACCAATCAGTTTTGCATCACTTTGTAGTTTGAAATGGACAACGTTGCGAATTTGCTTGCGATAAGAAGAATTGATGTTTGGCATTGCGATCATTTCTAAACACGCTGACTTTCATCGTTATGCAAGAATAAAAATATCGCAAAGATGAAAGTTCTTTATTCGAAAATTTTCGAAATTATTTTGCTTGTGGACAATTAATTTATTCTTGGCATTTATCAATAATAACATAATAATGGATCTAATTTCTAGTCTTGAGAATCACGTTGATATTGCGTGGCTGACTTATCAGCGCTCCGTGAAGATCCAGCTTTTCCTAAACGTATTTCATTATAAAGTTACATATAAAATCGAACAAACTCCTGTATTTGGTCCTTCGACGATATCATATTTGCGCAGTATGTAGCACAGCGCCGTTTTGATTTCAACGTATGCAAGTCTCATTCCGATGCAGATGCGAGGCCCAGCGCCGAAAGGAAGATACGCGCCAGTCGGATGTGGGACACCTTTCAGCCATCTAAAGTATGAAAACTATTTTTGGTAAGCCATTTCCAAATTACCTCTCTGGTACGAATTCATTCACATCTTCCCCCCAGATGTCCTTGTCAAAATGCAAGCTCCACGTATCCGCCATGACGCATTCGCCTTCTTCAATTCTCAAATCTCCTACTGTTGTAGACTTCATGCAGAGGCGTGCATTGACGCTGAATTGAAGTTTATCGAGTTAGATGAGAATATACGACCTAATAAGAAATCATGAAGAAATAAAAAAACATAATTGAGTTTTATCACTCAACAAACTTATATTTTTATTTGCCTACCCAGCAGCCAATGGATATATTCTTAATGTTTCTTTCAGGACCGCGTCAAGATACTTCAATTTTCCCAAGGTGTCGAATTGTATCGTAGAATCAACACACTCCTGATCAATTTCTTCTTGCAACTTCTTCATTTTATCGGGGTTTTTGGCAAGGACGTAGGTAACATAGCCCATAGTGTTCGCTGTGGTATCTAAATCATAGGTATTTCAGAATTTGAATATCGCAAATCACAACGAGGAAACTTGACAATATTAAGATTCATTTCAAGCTTCTAGGTTGTGAGATTTCAGGGTTACCGAATCCAGCCAACAGGAACAGGAAGAGTTGCATCTTGACTTCAACTGGTGACAAGGTTTTGGAGACCTAAAATGTATGTTCTAAATTATGAAAATTTGCATCCCATGAGGTTTAGGCTTCGGGAAAAAGAAAACCATGAATAGTTTTCATTTCTAAAAGATTTTATTATAATTACCGTGGTATTGCTTCTTGAAAATTCGCCAGTTTCATCCGGTATCTCATCTACTCTAGCATCCAGAAACATATCGATGAAGTCTGCTGGATCCTCCTTTTCAATTCCACGCTTTTTATCTTCTTCCTAAAATAGTTGTTTTTGTTGTTATTTTATGAATTTATGATTTACCCTCTGTTTGACTCGTTCGTTTATTGCCTTGTCTATTATATTGAGCATTTTCAAAAATACGGAGACGCTCGAATCTGGTATGAAGATACTTGCGAAGAAGACGATTCGCAGAAAAATTGACGGTATGAAGGAGCAATAGGCCAACATTGAGAGCGTTGATGAAAAGTCGAAATTGATCAACTAGAATGGGAAAGATAAGTTTGAGTTCGTTTATTTTCATTCCGTAAACATATTTACGAAACATGGTGGCTTCTACATTATATACTTTTTGAAAAGAAAAATTCGGGTGAAACAGGCCGTCTTCACCTGTTTCCCCGGTTCAGATACATAATGTTATTTTTCGGTTTTGGATTAGAAGCATTCAAATCGAAAAATCAAACACCTTTCTCGCCATTCCTTGGTAAGGGTTTTTGAACATCATTGATTTCGTCTGCCCCATCGCAACTCTGCTTATAATATCCATCGTGTATTCTGTATAATATCTGAAGTGTTCTATTTCAACTTTAAGACTTGAGATCTCTATTACTGTCGAATATCAATTTCCTTGTCTGCGACATCCTCCAAGAATCTCATCATCTCCAGAGCAGAGTCTTCGATGATGTTGTGGATCTGAAGTAAAATTTGAAAACGATTTTGAATAAATGAAGAGACAATGAAGAGGATTGTGTAGGAAAGGTGTGAGAGATAGCTAAATTTCTAATTACCTTCTTTAGGTTAGCACTTGTGAATGCGGGAGAAGCTAGGGCACGAAGACGCTTCCATCTAGCGCCTCTAGACAAAAATAACTGAGTCATCTGCTCGGTGTCAGGGTTTCCTGTGATCGGATCCGATGCTCGACTGTGGAACTTGTCGAACTGCCTCACGAAGACCTCGTTGATTATGCTCAGATCGGAAGTGACCAGAAACTTGTAAAGCCCCTGGTAGATTCCGTATGTCTTGCCATATTTCTGGAAGGGCAATTTTTTGAGTTGATAAGAATGAAATTACTTTCGTATAATCTGGTAATTTCATTGAGAAAGGATGCTCGCTGAAGTACTGGTAGAAATGGCCAGTGAAAAAGCTCTTCCCTTCTTCAACTTCCGGTATGTTGCGACGTTTCCAATAGGTCATGTGCCAGTAATAATAGGAGATCACTCCAATGACGCTTGTAGTTAGAATTCCGAGTAGAACAAACATTTTAATTCAATATTTAAAAACAAATATTGAAACTAGAAAATAGCGATTAATTTCCAATAGAAATTGTGAAAACAGTTGGTGTGTTTTATATCTTCAATGCATGATGCAAAGGTGTTTGCGTTTTGCACTACTTTGAGAGAATCGATCATTTCGTTTTCAAACAAACAAGAGATTGGTAACGTTGCGTTAGAGACTTGCGATAGTGAAACACACAACCCCAGCACTTGAATTAGATCATAAACCGCGTTTGTCTTGATAATTTTCTAATCGAGCAAAACCTTATCACAAAAAATGCGAAGAAGGCAATTTTGAGAGCAAATTGTTTCTATGGAATTAAATATTAATTTGGCTAGCAAAACCAAAGAAATTAGTTTATTGTGGACATAAAATCTATATTTTACATAACATTCGCAAAAATAACGAAAATAATATTTCTAATTCCTAGTCTTGAGAATAACTTTGACATGAGTCGGGTGTACGAGTGCTGTACCACGAAGATTCAGTTCCTCCTAAATGGTATTCACATCAAATCATCGTCAGAAAAGTCTCTTACTCCAGTATTTGGCCCTTCAGCAATGTCGTACTTTCTCAAAATATGACACAGCGCGACCTTCTCTTCTATGTATGCCAGACGCATTCCGATGCACATACGAGGTCCAGCGCCGAATGGGAGATACGCTCCTTGTGGGTGAGGGATTTTGTTCAGCCATCTAAGGTGTGAAAATTATCTTTTACTCGCTTGGCTCAAGTAAACCTCTCTGGGACAAATTCGTTCGCGTCTGGCCCCCACAGATTTTTGTCGTGATGCAGAGTCCAGGTGTCTGTCATCACAGATTCGCCCTTTTCAATTCTTAGACCGGCCGCAGTGGTCGTTCTTGTGCATTCTCGTGCATTTGCGCTAAATTGTCAAATTTATCCCAAACCAAATTAGTTCCCTTTAATTTTTGAAAGTAATTTATACCTTGCGGCCAGCGGATACACTCTCAATGTCTCTTTGAACACTGCTTCCAGATACTTCAATCTTCCAAGAGTATCATAGTCAATGGACTAAAGTTGAAAATTCACTTTTCAAGAAAGCGCAATTCAACTCACAGCTCCAGTGCATTCCCTATCAACTTCCTCTTGAAGTTTCTTCATTTTAGCTGGATTCTTTGCTAGTAAGAAAGACGTGTATCCCAATGTGTTCGCTAAAAATGAAATACGAATGATTTTGTCCCTCTATCGTACGTATTTATCCTACTCTTCCAAAGAAGGAAAATTTGGAAAACTGAGATAAAAACGGCACGAACCAGTCGTATCGAAACCAGCGAGCAAAAACAACATTAGCTGCACCTTGACTTCGTCGATCGTCATGCTTTTGGAGATCTAAAATTATCACATTCATTGAATTCTTTGAAAATGATCAAACCGAAACGTTGGCTCTAGAATACTCTTCACCACCTTCGTCAGGAAGTTCATCAACCTTCGCGTCCAAGAACATGTCGATGAAATCTGATGGCTCCCCCTTCTCGATGCCTCTTTTCTCGTCATCTTCCTGAAATTATCATTAGAAGTTCGGAAGTTTTCCTCCTCTCGAGTTTACCCTCTGTTTGATTCGAGCTTCGACAGCCTTTCCAATTTTGTCGGTGAGTTTCAGGAAAATGTCGACTTCCGAATTCGGAATCATCGCACCGATCATAAAAGAGAGCTTGATGAGGAATGAAGGAATCAGTCCGCAATAAGCCATCATCGGGAAAAACGAGGTGTAGTCGACGTCGAAGAACTAAAAAATAATTCCTTTAAGAAATTAAAATGCTATTGCTGCCTTCTTCGACATCTCGACGTAAGGATTCTTGAACATATTCGACCCATTCTGACCCATCGACACTCGGCATATTATGTCCATCGTAAACTCGTTGAAGTAGTCACGAATGTTGATTTCCTTGTCTGCAACATCGTCGAGGAATTTCATCATTTCAAGAGCCGAGTCCTCGACAGTTTCATGAATCTGAATCGTCGAGGGTAACTCATTGGTTTTACAAAGTTTGTAAAATATTTCATTTAGAATGTAAAAATAGCGATTTCCCCATAACCCTACCTTCTTGAGGTTAGCATTCGTGAATGCTGGAGACGCCAAAGCCCGAAGACGCTTCCATCTAGCGCCCCTTGCAAAGAACATGTGGACCATCTTTTCCTTTTCCGGATCACCGACGAACGGATTCACTTGCCTGCCGTGGAAGTTCTCGAACTGCTTCACGAACACTTCGTTGATGATGTCAAGGTCATTTGTTACGATGATTTTATTCAGCCCTTGGTAGATGCCATATGTTTTGCCATATTTCTGTAAGTAGTGATGATCATTTTAGTTGATATCTTTTTCATGAGACGTTATTTGAATACACAAATATCTATTGAATCGAAGGGAAACGATCGTTCTATCACTCGAGAAACGTTTTCTTACATAGTCATGAATTATGATTTTTATGCGAGAGATCTACCTTCGTGAAATCTCCAAGTTTTCGCGTGAACGTTTTCTCTTCATCAGAGAAGAAGAGATGATAGTGCCCAGTGAAGAGGCTTTTTCCTTCGACCTCGATGATGTTTCGTCGCTTCCAGTAGCTCATTTGCCAGTAGAAATAGGAAATCACTCCAACTACACTTGTAGTTAGAATTCCGAGTAGAACAAACATTTTAATTCAATATTTAAAAACAAATATTGAAAATAGAAAATAGAAAATAGCGATTAATTTCCAATAGAAATTGTGAAAGAAGTTGGTGTTTTATATCTTCAATGCATGATGCAAAAGCGTTTGCTCTTTGCACTATACTTCTCGTTAGAGAATCGATCAATTTCACATCAGTTTGTTGTCTAAGGACCAAAACTCCGCCCTTTTCCACTTGCGATAGGGAAAACACGCGGCTTGGCATTTGGGAATCATGAAATAGAGATAGAAAACTAAACTTTAGTCTTTAACAATGATGCAAAGCGTGAGTGCAGAGCAAGGTACGTTTTGAGAATTGTTAGCACTCGAATTTCCCGTCCTTATCCATTTTAGACACAAAGTTAGTCTTCAGCTGAAATTTGATAGGACGAAAGATTAATAATATTATAATATTTGTTTATGAATAAGGAAATTTAGAAAAAAAAAATCGAAATAAGCATTTCGTCAGTATCAGTTTGGTAGAAATTCACTTTTCAGATTAATACCACCATCGCCAGTGTATTTTAGATTTCTCCTGATCTTATGGCGGCCATTTCATCTGAAAATTTTTAATCGGAATATTCTTTACAATTTTTCCAATGTCAAACTTGTCCTTGCTGCAAATTTTCAATTTCATTAATTTATTCAGTTAGTTCGTGCTCATGACTCACCCCTCATCGCCTGAGGGTGAATCGCTTCAACTGTGGTCACATCTCTTCTTCCACCTCATTGTCATATTTGTCTCCCTGAAACTCAGCCGTTTCTATTGACGATTTGCATGAGTCATCTGAATTTATCTATGCCTTTGAACGAAAGTTTATTCATGAATCATCTTTCGGTAGGAGATTATTTGTTCATTTGCGTTGCAAAAATGTTTTATCATCTCTAATTTAATCATTATTATTCCACCATTTCGTTTTTTCATAGAATCTTTTCTTCAAACTTTCAATAAACCATCGACATTACTTGAAATTTATTTGTTGAACTGCTTCTCCAGAAATTTATGACGTTATTTTCTGGGAACCTGTGGAACAGTTTTTTTTCAAAAATTTTGTTGCGGACACCATTTTTTGCATAAATTTGTGGTTGAGCGACATTTCTTTCAGCTTTATAGTTGTGGCAGTTTTTTTTTTGCAAATTTTTGGTTGTGGGACTAACCTTTTTCTAGAACTGTCTATACCATTTTGTCGGATTGAGTGAGGTAAAATGGTTTGTAAAAGAGGTTGGCTGGCGGAAACCTTGACCCTCCCTGGCAAAAGGGGGAAATATGCAGAGAAATGCATAGGGCTGGGGGCCAAGTTGTCCGATTCGGCAGAGGTGACAGAATATATTGAGGACGATAAATGAAGGCAGAATGGATAGATTGGAGAATTAGAGAAGGGATGACGAGAGGGAATGCGAGATTATGGAGATAAGCCGGAGATAAAGACAGGAATAAAAGACACATTACCGACAGCCACCTTGCATTTTTATTGTTTCGTAGAAAATGAGACATCCATTATTTTTTTATTTTGGAGATATGAGTTCTTTTAATTTCTCGAAGAAAATGTACCATGACCACCTTGCCTACAGCAAGCCTATTTTATGGCTGCAAAAAAATTGAAATTTTATCAAAAGTAGAAGATTTTTAAGCATAGATTTGAGCATTTCATAGTTTGAACCCAAAGTTTCATTCATCAATTTTGATGTCTGATTATTAGCACCCAAATCAACTTAATGCTGGAGTCAAGTGTTTGAAGGCTTTCGTCGCGCCTCAAAATGACTGCTAATAAGAGAAGAGGTGGAAAGAAAGTGCGAGTAGCGGTTACCCTTTGTGATTTTGTCTTTGCCTTTGCATCTTAGAAACCTTTACCTATCTTCTAGTTCTTTAACCTTTTCTGCTTCTCGAAATCTCTCCCACAAACCTCTATCCCTCACTCTTTGCTTGACCTCTGTTATTTTCTCTTCGTCTCCTTCACAACAAGGTCGCCCCTTCCTCTGCATGTCTGGCCCCGTATCCAATCTACCTGTGAACGCAGATATTTTCTCTAACCTCTCGAATTGTAGTTCTATTTCTCTCGAACTCTGGCTCTTTTCACGCATATTATTCGTGCATCTTTATCTCTCGATTTACATGCTATTTCGTGGATTTCTGCCACTTTTCTGCACTTATCTGTGTGCTTTCTCCTTCTTTTGCAGAGAAACACATCCATTTTCACGAGATCTCGCGATGTTTTCTGACGCATCATGCTGCGTTCTGTGGCATAATCGCCATTTTTATTTCATTGTGCTCGCGTTTGCCTAGTTGAAATATTGATTGTCGATTTTTGTGGGAAAAGTCATTCGCAAATCGTTCTTTTTTATTATCAATCATGAAATACTCGTATTTTTCGTCTTTTGGGCATCCAAAATCGGAAAACTTCCGGGCCAGTCTGGACGATTAGCTAATTGACCGATGTTAATTAGAAGAGTGTGCTTTTTCTTTGTTTCTTTCTTTTTCAAACGGAACCTTCACACAATTCATTCTTTTACACACAAACTCGCATTTACCCCATTGAGTTCCATCAATTTCATCAATCTTCTTTTTTGACGCGCCTTCACTTTTTCATCCACTTTTTATCTCTCAATTTATCACCTTCAAGAGTCCACTTATTGATAAAGTTTTCTATATGAAATGAGATAGATATCAACATTCCGCTCAACTCTATTCGATTTTTATAGTTTGCAAGTAATAGTATGCTATGAAAATTTTTAAATTAGACGTTTTCAATTTGGAACTGCATTTAGATGATGAATTCAATAGATTTCCTCGCTAAATTATAGGTCTTGCAAATTAATTTCAAGCTGAATATCTGCTTTAGTAATCTAGATCTTGCATTTTGCAAATTCTCAAATTATAAATTTCACAAAATCTCACGACACTCCTGGATTCTTAGATTAAAATAAATTTAACCTCTTCTAAAAAGTCATTTTGCTATTTGCTCTCTGATTTCCTCACATTATTCCTAAGATATTCTCAGATTCTTTCCAGATTCCTTACAGATTTCTCCCTGGTCAATCCCATTCTACAGTTGAATCGGTCGATTGCTATTCGAACTCAACGAGGCGTGCGCTCTACACCTTTTTTCCTCACTTCTCCCTGCATTTTACTCGCTTCGATCCGATTTCTCAACGCGTGGTTTCGTCCATTTCGCACTACTTTTTGCACTTCTTCAGAGGGGTTTTCGTACCTTTCCACATTTGCTTCTCGCACGCATTCTTTTCTGGAAACTGACTTCGTGATCAGAGAAAAATTATGAGTTGATCAATCTTCTATTCTTTTCTTGAGATTCTTTTTTTAAACTATTAGTTTTGCGATCAAAAACATAATGGATTTCTCCACTCATGTTAAATTTTAGCGCTGTGACGATACGACTTTTGAATTTCATTGCATGATATCAACATTCATCTGTGCTTCGTTTTACAATCGCCAAGTTTCATTACTCAGCATACTAGTTTCAGCTACCTTTCACCAATATCATTATTTCTCGTGAATACTATTCTCCTTCATCTCTAAAATCTCCAGATTATCCGTCTCGATTTGCTCCCTTTCTCACAGTTATCCCCTGCTTCTCTAATCCTCTTCGTTTCGATATTGATCAGCCTCTATTTTACTTTATTCGTTCCATGAGATATCTGTCCATTTTGGTGTGGTCTCAATCATTTTCTGCGTCTTTTTGCTCTCTAACGAATGAGCTGTATTTCTTGCCTGTAAAGGAAAGGACAAGGCCGTTGGGAAGGTAAGAGAGGAGTAAGGAAGGGAATTACGACTTTGCCAAGGGTGCATTCACCGCTTGGAGATGGGAGATGGTCAGAATGCCACGCCTCATACGATGGTATTTGCATTTCTTAGTCGAATATCGATTCTTGAATACTCTAGTCTTTGAGCCAAATTTTCATTCTAAACTTTCCTACTCTTCTTGATAGATTTCTCTCACCAAATCTAAGGACGTCGTCAAGAACTTTGGAAGATTTTCTCTTTGGAGTAAGAAAAACTCTAAATAAGTGGCATTCTTTTATGCAGAAGATAAGATTCTTTATCCAAGAATAGATTTTTGTACAATTTTTTTTGCTGTTGAAAATTTTAGTTTTATTTCTCATAAAATGCGTAAAAGGTGGTTTTGCTTCGCATCGATTATGGAGGCGAAGGAGCTGACTCACCGCCCGATGGCCTTTCATCCAAAGTATTCCTGCGCCGCGTTATTGGACATTCGACGGAATTGATAGAAAGCGAATATGCGCATGGAAATGCAATCATTTCTGTAATATCGCAGAAAATTGGCGGTGAGATCAGTACGATTTTTCTAGAAAATTCTCGAAAAGCACTTCCTAAACTTTGTCCTCATCTCTTCAATCCATATCACTTTGTTCAGAAGACGAAGATTAAGAAAACGTTCCTTTTTCATATTCTAATTTTGATTCGTTAAAATTAGGTTTATTTCGAAGGATAATCATTCGAATCAACCGTATATTCAAATATTTAGTCATCCCACCCTCTCTGGTGACCATAAAATTTTCCCCATTCTCGTCATTTCCCTTTCCATCTTTGCATATTCCATCGATTATATCTTTTGTTTCTATCCCCTTCTCTCGTCCTCTTCATTTTGCCTAGTCTCTAAGCTTAGGTACACAAAATTGGAGCTTTCTTTACCTTTTCTTTCTCTGTACTCATTTATGCCTAGCTTCATCTGAGGGACGGGAGACAAAGCTCTCTTTGGGCACCTAGATGACTTGACTGCTTATATCAATAAACAGTCCTCATACCGATGACGAATAGGGCATTCCGTCTCAATTTATCATTGAAGTTGTTTTCCGACTCTCTGATCCATTTTCCCGCCTAGATAATTAGTACTATGAGAACGATCTTCATTGATATCCACTGCTTCTAGGCAAATTTGCTGCAAAACTTCCAGTTCTTCCCAAATATATGCCATTTTCTTCGGAACATACTATTCCATCAGGAGGAAATGCCATCGGGAGTTTTTGAATCTTCCGAATTTGCTTTGTAATTCGAACCTTTTCTCATCTTCCGCTCCTGTCTTCCCCTCTTTCTTTGGCAAGGCATATTTGTCCTTCTTATTATTTTCCCCGTTTTTTTCCCTCAACTTCTTTCCAAGTTTTCTCATATTTTCCTGTAGGCCATCTTTTCTCTACATTTATTATTATTTTCTCACCAAACAATTTCGGAAAGAAACGAAAACTGTTAAATGTTTTCAGTTTTCATTTTTTTTTTTTTTAAATATAACTCCTGACTTTTATTAAAACTTTTGCAGAATCGTATCAAAATATTCATTTTGCGAAACTGCAACAAAATTGTCTATTTTCATAAAATTACAACAAAAAAAATTAATGAAGATCAACTTCGTATTTCCCCTGGTCACTACATTTTTCTTACGTCATCCTCGCTCCAAATTGGCATAATTCACCCTTTTCTGGGTTAGCCAGCATTTTGTTTCATATTTACGCTCATTTTGTGGCATCCTTGGTTGCACTTAGCATTGCATTGGAGTTTTTCTTCTTTTTCATGAGAGAACCTGTTTTGGCTTTGGAATCGAATCAGGTAAATTCCCCCTTTGCCACCAATGCCCTTCTCTCATTCATTCATTCACAGGTTCCCTTGCCATTTCGCATATTAGCCGTTCATTCATTATTCATTATATGAAGAATCGAAAACAAAACTGAATATTCTAGCTTTCGGCATATAATGTAGGGAAAAAATCATGCAATAATCTATGAACTACGAAATTTTAATGGCGAGCCATTTATTTTTAGATAAGATTTTTTAATCCCACTTTTCAATTATCGAATGTTCGAATTTTCCTATTAGCTAAAGAACCGTTTTACTGTCTTTTCGATTTTCCAGAAAGTGTGATAGGATCGGGAATTACGAAATGTTTTTCTGCGATTCCATTAACTGCGAAACAATAACTTATCGTTCAGTTAATCGGTTTCCTTTCGAGGAAATATTCTCTCGGTAAACTTCATTCGGTATTTTTTATACAATGCATAAAATATATATTTTGATTAAATTCTGTAAAATCAATTTCGATCACCGCAGAAACTTTCTTATTTTCATTTCAAAAGGAGCTTCCAAACGTAAAAGTCCTCTTTCATGCAATAACACTAGCGGTGTTTTTCATCGTCTTCCGGCGTACCATCTCCTTTTTTTCTTCTCTCATGTATTTTTCTGCTTCTTTTCCTCTTTAATTTCATTTTGCCTCAAGGCGCTTACTCATTCCTTTTCCTCTCTAATTCGTTCCTTCTTTCAGCCAGCCTTAAGAACGCATTTAGCGAAATAGCGCGAAATTAGAGATACAGAAATTGCAAAAACTTTGAAATACCGTCGTATTACGATTTTCCACTAACAGTTCCTTTTCAATAGAAAATTAAAGCCTTCGTCATTTTTACAATGAATTAAAGCTGATTTTCATCGATCAATTTTTTATACCTAGCTGACGTCTAATACATTTGGAAGATCTAACCAATTTGATCATGAACGTTCAACAATTGGATCACTGCTAAAATAGTTATTGTTGCCAGTTTATTTTTCAAAATATTCATTTGATACCAAACTCTGTGTCCTGTGTATACCCTATGACTCAATACCATATTATTGGTGACCTGTAAATATGTTTTATTGACAATTTAGCTTCGACTGTACTGTTTCACCTCGAATTTTCTGGTTATCATTCTTGATCGTGAACTCTGCCTGTTTCAGTTTCTATTTACAACTTTCTTCGAACATTCCTCCTTTCGCTTATCTTTTCCACAAATTTTATTCCACTGCCAACTTTCGGCGATATGAAAACTTCATATTATTTGTGCGGTTTTGCAGACGAATGAGTTTTACTTTTAACCGTAGTGATTCAATGTTCTTCAATCTGTATTTACCTCCTTTCCATGACTTCTGAAAATCACGTTTCAAATAGGCTTACCGGTGATTCAGAACACTGAAAAAGTTATAGGCTGTAATTGCAAATTCGATAGCTCATTGATTTTTCAAGTTTCTCGCTGTTTCAAACATTTTCTGGCCCAAATAGGACGTTAGGATAGAATAATGTTTTTATCAGTTAAACATATCAGAGTTGTCGCAACCTGAACAGATGATCTGTAAAAGTACAAGATGTTGTTTTTCTATCCTAACAACCTATTCGGCCAAGTTGTGACTTTGCGATATCGCAGCATTTAAAATGACAAGCAGTTTATCTTTCTAGAAGATAAGCTTTAAAAATCTCATATTTTTGTATCTTCAGTTCAAATATTCATTCTGCGTTATGATGATTGTAATGGGCCTTTCTCCCTTTTGCACAACATGGTCCTCTTGTTCCTGTCATCTTCGCTGCGTGCATTTCATCTTTTCTTTCGATTTTCCTGTTTCTCTCTCCGTTTTTCTCTGCCTTTCTCGATCTCTTTTCATGTTTGTGTATGCTCGAGGCTCATGCCCGCAGTGCGCTTCTTCTTGTTTTCATACAGTCAGAGGAATAGTGTTGCAAAGCGGGAGAGCAGAAAAGAAGACATAAGGTGCTCTCTCGTTCCACATGCTATTTCTTCCGTATGGTTTCTTATTCCTTCTCATTTTCCAGTGATATTTCTTTATTTGCCTAATCGGCACCGGAATTCCATCAGCGCGCGTCTTGCAGCGCCACATCTTCTGCCCAGCATAGGCCAGCGAGTCTTCCCCAACCTTGACTTCGATCAGTTTTCGTCTTTTCTGTATCCATAATTTTTGTGCTATTTCCCTAGTTTTTCTCTCCGTATTTTCATATTCGATTTTTCGTCAGCTTTTGCAACAAGAAATACAAAGAGTGCATCAAAGATAACTCATTCTGGGCATGGATTTTCGGGTATTTTTAGAATTTTTCTTTGAAGAGTTCTTGAAAAATTCCATTTTCTACATGTTTTCTTCGCGCTTTAGTAATTTTTGTTTACTATGCATCGTGACCGGTCAAATGTCTCTGAACCGAACCGAACCGATTTTTTGCAGAGTTCATAACCGGATTTTTCTGAAAAGAATAGTTTTGCTATTACTCTATTTTAGACGAATTGTTACCTAATCTGATAAGATTTTTCAATAATTCTCTACATTTTTGCCTCTCATAATTCTGCCAAGATTTCAATTCCCATATCAGCAAATTAGAATTTCGAATCACAAATTTGAAGATGCCGAATTTCCACTATCAACTATACGAATCAATCAAATTGGTGATCTATCATCTCGCGAACCTCGAAATTGGAATTGCAATGTGTACAGATATCGATTTTTGCCCATATACGGGTTATCAAGACAAACATTGACTGAGGAAAAGGCGAAGGAAAGAAGAAAGGAAAATGGGAGAGCCGCAGAGAAGACCTTTCTATGGGCCATTCCTATGCATTCGTTTTGCCTTTGCTACAGCTCTATACAGAAATGCAATATTTTTCTCTCCTCTATTTTTCACTCATGGAAATTACAAATCTATGTTGACCAATATGGGTTTTTTTTTTCGAATCATTGGAAGGCTAAAATGACGATTTGTATGTTTGTGAATGGAAAAAGTCCATAGACGAAGAGCAGCTTGCTTGTACAGCAAAAATGAATATTTTGGGATCGTTGTACAGAAGAGACCATGTACTTTTTGAATGAAATAATTCTAAGTACTTTTCCTGCTCAGAAATAATGCCATCTCTTATTATTTCTAATCTTGTCATTACGTTTCGTAAAATATCTCGTCTCTTCACAATCGGATATATTTGTTCGACATATCATATTGATTGAGTTTATCAACAACTATATGCAATTCTATTTTCAGCGACCGTCATCGAATTTTCGCTCCGCCAAATTTTGGGTCTACCACCAACGAAGCGACCAAATTTGGTGATTTTTCGCGTGCAACATCGACTAACGTTTCCAATTTCATCAATCGATCGATAATTCGATAATCGAACCAGACTAACAGAATGCCGGTGCGCCATTCCTCAGGTAAAAAATTTGAAATTTAAAAAATCTTATGTATAAAAACTGCAGCAAAAATAGTCGGTCCACAAACCACTGAAATTATATATCTCATGATTTTAACAACGATGATGGTACAAAAGTCTTTGATTATTGATTTTCAAAAAGAATTAAAACATATTTATGACAAATCTATTTCTGTTCGCTCATACCGCATGTTATGTTATATCAGTTCTGCAGTTGTCCACACATTTTTGCAATTTTGTTGAGCTCTGGGGCATTTTCGAATTCCTTCACATCTCTTCAATTCACATCTTCTCTCGTCCTTGTCGACAGAAGTCCTTCGGACAGATTTTTTGTTCGGATAGAGAAGCCGAGAAATAGAACAAGATATTGAGAGAATCTATGGAAACGAGTGATTTTTCGAGAGAAAAAGCGAGATCAGCTGGCATTTGTAGGAGGTGAAATAGCGCATGATCGGAAGAGACGCAGAGAAAATGTCTGGAAGAGAAATCAAAGCGAGAAAGATTTGAGATTGAGGATACACGAAGTCTCCTCAAAACTACACTCGTATCATGCCCATTTGACGGAGCATTTTATGGACGTAATTTTGATTTTATTGGCAAAAATTCGCGAGTTCTAGGCTGCATTTCATCATCTAATTCGTTATTTTCTTGTTATGACATAAATATCGAAACCGAATCATCTTTCATAATAAGTCCTGCATTGAAAAGTTTTATAAATACAACGTTTGAATATTATCTTCTCGAAGTTTGTATTAGTTGCAAGACGTGACAAATGTGAAAAGTAGTATGTTATGATAGTTTACGTTTTCCAAGGTTGCTCTCATTCAAATCTCTAGAAGAGAATAGAACGTATTCGAAAACATTTGCAGAAATTTTTGCCTCCTCAGTAGTGCATCAACGATATCATTTTACATGCCTCTTACAACTCGTCCCTTTCACATTTCGGAACATATTCTTCTCATTCCTACTATTCTTCAAGGCTACTACTATTTGTCTCGTAAAGAGTTGTAAATTATCGGAGCCTGCATACCTTCTGTCATTCCACAGCACATTCTGAGATATTCTTTATGTCCCTAGGCATCTAGTAGTTTTCATTGATTTATCCCTGATCTAGAAAATCAGTTTATATTCTATCGTTGATTTCTAATTCCAATGGTGGAATGCAGCAACTACCGGACCTTTGCTTTTACGGCTACAATCCGCCCAGGTGCCGCCCATGCATCAGGCTATAAAAATGGAGCACCTGCGTGGGCGGGAGGCGCTCCAATTAAATATCGCCGGGGATATCGAATGATGAAAAATCAGCGCAAATCGCGAACTCTATCATGGTGATCACTTGAGTTTTCTTGCAAAGTCCATGATTCTGAAAGAATAGCTCGGGCTGAGAATTCCAGAGCAGCTCTGTAAAATGCTCTAAGTTTGTTGCGGAAAATTTTCGAGAAACTTTCAAGACAGACTGCCTCATTGTTCGTCTTTTTGTCAGCTCAACCTATTCCTCAGAATCATCGATATCCCCTGTGATACTCCTTTTTCTTTCCCATTTTGACCGTTTTCCCCCGATTCAGTCCGATCCTGCGCTCCTCGTGCCGAGGCGCGTTCGACATGCGAGTCTCTAATGTGTCCACGTCATCTCCCTCTCCTATGCCCCATCAACCTCAGACTCAATCGCACACAGCAGCATCGACCTCTTCGAGGAAGTCCTCGAAGTCTTCGAAAATTCAATTCTACGACGTTTTCACGTCCATGCACTTTAGATTCGAAGGTGGACACCGATTTAAAGCGATGAAAATCAATAATCAAAGATTTTTGTGAAGTGATTAAAATTTTGAAAGGATCAGTAAAAATTCGATTAACCATCACGACGATTATTTTCAGAAGCGCACCGCGCCCTCGAATTACTCGAAGACTATCATTCGCAACTGAGCCGGCCTTCAGATGAGGAGCTTCGCAGAAACATCGAACGTCTCATCAACTATTTCAAATCGGGTTTATTCCAGGCGCTACTTGGTAAGAATGTTTGAAACTCAATTGGTCTTTCAACGAAATGAACACAATTTTGATGTGATTAGTCTTGATCATTTATCAAAATATCTCTAGTCAAGGATCTAACGAATTGGAATTATAGATCTCCAAGAACTCTACGAAGATACACTGCTCTCATCGTCGAAAAGCTATGCTCAGAAGAACATGGAAGTTCGCAAAATGGCCGATCGATGGGAATCTCATCCACCGTTTGGAGGTGCTGGAGCGGGACGACCCCCGCTCACTCCAAGTGCATACGCTCACACAACTGTCGGGGGTGGATTTGCACCTCTAGCTTCTGAGGTAAGAAATATGGAATAATCCCAAATGCTCAGGCTATTTACAAACATTTTTTAGTATCTAAAAATAGCGTTTCCTCATCTTGAAACAAAAAATCGCGTATTTGCAGGACCGTGGATTTACGTATCTGAACAGCAGTGGACTTGGCAACGGGGTTCTGCCCACTACAGGCAACTCTTCATTCTCCCAGTCGAGCCACGTCGTCCATGAGAGATCCCGACAGCTGAGTCACGATGGCACTTGGCACACTGTCGAGACGACTACCAAGACTATGGATGGACCTGGGGGTCATCAGCAAACGCAGACCATCACGGTGAGTATCCATTGTGGTTAGCAGATGATTTCATTTCAAAGAAAACTGCTCCACAAATATGAAATCCTTATAAAAAAAAAAGCCCTACATTCCTATGTAGAATGTTTTTTGATATAGTAGATATTATCAGAGTTAAACCTTCTTTAACTTCACGAAATGCTCAACTTCTCATGCTTCTCATATTCTGTAAATCCAATGCAATTCTATCCCATGACGATTCTCACACAAACAAACTCAGACTTCGTCGTTCTTTTCAAGCAAAACCATACCTTCCGCACAGTTTGACTGACCACAATTTGCTTACCTTTCGAGGGTCCTTGAGAGGAAGTGGAGTAGGAGTGAGAGAGACAAAGAGTGACTGAGAATTTACGAGGGTCGATATCTGATTCACTGGCAAATTTATGGCCTGATCTGTGATAAAGATAAGCAATATCATTATCATTATCCTTTCCTAAGAATGAAGTGTATACATTTGAGATGAGAAGAAATTTCAGCACAACGGTGTCATCGACGAGTACGGCAGACATTGGGAGATCGAAGATATCATTTTGGAGAAAGGACACACTGGACTTGGTTTCTCCATCACTGGAGGTGAATGCGAATAAATAGCTTGAAAGAGTTTAATTAAATTTCTAAAGAAGTTGAAACTTGGAAGATATGTAAACATCCTCAAGCCAATCAACTTTTCAATACTATTCATGTATCTTTCAAAATTTCGTATAAGACTGCGTAGAAGACATTGCGGTGTCAGCGCTGGATGAGAAGTAGCAAAATCATACAATTTAGGCACTGATCAGCCGACCGACGAGGGAGACACTGCCATCTATGTGACGAACATCATTCCTGGCGGAGCCGCTATGGCTGATGGGCGAATGCGCAAGAACGACATCATCACGAACGTCAATGGAGTCAGCTGCGTTGGAGTGCCTCATGAGGTCGCCGTCAATGCTCTTAAGCAGGCTGGCAACGTCGTCAAATTGGTAAATTCGAGAGTTTGGGTTAAAACAGGATTGATACTTTAGTCCCTGAAACGCCGTCGAATTGACATGCAGCAGTTGCCTCCAATCGGAAGCAGTCTAGGTGGTTCGATGAGCCAGCTGGCCAGAAGCGGAATGACGCCCAGCCTGAGTGCGGGAAATTTAGGGTAAGAGACGTTTTCATATTGAATTGTGAAGCATTTGTTTGGTTTTGGATGATAACAATAACAATAATAATAACAGCAGAACTAGCGTTGATTTCAATGCGATAATCCTACAACACTTTGAAACATATCCATCGTACAAAAATATCACTGATCCTATTTTAGCGTTCGTTCTCCCACAACCCCATCGTACCCTCCTCCCCCGCCTCCTGTTCATCATTCTTCTCTGGGAGAGCTCTCGACTCCCTACAGAACTACTGACATCAGAAGACTCGAGAACCGACCTGGCACTCAATGGATCGATCTCTACAAGGGCGCCAAGGGTCTTGGTTTCTCCATTGCAGGTGGAGTTGGCAACGAACACGTACCAGGAGATACCGATATCTACGTCACCAAGATCATTGAAGGAGGTATGCGTGTTTGACATAGTTTTCCCCATTATCGGATTTCTACAGGCGCTGCCGAACACGATGGCAGACTTCGCGTTGACGACAAGATCTTGGCCGTCGACGAAATCCCTCTCGAAAACGTCACACATGAATATGCAGTCAATGTGCTGAAACAGACCGGAGTCAAGGTAGCAGCCGAATAGTTGATAATCGATGGACATTTAATTCTCTCTAACGCCGAAAAATAGCTGTCATCATTTACATGTATAATCAGATTCATCAATGCTCCTACAACAAATAGTTGAAATACGTCTAAAAGAGAACACCTGATCGTCAGTTAAAATTCCAGGTCTCTCTCCTCATCCAAAAAGGCGATGTGATTCGCTCTCAATTCGGCCCCACCACTCCTCTCCGAGCAGGATCGATGCAGGACTTCCAGAACAGATCCATCGATTCTCAGACTCATTTGGCCTATGGAGGACAGCCAGTGGGAATCAGCACTCCCACTCAACACTATATGCCAATCACTTTGGAGCCCAGACCTGTTGGACTCCATAAGGGAAATCAGGTAGTTTTTACTATAAAAATGTGATCGTGTGTTCATTTACTACAATGAGAAAGAATTTTTAATTGTATTGCCCATAACTTCCATTTTCATCAAGGGATGATTGTGAAAAATTCTAAAACACTATTTCCAGGGTCTCGGCTTCAACATCGTCGGTGGCGAGGACGGAGAGCCCATCTACATCTCCTACGTTCTGCCCGGTGGAGTGGCCGATTTGTCCGGAAACGTACGGAAGGGCGATGTGCTGATGGAGGTGAATGGGGTGAACCTGAGAAACGCCACGCACAGGGAGGCTGCTGAGGCTCTGAAGAATGCCATGAATCCTGTCACTCTTGTGCTGCAGTATAGACCACAAGGTATATAGAAATTTTTTTTGTAAACTCTAACAGCAAAACAACAAAATAAGACATTTTCCTTATCATGAAAAAGATTAATTTGAATAGAAAATTTGTGATATACCATATAATTGAGTCTTCAAATTACAGAATACGCCGCCTTCGAAGCGAAGATCGAGCGTCTCCGCAATGACGTGATTGCTCAATCCCGTTCTGGTACCCTTCAGAGAAGACCTGATTTGTATGTCAGGTAAGACACTTCACGTATTTCTATTATTTAAAGCTTCGAAATAAAGTCAGGAGATTAAATACTGTTCACTTTACTTCGAAGAGAACAATAACTTTATTTGGTGTTTGGTGATATTCAGTGTACTGTTGGTTTGACTCGAGACATTTTCACAAAAGCTTTTCTCACATTAGCTTGATCAACAGTACGAGGTTTAATGAAATCCTTCCTTTCTATCATCCCTTCCCAGAATTATGAGTTAGTGATGCTATTGTTTAGTGATGTTACTAGGCACTAAATATTGCAAACTTAAAGATGGGCTTCAGAGAAATCTTCATTGAAATTACTTTTTTCGCGATATTTTGAAGCCCAATTCACGTATTTCTCCTCAAAAATGGCGTGTTGTCAGAATTTTGCATGTTTTTCCTAACTATCAGCACATACAAGATTCTGACGCACACGAATTAAAAGAAACTGTTTTGGATGCACTTATATCCAAAAATGTTCTTTATAAAACGTTTTTCCCATAAAATTTCACTTATTTGTGCATTTGATGGAAATTATTTTATTTTTATGATTTTCCTCCCCTATTGTGCAACATTCAGATGAGGTTCAGCTAATTTTTAGTCTTATAATTTCAAGTGGAAAATAACCCCCGATACTTTGCTGCATTCCTCCACTACTTACTTATGTAAAACAGTTATTTGCATTTTCGGAAGTTTTCAATAAATATTTTCACAAATCAAACGCCTCTAAGTAATAATTTGCATAAAAATTTTCGTTTTACCCCTTGCTTCGTTGCTTATTTTAGTTCGACCCATTTTCTCATTTATTTATCGCTAAAATGTTGCACAATAGGGAATAGAATTGTATCTATCATTGGTGTGTTCCTGTATAGATTTTTCTCAGTATTCATCTTGCTAATTTTTCACCTTAAGTTACAACGTATCACGCTCAACAATTTATGCATGACGAGATTATAGCTTTGTGGATGTTCAATTATTATCACTGAAAATTTTGAGGAGCAAATTCTCTTGCAGGCACACGCTTTTCAACCCATACAACAAAAAATAGGAAAATTTGTCTTACCTTCAATATTTCCGAACTAAAGTCTTTAAAATCTTAAACCCTTCCCCTATATATAAATAAATTAGCTGTGCCATTTCAGAGCCCTGTTCGACCACGATCCCGCTCGCGATGTCGGCGTTCCCCACAGATCGATGCCATTCCAGTACGGAGACATCCTGCACATCATCAACTCGGACGACGATGACTGGTGGACTGCTAAGAGGGTATGCAGGATTATTTCTTAACACAATTTTGAAGATCAAAATTGTAGGTGCTCGACAACGGCGAAGAAAGCCCCGAAGGAGTGATTCCATCCAAGAAGCGCGTCGAGAAACGAGAACGAGCAAGGAGAAAGCAGGTTAGAATAAGTCGCAAAATTTCTAAAAAAAAATATTGATGACATATTGGAGAAAAATGATATATAGAAGAATGCTAATGCTAAAACTGTTTTCAAAAACCAATCTAAAAAAAAATATATATATATATTATAAATTTAGGTCAACTTCAACGCCGGTTCCATGTCATTGGGCAGAAATCAAGGAGGTGGTGGTGGTGGTGGAATGGAAGGCCGTCGAGGCTCGAGAACGCAGCTCTCCTTCTCTCGCAAATTCCCATTCGTCAAGAGCACTGAACGACTCAACGAGTTTACCGATAATGAGCGTAAGCTAGTTATGATATAGATTTAAAAATAATCTCGTTAATTGATCAGGAATATCGTTTATAAATCAATTTCTTTTATCAATGATTATGAAACGTGCAATTCTTTAAAAAAAAAATATTATTTCTAGCCGGTTTTCTAACCACCACGACGCTAACCGACTATACAAGCGGTAGCGATTTTTGTGAGTTATAAAGCAAATAGTTTAGAGCGTGCGGAGATTTTTTTTCAATTTTACTAAGTTATGGGTGATTCTTCAGTTAATGCAGTGAAATTCAAGTTCTAATCTGATTTTAAAAAATCTCTATTTTCAGTTGGCGTCAACGACGAACCGATCTTCTCTTACATTCCCGTTGAGCAAGCTGCAGGTAGTTATTTTAATTTCCGTAATTAGATCATAAATTATTGCTAATTATTTCAGCTAATTATCCGCGCCCGGTCATTGTTCTGGGAGCGTTGAAAGACCGAGTGAATGACGATTTGGTATCGCGACAACCTGATAGATTTAGCAGTTGCGTACCTCGTAAGTCATTCGTAATTGTGGATCATTAAATTTCATATTTTTCAAAGATTATTAAATCACCAATATTTAAAAATTTTAGAATTAAACAAAAAAACAAACAAATTTGAAAATTCTAGACACCTCCCGCCCTCCACGTGAGAGCGAAGTCAACGGAAGGGATTATCATTTCGTGTCCAAAGCCCAGATGGAAGATGACGTGAAGAGCAACAGGTTCATCGAGGCCGGACAATTCCAGAACAACCTCTATGGAACTAGCATACAGAGCGTCAAGGAGGTTGCTGCTCAGGTAAAAAATATTATAGTTTGGACAATTTATATCTGTTGATGAATATTTCGCTAGTGTCTTAAAAGAATGGTTTTAGGGACGACACTGTATCCTGGACGTAAGCGGCAATGCGATTCGTCGTCTGCAATCCATTGCCGGAATTCATCCAATTGCCATTTTCATCAAGCCATACAGCCATCAGCAAATTATGTAAGGAATTTTACCAAGGGGAAAACTATCCCAAAACAGAACATTTATGCTAGAAAACACAAATTAATCCACAAATAATCATGATTTGTTTCCTATCTCAACGCAAACATCTTCAAATTCAGGCAATGGGATCCGAATATGACTGACGACGAGGCCATCACCCAGCTCAACCGCTGCCAACGAATCGAGCAAGGATTCGGCGATCTGTTTACGCGTAAGTTTCAAATAGCTACTTTATGCAACGTTAAATTTCCTCCCCAAGCTAAGAAAGAAGAACTTTAAACTTCTCTCGAATATGTTGAGAAATAAAGAAACGAATAATGGAGACAGAAGAAAAGTCCCAATGATATCGTTATTTCTTCTTTCTTGCTTTTACATATCTCCGACATTCCCTTAAATTTCCGAAGGAAAATCTTATCAGACCGTGCTTCAACAAAACTTTAACAAAGTTTATATTTTGCAGAAGTGATCAACAGCCCGCAGAGCTACGAGGAAATCATGGCTCGCGTTTATGGCGTCATCAACGGCGAAAACAAATCCCCGATTTGGGTGACCAACCCACAGAAATCCGTTTGAATTACGAAATTTAATTTAAATATTGACTTTTAACTGAATATGGGCTACCGTATACTTAACCTTCATCATTTCATTTATATTTCGAGCATTTATCGCCAGAAAATTGTTCAGACTTCGTTCATCATATCACCTACGTACCATTTACATTTTTGCTCGATTTTTCTTTGAACATGGCTATTTAGCAGATCTTATAGAATTGATCCGATCTATTGGGTTTGAAAGCTATAGTTTTTTTTCTATTTCAAACTCAATATATGGCTAAAAATATCTTCTTTATTTGAATACTCAAAATCGATACTCTCATTATTTTTGTCCTTGATTTTTGCGTCAATCAAAGTTGGCAGTTTCCTTATTTTATATAACCCTTTATTCACTGCCAATATTCGTGCTTTTATATCTTTGATAATTTATCACTTACCTACCTGGATTTTTCTGAATTAATCCGCTAAAAATAATCTATTCAATATTTGATATGTAAAGGTTATTCAGGAAAATTTGAGATATCTTCTTGCAAAATCAAGCAATTCTCAAATTTTTCACGCAAAAGATGAGTTTTGCTAGTTTCGATAAGTTTTTCTTAATCTTCAAATGAATGATTTTTTCTAATGACAAAAATCACTGCATTGGTCCATAACAATTCACTTGCTCTATGAGAGGATTTCGCTCCTTTTCATGCGACCCAAAAACCCCACTTCGACTTGTGATAATTTTACGCAGCTCCTAAATTTATTCTGCTACTCTTCACTGTCAGAATTATTTTGCTTGAATGATCCGAATATCATTCTGTAACTTGAGAGTTTTATCGCGATCATTCAACATCAATCTCTTTTTTCTCTGATGATAACTATTATCTTAGTGCAACTTTAATCTAAGATTTATTGTAAATTTTCGAAAGCTTATGTTTATTTTTACGTCAATGTCGAAAATATATGAAATAAATTCTAATATTTTTAATGCTTAATTTGTATATCAATTATCATTCAGCTAAACAATTAAGTGCATAATGGTCTACTTAAATAATAAGTTGAAACTGTTCTCAAATAGAATTGAGTAATCAAAACTGTTGATATGGTATTCGCAGAGTATGCGCTTTTTGCAAATGTTTGAAATAAAGACATCGAATCTCATTCAGGATGCAGTAGAGTTTACTCTTGTATGTTCTCGTCTTAGAGAACTTCGTTTTACCATTAACTCATATTGATTTTCATATGCAAATCAGAATTATTCGTTTTAAAGGTAATAAAAAAGTCCCAATTTCTGTAAAAATCAATATTTCTACATAATTCTATAGCCGCAGAAACATCAAAATCGTAAAATAAATCACTACAATAATGAATAAAGGTTAACACATACGGGTGTACATCTATAATTCGACTTATCTAATTTAGAAATATTTAAGTGTATCACAGAAGTGAAATATTTTGGCTCAAATGCATAATTTTAAAACATCGATTGAAAATAGCCCAATGTAGGAGAACATGATTGTGTTCGATGTAAACAAACAAGTAAATCTGAAAATTATCGACTTGATAAAGTTAGAATACCGCTAGAATAATCGAATGATAAAAGAAAAGCGAAGGAAATAAACTTTATGGACGAATAAAACGATGGAAAGAATAATGATTCATCAACAAACAATGTTCAGTTCGACTTGAAAATAGGAATTGCTTTAAATTTAATAGAGTTTCTGAAATTAAATTATAATAAAAAAGCAATAATAATAAACTTTCTGCATTAAAATTAGAAACAAAATTTTGTTCATAATTACTATTTTCAGACACTTATGATCTTTGAGATTTTGGTGAATGGATAATCTCATGCATAAAAAGTTTATAATTGAATGTTTTGACAAATTTATCCCCACTTGTGATTCAAATAATTGCTATTTACTTGCTTAGTGTGAGATTAAGAATCATTGTTGACGAAAATAAATTTTGCGGAGTAAAATAGTTTCATGATTTTTCAAATCTCGAAAATCATCAAGAAATTCTCTCTCATTCATCTAATTCAACATCGAATTCGATAGATTATGTCACAAATGTCTGATTGCCGAAATGAAAACACCAAATTCTTCGTTCATCTCGGATATGTTATGGGCATTTACAATAATTTCGAATTCATCGCGTCCATTCTCATTCAAATATTGTTCTACCTTGGTATTTGGAGGATACGCAAAACTGAAAAGAAGGTAAAATGTACCATTTTTTAAGTTACCCTAATTCAGAACCCATATTTCGTTTTGATGGTGATCATCAATACTTTCTCGTTTTTCTTCCCGATACTTTACGAACTCGGTATCGCTATATTCATTGAAGTGAATCACAACCCGAAATATCAGTTGGGAATTGAAACTATGGGACCAGCTATTTTGATGTGGAGTGGGAATATTTTTTTTTATTCAAAACTTTTTTTTCTACTTTAGCTCTATTATTTCTCGATCTTCAACTTTTGATCCAGAGGATATGCACATTTTTTGAAATTTTTCCATGGTTTCAGAGAGTTCATAATAAGTAGGAAAACTTACTTCATTCCTATTTTCGGATATTTGAACAATTTAGCGCCTATCTCGTTGCAAATTTGCTCATATTCCTGTTGGTTTGTATAGTTTTTGGAGCTCGAGATATCATTTTGATGCCTAATGATGATAAATTTGAGGGAACCGCTGGAAGAATGAATGTTTGTCTATTTCCTTAAAAATTGATAACGAAATATCTTTAGAGAATAAAATTATTGAATTTTCCAAGCTCCTCGGACTACATTCGACTCACGATCAATGCGATTTCTTTGAATATTTACATCGTTATTTTGCTACGTATTTGGGCAACTCGAGGGCATGCAAAGTTGTCGGAAATTCGGCTGATTTTACAAGCTGTGCCAATTTTGATTTTCCATTCGGTAATTAAAAACAAATGTATTTATTTGGCAGACAATTTTATGCCTACAAATTATGAGTTAATATGCACGCAGTGTACAAAATATTTTCACCATTAAATTCCACACATCTTTCAGACACGCTCAATTATCATGACAATTGCCGAGCATAATTTCGATTGGAACAGTCCATGCTTTTGGATAACGAAGGGGCAGCTTTTCATGTTCATCGGGCAATCGATGGATTGGTATGGCACATATTTGACGACGCTCAGTTTTCTTATTGCTAATCGTAAGAAAATGTCTTAATGAAAATTTTTATTGTAATTTCAGGAACTTTAAGGCAAGGCGCTTTCGGGGATCTTGGAAAATTGCTCCATTTTAAGAAATTTTGGAGGAAATTGAAGGTTGACTTGAGCCAAAGGCGCAGCACAGTCAATGTCTCTCACATACATGTTCAGTTGTGGAGACGTGTTTCGTGATGCTACATTTATTTGAAGGACTCAAATATTGCCAAAGATCCTTTCCGTTATACACCTATCTATCCAATAACTTACGACAATTTATCTCTAACTCCTTGTTGTTTTAATAAACATGTAATTATTTTGAAAATTGTCTACATACATTTGTGGAGGCGTGTATCATGACGATACGTAACCATCACATTTCAGTCAAAATATGAATAACCACAACACCTAACTTATTACACTGCGCATTTAATGATATAACTTCGTCAGATGCTTTAATTTATTTTCGATTTGCCGACTCATTTCATGAATAAGATAAACATTTAAAAACGGAAAGCACAAACTTAGAACATTTTTAGACATGCTGACAATGTTATTGCATGAATTCATTAAATTTTATGTTCTACAGTATGCGAAATGCTATGGTGTTGAATGATTATTTGAATTCGAGATTTTGAACCCAGCGATTATAAATTTCACCTGTTATGATCATTAAGAAAATAGGAACTCAGCGTATCCAAATTTTCTACCAAACAAAATTATACTCAAATGTTCAACCGATTTTACATCTACATGCTTCAACCTTGAGTTTAACACGATTTGATTTGAATAGCTGGCAAATTTTCTTGCAAAAACTGTGCCAGGCCGTACGCTAATTAGTTGGCAGGTGATTTTGCTGGACAGACGATGATTTTTATTACTATGGTTTCTACGATCGGAGTAAATGAAAAATAAACGACTTTTTATGGTGGAGTAAGAATTTGGCAATAAGTATTAAAAACACCGACAAATTGGAATTCATAAGAGCTGTGTCTGACAAAATATTCTCCAATATTCATTTCATAGATTAAACTTGCTAGTGAGTGCTATTGAATTTCTCTTCCGTTATTTTAATCAAATTCGCAAAATCATAAAGACAAATCGCTATAAAATTGCCTGTTACATTTAGCATGAACAATCGTACAAATATCCATCGTGGATCATGCAAGCACCCCACGAACAATGATATTTGTGATTTCTTTACTATATTGGGTGTGCTATTCGCTATCAACGAGGTTTTTTCACTAATTAGTACGACTATTTTGCAAGTATTCTTTTATCGTGGAATCATAAAGATTAGAAAAACGGAGAGACAGGTAAGCAATATATTTTAACTAAATTTAAATATGGTTATTTAAAAAAATTATACTTGTATAAATTACAGTACCCCTACTTTATACTGATGGTCATCATCAATACCTTCACAATCACTTTTCCAATACTATATACCTATTTATTTCTCAACCTTCTCTCCGACCCGATTGTGAAAGCAATTCATCCACCTCAAGGATGGGCTGTTTACACGGTCGGCCATAGCGTGTCTATGTATTGTAAGTTTTTTTTTCTGGATCATTGATAAATATACCTAAAACTAAATTGAATATTCTCAGCAAAATGCAATACTGGTTATTAAAGAATGCAAACTATTGCAGCATTACATTTACTCTCAGGAGTCTGCGGAAAATCTGGTCATTCGGAAATGTCGCAATCTCGCAACTTGACGAAATAGAGTGTAAGGTGAGAAGATGGTAGGGAAACGCTCTCACTTTCGGCTATTATTTCATTAAGTTGCGACATTGCGACATTTCCGAATTTTCGAAAATCTCGCTTAAAATTTAGTTCTCATGTCGCTTGACATTCAACTTACACTTCAACGACTGAGTGCAATTTTTGGAATACTGCCCTGGCTACAAAAACCTCATAATAAGTATGGATATCATCAAGAAATAGAAAATATTTTCTTAAAAATTTAACGATTTTTATTGATAACTCCAGTCCATTCAATGATTATTTTTTTATAATTATATCAGATTTTCATTTAATTTAGTTTTATGAAAAAAAAATCTATTTATAAAATTTTACAAAAGATATATTAACGCTTGATCCATTAGGTTCTACCTAATTCTAAATATCTGCCTATTCATAACGTACATCGTTTATTTTTGCATCATGGATTATAGGAATTTTTCATGGGGCTCTTTCCAAAGACCTGGTAATCAATATGCAGTGATTGTAGAGGTATTTAATCTTATGAGTTTAATTAATAAGTAAAATAATTGTAAAATATTCCAGGGATATAAGAAGATATTTTTTCCACAATTTCATGACTATCTTAGGGTAATAGTCAATATTATCATATTATTCGTCTACGGAGTATTGTTGATGAAGATATGGCTTATTCGTGGAAAAGCCAGACTAGCTGAAGCTCGCTTAATTTTACAAGCAGTGCCAATTTTAATACTTCATACGGTAACGAAACATTTTTTTCTTATAAACTGCGATGCAAAACTATAAGAACACCTTCGATTCGATCATTTCAAGCAAATAGAAGGCACTTCGGGGATTCTAATGATTATAGTTTTTAGCATCGTGAATAGCGCTATCATATCAGTTTTTATCAAATTTTTTATCACTACTGATAGGGCGGGGGTCAGATAATCGCTTTTGAGGTGGTACAAAATTTAGGAGCAGTTGGCTCATAAAGATCAGTACACCGACCATACCTTAACATATCGGGTTCTAAATTTGTTTTATGCGCTGCCTGATATACCTACAATATATCCCTGAAGTTTCAGCTCGATTCGATATACTAAAAATTTTCTGTTAATTTTTTTCTGAAAAATGTTCTTAACTATCGAGATTCACCAAAAAGTGCACAAAATTGTTCAAGAGTTTTAGTAAAAAACGGGCAATTCTCAAAATTTCCGGAAAATCTGGGTTAATAAATAGTTATCCTTCCTCCATTTTAAGCCCTCTTCAGCAAAATATTGAAATTACAAGTCCATAGGATTTTATTAGAGGCTTTACGGTAATTAAATATTTAATATTGATTGTGTAGCATTGCATAATTTTAATGAGTATTATTTAAAGAATTGTTTGGAAATTAAAGCTAAAATTTGAAATTATTATAAATTTGCAGACTCGCCCGATAATCATGCACGTTTCAGCTCCAGATATAGACTGGTACGATGAAGAGCGATTATTAAAAGATTACATCCCTTTACTCCAGCTAAGCCTGGATTTGGACATGTTCGTCCCATATTTAGTAACAATGAGTTTTCTCATTGCAAATCGTTAGTCAAATTATTGAAACAAAAATGATGCTTTAATCAGGTACACTACGTAATGCCGCTTTTGCCGGGTGTGGAAGATTTCTGTTTTGGAAGAAATGGAATCCAGCGATCTTTTATAAGCGGGGAAACTCCATCAACGCCCTTAATGTCCCTCTACGAATACCTCCTAACCGAAATTTATTGATTAATGCTAGATAGATTTTAAACTTTGCAATTCGACTTAATTTCGATTATTGTTTGAAAACTTCTTGTCAAATAATCTTTTATCGCAATTGTGAAATAAAATATTCAAAATTGAGCATCTTACTAGAATAAACAATAATTAGAAGGGTGATATTTTGCAAAGAAATTGATCTGACTCGAGATAAGATGCATAAAATAAAACTAATTTTAGGCTTAATGTTCCGCTTAACTAATTTTCAGCTCATTTAAAGCAGAATAATCTTTGAAGTTTTCTCGAATTCAATCTGAAATTTGATCATTTATTCATGAAAAAGTGGTATGAAACTGTTATACAATTTTTCGCGGGAGATCTTGACATTTATTGGAAATTTTGTTAAATGCTATTGAATTTTTTAATTTTCATGTTAACCTAGCTAAAGATTATTTTTATCGACATTTATGGTTTGTTCTATGAAACTCAGCTGGTTAATTCAAATTTTCTAAATACGTTTTTACTAACGCAATTTGAAAAGTTTAACGAGCACTTAGACTAAAACGAAAGAGCGCTAGAAACTAAATTGCTGCATAGTAAGGGTTTTTACCGCCTTTCAACTTGATTGATCATAAATAATACTATTTCTTAACTCACTCATAAGATGTCCGGAATTTTCTCTCATTTGCTAGGCTAACCTCCCATTTTGCTATAGAAAATCTTATGATTCACTTTTGTTGCGACTGTATATAATTTTCTCACTCGATATTGCGAACAACGATTTGAGAAATTTTTCGCCCACACATTATTTGCTAATCATTTGCAAAATACATTGCTAATTTAATTTTCCATTACATAATTCCTTCCAAATTATGCTATGACGCAGTAGAAAACAACAAATTTCATAATAGCTATATTTTTACTTATGTGAGCAATTTTTGATCAAATGATTACAAGAATATGAAATGTCTGGCCATAATTCACTAGAAAATCTAATTCCGATCACTCCACACTCACGTAAATCCACCCCATAATAATCATGCGGCCCATTATTGAGATTGTTTACGGCTCTTTCAATATTATACATTTACATGGAAATCATCAAGGCATTTTTCCAGAATGTTGGAAGTCGTTCATGACACTGGATTTCATAAGATCTTTCAAATTTGCAAAATTTAGTCAAATTGTGACTTGTACAAGGAACCAGCTTATGCAGAAATGGAGATTCATCCTGCGATTTCCTGTCTCTTGATTTCTCTCAACTTACACCTTTCGAAATTTGAAAAATAACTTTCCTACTATTGGAATCAAAATGCAGAAAATCCATTCCCGTCAAAAACGGTGTAAGAGATTTTTTCTCCAGACAAAATATTCACACGTGTGTTTGCTTTTATTAAATTTATTTGGATGATTTGCACACTCTGCATCTGTAATATAATTCTAGAAATATGTAATTTCTCGTAGTGAAATTTGATTTTCGCGTAATTAGATTACTCACTTCCTTAAAAAATCACCATTTCCTGAGTCTAAGTTACTAGTTATTCATTAACTGCTAAACACGATAATTTTCCAGTTGCTATGATATTTTAAAAGAGTCAAAAGTACTATCCTCTGTTCAAATGTTCATGCGCTCTTTTCGTAATATGACCACTTTGCATGGGCCATTTTTTAAATTGCTCACATTATATTAAATTGAGCCGTTACTTCCGGTATTGAGTTAATTTTGCGGAAACTAATGCAGTTTCCTTGTTACTTCTAGAAACCATTATCCGATAATCTGAAGCTTGGCCCCAATTTCCTGTATATGATGACTATTGTGGATTCAAGTTTATTTGTGTGGGCATTTTGTACTTTATCATTTGAGAAACTACATGACAAAGTTGAGAGTCGAGAATTCCACTGATTCATAAAAGCTAAGTTCAATTCTTCATGAGAAATTGTATGAAAAAATATTTTACTTTCATATTTCAAGTAAAAAAAGCCTTTTTATAAGCGTAATTGACCTCTGATTCATTTTAATTTTGTGAAAATCCGGATCTCGACTCCAATAAACCACGTGCGAATGTGAATTTGTTGCCATTTTGTGCTATTGCCAAATGAATTGTTGACTAGCCATTTCAAATGCATTGAATTGTTTACGACTATTGCAGAAATGCCACTGGCTCTAGGCTTGTAATTGAGCTTCAAAAATTGAATTTATCCGAATATCATCTTGAAAATTTAACCTAGTTTATCATGTTCTGGCTTTAATTCCATAGTAGTTTGAGACATGATCTGAAGATCTCATTTATGATTCTTCAAAACGTCGTCCATAAATTCGCACAAATCTATCAATTTTTAAAATCTTTTTCTCCCGGTGAATAAATAAATAACTCGTGTGCTTTTATTTGCTCATTCTCATTCGAATATTCTAAGGGCATTCTTCGAAATTGTAAAGGGCATTTCAGGGAAGTGTAATAATCTCAGAGATGGGGGAAAAGATATCCTTTCCTTATTTGAAATCACCTCCCGCACAGACTCTTTTTGTTTGTCCATGATGCAATTTGGTAAACTCGATTCTGAGCCTTCGATTTTTTCGTCCACATACAACCTGACTTTTATAAGAATCTATTCTAAACTCGAACAGAATGCTGCTGATTAAAAATTTTTTGAGCCTATTAGCTTCTTTGCCTCTTGAAAGTTAGTTAGATTTTCGAAATGTTAAATTTGAGAAAATCTCGAAATTCTTCTCCAAATTCGATAAGTTTCCGAAATAAAAATATCAAACTACATACTTTGAATATTATGCCCCCTTGACTTATAGAATGTTCATTCAATCTTGGATTGAAATTCGTATTTGATTCTTCAATTTAGCATAGGTCTCCTCGATATTTCAGCTACTTTGTACCCAAACCATTATATCACTTCCTCCGGATCTCACTTGATCCCCAGATTTTCTAATTTATTCTCTTGACCAAACACTTTGGATACAATTTGGTTGACAGCTCTAGAGGTTATATGCTTCTGCAAAGATCCTACTTTGAACCTTCATTTTGCCATATCAATGAGAACATTTCCCGATCTTTATTATTAGTCAAGTGAATGAATGAATAAGAATAACTCAAATATCCATTTAGCTTATTTTCTAGTGCAAAATTATGGGCTGCTGGAAAATTAATATAATATTTTCTCGAGTATTCCGTTTTTGTTGTCCAACCTTACAAACTGACAGCTAGCATAAGCGTTTTTGCAGATTTCCAAAATTTCTTTATGAAATGGAAGAATATGGATGTTTGGCATTTCAAGTGTGGCATTACACCACGAGTTCGTTAGGAATCATTTTCAATTCAATATTGAGTGAGTTTCGACTTAGATTATTAATTTTGTTGCTATTTTTAAAAAGCAAAGAAAACGAGACATTTTTC
The DNA here is from genome assembly GCA_964036155.1 of Diploscapter coronatus. Lineage (NCBI taxonomy): Eukaryota > Metazoa > Nematoda > Chromadorea > Rhabditida > Rhabditidae > Diploscapter > Diploscapter coronatus. The sequence goes on from OZ038422.1 coordinate 15,087,469, forward strand.
AAGAGATGGAAATTATGGCAAATCGAGGAGGTATTACCAAAATTCGCATTTTCAGTTTATCTCTGCCTATTTCGTACTCCAAAAGCCATACGAGTGTACTCGATTTTGATGTTGAATTTCGCAATTAGTGATTTAGGAGCTTGCATAGCGGATATTTTTGTAGGCCAAAGGTAAAATGTAATTTACAGCATGAATTTCTGAGCGATTTTTCAGAGTTATTCCATTTGATTCAAAAGTAGCTTTTATTTCGTACGGACCATGTAAATATATATCTGGGACTGCTTGTTATATCGGGTAAATCTTAAAAAGTATAAAATGTTCAAGTTTGAATTTCCAGGTACAGCGTTTTGGTTCACTTCTATGCACATACGTATTGGTCGTTGTTGCTGTCTTTCGTTTATCGATATTATATTTTATTCGAACCAGCTCCCAGACGAATCTATTTGATTATTCTGATTCTGGTCGTTTATACCCCTTCGTTCGTTCAATTAGTAAGTTTTTTCTTCGGAAAATGTGAAGGCAGGTGCATATGAAATTTTAAGCGATAAAGTTGGAAAAGATTCAAACATGATCAGTAACCTTTAGAAAAGGTTTCATTAAATGATCAGATTAAAGTGATCTTTGGCAACTTTCTTCTTTAGGTATCGTTTTCATTTTCTGAAGATGACCCCGGGCTCGTCAGACAAGCGGTTCATGAGAAATTCCCTTCATACGATCTCGAAAATAAGACGATCACTGGGATCCTGAATATCACGAAAGACTTTTCGTCGTTGTTCCTGATATTGCATTGTGTAAGTTTTCAGTGTCACATTTTTAAAATGCGTTTCCCACATAAAGGTTACATTTTTATAAAAGAAAAAAAACAATTTAGACAATTCCATGCACCCCAATATACATCTTTATTCTAATCATACGACGCAGGATCGTTGTCGAACTGCAGAAGATCTCGGGGAAGATGAGTCCATCCACAAGAAATATGCATAGGCAACTTTTGAAAGTAAATAATCGCCCATCTTCAGAAACTATTTAAAATTTTAGGCACTAACGATCCAGGCATTTCTACCTCTATTTATCTTCTTAGGTGCTTGGAGTTATATTCTTGGTCAAGTTGGTGAGAATTTTTTCAGAGATACGAACTATTTTGTAATATTTGCAGGAATCTGGGAGCATCCGTTTCTTCAACTCTTCACCACCACTAGCTGCTCATGTGTACAGCTACTTTCACCGCTAGCATCAATTTACTTCGTTCGGCCGTATAAAAGCACAGTCACATTGTATTTTTATCGGTGTTGCGCGAAAGTCGAAGCCGGAATTGGATATGCTTCTAGGTGGGAAGTTGTGAAACTTCTAAAACTGAAGTCAAAATCCTTTGTGGTTTTGATGAAGAAGGCCATCTTTTCTTTCAGTCGTCTGATTTGGCTCTTATTTGGATAAAATTCGGAACATACAAAAATCTTGGAAACTCATTCAATCGAATAATTTGCAGAGTCAAGACGATCGATATGCCAAGTACGAACGATCGGTCTCGATGGTACAAGGGAACGGAGCACAACAGCAGGGCTGCCAACCTGAACTCGATTCATAAAAGTCAAACCTGAAAATATCTTATTTGAATATCTTCAATTTAAATTGGTTTGAGTTTCATCATCATTGATTTTACATATCGAATTGTCAGCTCATTGCGCCACTATTTTACGAGATATCTTGATAGCATAGCCCATTCAACGAGTACAAACGCATGAATAAATTCAGGTACAATGTAAGTTCAAAAGTGTCTTATCACATATGACAGATTTTGTTTATATTTTTGAATAGGAAGACGTAGATGATTCCAAACTCTTTATAGTCCTATTCCTCCAAATATTTTTTATAGAAAAGTGAGATCATTGAGCAAATTGACACATCATCACAGGGTGGATACTACACCTTCGTATCTTTCATTTCGTCCTTACTAGTGAATTCAACGTCAGATACCTAGATACTAGTTTGAAAGCTCGATTTAAAGATTTCATACCTTATTCCCGCTGGTTATCGCTTTCATATTCTTCTCGCTCATTCGCGTCTCTCGAGTTATCAGCGTAAATGACTCGGGTTGGTCCGTGGCAATTGGGTAGAACAGTACATTCGCCTGAAGATGAATCCTAACTCGATCCGCCATTTATGTGTCATACCAACAAGCACAGCGCCCCATTGCAGATGAAAACCCACTTCCACTCATGATAATTATATTCGTCATGTACGAATATTGCCACCCACAAGGGTGCGACAAATAACGCGACGCATTTCATAAATTGTATTCCGGCCAAAATAAAATGGGCGTATTGTCTGAAATCATCCTATAAAACACGTCTCATGAGAAGCTTTTCATGAAAAGAAAATGATGGGGAAGGTACGAGTGTAAGCGCATTCTTGCTTAGCGTCAAAACTGCCTATCGGCACGGATCGGCAGCGTGAATTGCCGATCGGCAGTTTTGACGCCGAATACTAGAGATTGTGTCAGAATTACTCGGAGAATCTGGAGAAATGTTTACCTCGACGCCAGAGTTCCGCACTTGTAGAAACCTCCAGGATTGAGACCCATAGCTGAAAAGACAGAAGCAAAAAGTGCCACTCCAGTATAATTGTATTCGGCGGGAACGATTCCGATCAAAAGACAGCATAAACCTGCCAGACCGACTGCGATCGAGTTGAAGAAGCGCATCCGCCAGATTTCTGGGACGCATCTGAAAATTTAAGGATATTCTAGTCGTTTTTACTCTCATTGTGTATCCTGAAGGAATATAATTAATTCTTCCAATTTGCTACATTTCTCCTTAATCTCTTCTTTTAATCCGTTGAAACTATAAAGTTCTTTTTTCTGAAGACATATGATAATCATAGCATACTTCATGTAATCTGAAATGAACCCGAAGGCCATCTTTAGCGGTAAATGAATGCTGGCACTGATCGACACGAGGATTCCAGTTTCTTTAACTCCGAACTTGAGAATGTTCCGGAAGTAGAGTGGGGCATAGGTCAGCAACAGCACAACGGTGACCATTTCAGTAAACGCATTGCTCCAAACGATTATAATCGTTTTGTTTGTGATAATTGCCTAAAGAAATCTTTCGTTGGAATTCAGCAGCAATACTCTAATTCACGAAGTGATGTGATTCGCCTTTCGGAAATTAAAAAGAAGCTTTTTCTAGAATGGAACTTTCGGTGTGTTCGAGGATCCCCATGTATTGAGCTTTTCTTGTTGTTTTCTAAAGTTCTAAGAAGTTGTCAATTAGAGAGGAATAGACTGGTGAATTTTAGCTAGCACGTGAATTCTACCGAGATGATTGTCTATTAGAGTATGATCAGCATCTGTGACCTATTTGACAATCGATTAACTCTCAAATTACCTTGTAAGGAATGAAACTGTCTCTTTTGATATGCGCTTCCGTCTTGTCCTTTTGTATTTTGCCGAGTTCTTTCTGCGAGACAGACTTGTGGAACTGAAATTGAAATTTCTTTAGATCGTTTTGTGGATGAGCACCTGTGGGTCGTCAGTGTAAAAATAGATCCACGCAAGAAAAGAGAGTAAAGTGAAACTTCCGAAGACGTAGTACGCTGAGCGCCAGCCCCAGGAGGACACGCAGAGCTAAATGTTCACATTTTGGAAGTATAAATTTGTGGCATGAACTAGGTTTTTAGAATTTTGTCCCTACCCATCCGGCTATTGGATTCGTGACGACTGAAGCTACTGGAGTGAACGAAGTCAAGGTAGCGATGAAAATGCCTGTCTGCGCAAGAGGAGCCCATCTCTGGAAAAAATACCTTGCAAAATTTGTCGTAATTTCTCCCTGACTTACAACACAAATAAGTCCAATGGCAGCAAAATCGGCCGCGTAGGCTACACCCTAAAAGCGCACCTTGATAATCTCATTTATGTCTAGGTTGATACCTGAATGAATCTGACGAACAACAACAGCACGAGGTGTGTTTTAGCTGCGAGAGGCACAGATATTGTCGAGAAAGCGGAGAGAATTCCCGCGATGAAAAACGGCCACCTGAAGTTTGACGTTGAAAACTTCTGATTGCAAAAACTGTATCAGGGGATGAATGAAATCGACCATTTGTATAACTAAAAACGGGTTTTGCAAAACAAAGTAGAGATACGGGGCTTTTTTCTGGCGCCGATTGAAAATAGTGGATCACCAAGTTGTTTTCATTTTTTCTCTTTGAATTAAATAGCCATATTTATCCGTTTTAGACTGAACATTCGGGCGAAACTGGTTCGTACCTCGCACCATACTTGATGTAGAAATAATTGACGGGAAAGGTGCCGACAATTGCTCCCACGGATACGGCCCAAATGATATAGCTTTTTTCCTTCACCGAGTAATCATACGGATTATAAGTTGACTGCAAACTCTCATTTTCAAATCAATAACCATAGAAGGGTGTTTAGCTCGGAATTTACAGAGATGTTTCTTCGATGAACTATAAAAGATGACTTGTAGAATAGCCGGAAAAATTTCCAAAAATAATAACACGAAAAGTCTTTCAAAATTATTTTTTTCGAGAATTACAATAAACTTGCCCCGTTATCATTTATCCTCAAGTCCGAAGTATCATTTTCCATGCAAATGAATGTAAAATGAATTGTGATATAATTGCAGCATATGGAGGTGAGACAAAAGAATCCGATAATCAGTAGGAGAAACCGAAAGTTGTTGCAGAATTGCACAGCCATCAACAAGAGAGGAAATACCTGAAAGGGATGCAATATGCCTGAACAATCGACGAATGATCGAGAACGTCTATGTTGTCTGGGGTTCAAAAGAGAATATATCGGAATCCGCTACAAACTATTGGAAAAAGAAATTGGTTCTGACACAATTCGAAAAGTGATCATGGTAAGGCGTGAATGCAAAGGATGTGTTGATGAAGACATTACACTTCTGTGAATGCATGACAACAAATAATTGATATCGATTAAAACTTGACACGATAAATATCTCTCTGGAAAATAAATTATCAAAACATTCATAAAATGATTTTAGAACTCAATGGTGACTAAATGTGCAAAAATTCAATTGATGATATCGATTCTCCTTCCTGAATAGAGGGGGTGCATAGCATTTGAAACCGCAGTCATTTTCACAATTTGCATATGAAAATAGTGAAAGGTTCGGTGTGTAAAACCGAAAATGTGACATGGAATTAGCATGCGATGATATTGATTTTGTCTGTGAAACAAAAACAGTCGTCGCATCACATCAAACAAATGCAAATGTTTGTCTTCCTCTTCAAACATCGATGATGGTCAGTTTTAACCGAGACGTTAAATAAATATCATCATTAATTCGGCTAACAGCCTTCAGAATGGACACTGATAGTCGTCGAACTTCGAGAATTGATACCATAGTTCAGATGAAACCATCGAGCGATCAAAAATAAGCGTAACTTTCAAAAATTGTCATGACAAAACAGTCTGCAATTTGACAAATAGGAAATGATTTGTGATAGACGAAAAAGAGAGTTTGATATTTTCAAAGAAAATGAACCTTGAATTTTTCTTGGCAATATAATAAAATTCATGTGGAGAAACGAGACTTATTGGAAATAAATATTGTTCGGATCATATGTTCAAAGAATTGCTTGAATTATTCTGATCTTTGTATGTATCCTCACATTGGAATGCACTATTTTCAAAAATCTCTAAATCTATGATTCTGCACTAATAACTATTTTTAGATCGGATAATTTGTCTGAATAGTGTTTTCGACCAAACCTTTACCTTTCAATTTGTATCATGGCACTTTCATCAGAAGGTACAAATCTGTTCTTCCTCATATCCGACGTTTGCGATATCATATACTAAATAGACTCAATTCCAACCTTTCAGCTACTTTACTAATTCGTTAAATCAATATTCTAATAATTTTATTTTTCAAGGATGGATACAGGTAAAATTTAATTTTATTGAACTTCATGTGTATTCTAAAACGTTTCGCCTTTGTACCATGAAAGCTCACTAGATCGGGTAAAATATCCCTATTAAATTGATGTTCAAAGATCGTTTAGCATAAGAAAATTGATATATTACCGACTAAAATCTGATGTTATACGGTTGAAAGACCTTATGACATAATTGCGGAAATATTTTTGAGAAAAGTCCGCTAACTGAGTTTCTGAGCTAATGATCTCGCGCTAAAATGATTGAAAGTCTGGGGATTTTCATTATGACATTTCAACAAGAAATCTTATGCCACAACTATGTCATATTTATGTTTTATAATAAAGTTCCTGATTTGTTATTTTATACTTGCTGTTTATGATAAACGTTTAGACATGAGTGATCTCGCCCTGACAATTTTCGAAGATTGGCACTTCGGAATCAATGTCTTGGCGATCACGTTTAATTCTTTGATGAGTAAGTTCACGATTATCTTTTATTGAGATTCTTTCTTCACATATTTGCCAAAAATACTAGTTTCGATAAGTAAAATGGATTTCTTTCAGTTTATCTATGCCTCTACAAAACTCCGAAAGCCATCAAGAGTTACTCGATATTGATGATGAATTTTGCTCTAAGCGATTTGGGAGCCAGTTTGACGGATTTGTTCGTTTGTCAGAGGTTATTTCCTTCAAAATTTACTGATTTATTTAGACATTATCCACTTTAGGATAATTCCAGCAGGGTGGGCAATTGGTTTCATCTCTTCAGGACCTTGTCAGTACATTAGTCGATTTTCCTGCTTTCTGGGGTAAGGAGTACAATTTTAGGGCAATAACAGGTCAAGAAATACAATATTTCAGATATAGTTTGAATCTGCACTTTCTATCGCATTCCTTGACCTCATTGCTAGTTTCGTTCGCCTATCGATATTACATTTTATTTAATGCTTCTCCAAGAAGACTTATATTGCTCATTATCTTGCTTGTCGTCTATTTGCCGAGTGGATTTGAGTGGGTCAGTAGAAATGTTTAAATCCAGAATAAAAGGCAACTTGGGTTTGTCGTGATGACGTGACATGAAAATGACGTCATGCGTTTTTGGAAATGCCGCAACTTGTTATAATATTTATGTTGAAATGTTTCTAGATCAATTATATCCCACAAAACGTCGCTACATTTTCAAAGACACGTCGCGTCGTCGCGACAAATTCAGATAGCCGAATAAAGCAAAATAAGGTTGGGGGAAAACCTCGTACGAAATAATTGTGCTACTCATTCAGATGATCATATAAGCATTTTAACAATTTCGTTGACCTCAGAATGTCACTTTTAACCCTTTTATCTTCAGATCTATCTAGCCTTTTTCGGCTATGACGACCCTGAGCACATTGAGCACATTGTTCATGAGATGTTCCCTCATTACTATTTGGAGAATAAGACCATCACCGGAATCAGCAACATCTTCGAGAACATTCCTGCTCTATATACGATAGCTTGGCAGGTTAGCATTTTATTTACTATATTTCCTACAACAAAAGATTCCCTTTTTCTAATAATCGAATTACATATTTGTGCAGCCATGCATTACGTGCTCGAAGATGAATAGGCGTGCGTGGTTTAGTCATGTAAAATATCAAAATCTAAAAGCACATGAGATTTTCTGAATTCATCTTTTCAGACGATGCCGGTTTCGCCAATTTACATTTGCATACTGATTTTGCGAGCGAAGATACTGAAGCAGCTTCAGAAGGTCGCGGATAAAATGAGTTCGGCAACTCAGGATATGCATCGCTCGCTTCTTTGGGTAATGCCGAACTATTGAAAGATCTAGAAGTGAAGTTCCAGGCTTTATCACTACAAGCACTGCTCCCACTCTTCTTCTTGTTGGCAGTCATTTGCTATGCATTGGGGCAATTAGGTAGACATTCGAAAAATAATTGATAAGTTTTAAAAATTTATTCCGATCAAAGTAACTCATCAAAATTATAGAAAAAAGAAAATGATCTTTCCAAGAAACTTTTCTTCATTCTGGCCAAGATGTTTCTAAGAATAAGTTGATCAAATTCCAGGAATCTACAATCACCCCGCTCTAGAATACATGACCTTCTCTGTTTCGTTGCCAATTCCCCTGGTTTCCCCGCTAATTTCAATCTACTTCGTCCGTCCATATAGAGCCTTTGTCTGTCGCTGCTTTTACCGACTTCGAGTCAGAATTGTCAACGCAATTACTCCTTCTTCAATAATGGGAGAATCAAGTAGAGAAATTTTAAAATGCAGTATAATTTTAGAGATCTTCTTTTAAAATGATGTAATGATATATTCCACAATCTTCATATTCGATTTCATCTTGATATTCTTTTCTCATAGCTCATTCGTTTTGAACAAATCATTTTGAATCTTTGAACAGTTGATAGAATGAGACGAACTACTCATGATAAAAATCTGAATGATGCACTGATTCTTTCCGTTTTCTTCAAAAAAAAACATTTTAAATAATTGTTTGTCATTCAAGCTATGCAAAAGTGCATTTTATTCAAAGGAAAAGTCGTAATTTCACGTCCTTACTAGTTATTTATAAGGTTCATGATAAATCTTTTTTCTCGAAAAACGTCATAGCTAAACTAATGATATGATAACTCAATAAATAAAAACGCAACTTTCAGATCGAACTCTGACAGATCCTTCTCGATGGCACAAGGGAACCGAGTTCCAGAGTGGAACAGTCAATCCGAGCTCGATGGGATAAGAATTCAACTTGATCTCATTCTAGATGAGCAAAACTGAAATATTTTGAATTTTGAATTAGAGTTAATTAAGGGAAAATTAGTAGGCAAGAATGCTGACTTAACAAATTCAGCTATAGCTGCTATTATTTTTAATTTTTCAAATTTTACCGCATTGCTATATGAAATACTCACATTCTGGGGTGGGACCTAAGTAAAAATTACCGTGACGGTAATTTTTACTTAGGTCCCACCCCTGCATGCAACTTCGAGCGTTCGGATTTTTATTAAGTTGATACTTACAAGAATACAAAATGAATCAAATAAATTATGCTAAATATTTTTAAAATACGAATTATTTCTATTTATCAGAGTGAAGTTATAAGTCCAGTTTAGCAAAATGTCATTTGATCTTTCAGAAATTTCTCGCCCAAGACATGCTCATGGGAAGTATATGTTTCTCAAATTGAGGCTTATAACTCATAAAATTTCGTTTCTGATACTTAATCTAGATGAACCCGAATTAGTTTTGTTCTGGAATTATTAATTGCTTATCAAATCGAGAAGTAAATAAGCTTATTAGCAAAAGGCAAAAAAGCGTTTTGCAAGCACATGGTCGAGTGTTGTCGTATAAAATCTGTAAAAGAACAAACTAAAAATCAACTTTGATAAAAATACTAAATTAAGAACCATTTAATCATTTAGTCAATAAAACTGCATGGATTTTTCAGCATGTCGTTTATAGAAATTTTATCGGGTAGGCGAGCATCTCGATTTTTTCATGAGTTGACTTGAAAGGGCTTCATTTCAAATTAGCTCGTTTTGAAATTCCTTCTTTAAAAAATACCAATTTCAGGTACAATGAAGATTTGCCTATCAATTCTTTTTATCGGAAAAGTTTTTGGAGGCGCAACTTACTCGGATGACATGGCCAGAAATCGCCTCTGGCCTGCAGCAGCGTCAACTTACTCTTCAGATCCCGAGAAGTGCTTCCACAATGCTTTCGTCAACGCTACTGTAGATTTTTTTAACCTTTGATAAAAGCTTGTTGGATATTTTATGAGACTCGCAGAACTTTGATCATTTTACGAAGTTTTTGTTCGAGTATCTCAAAGAGAAAAGATCTTTGAAGCCATTTCTATGTGCTGGCTAACTGCGCTGGAAAATCTCGAAGATAATTTAGTCTGAACTTCGTAAGAAGAAACTGGATATAGGGGGTTGAGAAATCTCGCGAGTAATCCTAAAGTTATGAGATTTCCAAAAAAAATTGTAAAATAATAAATTTCGAGGTTATCCTAAAATCTTCAATGAGCTTGGAATCAAAAGAACTCATGGATTTAAAAGTTCACCTTTCAAAATTTCGGAAATTGTACAGCTTTTCAGCTCTACAAGCGATACGACGTCGCCTGTGACACACTGCACGCTGACACTTGCTGTGGTCTTCTGGCACTCGACCATGAAGACAAAGCCATCATGGTGATCTTCAGAGGAACCACTTCGATGATCCAACTCATGGAAGAAGGCAATGAAGCTGTTTTCACGAAGAAGGTAAATACTATTCAGCTGAAAAAGTTTCGTGAGTGAAGATATACAAAATTTCAGTCAGTTTGGGCAGCTGGCGGAAACGTTGCCAAATATTTCAACGATGGATTCTTCGCGGTAAGATAGCACATTTCCAGAAAGAAAACTCTTCTGATTCTAAGAATTTTCTAACGTTCTTTCTGACAGTTTTTGACACGGTGAATTCCATCAAAAATGTCATCAAATTCTCAATAACTTGCGAAATTGAAGATTTGGAACGGTGGAATGAAAGATGGGTTCACGTCGTTGAAACATCAATATCCTGATTACGAATTCCGATTTACAGGTGAGCAAGATAAATTTAGGCGAAAAGCCTAGTAAAATTTTAGGCCATTCTCTTGGTGGAGCAATGGCTACTTTGAGTGGTTCGTATCTAATCAATACGAAACTCGCCGACCCAACCAAGACCAAGATCATCACTTTCGGGTAGCATATATCAAAGAACTGAAAATGAGTCAGATTCAGAGAACCTCGTGTCGGTGACATAACGTTTGCCAAAATGCATGATAAACAGGTTTGAATTATTTTGAAATGTTCGAATGTCGTGAATTCCAGCTGGATTACCACTTCCGCGTAACGCATAAGCATGACATCGTGCCGCATTCCCCAGCAGAAATGTATGGGTATTATCAGCACTTGAATGAAGTAACTTCATTTATATCTGCACAAAATGAAGATCGAGATTTAGGTATTCTACAACAACGACATGACACCAGGATCGTCATTTATTGTTTGTAATTGTACGAGTTGATTTAGGAAAATTTGAATTTTTAAATATTCTCTGAAATTAATTAATTTCAGTGGATGAGGATTTGAAATGCAGTGATGGTGAGTTTCTGGATACAAGTTGGACTGATCATTTCTACTACTTCAATCACAACTACTTGTTGTACGGTGATGGGGGCTGTAAATAATTCAGCGCCATATCGACTTAGAACATCTAAAATTGTAAATTACGACGTAAATAAATAATTTATTTCATAATTGATATAATACAACTAAATATGCTTGTGACAAGAAATTGATTTTTTCCGTTTGTAATAAAGTTCGTTGTGACTTTCAAATTGTCTTTTTGGTAGCAGCCTGAATTTCTTATCGCAAAAAATCGACCGACTAAACTCGAAAATCGGAATGACAATGCGGAGAGCATGCTGCAGACGCGTGAAGGCATGGAAAAGCCGTAAAAGTCACAAAACGGACAAAGTAAAGAAACCATTCCGATAAACAAGCCATTATTTAGCCAGAGGCTTCCATTCGCCACAAAATTTTAACTTATGTAGGTTGATTTTATGATGAGGAACAATCTTAACGCGAACTTATTGTTCTTGTCTCTGGACGGATTCAGTTTCCTCATTGTACTATTCTCATCATTTACGGCTCTGCATAATGAAGAATCTTGCGGAAATCCAGTGAAAATTTTCACAGAATTTTTCCTTGTTTTTCTCAAGCGAAATATCCGCTAATTTTCGAATTTTCATTCAGGCACACTTCAACTGATTTTTCTATTTCAGAAAATGCTTCGGTATCTCTTACTTGCTGCCACATTGGTTGGCTCGGCACTTGGAGATGCGACCTACGCCGATGACTTCGCTAGGAACAAGATGTGGCCGGCCGCGGCTTCCGCTTACAGCAGCAAACCCGAGAAGTGCTTCGACAATAAGTTCCAGAATGCGACTGTAAGAAACTCATTAATTCTAAAGAAATCAACTTGAAGATTTTTTATGGGTAATCAAACTTCGGAATTTCTTAAGAAATGATCATAAATTTAGCAATTTGGATAATTCGTTACTTCGTAACCGATAGTTAAGAATATAATAAGGTAGGGTAGAAAGAAGTTTTCCCATACTATTGCGTAGACTACAAAGTAACAAATTATCCAGGTTGCGACGGTCGCCAGGAGTTGGTACTTCCTCAATATTCACTCATATTTTTCAGCTCTACAGGCGATACGACATCCGATGCGACGCGCTGCATCTAGACACCTGCTGCGGTCTGGCCGTCGTGGCTCATGATGACAAGGCCATCGTGCTCGTCTTCAGAGGAACGACCTCATTCTTGCAGCTCATTGAGGAGGCTGACAAGAGTGTCCTGAACAAGCATGCAAGTTTCTTTTTCAATTTTCTAGTTTCTCATGAAAGTCGATAGATTTTCCCGGAACAAAACTCCAACTTGCCAAGGATAAATTTTAGGTCGAATGGGCAGCAGGTGGCAAAGTCAGCAAATATTTCAACGACGCATTCTTTGATATCTGGAATGGTAAGAGGACTCAGCTATTTCTGTTAAAGGTTACAAATTCAGGAGGAATGAAGGACGGCTTCAACACGCTGAAAGCTCAGTACCCCGATTACGCAGTCTGGGTCACTGGTACGCATGAAATCTAAGCATTTCGACTGTAAATATTCTCAGGACACTCTCTTGGTGGAGCAATGGCTACTTTGGGTGGTTCGTATCTAATTAAAAACAACCTCGCTGACCCCTCAACGATGAAACTCGTCACTTTCGGAGGTAGCCTTATTTGATAGTAACTTTAACTGGATCAGAGTTTTAGAACCCCGAGTCGGTAACAAAGCGTTCGCCGAAGCCCATGACAAGCAGGTATATTTTCGGAAAGATTTCTTTCTTCCAAAAATGAAGAATTTAGCTCGACTATCATTTCCGTGTAACACATTCAAGGGACATCGTGCCGCACGTAAGAAAAGTTTCATAAATTTGAGATCAGCCATCCTTTGATTGATTTTTTCTCCCCAAGATGACTTCTGCACCAATTTCTACATTTTCTTCATCTAATTTTATGCCGACATCCTTTTCAGATCCCCGAAGAGATCTTCGAGTACCATCAGCACAAATTCGAGGTTAGCAAAATATTGCTCACCTGAAAAAGTAGCCGAATCCTTTAGGTCTTCTACCACGATAACATGAAGCCTGGGACCAAGTACAAGGTCTGCAAAGAAGACGAAGATATGGGTTGTAGCAACGGCCTCCTTCTGGATACAAGTGTTCCAGGTGAATACTTCTAGATTTTCTTTCCAACATAGTCAATCGTACCTATTCGTTGACAGACAGGCAAAATTTCATCTAGAAAACGAAATTTTTGGTGAGGCGGACACAAGATAGATTTTTCTATAGAAAAGTGATGCATAGGGAGTTCGCAACAAGATTTTATAGGAACACTTGGCTTAAAGGGGGCACACAATGAGAGTTTGGCTTAAGCCCTGCCTTGGTCTGTTCGTTGAATGAAGGTGATTTGGGCCTGCTAGAGTTCGATCAGTAATTGCGAGAGAAATATTCAAATTCACATCCAGAAAGAACGCAGCAAATATCTATTTCGAACCTTCGCAACGTTCAAATTTTTATCTTTCGTTCGGATCAACGAAATATTTGTGGAAGTTTAGAATTGCTTCTTTTCCGCAGTGAAAAAGTCTCAAAAACCCTTCAGGCGTTAAGTTGATCGCGTTTCTAAAATCTATCTTTTCACAGAATCTGACAACGTCCAAATCGATCAATATCCTTAGCCTCATAATAACAAAGAAAACTAGATTACTTTTTCTTCAAAAAATGTTTTCAGATCATCTCAAATACTTCGACCACGATTGCCTCCTGTACGGAGACGATGGATGCAAATAAACAACCCCTCCTTTCACAATAAATTGTTTTATTTGTAAATCTTTTTCTTGTCAAAGAATGACATGTGCGCATTGGTATTCTAGTCTAGTTTCCCTGCTGATTATCTTCCCATATCAATTACCGGTACTTATTGATCATAAAATTGCCTTATCAACGATTGACGAAAACGTGCTCAAAGTAAATCCTTTCTCTAAAAATGTGAGTTAATTGCATTCAAAATTTCAAATTTCGCGAGAAATGATGAAATTTTGTGGACAATGATTGTGAAAGGTAGACGAATTTTGCAAAGTTCTAACTTGGAAGATCACACATATTTATTCCAGACACAAACTTATTAATTTTGCCATTAAAAATTTTGAATACGATATCAGATTAATTTGAATTAAAATTTAAGAATTGCATCATAAAATATTGCAAAATTAGCATACATACAAAAATCATGCCCGAGGTTCTACAATATATTATAGTTCAAAATGAACTAGAAATTCGTTGTAATTAATTGATGACAAGATTTTAAAAAATTTTATAGGCCAAATAATAGCAGAGATTTCTAATCGTCTAAATTTCCACCTTCATCGCCCTTTCCGTGCACGTCTGGGACGTCCCCTTTATTGTCATCTAAATTCCGTTTTATTAGAAGTTTCATTTAATTAAAATACCATCATCCAAGTTTCCTCCTTCGTCGCCTTTTCCGTGCACATCTTGAACATCTCCTTTATTGTCATCTAAATTGTGGTTTTATTCAAAACGCTTTCAACTAAAATACCATCGTCCAAGTTTCCTCCTTCATCGCCTTTTCCATGCACATCTTGAACATCTCCTTTGTTGTCTCCTAAATTCTGATTTATTAAAAGTTTCGCTCATTTAAAATACCATCGTCTAAGTTTCCTCCTTCATCGCCTTTTCCGTGCACGTCTGGAACATCTCCTTTGTTGTCTCCTAAATTCTGATTTATTAAAAGTTTCGCTCATTTAAAATACCATCGTCTAAGTTTCCTCCTTCATCGCCTTTTCCGTGCACATCTGGAACATCTCCTTTGTTGTCATCTAGATCTTGATATAATTATGGTTTATGTTCATGAAAATACCATCGTCTAAATTTCCTCCTTCGTCGCCTTTTCCGTGCACATCTTGAACATCTCCTTTATTGTCATCTAAATTGTGGTTTTATTCAAAACTCTTTCAACTAAAATACCATCGTCCAAGTTTCCTCCTTCATCGCCTTTTCCATGCACATCTTGAACATCTCCTTTATTGTCATCTAAATTGTGGTTTTATTCAAAACTCTTTCAACTAAAATACCATCGTCTAAATTTCCTCCTTCGTCGCCCTTTCCGTGCACGTCTGGGACGTCCCCTTTATTGTCATCTAGATTCTAATCTATGAAAAGTTTCGCTCATTTAAAATACCATCATCCAAATTTCCACCTTCGTTGCCTTTTCCGTGCACGTCTGGGACGTCCCCTTTATTGTCATCTAGATTCTAATCTATGAAAAGTTTCGCTCATTTAAAATACCATCGTCTAAATTTCCTCCTTCGTCGCCCTTTCCGTGCACGTCTGGGACGTCTCCTTTGTTATCATCTAAATTTTGATTTATTAGAAGTTTCATTCAACTAAAATACCATCATCCAAATTTCCACCTTCGTTGCCTTTTCCGTGCACATCTTGAACATCTCCTTTGTTGTCATCTAGATCTTGATATAATTATGGTTTATGTTCATGAAAATACCATCATCTAAGTTTCCTCCTTCATCGCCCTTTCCGTGCACGTCTTGAACATCTCCTTGGTTTCCATCATTTGGTGGTGTTCCTTAAGAATAAAATTAACTAATTTGAGCGAGGGTTTTTAAAGAACCGTCGTCATCATCTAAATTTCCACCTCCGCCTTCCTTTCCAAAAACGTCTTGAACGATTTCTGGCATCTTCTGCAAATTTTTTGATATCCCTATATTAGTTGAAGTATAGTTTATTTTGATCCAGGCGTTCCAAATGACTTAAAATGTAATAAATTATTAGCGATAGACCGATAAGTTGAAATTTATTCTAACGATTTCAATAAATTATTATAATTTCCAAACGATTTAAAAATTCTTTTCGAACTCATTTAAAAGTAAACCAAAGTGAGTCAAGCGCTCATCCTAGGCACCTACTACTCAACCACTATCGATATCCAAATTCCAAACAGAGGTGGAACCCAAATAAAATTACTGTGACAGTAATTTTTTCTACTTTATTGTTATCGTCATTTTTATTTGGGTATCACCCCAGCTCTTCCTTCCTCCACTCTCTGCATGCGATCTTTTCGGGGACAATTAAAGTAAGAAATTTGAGGAAAAGTGCAAAATCCGAGATTCTTACAGGAATAAATTAAGAAAATGTCGTATACTGGGTATAGAACTTCATTCCCACTCATAAACAAAGTAGAAAGAGATAAATAGAAGATCGATGAAAGTAACGAATCGACTGAGAGTGCAGCTTTCACTTATTTTCGAGGCTCAATTGTTTTTTTATCCCCCTACATTTTACACTGCAAACCTCGGATCCTGTGAGGCAGTTGAAGCCTTTTTGATGAACTCTGTTCCAATGATGTGTTCAACTTTTCGAACGGCAAATGTTAATTTCGATTTTGTTCTATAAACACATATGAAGAATTTCAGTAAAAATGGGAAAAAAATTACAGGAAGGGATCCGCAAAGCAAAATTTTTATTAGAAAATAGATACATAGGGGAGTCTAAAACAAGTTTTCAGCGGAACGTTTTGACCTGAGGGGAATCCGCACATGGGGTCTCGCTTAAGCCTTGCTCAGACCTGTTAACAACACTATTTACTTTTCCGAGAAAAAAACAGATATGCTCATCGATAGCAAACGAAAAGCATTCTGAAAATGCTTATCTGCATCTTTATATTAGATGTTTTTTTTCATTAAAAAAACTTTTCAATGTTGCATATAGGATGATGATTAATTCATACTATTAAAATAGATCGTCTACTGTAATGTTTCATATCAATCCTAGCTATATTTTCTTCAAATATGTGTGTGCAAATTTCATCAAATATTTTATTCAGATATGAAATACATGGAAAAGGATGTAATTTTTATCATGCACTGAAACAGACTTTTCACTTACACATTCTTTGAAAAATGAAAATAATTACGAACATACATAAAATATAGTTGAGGAAGTCACTTGATGAGGATAATTATCAAAAATATAAAGTGGTGAAAAATCGTTACACTATATTAGAGATTTCTCCTATTATTGTATTCAATCTGAATGTCGGGGCTTTTGTAGGTGGTGATCACCGGAATCGCCGTCGGGCTCTGTAGTTATAGACGCTAGAGATAAAAAAACTAATAAAAATCATTGCATATTTTCAAAGACATGCAAATTTACGTGAAAATTCGTGTGAATCCTCATTTATATATGCAAGATTTGAGCTCGGCTTTGCAAAAGTGGAATGTTTAACGGTAACGCCGGAGCGTGAACGACAAAGTCGGAACAGCCTGGAAAAGTAGCTGCGGTAGTTGCGTAGTTACAAGTGAAATAGTGTGGGATGAGAATCTCTGCCCTATCAAATCCTAGCCTATTTCGCTTGCAAGTTGCAACTACGCAATCACTTTTCCGGATTGCCCAAAATCGAAGCGAGATTTTGTACAGGAGAGACTTAGTTTGTTTTGAAGGACAAAATCACTAAAATTCGAGGTTTTAGCCGAGACATGACCGAAAACTGCCTTGGGAAGGTTCAAGGCCGACTCCAACTTTGGTGCACTTTTATTTGGATACAATTTCTTTCGCATAAATGCGCATGTCTTTGAATATATTGATAAAACAAAATTCCTGCGAATGCCATAAATATCACTGAACTATTTTAAATTTGTTGCTGTAAGTGTTTTTGACCAGCTGATCTCACGAGTATTGATTCTAGTCGAATTTCTACGGTATTTATAGTTCTCGCAGAAAATTTCGAATTTGTGATACTAACACCGATCATAATCATTATAGTGGAAAATTGAATTTATAATTTTCACGTGAAAATGATATATTTTGGAGCGGAAAATGTTCTGCAGGAGTTTGGGTGTCGAAAAATGCTATTGAGTTATTTATCTATGCACACAACCTATCGATATGAGTTCGTAGAATTTAGATTTTTGGACTTGGAGTGGTGAATTTTTGAGGCATGTTCTTCTCTAAAATAGATATTTAGAGAAAATTTTGCTGGTCACACACAAATTTCAAAAGTTGTCTTAATAAAGACAAGAAAAGCAAAAGTTTTGCTATAATGATTTTGCGCAAAAGTAAGCGGATCAGAAATATATTACTAGATGGAAGCATATGCCAGCGTGATCAGTGTCAGTATCACGTAATAAAAAGATCATTATTTCAACATACCGTACTCCCAGTTCTGAACGACTCAAATTTCGCTCTAAAATTGATGATTTATAATGTAGGATTTAGACAATGAATGCAGTTATCAAGCAACCATGAAATTTCTTATATCAAACTTTTTAATATAAAAGTTTTCTCGAATCAGACTAAATTTTTGCTCATGTGTTGTGACAATCAACTGTTGGAAGATTGCCGAATTTAAATCTAGTCTGATCACGAGTTGTGATCAACCCAGAAACAGTGATGAGTGACAAGTGCATTTTGATATTTCACTGCATTTGGAGAGTATAATATTGGTCATTCAATGAATTTACACAAGTGACTTTAGCTCACATGTATTCTTTGGCGAAATTTTCCAAAGCCAGTCCATAATCCATGCTTTTGAGGGATGCTTTTTGCGTCAAGAAGACCTGTTTGAGTTCGTTACTGGTCAGCGGACCTCTGTCGTTTCTCGCAACATGGAAGTTCTTCGATTCTGTCGCATACTAAATCATAACATCAGTTGTCGCATAATTTTGTTAAAGCTTAAATGATTCAAAATACCGCAACAATGAAGTCCTTTTTGCAACTATTGTCGAGACTCCACTTACTCATCAGAGCTGGCGTCATCTTGTCAAGGCTCTAAATATTCGAGTAGTTAGTGAGTTTATTGTATCCGTCCGGCAAATTGATAGATGAAAAGTTTTTGCCAAATTTG
The DNA here is from genome assembly GCA_964036155.1 of Diploscapter coronatus. Lineage (NCBI taxonomy): Eukaryota > Metazoa > Nematoda > Chromadorea > Rhabditida > Rhabditidae > Diploscapter > Diploscapter coronatus. The sequence continues at coordinate 15,106,411 of OZ038422.1, forward strand.
AATCCGCGAAAAAATAGCTTGAACATATGCACGATAACAGTCAAGATGCGTTAAATCGTTGCCATCACCATTAAACTCTTCGTCTTTTTTCGGTTGTTTGCTGCCTATTCGGCAAGCAATCAACAAAGTGAGAGGATAAACAACGACAGCGAGTAAGGGGAAACTCGATAATTTCAGAATTTCATCCGAAATGTGTGCGCGTTCAAGCAATTTTTGCGCGGATTCAAATTTGCCCAATTTTTCAACTATCAATTTGTTGAACAACTACAATATAAGTTCTTAGATTTTTACTAACTGAATTCTCATCTATGGCTGAAATATGCGTGGTCAAAATGAGCCTCAATATTCGAATGTAATCGATTAAAAAGTGAACAGAATGAACATCGGCCGATACGGATCGATTAATAGTATCGTGTTTGGCGATAGAATTCGGCGTTTAGGGCGGATCGCTCCAATGCGAAATAAGGACTCTTCCCTTTACTTTGCTTCCAAATAGCAGGAAAAGAGGAATAACACTCATTTCTCGTTGGAGCGCGCACGTTTTTTCCATCACCGAACTCTATCGGCGAGAGCGATAATAAATTATTTAATTCAAATATATCATGATCTATTCATCGTGACCAATTTCTGAAAGAAGTGTAAACGTCCTACTAAAATGCCGAATTTTGAAGCTACACTTTTAATTGGATTGGGTCGACAAAAATTGGAAAAGTTGATTTGGCTACTAATTAATGAGTATACGCTACGCAAATTTTTGGATGAAAAACTACGCAACCGTGGTGCTCTTGATCTTCTTGAAGATGATAACGATTGGAGTGACTCCCTTAGCAGCGCACAAGTCCGATTGGCCGTCCTGAAAGCCCATCGATATCTCAGTGATTTAAGCCGAAAATAGGCTAGTTAAGTTAAACAGCTTTTCAATACTGATCGTTCGAATTTCCACATAAAAACTACTTCTTTAATTTCTATGAAATAATTCTTAGTATAGTTGCCAATTTATTCGAATTCCTACCTGTCGAGTTCGCATTTCAATTTGTCTCAGCTGATTGTTCACACCGACTCTTTGCTCCTTCGACAGAATGCTATCGGGATCGCAGATGAAGGACGGGCCCTGAAGCCTCACATTTTCACACACACTATTTTCAATAATTATTTTGAATATAAAAATAAGTGTCAGAATCCACGAACAATCTTCAGCTTTTCCACTAGCGAAATGGAAAACTTCAAAGGCGTTTCTTCTTGTTGTATGAATCTGAGTACTTATTCTGTTCAATTTTTCCTTCAAATTTATTCCACAATGAATTTGATCGGCCCCCTGTATTTACATACGACTCTGCGTTTCCTACACTCCCTGGTCAATCCAACCGTATGTGTATGTACTCCACATGCAAATACAGGGGGCCAATTTGATCCTCTTTTAGCAAATTAACTCGATTTATCTTGCATTTCAAAAGTCGAAATCGTTTTTTTTTTGAATCGAGGTAAATTATTTATAAATGGTAAATTAAATACATCCATTCCGCATCTGCTGTACTCAGTGACTGGGTTAGGCATGCTGTTTTCGTCCCACTCATCTGGCACATATGGTGGAGTGGTGGTGACTTCGCCCTATATTTGGTGAATTTACGGAGTTTCCCGTATTTGTCAACGACTGATCGACATCAACGGTTATAATTTTCAATGGATAGGCAGCTAAGGAATGTAGAAAAGGAGAGAAATGGAACAAAAGCCGTAAAAAATGAGACACCTTTGACGTTGATCATCCGTTGACAAATACAGGGGCAATATTGGTCGCGGTAAAAGTCATTACAGCGAGATGATTTGGTTTATCCGACACAACCTGATAAACTAGATGAAAATTTAGATAAAGCCTTGTAATTTTTCACGGTAATAATCCGTCGATCATCAGAACTTGCAATCATAAATTCGAGTTGGCCTCTGAATCCTAACGTTTGCCAAATCATCCTGTTGCAATGATTTTGATCGCATCTTATAGTTAAAAATTAAAATAACATCATTTTCAAACATTTTGCAATTTTTAAGATCGATTAAGCCTTATATTCATAGAAGACCAAGTCGGGATTATGAAATCGTTATGTTAAAAGTATGATTTGTGTTAGAATAATTAGAAATTTTTAGGGCTCGTTAACCTAGAATTGTTGAACCAATTTACGGATATTTGGAAATTTCGCGACTTCGCTCTTCGCAACTTTACGAATAACATGTAAGGTTAGAAGTGTAAGATAAATTATAGGCAAATGCTCTTCTCATTTTGCATACTGTTACTCTAGTTGCGAAGTAGCGAAATTAACAAGCTACCCAGTTTACAGTCTTGTTGACATTGACACTGATAATTAGACACTTCAACTATTTCCTTTCTAGATCAATAATCGCTTCAGCTATTTAATTCCATTCACTTTGTGCATAACTATTTTGAAAACATTCTATGTGAAAAGCGGATTATCTAAAATCGTTTATCTAAATCAAATTTGGCATAACAACAGCGAGAAATTACAAATGCAGTTAAGATTAAAAAAAATTTGCCAGTTATTATTTTCGAAAGTTCTCACAAAGACTTATCATTAATAGAATCGATAGGAAGCTGAACCAATTTAAAAGTTCGCAATTTGAACTTAATAAAGCACATATTTTTCTAATAAATAGATAAAAGAAAGGCAGATACATTTCAATTGATAGATGAAAGCTTGTGTAATAGAAAAGTCATTCCAAATTTCCAACAAACTTGTTGGTAGTAAGTCCGTGAGAGTTTGTTGGTACACTGCATATGATCATTATTAAACTTTTACTATGCTTTATAAACTAGAGTTTTGTTTTAGACAAATGCGAGTGTCAACAAAGTCAGTGTCAATGTCACATATAGAGAAGGTCTACTAGTAAAGTCATAATAGTATGGGGTATTAGTAGTTTTGACCACGCCTACCGAATGACCGCGCATCGATTCGAACTTCGAGCTAAATTAATTCAATCATTATCAGCAATCAATAAATTAAGCACCGTAAAATCTAATATAGAAATCCCCCTAAATTAGAACCCCTCTCTCTATAATAGAAGCACAACTCAATAGCTCACATGTACTGTCTGGCGAAGCCCTCCAAAGCTGGTCCGTATTGTCTGTTCTTGAGGAGAGTTTTTTGCGACAAGAAGACCTGTTTGAGTTCGTCACTGGTCAGCGGACCTCTGTCGTTTCTCGCAACATGGTAGTCCCTCGATTCTGTCGCATACTAAATCATTTTGCGATTTTTAATCGCCATTAAGATACTCTTCTTAGTAAATTTGTCGGGTGAACATAAAGTTGTACTACAAATCGAAATTTTCAAAGCGCCATTTTCAATTTCGCTAAATCACTTGAGGACCCTATACATATGATTATAAGGCATTGAAAACTTCGAAAAGTCCAAGCTTAAAGAGTTATCTTTGGCAATTTACCCCAATAATGAAGTCCTTCTTGCAGGTGTTATCGAGGTTCCACTTGTCTCGCAGTGCAGGGATCATGTCATGAATGCTCTAAAGATTACATTAGATTATATGGTTTTTAAGCGTTGGGACTTGGAAAGCAGTTCTCATTAAAGAAAAGCTTAAATAGTATGATATTTTCGATTTTTGCAGTCTATGGTTCATTTAGCAGCTTGTGACACATCAAGTCTGGTACTTTATTGTGAATGTGTATAAAACATGCTTACACCCCTGGCACGTCGTACGAGCACGATGACGGGAGTGACTCCTTTCGCAGTGCACATATCAGAATTGCCGTCCTAAATACAAAAGAAACAGTTGTATTTCGTTATATAAATAATTCTGGTGAACCAGAAATTAATACTGCGTTTCTGTCGATTTCAATTTAACCACTCTTAGTTCTACCATAGATTTTATTAGCTTTTTCAATCTCAAGGAAACTTTTCAAGAGCACATTGCAACTAGCGTCGAGTGGATAAAATATTGATAATATATTTCGGTAATTATTTATGCCAATATTGGACTAATATTGATCTTTAATTTGATGAAGATCGTATTCACATAATTTGAGAATTATAATTCCTTCTAAAGTCATTACCTGACGTGTTCTCATTTCGATCTGCCTCAGTTGGTTGTTCACATTGTTCCTCTCCTCTTTTGTCAGAACACCGTCGGGATCGCAGATATAAGAAGAACTCTGGGATACACATATTTATAAAGGTCGACAATATGCAAAGAAATTGCAATATGTAAATGAAATAAATTCATTGCCTTCAACTAAGGATTATTACTCCCATGATAAGATGAGAATGAAGCTACGATAAACATGGACTGCCATAATTTTGATTGAATGGCATCCTTGAATTTATGTTTGAACAATAAGACAAATTCATTGTAAGTGGCGAATTTTAGCTGGTACTCAAACTTGTCGCGTAATACGCCAATCTGGGTACCCCAGCTCATTTGTTGGTGAATTCTATTCTTACAAATAATTTGTCGTAAATATCAGAGGCGTGCAGAATGATTTTGGTGAAGGATTTTCTCTCCATTTCTGCTTCACGCGCTCCTTCTCACTTTCTCCCCTTTTCCCATTTCTCTACATTCCGAAATTTTCGAAACGGAACGGAATGCAGAGAAAATCTCTCACCGGAATTATTCAGTACATTCTTGATAAATACTCACATCCATTCCGCATCTACCGTATGCTGTAATTGGATTAGGATAATTGTACGCATCCCACTCCGTCGCATAGCAATAGGAGACCAGGGCAATTGCAACCAGCGAAAGCGATATGGAAAAAGATGTCATCATACCTGAAATATATCATGAAAATGAAAAAAACGCATTTTCAAAGATTATTTAAGACTAGGAAATAATGAGAAGGCATTGAAAATTTCATTTATAGATACTGATCATGGATATCTAGGACAGATATATGAAAATATGCAAGAATCTCATGTTCGATAAGATACAAGGTATTAAAGATAGGAGAACCCTATCGGAACAGAACAGGAATACATTAAGAATATTTTGGAGTCATGTGATTTGCTGATCATGTCAGGAACACTGAATCTGCTAAAGTTTGAAGTAGCTTCTTCAACCCAATCGGATGAAGAATTTGACAATGAATAATGTCCGCTCGATCCACAGAACAACAAACTTTTATTATCGAGACAGACTTCTAACAAGTGATGGATTCAGTGCTCAATTCTTACTTTTTTATGTTTTGCAGGTATCGGATGTATCACTCACTTGAGGGCAGAAAAAAACGCTTATGGGTTTGAGCAGATAAATGATGACCTTAGGATATCTGCCCGACGAGTCTGACAAACAAGCGTTTTAAAGTCGAGCTGTTTCAATGGTCCGAGCATTTGTGCAGGCTAAAGTGCTGATATCGAACGGATGCTCAAATAACAGATGAAACTCAAAGGGGTTTTGTTATGTTTCAAGAAGTTTAAAATTTCTCTTCTAACTTCTCATCCATATGTAAGGGTTGAATAATCTACTAGGTTGGGAATAATTTCTGAAACACTTACTACTTTTTCGAAAAATTCTTTATAATTTCAACCAAGATTAACCCAAATGGGATAGGACCCAATCATAGTGACTCACTGTCTAGCCTCCGCTAATAACCACATTCCTGGTTCTGATTCTGCAGCTATGGAAGAAATATAGACAGATCAAAATGGTATACCCAGGGCTGTCGAAAGTGGAAAGATTTTTGAACTCCATTTAGAGTGAAACTCCGACGGTCCTGGCATCGCTATTCTCAGAAAATACATCATACAGCTTTTTTACTATAAAAGCAAAAATGTTTTAATTTCAAAGCTCACAGCCTGCGCTCGGCACAGACCACTAGTCCTGTGTGGCTAGGATAGGCCAATTGCCTCATTACAGACGGAGAGTAGCCGACTCCGCCTAGTGGGAACAAGACTAGGAGATTTTGTTTATTTCAGTAAATTCTTGCTTACTATTTTTATTAATTGCCTGTGAGGTAAAGTGAAAATTGTCCAGATAAAAATTTAGATACTAAATTTTAGAGGCTATGTTCTGTTGACTAATTTTCATGAATTCGGAAAGGCCTTCAATTGCAAAAAAAGGGTTCAAAAATGAATCCTAAGGAAAAGTGCTCGATTTGGTAATAGATTGATGGAGAACAGCGGCATTGATAAAAAACCTGAAAGATCATTTGAGTTTGAGAGATTTAAAGAAAGGTCTCCAAAAGCTCGAATAAAATGCCTAATTCAAAAGTAAATGGCACGTGTAATTACTTTAGTTACAACTTTTTACAGACCTGCAGCGGTAATGATTATAATCCACCATGCGGATGGCATCCCCATTGGCTTTTTAAGTGCCTGAAAGAGGATGAAATGGATGCTTGTAGATTAGCTTGGTCTTTCACTATATTCTGAAATCAATAGTTTAAATTCCAGAAAGAAAATGTCTACATTACATAATTTGCCATAAACATAATGCTGCATGTGTAATCAAAAGAAATATGATTTATGCACGTTAAAAATACTTAAATTTCTCTTTCGGATTATTCAAATTGGTTGTCAATCTCGATCATTTTCAGTTGTTATTCTTTGTGGATTGTGGAACAGAGAATGCTCAGTTTTACTACGACACTCAGTATCAATTGGCTGCGTTTTTGCGTGCGATTCGATTTTAGCAAAACATACTTTACCCGGCTCGAATTGCCATTTCCATTGCTCTCTAATGCAGATAAATCGTGAGCGCAACTTTTCTTTGTTACACACGCTTTTTCCAAGAATTATTCCGGCTTTTTTCTTTATACCACAAAATAAAACCCTACTATTTGACTTATCGATATTCAATCATAAAACCACTACTCTTCTCAAAATTTGAATTCTTCTAGGGATTTTTTTCTGTAATATTTCCCTACATATTCGACCAATTGATATTCAATTTGCTACATTTATTCTTCTAAACTTATTATCTTCGTTTAAAAATGTCAGCTGGTTCATCTGTCAATGAGAATGAGAATAGAGATCTCGAATCTGCCAATGCCAAAGGTCCAAATAAACAAAAAAACCTGGATTCGAAAAAGCTGCGCAAGTTTAAAAGTCTGCGAAGATCACTACGATTTTTGAAACTCTTGATTATTTTGAATGGGTGAGTTTTTTTTCAATTAGCAGTGTTATTTCCTTTGCTAAAATTTCTTCATTTGATTCTAAAAATGATGAATAACGGCAAGTTTTTTCACATTGCATAATAATCCGAAATTTATAGTTAGATTATTCATGTTCAATACGTTTCGTAACAATTTCAGAGTATGCCTGGCGATATTGATTTATCTGTTGTTTTATCTGAATCTTCATGGAAAACATGAATATTGGAACGTGAAAATCGATATCCACAATGATAGCTGTGGAACGAGGAGAGTGAGCAGGAAGAATTGTAGAAAAACTCATCAGAACACGGCGAAATCGCATTCGATTTCATGCTCAAACATAAACAATGCACATGATGTTCTAGAGGATGAAAACAAATGTTTTGAATGAAGTGGCTTCTTGGAAAGTTCTAATAATTCTGAATTGATAGCTTTGATAAGAAAAAACTCTCGTAGCATTATCAAAATTAAATAATTCAGCAAAATTCTAAAAAAGTAACTAATTCTGAAATCTAGAATGAAAATACTCTGCCACAAGATTGTGCGACTTCAACAACGAAAAGTATCCAGAGATTAGATGCTTGGAGCGAATACTTTCCAAAGTATCGCAAATAATGAAATTTTCTGAAAATTCCAAAATTCAGCGGCATTCCTGAAACACTCAACTGTCCTGAACTCTTCAACAATGACACAGACGCATTTGCTAAATATGACAGTTCAGGTCGCTTGCAAGTGTTTGATGTAAATCATAATAAAAATAGGATTTTATTCATTTAGGAAATTTAGGACATTCCATTGTCGATGGATTGCGAGAGTATCAAACGACGGATAATTGGTGACATAAAATTTTCGCAACTTGAGAGACCGATTGCGTTTGCACGAAATATCTTTGAGGTAAAAACTAACGCAATGTTTTTATGGCAAAGTGATATTTTAGGATTACATAACTCAAGAAGCCTTTATATCTTTATCATACCATCCTGATAATGCTTTCTGTTTCGTCATTGATAGCAAATCAGATATAATGTTTGTAGACAGAATGAGGCAATTGGACGAATGCCTGGAAAATGTATTTGTGTCAGAAACCGTAAGGAAAGTTATTTCATAATTTTTCCTCTCGTCTTCACTTAGGTATATGATATGGATTCCTCAGGTCACTTTCAAGATCATGCTCATTTGGATTGCTTGAATTTCTTATTGGAGCAGAATAAGAAATGGAAACATGTCCTATTGTTGCAGGTATTCAATTTTATTTTAGAAAATCTTTCTATTTTTAGAACCACGACTTTATCATCAAATCGCCGAAGGGATTGAGCGATATCAGCAAATTGCTCAATGAAACCCATGCAATCGGAATTCAGCCTCCTGATGAAGCCCGGTGCGATAATTCAGTTAAATAAACTTTGAATAAAAATTTTCGATACAACAAGGATGCCGATTGGACTCCAAGAGGCTTGAAGCTTTGGAAGAATGGTAACATATTTTGGGTGGGTTTGCGAAGCAATATTATTAGAAACTGGCAAGACTGAAACTCAACTATCGACTTCGCTGACAATCGGGAAAAGCACTAACGAAGTCTTTCTGTCCAGAACCTTCGTCGAAGCGATTTTCGAGGAACTGAATATGGAAAGATTATTGAACCAGATTAATGATCCACAATTTGTAGCAGTTTAGCTCTAAGTTATAATTCTGAATTATGTTTAGTATGGCGTTGACGAAATATTCTTCCATACACTGGTGATCAACAGTTGGATGAGACTTCCTGGACAAATCCAAAATCTTTGTGGTCTGAGTATAAGGAATTTGGCTCGGTAAGAGACATCATGGAAAAATTGAAAGGCACTTCAATTATCAGATGGACTCATTGGGACTACGGAAAAGATTCAACTCATTGTCACTCAAAAGCACTGCGTCATAACATTTGCATCCTTGGCGTTGAATACCTGCCGATCGTACGAGACAGACCTGAGATTTTAGGTAATTGCGTATTTTTAATAAACTGTTTAGCATATTTATGATTTTAGCAAACAAGGTCAATCAGGAATTTGATTTTGGAACGATTTTGTGCATGAGGAAAAGCATGAATCTAATTGAATCAGGATCGATGATTGAAGGTCATTTGGAAACGAAGCACTATGAAAGGCTACCTCAAGTAGGATTGAAAAAAATGCTTATATATATATATGGTTTCTTTCCAGGTAAAACAAATGAAGCTCATGCAAAATGGAGATACCAATTTAACTACTTTCAAATGTTAGTCCTAGAGTCAAGTGTTTGTTCTTCTGCATTTATTGTCGTGCATGATTAAAAATTTTTCGCAATATTCATACGGGTTTTCAAATTTTCAAATTATTCATTTCGAAACTGTTTCTGAATTAATGATAAATAAAATTCGAATAATAAATGTAAAATGGTGAATAATAGAATAGCGGTGAAATAGATTGAATAGTGTGCTATAATAGTTTAAGAATGATAAATATGGAAAGAAGCACTGGGAAAGCTATGGTATCAGATCATTTGTGATAGAACATTTGAGATTTTTCGAAGAAGCAAACAAAAATAAATGAAAGAAAACGATAAGTAATTCACGAGCTGCTACTGGATTCTTCGCGTTTTTCGGTGCCAGCCCAAAGCGGTTTGGCCAAAGCGTCCTGAATTCGGTCGGGTTCCGAAAAGTTGTAACGCTCGTAAATTGGCTTGTCTATTGGATTAACGATGCTGAAATTTCCATGATAATTTAAAATTATTACATGCAAGCGGATAAGCAAAATTTCTAATGAGACACGAATGATGCTGACAGTTGAAGATAGAAAAGAAGAAATATCACGATTGTAGACGAGTCCTATTCAGCTATTAACATATTGATACGCAACCCTAAAATGACCTTAATAATTGAAGTTCCTTCGAATCTGCGATTCAGCTTTCATGGACGCCGCTGAAACAACCGACTCCCTCGAGCCGCTGCTCAGAATCGAGTCCTGACTGGACGCCTTATGAATAGGGTCAACAGGATCTTCATCCGTTGCGATCGGCGCCTTTCCTTTGCTGCTGAACTTCTGCACGAATTTTCGCTTCATTTCCTCTTCGGCGTTTTTGACTTTCTCGGTCTTCTCGATGATCTCCTTCCTTTCTGTGGTCGTTGACGATATCGTCGAACTCGTCACCACAACCATTCTGAAGAAATTTATCCTATGATTGTTCGCGATTCCTCAGTTTATATAACTTTAGAGAACTTGAATTTTTCACCATTTTGTCAAGATCGACGAAATATTATGAACACCCTATCAGGTTCGTTAGCGAAGGAAAAGAAAGATGCGATAATGTTTTGGAAAAGAACAGAAGTATTCAAAATCACGAACAAATGAAGGAAATGCACGAAATTGTTGATATTTGTAGTCGCGACCTCTAAGAATTTCGAAATCTATAGAAAATTTAATACAATAACGACAAATACAACTTACTTCCTCACAAAAACCACACGCTATCTTTACACTACGTTCTATTTTATCTTTCTATGATGACGAATTTGATAGAGTGATAGGGAAAATGTACCCAATCCTTGCCAATATTAACCTGATGAGGAGGTGATAAACATTTCAAGTCTCGACAAATTTTAATGAATTTCTCAAAATAAAAAAGAAAAACTTACCTTGGAGGGGAAGGCGTTGGAGTTCCATCCGAAGACTTTGAAGAAGTCTGGACGTCTCTTGCCACAACGATCTTCGGACTTGTCTGAGCTCCTTCATCATGCAGTTGGACAGTTGTTGTAGGTTGTTGATTTCCGCTCATGCCGGCAAAGAACGCAGCACGGTCAACTGAAGACTGAGTTGAGCGTCGTGGAGCAGATGGAACTGCACTAGTCGTAGCTTGGGACGACGTTGGTGATTCGGAAGAGCGTCGGAACTTTGGAGTGGGCAGAATTTGAGAGCCATCATTTGGGAAGATTCCAGAAATACTAGGGTTGAAATCGGGTAATTGTTGTTGTTGTTGTTGTTGACGTTGCTCTGGAGAAGTTGCCGAAGTTGGAGGAGGTTGAAATGCTGAGGGTCCGGTAGAAGATAGGATGATCGAGCCCTTTGGAGATGCGACTGCAGATCCTGGCTGACTCCTATTGTCCATATTGTCATAGACACTGTGGTCAAGAGCTGCCATCTGCTTGAAGGAAATCCTCTGTGACCCTTCAGAGTTTCTGCTGTTCCTCGTTGGAACCGGTGAGAGCTGGACTTCTAGATCAGGTTTGGTTTCATCTTTTGTCTGCTGCTGAATTGTTGTCTCGTCTCTGGCTTCAATTTCTTGACCTTCTTGTCCATCATAGAGTCCAGGCTGATAGAGGGCAGCTTCGTAGGAGTCGTTCATCGTTTCAAACTCTAGGTAGCCGCTTGCCGATCGAGGAAGGGAAGACGGATACTGGGAATTGTAGGTTATGCTGCTTGCCGCTGTCGTCGGATGCTGATATTCGGACGACTCTTCGTTTCTTCTCTTGATAATCTCCTGTTGCCGCATTATCGCTTGTTTCACATGTTCTGGAAGCATGTCCAGCGTGACGAGGTCAGAACCGCTGTCTAGCAAGAAGCGATCAGGATCGTAATCCTCGGGGTAATAGCTCAACTGGGATCGCGATTCGTCCAATTCGTATTGAGGATATTGCGCAGTGTAGCCAATTGGACCGGCATTTTGCCGATCCATGATTGCTTGGCGTTCCATTTCGGCGAGAATCCGTCGTTCCTGTTCTTCGAAATCGTCATCGCTGTCGTTGTCTCCTTGGAATCCGTCTCCCGGACTCTCTTCATGCCCATATGTTTCCAGGCCAACATCGTCTGGCGATTTTCCTCGACCGGGCTCGTGACCGGGTTCGTCATCATTTCTGACAATGTATCGACGTCGTTTCGTGATGTCCTGGTGTCGAACATGAATTTCGTCGTGATTATCGGCGTCACTGCTGTCTTCCTCTTCATTGCGGTTGTAGTTTCGATAGTCCTCTTCCGAAGATATTGGGGATTGTCGTTCGATTTCGTTTATCTGTATTCGGTCGTTGAAGGTGACACTTTTGTGGGAGAAATGGGAGACGCGAGAAGATTCGCTCAACGACGAGTCACGCCTTTCGAGAATTGACCGACTTAGAGGAGGTTTTGATTTCCCCGATTCTGCTGCAGCCTTTTGTTGCAGAGCCTTTCGATAGCTGTCTTCTCGAATCGGCGGTTTCACGGCGTTCTTTGGGGGTTCCTCATTTTGCTTGATGTAGAGAGACAGATCATCAGTTTTCGTGTAGGCATCCACCATAGTTGGTTTGCCTGAACCTTGAACTGCTGCTGCCACTGCCGCAGCAGATGGAGGAACCGTGAGTGGCAATCCAGGGATGATTTCAGGACCAGGACTGGCTTGTTTCTGCGCTTCGCGTTTCCGTCGTCGTTCTTCCCTTGCAAGTTGTTTCTGTCGAGTGGCGTCTTCTGATGACGCCTGCTTTTCCTTCTCTTTGTCAGATCTGTCGGCCTTTTCGACCTTCTCTGAACTGGACCGAGCTGGCGACTCCGACTTCGCCCTCTTCGTGTTGTCGTATTCGGATTTCGATCGTTCTGATTTCGACGGTTCATCATCGCTTTTCACGGACTCCTTCTTTTTGTCCTCCTTTGCCTTCTTTTTAGCCTCCTTCTCTTCCTCTTTCTGCCGCTTCTTCTCCAGTTTTGCTTGTTCCTTTGCCAGCCTCTTTTCTTCTTTTTCCGCTTTTTCGCGTGCTGCTTTTTCCTCCTTTTCCTTCTTCTTCTGCTCTTTGGCTGTCAATTTATCGTCGGGTTTGGCAGCTGATTCGTTTGATTCATTTCCACCGGATGTGGCGACGGCGGCCTGGAGCTCTTCCATGGCAGAGTCGAGACTCTTCTCCTTCAATTTCCGTTCTCTTCTGAGCCTCCGGCGTTCTTCTTTCTCCAACAGCTCTTCATCAATCGATTTGACACCTTCGCCAACCTCGTTTTCCGATCTCTTGTTCCTTACGGCTTTAACCGTTTCTTTCTGGAGATTCTTTTGCTTCTGATAGTCCCGTGGCTTAAATCCAGTGCGTCCATCTTCGTCACGATACCAGGCCGGATTTGCGACGATGCTCTGCTCCATTTCACTCAGACTATGGTCTTGCTTCACCGAGTCGGTCATCGATTTCTCCGGCTTAGCTGATTCTTTGGACTTGGATGACTTGCCATTTTGCTGAGATTCCATTCTGTCCAATTCATCTTCCATGGGAATTTTGTTCAGACCGATTTCAGCCTTGAGTCGGTTGGCAATGGCCTGTTTCAGGAGTAAATTAGACCCGCTTCCGGTAGGACGTAGAGAGGGAATACTTGCGCCAGCACCAGGCCGCCGTCGATTCGGATCGTAGAGGGAGCCTGAAAGCGAAAAGCATTATTCGATCGTACTTCATCGTAGCTCAAATTCAAAAACTAGCATTGAAGCGACTACACAAAGTAATCAAATGAAGAAGTGGATCTTAGCGGAAGCAGTGCCAATTTTAAACCTCCATTATAAAAAAAATCTTGATTGATGACGGTTCACTCGAGATCTTTGATAAATTTCATGATATCGACAAATCTATTTTCGACAGATCCCAGTTTATGAGATGAATCATCATGCTTTTCTTCGATAAAATATTTACCTGGGTCCAGCTGGCTCGGCAAATTCTGTGGAGGGCCCGGGAGCGGCTTCTGGGATATGGCTTCGGAGTGATACTGTGCTTCTCGCATGCTAAAACAATTCAAGTTATTATTATTTATCGATTTTCTTTTTCAAAAGAGGTCATTTTTCTTGTAAAGTTTGTTGTAAAAATGCCAATGGATCGAGTTTCCAAGTTTCTAACAACAATGATGTGAAGGACAAGTTAGAGGTCAGTTTGCCAGGTAGGTTCATCAGCTAGAAAGAAGAAGAGGAGTGGTTTTACAAATGAAGGCAAGTTCTTTAGCATTGTTTTACTAGAAAGAATAGGCAGTTATTTTTACTGATGAGATATTTTATAAACAAAATAATAATGAGGCTAGGTGGCCTTCCTTCTGGTGACGGATAAAGTTTTACTCGAAAATAGAAAACGACTAGGTAATCTTCCTTGCGTTTCTCATGTTTCATGATCAGCTTTCTCACGTCATTAAGGATGTGTTTCGAAATATCTTGGCTCTCGTATCAATAAAATTGATCGCATGATCAGAACACGAATGCATGAAATAGATCCTCTATCAACAGATCTAGTTCGACTTCCATTCAAATTGAAAATTTAAGGAACATGATAGGCAGAGTAAATTCTTTCAATAAAAATGAGATACAAAGGTGCTCGCAGGATAATTTAAAAGAACATTTCGGCATAATGGGAGTCCGTTTTGGTAACCCGGCTAAATCATGCTTAGTCTTGACCGTAAAATGTTTTGAAGATTTTTAGAAACGTTTTATATCGACTTGACTACTAAAAAGCTACCTGTAAACCCCGAATATTCCCAAGTAAGACATCGATCGGGAAAAAGGACTACTCGGCGTGAGAAAATCGACAAGTTGCTAGCGAAAAATGCTCGCGTAAGCCAAGCCACAAGACAAGTTGAAGGTGCAAAACTGCCGTCGAAGGGTCAGACAAAGGCAAGTAAAAGGAGATGTAAGAAACAAAGGAAGGGAGATGAAGAGTGAAATGTTGCAGCTCAATCATTTGCTTCAGTCTGCAGTATTTTGCGTGAATGAGGCAAGTTCATATCTCAACCTACTCGAAAGAAGAACAGATATTTTTCACGTCTCACTCGTTTGCCAGTGATTTTTGTTTGACAATTATTTTTAGCGAGAATGAGCATAATAAATCTTTGTCGAGAAAATTAGATATTTTGATCAAGACAATTTCATTCATGAGTTTTTAAGCAATGTTGATGCTAGAGATAATTTTTGCAGACTTCTAATGATATTTTCCAAAACACATGTTATGCTCAAAACCTTCAGGTCAAGGAAGTCAACTGTTAGGTCTTTCGAAGAATATGCCAATGAACACAATTCTTCCAAGTGACTAATAAAATTTTTGATGAGAAGAGATAGTATTAATGACTTGGGAGTGAATCGAGCATTAGATTCGATTTGTTTATAAAAGTTCGATTGAGGATGAAAAGATGAGAAGGAAGAACAAATAGTTTGAGAAAGGAAACATCAATATATGCAAATTCTTCCCAAAATATAAATATTCCTTGGAATCTATACATAGAGGGACAGATTTTGGGTTGAGAGCTTCCTTTCCTACTTGTGTGGCAAATTTCATTATGCCCATTGAATACTCAAATTGTTGGAGATGCGTAAAAAGCGAAAGTAGCGCAAGGATTATCAAAAAGTTCAAAGGAAGTCGTAAATTTCGTAAATCTGAAGATGTATTCTGGAAAAGTAGCCGTAAAATGTCAATAGATTCAAGTTACGCAAAGTAAGGACCTTTATTTTGACGCTTAGAAATTCGAAATGAAGTGAGTTCGGAGGTAATGAACGAGAGAACGTCGTGAAAGATGCTCAAAGTCAAAACAAGGAATTTCTTCGCTCGTCAGCATGTGATTTTTCGAAAACAAAAAAACTACTAAACTTCATTTATTTTTCCATGAAGTAGTCACTAACTTTCAATTTTCTTTCTATATAACAAAAACGAGTTTTCAGTAAAATCAGAGTCATCATTTGAAAGATAGTTTTGAAAATTAAAAGGAAATGGGAATTGATTAATTTTTCTCAAAAACTCTTACCACAGGAGTTCATCGTAACTGATTGGAATAGCGTATTTTTTCGACGAGAAATTATTCGGCCAGCAAAATGTTGATGCTGTTTCATAGCAATTACAGCACAAACTCATAGGAATTTAGAAATGAGAAGTATCACAGAAAGAATATCACTTGTTTTGCACTATTTAGTTGATTTTGAGGTGATTGAAATAAATTTCTAGCTAATAAATAGCGAATGAATGAATGGAGCGGTTTGTTGCGGCTAGCGGCGCTAATGTTGTGCGACTATTCGTAACAAATGATGAGAGACAAGCACAACACATGATATATGGCCAGAGGAGCAGAGAATTAGACAATAGGTTCGTAAGCAGAGGTTCAAAGAGTTAGAGATAATGAAGAATATGATATCTGAGAAGAGGTAGCGAGAAAAAGACAATTGGTTAGATATAAAGGAGGAGCATGCTTCATTGTCGAGTAGAAAAAGATAGAGAACTCTGCTAGAGATAATGAGAGGATATGATATCCTTGAAGAGGAGTAAGGAAAGAAACAAAAGATACAAGGATACCGAGATATAACAAGGGGGTATGATATATCCTCTCGGGATAAAGATCTTGAAATTCGTTAGGGATAATGGCGAAAAGATTGCGAGAAAGAAATCCATTGAATATTCCCCAGTCAGCTGTGCTATGGGTTCGTGAGTGAGTGTCTTTTATCTTTTATGATAATGATACTTCTAATTCCTGATATCTCTGTCTCTCCCTCTAATAAGCCCCTTTATCCCTCACCCAATTGTGACATAAAGACGGATGGAAAACACTGCGAAAAGGTGAGTACTCACTGATTATGAGCCAAATGATGATCGAAATGACAACACGACTGGAGAGCATTGACAACAAGTGAGAATTTGAAGCACGAAGTTGAAGAGCAGAGATTTTTTTTTTTCGAAAAGTCGCAAGCTTTGACGAGCCAGGCAAAAGTACAGATTTTTCGCATAAATAAATTTTTATACAAAGAATTTAAATGAAATTGATTTCTTTACCTTAAAATTCGTGACTAATGTATCTACGAAGAACATTTGGATAAAAATGGAAAAATTCAGAAAAAGTAGCTTGATTTTTGAAATGCATGAAATAAGTGTTATCTCATCGAGCAATCTCACACTCACGCTTGGAAAATGAAAGCTCATTCTTTCTTCCATTTATAGCTCTTATAGCCGAATTTCGGGAGGGATCCGGAAGTTACCTTGCGCATTGAGAGAATATGAAATTAGCATAGGGAGAAGAAGCAATTATTCAAGAGAAAGTGAAAATTTGGAGATTTTCGAAGAAAAAAATTTCGTACCTGAGATAATGAATGATCGGATGAAACATAGACTGACTAAATTTCGCTCGTAAAGTGAACTGCTAATATTTTCGGAATAGGTATAAGAAGTTTCGAAAGGAAAGGAGAAGGTAAAGGATTTGTGAGGATAAAGCTGACCGATGCGCAGCAAAATAGTCGGATCGGGTAACCGTGAAATAAAAGTAAGAGACACTCACCGAGACTGAGAAAGACGACGGACAGAGAAATTGTAAAATCGAAGAAGGTGGATAGAGTTTTTGAGGCTCAAAATATTAGATGACCATAGTGTATTGTTCGAGAAAACCACACACACACATACACACATTTCCCAGTTTTTCATGGCAAATTTGAATGTTTCTTTCGAAAATTTTCAGCAAACATTTTGTAAAGTCAATCGAATTTTTGGGTAGTGATCGTTATGAAATGTCTTCATAACGAACAAACCTGGGCAGACGTTAAGCTAGAGTGAGAAATTTTAGGGAAGGGAGCGAACAAGACCAAATTTTTCTGTAGAAAGTCAAATTTTGGAATGAAAGCTAGCGAAACATTCGGCTTAGGAGGAGTACGAAATGAGATATTGGCTTAACCCCTGCTAATATCTGATAAAAAGATAATGAAACTGATGATTTTTTTTTCAAATTGTGATGTTTTAGTCGATATCGATGAATTATATTGGGATGGACGAAAATATGTGTTGCAAATTTGTTAGTGAATAGGAAGCAAAAGAAACATAAATTGTCGTTCAACCTAAAACGCGGGAAACTTTGAGCAATAATCACAAGGCATGTGATGAATACTGCAGTTTGCGGAAGGAAAGCATATTTTGTCAGAAAGGTAATCGAGTTCTCAAATGCAGTAAAATAATATCAGTAAAGCGATGACTCGGTGCGGCTGGGATCATGTTGTACGAGGAAAAGAGTTTTTTTTTTCGGAAATGTTGACTATACAAAAAATTTCTAAGAAAATATTAATGGAAACATAGTGACCATGCTATTTTTCGTTGTAATTGTTATTGAGTTGAATTTTAACATTATCATTGATATGGCTCTTCAAAGTTCTAATGAACCATCCTCGTAAAAGAATTTGTAAGAAAAACTAATTCTCGTTGTCAAACTCTGTTGCTACATTATGAATTATGACTCATATAATTACTATCTAAAAAATGTTCATACCTGATGGGGAGCGGCGGTCGGCCACTCGTGGTTGTGGTGTTCGGGCCTGAACCGGCCGGAGGGGGCCAATGAGAGGACGGATTGGGCCCCTGAGAACAGATTCATTTGATCCTCAGAAAACATTCGTACTATTTCACAACAAGTACGCTTTTTTTTAGAGTTCTCTTCAACCACTATATAATGTTGTTATGCGAAAGAGATGAAGAAATACTCGATGGGTGTGAGGAGGATTTTGGAAGAACACAACACAATGGCTAGAGAAAACTCCACTCTAACCCACAAATTTCGTTTAAGAATGCATCCTGATTTTCAGATTGAAGTAGTGAACGAACCTTTGGGTCTCACCTGCTGCAGGCCAC
This sequence comes from Diploscapter coronatus, assembly GCA_964036155.1. Lineage (NCBI taxonomy): Eukaryota > Metazoa > Nematoda > Chromadorea > Rhabditida > Rhabditidae > Diploscapter > Diploscapter coronatus. Next base: position 15,125,091 of record OZ038422.1, read on the forward strand.
CGCCGGCTGCTCCATGACTGTGACCGGACACAGGCGGACGACCCTCGCCGACCATTCCCTGCACCCAATCTGGGTACTTGTAGAGGCAACAGCTGCGGATCTTCTTTGGCAATGGAGGAGGCTCTTCACTGTAAACGTTAATTTCATACTAATCTTATGAAATAACTTCATATGCAGATGTTTTTTTTTTTTACATTTTCATCATAAATCTTTGGTCTGTGTTTTGTAAGTTTCGTGGCTGATGAAGATCACAAAAACTTCAGGGCATGTTGAAATGTGTTTGACAAAAACAACCATATCAAGCGTGCAATTTAAAACAATGATGTGAGTATAAATTTTTATTTCCCTTTTCAAATAATGATATTGCAAAGTCAAGATCTTCTTCAATGTGAGAATCGTGATCAAAAGATGTGAGATGCTGAAAGGCTGTGCTATTGCGGATTCATCAGGAAAAGTCAGAAAGGATGAGTTTGATATATGAAATTTAAAATGATAGAAATTGAAAGAAATCTGATAAATTGGATAATTCATAATGTGGAAGTGGCAGGTGCTAGCTGGCGTGAACCTTTGAGCTATGCGGCTGTATCGTCGTGGACAATGGAATATCCCTGAAAGTCGGGTAAGCGGTGTGACTGAAGCTCCACACTTTTGGGGATAATCTTCCTATCATTTTGTACTTATTTTTATTGTGCAATTCGTAATAAGCAAAGTCACTCAAAGTTTGTACTTTTCGTCGAAATATCTTTGTAGCTGATTGATATTCAGAACTTGACTTTTCAAAGAACTTACATTTTAGGAACCGGTTTGGAGAGGAAAGCACTGAGCAAGTCTATCGGAAATGGGAATATAATTGTACTGCAAAGGTTATACGAATTTGTGTACCATTTAGCTACAAGTTACCTATTTTTCTCTGCGGATATGGAGTTCAATGTTTGCAAATACCGAAGCTGAAGGGCAGAAGGCGATTCAGCGATTACCTCAGCTGCCTCTTTCAAGGCTCTGGATGCTTTCTGTTCACCTTCTGCGACGATCACCTAAAACAGTCATATTTTTGAAAGTAGTTCATTCATTAAATTTGTTCTTCATCACAACCCATTGTGATTTTTCTTGTTCATCTAACGTCATGTTGATCCTCTTTCAAAACTATTATTTTATTCTTTTATAGAACATAACATAATATAGACGATTAAAGTTGTTTAGTTTTGGTAATAATTACCTTGGCTCGAGCCTCGCGAGCAGCCTCGGCTTCAGCAGCCATGGCTCGCTGCAGCTGAACGGGAAGGCGGACGTCCTTCACTTCGACTCGTTCGACCTTGACACCCCACGGTTCGGTGGCTTCATCGAGAGTGCTCTGAATTTTATTAGATCATCATAACATGAGGCTTTTTAATCAGCGTATTTAGAGAAGGAAAATAAATTTCAAGCTTGATTATAATCTGATGTGATTCACCAGGCAAGCTTAGGAATGTAAGATAGCTCTACATGGATAATCTTCTTCAATGATGAAGGGCTTTAGACTTGCTCACCTGCATCTGATGAGAAATGGCTTCCCTGTCGGAAAGCATTTCAGCCAGAGTTTTAGTACCGAGAATGTTACGCAGCGTCGTCTGCGCAAGCAGTTTGGTCGATCGGGCTGCGTCTTCTACATTTGTTACCTAAATTTAGAAAAATGTTCTCCTTTATCATTTTTCTAGTTGGATGTTTACGTAGTGTTGTACCACATGCTAGTGGTCAGAGGAATATCATCACGCGGTTTGTGGATAACCCTTTATTGATAGCGGTTGTTCGAATGATTGGAAAAGTTGAACCTTCGAGAGAAAAAAGAATTATGCATGCGAGTTGAGATGGAGAATGATTAATGAGTATTGTGTTGTATGAGAAGAACCCCCATTTCACAAGATTAACATCTCGTTTCTCCATTGATCTCAATCTCATTGTGTTTATCACTCTGCATCAAATGGAATAAACACGGTCATTTGAAATAAGTATGTTGTTCTGTGAAAATGTGTGATCAGGAAGTCAAGTGAAAAGGGATTCTGAATATTGTCTTGCACTCGGTTACTGTTGAGTGGAACGCGACCAGGAAAGGGGTCAAAAGTCCTACTATTGTTAATACGGAAATATGATAATTTTGGTTAACTCGAAAATATGGCGAAAGTTCAACGCTTAGTAATTTATATACATTGTTTTTTTGATAAAAACTTGAAACTCCTAGCTTACCGAAATAGTAGCATTCGAAATCCTGAAATAAACGACGGCATCGACTGCGACTGTCACTGAATCTTTGGACAGAATCTCTTGAGGAGGGACTTCGAAGGACAAAACTCGAAGATCGACCTTGCGATACGTGTCGATACATGGTACAATGAAGAATATTCCTGTAAATTGCGTTTTTGCAACTAATTTAGACATCATATTTTACAAACCAGGTCCTTTAGCTCCACCAGGCATTAATCGACCTAACCGGAATATAACAGCTCGTTCATACTCTTGAACGACCTAAAATTTAAATTCATCTCTTTCGAAAAGTTTATTTTATTTGTTTGGTACCTTTATGCACATACATGCCGAAATAGGTAGAGTGACAATAATTAGCAAATACGACAATATCGTCAGGATCCAGCCGCAAATACCAAACTCATTTTGAATGTTCGCTGAAAACTTTTAATAATTTACTTTTATAACTTTAGATGATCATGAGTTACTTTAATTTTATACACATGATACAGGCAATTTTTGTCATAATGCTATCAACCTTCAGATACAAGGATTTTTTTTTGTATTTCAGCTTAAGATATATTTGCCTATTCCATACAAGGAAGTATTGATATTTACGAATTTCGCGCATTTAGCACATGCTCAGTTGAGTAATTGCCTAGGATATCCGGCGTGAGTAAACCAGTTTAGTCAAGCAAAAATTCACAAATTCAGAAATAGTAAATAATAAAAATAAGTCGAAAAATGGAAAAAGTCCATTAAACAATAAAAGTAAACCTTCGACGTGGAATGGTTGGCGTTTTTTCTTCAATATCCCAGGAAATGGAGAAGGTTCCCTTGAGGTCGGCGGACTGGTTGTCGGTATCATTTTTATGAGTTAGCAAAACTCAATGAAAAAGTTTATCAGTCCATTTTGAAGCAGTGATAATAGCAAAGCTCTACTAAAGTTATCAAGTTACAAACTGATCAATAATTGAGTTCGAAGCCATAGAGTAGTATATTATTCTTGTAGCAATTGTATGACAAATGTCCAAGCTTCAATAATCAATATTTGCAATTTAGCCAGAATAAAAATGGGAACAAATTTGGAGACACAGGATACTTACGTAGTGCGAAAGTGAATGACACACAGATTTTCAGGGCTAAAACTTCTCACTTCACACAGGAAACTCAATCTCTCCACGACGAGAGTGCAAATGACCCAGGACTGATCGATTAGGGATGATGGCAGATCCCGGGTAAGGAAAAAGAAGATATGGAAAAAATGAATTGATACCATATTTTGTTAATTTTTAACCAAATTTTATGGAAAGGAATTTAAAAAAAGTGAAAAAATAAATAAAATTGCACAAGTAGGTCTGGATAATAGAAATTTGGCGCCTTCAATATTTTCTTGCCGAACATTTGAAAGTTAGTAAATCTAAACGAGCAAGACATCCCAGAATAGCGCGTGCCATCAGTTTCAGATTCAACCAGTCTGGATATTTGCATCTCGATACTTTTCTATCCCTGCCACTCTCTGCCCTCCGCATATTTCATAATATTTTGGGGGTGCCCACAAAATTGGCAGAGATTTGATTTCGACAATGAGCGAGAGGAGCTCGAGTCATTAGCACAACGAGCTCAGACACTTGAAGGATAGAGAGTAAATTGAGAATGTCAATTGCAACGAATATGCTACTTATTTGAGAATGAAACTTGAGAGACGAATTTGGTACATTCTCTCTAAGTTGATAATTATTACTTCTAAAAATAAATGTTTACTCAAATGGATATTCTGGAAATTCAGATTATTCAAAATGATGAAGATTTATCGATAATTTTAACTGATCAAAAGCAAGTATCATTGTCGTATAAAATATAATGAAACAACTGACATAGCGAGAAGGTACAAAATAGCCATGAAAATCTTGAAATTAGATATTTTCTCGCGTTTTTTCTTCATTCAACCCAGAAACGACAATATTTGTGGTAAAAGTAAAAATCCCATGAGCGAAAAGCTAAAAATTCCTGTGAAACTGGGGGAAAATTCGGAAACATATGAAAGCAGAATTGGAATTGTCTGCAGAAAAGAACATGCCAAAATGCAAAACTACTCGCGTCCAATTCTGACAACCGCTAGAATTTTGAATGCGAAATTTTTGCACGAACGCCAAAGAAAATCTGATTTGATTTGAAATCCACAAATTCGCCCACGAGCAACAGAAAACAACTTCTTAAATTTGTTGGGTTGGAAAATATGCAAACTCCGAACTCTTTTCGGAAGAGAAAAACAAAGTCAGGGGGTTAAAAATATATATCTTTAGTTTCTAGAATTCACATAACTTCAAACCGAATCAATAAAGTATCAAATTGAGCCAATATAGTCAAAAATGCGTTTTGCTATTTCGAAAGTCCTAATTTAGAGGAATTGCTTTATTGCCAAAGAAAGCGGAAAACACCTTTGACAGGAAGGAAAAAGAGAAAAGGTGGCAGACTCGCAGCTGAGCCAAATGTGTTAAGGCAACAAGTTGCCTTTTTTCTTACTTCTTTAGTCTCCTTCTTTCTCCTTCCTAAAGCTCGATTTGTACCTAGGACAAATTATGTTGCGTGCCTCTGTCCTCTTTTCTTACTTTCCAATTTTGGACATGAGATATTCTTTCTTTAGACCTTATGGAAATCTTACAGATGTTATCTCCCAACCAGCAAAGTTCTACGTTTTCTGTATAATTTTTCAAGTTGGCAGAGGTGAATGTGAAAATTCTATGGATTGAACTTTGCGATAAATTACAAGTGTACAGTATTGTTGCTTACCAAAATAGATTTTATATTCTGGCAACATTAGCATGTCACTTGAATTATTCTAATTTCGCAACATTTATGTATTTCATTCATACCCTACACGGCAGCTTCTGCTATATATAGAATTTCGTCAATCTCGCCGAATCTAAGGAAGCAGAAAAGGGGAAAGGGAAATGCAGGCCTCGGACAAAGGAAGTGAGCTCCTAAGAAACAAGAAACTCGCCCCAACAAAGAGATGATATGCATCGCAAAATAAGCATAACTAAAAATAACGAGTCACACATTTTGAAAGAGAATTTTTTGAATAAGGCGTTCGCAGATATGACCTTTCACTTTTCTAGCAAAAATTTGTTGCAAAATTGTTCTTAAGAAAATATTTTGGAGTTCAAATAAAGTTACTTTTCAGGAAATATTGTGACAAGGTGGCCAATTATTAAAATTTCCAAAGAGTTGAAGGTGTATCAAATCGCTAAAATTTCGTCATCAAAAATCCTCACCATGAATGTTGAAGACCTGTTTCTGGCTGAATTTGAAATGCGGAGGCGGAGGTACCGAAAATTTTCGCTTGGTTCTTAGATGCAGCCATAATCGGCTGCGTCTAATCGGGCTATCGTTCATTGGCTAGCAGTCAATTGGTCAAGAATTCAGGCGAGAATTCTAGTCGGCGGTCATCGCTTTGGTTTGGACGAATGGAGTCGATAATAAACATGTTATGAAAATGTGGCGGACATATGGGAGGCCTTTGGAATGGGAACGAAAGAATCGCGCGATTCGCGAATTTGTGGATTTCATTTGAGCGCCTCAAATCGATTGTCTTTCGAGAAAGCTTCAGGGATAATTTGATTATAATCCGGAGCGGATTCACGACAACTGAAACCCTGCCAATTTCGTGCGACATATATAAAATTCCCAGAAGAAGCAAATTTTGCAGGAAAAAATATAATTTAGAAAAAAGGAAAGTAATTAAAGAAAAAGGGCGTGACTTTGTCGAAATATACCTATTTGTAAAATTCGCAGCAAGGCTTTATGAATGAGCTGTGGATTTGCTCGTTTCGGAATGTGCGCAGAAAACTCCAAACCTCTTCGCAACAGCAGCAGCAATTCATTCATTCCTTCATCCCGCTCAAAACTTTGTCTTTTCGCCCCTTTTTCCCGCACTTTCACGTTATTTTTTGTGCGCACGTGAAAAACGTGTAGAAATTCGAAGTGAAATGAGCGACGGGAAATGACGAAAACTGAGGAAAACCGAGCAAAACTGGGCCGAAACCTGGCAGAAATGTAACTGGGAACTATGAACAAACCTCTGGCTCATATTGAAGAATAATGAGAAAAAGGCTGTCGTAATCCAAAATCTAATCCTAATAGTTCGTTGCAAGGTTTGAAGCCGCCATGAAAAACTGCAATATGTCGCTAAAGGGATAGACGAAAATGAAAGGCTTGAGAATTGGAAATTGAAACTACAAAGTGAAATTGGAATTATTGCTGAAGAGATGCGCTAATGAAATTTATCATGAAAACAACGATGCTACGTAGATTTAATTAAAATTCGTTTGCGTATGATTCATTTGAGGACGTATTTTAGCAATAGTAATAAAAAACAATTTTCAGATAGAATAACTGGTAGTATGAATCAGGGACGAGTGTTAGTGAGTTTTTTCTTATTTGCGGTAGCGGTAGGTTTCGTTAAATGACTCGTTATTACCGCTCGTTCCTGGCACGAATAAAGTATGATATTTAAATATTTGAAACCTTTCTCAGGCTCGCCATCTTTGCCGCCTTCAGCTTTCTCAACATCCTTCTCTTTGTCATCCGCAATCTTCTCCTTGTCGATGCTGTCGACGGAGGTTTCATTTGATTTGACGCTCACGATTGATTTCCTCTTCAAAAATTATCTTTATGAACTTAAAAGTAAACGAATAAAATCATCCTTTTGTTAGCGAATGTTAGTAGGGTATTCTGTCAGTTGATTTGACTATATCATTTTTGCTCTTCAAGTTACCTCTTCTAGATTGTCCAACGTGCGCATGGCGATATTCTCAATTTCATCCGAAGATGTCGACAAAATATCGTCTTTGCTTGAACTCGAAGGTAGCATTGCTCCTTCCTGCGATGCTGTCGAAGGAGGCGCTCGCGCATTTGAAGTGTGGTTTTCGGCGAGCTTCGTCTCGATTCGACTGTTCGACCCAGTAGAGGATAGAGAGACGACCGAGTTTCTCGCGCTCATTTTAGAGAATTATGATAAGTGTTAGTAGAATAAGTAAAATTAATCAATGTAGCAATAATAGACTATCAATTAATTATTTATATGGTTTTAGAATTCGGATAGTCATAGTGTTATCGATATTGCTCTATTTTGGAGTTACAGGATAGTGTACTAGTCCAGCAACAGTATGTAGAAGAATTTTTCGTCCGAAATGCAAAGAGTCTCGAGCCAGAAGGATATCAAAGGAATGAGAGGATATCCTCTTCTGGGGGAAAAAGCAAATTGTAAATGGATGACAATGTCAGAGGTGGCACATCCAAAGTGGATCCAGAAGCATTCCAAATGCATGAAAAACTCGAGAGGACTCGAGGACACGGATGAAGGAAAGTTTGATGATTCAAAGGAGAGTTGAAGCAGAGCTACGCAACAATCGTGATTGATTTTATTATTGTAAAATTGAGGAACAAAGAAATCAGATAGTCCATTAGCTTGTAAAAAGTTGAGTCTATTCCAAATGGGACCGTAAGCGACTTTATGTTTCGAAAGCCGATCTCTTTTGGTATTTAGTACGCAAAAGTTCTCGTTTCGATTTCGAAATGTTCAAAAGCTCAAAAACTAGCTTCGGTTTCGAATTTTAAATTTTAACTTTCGCAAAGCTCTGGTTTCAATCATGTTGAAGATATCTGAACATTCGATTTTTTGTACAATAATCATAGAGTATAATTTTTCGAGTTTTTGTTCTATTTTCTGCGGCCAATCTCTATCCAACAATAAAGTGCTACTCACATGGAAAATAGCCCTCTGAATATCGGAAATGACTGGAAACGATCGAGCTCTATGGACATGTGCAATTCAGACAAACACAACACTTAGCCAGCAATGTAGCGAATGACTTCCTGACTCCTCTACTCGAAGGAGAAAGTGATCTTGAGTCAGGTGAATGGCACTCGAGCTGTTACTCGTTCAGTGGTAATTTGGATGAATGTTTGGATATTAGTTGGAATGTCGGAATGATATATGCATCGAAGAAAAGGATATGAATAATGGCATCTTTTGGTTTCATAATATTATTCAAAATAGCAAAATTATAAGATACACTTTCTCTCAACGTCTTCTATTATCGAAACAAGTATTCATAGCTTCAAATTTAAAAAAAATTGGAATCAGAATTGAAATTCAATTATCCCAAATTAGAGTCGAAATTTTAAATATCCATATTTCAATATCAATATCTTCTAATTATTGTTTTTACTAATTGAACTCTTTAGTACAATCTTAAGAAGAGTATCATCTATTCATACAAATTTCTGTCTTCAGTTTATCTCTCAGCTTGGCCCAGAAATGAGCAGCTTTGCATGCATTCGAAATGAGATTGTCAGATGGAACTGAAGAATGTCGTCTGGAGAAAGGGAAGAGCAAGAAAAGGATGACATGAAAACTGATACAAAATTTAGCCCGATAAAAATGTGCAGAAAAGTATCGGTTCTGGAAAGTTATTATTTACAGAAGGTATATTATCAATTGTTTATCACTAAATTTAAAATTTTTATTTCGATTTTTCCGAAACTCTGCAATTATCAAGTTTCAGCAAAAAAAAGATTTTTTTCTAGAAGATGCATTATCTAAATGTACATTAATTCGGTCAATTAGAATTGTCCAACAAATTAGCTCGTTGTTTTGCGCTATTCTAACGGATTCATGCATAAAATATTCCCGCGATTGACTAAAATTAGTCGGAAAGGCTCTGCTCATTTTTTAGAACGCGTACTAGATTTTCGCTCTGAGATCATTACTCACGAGGCTATTTTCCTTTCGAGTCTATGCGTTCGATCAAAATACTCATTAATCATCGACACATGAAATGGGTTCAGATGTTGGACAAATTATTTGTGGATAGAGTAAATAATTTGCCAACTTGTTTAGACCTATCAAGACAACAACTTTCAGTGGTTTAGCGTCAACTTTAGTCAGGGTGCTGCGGAAAAGAAGTCCAATTAGATGATTAGCCCTATTATCTGAATGAGCTCCATTTTACACTTCGACTTTTCATCAAAAGCTGATTTTTGCGTGTTTTATTGCGATTTTATGTCCGGCTCCTCATAAATCTCTAGTTTATAATGGCACCACAATAAAGCGCTGGATAGAGTAAAAAATCAGTTCGGCTAAATGAAATGCACGAAAGAAGCGAGAGTGGAAGTGGATTGGGATGAGAGAGAATCAACGAGTCAATTCAATTGGAGAGCCGGAAGATTTTTTCGATCAAGACAATTATTTGATTCAGATACAGCAGATAGACGTTATGATATGTGAGCTGCTTAGAATCGTATGTAAGATTGCATCGGTTGCATATCATGAGCGATAAATTATGGGTGTAGGACACCAAGGTCAAGTACGTTTTTCTCTTCTTAACATGGCAGCGAACTTAAGAGCTTTTAGAATAATGAAAAATAAACCAAAATCTCCGTACCTGACAGCAAATCTATCCTATTGCTGTGAATCTTCCCCAGCATAGACGCAGCTTCGAATATGCTGGGCGGTGGTTTGCCCCGCTTCTTCGCCAATCGCTTCTGTTCTAATTCCTTTATCCGCTCACGCATGGTAAGTTTGCGACTCATGAATGCGTCCTTAGTCTGGAGTGGCTCCAGAGAGGTAGACGCCGCTACTACCGGAGCAAATCGCTTGACAGCGGCAGTTTGGGGTGATGGCGAGAGTGAAACTGTGACTTGGGCAGAAGTAGATGGGGCTGAGACCGGGGATGCACCCGGCGAGTCGTCCAACAGCCGCCTTCTTACTGCTTCGTCGTCCTTTTCCATATTCACTCGTTTTCCTCGTTGTCTTCGTTTTCTCTTCCACCAGTTTTTATCAGCTTTTCTCCGCGAGTATTTCTATGCCCGAGGCGATGCAAAACTGCCGAATCTTTCCAGTCGGTTGGAGGGGCCGAGTTGCAGGGAAGACGAGCACCAAATCACGTAAGTAGCGGATTCCGCCCTAACAGATGATAAATCCAATGAATAACAGCAACAAAATAACAAGGAATGCTAAAAAAATTCTATAAATTGTCATATTTAAAAACACGAATTATTGGTAGGAAGAAAGAGAACTGAATGGGTGAATTTCAAGTATGGCATTTTTGAGAAAGTTGATACTTCATATATCTTTGTCTAGATAATGCGAGAAGATAGGGATACTTATTGGAAAAGGTTGACTTCATGCCGTTTTCTGGAAGAATAGCTCACTTTTATCATGTTTTTTCTGAGTTGATTCGGAAAGGATAATGAAATTAAAAGGCAAGTCGTTTCGCTTTTGCTTGGTTCGACTTTAGTTCAAATGTGGATGTCATTGGATTTTCTTTCCTCGGAAATGCTATTCTAGATCAAAGCAAAGACAAACAACAAAATGCCGAAATTAGCAATGCAGATTATGCGAAAATCGTGCATTGCATTTAATGCACTCTGAATATGGAGAAAGATCGACTTCGCGTTGAGTTGGCAATGTTTCTGTAAACTTTTGTTTTTTTTTTTTTTAAATAATCTATCATTCATGCCTGCAAAAATATTGCTAAAATTTGAAATGGAAATGCTCTAATTTTCATTTCATTAGAAAACTTACTCTTCCAACTCAATTACAGAAGAAAATAAGGTAAAAACATTAGATGCTAAATTTAAAATATGAAAAAGACGATTTCTGCAGAAACAAAAATGACATATGACGTAACAAGTGGAAGCATTATGATGCGATTAGAAACTGAACGGCATCGGCATTTTCATCCGGAATGACTGCAGGAATCATGAAGAGAGAGAGGATAACGAGTCAAAAGCAATTGGCCTCTGGGGAAGAAAGAGGAAGAAAGAAACAGGATAATGATTAGAGATAGAGCAATTGTAAGAGAAATGAAAACCGAAAAAGAAGGAATAGTCCAGCAACAGATGGAGGTGAAAAGAAGAAGATAAATGACTAGAGATTAGAATACTTGCGGGAGAAGAGAAAATGATACCACGAAAGACCGTGAAAGAAAGAGGCAGAGAAATAACAAATAGTGCAAGAGAAAGAATCAGAGATAAAGGGCGTTTAGAAACAGCACTATTTAGAAATAGAAAGAAAGATGCGAAGATGGAGTAAAACAGACAATGAGAGGCATGATAAATAATGGAGAGAGTTGGAGCAACAGAGGGAGAGAAGGAATAGGGTACAGCTGGAGAGTAAACCAATTGGATATCTTTGTTTCCCAATTTATTTCATTTATGATCTCTTTACTTTATCGGATTCGAATTTTATCTCCCACGGCTTTTCTCCGTCTTTAAGTGAAAGAAAGGCAGATGTGATAGAAACTAAACGATTCGAGAGAAACAATTCATGGTGCTTTGGGCGAAAGCAATGCCGTAAAATCACCAATGTAATGAATGAAGTAAGAATAGGACAGAAAGTAAATGCTAAAAAATGGAACGTGTTTCTCTTTGATAGATATCGAGCGTTCCTCGACAAAATTGCATTTTCTAAAGTATGTTGCAAGAAAATTGAAGAACGCGTTGAAATAAATAAGCGTTCCTCTTTAGCAAAGTCGCTTCGCTACGTATCTCAATGCGTTTGAATATCCAAACGCTATACTGAAAATGTGTTATTCTGAATTTTACGGCTCAAATCCTTTTTCAAAACAATCATTAGCGTGACGGGAAATAATCAAATAACAGCTTTTCAATGATCATCTTAGTTTATACTAAAGCATGATTTAGTTCTTTGAAATCTCATACTCCAAGACGACGGTGTCAAAGGCGTGAAAAATTCATGAATGGTCCAGAATATGAAGAAAAGCATGAGTAAAAACGGAATACTATGAAAAAGGATAATACTATGGATGTTTCTTAACTCGAGAATGATGAATCTATCTATGGGTGAAAGGAAATTAAAATTTGTTTGTTACTTTATCGAAACTGCGTTAAATCCTCTTCAGGAACAATCTCGGATGAAACTCCAGATGATGATCGTGAGACTTGATATTCCCAAGATCATTTATCAGGGTGAATAATGACATGAATAAAAATGTTGTGTTTTGGATTCTTCGATATTTTGTTCAAGAAAATTTGCCAAAAACTTGTAAAATAGCGTTGATAAGGCAATTTGTAGGAAAATGATAGGAAGGACATCGTATTTTTTTTGTAGAAAATCAGCACCTCTGTGGTATAAACCATCTTTAACCGCTGAATGATGTTTCGTTCATTGTTGACTTACTCTTCTCGAAGAAGGACAGTGGTTTGTCGCGCTGCGTTGCCGCTTTCCGCATCGCCGGGTCCGTCGTCGAAGTCAAAGGGATCGCGATTTTCGTTGTTTTACTCGGCAGCATTTGTTGCGACTACGAGGATATTAAAGGACCAATAGTGCGTAATGAAGGGTCAAATGTTGCATAAAAGTAATATTGCGAAAATTTCTAAATATTCCTAAATTTCGAAATCAGAAACGGAACAGAAGAAAAACGGTAAACTAATAACTATTAAGAAGAATGCTGCAAGAAGATAGTCTCAGAACGAGAATATTCGATTCGGAAAGAGGCTAATATGGCAACAAATAGAGGAACATAAAAATGAGGAAACCTGAATAATGAATGGAACTCTGACGAAAATCGCAGATTTTTGGATTTCTAAATGAGGGAATCGCCTAATAAACCGTGAAAAACGATGCCAAAAAGGGGGCAATATTCTCTAAATGCGCAGATTGATCGAATTTGTTTCTTTTGGATATGAACAAAGTACAAAGAGAAACAAGTAATTAAATTATTTCTGCAAGGATTTTGGAGCAATTCAATGAAATGTTTAGGGCTAGGAAAAATTCGGGGAATATGCCAAAATATCCAACGATATAACAATAAGGAAACGCCGGAGTCGAGTCATAATTAGATATTTTCGAGTTAAAATTAGCTCTGAAGAATTTCAAGCAATTTTGTGAGAACGTATTATGCTGGTGCTTTAAGTCAATTACTACTAACTATTGATGTTGTTCAACTTTGAACGTTCATGCACAGAGATGCCAGAACTAAAAAAGATATTGATATTTTTGTGGGAATTAAAGCCTGAAGAAAACTACTTTAAAATGACTATAGCGAGCGGTCAAATAATTGAATTTGTGAAAAGTGGACACTTTTTGGAGTGGCGCGTGCTCAAATGTGTGCGATTGAGCACGAAATTGTGACAAATCGTTTGAGAGCAGGCTATAATTTGCAAAATTTGTAAAATTTCTGCAAAATATAGAAATACATAAACTCGTTGCTTTGATTACATATTATTCTAGAAAGAGGCGTGAAGTCGGCAAACAAAAACCCGACTTCAAAGAATATATATATTTAGTTTGACCAAAGCCATAAAAATGAAATTTTTTTTAATAAACTGTGGGAAATCAAAATAACATAACTAAATCTATGTCGATACTTGGATGAACAAAAATAAAATGCTCTGAACACTCATCCATTTTATGCAATGCCTATCTCGATCCTCAAGTCCAGAATGCTCAAGTGTCAACGCATTTTAGCATTATTCTTGGTGACAATAGATTCTCTACCAATTTATTCACCAGCGAACCACACACAAATCTCAATCCCTGCTAGTTTTAATAAGACGAGATATTTTGTTGTAATAATATTATTTCTCTAATGCAATGCAGTCAAAATCGAGGTGTATTCATAATTTTACCCATTTCACGTCTACATTCTTAAATTACCTTGAAAATAAAAAAAAAAAACAACCAGAAAATAACGAAAAATCTTCTAAGACTCACGATTCGGCGGTTTCTTGCCCTTCTTGGGGAAGTTTCGGATGTTTTCAGTCCTTATAGGGGGTGCCTCGACGACCATGGCAATCCGTGCATTGATCTGCAGTAAATCAAACTATTTCAGCGGAAAATGATTTAGCGATTTTAGCAATAGCAACAAATTACAAGAAGCGATTCTAATAGAACTTGCCAAATATGTACCAAAAATTCAGGAAGTAAAGAACGTGTTCAATAGTGATGGAAGCCAAACCGAGCGTTATCTCGCATAATGATCTTTATGATTGCACTTTCGCGCTTTGAGGTACGAGAGTTGAAGAGATGAGTTTCCGACCATAGCTTTTTCTTGCAAGCCCATTGGTTCGGGATTTGATATGCTTCAAAAAACTTGTCAGAATAGTCTACTCACTCAAGTTATTATGCAGATTCATTACCAAATTTACTGATCCCTACCAAAGTGACACTAGAATTTGCGGCATGCCACAAGAATATCTTCACCATCAAGTTCACCAAATTTGATTCACCTACCCGTTTTGCGGGTTCACCCGAACTAAGTCCGCCACTGGTCGAGGCGAGCATGGCCAAAGCCATACCAGAGTAGGTGGAACCCAAGGCCATCGTGTTATGATGACCGAGTGACGACTGCCGTCGACTGCCCTGTAGAAGCTGGGTGCAAAAACATTTACCTAGTCATTCGCTTCGTGCAATATTTTGGTAAAAATTGCATTAAAGAGAATGTGCAAGTATTATTGTTGAGTCCAAAATTTATAGATCGACATCATCATCATACAAAACTATTTTTTTTTTTCGAAAATACGCATATCTTGGCTCAACAATAACGGCTTTTCGAGGAAAAAACGGGATGCTCGAAATGTAAATTCTCGAAAACGCAGAAATTCTCAAGAAAACCAAGTACACTGAAAAAAGATTTCAACAAAATTGTTGGGTTTCAAATTTTCGAGCCTCCTTCAATTTCTTTCGTCGAAACAATCCCATAAATGTTCTTGCATCCGGAGAGGAAGTGAGTGAGGATACCTGCGGCAAGATCTCGGGTGGAACGGGTTCGCGTAAAATGGCTCCTCTTGTGGGTGGTTAGAGCGCAGCAGCCTAACCGCGGCAAATCCTTTGAAATGTTTGGGGGCGAAATCGATGTCGAAGGGCAAATTGGTGCTGGATTTTGTTTTATGACGGCTCACATCTTCGGGGGTGCCTCCTCAGCGTGTTTTTGGCGCGACACGAAGGCCGGATTCGAGCAAGTCTCCGGAGAGCAGTTTTTGAATTTCGACGTTGCTAGTCGAAAAATAATAGGCGAATATGCAGAGCGAATGGAGTCAGCTTAAAACTGAGGGCAGTGTTTGGGGGGCGAAGGCGAAAAAGTTGGAAACCCTTCAAGAGGTGTGAGAGCGGATGGTGCTTAGGTGATTTTCAGCGGAATTCTTGAAAATCTGGGTTTTCGGGGGTGGAGGATAGGGAAATTTGGAGGATTTATGGATTTTTGGGGGTTCTTCGTTTCATTGATGGTCGAATTGGAGTCAGTCAGAATGTGGAATGTCAGTTTTCTGACTCCTCTTCTCGAGTCTTTCACCATTTGCCTTTGCCAGTTTAGCAGTTCTGATGTGTCTGCGCATCTCTCACCCTTGGCTTGGTTATGCGATGTGCCAAAAAAAAGGGAAAAGCCAGGAGACAAAGACGGACCATCCCCATGGGGCAGCTGGATGAGGGGCTGTCAGAAAGGTTAGCGCACCAAGAGTGCACCAATCCTAACGTGAAGTCGAGATTGATGGGTATCGTGCTAAGCAGCGCTCATTTTAGTTATTTTTGAAATCCGAGAACTCGCGCAAACAAACTTATCAATTTGCTAGCTTGTCAACTGAAGAACCCAGTTTCTTCCAAATAATTTGAACATTCATATTACTGAACCACAATACTGAAGCATATCAAATTTTCACCTCTTCTATCTATTGTAATAGTCGAAACTTGAACAAAGAATGTGTAAACAATAATTGATATAACGCTCGAATAGCTTCCATAAAATTCGGACGAAAATGTAAAATTCATGAAGGGTGTGGGAATATTCAGATATGTACGAATCTAAGAACAAGAAGAAGGATGTGATGATCATTTATCAACGCTTCACCATATGGTTTTGGACGAAGCGCCTTAATTTTTGCCGGAACCGAGAAAAATGAACATACAATAAAAAAGCGATGTGAAGCTCGTAAATTTTACGCATTGTCCTGGATTCGATAAAAATTACACCAGAAAATGACTGATGAAGTAATATTGCTCTCATACAATCATGCAATTCAGGAAATATCTCTTTTTCCAATTTAGAGAACAATTTTCAAGAAAATATTATGGAACAAGTTACTCATCGTTTTCATTGATAAAGTTGTACCCACACGCCAGAAAATATTTGGAACGCCTTAAGAAAGATACGAGTAAGATAAATAGCATTGGGATACACGAAATGCCTCTGAGTAAGTCGGAATTGCAAGCGATTGGAAAATAATCGACCAAATCCTCTGAGGATTTGTAATGAGATATCCCTTAGAACTTGTAGCGGCTAACAAGCCAAGATACAAGGCTCCTAGGTAAATAGCGCTTTCATTTTAGCATTTTGAGTGAATTCTTATGCATTACATTAGAGCGAACGATTAGTGTTACTTTTTTTTCGATAGTACAGACATTATGAGTTTTTTTTTCTGAAAATTGAAACAAGTTGGCAATCTTAAGATGGTGTTGCTAAGGTTTATCAAGAAGGCGGAACGAAATCAATGATTCAAAAACTGAACGACTTTGTAGCTGAGATACTTCCGTCCTAAATCCCGGATCTAGCGAAATCTTGAAACTGGAGGATGCTTGAAAAGAACGCGTAAAGTACCCAATAAAGATGCACTTGTGGTGGTCGAAAATATGCTTGTGCGTTCCGAAGAAAAATTATTGAAACCTTTGAAATGATTATTCTTCGGAAAAATGCTGTGCGTGAAGAGGCCTACGCTTTGTCAAGCAATGAGTGAGCATAAATCAACGAAAATGTAAATTGGAGAGATATTAGAAGAGATGGAGAAATTAGAGAATTTTGATGAAAAGATCGAAAGATGATCAGACACTAAGAAGCTAGCGGAAATGGTTAAATCTTAAATCCGATACCCGATCGAAGTCTGCTCCGACATGAGAAAAAGCAAGACAGCCGAGAGATATCCCGACAAATCGCAATATGCAAACGCGAACTATTCATAACGCATACACAAAATCGGTGCTAATTTTAAATTTCGTTCACTTTTCGTTGAAAACAATGAGTTTGTGCTCTCTGGCTTGAGCTATATTTCTTCATGAATTATGGGCATCAAGGCTATGTAAAGTTCAACATCTTTTCGAAAAATTCAACTACACTGAATATTTTGGGACAGTGAATGGAAATTTTGAAAGAAAATGCTAAAGAAAACTCCCCATAAAGATATGGAATACTAACGCTTGCCAGTAAATCACAATAACTCATCTAGGAATTAGAATGTTGGCCTGTCCACTTAGCACATTAGTAATCTACATAATTAGATGGCCACCAGTTTTGGAAGAGAGTTCCTTTATCTCCCCCTTCCTTGTTCTCTTCAATTCTTTAGGGCTTCCATAAATAAAGCCGCCAAGGAGTGAATAAACTTGGTTGCAGTCGAAGGAAAAAATGCGAATAAAAACTACAATTTGACGCTAAATATTTTGCGCCGATATATTGAATATGAGTTTCTGGGATAATTACCAAAAGGAATCTCAGTGATAATGGTAATCATGTTCGATGCTAAAATATTTTCGAAAGTTAAAATTTTGAGAACTATAGCTAGAGACCGAAAACCCCTTCCCTTTATATTTTTGCTCTTGTTCGAAAAAATGGTCATTTGAAATTTAAAAATGAAAAGCAAGTACTCTTCACAAGTGGATCGACGTAAATTGGCACAACCACATTCGACGAACTATTCATAGAAATGAACTTTAGTCGAGAAAAATATATCGGAAAGTGCGCGTTCGCTGCGATTTTATGAGCCGAAACGTGTTCATTTATCTAATTGGTCTGGGTCAATTCTTTCGATCAAAAATGATTTTAACCTTATCATTTTATTCGTGAACATTCTTAGTTACATCGAATTTGACAATTTAGAGTAGAAATTTTCTTGAAATTAGGAATTTTGTAAAACCATTTGCGACCTCTAAGTATATCCTGAAAATCGGTGGATAACATGAATAACTGAATGCTGATGCATCGAATTTTTACGAAAGAGCTGAATATGCAGAGGATTTTTGTTAAGTCTTAGTGAAAAAGCTACGGAAGCTCGTTGCTGAAGAGATTCTTTGTACTTGTTGCCTAAAAGGAGATTAGAACAGCTCGAGTCGCAGTGAAATCACCTAACCATTCACCGAGGAAATCGAATCAGAGCAGGCAGAAACTGAACGGGAGCAGGAAAGATGAAAAGAAGGGAGATGTTTTATTGTGTAAAGATAAGTCAATTTGGAATGAAACAGCAAATAGATCATAAAGTATTTTGTATATTTTTACAAAGTTTAAAGCTAACTTAATTGCTTAATGTAATTGTAGGATGATTAGAAGTCCATAAATTTGGTTTGTTCAGGAATGAAAAATGAGGCAAATTGGTGGTTTAAAGAAATATTTTGAGAAAATCGGGACCATATTTCCAGACAACTGTAGGGCTTCTTCAAGAACAAACCTACAAATGTCAAAAAATCAATAGCAACGTAAAAAATGAGATCCCCGAAAGAATCACTGAAACCCGATCCGGCAATACATTTATGATTCTATGAGAATAGTTGTCTAACACTGAACACTAAATATTAGCCAGTATCAAGTGTCAAAAGAAATGATTTCAGCAAACTGATGATGCATGTAGAAGTTTTTCTTGCACAAGGATGGCAACCTTGAACCAAAACTCCCGAACTTCAGTCAATTGCAAAATAGTCAATTTCACATAATGTGAGCCTGTGTGACTCTCAAATAACCAGCAAAATTTGTTCTTGCAAATTCACGACTAACCTCCGATGAAATCGAAATGACTCTTCTTGCGTCCTCGCTTCCTTGAAGATTTCCGCTTGGGAGTTTCTGCAGAAGTTGGAGACAAACTTTGAGTTGTCGTCTGATTCATGATGATTCTGAATAGTAATCATAAAGGCGATATGAAAAATAATAATTTCAAAAATAACGCGATGAGAGGTTGTTGTGATTGTTGTCGAATTTAGGCTTTCCTGAACAAAAGTCACTTTTTGAAAGAGATCATGAAAAGAGTAGCCACATTTGGGATGTGCGTTAAGGCGAAAACGTAGAAAAAAAACAAAAAAAACGAACGTAAAAATACAGTGTAGAAAAAAAACTTTAGGAAATGAGTGAATAATTAGAAACGAAAGCAAAATCTCCGTATCGCCGTCCTTTGAGAGCAAAAGAAGGGTTGCCATAAACAGCCCATTAAAATTTATGAATTGGAACCAGAGTAGAAGTAAAGTAGGAGAGTTGCATTTCAAACTTGGTATTCATTGGATAATTTGGGAGCAGGGGAGACAACAAGCTTGGTGAGATATTATGAGAAAAGAGTGTCAAATCTCTTTTCACATGCTACTAGATTGTAACTGAAATGTTCAAGTTTGACTCTATAATAATCTTCGAATATAAAATTTACTAGCTAATCCATTAGCAATTGGAAAAATAATATATAACAACGAAAAGGTGTGAAGAGCTGATTTTGAGATTGAGCTTCAGCCAATCTCATCCTTCTCAAATTGCCATCATAACGCGTGACAGCACTACTCGACAAAAAGTGCCTGCATCATCATGTCATAATATGCACACTCCAACGATATGCTCGCATTTTTACGCATTGCTTTGCATATTACGTTATTTGTGCAAAGTTTGAACCTTCGATTATACCATCTCATTTTTTCACTCACCTCCAAACACCTCATTTCCATTTTGGATGGCGTACGTCTTTGCGGTGTACTTGTTCAGATCGCCGCCTTTGAACTCGCTGTTCAGAGACTTGTTGTCCCGCGTGCGCTTCTTCGTCATGAATACCTGAATTTTCTAAATCGTTAGGATTATTTTATTGCACATCAGTCAAATTGCTTAAAATCCCTCTGGGACGATTATGATGATGAACTTTGCTCGGATGGAATTCGCATAGTATTATTGATATATAGCAATTCTCTTCAAAATATTTTGCTTTCTAATAAAAAAGCTTTGAAATATCTCGTGTTAAATATCGACACTACCGGCTCGAAGCCGTGTTGTTCTTGGAACATTCGGAGTCTGAAGGACTCGTGCGCCATTTTAAATTGACGTGCGGCTTTGAGCGCCGCCTGCGTCGAGGTGCCCCCGCCGGACGTCTCTTCGATCGAATCACCTCCTCCTGCCGAGGTTATCGTTGAGCGCTTCTTTTCGGAGTAAGTTCTGTAATCTTTACATAAATAGTTTTCTTTGATCCGATTGACCTGGAAAGCTTCTTCTTGAACGAGTCTCTCTCCACAGAGAGCTTTGACGTCGGAGTTCCAGGTGGAGAGTTGCTGTGGGAAGAAAGCTTAGCGCTTCTCCTGAAATAGTTGAAAGAATCAATTACAATTCTGAATCATCTAGACTCCAGAATAAAAATCAAAGATTTATACTAAGAATTGGACAGTACGAAGTAATAACAGATGGCTCTAATAAAAAAACATTCCTACTTCGGAGGCAACAAGGGTGCGTCCAGAGATATTGGATCGAGTCTCGAGGTGGATGCAGGCGAAGTGGGTACCGACGAAGTCTTGAATTTATGTTTGTCGACCTGAAACATTGCAAATCTCCCAGAGACAATCAATGGAGTGGCGAGTTTTTGCGTGCAGAAAGAGAGAGGGGATTAGCTGTCATGGTAAATTGCTGAATCGCTTCTGCAGTCTATCCAAGCAGAATACCGAGGACATGCAAATGCACAAAGTTATATGTAGGGATCACAAATGGTTTTATGAAATTAATAATTTTCTACCCAAGCAGGTTAATCTTGGCTAACTAAAACTCGTGAAGAAAGACAAATATTTTTGTTCGATAAAACCCACCAAAAATGCCTAGAAAAGTGAGCACGATTTTGCTATATAAAAAGGCATTGACATCAAACAACAGCAGAATTTCGGGCTGATTTTTGATACAGCATCATTTCATTGAATGGTTCGTCGGGCGAGACTATGCCTTTTATGTATAGATACTTTGAAGAGGACCTGCTTCTTATTTTTAGGATTTCAAATGACTACTATTTGAAAAAAAAACGCGAAAAATGCGAGGAGACGAAGCTTGCGGTCCTTAGTTATACGAACATTTATCAGAATATTTTTAGCTTCTTTCAGTAGAAAAGATTAGACCGCCTGAAGCTGATGCTGATATTCCGACGAATAAGAAGATGCGTAATAGATTGCTCATTTGGATAATCTTGTCTAGAGGATTACTCAAGCTCTTAGCATTAAAGGTTGGATGTTATCATAACAAGATAGGCACTTTCAGCAACCTGAAAGAAAATTGTTTGAGAAACACTTTTCTCCAAAACACTATCCTTCACATTCAGGTATTGGGATACAATTTTAGGCAAGAAACTATCAATGAGATTGATTGGTTTCATGACACTAAAGTATTGAAGATTGGGGATCTGTTTTTTTCCAGATAAATTACGAATAAACTAAATTCTCAGTTCATATTCGAGGTTTCTTCGTTTTTATCCTCTGCACGTACTATTACTATATTGGTTGGTGTCGTTTGGTCGAGGATGTAGCGTCGTTTTGAGACGAGGGACGAAACAGATAAAGCACTGCAAGCGGATGCAGTGGATTTGGTGCGATCGAATGCGTTGCTCCGCGAGATAATCCTTTTAGTCAGACTAAATCCAGGGGACGTATCGCTTGAAAATTACGATTTTCGTAAAGGTTCATAAGTCTAAGGGCCAAATTTGCGAAATTCTATATGTCGGATAAAGCAATCAAGAGTAAAAGTTGGCCTGACGGAAAGCTTTATAGACTAAAATCTTTTGCTTTGATACTATCAGACATAACAACCCCATAAAAATGCAAATATTTGTTATTCAGGATAAATATACAGATCCCTAAATTGTGATCCAGCAAAGGTAGTAAAAGTCGCGCTTCAGGAAGACAATGGGAAATTAAGGACGAAGATTACCGACGCAAATCCCCTCTATCTTTACGTGACTTCCGATATAAACATATCCGATACTCTGCAGAATTCATCGGCAATAGAGGAAATTGTACAACGTCTACAGCAGTCATATGAAAATTGAGCCACAACGATGAAATCTTGACTTGATAAACATGCAAAAATAGCAAATGACTAGCCTTCTCCTTGATCTTCGAAGTTGTCCAAGAACCAACGTCCATTTTTGAGGCTGTCCAAGACATAGTGATTTTAAAGTATGCACTAAAATAACTCTGGTTTTAAAAACGAGAATTATCAAAGAATTAAAATGAAACGAAGCGAAGAAATTTATAAAATTTCTACGAAAGATAAACGTAAGAATATCAGCATCAGACTAGAATTACGGATGATTTAAAAAAATAGTCTCGTGGATCAGAAATCTTCAAATAAATGAGAATCCAATATCAGGTCATGATAGAGCTTTACGGAATTCTTACAACAGGCTACGTTGAAATATTGAAACATGTATGGGTGTGTATTAAATTGGAATCAAGATTTTCAAATTGCAGCCAAGCGTAAATCCCATGTGATATGATAGAAGTTTCTTTATTTAGAAGAAATCATCAAGTTTCTGTAGCTTGATAAATCCGAAAAATTTTGAAAAAAATAATTATCGGATTTCTAACAAACTATCATGTAAACCTAGACCTTTTCCGGAAGATTATATTTTCAATTAGAAGCGCTGAAATCCCCTATTACTTTTTCTGAAATTCCGGAAATCACCTTTAAAGTCATGAAAATATGTACATATATGCAGAACTGGTCATCTGACATTTTGAATTCAAAATTTGCAGATGCTGTTGAGATTATTTACGAGTGAGATAACCGGCAAAAAGATGTGCGGATTTCGTTGGATTAGCCATTTTCGCTACGCGTCTTTTCCCTGAAATTTCCTCATTCTATCGCATTGTTATCGCGTTTTTGCTCTGGGATTATTTGGATATTAGGATAAAAATATGGAGATTTCGCGAAGCGGCACGATATTAATGCATACAGACGGATCATCGGATAACAGAATAAATCCCCTAAAAGTGAGGAAAATATAAAGTACGAAATAGCAAAAGACTAGCCGAGAATATTTTGGTAGCATCATACTTTACTAGAGGATGAGATAAGATTTGAAGATAAGGATTACTATAAACGCGAGTCATACGACTTATTAGGCTTATGTTGCATAATATCACATAGTTAAATCCTATGAGATTTATTTTTACTCTGTGATACGCGACTTCGTCCAATATGTTAAAATGCACAAATACACAAGTGCACATCCATCCAAGCATAGTTCTTCAGATTGAAACTCTTCAAAGACTTAAGATCACGTTATTTTTTCAAAACCATTTTTACTTTAATCACGCTGTTGCCATTAAAATTGGATTTAATCTTGCAGAAAATTTTTGTGCGTGCAAAATTTCTCAGATCAACTATCAACGTACCGGCTCGAATCCGGTTCCATGTTGCTCCTGTAGCATTCTCAACCGAAACGACGCATGCCCATTCCTGAATCGATTTTTCCTAGTGGCAGAGACTGGCGGTGGTCCAGTCATATCGGTTTCGCCAGATAGGGCTGTGATCTGAAACGAAGAAATCTCTTTTCAGCAAACTTCAACAAATAAGCTATGCTTCACAGATTCAACATGTTCATTCATTCCTAAGATTTTGATATTTACAGAATGTTTAAATATAGAACATTTTGCGTATGATATGGACGAGTAAACAACTCTTCGAAGGCAATGATGCTGATCTTATAACGTTCATATGCGCATAATCAAAGGGTCAAAATTTCGACTTTAATATCTAAGATCTACCTTATCAATTTTCCTGATGGCTTTCTTCGGGGTCTGCGCTTGTTGACCGGGTTTGCCAGTTTCTTCGTCCTCGTGAGAGACGCTCAGCGAGCTGCGCACTTGCAAATGGCTGGGGGACATCGGGGGCGAACTCATTTTTTGCGCCTGAAGCACACCAACCATATATGAAAGATTTGTAGAATTAACGACAGAATTTCAACGTTCTGATAAAAGGATTAGCCAGAGTATCGTCCAAAATATGCATTAATGCAGGAAATTTCGGAATTATTCGAAGAGAATTTTGACACCGAAGCGGATTATCTCAGAAAATGCGCGATAATTGAAACAAAAAGCGGCAGAATAATGAAAATATCAATTGGAATCTACTACATTACCAGAAAATGACTGGATATGATATGAGAGAATTATGAAGCATTAGATTGACGACAAATTTTGCTTTCAAAGGGATTATCCAAAACTGTCTTAATGTGGATAGGAACAAATTGATATTCATCTTGATGTTATATGAAATATTTTAGTATTTATTAAAACTAAAAATGAACCAGTTTCCAGAAGGTCACAGAAAAATATCTCAGCATGATAAGAAGCAGGAAGCTTTCCATTACCCCATCTCCAGATATTACCAAGTTGATATAAAATAAGATTACCTCTTACTAATCTCTCTATGTAGTATGTGGGTATAAATACAACGATATCTTTTTGGGTTTGATTTAACGAGAAAATGAAAATAAAGGTGAAAATTCATACGAGCGGAAATGTGACTTCAGCGTTTCATAGAGGAAGGAGGCGTTTTCGCATTATCTATGAGTAAGGCAATATCTGCTGAATATAATAGATAAATGATCAAAGGAATAAGCTTAGGCTCAGAACTTTCTAACATATTATGATGATAGCGAAGCGGAATAATCGTGATAAACATCTTAGGTATTCAGAAAGACTCAGAAGATTTCCTAGGACAAACCTCAAATGCACTCAAATACGATTAGGGTGAAGCGATAAAATATTGAGTAACTTTTAACGAACACATATTCGAAGAATTTATGACATGTCAAAAACATGCAAATTTTTTCATAATTAAACATTTAGCATGAGAAAAGAGTTATTTCCAAACTTTTATTATTTTCAAAATCACATGTTCGATAAGAATTTTGCACTTATCCAAAAGACTAAAAATTTCAAAAATAAATTTCACTTATTTTTCAAGGAAGAAATTTCAACCTTTGTTCTATGAAAAACGAAATTAAACCTAAGGACATCGACAAATATGGCTGAAATAGCAGCTCAAAATCTCAAAAGCATCCATTAGTAAGCCATCCTGAAGAATGTAAATAAGCGTCATAATTTTGGAAAAAAAATCTGAAAAAAATGAACAGCAATTTCCGCAACCTGCCTTTGAAATTCTCAAATTTCAAATACGCACGTGGAATTTCTAAAATTAGAAAATTTCGTTAAAAAAATATCTGGTGAACAAGTTCGCACAAATTTGAACATGGAAAGTGAAAAGATTGAAGCTACAACGTAAAATTTATCTGAAAATCTGGGGAAATAATGATGATAGTGAAATATTCTCATACGTGCAATTTTGATCATTCGTATTTTCTTGATTATTTACTTCAACTCGACCAATTTGTCTCGACAACAAACCAACTAAAACTAACTAATGGCTTCAACAGCTAAAGTAAAATATTCCTTTCAAATTTGATCATGTTGGAACGTCGCAAGGATTTGGCTAAATGCAAAGAAGCCTCACAATGAATACCGAGTTTAGAAATATCGATAGGGTGAGTCAAGAGCTAAGCATATTTATTTAGTGCTTCTGAAGTACCAGGATAACTCTAAATTATGGAATTTAATTTTGCATTTTCTTTTTTTCTAAGACTATTTTCAAGCTTATTCAAGTGAGTATTTTGTTATGTTTAGTAGTGAGTTGCAATAACTGCAAAACGATATCAAATTCATTTTCTCATTGTGAATCTCAGAAATCGAAAATTATTCTCTTCAGACCAGAATCAATTATCTTCAAAGTTATCAGCGACAGATCAGAAAACACAGGTAAGACACATCCATTCTGGGAATAACAGCAATTATTGTCTTAATGCACCCGAAAATATCACTGAAACCGGTGACTACTATCATTGAGTATGATTTTAAAAAGTTGCACGATTTTTGATTTGATGCGTTGAGAGATAGGTATAAATTGGCAGTGCCCAACATTTGTCATTCTTGTCTTATTAAATTCAGTTCAACCTAAGAATACAATGAAAATCTTCTATTTTCTTTTTGTGGTATTAGTTTACGTCTGGAGCGTCAAGTAAGTTAAATTATAATTATTGAAATATGATTTATCTTAAATTGCAGCGCAGCGCAGGTATTGCTATTTTATCGAGCCACGTAAAATTCATGCTTCATCAAGACCAACTTTTAATTTCAGATTATGATGGGCAAAGCTTCAGATGCGGTATGAATAATCACAATATATAGATAGTTGATAATTTTATTACCCAGAATAAAATCCTAAATTTTGCTTCAATAATAAATAAATTGAAAAAAGATTCCAACTTTTCAGATATCTGTGACAAAAGAAAATGCTAAGCTAATGGACACCGACGGTCCTAGTCGAATAAAGCGACAAGAGGTCAGCTTTTTCATTAACCCTTTCATTCTTACTCTTACTCTCATTGTATTATTATGCACAAGTTGTTCATTTTCAGATGCATGTAAGTTAGTTAGCAAGTCGTATGTTTTTTTTTATTTTTAATTTTATAAAATGAACATCCATAGAATGGTAAATAAAATGAGTTGGAAATTTTTGTATTAATATTGACAAAATGCCATTCCTTATTCCAGCTCATTCCTAATTTTTATTTAAACTTTCTTGTATATCTATTGATGATTATATTATGCTGTAGTTAGAAAGCTTTAATAATAAGCCTTTTGAAATTCACAAGTGCGCTGTCGAATTGGTATAAAATTAACTTTCCAGGATAAATTTGAAATATTTTATAATTTAGGACCAATTCTTGATGAGAGCCGCCAGGGCGATGCATCACCGTGACGATTAGGAAACAACCTCAAACGAACTTATTGTGATCGAATTCTTATTCTCAAATTGTTTAAAATGTTACTCTTTTGATAAAAAATATCCAAACTCGAATATATATTTTAAAAAATCAATAATTTCGTTTTTCTAGCACAATTTAAAGTTGAGTCAAATGTACAATTTATTGTATTTTGAACATGCGAAAAAAAAACTTCCTGTATACATTTATCATTCTCTGTTCGACAGTTCAGCGTATTAAAAATAGATAAATCATAGCACAGTGGGTTCAGTTTTAATTAAGGGGAACTATTGTACAAATTTGGTCACAGGTAGATTTTGAGTAGTATAATCCGTTTTCCTATACAAATGAGATAGAACAACAAAATGGTCTGCCTTTTATATAGGCAAAAATTGTAAGATTATGTGACAGTTTGAGGAAGGAAGTCCATTCGAAACTGTAATTTAATCATTTTACAATTATTTAAACTATTATAAGGAAGGATACATTTCATTTTATTTTCTGAGTTGTATTGTTTAATTCCAAAACGTTTCCCATTCATTTTTCATAAATCTTACATTTATTGAAATTATAAAAATAGCTGTCCATCTTGATATTTGATTTTAGATAAATGAGGCTAAACGGTCTTTCATATAAATTGATAATATTTTCTCAATTAATCACTTCGTCATTTTCACTTTGGAGTTATAATATTCTGAGTGGGAATGGGGTGAGTTTAGTTTCGTTCGAAATCTGAAAAATAATGATATCTCAGTTTAGTATTTCCGATATATTTTAAAAATTAGTTCAAACAATCCAGTAGAGTGCGTAGAATTGAATAAAGGTTAGCTTCAGTAAAACATAAATAAAAATCAAACACTTAGATTCTCCCGTCGTTCAACTGTAAGAAAATGCTCTTATTCTAAATCCTAAACATAACTTTGAAATTTTATTTTAGTTTTGAGGTAGATTGTTCTGATACAATATTTAACGGAATTGTTAGAATGACGGTATAAAATTAGGGCATTTTGAAGAGGAAATTTAAATAAAGTTTAGATCGATATAATAGAGCCACAACTATTCGGAATCACGTTCAATACGCTCAATGGAGTTGTTAATTTTACCAACCATTATCAAACTGTTTGTGCTAATCAAGTAATGATCGTTCTCACGCCTTAAAGTTTTTTTTTACCACTATCATGTTAATGCATGACGACGAGAAAAGACTAGTGGCGCACTTATCTTCGCTGAAAAGAAAAAAGCAAGATAAAAGCTTTTTCTTGCCTTCTTCATTTCAAAGAGGAACCACACTATTTTACATGTTGGCTTCGAAATCCTTAACATGTTAGTGTGTAAGAATTAAAGTCTTATCATTTTCAACCGTAATAAATTCACTAACTGAAGGAGTTGGTGCCATTCGAGAAATGGGGAATGGTCGCTAAGGATTTGAAAATTGCCTTCGATCGGATATGGAACTCGGGATTTTCGAAGTACATACTGGTGAGTACCACGAATTAGTTACCGTATTTTTTCAATATTCAGTCTGTTCAATTCGATATTTTCAGGAGCTGTGGGGAAAATATTGCGATCTGACTATTTCAGTAGGTTTTTTTTTTTTTAAATAAAAATTAGACCATTTGGATCTGTCGCTACGTAGTGAGCTGGCGAAATAAGATGCAAAGTTAGAAGAATTGTAGCAACGGTGTTTCACTTTGCACATTATTCTGCTAGATTGTGACAGATTCAAATTTCTACCAAGTACATCATTTCTAATTGAACTTTCATAGGTGAGTGGACACGGCTACGGATCGTGTCTGGGGCAAATGACGGCAGTCAAGATCGCCCAGCTAAAATGGTGGCCGCCGAGTCAAATGTTCTTCGTCGGATATGGGACTCCGCGTTGCGGAAATGAGGTACGAATTACAACAAGTTAGAAGCCAGGAGCCTTCAAGTCTTTATGCCATGCTATATAGAGGGAGGAAATAATCTTTTCCAGCTATTCTTCACATATTTCGTATGGCTTAGTGGCTTGATGATTTGTGATTTTTTACATTCCTAAATTTCTCATTATTTTTCAAAATCTACCGTCATAACAGGATTTCGCCTATTACGTCGATCAAAGCTTGGCCGATAAGTTCAGAGTCAATTGGTACGCGGATCCGATACCGGTAATGGATTTCAATGATTTTGCCTCATTTCTACTTTATTTTTCCAAAATGTGTGTACTTTTACGTAGAATATCCTTGAACATGAAAAATTTCCCCTCGAAGATGGATTGTGTCATATTTTCAGCAATATCCTCTGACTAAATGTGACCGAACAGGAGCTGCCCAACTTGGTCGATGCACTGATTCGTGGTATCATTGCTGTGTAAGCTTTCGAAATTTACCATATTTATCACATTTTGCAAATATTAACAGTTGATTTTCGAAATAATAATTTTCAGACACAGATTCTCCACAAGAAAGAAAAGGTATTCGGAATTGAGTATACTGGCGAAAAGAAGTGTAAATTACCAGAAGACAATGCCTGTCTAACTGGTACTTTAAATTTTCCTTCATTAACCAAATCAGACTAATTTTAGGAAACAATCCATCTGATCACCATTCATATTACGATACAAAGGGAACGATGTATAATGATGTCACGTGTAAAGTGAGATTGATTGAGAAGCAACTATTGCTAAATTTATTTTTATTTTCAGGGAAATGACTTTTAATTGAAGATGAAATCAAATAGTCGCAGTGATATAGGTACATTTGAACGACCTCTCATTTAGTCTAACTTAATAACTAATTGATAAACTTCTCGTTTGTTATTACATTTTCTCTTATGAATACTATTGCGAAGTCACATATACTATGAGAAATCAGGACATTTTCCAGATAGGTTTAAATCATGTTTAATGGCCTAAAGAATTTGCAAAAACCATGAGATAGGCTAGTTTTTTTCTTTTATAATAGTAATTTTATTGCTATAGAGGATTAAACAACTTCATATATGTGTGAAAGAATTGCTGTAAATTATTGGTTATTGATCACTTGGTTTACATAAACTGTATATAAATACTCAAAGTATATAAAACTCACATACCTGACACTCATCTGAAAATGAAATTCATCTGTTCGCTAATACTATTGTTACTTTTCATAATCATCACAATGAATGAAGTTGAATCGGTGTATAATTATTTTGTATCTTTTAAATCCTAAAGATTCAATGCTTCCCACTATTATTTTTATACCTGGTAGATAGAAGCTGACAGTGAAACGAAGAAGCTGGTCTGAAATTACAGGTAAAGAGCTTTCATTAAAGTTGATATTTTGACGGGCATGCATACTTATAAAAAAGTAATTAATGATACATTTCTCATCCGTTGTGCAGGTGTATGCTGTAGACCATTCTATTGATTTGATCAAAATGGGCATAAATTTTGCTCATCGCCCGGTTTTGTTAAGACAAATTTTAATATGTCCCATAATACCGTGTAGACTTTAGAGAAACAAAAATTTCTTTCTTGAAGCTTTTTTGAAAGTATTGATATGCTAGTGCTTATATCTAACGCTAATTAGTATATTATCGAATAGAATATTGAATATACCAACTCATAAAACCGTGATGAGAAAGTCATACGAAATTATGGGATTACGCAATAAGTTCTCAGGATAACTCATTTTTAAGATGTATAATTTAGAAAATAGTCATTTTTGATTTACTGATGAACATATTCGAAGCCTACTTTCAACGCAACATCGATATTTCTATTATACTTCCGGAAAATAATAAAAGCGATTATCAAGGTAATAAATGTTTGAATATTTCCCAAGGAATAATTATAATTTTTATGACACATCGAATAATTGACTTGTTACATCTATTAATTGTATAAATTACTTCAATGCTATCGATTATTATGAATTAAATGACGAGTATTTTATTGTTCGAATAAGATAATTCTTCCAATTTCAGACATTTCACGATCTTTCCACTTTTTGTGTAGTATTCGACCAAATTTACAACCAATTACGCGTATTGTGGGATAAATCTTCACATTATCACCAGTCTGATGCGATTAAATCCTTTTCTGCGAGCTCGTATAAATACTCACAGGATTAATGATTCGGTTTTGATCTAATTCGATGAGAAACAAGTTTTCCATACTATCGATTAAGTAACGCTTTTCGTTACAAAGTCGTTTTTCTTAGAATTTTATTAGTTGAATAAATCGTTTCTATGCAATGCACTAGTAAAAAGCGACTATTATTGTTATTATTATTATTAGGTTTCAACATTTAGATAACATATGGGTTACCGTATCTTTTTTATCAGTACATTTTTACTTCTACAGTGCCCAGATTTGTCATTTCAACAATTTCCATACAGCGATGGAATGGGAGCGGGGGTAAGTTTTTCGCTAAATCTTAAATATTAAAACACCATCTTGTTCGAAGCACGAAATATTTTATATTGTAAATGGTCGATAACTTGAGACAAGATTAACTATACGCAAATTCATGTATGCAAAATATATGCATTGCGTAATTTAAAATAGTTGTCAAAGTTGTTTTTGGATTGATCAAATTTTATAAGGTACGCTGCAAACAATGCACTAATTTTAGCGTAAAAATTCTTGAAATTTCTTGTCTCAAGTAATCGGTCTTTGACAATAGCGAAAGCAATGAAAAATGCAAAATAGGCATCAATTGTGCAAATATGTACTTGATTTTATTATTATTCAATCATTGTTATAAAAATCTGCGTTATTATTTTCAAATAGGCTAATCTAATTGTAAGCGGTAATAAATTTCGTAATTTATTAGAATTTCAGTATCACGGCTTTGCTCAATCGATAGGTTCTAAGACTCCTGTTCAATGTGTCGCTCAAAATTCACGTTAGTATACTTTTTAAAGGGCAATTGTCCAACGTTTCCCAATTTTTAGCGGCAAAACTACAACAAATGTAAGTTTATCTAAATAAAGATATTCCAAAATTTCGTCTTTATTATCGATAATAATTTAGCTACGATGTTGACTGCTCGGATTTGGTGTTTGGAGGGATCTGTCGAGCGACTGTATGTAATGATCATAATCAATTTAGAAATTACATTAGCCGACAAAAATTCGATCACAATTGCATTGACTTCACGTATTTTGAGTTTGATAGTTTATCGTGATGATAATACTTGCCAAAACGCTGTTTTCAGGTCGATCTTTTCGAGGCCTATCAGAACTCAATCGTTGGGATCACATTCAAGTCGCTGAACGGAGTCCAGAACTTCACTAAAAATTATGCGGATTATTTTGCAAAAGATGTAATATCTTATTAGCTAAACATATTCATTTAGCAATTTCCTAGCCAATTTTCTTATAGACGCTTGTTCCTTTCGAAAACTGGGGAATGGTTTCGAGAGATCTACAAATAGCTTTTGAGCGAATATGGAGTTCAGGTTTCACTAATTATATGCAGGTAGCATCATCAGTTTTATACATTAGTAATGTGATGATCCGTTATTTTCAGGAAATGTGGGGAAAATATTGCGATTTGGTGCTTAGTGTAAGTAGGATAGAGTCGGAGATACTCTCAGTTCATTCTGTTCTATAATTTCAGTTATTTTTGAGGGATTGTGAAAGAGTTATCACCGCTCTATTTATCGAAGTTTCAAGCTGAGAGCATTTTTGATGTAAGAATGGTGTGAATACTTTTACGAGGGTAAATTACAGTTCAGTGGCATCAATTTCGGCTCGTGCCTGGCACAGATGACCGCCGTCAAGTTCATCCAGGACAAGTGGTGGCCAACGACGCAGGTGTTCTTCGTTGGCTTCGCGACTCCTCGGTGCGGTTCAGAAGTGGGAAATACTCGAACATTCCTCAGATAGAAATTTGCAAGCATTCAGGATTTCGCATATTACGTCGATCTGAGCTTAGGAAAGAATGCGTATCGAGTCAATTGGAAGGCTGATCCAACTCCAGTGAGTCTCATTCGCTAGTAAAATTAAACGAATCAAGTATTATAGCAATTGCCAGCGACAACCTGCACTCGAGGAGGGTCGGCGCAACTCGGACGATGTCCAAATTCGTGGTATCACTGCTGTGTAAGTTCACTGAGTGATAGTTGTTAAAAATAGTCTGGCATAAGTAATCATATAAGAAATATTATTGCGTGTCGAAAAATTTTCAGGTCTTTGAAGTTAGGCTAAAGTTAATTCAAAATTTAATGATTCCACTCAATCCGTCTTCTCGATTATTCTCAGTATAAATTCGTAATTTTTCAATTACGATTCGTGAGAAAATGTCCTACGATTTGCTGAATCGAAGACGTTCATAAAAATAGAAGAATCAAGTGAGACAAAAGACAATTGAGTAAAATTGAATAATTTATAGATGTTTTCTTTTCAAATAATCAATTTTAGACCCAGTACACCTACACTAAAGTGGTAACAGTAGGAGGGTATATAGTGAACGCCAAACTCCAAACCTGTACCGATCCGGAGGATACGAAATGCTTGACAGGCACGTTCGAATTATTTTACTCCGAAACTTATTTGAGACGTGATAAAATTTCAGGAAGCACCCCCGCTGATTTCTACGGATACTTTGGCTCCGTACCAAACGGTAATTTTATGCTAAAAAAATCACTAATATCATATTTCTTCATTTAGACTACGACAACATGAGCTGCTAATATACTAATAATGAACCACTGCTGAATGATATCATTTATTGGAAAATTAATCATTCTAGTGCGATTTGATAATAATATGCATAGCAAAAAGAAAAAAAGATACTACCACAGAAGAATGACAGGAGGAGACAGAAATGATACTTATAGTTGAAAAAATATGAAAATCAAGACGCATCTGGATTTGGCCGCTTACAAATCATCGGCAATCTTCGACTGACGCAATTCACAGCCGCCCATTCTCCACTCTTGATTTCCATAAGCACACACTTGTTCTTGTCGGGATGATCTGGCTCTCCTAAAATTGGTATATCGAGTCATACAACTCGTAAGGGAACTTATTCGTGTTTATTGACAGTAAAAAACATTGCCAGTATTATGAATAATCGACTACTTAAAACGAAAGACGCTCCTTTTATCTCGTCTCAAGCTATCGGTCATTTCCAGATTGTCGTAATTTAGTGATTTAGCCAATTTCTCTACCTTTCTTCCAATTGGTATATTTGAACGGAGATCCGTCAACCCAATGATACTTTCCACTTGTCTCATTCAGACTCGTCAATCCGATGTAGATCTCTTTCCATCCATCAGCTTCGAGGGCTCCTTCCATCTCTGCATTTTAAATAACTGCATATTTTGGAAAATAGCAAATTAGCCTCACTGCTGATGAATTTGTTTTCATTGTCGCTGAAAATGAGTATTTTTAATTTTGAAATGAAAATTAAGACTTACTTTAAAATCGAAGCAAGATTTCCCTTCATCATGTTGCAATACCTCTCGGCTTCTTGAAAATTACCTGGCTGATCATTTGTGGTATAACAGCTAAAATCAACAATCGTAGACATTTGAACAAAAATGATTACTTATTCTGAAATTGGGCCTCTAAAAGTGCTGAGCAAGCATCGTATAATTTGATGTCGACTAATAAGAATGCAGAAATAACAGTTAGAAAAATCTTCATCGTTCTAGGATTGTAATGGTTGTTGTGATGTTGGAAGTTGTTGCCGAAATAACGGAACCTTGTAGATCAAAAATAGGCATGGGCTGCAAATGACTTTATAAAATTCATAATTTTCATTATTGTAAACTTCAATCTCGGGTGACTGAAAAGAAGCTGAGAAAGAAACTATTTTAAGCCAATGTCTCCTTTCTGCGTGCTATTTCCCATTCTAATAGATTGGTGAAAATTGTGCATCACTTTTGCATTTTTCATTTTTCATATTTTTGATTAGGTACTAAAGTGCTGGGAGTCCTTGTCAAGGGTTCCTTGAAAAGTTTTATTGTCGTTTAAACAAAAGGCAAAAGAATTAAAATTATCATCAGAATTGGGGCTTTAACTAATGGCGAATGTGTGTACGTGATCAGATAAGGACTATTTCAGATGATTCTGGCAAAACTATACTCTATGGCTGGTAATAAGTTTGCAAATAAAGATAATAACTTTTGCGTCAATGGCGTTGAAATGACTTAGGATTGGGTGAAAGTAACGCGATTTTATGGTCGAAAGATAGCACGGACTGTGATAAGGATGAACGAACCCGACTAATTTTCTCGTCTTGAACAGGGGGCAGGCTTGATGTCTATGGATACGCATGCATGTGATAAGGAAGCTCATTCGAGTGTCTTATCATTTTTCGTGCCAAATTAGAATTTTTTGCGTATTAACTTCCATAATAATTCGCTATAAAAGTCCTATGAGAACAAAAGCAATAAAGCCTCGAAATTGTACATCAGAAGCTTTGTAACTGCATCGTCACATCGATAAATAAGCTATTCAAATTTCGTCATGCCAGATTAGTATACCAGATATGTTTCCAAAATATTGCGTTTCCACATTTCCAGCCACTATATTACATCGTTTGAGTACTTTTATTGCGGATTACTACAGAAAATCTCCTGCGCTCAGCAATTATTTATAGTACATATTTTGCAAGTGTCTGCAGGATTTTATAATTGAAGCAAACATATCGTGGTCGAATTGGAAATAATTTAATACCCTAAAATTGTCGCTGATTTATTACTCTGATTATACTATTGAATACAAGTTATTTCGATAAAATGCTGATATCATAAATTTATAATTTATACTATTTTTCAATTCAATAATTTTCGTATGATTGCATACAATGAACGAATCTGTATTTGAAGAGAAGTCTATCCTTGACATAATCCGTGAGAAGTCGGATTTGACAGTCCACAATGTCGAAATGTATCTCTTCGTTATCTTTCACGTAATGATATTCCTTCGTGTCGACGATGGAGGGAGTTTTGCTGAAAATTGAGCTTTCTCCCAAAAATAAGTGCTGAATCATAAATTCAAGAGGTCGTAAATAATTTCTATAACTAGTTTACTCAAAGTGCACAATTCTCCCTCATATCAATTAAAGCAAGTCATAATTCTATAATTTCGAACTTTTTAATCTCTAAATTGATCAAGAAACTAACCCAAAACACGCATGAAGTTGAGGATCATCTCTAGGCTTTGAAGATCGAAAGAACTCGCTACATAAGATTATCAATTTCGTGAGAATAATATCGGAATATCCATTTAGCTAAATCAAAAGAATAATGTTCATTTAAAAAATGTAAATGTAAATGCAAACCTTCGATTCAGAAGATTTCAGCCATGGAGGAAATTTGTGAACCTTTTCTCTACAATATGTCGTAGCAACGAAAGAAAATACTATCAATATCAGAAATTTTGACATTTTAGAAGAAAATAGCAGCTGAATTTCGAGCGTAAAGATTTGAAGGAATGCATTTATTGTTGTTGTGTACTTTCATTTCAGGAATAAATGTGTCACCCATTTCCGTATTTGCTTGTTTATTGCTTTTCCTACTTTTGCTTGAAACAACGCTCGATAGAAACCTGTATGGTGAAAGGAAATGTATATTTGAGAGATATTAAAATTATTTATTGATATTTCATTTAAGTAGAAAATAAACGATTTGAAATGATAGAATTAAGCAAAAATTTAATCTTGCAATTGAGGGACTTCGATTTAAAAGTAGGTTCAGGTATTGACTGATAGGATTCCTTTTCTCGCGCTATCTCTCATGTCGCGGGATCTTGAATATCGTGTAATTTGCAAGTTGTCAATTCAGCCACCGAACTCTGAAACCTCTGCAAGCTGGGTTCGTTTACGATTTGACTCGGTCAGGCGTATCCATCAGTTTTTTTTATGTCATGAAAAGTGCAGTTGCACAACTTTTTCATTTCTTTTACTTTAAAAAAATCGATGTCTTAATTTCAAATTTGATGAATCATTTATAGGTTGTGAGAAATTTCAACATTCTTTCGAAATATTTATTTGAAAAATCAACGAATTTCAGCAAATTCAATAAGAGTTCAAAAAGCCTCAGTGACCATTCATACAAGAAAAGAAACGAATTCGGAATCGGAGATTTTCCTGAAGATAGTCGACGATTATCGGATGCTGGCAGTGGATCAACTAAAAATAGCCTTTTTTATCAAAGCTTTTCAAGTTGAAGATAGATCTGCTTTTAAATTGATAAAAAATACTGATTTACGGTGTCCAGCAAATCGATTTGTGCAGTTCTGAATCTGAGACGAGAAGCCTTGAATAAAGTGTCCGTATTTTTCAGAACACATCTTAATCTGTCCGGCTATGGTTGGGTCATACTCATATTTGCCGTCAAACTGAAAATTTCATAAAATATTCTAGAATTCATCTGGTAGTTTAAGCATTGACCAGATGAAAAATAGTCGAATAAAAGCTATGAAAATAACGTTCACTCGAAATTTTAGCCTTCAAAATGGAGAGAATTTCATACCAAATATTCAAGATCATCTATCCAGAAAGGATATCTCTGATTGTAGATATTTCCGGGAACAGAGTCGATGAGAAGCAGGAATAAGATCAATTTGTGCATTTTTAGAGAACGATCAAATATATTTGAGCAAGTTCGCAAAATATTTCACTTGGAAGTGGTTTTATTGATGACTTCCAAGCGAAGCAATGGCCACTCAATGACGATTAGAGCACTAACTAAAGAAAAGATTGTGAATTTATTATTGTTGCATATCTCAAGATTCCAAATTTTTATTCCACAAATGAATACAACATCTTCAACAAAAATTCAATTTTACAACAACCAGCGCAGCTTAATCAAGCAGAATAAAAGAGACAGATTGCCGGATCAGACCATCTGCAAGTTCTTTGTTTCAACCCATGCACTTGACGAAGGCATCCGGATAGGTTTGGAAGACGTCCCCGTATTTTCTGAAATCAATGTTCTACACCACGTATTGAAATTTTAGGTACTTGAATTCTTGCATCTTGCAGTTGATGGCGACTCTTGTATTCTTCTGGTGCAGCTTGTTGCATCCATCGATCACTGGCCACATTCCTGGGTTGATCGCGTGCAACTTCTTCACGCAATCGTCCATGAGCTGGGACAGATTTGCATAGTTTTCGGTTTTGAACTGAAAATTTCAAAAATCATTACTCTACAGAGATTTCGCAATATAATCCTACCTGATTTCTGATTGGTTCCATCCAGGAGGGAATCGTGACCTTTGAATGGCGAGTTCCATGAGTACCGTGGTTCAGATGGTGATGAGTCGTGTGATTCTTTTGATGCTGCAGTTCATTGGCAGTGTGATTTGCCCGATGATGGTGTCTATGCTTCTGGTGATGCTGTTTTTTGTGATTATGGACTTTTGGAACAGAAGTTGTCGGAGTTGAATGCTGCTCACTCGTGAAATCAGGATCGTTTGGAACTGGAGTCGTCAGATTGGAGTGATGGTGATGCGCATTGGCAAGGACGGAGATGAGTGGAAGAAAAATTACTAGAATTAATGGGATTTGAGCCATTTCAAGTGATCTTGCTGACCAATAGAGCAGATAGAGAACATCTTTATATATCTTTATTCCTGACCCATGATCGCATCACTCCAGGGAAAAGGAAGGGGTCAAGAGAGTGATGCGATATATCGATTTGTGAATGCATGGACATAATTTATAGCTCCACCAATAAACAACTATAAGAAAACGCATGAATGACTAAGTATTCAAATAGTGAATTTATTGAAATGAAAATCACAACTTTTCAATTAGATACTGAGGTACATGCGTGAAAATAGATCAGTGCATACACTTGACGAAGACATCCGGATACGTCGGAAAAGTCTTGCCATATTTTCTAAAATTTACGCTAATCCTTCTATTCTAACATATGAACATCAGATCACCTGAACATCTCCAGCTTGCAATCGATTTTCGCTTTCAGATCCTTCGAATGGATGATGTTGCAGCCCTGTATCACGGGGTACATGCCAAGGTGGATCTTCTTGAGCTTTCTCACACAAGTGTCCATCTTCCTCGACAATCTCTCGTAGTTTTCTTGTTTGAACTAAAAATCCATTGAGATTAAATTATGAATCTTTGAGGGAATGTATAACCTGATATCTGATCGGCTCCATCCAAATCGGCAAGGTGTGGTTGACCTCTTGCGGAACATGATCCAAGAGATTTTTGTGATGTCCAGAAACGATGATAACAGAAACTATCAGGAATGCAAGAGCCGACAAAAAGCGGTTCATTTTTGGATTAGTCTAGAGCAGAAGAAAGAAGTGTCAATAGTTTTTATGGATGTGCGACTACTCTGTTTGTCTAGTGGTCACATCGACGCTGACCGATGATTTTCACACGAATATTTGTGGAGGGATCAAATACTTGGGGGTATTGATTGTTCTTTTGTCTAAATTCACAATGAATATTTTGGAGATCAGATATGAATAAAGACGAGGGTGGACGGAGGTTTCTCATGATTTCGTACGTGATCTGATTAATTTACAAGTCTCAAAATAAATCGTATTATTATGCTTGCTAAACTATTCAAATAAATATGAAGATGCAATAATCATAGCCCAGAATTGGGTCTTTTCAAAAATACAGTAGCTAAATCCTCAAATTAGCATCCGTAAATACTGACTCTCTGATGTGGGCTCTGGAATTCTGTCTTTCTTCTGTCGTAAACGAATTGTTTTGAAGTTGAGCAACGACAGTCGAGTTCAATCGCTTGCAGCGAACTTTGCATGAGATTTCTCGAACTTTCCTTCGATATGGCGAAATGAAGTAGAGGGAGACCATTGGTGATATGGCAGGTATGAGATCGACTGACATGAAGGTGAGATCTTCGAAGAAAGGGTGGTTGATTATCTAAATTGAGAAAGTTGTTGTCAATAGTTTTGGAAAGCAATTTAGAAAATAAAATCTCTAAGCCGTGTAATAAAATGGAAGAACTTATGGTGAAAAATTCAATTTCTCATTTGTTCCCAATTTTGTGTGCTCAGGATGCTTTTGTTTTTGCTAGTGATTGCTTTTGGGTTACTTTCAAGGATAAGCTTTTCTTTGATTAATGATAAGTCCTGAATCTACCTGCAGGGACAGAATAGCATATGAAGCTACAGAAAAGATGTACAAAATAGGCATCGAGGCTTGGAATGTCAAGGCCATGAGCAATTCGGCGTGCATTCTCCTTGTAGAGGAAGAGTATTGTGCCTCAGTTACGATTTTCAGAATCTTGTATCTAAAAACAATGAAATTGACTTCAAAGGTTAGCCGATCTTTATCACTCATTCTCACGCAGCTGTATTTATAACACGATTTCTCATATTTTGGCATTTGATAGATGTAAGAAATAACAATAAAAATGATTCAAAATTGCATGAAAATCGGCCGTCTATTCGTATACGATTCTTATGAATTCTAAAAAGCTTACCTAATATAGATCATAATAGGATACGTAGCCGGAACGCCAATACATACGACGAAAATAGAAACAAGCACGCCGAAATTACGGTATATGTCTGCATGTCCGGAAATTGTCGCTCCGTCGACGTAATATTGTGGGAATCTAGTTACGAGCACCTTACGTAACAGGGAAGGATCATCAGATGAAATGGTCAGAGTGATCTGAAGCCATCGTAAATTATGGAAGCTTCATATTTAAAAAATCGAAGTCATAAATCAGCAATACACTTGTTTGTATGAAAATGAATGTCGTTGGTGATGGAGTATTTTGTTGCGTTCGTTTGAAAATAGCTCTGTTCCAAATTTACGATTGTGGATTTGCGAATCGTTAGCAGAATATTTATGGGAAATGTAAAGTAAGTCTCACGAATGATATGATTGATGGTATCGAAAATATGAGCATGATCCTGATTGACTCTCGCTTTGTTAGAGCTTTACTGAATTTTCGAAATTAATGTGGTTATCTGAAAATAGTTTACCTAAACAGTACATAATACCTGTAGAGAAATGATAATAGTAATGATAGTGCGGAATGGGTTATGAGATGAATCAGCACCATATATCCTTCGTAGCAAGCCTGAAAATTTAAAAACTATTTAATAATAGAAAAGAAACTTAAGAATCGTAATATCGATGCATATTGGAAATAGAATCTCCCTTATATTTTCTCCCATATCAATTTCACATGCTTCGAAACTATGTTACTACTTTTCCAGTTTGCATAATTATTTGCATTTCTTCCCTAATTTTACGATTCAATCATTTCATTCGTACAGTTTAGCCCTAGTGCACATTCTATCGATATTACAACTCTCCACATTATTGACCCAAATCTTGTGCAGATTGGGAATTTCTTATCAACGTTTCAGCATTGTCAAATAGTCAGAGACAAAGCACTTACTACGCTTCCAAAGAATTGGCACAAACCATATGACATGTAAACCAGGCTACGATATGGCACCGGGATATGCCTAAATTTTTAATGCTTTATTGAGTGTTCTTTGTATGAGAATCGTTATTGTTGTTCTTTGGTATTGAAGATTCGCTTTGTGGGCAAAAATTAAATTTAGCAAATTGTCGATGTTGATCCTAATTTCTTGCAAATTAAAGTTAATTGCACAAAGATTATTTTTATTGTAGGTAATCCAATTCACGTGAATAACTAGTTTTTGGAATAAACTTCAATCACACCAATTTGATGATATTATGTTAATTTTCACGATAAGAAATATAATCGCAATGTTGTCTTATTCAATTATCACGAGAAATAATGAAATTTGCAAGTCTGCATACTTGTATGTTTTCATAAAGCAACACTTTTTGATCAATGAAACTTTACTATATTTTTATTTCTGCAGTGAAAATGAATTAGCTATATTTTGAACTTTAACGGCAATCTAACCTTTGAATTACAAATATCGAGAAAAAGCTAATAGCCAATTCGGTGACACAGTTGTTGATCAAGAATAGTCTAAATTGGTGAATAATTTCGATTTTTGATTATTTTTTTTATAGTGAAGTGACTCTTTCGGTTCAAAATACAG
Organism: Diploscapter coronatus; assembly: GCA_964036155.1. Lineage (NCBI taxonomy): Eukaryota > Metazoa > Nematoda > Chromadorea > Rhabditida > Rhabditidae > Diploscapter > Diploscapter coronatus. Next base: position 15,167,115 of record OZ038422.1, read on the forward strand.
GGAATTATGGATCAAATATTTAGTCTGGTTTTGGTAGGCAAAATGTCCTTTTGTTATAAAAAATTTTTAACGAAGATGAACTTCTGTACAGTTTGAATAGTTCTCATAAAATTAAAAGTTTATGAGGTGTCGCGAACTGCGACCTTTGTTTTTCTATTTCTTAGAAAATCCACATTTTTCTATGTTCCCAGTTTAAATCTATCCCCGATACAAGAAAATGGTTTTCTTCTCTCTTTGCTCTCACCTTTGCCTGAAGATACAGGCAGCATTCCTTGCTGCTTACCACAATTCAACGAATTCACCTTTTATTTATGATTTTCACATTTTTCACTTTTAATGGCTTAATTACCCAAGTTTGAGATAATAAAGTGGAACTTCTACGCACCAATCTATTTCAACTATCTGACTTTCGCAACGCTTGATCTACCACCCACCCACACGATTTACTATCTCACCATTTTCATGAGGAAAAGTTTGAATTGAATCATTAAATCATCAAAAACCTTCTCACTTGTAGACATTCATCGCTGGCGGTGAGTGTTTGATGATAATATAAAGAAGGAACGAATTGAATGTTACCCCAATCGTGTCCACAATTATGTGGAAAATTATTGTGGCTAAATCGAAGGGACTGATCAGATCAACTACCTAAAACGTAAATGATTGTTTCAACTTAATTGGGTTAAGCTGACTTTACATAGTTTTTATGGCTACTTCAAGCTATTCTCTAGTTATTACTCGTCGCTAATTTTTATTTCTTGCTCCAAAACTCTTCAAAAATCATCATATAAATGTAATTTTAATCTTTTGACTTTTTAAAATAATGAGCACCTGTTTCAAAACTCTTTTTCATAATACCTTAAGAACATTAAGCAGTAGTTTATGAGTCTTCTTACAAAAATTTGAAGTCTGTTAAACTTTTAGGTAAAATAGTAGCGTTGATGAGGACGAAATTGGTGAACTTTATCAGAACCCATCCTCAAGCCACTCTATGATGCTCTTAGAGTTCTCAGCGAAACTTGTGCCTATCCGAGTTGATCCGGACGGATGTCGACAGTTTGGCCCGAGTCAATCGGCAATTCAACGCTGGCGATCCGCCTGGATCGGCTCGGATAGGCACACTTTTCGCTGAGTTGTCAAAAAGTTGTTTTCGCTTTGAAATTCCTTACCAACCTCGAGCAGTGGTTTGTGAAACGATTCAGCAGTTTCGTTTGGGTTGAAGTCGGAAATATTCAATTCGTGCAATAACTCGTCCATAATCAGCTGGTTGTAGGTCTTTTCAGACGAGAGGCGATCATTAGTGAAACTCTTGTGCATTAGAAAAGCTAAATAGGCGAGACGACTGAAGGATATGATTAGATTAGAAAATGAAAGTCAATAATAAAAAGAAATGAGAACATATGAGCCTAGACTAGAACTACTTTATAGTGATTTTTTGAAGTTTAACTTGGAAGAAAATTCGGATATCAAATTATCAAAACTTCTGAGAAAGCTATCTGAAATTTTCCTTATCGTATGCAATCCGGGGTTCATGTATGTGAACTTGATTCTCTTACCTTAACTACAAAACGTTTATTTTGCGTAAACTTCCATTCTTATGCCATAAAGCAAGCGTGTCACTGTAACATTTCTCCATTTATGTCTTGGATAATTTGTATTTCTGGGAACTGGCGAGAAATGTGATCGTCGGTTAGTCTAACAAGTTGCATGGAGACTCAACTATATTAAGGCATTCTTTCGCATAATAAACATCTGTTCAGAATGAAGCTCAGAAAAGTACACTACAGATTCTTTTTACTGAATACTGAAATAAACAATTTAGCTACGTCTATAAAATAATAAGCTACTCAATTTGAAGAAATGATTTTCAAAAATTCTTTTGAGGAACAGGAATTCGAATTTTACTCAAAAAAAGAATTTTGACTAAAATTTAGGTTACAGACTGATACTTTCCATTTTTTAACAATTTTTATAGTTAATTCAAAAGCGTTTGCAGAACGTTTATTTTTTTTTGAACTTTTAAAGGGCAAGTTCAGGCTTACGATCTTATTTGAAAGAATGAATGATAAACTTATCTTCATTTTGACATAAAAATTACGATGCTGTAAGAAATTACATAGAATCCATAATAATTTCAACTATCGTAACCTAATATCATTTTAAGATTCCACAGTGAATATTTTTAGAAATTTTGATAACCATAGACATTAAATCGTTCATCCATCAATAAAAATGAAAGTAATTCAAATTTATTCACAAAATAAATCTCACTGGAATGCACGAAATGTACCGAACGAAAATGGCAAGACAATGAAAAAGTATATATGTAAGATGCAAAATTAATCAAAAGAATTCAATATGAGCTAAAATTTTAACCAACAAATATAGACTTTTGATTCCATAAAGGACATAGATTTGAAAAAAAAATTGAACTCATACGAAGAGAATAAAAAATTTTAGGTTCAATTTTGAGAAATTCATGATTATCATGTATTTTGAACCTTTTCACAATTCAAACATCCATATGAAAAGATGCAAAATAAAGACAAACAAAACGGAATCTTTATCAGAGTGATTAACAATTACGGAATTTCAATGATTTAGAAATAGAATATCAGACGAAAGTTGCAAGTTTTCAGGGTAATAGAAAATTAGCAAGGCACGAATCAATAAATCGAATGAAATGCAATGGGTTTCGTTGAAATGCAAATTTTGATAAATTTGACTCGAATAAATAACAATTTCAAATGAAGAAATACAGTTTCAATGAAAGAAGAGTCACAATTTCTTAAAAGCAACTGGGTTACCAAACCGAAGAACAATTTCAAATAAACTAAAAAAACTGGATATCATTGCGAAATAGTAAAAAATTTCGAGTCAATAAAGTTTTAAAGTCACTATGTAAAAATTATGAAACACTACCGCGTTGACTATCTACTAATTAAGCATCGATACAATGACTAGATTGATGAAATGCGTTTTTGATCTTGAAATTTGAAAGTAATCATTTCGAAATTTCGTTTTACCGGTTTTTATAGAATGAAGTAAGTAGAATTTTGTGGAATAATTATGCTTTGAACGGCCTCCAAATTGATGATGGTGATTCACTACTTGATGTGGTGATCGATTCTATCCGGCTTCTTTTTGAATCTGAAATTTCATATTTTTGCCGTAATGGTAAAATGTTCTATCAATATGAAAATTCTTACCAGACTCATCAGGATCGATTTTCATGATTACTGAATCTGTCGGCGTTATGACTGGAGATGTGGTTATTGTCGGGACGGAAATCGGTATGTTAATGATTGGAGATGATAAGCTGAATCAATCAACTCTTAGTTTATATCGATTGCATATGATTGCAAATAGTTAAATTTTGCAACATTATTTTTCGCGATTGGAAATTATGAAACTTTGCATAAGATCATCCATCCATTCAAATATTTCTCAGGTTAGAACATTTTTCGAAATTTCTAAATGCCACGGAAGTAATCCTTCAAAAACTCACTAATTTGTCAATAGATGGGGCATCGCTAGCAGTGGCGAACACGATGCAGCAGCTAGAAAATCGTTCGGGTACAGTAATGGGGCTGCGGCAGAAGGAAAGGAGTACTGTATCAAGGCGGGATTTAGGTTTAGTGTATTCAGAGTGATTGGAGCGTTGCACAACCCAAGTGGATTCAGTTGTGACGTGGCGTGGGATCGTTTCCGTTCCATAGCGGTTTTAGGATTTCTAGCTTCTCGGGGTCCATCCACAGTAACCTGAAAGAAAATGAATTAAAGGTTTAATTTCAACTTTTGAAAATAAAGGATCCATATAGCAGAGGATAAGATTTGGTATTATTGGATAGAAAATTCAACATTTCAGATATCATGAGATAGTTATTCCGTAAAATACGATGTTATTCGATTATTATTCATATCGAAAGAGTTCATTCGGAAATATTGATTACCTTTATCGCTTTTGGAACGATCGCCACAATCATCGGTTTGGAATGTACAGTAATTGTGAGATTGAAAGATTTGCCTAAAGTAATTTGTATTCAAATTTTATTTTTATTGATTGATTTTCTTCGAGTTTAAATTCTTTTTTTTTTTTCGATGTCTTGAATAGTGTGACACCCGACATTTTTGCTCGTTTCCCTCATTTTGGTTAGGGCGCGAGGCGCGCAGCGAGGGTCGGTTGCGGGCTGAGATTGGGCCGATAAAGTGAAAATATGAAAGTCAATCAGCATAAGAAATACTTGTGTAAAAGCGTCAGAAAAATACGAAATAGCGTATGTTTTGCTAGGAAAAAGATATCGAACATGTATGAAAATATTGCCGTGAAAAGTAGAAAGAATGTATGAAATAGCGCGTGGTTCGTAAGAAAAAGGATGTCAGACGCGAGTGCGAAAAATAAGGCTGTTTCGATAACGATCTACACGGCGATTCTGGCCGCTTCTTGACTTGGTTGCTGTGCGGGTGCAGATGCGGACTAGAGATAACTCAGAATGGAGGGACGGAGACAGCCAAGGAGTGGGAAACTGAAGGGAGACCGGCAGATTCAGCGGACTGAGAAGGAGTGAAGAAGTGAACAGCCACAAACACCCCAAATGTAGACGGGTGGCAAAGGCAAATCGATCGAACATATGATCGAAGAGGTTGAGGATCAGAAACTTTTTCATATAATAATTTAGTTTGTAAATTGGCATCGAATGTGGGCTCGATAATAAGGAATACATTTCACTATTCAGACGAGATAGCTTTTATGCTATCGTATCGGTACTAGAATCTCATCGGAGACATTTGTGGCTATTTGTAAACCGGTAGTGAAAAATGTTGGCGTTTGTAGGTCGGTTTTCACGAGTTTGTGGTGATTTGGGAGCCCCTTATTTGTTTCTGAATATTTATGGTCAATTCCGTTATTTCTAATTTTGTTGATTCTTTCAAACGTTTTAGGACTTCTATTGACCTTACCACAATGGCTTAGGTCATATTCATTACATATGTGGGTCGTTTTCTATTTGCAAAAAATTTGTTATATGGAATTTAGCCTATCTTCGAAGCATAAAAATAATATTTTCAGCTAAAATTTCCGAAATAGTTTTTTCAGTAATAAGCTATCATCATTACATAAACAGTGATGCGAAATTTTAGTAACTATCAATATTAATTTTAGTTTTATTGGAGTATTCAACTGTCATTCCATTTTCTGTTAGGCTGTATTATTTTCCCCCTAAAAACTTAATCAAGTTTCTTTTTTGCACTGTAAAATAGTTCGAGTTTACCGCTGCACGCACACACGACTTAAATTTTATGTGCTGTTGGCACGAAAATTTGATAATCAAAGCAGTTTTAAAAGCTAAAGAAGGGACATAAAATCGAATGCTCATTTGTGCTCCATTGTGGCGAGAAACGGCCTAACAATGCAGTGGAAAAATGAGGCCAAGCCGCAAACGCGTATTCTGATAAGCGCGGTAAAACTTCACATATCAGATTTTTTATTATAAACTGGACAGTTTTCAAGTTACATGCAAAAAAAATGTGAGGGAAACCATCATATGGCGAAAATTATGATAAAGTAAGGTAAGCCAAGAAAAATTCAGAGAGGCAAATAGTTTGTCGATTGAAAGATGTAGAGAAACCGCAGGGTATTGCCTAGCGAAAGAGGCTTTTACGATTTTCGTGGAGACGCGAAAGACAATTGATAAGTCTTTTCCGAGGAAAAGCAAAAAATTATGGTAGGACTAGCAGGCAATTAGACCGCATCAAGACAGTCGATTCACAAGGAATGAGAAATCATAATTTTGGATTCAAAGGGCGTTTTCGGGTAAACGTTTACTTTAGGATAAATTAAAGTTAGTTAAAGATAGTGAGAGTTAAAAATTGAATAAGCATTACATCAAGATGCACGAGTGAGATAGATATCATAATAATTGTAGAATGATTTTACCTTAAAACCATAAATTATTTGAAAGTATGGATAAAGAATGCTTTTCCTACCAATTTTAACTCATCTAGCATAACTTGAGATCATGAAAGTTTAGTGTTAGGCTTTTCAAACATCATTCTTTACATCTTATTTAAAAAGTCACAATGTTGCAGATTATTGTCCAAAGTTCACAAAATATTTTTTGCCTTCAAAGCCTTTTCCTAATATTTACGTTTAAAATGATACGCTGCACACAAAAATCAAAATCTAACAAGGAACTTTCACTTTTTCACTTTTGCAATAAAGCAGGGAACGATGATAAACGCGGTGAACGGGTTAAAACTACAGTATTCTCTATCAAAAAGGCACTCGTGATTTATCAGAGGGCCGCCTATACAGCGTAAAGCCTCGACTATTGGTTGAGATAAAATCGATAGCTTTAGTGAAAAATGCGAACTTTTGAATCGTACAAAATTATCTTTTGGAAATAAATATGTACAAATTATAATTACTTATGATTGCAAAGGTCTTGAAGTAGCCAAAAATAGAATGGAGATAGCATGCTGATACCACTTCCTGTGAACCTTTTCATGATTCAACGAGCGTGGGTTCCAAAATATGCTTGAATATCACCAATTTTATGCAATGCTTGCTACGGAAGTTCAAAAATATCTTTGACATTCATATTGAAGGAGTTTTCTTTTTCATCTAATAATATGTTAATTCTCTTTGCATTCAGATCGGGAGAGAATTTTCGTCAGACGAATAAATTTTATAGGGGGTAGGTCGTAGGGGTAAAGTTTTGTATGGTGGGGTAGGTCGCAAGGGGTTTCTAGCGGTCGTCTTCCCTAGGTCTGTTTGCACTGCTCCATAGGTCTGCCTATTAGCTAGCTAGCTAGCTAGCTGATAAACTTAATCTGCGAGCTCATGATCACAAAATCGTTATCTCAACATCTCCATGAATAATCTGAGGATAATCACATTTGAAATGATCAGGATATAGGTTATAATACTATAAATGGCATAGTTCCTTTGAATTACATCCAATCATGGTTAATAGCTTCAAATTGTGATCCCAGGTTACGTTAATAGTTTGTAAGTTTTCTGCTAAAACCGCAAAAGTAGGCTGATTTGCACGATTTACGGATTTGTCAGATATCGTGCTGGGTAGCACTATTTTGGAAAAAAGTTGTCTGGCAAAATATAATCTCTGAGCAAAGTTTTGCAGAATTGTATCTATGCTAAATCTTGCATCCTTAAAAATCGTATTTATCAGTTGAGCTAACAACTTGCAGTAATTGTAAATTTCATTTGTTTCAAAATGATACTCTTTCTTGGAAACAAAGATCTATCATAGTCCAAGTCAAATAATTAGACGATTGAAATATTTTATGGATGACTCAAATAATCATCCATTCTGAAGCGAGGGCGGTAAACTCAAAGCGCTTTCTCTCTTTTCGATGTTCATCTCTAATATCCGCAAGTTCGACATCCCAATAAAAAGTCATCGTGTCTGGTATTTTCTGTCTTCGCGCTTCGTTCAATCGGTTTCGCATTTCGGCGGGGTTTTTACGCGATATTTTCCACATCCCTATTACATTCCCCCAGCTTCTTTACCTCTGCCTGATTTTCCGACAAATCGCAGGTCGTTGAATTTGGCCACCTGCTTATGAACATGCGCCTCCGCGTTCCGAACCTCGCCACATGGTGTCTCCTCGTTCCCGGCCGCTACCGTAACTGAAAATGAACATCTTAAATTTTGAATATTTTACGGAATATGAGTTCCTCATCATTTTTTGACACAATGCCTGTCGGATATTTTAACCAATTAGTGACTGACTAAAGTTTACAAAAGTTGTTAGAGATAAAAATTTGCAATTTTCAATTTTTGAATTTCTCACGTGGTTAAATTTTGAAACATTAGCTTATTCACAAAATATTTTCATTAACAGCTGACTGCCATGTGCATTATGCAATTTTATAAATGAATATTTTTGAGAGGAAATAGGCTTTTGCGTTTTTGAAACTGACAACATCGGGGTAATCTGATCAAAATCCCCAAACATCTCTGGCGAAATTCGGCATTTTGAGGAAATCCTTCCTTCAAGCCTTTACTTACAGGGATTTTGTGTAGGATTAATTTAGCAAAAATCGTGAAAGCCGAAGGTTTTGGGCTTACCGAAATATATTTCGAGAATCATATTAAATTTGCATAATATAAACCTAGCAGATACTGCTTTATGCTAATTTTTGAAACTCGGCTAGAATAATCTTAAAATTGTAAAGATTATGCACAGCTCTGAGAAATGCCTACATATCTCCCTATTCATATTCTGATATCTCAAAATTCAAAAATTGTTTTTTTTTTTTTTAAGATTTCACAAATTAGCTCATAAATGGATGTTGTTTGCGTATTTTTCTTGTGGATTACCGTATTAGCGACTTACTTAGGGTGTTGTCGGGAACTTGTGTTAGAACGATGACGATGAACGGGTGTTGAAGGGACTTATTCGATCTCCAGTGTTCCGGTAGCACGGAGCACAGAACGTCGGGGCTCATCGTTTTCTGAAAACAATGAATATTGGTTTTTTTCTAGACCACAAACTATTGGAAAAGGAATTAATGCAAAATTAGTATAGCAAATACAAGATCTCGATTTCCTTGGGTTGTGGCATTATGATGATTTCCATTGATCAACGAATTTTACACAAAGACATTTGCTCATTTCTTATTGTATTTTCACAGTGAGCGACACTTTTGAAGTTCGATCATTCAACTTTCAGCTTTATTCTGAAAGAGATGATTAGTTTGTGGCGATTAGAGCGGATTTCGGACGAATTTCATGGAAATTTGGATTAATGAAAAATATGAGATGTTGAATTATCGTTTGCAAGATATGAATCTATAAAATACAGTATAGGATTCGAACGGCTCGAACCGTATTTTGCTAGCCGAACCCAGGGTTGAACATTTTCGGCCCGTTTAGAGCCTTGATACAGTATTCAATTACTCATGATCGCGACTTTTTTCGATTTGCAAACTTTGCCACAGAGGAAGTAAGAAATTGAAATTATCAAAGTAATTATGCAATCAACTCGATCATGACTCATGAGATGCCAAATATTCCGAGTTATGATTGACATTAGCAACAAGTAATCAGGAAAAAAATCGCTAAAAGTTTGATCTTCTGATGAAACTAAAGCGATATTAGATGTGATTTGGTGGTTGATGATCATCAATATTATCGTATTAACCAGAACGCTAAAGGCGATGGTCAAAGGAGAGCACTACTAGGCACGAGCGGGCATCGGTCCATGTCAAATAATATCAAATATTGCAATTCTGTGCATTATCATCCATATCACTCGTTAACCATGTCAATTCTCTATTTGCATATTTGTCTTGTGAGCAAAGTGGACCTAATTCCCCCTTACTCAAGGCATCACCAACTAATCAAATATTATCTACTTGCTCGTTGCCATCAAAATACAGATTATCATAAGCGCAATGCGTAAAATGCGAATTCGTATGGACTAGAAGCATGAAATTTCGGAGTATAGTACCTAATCGCATCTAATGAAATGAGATGAAGTGGGTTTTGAAAGTTCACAAAGCCAGACCAATATTCTGGACCTTTCATGATTAAAATATCTTGAGCCGATTTAGAATGTTGTTTTACGAAATGGTTATTTTGAAAATAATGAAGTGATCAAAATATGTGAAAAATCTTGGAACATCCATCTGCATACTTGTGGTAAGAAATAGCGAGAAAAACTTCAGATTCAGTTTTTTTTTTTTTTCTATTTTTGATTATCAGATTTATGTTAAATAATTTTTTTTTTTTTAAATTCTCACCTGCAATTTCTGATCATACGGTGGCTTGAACATTCGTAGGCATTCGAATACTGTTGGACTCGTGATTTGTATCGACCCGTTATTCATTTTGTCCAACTATTTATAGAATTCTGAAATTTTTAAAATTACCGTAATCTTTTCTGCAAGTTAGGAACAATATTCGAATAAATCAAGTAATAAGAACGGATGTTCGAAGAATGGTTCGGGATGCTCAAGAAATCTAAAAGTAGGATGTATCTTGCAAAAGAAGAGGTTCCAAAACTGTAAACAGAATTCAACTCCGCTTCTTATGGAAGAAAAATGAAGCTTTGCTTGTCCTCTTCCTATCGCATACGAATTTGAATGTCGAACGAAACTCATAACTCTGGTGGTTGGTGAGAGATGATACGACAGCCTTAGCAATGCCTTAGCGGTTTTTGCGGGTAAACGCCGAGGGGACAAGGACGAAAGACTTAACCAGCGCACTGATATAGTGATAGTGAGCCAGTGATAAGCTTGCGAGAAAGAAAGAGACGCGCATAAAATTAGCAAGCAAAAACTAACGCAGTCCGCTGCCTCAAGTCGCTTATCGCAAGGCTAATGAAAACCGAAAACTCTGCCGTTTTTGAAGCGTTCAGACTTTACACAGATTACGTATTCAGCAGAAATCATGTGGCAATGGGAGATACTAAGAAGAAGAAGAAAAAGAATGGTTTTGGGCATGCGTTTAAAAATTATAAGTCTTCTAAAATCATTACTGATATCGCTGAGATGAAGAAGTTCGCAAACAAGGGTGGAAAATCAAATGATGTGATTTCTAAACAATTAATATCTATTTTTGAGAATTCACGACAATTTGGGATGCCCCAATATGTGAACCTATTCCTGAACTAAATTGCAAAAAGTCCCAATTTATAATTCGGAAACAATTTCGCAAACTTTTCTTGTCAGGCGATTTTTGCAAAGCTTACTAAAAGCATTGAAGACTTCAAATGTATTGTAGTACTTGAGATTTGCTGGTTCGAAAACAAGAATTACTTAAGAATATGAATGTATCAGACTACAAAAATTGTGGCGAATTGGGAAGGCTTATTGAAACTAGTCAATGCAAATCCGTACTCCGGAATGGAAAATGATAGCGCTAAGCCTGAAAATATCCGTCTTACAGAGTTGTTCCTGATAGAGAGCCACATTAGCGATAAAATGATTAACGATTAGATCGAAATGCCTTCAACATCCTCATTTTTGCTACTCAAGGATGTAGTGCCCCAATAAGTCATACTCATCGCAAGTGGAAATTCCTACTAAATGCTTTCGAGGCTTAAAGTTAGGTATTTTCATTCGTCAACTTGAAATACAACTTCCCACTAATCACGCATCATCGCTTTATCAGTGCAAAGTTATGGATGACAATTCAAAGTTTGACTTTTAATACAAGCTCAAAAGAAAACCGCACCCAATTTCTGGTCAGTTAGTTGGGGGTGTAAGGTATTCCAAAAATAAAACCTATGATGCTATCATAAAGTTGAGAAGTGATGTCAATCGCCTGACGCTTCATATCTAAAACTGAAGATTGAAAAAATAATAAAACTTTATCAGGGTTAGATTTTAGGGCATTCAATAATTTCTTTAGATCAAAACTGAGCATGCCTTTATTCTTACATTTCAGATAAATGCGAGTAAAATTGCGCATTTGAATTCAATGGAACTAATATTGAAAATCGAAAAGTTAGCGAGCTAATTTAGTCTAGTGCTAACTTGATTAGGAATTTAGTAAAAAGTTATTCTTGACATTTTACAGAACTTTCCAGAATAGTTTTTGAGCTACTTGACCGCGACTTATACGAAATTTATTCCAGAATTAGGTCATGAAATACTGTTTTAGATAGTTGAAACTAATGTGATTTTAAATTATCTTCAAATATCACCTGATGGATTTAAAAAGCAAAGTATGCACAAATCTCAGAGATTTTTTTTTCCAAATTCTAGGAATGTGTTGATGAAAAACTCGTTGGATAACATCAAGAAAAATGAAAATTATGCGAAACAACAAAAACAAAAACGCTACATCAGAAATGAATATTTTTGCTCAAGTTTGTGAAGATACAGTATCAAATTGAAGTCGTATTTTGGAAACTAGTCTTAGAGGAAGGGTCAAAACCACATGCTAAAGCTAAATAAAGATCAAGCACGATCTTTATCATTCAACGCAAGTTATAAGAATTCTCAGCAGTCTTAGGCAGGTTTTGGTGTAAGCGAAAAATTATAGGGGAAATAATCCACAAAATAAATTTTCCCTATAGTAATGGATTCATGAAAAAAGATATTCAACATAACTTTAACGATCATTTTGGCTTATGAAAATCCTCAAGAAGAATCTAGTTCGAGTTTGCCTAGGCTTGATTGGTTATCCGACAAACAGGTATCTCCAGGTTTACCCTTTCTGGAAATCATGAAAAATGAGATTTACTCATGCTGAAGCCTCACGACCATGATATCTTCAACAAATTATGTGAGTTTTTTCGACAACCTATCTTTTCTAATAAGATTTCTCGCAGCTTGCTCTAACGATGTGCGAGTGGCGGAATGAAAAATGGGGACTAATTATCTGCCAGGTTTTGCGGGGTAAAAGGTTGAAAGGAGATGCCGACGCCGAAAGACCTGATGAAGAATTAACGAGCTGCTGGCTGGCGGAAGGGGATTTTGTCTTCTTCGAGCATACGATGGATTGATGATATAAAATTTCTCCATCACATCAGGAAAAGATGCGAAACTGGGGGAAATAGCGGGGTGATAATGTGATAAAATGGCGATAAAAGATCTGGTCTGGTGGGCAATCCGTTTTGCGGCCCCAGGCACAGGACGAGAAGGATGGGTGAATGGGGCAAGCGGAGAGCATTTGCGGTACCGAGTGATGGATGGTAGAACAAGAGGCCCATCAGTTAGCCAAGTCAGACCGAGAGAAATGCACGGAATGATCGAATAGCGAGAGTTTATATCCGATAGAGACGAGATGCAAAGCAACGCTGTTATGATGAATATTACAAACAACCTCCGACGAAAAGTGACAAGGATGTAACAATCAGATTTGTGATTTGCAAACATCGCTCTTTGCATAAGGACTAAAGTACTACTGTAGTTTGTGAAAATTGTGGTGAAAATATTTAAAAAAAAAAATTTTTTTTTTAATGAAACATACTGTAGCAAAAGTAAATTGCGCAGTTGAATGACGAGTTTGATTTGACAAATAAGATGAAAAAGTCAGTCAAAATGGAGCAAAAACTCTCGCGATTTCATAACTCTTAAAATCTCGTAGTCGAAAAATGGATGATTTTCAAATTTCATTTGTCGACGAATTCAGAGAAATCGAAATTGAAGCGCTGGATTTTCTTGATTCAAGTCGGACATTGCGGGTGTCAACAGGACCCACATACAAAAAGGATCTGATCAGATTCTCCAAGACAAGATATGGAAATTGAGAGGGACTGTGGTGCGGTGGAGTGCAAAGAATTAGAAAATAATGAAATAGCAAGGGTAATTTGAGATTTATAGATTTTTACTTGCGGAAACACAATGTTCTAAAGAAACAGAAAACCGAGAAATAGTATGTAAATTTGTGAGACCTAGAAATTTATATCTGGAAAAATAGTATGGTTGAAGAAAAAGAGGAAACAGATAGGTGGTTTGAGGGAAGCGATGTCGATATGGGCCCGATGAGGGTAAAACAAAGGAGCGTAGATGAGATCGTGGGGTACGATAAGCATCGATGAGAAATAGCAGAAGAATTTGAGTGAGCGAAAAGAGACAGGAATGAGGGAAAAGTTTTGACGACGGCGAACATGGAAAATGTAGAAAAACGAGGAGAATTGACAGCCGCGAAAACCCAAAGTTACGCTTATTACTAATTGTGAGACAGATAGATGTTTCGAAAAAACAAGGGTAGGTCTTCCAAGCATATTGACAAAAAATTAAGATTTGAAATAATAAAAATAGGTCAAAGCGAATTTTCAGTCAAATTAAAATGATATAGAGAGTACTTCTTTGGATCAAACTGACTCAAGTGTTACTTAAATCTGTATGAAAATTAAAGAAAAAACATGCAGTTGAATTATGATGAGAATTCCGACCTATATTTAGTAATCACGGTTATGCAAGAAGGAAAAATCTTCATGGATTTTCATGTTTTCTCCAAAATTTATACGATTTTTTGAAAATGGTATCAATGTTCTGGAGAACTCAAGGAGAAATAAATCATCGGTATTTTGAACTATTTTGTGCATGCATATTACAAACAAAATGTAGCTAATTTGATAAAACGTGCGACTAAAAATCACATAACTTAAATTCAAATCGGCTTTCTCTCGGCTTTGTTATTATTCATGAAAACGGATCTGGGCATGCGGTGAAAAGATTTGCGTACAAATACAAAAGGCTTAGTCCTTTGAGATTTTTCGAACGCTAACTTAGAAGAATTCTAGTGAACTTTCATGTACATGCATTATTAGAAAATTAAGATATTTAAAAATACTTTCGCTTTCTTGTTATAGAAGAAGATTTGTGCTCGAAAATGCATTTTAGATGATGGATGCCACAAATTTAGTGCAAGAATGGACAATTTTCGAAGAAAAACATGCCATCATGATTGGTACAACTTGGTACGCTTGAGGGTAAAAAAGAAGATTTTGATTTATGGAAATAATATTTTTAAGTGGAAATGTTGATCATCGAATTAGATAACTGGCTGAATATCCTCAATCGGAATGTGGATAATGGAAATATATGCTCAAAATTTTGAAATCAACATGGAATTGTTCTAATTTCTAAAATGTCTACATGAATGTGATACACATTGTTCAGCTTTTGAAAACCTAGGTTTCGTATAATACTGTGATCTATGGATAAAGATTTTGAGGTAAAATGTGAGCCAATGAATCTAAGCTTCAGCTTTCTGCTAGACTTGCGGTCGGTTCAAAGGTATGTTCTCCTCAATCTAGCAGGAGTAATGTGCAAAACGATGTCTAATGGTTGTGAGGCAATTGAAAAAGCTCGGGGGTGGTTGTTCAAAATCGAGTGAATTTGATGAAGTTCGAAAAGATATGAGATAGGTAAAGAATTTACCACTAACACAATTTTATCATGTAACAAGTGAAGTTCAGCTTTAGCAAACTTTGACATCCTATTACAAGAGTAATTGACCGAAAATTTAGTTGCGAGTATTTTCTCTTCACATTTGAGTATAATTAATTCAAAAATGAGTACTTTCCTTCTAAAGCAGGACAAATAAGAACAACAGAACAATGGCCCTTGTTGAGACGTAAGTACTCGCAGCTAGAAATTATCCACAGGCAATAATTGCGATTAGAAGCTTACTCGGTTGTATGTAATACTTACGCGTTTGTGGAGTAAATGCGTGGGCATAGGATATTTGACCGCTTTCATCTAGTTTCCACCTTCAACTCAAATAGTGATGAGATTGTTGATAAAAAAAAAAGAGGAAGTGATAAGAGGCGTTAACCGCTGATTACCTGGAACAAGGCGGAAATAAATGGTGGAGAGATTGTTCTTTTTTCTTTATCAATTGGCGTTTTATCCTATTTGATTCTCGTTTCGAGTCTTCTCCTTCAGTCGGGTTTATCGCCTTGGGGCACATACCAAACCAGCCACAGCAGTGAAGGCAGTGGGAGGGGCCTCTGCCTTGGTTGTTGGCTGACAGAATGATTGGTGAGCACCAACTCGCGGTGATAAAGTGGGAATGGAGAAATGATTAGAGAAGAAATGCTTTGGGAAATAGTGTTGTTTTTCTAGAGATTTTAGAGATATTGCAGAAGGAAGAAATGATGAAGAAAGGCATACAGTTACAGAAAACGAAGGAGGAAAATAGTGGGCCATCTGAAGAGAATATAAAGATTGTAGAAAAGGAGAAATAGTGAGAGTGGGTATAAAGCCAGAGATAAAATTGAGAGAAATAGAGCTTGATTGAGAGAGAGTAAAGAGATAGTGAAAAGCTGAGAAATAGCGCAAGCAGATATAATGTTAAGGAGAAAAGAAGAAATAGCAACGAACAAGAGTGATAACGAGAGAATAATTGAGGATTTAGACAACTGCACATAGCAAATGACAAGGCAGAGTGATTAGACTTGGAAGAAGAGAAGAAAAAAGATAAAAGATATTGCGGTTAGTTGGCAGCTCGATGGATGAATGGAGGCTGAAAGCAAGAAGACGAGCTATTTGAAAACAAACAATCAAAAAGTAAAATAGGAAATAGCTAACCGAAAATTGAAATCAACTAGTGAAGATCAATTTTAGCCTTATTTCTCCAGCTAATGATTGAAAAATTGATTCCATATGCAAATTTATGGCATTTCTGTTAGCCATAATTTCAGCATCACTTGGATCCTTCTAACATTCATGTTCTCAATAATTTGATGCATGGATTTACAGAATATTATTTAGTTAAAATACAATTGTCAATATTTTTCTCAAAATGTTTTCCCTAGAATTGTGTTTCTGTCGGTATTTACAATGAATGGTGAATGGTCAAAGGATCTGCTACTATTTTTATGCCGAGTTGCGCAATCGACGCAAAGCTGTGAGAAATGCGAAAAATGAGATAAATGGGCTTATGAAAATTGAGACGTAACGGGGAATGAAAGGACACAGACAGAGGAATTGCACCAATTTTTTCGGAAGAGTGACAAAAATACAGACCGGATATTGAGCACAATAAACCGTATCAAATATCCTGTACATGAGAACGAATATGAGAGCACGGTAGCATGTTTTATGCAAGGTAAGATAATTAGGACGCAATTTCTTTAAAGTTTAACTACCTTTGAAATATTCAAAATGGTCTTTCAAATTTATAAACGTGTAGAAAATTATTTTGTGCACCAATTGTTTGCCACCGGAAGTGACTTTTGTGCTAATCTGTTTGTAGATTTCTTGCGACATCATTATCGGGTACGGCAATTCAGAGACTCAATCCGTTGGTAATGGTATGAAGTCTCTTAATTCCATTGAAAATCGATGAACCATGTTTTTCTTATTCATTAGCATATCAATCAGGTATTGCTTCTAGTTTTTTTCTGGTAAAGTGCGAGCAGATTGTTGCACGATCTCAATTTTCCAATATTTCCTTACTTCACCTGTCATTTCTCTCAATTATTCCGGTAGACATGTTATTGTCCTTACATGCAGTGCATTCCATCATTATTAGCCAATTTCTAATTAGCTTCCCAAAATGCGTATTGCATTGTTCAATTAGAGCCTAATGGGGAATTGTTGCGACCAGCTGAGCATTGTCCTGGAGAGGTCAGAAATTGTTGCGTATTTCGAGGGTCCCTGGGAAAATGATGACTAAAATCTTGAAAAACTCTCGGAAATGATAATTTTGCCAAGAATATTGGTATACCTTCATCAGAATGGATACTGGGTTTCTTATAAATTTTATATCTGCATAAGGCTGTTCGAAATATTTCGTTCCATATTCTGCATCCCGAAAGTTTGAAAAAAAAAATTCCGCTTCGCATTCCGTATCCCGAAAATCTCAAAATATTATTCCGTGCAGCCCTGATCTGCAAGCAAAATAAAAAATTTTAAATTCTCGTAGAAATTTTGCATTATCTTTTATCTGGTTCACGAATAGGATAGAAACTGAAGTTGAATATCTTCAATGTTTCAAGCTTTCTATGTAAAAATCCAATATTTTCCACATCGATGAATCAAGGCTATGCACTTCATAGTGCTTACCGTAGCTTTGTCTATTGCATAACTATCGAGTAAATCATAAATAACATTTGATTATCTCATCACTTGGTTCCCACGCTCTACCATGTCACTCCTTTCTTCACTCTATCGGAAATACCTTTTGTCTTTTTCTTCTAATGCCATCGTATTACCTGTTTTGTTCATAAACCAGTGGTTTCCCTCTGGGAAAATTTCTTCAGTGTTAATCTGCGCCTGTCTTTTGTACTCTTCGAGCCAACTCCTTTGATTGTCTCAGATCTCGGATGTATCTAATCCTGGAAAAGATTGCAGCAGACATGCCGCTTCACAAAAGAACCACTTGTTTCTTGAAGGGCAGGAATGAGAGTTACTTGTCGCACTTCATTAGTAAAATCGAATCAATTCTATCTGGGAACCCGCATTTTCATAAAGGAAATGTTTCCGCTCAGTAATACGATCAGATAACTCGATGAAAATATTCCAACTAATTCCAATAACTCCAGGAAGCTTGAAAATGTTACCTTACTCAAGAAATCGTTCTCATCTCTCTACAATTTTGAAAGTTAATTCGAATATTTTCAAGAATCGACAACCATTTTTATTCAAGGATTTTCAAAGTTCAAATCAGCTAATTTGAGTAAGCCTCAAAATAATTTCGCTCTTTTAAAATTATTATCTGTTGATATCTCCATTCACTCTCAGAGAGGTGACTGTCTGCTTTTGGCTAGGTTAGAGATGACATATTCTGAAGAGAGTCGAAGAGATTAATAAACTGGAAAATAGTTATGCCCATTCTACAGTTAGAGAAATCCGCCTGACAGTTCTTGGGGGATATTTATGGTTTATGAGAAGTGTGCCATCTCGCCTTGCATTGTCTTTGTCATGCAACTACTGCAAACGAGGGAGGAAGGTGAACTCTGCAGAACGCAGACGTTCCCAGACTCTAACTGTGAATAATCAGAGATGGAGAAAATGAAAGAGAAAAAGGACAACCACCATTTTCTGCATTGTTTCAATCGCTCCCGCACCCTTGAAGCGAGCTATGATAACCGCAAATTTACAGTCATCCAAAAGGAAGCGAGAAGGAGTGAATTTGAATTTTACGATTTCACGCGTTGTATTATTTCTTTAACTCATTCTAATACCAATTTGAACAAGTTTTTGTTTTCCCATTTAATTTTTACCAGACTATGTTTCTGAACGCTTCTCAATGTTTAGCTTGGAAAAATCTATATTGAATCTGATGTTCAAGTATCAAAATTATTATCTGCTCATATTTTGATATACAAATTTATACAGTTACTTGCTCTCATGATATCACTTGGCTGGTTTATCGCATGAAGAAGTGGGCGGAGTCTCTGCATGAGAGGGTGTGAATACAGAAAGAGGAGAGAGGGTATCTCAGATAGAGAAGACAAGGGAAATAGGGAATGGGAGAGAATGGGCAGAGATTCGCCCGTCCTTTTTTCTTTCCTGTCCCTTTCTATTTTCATTTTGCTTCCTACGATTCGCTTTTTTTCTAGATTTCGGGTTCGAAAATGTATTTTTCAGTGCTACTAAGCGATTTTTTCGCGTTCAGTTACCATTTCGTTCTAACTTGGATGAAAAGGAATTGTTAATCCATCATCAATTGGAAATACTTGATTCGAACATTTTTAGAACTCATTCTCATTCGGACACTGATTTTTTTCATTTTCAATATTATTTTTTTCAACTTCTGAGATATTTTCGATTTCTCTATACTTTTCATTTCCAACAAGTCTGTCTCATCTCTCCTGTTTCCGCTCCGTTATCTCGATCTGTACGTTTCATATTATTCAATTTGCTCGCAAAAAGCCTTGCGTCCGAGAATCTCGCAAATCGATGCTTTCGCACTGCGAAATAACATTTTTTGATGATCAGTCGATTTTTGCATTATCGACAACTTTCGTGCAGTGTTTTCGAAGGTGGAAGCAGAGAGCGAAATCTCATGGATAATGCAAAGTGTCAATGAATTTCTCGTGATGAATTTAGATGTATCGATTTTGCGCTAAAACTTGGAAAAGCAATTCATTCTTTCATGGCGAATCATGGAACTATGAATTTATATAACATTTCGTGATTTTGAGCTCCTTCTTGTTTGATGTTCTCATGTCGTTCCATAAAATCGACATATTTTAGCTTCTATCTGAGAGAAAACAGCTCAGGCTGTTTACAATATCAGAAAACTATCAACATTTCTTCATGCATCATTATGATTTGGTATGAATATTTTCAATTTTTTAAATCTTACTTTCTAAAAATCACTATTTTGACTTTTAAAATTTATTTCTCAAATTATTCTGCGAACAAAATCTTTCACACTAAATTAGCGAATAATGATTCTGAGCCTGGTCCATATCTATATTCCTCATATTCACTTTCTTCCATAATTGGAGAACCCTATCATGGTCCCTCTCTGTTATTGTTTCTCCTACTTTTCTCATTATCTCTTCTACACTTCCCACTCGCAGCGGGATCTCTTTATTCTAGTCGATTTTCGTTTTCGATTCGATTATCTTTTGTATATTCGTTACGGTCATTATTTTTATCTGAATTTTCTATATTTATGAGAAGTGAATTCGGCTTCATTCAATTTTGAAAATTAAACCTTCACTTGAATCCAGAATGACAAATCTTTATTTTAATAATAGTTTAGTCGATCAATTTTCAGATCTCACCGATTTTGTGCTCAATCAATCATCGATTTATTCATTAGTCTATGGCCGAGATTTGATTCGCAGATCGTCGTTGATTGAAAATTTTCCGACCTCATCATGGATAACATGCTCAAACTACTCGTATTCCTATCGTTGGCGTCATTTTCGACTCAGGAAGCCACCTTCATCATAGGTAAAATTTTAGCATAATTTTTACATTCTTTCAAAGAACTGCTTTCGTTACTTCACAATATAATTCAGATTCTCTGTATTCTGAGACACATTTTAAACATTACGTGAAATTTAAAAATTTCAGGCCACTGCGATGAAACATCCTGCCTGAATGGAGGGATTTGTCATCGGGGTCCTCCAGCAAATGGGTCGAAATATACGCATTGGTGCCAGTAAGTCATATGAATTTCAATTTTTGCTGATAATTTTAAATCCTGCAATCATCTTGGCAACTTGAGGTTACAGTATATAGAAATGAGTGAGCGTTTTGCTACCCTCTCTTGACCTTGTAGAATATTTCATCAAGTTACGAGTTTGCAATATTTCCAAATCGCCTCTGCATCATTTTTATGGATATTCCCAAATTCGCCCTTCTTCCGGTTTATTTCTGGTGCGACTCGTGGTTCCTCTACCATTTTCGTCCCGACGGTTTTGTTCCCAATTTCTCACCTTTTGTCTTCATCTTCATCTCTTCATTTCCAGCAATATTTCGCAATTTTCGAACCTCTCGTAGCCTATTTTGCCCGCTCTTTTTCTTTTGTGCAAGCGAGTTTTTGTGGCTAGATATGGGTGAGTGTACCGGGATGAGCAACGCTTTTGGGCAGCAGATATTTTGGACGGAAATTTTGTGGATCGATCATCGATTTTGGTTCTTTAGGGTTGGAAGATGGAAGTTATTTGCAAAATTTTGAAATAAGCATGAAAAATTCATCAAGAAACCGTGAGAAAATCAATTTTCATCGAACAGCAAAGGTCTGCATAAATTTTCTTCATCTGATCTGTTGCTGCCCTGTTTGATCGCGTCAGGGCAACAGCCTTGAATGCGAAATGAAACAGGCAAATCGTGAGATTACAAGTGAAGACGAAATCAATCGAATTGAATACTTTCGCATGCATAGATTGCGTAATTGTTGGTTTTTCTTGGATTTTATGTAGTACAAGAAATCTCGAAGATTTTAGATTATGTTCGGCTATTTCAGGCTAATTTTTGACATGCGAATTTTACTCTTCACGTCAAAATATCAAATCTTTCGAGTCTATTTTATTACCAATTCAACCTTTCGCTTCTTCCAATGTTTTGGTTTGGTCCTTTACTTTTCTCTCGATTGTAAATTATCTGCGAGTGCGTGCTGCTGCGGATGCCCCCTGGTCTGGCACAATTTGACAGGTATCACTGTTCTTTCTCAAAGCAAGAAAGCAAACCATCTCATCTCACGATTAAGGATAGGCAGGGAAACATGTCTTGGATATCATTTTCTCATTTCTGCTTCTGGCTGACAATATTGCGCTAGTTTTGATTAGATTAGGCAATATGTAGGGCTTTGTTATCGAGCCTCTTTATCAGAGGGCTCGATCATTATTATGAGGCTATGCGATACCGAGCCCGAAGCGAGGATATTGTAAATACGCTAATTGGGATAATTTGATGATATCAAAGAATTTGTAGAATACTATGAGAAGCGTTATGGAAGGCACAGATTTGAATCTTACACTCTTTCATACCTACAATATTTACTCTTATCCATTGACGAGATATGCCTCATTGGTTCGAACCATACAAGCACAGCAAACCACTAGATCGATTTCGATTTTTGAATGATCTCACAAAAATTCATGGAATAGCAAAACATTCACTTTTTCCAAGAATATTATCATTCTCCTCTGACGTTTCCCAGTATTTGATCATGATCCGATATCTTGCTTCTTGAGGATTACAAGAGTGTGGTTGCGCAATATGTGAGAAGAGCTAGTCATTCAAATCATTGAGTAATTGATACCTCATACAAACTTGTCAAATTGGTTCATCACAATGCTTGGCAACAGCGTTGATAAAAAATATGATGCTAGATATTATCATACTGTTACTATAGTCTGACTTGTGGGTATTTTTCAAAAGTCAATCATAAACGTGCAATCTTTCAATAGATCAAACTTTTGTGCCAATTTTCTAATGGTATGCAAATAGCAACCTTTGACATTTTCAAAAACAACCTTTCAATTGATTTGGACAATTGAATGGCAAACGTTTTAGTGGATGAATGGAAAATTGTTTTGATCCCAATTGAAACAAAAACTTGTTTACTAGCGAAAGATAGCCAATAAAGTGATGATAAGATTTTATGGAATCGCCTGCGAGCGCTAAAATGATGGATGATAATAGTTCCAATTCCATTCATAAAAAGATGATTTCTGCAGCCAAAACACGGTTTCATTTTTACCCTTGCAGAGTGTGGTTGAAAAACGTAAAAATACTGCCATTTATCATCAACTTTCTTCATTGAATACAATTTTGCAACTATAGAAAGTTCGAGTGTGACTTTTGATCTTTTTAGTTCTTGAGCGAAAACCTATCATGATTATAACTGAAGAAGGTTTATCGATAAATTTACAAAATTCTTTTTCTACGATATAACAATTTCCAAAAGTCTTATCATTTTCCTGATAAGGAATGATAAATTTCCCTGGGAAATCACCCAAATTTTTCCCCTCCTGAAGACGAGGGGCAAATTTTCGTCGATTTTCCCATGAACCGTGTTGCTTTGATATGCGAACATCTGCTAATGTAAAGATTGGGTCTGAAGACATGCGAAGGGAGGGGAAGGGGCCTTTGAAACGCAATGCCAGCGGCGGTCAGAAAGGGCACAGAGGGACGAAACTTGAAAATCGAAAAAGAAGGATTTCCGGCGAAGTGGATGATTGATGTCAGCATATTTCCACCTGCTAATGCGATTTTGATTCTCTTGAAACATTTTCTGTGGATTTTCGAAAGTAATGGCGAAGATGAAGTAGACCTCGGACTTTTGACCTTCGATTGCCAATTTTCCATCCTTTTAAGAAGCGATCATGCTGCCATGCTAATATTGGTTCAAGATGTTATGCTTTCCATAACTAGGAAACTCATACCGATTTTCTCACCCTCCATATTATCGAAAGTCTCATAAACTAGCGATTATGTAGATCATCTTCTCCAATTTCCTAATCTTCAATTCTAAATCGTCTTTTTTGATGTTCATTAGTCCTCTACTCATTTGCCCGTTTTCTGCTTTCACTGGCTCTGTGGCGAGGTTGCGTTGGTCATTTTGTGGCCAATCGGCGGTGCGCTGAAAAACCGCTCAGATGCGGCGCGAATCGGTCCAAATCGGTGAAAAACGACTGGCAAAAACGCGTCCTGAGAACGCACAGATTGACGCTTTTTGCTGCAGTTTTTCGCCGGACGTTTCTGACTTCATTACGCATGCATAATTATCTGAGAAAACACACAAATCTACTAAGAAATGCTTCTTGAGCAAATTTGAAGGATCAAAGAAATTACCCGACAAAATATAAAATTTGAAACAGCTCACCTAAAATTTCAAATTTTAGATGTCATGAGAGCTACTTTGGTCATCGATGTGAGCAAATTTGCCCGATGGAATGCGAGAACGGAGGTCGATGCGTGTTCAACTATGTCGGAATTCCGCACTGCGAATGTCCAATTGGTAAGTTGCTTGGTTTCTTTTTCAATTTAGATTTAAGCTGAGTTCCCAGCTTGCACATCTTTCTACCAAAATTCTTTACTTGAAATGTTCAGTAGTGCAAATGTGGCAGATTGCATTGTGACACTTTTTTGGTTTCGAAAGGGGGAAACAACGACACAAAACTCCCTCATTCATCACTTTTTCACCCGTATTGAATGACCATTTGGTACGTTTTTGAGGAGGGAGGAGAAAAATAGGCGCTGAAAAAACTGCGCGATAAATTTACGACATCTTACACTGAGCTGCGGGGGAGAAGCTGGTAGACTGAAGGAAAAAAATTGGTGGTCATTTTATGAGGTAATAAGATGGTCAGCGTAAAACTTTTGACAGATTTACGCGTAGTTAATGAGTGCGGTTAAGAATTTCGTAATTTTGCCAAATTTTATGCCAATTTTTCTTCAGCCGTTGCATATTGAACAAACTTTCAAAATCATAGAAATTCTATTTCTTTCTGCTAGCCTCGGGAAAACGTGACACTCTGACCACAAATAGGGACAAAGGAAAAGACGACGGTGATTTATCGCTTTTCGAGATTTCCATGAAAAGCCCTTTGGGGGTTATTTTGAACCACAAAAAATAGCTGATAGCTTGTCGCGTGAAAGGACGGCAGAGGTCAAGGGATTAGTTTAGAAAAAAATACGAGCTTTACTAGTATTTTGAGTAAAATGTTATTTGTTTTAAATAAGCAAAAACTCAATCGACAAAGACGGTTCACCAAATTAGTGAAGATTTATGTCCTCATCGCGTTGGTTTTATTATCGTTGCCTCTTTTCTGACAGAGATAACGATACTGGGGGTGGTCTTCTTCTTCATTCTGTATCTGTAGATTTGATTAGGCAAAAACTGCTGAACGTCGAGAATCTCAAGGACGAATCGGAAGGGGAAAAGTGCGAAACGCGCGGGGGGTTGACTTGGAACGAATAACACCAAAGAAATGCCGCTTGTGGAAATAAACTGACGATGCGAAAGCGCTGACAGTCGTTAGACAATTTAAAAATTGAACAAATTATCAAGCAATCATCTTCTGGGGACTCAAAAATTTTCCTTCAGAAGAATTTCATGATAAACGCAATTGTTTCACATCTTTAGAAATCTCGCAAAATTTGTTGTCTAATAGTTTTTAACTAAAGAGAAAAGGTTCGAGGGTTCTGTAGGCTGATCTGACAACTTTGCCCACCAGATGCTTTGCACAGGTGATTGAGTGCATTCCATTCCATTCTGTGTCCTTCACATTTTGCAATGCATTATGCGGTAGCTCTGCTGCAATATTTTACATTTGCCTGACACAATATGTGCGCATTATTATTGGTATTCGAACTATGCTGCATAATAAAACTTGCGAAAAACATTGAATGATCTAAAATTCGATTCTAGCCCTATAAAAGGGTAGATAAGAGTCGTTTGTCAACTTTTTCTTAGAGAATAATAATTTAGGAGTCAACATTATGTTGTTCCAATCATAATTTACTGAGATTCCCAAGAACATCATCCTCAAGACTAAATTATGTCAGTGTTGATTTGTGAATTTGCGTGGCGCCTGAGATACGCCACAATCAAAGAGAATTGAGACTGGGGATGCGTTGATGCGTGTCTGGGAATGCAGCTGCCTAGGGACAAAATAGGAAATAATTTGAGGGAACTGTAAACTGTTGTGTCAGTTTGTGGGAAAACAATCTCTTCAGTGCATACAACTTAAGTTCCAGTACTCAGAATATGTCATTGTTATGCACAGATATTGCTAAAACATGAAAATTTAACACAAATTTTATAAATCATTTCAGGCTTCAAGGGCTACCAATGCGACACTCCAGTCGAGAGCGTGTGCACTCAGAAACGTCCCTGTGGAAAGCACGGAACGTGCCACCTCACCACGGATTTGACCCAGTACGAATGCAAGTGCCAGCAAGGATGGATGGGTTAGTTTTATTTTATTTTACCTCTTGTTGTCGAGCAAAAACAAAGCCTTCTCAATGAGCACTCTTTCCTGGCTACTTTCATTTTGAAAAGAATGCTTGACTTCTTGGCTATGAGGAGTACTGTAGTTTGCGTGATTCTTGAGCGCTTTTTGCTGTGCTATCAAAGAGGAGATTCCTCTCTTCCTTCCTCTTCTTTATTTGTCTATCTCATGGCCCTACTTGGCCATACACCATACATGGCTGGCTCTATCATTCAAAAAGTGAGAAGGAAATGTGCTAAGCGCTTTGAATATTGAGATGGACTTGATTTCAAAATCAATATTTATCAGTGAACTGAACAATTTTACCAACACCTGAGTTTGCTGACTGTGTAATTTCTTGAACCGCGAGCGTGATATAAATTTTTTCAAGATTATTTTTTATGCACCGAAAACTTGGGTTGGTAATTTATTTAGAATGTAATTGTCTCTTCATCAAATCTTTAAACTTCCAAAATTAGCTAGTCTAAACTCGAAAAACACCTTATCATTTATCAATAACATTGACTTAATTTTATTGTCTGAGAGAGGTCGAGTTTTCTGGCAGAAAAACGGTAATAATTTTGCGCGGGTCAGCGGTCAAGGGTTTATTAGTTGATCCTCATAGGACAAAGTTTTTCTTCTCAAAGATTATCTTGTATCTCTCTATTCTCGTTTTCTTTTTTCTCTCTTAAATTACTGTACTCTCCTAAATTCTCATGCTAATTGCCTTATCTTCATCGAGGATCACAAGTTTATGAGGCAAGGATAAAGGAGAACCTAGCCGCATGCCAGATCTTCATGAGGTGTTACATGAGAACGAACAATTGGGTAGAAAGAGCATTTGACATACCGGAAAATTGGTGGGGGATTAATTTGGACGCAAACAAGAATTGATATTTATCAGGGAAATAATTTTGAAAAAAAAACAAAACATTCTTAGATATCACACATAAAACCTCCGAATTTTTTTATCGGTGAGTTCAAAGTGAAAAAATCATGAAGTAGCGAAAACAATGATGTTCCACACACACATTTTCTGCATTTTCCTCGGTTGGCGCCGCGCACTACAAAAGTTCGGTCGAACATTGAGAAAAATGTGTCTGAGAGAGGAGCGAATCGAATACAAAATGGAGGCAGAAGGGGGGTGCCAATAACGGAATCGAAGGGGGTGAAATGGGAGGATTTAGACGGGATGAGGAAGGATAATTGGATGGGAACCTGGGAAGAATATTGAAGAAAATCGAGAATTGTGGATACTGTATGAACTTTGGGAAAATTTGAATATACTACGAAATACGTCGAAGCTTATCTGCAAAAAATTATTATTTTATCTTAAGAAATGTACATTTTCGCAAATATTCAAAAAATTCTTTTTTCTTCATCCTGACTAATTTGACTTTTAGTTTTTTTCACGATCTAAATTTTTGAAATTCTCCAATTTTTTATCGGAACACCTTGAGAGAATTTTAGAGATCGTTCTTTACGATAATGTAACTGAGAATGCGAAGAAGTTCCCATAAGAAGGGAATGAACAAGTGAGAAGACGAGGTGGTTGATAAATGTCTCATTTCAACAGTTCGAAGTTGGAGTGGTAGAGATTATGCAAAATGAGAGAGGGAAGGATCTGCCGAAAGAACTGTCAACTGTCAGGCAAAATACGACCTTGATTAGTAAATGAGTAGATTAGTTGGGTGAGTAAAATGAAGGGATGATTTGAAATACGGTAAAAGTTAAAATGAAAGCTTTCTGGAACTTCTTCAGATAAGGAGCACTTATAGTAACTCTCTTTCAATAATTTCTACTTGAAACCGCCCCAAAGAAGTTGATCTTCAAGTATAGTTTATTTAGATATTATTCAAAATACCAACAATTTGCAAATCATTCCATATTATCTGTTATCTCCAAGCAATTACCTAATTAGTCAATCTCTATCGATCATCAAATATCGGCATTTGTTTCGAACACAAAGAGGCCACTGCTCAAACATGTGTCTGCAGCTAAAAACGACCAAAAAGGCGTGAATTAATGAGCCGTTAAGGCGCAAAAGATCCTATCTTTGTTTTTCTCCAATCTAAAAGAAGTTCTCTAGAAGAACTATTGATTTTAGAATATTTAACCCTGTTTTCGGCCCCTATCTTTTAATACACAAAGAAGAAATTTTGTCTTCATGTAAATTTTAGCAAATCCAACAGCCACTTAGCTGATTTTAATAGGACTGTAAATGGGAAAATTACACGAAAAACCACTGTTATGTTGACACAAGCAAATGACCGTAAACGACTTCAAAAATTGCGCCCGGAAGTTGCAAATAATGTTTTTTGCAGAATTTATTTATATTAGAGCGTGAGAAAGTTTCGACTTTTGAAAATAGCTGTAGAATTTTAACTTTTTATTCCAGTTATTTTCGCCAGTGTTTTATCGTGAGTAAGACTGGATTTGAGATCATTGCCAGGATTATCCATAGGGAGAGATATTGCATAATTTAGATGCACATTCTCGGTAGATCCTGATCGATATAACAAATGCTACTGGGTCTGGAAATTTTTGACATCAAGTCTTCAATTCACAAATCAATATCATTTCTTACTGTTTATATTTTTCGATATAAAACATGCAAATTTCAAATCCTCCAATTTATCTGGTCTGAATTTTCGGATTCGATTTGCTTGTATCTTCACAGAAAAAGGTGACAAATGACAACTGTCTGGAGGCAGATTTGACAGAGAAAAGAGGGAAGAAAAAGGAACAACAGACATGAATCACTCGGTACAGAAGAGGGGGAGAGCGAACAAGACAAAGTGCACTGAGAATGAGAATACGGATTGAAAATTAGAGGGATATGAGGGTTCACCCTGACTGACGATAACTTCTTTATCATATAAAAAATGTAAACTCCGAAAATAAAAGTCAATTTTCATTCATGCTGAATGAATAACAGAATAGTGATGGAGATTGGGGTATAATTCATCTTAATTTCAGGTACGCACTGCAACAAACGCGGTTTTTGCCCTGTCGATTTCTGCCAGAATGGAGGCAAATGCTTGGAATACGATCAGAAGAATGGCGAAGGAAAGTGCCAATGCCCTTTGGAGTTCACTGGAGTGAATTGTGAGAAAGATGTGGATGAATGTGAACTGGCAAGGAAGGATGGACAGCACGCTTGCAGGGACAATGGAGAGTGTGTCAATACGGTAAGAAATTTTGTTTTTCTTAAAATAAAAATCGATCGATTTAACTCGTTTAAAATTTATTGGAACCTCAACAATTTTGAAACATATCGAGCAAACTCTATGGCTACTCATGATAATTCAATATTTTCACCTAGTGTTTTGAGTTTCATAATCTAAAACTAGCAATTCTCGATTTAGTGGCTCCATTCCCATGGTCATCTTTTGCATAGACATTTCCTAACCGCGATTGCGCACAGTGCTTCTGGTTGTATTTTCTCTTGTTCTCTTGAATTAACCTGCTATTCTACCATTTAGGGTATCATTTTCCCTCTCTTCTCTTTAGTGCTGTTACCAATAGTTCGAGAGAAATTTGCAACCCCCCTCGCACTTTTTATCAGAAGTTTTTCCACATTATTTCGATTGACAAACAGCGGGAAAATATGCGAGAAAAACGATTGTAAAACTTTTCGAAATCATGCGATTTTTACAGTTAAGAGAAAAATTCAAATTACGGTAAGCAGCTATGCCAGAAATCGAAGTTGAATCATTGTGACTACGTCTTAGAAGTTGTGAAGTATATTTGAAAAAAAAATCCAATATTACGATTATTCATGGATCAATGGTATTTATTAACTTCTCAACTGATGTTGGATAATTTTGTCAGATCTAAAGAAATCAAGACCAACTCTTTTATATTCACTCATAGATAAGAAATCTCCATTATTGTTACCTTTTCATGGTTAGGTTAATGGGAACTCTTTATCTTCGCTAGCGGAAGTGTTTGCATCTGAAAGCCTTCTTAGACCATATTGCGCCATGCATCGTCATTTTGGCACTCCCCTTTCTCCATTCAGCAGAGGTGCTAACCTGCAAAATTGCTATAAGCGGCTACACCAAAGAATAAACGGCCATTCAGAGATAACAGCAACGATTATGCAATTAGGGGAAATGTTTTGAAGAAGGAAATTCGGAAAATACCATATTGGTGAAAACAGGAAAACTCAATATACGTAAAACTGTAAAAGAAAAATTCATGGTCTTACCTAAATAATATTTTCATCACTTGAAATTTTAATAATAAAGAGAATTGTGATTATTCTGAAGAAACGCTAAATTTACAGTTTGGCAGCTACAAATGTGTCTGCAAGCCCGGCTATGTTAGCGAGGACTGTTCGATTCAAGAAAATCCGGAAATCGAATGCAACGATGCCGAACCGGACAGACAGTGCCAACATGGAGGCGTCTGTATTTATGACGAGCTGAAGAACAACAAAACTTGTGAATGCCCGAAAGGATATGAAGGTAATTTTGAGAAGATATTAGAAAATTCTAAATCTGCGTTACTGCAAGTTATCATTCCAAAATTAGTCAAATTAGTATCTTTCTAATCAGCTTATCAGATTTGCATTTATCACTCGACAATTAACGATTTGTGATTTATCAACCCAATTTCTCTAACCCCAATCTGCCTTGAAGCGTATTGCCAGCGATATTCCATGAACTCTCATTATTTAGCTGTACGATTTTAGCGGATATTTGGGGATAATTATAGACTCTGCCTATTAGCAACGACTTATGAGATACTTGAGAGGGGATTACTGTAAGAGGAGAAGGAAATCCTTCTTACCCTGGTTTATTTACTCAAAGATTAACAATCCAGAGACTTGCTCTAAAAGGGACAAAAACTGTTGCTTTCTGAGTGAATAATGCAAAATAAGATGCTATTGCGCGATACGCGTGAAAATACAAGATTTATGCAAATGAAAATGATGCACAAGTGGTTGGACAGTAATCCTCTAGGTTTTGCAGTCTGCAATCTAATATGCAAATGAGTTTTTGCCAAACACACGAAAGATAATATTTCAGGGTTGTTCTGTGAAAAAGACGTCGATGAATGCAAGCACTACAGCCCATGCCAAAATTATGGAACTTGCCAGAATACCGACGGAGGTTATCGGTGTTTCTGTATGGATGGCTTCAAGGGTAATTGCGAGGAACGGAAAAATAGTGATACCTTCCAATTCAAGTAGCCATAAAAATCGAATTACTCGAGTAATCAGTTAAAACTTTGCGCACTACTAAATCTGCTCTAGTACAAATATAAAATATAAATTTTATCTCAGATAGTTTATTTATGCTAATTTTTTGAGCATTTGTGAATTTTGATGAAATCATTTTCTGCAAACGAAGGTATTTTGCTCCCGAATTTCAATGAATGTTAGGGTAAAATGATTTTGACTGATATAATTAGTAGAGCTGATTTCTAGCTTAAAATGAAACCAAAATCAGCTCGCAAGTCCTATCCTAAGCTTAATCACGATCATTTTATCCACATAATTTTGCAAGAAACAATGCATTTTTGCCAATAATGACTCAAGTAACTAATCGTTTATATGGTCTTCTATCTCTTCATATACAAATTTCATATCGCATATAATACATGAAAATATTCCTCATGGGTTAGCCTTTTTTTTTTTTGAAAATATCAAAATCATTGAACAAAATCCATTTTTGCACTATCCATAGATTTAGGAAAAGGTCTCACTATTTTTCCGCACCCTGTATTTTTGTAGAATTTTAAAATGAGTTAAATTCTTCTAAATAATATGACACAGCAAATATTTCAGGAGACCAATGTCAAATCAATGAAGACGACTGCATCGACAACAAATGCTCTCCAGATTCGGCATGCATCGACGGAATCAAGACCTACACTTGTCATTGGTAAAGAACGATTCTTAGATTAAATTACAAGGCTAAAAATTTCAGTCCGATCGGCAAAATGGGCACCTATTGTCAGCTGGTTGATCGGTGCACGACTGAAGATCCGTGCCTCCAGGGCGATTGCATCACCGACCCTCTGACTGGAAATTACCAGTGCATTTGTCATCCTGGATATACGGTAGATTATTCCATTTTTATCTATGATGCTAGGCTATTTCATCATTGCAACATAATTGTCTATTCTTACGTGAATAATCGCTTCCATTTACGCTATCCCCTCTTGCACTGCATTATCCAGGGTTAAGCCGATCATGCTCGGTTTGCTCCATGGATACACATTCATTTGGCTGCATTTTTCTTCTTAATATCATTTCAAGAGAGTCTCTTCCTAAAAGTTTTCAATCTGAATTTTGCAGGGAAAGAACTGCGATCAAGACATCGACGAGTGCGCAATCAACCCGAATCGTTGTTATAATGGAGGCGTCTGTGTCAATAGACTAGGAGGATACAATTGCATGTGTCCAGAGGGTACAAATAATGAAAGTTTGTTTTCCTCATGGAAAAATGATAATTTTAGGGTACAAAGGCGAATTTTGCGAAGATCTGATGAACCCCTGCGAAGAGGTGCAATGCCACAATGGAGGCAAGTGTCGATTGAGGAAGTCTGGCAACAACACCTACGTCGCTGAGTGCTCTTGTTATCCTGGTAAGAGGAAATCATGAAAGGCCTGCTAACCGAAATGAACTTAGGATTCCATGGGCACGACTGCACTCAAAAATGCCCTTCTGGCTTCAAAGGCGCTCAATGCCAGGAGCCGTTCTTCCCCTGCAAAAATTCGGCTGACTGTAACGCTGGTGGAGATTGTGTTGAGAGTGAATGCATCTGCAAAGGAGTATGAGATTTTCATAAGATATTTCAAAAATCTAAACTTTAGCCCTTCTACGGAAATCGCTGTGAGATGCGTCGTCGCTGCCAAGAGGGCTTCTGCTTGAACGAGGGAATTTGCGAGGACAAGAACAATTCCGCTACGTGTAACTGCAGGCAAAGCTTCGCTGGAGAGCGCTGCGAAGTCAAGGTCGATCTGTGCCAGAACCAGTAAGTTAGATTAGCCTTTTTAATTGGCAACTCCAACTAGAAGAATTTTCATAAACCCGATTCTTTTCCTAAGTTAGATAATAACACGGTGCCAGCCATAGGCAAGAAGGTTTTGTCTGCTGATGTCGGCATCCCTGTCTATCCTAGAGAATTAGCGAGAGAGTGAAAGATATTGTGAGGAGAAGAGACAAGGATATTGACTGAATCTCCTAATGAGATTAGTCCAATCTCAAGTAACCTTTATCCTCAATTGCTATTCTTCTTTGATCATCCACCAATTGCATACTCTTTCTTCACTCTTCTAATAAGTTAGTCCAGTAAATCCAAGGATATGGATACTTTCGGGCCTTTAGAAGTTACAAAGTCTATTGTAGGAAAAATAGCGCTATTCTAATTGGACGATTTTTTTACAAAAAATACTCGTTGAATCTTTTGACAGCTTTCTTTCTAAGTGGATTGATTTCACCTTATTTGCGAAATCACCTTCGACTTTCTCAGCCTTGTCAAAGTGATACATTTCACTGTGGGGTGCGCACTCATTCAAAGTCAGAAAGTGCGTGACAAAGATTGAATTGGAAAATATTGAACAGCTCTAAAAGAGGAAACGTTTTCAGCAAATGCAAAAATGGCGCTATCTGTAAGCAGGAAAAGGACACTTACAAATGTGAGTGCATCGAAGGCACCGCTGGAAGATTTTGCGAGGAGAAGGTCGACATTGCCAAGTTCGATAGAGAAGAAAGGTTTGAAATAAGTTGTCCTGGAACAGTTTCAAAATAGTGTTTTCTTTAGGTTGGAACGCGAAGTCTGCATTCGCAACCGCTGTAGTTCGAAATCTGGCGATGGCCAATGCGATTTGGGCTGTAATTTGGCTGCCTGTGACTTCGATGGGGGCGATTGTTCCGCGAAGCTGCAGCCATTTGCCAACTGCAGGTTCGCAAGTTATTGCGCCAAGAATTTCGCAAATCAGATCTGCGATAAGGTAAGCATTTATTTTTTATATGAGATTATGATCTTTAACTATTTGAGGCCTGCAACACTGAGGAATGTCTCTACGATGGATACGATTGTTTGGCACCAGTACCTCGTTGTCCCAGTGAAATCCAAAATAAATGCGCTGAGCGATATGGTGACGGTATCTGTGATGTGGAGTGCAACGTCGAAGCATGTGGATGGGATGGTGGAGACTGCAAGAGGAATGAGACGAAGATTGACGACAAGGTTAGATATTTGAAGAGAAATTCGAAAAAATGTTTAACTTCAGGTTTATAAAGACATTTGGATCATGGTTCTTGCCGATCCGTCAACTTTCATCAAGAATGTGCACAAGTTCCTTTTCACTTGGAGCAATCGCCTGCGAGCCTCCGTGAGAATTCAACATGACGCTGAAGGGCCGATGGTGTTCAAGTGGAACTCTGCCAAGGAGGACGATCTCGGGAGCAGGATCGTCATGCCGAAGAATGAGGTTTGATTTTGTCGCATTTTTTGTAGATGAATAAAACGTTTCTTCAGAATTACGCTGTATCTTATGGAGCAGATTCTTCTTCTCATCACCATTCAGTCAGATCCCGACGATCTGTTTCCAATAGTCGCTTCCATCTCACCGATCATCAATTCGCTTCTCCTTCTTCTTCAAGTCGAGGTCATTCCGTTGATGGTATTGCTGTTAGTATCCAAATCGACATGTCTCACTGTCAAGAGGACTGTTTCTCTGATTCGGAAGCCTTCGTCAAGTATTGGGCTGCATACATGACTAAGGAATATGAGGTGTGCATAATTGCTAAGTATAACAACCAAATGGCATTCTTCAGGAAGGCCATCAGGATCCACTTCCGATCTACAAAGCAATCGTCAGACGACCACAACCTGGAACCACTGGCAGTCCGTTGAGCATGCTTTTACTGGTACTATCTCTTTTCCTTATGATTTGTGACTGAACTTCAAAATTAAGGTCGTCATCTGTGCATTTGTGGTCATTGGTACAGCTTCTGCTGCCTACATCAAGTATGGAAATCAAGAGCGGCGGACTAGAAAGAGGCGAACGATTCATGCGCCTTGTTGGATCCCTGAGAAGGAAAGCGATTTGAGTGAGTTGAATTAGAGAGGTGAAAAGAGTCGATCACTGAGAAAAATTTCAGACAAACGAAGTCTGGGCAGCAACTACTCTAGTGGCAGTCAGAATTCTCTCATTTCACCGTGCAGCTCCTTCTTCGAACAACAATCCTGCTCCACGGCATTCTTCGATCCCTACAATAGTGACATGAAACGGAGAAGACTGGAGAATGGTTCGGCTATCACTTATCACAATGGTATCATCGTTCCTTCTCATGTCAACGGACATCCGCAATTCCAGCATCCTGGTAAGAGAATTTGAAGAAATGTCAAAGCAATCATTCGTTTCCAGGCGCTCAAAACCATTACATTCTACCTCACAACGTTCACGAGCTTCAACTTGCCAAAGCTCGGCAGACTGGCTACTTCTTCCCTTCTCAACAAATCCATCCCAACTCTTCGATCTCTCCAGTTGATGTCAAGCCCAACCTTGCATCGATAATTTCGAGAGAGGCTCCAAATCCAAACGAAGGCTTAAAGTTCACCGATCTTCATATTCAGGTGATATTCTTATTCATAATCAAGGTGAACCTGGGATTTTAGGCAACTTCCAAGAGTCCGATTGACATTGAGCTCACCGAGGAAAACACGAATTCAGTTGGTCCATTCGGGTGGACGCCTCTCCTTTCTCTGCTCATTGGAAACCCTGAAGCCGAAGAGAAGGATAGGAAAACGGAAGCAGAGATTCTGAGGGATGCGGAGAAACTCGTCGCCGCAGGTGCCGATGTCAACTGGGCTGATCATGGTAAATTTTCAAAAAAAAAAAAGAACTTTCTGATTGCTCATTTTAGATGAACGTACTGCTCTGACTTTGGCAGTGCATCGTGGCTTCGTCAGCGTTGCCAGGTTTCTCTTGGAGAGAGGAGCCAACCCGAAGATCATGAACAAAATCGATGGGACGGTATTGATGGTCGCTATCAAGCGATGCCACTACTCGATGGTGAAGCTGCTACTGGAGAACAAGGATGTTGTTGAGGAGGTAAGAGATGAGTTTAGGTAGTATTCAATATTTCATTATTTAGATCAACGAAGTGAATCGCTTCGGTCAGACTGCTCTGATGATCGCGTCGGTGGTTGAATTGGCTAACAACCAGCTTGGTGAGATGCTCGTCACTAAAGGGGCAGATGTGTCGTACCAGGGCGACAAGACCGACGTAAGAGTTTCGATAACTCTCGCCAATTTTTCAGTCTCACATCTTTTGATAAGAAAAATAAGATAAGCATTATGTGAATCTATAAAGACGTCCAGTTTCAGGCGGCTCAATCATACACTGGCCGCACCGCTCTCCACTACGCGGCTGATGTCAACAACGTGACGAAAGTCCGCTTCCTTCTCGAGCACAACGCGAACAAGGACGCCGGAGATGTCAAGGATCAGACTCCTATGTTCCTCGCTGCCTCCAGAGGACACCTTAAAGTGATCGAGATCCTCATCGAGGCTGGGGCGAGTTTCGAAGCGCCAGACAATATGGTAAGTAAATTAAGAGTTTATGAGTTGAACAACAAAGATATATTTATTTTTAGGATCGCACTCCTTGCATGATTGCCTATGAGAAAGGCCATGATCATATCGTCAGCTACCTCGAAAATGACAACCCCCGTCTTCGTCAGCCAGTGCGCACGTCGCCTTTGTGCAAGAACATGGGCGATCTTAAGAGGACCAACGCTCAGGCAGCGCGATCACTTGTCAAGGCGAAGGTAATTCAAAAAGCTTCAGCACGAATTTCTAGCGTTCAATTTTCAGCGTAATCGGAAACTCGCATCTACGCCTCAGCCTATTCCGTCATCTGGACTCCCTCTGCACCAGTTGACACCTCCACACTCCGACAGCTCGACGTCATCGCCTTCCCCAGGAGTAGCTGGATCTTCTTCAGGGACAGCGTCGACGTCTTCAAGTGTCCCAACTCACTACCACCCGCTGCCTCCGCTGAACTCGCTTCATGCGACGCTGCTGGATTCACCAGATTCTGATGGCCATGCACACGCATCGAGGCTGATGGGAAGTGAAACCTTCTCACCACTAGGGAATGAAGTGGTAATCTAGAACCTAGGCGAAATGCAATTGAATCTCATATTTTAGATGCCAAATGGCGGTTGGGCTCGACACATCGACACTTCGGCGATAAGCAGTGATGGCAGCGTTCAGAGGCAGTCACCACCCTATGAGCCAACTGGAGATCCGACATCGGCGAGGCTCTATTCCAACTATGAACACCTGTTCAATGGATACGAGCAGCGACAGAAAGACTGCTATTATTATAATCAGTCGGGAGCAGAGCATTTCAGTTCGGCTCATTGAGTGCTATTTTAAATTTTGGAAAATTGTGCAAAATCTATTCATCGGTTTTAAAATTTCCTTGTTCTCTCCAGGGTTTCTTATCCATGAATCATCTACTGTCTTTCTCTTGTACATCATGCAATTTTATACTAACTTGCCCAAAACCCACCGATATCTTTACATTTGCTCGAACTTTTCTGCTTCGGGTTCTACTTTTTCGCTTCTTATTTATGACATATTTTACATTTTGTACCTTTATTCATACGGGTTGAATTCAAATTTCTCATCTTCAATAATCAAATTTATCTCTTTACCATTTTATTCTACTCAATTTGTGCGTTCAATTGTAAATTTTGATTTGGAAATAAATTTGTCCGATATTCAAAATCGAATTATCACACATATAATCTAAGATATTCTTACACGATATTCAAAGTAAAAGTAGGTGAAAATTTATGTTTTCATATGAGAGAAATGCCAACAACATAAACTCTTAAATTCTCTGCTAATTTATACAGGTTCTGGAAACTATTCCACGGCACTGATAATTGTCTTCTTTTCTAAATCCCCATTATTTAAAAGAATTTATTCGAAAATGAATCAATTCTTTCAGCTTCGAATAATTTCAATCACTTTCCTTTTCAAAAGTCGCCACAAGATCTCTCGACTTCCACTGATATAAAAGCTATTTTAATCTCGAAGTCAGGATTGCAAATTTGAGACCCGATCGGGAATTAACACGCGGCATGTTATAAAAGAGGCAGAAAACGACGAAATAGCATAGGGGATATAGAGTGCAAAAGAAGCGTGAAAGAGGGAGAGAAAGGCCCGATCGGGTTTTTTCGGGTCTAAATCTGCAACCCTGCTCGAAGCCTTCGCTTGTTCACCATCTTTCTTTCCTTGATGGCGTTTATGGATAGATTCATGTTTATCAGCTTGTTTCTTTTTCTTATACCTCGCTATTTCGTCATCGAGATTTGTCTGCTGGTTTTCTTTTTATAGACCAACTCGGCAAAAGCTTTGCTACCCAGAAAGTCAACGTCCATCTAAATCGGTTATACTTTAAATAGCAATGTTCGTAACTTCGCCGAGGTTGTGAGATATTGTCGCCATTTTATGATTGGAAAGGAAAGTCGATAATCAGGTAAAAGAATAATCTTTATTAATTCGACTGAGTAAAAAACTGAATTGATTTGTAATTTTTCGGATTGCAAACTAGACGACTACGATCAGTAATTTGATCCATTGTAGTAAACGAATGTAAAATAAATTTCTGATCGAATCCCTTGCTATTTTGACCGATATTTCTTTGGGTTTTCAAATTGATAAAGAATCGATTTTTGCTAATATTTATTATTTTTGACACTGAAGAATCATTTTAATATTTAGTTAATAAAAATTTTCAGATCCTATTTTACTCATTTAGCACTTAGCCTATGGAAGATAAGTTCGCCCTAATTGCAACTCCACCAGAAAACAATAATGAAGAAGAAAAGGAATCGCTATATCCACAGCTAGAAAATAAAAGGACTCGACATTCAGAAAAGCGGAATGATTTGCAGGTGAATTTACTTTCTTTCAGAATGAGATAAATGTTTCAGGGAATTCGCGGCATTGCAGTTTTATCCGTTCTAGGATTTCACTTCTATCCACAATACTTTCCAAATGGATATTTCGGAGTTGATCAGTATTTTGCTTTCATTTTAAAAATTTGTAGGAACTTTTAGATTTTTCGTTTTAT
The DNA here is from genome assembly GCA_964036155.1 of Diploscapter coronatus. NCBI lineage: Eukaryota > Metazoa > Nematoda > Chromadorea > Rhabditida > Rhabditidae > Diploscapter > Diploscapter coronatus. The sequence goes on from OZ038422.1 coordinate 15,206,069, forward strand.
CTGGATTTCTGATGACAATGATATTCGGCTCGAAGCCAATCAGTCATAAATCGATGGCTGAGTTTTACTATAGAAGAATCAAGCGGATTGTCCCCCTTTATGCACTCATAGTTTTTATAGGTAATATGATAAATTTGATTGGAGTTATTAGAATTTTAGTATTGTCATGCATCCTTCTCTTCTTTCCTCACGAGTTTGTGGATCTGAATTCTGAAGCGGCACTGAGATCAATCAGTTTCACTTCAAATATCGTGTCAAGATCTGATGAGCATGACTACTTTATTGAGGTTGGAATATGAATTCAATATTATTGACACTAAAGCATTATATTTTGTGAAATGTTTGCACTGTAAAAATCCAAATTGCAATTCATGCATTAAAAATTTCTCCAATGTCGCAATTTTATTTTAGTTGGAGCAAGCAGACGATGTCTTTACTCACACATGGTCATTATCGGTCGAGATACAATTCTATCTGTTCGTGCCATTAGTTTTCATCATCTATCAGGTACTCTTATTTACATTTTGCATGAATATTTGCTTTGCAGTATATAATTTCAAGAAAGATGTCATCGTTCGCTCATTTGTATCTTGGACTCATGGCAATTTTGTCTTTGTTGCGCCACGTCTATTCTGAGGAAGCTGAATCATTCAATAGGTATTTTATCTCACTTTTTCACCAGTGACAAAATTTCAGCGTTTTCGCTCGTTACTGGCAGTTTTACGTTGGCATCGAAGCCTATTTCTGCTCGAAACTTTTCAAGAGCCCCAAGTCTGAAAATGCAAATGAATATGTGACGCTAGAACATGCACCATTTCTCGAAGGCTCATTAGATGAAGAAAGTGAAGACGATGAAAGAAATTTACTTGAAATAGGCAACAGCAACGAGGGTACTCAAAAACTGTCCACCATGTAAATTATTTGTTCCAGAACAAAGATGCCAATGCCTATGTTTGAGTTTCAACTGTATTCATCATTGTCTATTTGGAATCTCTTTACTCACTTTATTTACGATTTCACTTATTCCGATTACACTACCAGAGCGGCAAGCAAGATTTATGTCGACGCTGGCAACTGGAGTTGCGATTTTGACAGGAACTTCTTATGGTAGCAAGAACATCATCGCCAACAAGTAGGTTTAAGATAATATGGAAAATTTGAGCTAAATAATGCAAAGTAACTCGTTTGTATCTAGGTTTCAAAATCCATTTACAGAAAGCTAGTATTGATAGGTGATATTTCCTATGCACTGTACCTAATTCACTGGCCGATAGTCGTCTGGATAAAATTTAATTATCCTGATGTGGTATTTGGTCAGTCTAAAATCTAGATGAGATCAATATTTGATTGATTTAGCCAGATTCTTCGGGGCAATAGTCTCGATATCACTTGCATATTTGGTCTACAAAACCTATGAAAGATGGTATTTGTCGCTGGAAAAGATACAAATTTCAATACTGATCGTGGCTTTATATGGGCTGATTTTAGCAGTGGCCATAAATTCTGGTTAGTTTGTCATATTTATAAAAATTCGAACATAAAATGGAAATCCGGAAACTGAGAGGCATTGAGACATGAGATTTTGTGAAAATAGTGTGAGGAAGGATTGTTAGCCTTTTCATATTATGTCTTCTGTCTCGATACGTCAGGGCTTCGAAATAACTCATAAAGTTTAGCAAGACTTGAAAAACTGATCGAAGAACATGAGGATGCTATTGATCATATCAAAACTGGCGAAATTTCGAGAAGTATTTACACATTTTGAAATTTTCTTAAAAATGAATGAATATAGAGGAAGCGATAAGATTGAATAAATATTGGGTGAAAGCTGAAGGCCAAATGATGAAGATAAAAGATTGCTATCCAAACAGAACTGAACATGGATTCTGCTCGTTCGATGTAAATCTAAGTTCAGAATTGGAGAAAACAGAAAAATTTAGAGAAATGAGAAAGGAAAATATCGAATGCTCGTTTTGGGCAACAGTTACGCTGCGAATATGGGTGGATTGTTCCACGAATACTTTGGAGAATATGCTTACAACATGAGCAAGTACAGTTATTCATGTAAGGGATTCCAGTTTAATCTATTTTATCTTGATCTCTTCAATTACTCCCTACAATTTTTCGACTGAAGAAAGTAGATTTTGGAATTTCCAGATTGTGAAGCTCTGATTGATGATAAAAGACGCAGGAGATGTCAACCAGTGGCTGATACTTATCTGTATGTCATATGAATTCGAGATATATCTCATGGATATTTTAGAGAGGTCGCAACTCAATTCCAGCCCGATTTTCTATTTCTGGTCGCGAAAAGTGCAGTTCTGAATACACCAATTCGAGGAGTTCTTACCGAAGATTCTGATGATGAGGTTTTACAAGAGGCTTTTGAGAGATTACAGGTAAACCTTATTCTGGCTTACTATTCGATAATCAATTATCTTTTAAGAAATACGAGGCCATCACAAAATATCAAGTCTTTGTCATTGGAACAATTCCCATCCCGATCAAGAGATTCCTTGAGAAATTCACTCAGAAAATCATGGAAAGTGAAGAAGTCCACAGTGTGAGTGCCGAATTTTTTGTTTTAATCGGGCTTTTTACGGTCTGAAAGAAATCTCTTAAAACTTGAAATAAAAACGACGAATGTCGTCATGTCTGGAAAAGATAAGGATTTATCTGATCTGGTCACAATGATGCAGCTTTTCTGCGACATCCTTATTGCATCTAATTGATTAGAGACATCAATGCTTTGATCCGATCAAATTTACTTCTGGAGCTAAATTTTCTTCAAATCAATTCGAGAATAGCATATAGCGTTGTTAGATCTAGAAATAGGGAGAACGATCGTCAGAAACCCCTTCGACCAATCCCGTTGATTTTGGCCTGACGAAAATACTCCCTAGTTCTGATTAGATCATATCTTCTGCTCTTCTATAGTCACGAGTTTAAAAAATCAAAAGTCCAATTATAATCAATCTGCCAACAGAACTTTCTGAAATTTTCAGTCTGATTATCTTCAAGACAAGAACTACATCAATGGGATTAAGCGGAATGAGATGTTAGGAAAAATGTGAGTTTCAAAATCTAACTCCTAAAAATCAATACCTATTTTCAGGTGCTCAAAATGCACGATTTTGCCATTTGGGGATGCATTTTTCGCAGCCAAACCCTATGAGGATCCACAATTTTTCGACCCAAAAACGTTGCTGGGTTACTTTTTCAACGGCCAACATATCACTCCTGCGGGCCAAGATGTCATTAGACCGATCTTGAAAAACGAACTAAAGAGACTTAAAAAGTTGAAGCTTTTATAATATTTTTGTTAATTTATCTTTTGGTTTGTATATTTTGAAGTTATTATTGCAATCCGACTACTTTGTGTTGGAAATAAATGGAAAGAGGAGAAAGACGTAATTTATGCATTGGTAAAGCAATGTTCCGTTATCCGACGATACATTGCGTACAATTGATTATTATCGCTAGTAATAGGCGGAAAAGGCTGAATTTTGTGCAATATGTCGTCGGGTAACGAAACATTGCTTTACCAATGCATAAATTACGTCTTTCTCCTCTTTCCATTTATTTCCAACACAAAGTAGTCGGATTGCAATAATAATGCTTTATTATTTTATAATTTGGGTAAATATGTGGAGTTCAAATTTTCATAATGTGTGCTTAGGATTTCGATTTCAAGTATAAATTTAAGTCTGAATCGAAATTCGCTCGAGCTGGAAATTGAAATTTCTAACATCCCCGATTTTCTACCCTGTTGAAATAAATTGTTGCAAGATTCGCTGTCGTTAGATTTTATTTTCTTCGTTATGTTTCTTCAAGATACATTACTCGCACTCGATAATCATTTTTATGAGTTATACCTTCTTATTCTCGATAAATCGTCATTTCTTTGGTATAGTTATGCGGTTTTTACCATATCTCTTATCGCGAAAGTCGGCCTAGTTTAGTGATGAAAGTGAGAAAGATCACTTCAAATCTGAAAGCTAAGGAACAGAAACCAAATGAAACACCGATGATTACTCAGGTTGTAGTTAGTCTTGTGAGTGTGAGACTTGTATGGTTTATAAGTTTCTTTTATATTTCTTAATCATATCCATCTTATTACTATAGGCAATTTGTAAAAGCGGTGCCCATCTTTAACGAATTAGCATTGAAAGAAATTCATTTCCACGAGCAATTTTGCTCAGTGTATCTACTTTTACGTAACTATTTTTACTTGATGAAAAAGACAATATTTTTCCTTTCAAAGTATATAATATTTGATCTATTGACACAGGAAAGTAGGTTTGCTGAAAATTCAAACTCGAAGAAATTTAAAAATCCTATCTTCGGAAAAACTTTTCCTCATCATACAGTTCTATTTGTGGCTAAAATATCGGAGAAAGTGAAAGCGCTGATCAAATTAGGCTGACATCCTCCATTCTCGCCTATATGAAAATTTTTCATCCCTCCCATTAAGTGGTTTGATAAGAGGATAAGAGGGAAACCAGGTTGTTAGGAAGGACAGCCATAAAGCAAATCATTTTAGAAATCCATAAGAAATAGCGTTGAGATTAGGGACCGCCAAGCCCCGCCCCTTTCACTTGATTCAAAAGTGTCCATAGTTAATAGCCCTTTCGATTATCGCCGATTTTTTTTGTTTTTTTTTTGCTTTTCATAGTTGATCGGTACCTACTACACAATTCGATACCGCTCTTTCACGTGGTGATATCGATTTATTGATCGGGGTGCGAAAAAAGTCCGCAAATGCGCGTCAAATTATGGCAATGCTAATATTTCGAGTTTTAAAAAAGGCACATAAAATTTTTTTTGATGAATCGATACACCTAGTTGACATGTACAACATATGTAAAAATTAGAAAAATCCTAGGACGCGTAACTTTTTCCGAGCCAATAATATATGCTCGCCTTTGGGGTACTGTATCTTGACAAGGGATCGTTAAAATCGTCTGAAATCTTGACTAAAATAAAATTTGATACTCGCTAATTACGTTATTCAAAAGAAAAAAACGAAATTTTATCAAAAAATATTTTTTAAATTAATTTCAAAATGACCATTTTTTTGTCTTCATTAAATTTGATCACTGTAGGCATATTTTGAAAGGCACATATTTTTTTATTTTATATTTTGATTAGTCGGTCAATTGTCTGTCTTCAGTGAAAAAATTAGAAAAATCCTAGGACGCGCGGCTGAGATCCTGATAATCCGCGAAAATATACAAGAAGCCAATGTTGAATGGAAGAGAGTGCAGAGAAAAAGATCCCCAAAGGCAGAGAAAGAAAGGGGGGAGCGAGAGGCATAGTGTCTTTTGCAGATAGGCCACGCCCCTTTCCCTTGTCCACGAAAAGGAGCGAGTTTTCCTATTTTTCGCGTTAAATTTTATCTAATTTCTTGTCAATGACTTATTTTTTCGCGGTTTTTTCGGTGGGGATGGCTAGAGGAGCACCTCAGCCCCTGAAAAATGTAGAAAACATACTGCCAGAGTGAATTTGGCAGAATGGCTGGCGGTCCCTAGTTGAGATGAAAAAATAGAATATTTCAAGATTTACAAGTTTAGCTAAGCGAAATAGCTTTCGCTTCTCTAATTTTCGAAGATGGATTTGATCAGAGAAAGAAAAATATTCAGATCTATAAGAAAGTTGAAAGATGAAAGGTTGTTCTTGCAGAACCAAAAAATTCCCTTTTTTCTGGGCTCCTTTGAGGTGCCGTAGGAACCCCCGCCGCTGAAGGTCAGCCACGCCCACATGGGTTTGTTTTAGGGCGACTACACCAAAGGAGTCACTTCTGTTTTTTGCTTTCGGAGCGCACACTTCACGTTCTCAATATTTTTTCCGCATTATTTTGTATTATCTGTTTGTGTCAATAAATCTATTTAAATATCCAAATTTTTCCTTCCTTTGGTAGCCACTAACAGGCAACTGCTTTCCCTCACTAATCGCACTACTTAGTTGTTCTTGCTTAATCCTGTCATCTGTTCCTTATCCTTGGAGATTCCTCCCTAAGCTCGACCGGCTCGTATCATTATCTCTCTCTTGAACAGATTCTTTCGTGGTCATCCCCTCGTTCCTGGCCCTTCGTACGGGCCACCCGTTTTCTCCTATCTCTCCCAGAGAGTCACAACACCTCAGGTCAAACCCACAAAACCTTGAAAAAGGCACTGCCGGTTGGCATAAAGGTAGTAAAAATATAGAGGCTATTATTCTGGCTTTGGACAATTTGTTGCAACAATTTGACAAATTTTTATTTTTAAATTATTGTGAAGCACTGTTTCGAATTTTCAGAGACATGTAATATATTTTACACAGTTCGACAATGTTGCAATTTCGCAACTTGAATAGATAGTTAGAGAAATGATAAGGCTTTAGCCAATCCTCTTCTAGCCTTCCAGTATTGCATACATTATGTAGAGTTGCGACGTTACTTAATTTCCGAACAGTCGATATTTTATGATAGTTGGCATATTTTCCAACAAAATTGCGATTTTTCAATGACAATCGAAACATTATTTAATACTTGCTCTGAAAGAGTTCGTCTACCATACTTCAATAGTCTAGTGTAAATGGAAATTGAATATCAATTAGCTGATAAATCGGCTTTGAGAGGCGTGTAAACTTGCCGTTGTTGCCTTTATGGGAGCGATTTTCACTTATTGAGAAACGAAGGGTGTTAGGTTCATGAAGACGTAACGCTTCTTGAAAATGTGAATATTGATTATTTTCTACATCTCTTCTTCATAATCAAATTTTAATGAAATTGTCGATAAATTCGAAATCTTTCCATCTAGCCGTTTGGGAAAATGTATACAAAAATGGAAACATTTTCCATTTCATCTAGAGAAAATGAAGGAGACGGGTTTATCATGTCGCAATGCTTCTTCGAATATCTGAATATCGACTAGTTTCCTAATTTTCTTTTTCAACGTTTCCCTTAATTTACCTACTTTATAGAAGATTACCTTTTATTTATCATGTAAAAATAACTGAACTATTGAAATATATCGCATTAGAAAGCTGGAAAACTTGCTGCTTTAGATTTTCTCTATCTTATATTTTAGATATTGTCGAATTTATTGAATCTGAATATCAATATTCGTCTATGACGTAGATTATTCATAGTGATTTGATGGGAAGGACACGATTATCGTTTATTTTACTGATCGCCGGTTTATTATTCATTTTTCAATATTTTCATCACATTGAAAAATTGCTCTCTAAGCAAAAGAGTAGTTTTTGTGGAAATAGTAGGTTTTCTAACTTCGAAATTTCTGTAAATAATATAAATTTCATCAGTTTCTTCTTCATTCGATACCTTCCCAGAACATTCTATAATTCACTCGAAAGGACCAGGTTCCCAGATAAAATCTTCGGAAGAAAGCGGAGAATATTACGATTGTAAGTTATTTTCAAATCACTGGGAGGAAAATGAAACTTTTAGATGCAGCAAATTCTTCTAATGAAAATAGCCGATTGAGGAGTATTAAAACACTATCAGAGCCTTCAAAGGCCAATCTATCGCATGAAGACTTCAAGATACCTGCACTTCCTTACCATGATTTGCATATGATGTGGCTGAGGAAGAATCTAACCAGAGCGGTAGGTAATTTGAGGGGAAAATTTATATACACCTAGCCAATCTTTTTTACCTGCCCGTTCTGATTGTATATTCTTATTCTAAATGTCTAATGGAAAACTACTATTTCATTTTTCATTTCTCGATAAATATTTCAGGAATATGGCAAGATGGGCATAAAACTTCTTTCGGCTTTTGAATACATCGACCACATTGCAATTCAAATTACGGCGCTGAATAAATTCGGGTTTGTGATACAATTAATGCTGGATAATTTCATCTTAGAAATCAGAAAATCTTGAGCTATGAAATTCTCACCACAAAATTACCTATGCAAATCTTAGCATAGTTTCTTCACTATAGATCTTTATATTGCAATTTTTAAATTGTTTAAATTAACATAACTAAAAAAATCTCTAATTTGTTTAAGATTTAGGTTGAGAATGTATTGTCACTATTACGACTCAAATCAGGGCCAAGTTGGAGAACTATATGAATCGGTTGTCTTTCCGGAGAGCGTAATTTATTGTGAACGAAGACCGGGTGTAAAATTCGTTTCTTTGACGGAAAAGCCTGATGATGAGCCACAATATCCTGTTCCTCTTATTGATAGAACAAAGCCAGGTGGTTTATTAAAAATTTTTCACAATTATTGACTTGAGTTTCAGAACCAGAACATTTCTTTTCAATATGTGTAGCGTCATTTTATGGAGAAGAAGCAAAATGGTTAATGATTGCTGAGTTTATCGAATTTTATAAAATTCAAGTATTCAAATGGGAGTTCGTATTTTTAACACAGACTAGTTTTCTAGGGTGCAACTCACTTCTACTTTTACATTCACCATCTTTCACTGTACGACCGAAAGATTTTGGAAGACTATCAAAGGACTGGAGATGTTGACATCACGATCATCGATGACCGTTACAAGAGAGGGGACAAGATATGGCATCACACAGGAATTTTTGTAGGTTTTTGATGAGTATCGAAATAACTTGTTCCAAAGGAGATTTTAATCGGACTTTATCGGGAATTATTGAGTTAAAGCTTTTCTTTATGATCAACCAAATTAGCAACTTAGCGAAGGATAGCAATAGAAATGGGTTAAAGACATTAGGAAGCTCATAATCTACTATTTAATCCAACCAAGCTATGATATTCCAAATTTACCTACAAAAAGTTCAGAACTGTGTTCTACGAAGTCGTTATCACTCAAAATGGGCTGCCATCATCGACATCGATGAGCGACTTACAATGACTGAATACAATGGAACCATTGCTGATTATTTACGGTATTCAAGGTTGCTTGAAAAAAGGAAATATGAATTGCAGTGAAATCGATAATGATTCTATCGGTAGCATACAGTTTAGACAGCGATGGATAATGAAGACAGAATTACAGCCGGAAAAATACATTGATGAAAAGGAGGTTGGTTTATTGATATTTACCTGAATTTATCAGATTTTCAAACCAAAATTTCGAACTGTTTTCTCCCATTTTCTGATCCAGATTTTTCAATATCTAATAATAATTCCAGACTTTATCGAATTCTATCATCGCTCTGTATTCATTAAGTAAAATCATAGTTTCAGGTAATCACATGGATGCCGACGCAGCGATACACGAATACAAGTCATGTAGGCCCGGCCGGTCATACTGCGAAGTGCATCATCCAGCCGACTGCCGTCATTGCCATGGGCATTCACAATCCGTACAAATTCTATCCTGGTTACAGACAATATCAGCTTAAACCCAAGGAAGGAGTTGTTAGGTGTTAAAATGTGCACAAATTTCTAAATATTAGTAGCCGAGCACAAAATTTCGGTGCTATTATTGATAACATTCGTAAAAGCATCAAATTGTGTTGAGCTAAAAATAATCAACTATTTAGGCACTACCGTGATCTTTATATAGATGGATGGAACAAACATCATGTCAAAACAGTCGCCAAATTCGGAAAATTCGAGAATACGACCATGGCCCATCACATTTCCGAGAGACTCGTCGATGCGGTCGTGAAACGTGTCAAATTTGTCTATGGCACATCTCAAGAATAATTTATTGCTAATAAGAACCTATTGTAAACAAAGAAAATATATGAAATAAAAATTATAGATAATAAAATATCAATTGTATATAATTAAAAGTGCGTGAAATGATTTGGTTTGAAGGTACTTTGCCGTTGACATGTCGATTTACACTAAATTGAATATAAATTTTGTTAAAAATCGCAATCAACTTACTTCCGCTAGCGATACACCGATGATCCATTTGGCATCGAGTTGGACCAACAATGCCACACCAGTCCGACTTAGTGCTTTCATCTGCTGCTCGTTTCCAGTCACGCTTCATCAATGCATCCTTCATATTAGGATATCCTTGCAATGAGCCACACCCACCAAATGCCATATCGACGACAGCAGCTTTGACAGTCGGTGGTAAGCCGGGCACAAATCTCTCAACGCATCCTACTTTGTCTGGATATGATATCGTATTGAAGAGGTCCAATGCATCTGCTTGCGTCAAACAGTGTTTGGTGGTGTGCTCGTAGCAGTCCTGTTTGACAGCCGTTACATTCAAGCCATATTTCCTCATAGTTGCATCTGCTCCAGGTTGATCAAGGTTATAGCCAATACCAATTGTTGGGTGACCTTTCGTATCGACATAGCAGCACCGACAAAGGGCCTCATTGAACATCGTTTGCTGCGGTCCACACGTTCCTAAATGAATTTAATGTAAGTCGTTATGCAATCATGAGTCATCACTTTACGCAAGGTCTTCATATTGTCATATTGGATTTACCTGTAGGGCTCACTGGGACTCGTCCATTGCAGCTCTCAACAGCAGGAATGTAGATAGCAAGCAAGATGAACAAGAGTCTATTGAGCATTTGAGATGTGAATTGATGAATTGATGATGAAATGATTTTGCAATTTGGTGACCGATGGAAATTTCAATAAAGAAAGACAATCTCCAGGTTTATATATTTCTGTCGACTTCCCCGGTGCCAGTTCACTCCATGATAATGGTACGGGGAAAACATATTTGACCTAATGAAATGACGATTTGTCAGGTCAACAGTGTATAGTAAACACGGAATGTCCTACAGATTTACATAAAACTTTAGTAAATTAATGAACTGATAGAAGAGAGGTCAAACGTCCAATTCGAATGACGCAATTGTACAAATCGATCTTATCATTTTACACACGCCCAACTTTAATGAACATTTGAAAAGTAATGATTATTCTTACGATTTCATTGAAACAATTTATTAAAATTTTCAAAAATCTGTTGCAGAACCCTCAAACTTTTTCCTTCGACCGATTTCTCTTTCCATACTTCTTCATGAAATATTTAGCGAGTTCTACTGGATATGGCACGACGATAGTATTGTTTCTGAATTCATTGTTAAGAACTCTTTTCATAAGAAATCCTACCTTTCTGTGGCTACATTTCCTAAGGTTTGAAGATAGCGCAATTGGATAGTCATCATATTGCTGCATAGAACATCGGCGGCGTTTTGAAGACATCTGAAATGAAAATTTGTCTTAGTTTTGAAAGTTCAAGGTTCAATTTCTCCCTCTAAAAACTAAGTTTCGGGATACATTTAAAAATTAAAGGAAAAGTGGTACTTTATACTTTCGATAAATTTCCAAGACAGCTATGAGATTAACAAATCATAAAAACGAATTATTACTTGCTAGCATTTCGCTCTCCTTCCGCGGCTATGACTGCAGCTCTAGCGTTCCTCGCAGCTTCGGCTTCAGCAGCCATGCTCCTCGTTAATTGCTGTGGCAGTCTGATGTCCTTGATCTCGACCCGCTCCACCTTGACTCCCCATGGATCCGTTCCTTCATCTAACACTTTCTCAGTGATCTGAATTCTCAAACTGAAGTTGTTCCCATTACGTGATTTAAGGATTGGCATACTTATTACACTTTTAGAATGAGACTATGCATTCATCCTTCAGATACATAAGAAATGGTTTGGAAGATCATGTTTAGACTGATAGTCTTGATTTAAACGTGTTACTTACGCTAGCAATTGCGTCTCGTTCACTGAGCATCTCACTCAAAGTCTTCGTGCCCAACACATTTCTCAAAGTCGTTTGGGCCAACAAACGCGTACTGAATTGAGCGTCATTCACGTTGGTCACAGAAATCACCTGAGGTTTCTTATTTCTTCTAGATTTGGAATTTTGGTTACCGGATTAGAGACTCGAAAATAAATGACAGCCTCTACAGATACAGTTACAGAATCCCGACTGAGAATTTCTTGAGGTGGAACGTCGAAGGAAAGGACTCGGAGGTCGACCTAAAGCAGAAAATGGCTGGAGAAAAACTAAATGGGTTCTACGATTTTGCAAGTATCGATGCAGGGCAGAACGAGAAATAGCCCAGGCCCCTTTGTACCACCTTTTATTAGTCGACCCAACCGAAATATCACAGCTCGCTGGTACTCCCTAGAGTAATTAGTAGTTTGAGAAAGTAGAAAATTGTGACTCATTGTTGTTTTGATGAACATGAAATGAGCAAAAATAATAGTTCCGAAAAATTTACTCCACTAATTTTCCAGACGACTAACTTGATTATCTTAATACAGAAAAATAGACAGAATGGAAATGTCACAGTGATGATGACCAGTGATAAAACGAGCATCAGGTGAGAGATGCAGGGCGGAGGTTCCTGAATCGATTTTCGATAAAGTTCACAAACTAAATGACAATCATACCCTTTCTTCGTGCAGCAAATGTCTTGTCCGAATCAGCCAACTCTGAGATCGGGCTCGAATCGGGATCTTTTCGATGACGTCCTAAACTACCCTAATTTTCTGAGATAATCGGAAAATGATGATATGAATTCTTCACTCATATTCCGAAAAGCCAAAGCCAGAGCATCTTTTCTAAGCAATACTCGTTCGAGATGTGGCGAAAAATCCAAATCGATTAAAACTATTTGACTTCAAGCAATTTGTATGATATGGAACCTTGCTGTGTAAAATCCATGGGTCAAGTTTCTTGGGTAACTTAGGCGCCGTTGGTGATGGTATTACTGATTCGAGAATTTTAGGTGTGGGTAACATTACGGATGAGTAAAATATAGAATGGAGTGTAAGAGTGAGAGGATAATTGAAATTGTCCCAGAGGGAAGAAGAGTCCAAAAGGAACACTATTTGAGTAACTCACGAGGCAATTGCCTAGCAAACTCGAAACATATGCGAAACGCCTAAAAGCCTAGCGCGAAAGTGCAAATTAGAAACACATTTTAAGAAGAAATTAGATTCAAAGTTTCATGAGAAAATATAAAGAAGATAAAGGAAGAAGAAATGAAGTAGCGATCAAAAATGCATGCTCGAATGCGATTCATCAAAGATATCCACTTTGGAAGATGGACGTGACATCTGTTCTAGAATGTAGTCAACATAAAATTAAACAAATGTTCTGTATATCTTCCGGGCAGTTTTGAAAACTTTCAATCTATGCAGCCCTACGACCATAAGCTAAACTCAGTAATTATTCTATGAGGATATTTTGCTCACACGTGAATATCTTTCTAGGATTGATGGTTGATGAAAAACCGACTTGCATATCCAGTGTTATCAGTGTTGGTGTTAATATTTTAATTCTGGTCTTTAGTATAATTTTGAGATTTGGGTGAGTCTTTTCGATTATGCTTTGCAACTTTTCTCAGTTATCTATCCCTTGTTCAATTACATAATAATTGATTGCAATTTTTGCAGTGCTCAATCGAATTTGATTGGATTTGTGTATGTTCGCGACGTGATGAGCGGCCATTTATAAGAAGTTGAGAGAGAGAGGGAGAGAGATAATGGCAAATGAAGAGAGAAATGGACAAGACAAGTCCAGAAGCGCCACAATGTCAGTTGCTAGAGAGAGAGAAAGATGAACGAAAGAAAGGGAGACATGGATATTGCAATCGAATGGAAAATATGTTGGCACTCGAAATCATTGCGAATTATGCAAATTTCAGATAAATGAATAGTTTTTGTAGAAGTTGATGCGAAATAAAGGTCATGGGCTTACAAAAATCTTCATTGGTAATGTAGAAGTCCAGGAAGATTGATCACAAAAATGTATTTCAAACCTGCTTATGCGGCGGCATTTCTAGCGCATCGAGATGTAATTCATGCATATCTGGCACGAAGAGAAATTGCTTGTTTTGTGGAGGAGGGCTCGAAGGAGGTGGGGAATCGTAATGCCCGATGTCCATCAATTCTGGTGTGGTCTCCCAGTGACCCGGGACGGAGCCGACAGATTCCACCTCCCATCGAATGTTGTCTCGAGACGGGCCGGGAGATAGTCGCTCTTCACCAGAGGTTTGCAGAGTGTGAATGCGACGCATCATTCGCTTACGACGGTCAGCCGTCATCGATGTAGTTGAAAACTTCTGTGGAGGTGTTCCGGACATGCTGGATAGGGATCCTAGTGGGAGATTCGTTAAAACTTGGATCATGAACGATGTACAACAGAAGAATGAGGTAGTATGAGATTGATCGAAAATTTTATGCAAATTTATGATAGGAGTAAGAATAGTTTCGAGAATTTATACCATCTCACAGATTAATTTTGGCATGTGAAACCTTGTACAATTATATGACGTCCTTAGAAATATTTTCAAAGTGCGTCAAAGGATCTGCTAGTTTGACGAGGTTCTCTATAAGTACTTTAAACTACACACATGTTTTCTTAATTTCAAGCAATCTAATGATACTAAACGCAGTATTCTAATAGAGTGAAAGAATAATTTAAAGAAAGCTGTATCATAAAATAACAAAATATTGACACGATGTATCCGGAAGAATATCGATTTTCGAATGACTAAGAACACTGTTGCTTATTGAGATGGCTTCAAATAGCTACAAATAAACAAAGCTAGGATTAACGAAAATTCACATCGACGCGCCAAAATTACGCATATTTGTTGAAAAAATAATAAGCCAGGAAAAAGTGACAATATTTATCGGAATGTATGTAATCCTGGCTCGAATTGTGGATGTATCTTTCGCCTGCTCATTTGTTTTGATTTCTCTCTCCTCTCTCGATGTTTTGAGTGTGTTGTGTCACTCTCTCACCACTTATTGTACAACTCATCTTTCATCAGACCTCGGCATTCAGCAAAGCAGCTCCAATCTTCTCATTCAACAGACGAAGAACAAAGATTCCGGAAGCCACGCCCATTTTCGTGTTCACAAATTATAAAAATGAATTAGTTCACCGCTCAGAACGTGAGCATTCAGGCGTGAAATGAACATTATCATAGTGGATATTTGAGTCAAAATATGAATGATTTTGTTTGAACATAAGTTCCGGGGGAAGTTAGATGGGTAACCATAAAGTAAAAATAACCCTGTAATTTTGTAATCCCTCGAGCAATTAAGCGAAGAATGAGTTATAAACGATTCAACATTAACAATGGATAGAATTAGTATTTTAGTATTGACGCAACAGTAGTTCCATTTCAATTATGCCACCATAGCAGAAGAGTTTTCCCAACGATGCAAGTTAGGTCGATAGTTTTGTCAACAAGCATTAATTTAGCTAGAGTAGTTAGAAAAGCTCTTACCCTGATTTTGCTAGGTCGATGTCTTTCAAGAGGTCGCAATGGAGCGATAATGTCATCTTCGTCAGATGTCTCAAAATCTTCTCCATAATTTTCATTTCGAGCAATGTTCTAACGGGTAAGTCCGAGCAGCTAGTGTTAGTGCATCCTCACGAACGAACAGAAGTTAAATTTCAGCACATATCATCTATCCATGCAGGATTATCTTTAGCTAGCCAGGAGATAGTCTTCAAATGTAGATTTTGACGAAGCTCAGTTTGGTTGAGACTAAAGATAACAATATTTGAGAAAAGTCTTGCTAAATGATAGAAGTACGATTGAAATACACGAGAATACATAGAAATAAATGCATATTAGACCACAGTCACTTACCGGATTTTACGCCTATGTTTCATGACAATGGAAAAATAACAAAAATTTAAAATTATATTCAAAAATACCCACCTTCAAGTTTTCCTGATTTTCGGTTGCCTTTCGATGCGCCATGATCCGTTGATTCCTCTTCTTTCGACTAAACGATAAACTGCGATTTCTGAAATTCAAAATGATAAAAATCGCTAAGAACGAGGATCGGATTTCATGTAAAAATGTTCAACTTGAAAATGCAAGTTACAACCCTGAGATGAGTATTTTGTGTTCTGCCAAGTAGAAAATGGCTGCATAAATCAGGCACTTGAAGCTATGATTATGGAGATTTTCATATCAAGGGAAGGTGTTGCGATAATTATATGCGTGGATGGATAGATGCTTGTACATCGGAAGGAAGTATGCTTAAAATTGACTGCTGAAGCCTCATCATAAATATAGCTGATGAGGTTGAACAAGAATAAATCTGATTTCGCATAAGAAATTAATTTAAAAAATCGAATTCTGATAGAGCTGAAAATCCAAATTTTCTCCGATATCTTCAATACATCAACATTGAAGACAATTTACCAGGATGCATTGAAATTGATTGAATGAGGATTTTTTTTTTTCAGAATATCGAGTGTATGCCGTTGCGCACAAAAATATCCTGTGCGCAACGGTCGTTCTCTCTGGATATCTAATAAAAGGATATAGAAAAATATAATTCAGTTGATTTTTTAAATAAACCCTTCCCTTCTTCATATTTCTTAAAAATTAACCTTTTCTCCAAAATTATTTCAAAGCCTCAGTGTCCTAAACAAACTGTAAGGAAAGCTCGAAGAATCAATTAGGAAAAATCATTTCTGATATCTAGCAGGATGAGTAAGAAGAGAATTTCGTTTAGTGAAAGAAAATTATATAGTTTTAACAACAATAAGATTTTCTAACCAAAATCAGTCAAAACACCTCAACGACTCAAGCAAATTACGCAAATACATCGAAAATTGGACGTGACATGTATGGTGAGGATGGATTTTTCTATGCCAAAAATGACATTAAAAATGCAACCAAAACCCAAGCGAAATGAGGTGAGAGGAAGCAGGGAGAGCAGTACAAAAAACGCATTAAAAACGAGGAAAGAAAAAGAGGATGTTCGAATTTTGTGAAACTAGAGGATAAGCCGCTGACAAAGAGATGAGGAAGAAAATGGGAATGGACAAAGAAATTGAAGAACTTGTTGAAGAATAAAACTACTTTTCTAATACTCGTACTTTTAAAAAGTATATAAAATATTGGAATAAAGTTTGAAGGTGGTCGGCAGTAAAATAATCCGAATAATGGTTGTGCTATTTTATATTGATATTAAAGCAACTCAGCCTGATGAAGTTGAAAAGAAATTTCGATTCCGTCTTCGCATGATTCAAAATTCTCGAATCTGTTCCTCATTTTCGGATGATAATATTTATTCGAAAAAGTCACGAATATTGACTTTCAATTGAATAGTCAATTGAACTTTAGTAAAGGTCTAATAAAGCCTGAGATAATGTAAGATAGATGAAAAAATCTAAATGAAATGATAAACTTAGAGAGGAGGTAAGATGAAGAGATGGAAAGATGGATGAGAAAGGTAAGTCTTTTGGATTCGAGATTTGAGTGACAGCCCGAGTGGACGGACTGACGTGCAGCCGATTGAACAATCGAATCCTACATTCTCTCTTACATGTCAATAGATTGCACTTGCTACATTCGTTCGAGCTATTAGCACTCAAATCAGAATTATTCTTTCGTTTCCATAAATTTAAATTTGCCAAATTTCAAAAATTGACTTAAAGTATATGAAATTTGGCTTTAAACGGGCAAAATAGTATTTTCTAAAAATAAGCTGGTGAGAAGTATCTACAAAATCTAATACTAATGAATTCGTAATGAAATAATTTCGTGAAAATCGTGAATGTTTGATGTAGAGTTTAGAAAAAAAATAAGAATTAATTTATTACATTTACGCTAAAGATAACTTCAGTATTTAATATTCCAATTGACGAACCTGAATATCCTCGATGATTTATTTTCATTGAAGGAGAATCGGAACATCTTTCTCCGTTAGAAATTTCACAGTTCCTCACGAATACTCGGGTTTCTTGCAAAATGAGGCAAAGAAGAAAGCGGACTTGAAGAAAAGACAAATGAGCGCAGTTTGACGGAATCCGCTTCACTGCTTTCCATGAAAACAAGTAATGAAGGGCATAAAAACGGGCAATTGACAGGAAATATGCTCAGGAAGGTAAGAGTGCATTAAATAATGCTCAATACCGAATGAAGAATAATTGAATGATCATTCTGTATCAAAAATAGCATAAATGGTCACTAAATATATTTTTATCATGTCTACCAATGAGTTTCGTTCATTAGTTCTTTTTTCTTGTCTGAATTTTAGAATAGACCATGAGTTTTATTCATATTGAAATTGATCAATGATCGTGTTTTTGATTATCAAGTTACAGGTAAAATTAGTTATTTTGAAAAAAACTTCCGTTTATTATCAGAGATGTTTGATGCCGTTTTTTAAATAAAAATTCATTGTTGCATACATTATATCGCTTCTCGACTGCCACGCGTCAATCTGAGTTGGTCGTTGACAGTGAAACTGGGATGCAGAGAAAGTCAATAAAAAACGCCTGAAAAGATGATATTTATCAAACTACGACTGAGCGTTTACAGAAACTGGTGCTGATCAGAGGATTCCGTTCTATACTGAATTAGATGATAGGAGAGCAATTCGTGAACATGGTTCGCTTCGGATGCAAATCCGATTCCAACTCGCGTCTGGAACAGAAGTTAGAGAGACAGATGAATCTCCCGAAAACCTATCAATTGATATTATAATAATCTGTCCCGTTCATGACTGATGGAAAATTATAAAAATAGAAAATATAAAATTTACTTCCCTGTGCAAAACCAAACATTCAAACGTTTGAATTTATCAACCAAGTTATATATAAGAGGTAGCGATGGTTGAAAGATTTTTTTTTATCATTTTGACAAACTCTGAAAAATATTTTAATAAATTTCAGATGCGTGGCTCATTTGGGTTCAGTATTTCTATTCTTCTTCTTCTTGTGACATTCTTCTGTGCCACTACTTCTTCAGAAGATCGATTCAGAGAGAAACGTCAAGCTGGAACAACTTTGAGAAAATGGGCGAATAACATCATCTACTACTACTGGACTGAGGATTTTCGTAAGTACAAGTATAATCGGCTTGATATTTTATGATATTAAATGGTTTAGCTCAGTTCAATATCGATCTAGTAAACCGTGTGCTGAAGGACACCATAGAGCAGTCCACTTGCATAACCTTCACTGTCAATAGCACGGCAAGGAATAGAGTTAAGGTAGAACTTTGAATTTCCCTAGAGAGTCTTTGTTAAAACAAGCCGATACATTTATTCAGCGATATTATTCTCAGTTTTCTTTTTTGTTCAATTATTCTCATGATTATCTTCACCTTTAGAAGACTTTGTGTTTTAAGTCAAAATTGATGCATTGCATATGAGTTTCTTACAAGGATGAACTATTATCATCAAACTATTTTTTAGTTTGTGCAAGATTTAACCATGCCTTATTGTGAAACAAGTCACTATGGCTGTAAAGGTGGCGAGCAAACCATTCGGATGGGATACGACTGCAAAACTGTAAGCAATGATGAGTGATTAATCGATGAATGAGGAGTTCAGGACGGACAATTGATGAGGGCTGTTATGGGGTGTTTAACCTTTTACAGCATGGAGACAAGATACGATCGGAATACATATTTGGCAGTGAATTCGAAATCCGTTGATGTAAATAAACTTATTTGAAATTTGAATGAGCCAAGGGTGTGCAGAATTCCGGTTCCGAATTTAAGCGGATAAAAAAGCAAATCCAGCAACCTTTTGACTTTAATTCAATTTAAAGTGCAATTTTTTTATCAATTGTAGCCATCCAAATTATCATCATTGAATACAATCAATTCAACTTACTCGACTAATCCACTGCCATACAATTACGGTTCCTGCTTGCATCGAGGATATGACGAGTTAGTCTTTTATTCCAGAGTTGGAAATTTTCGTGATTTAAAATATGTCAAGGTAGAAGTGATCCTTAGTTTAATCGCTTATTTTCACGTGCCATTCCTTTCTTTCTAAAGCACTGAAAAATGCTATGTATCACTTTTCACTCACCAGATTCTGGAATCAACAATACTTTTTTCGAAGAAAATTAAAGGGTAATTTTCAGATACGCATATATTGGCTCAACGGACTATCCTATCATATCCACGGCCCAGGAGTATTATCTAACGATGGGATCTGGAATCATCTCGAGTTACGACTTGAATGTCATCAATAAGTTTTACTACTGCAATAGTAATGAAATCATATAAACTTTACTTTATTTAATCAAGTTTAGATAGTTGCCCAAACAATAAAATCGTCTGTCAAAACTCTGGGCATTTGAACACTCGTAGTTGTGCAAGTTGTAATTGTCCTCTCAGCTACGCTGGCACGAATTGCAATACGATAGTAACAAGAAGCCTGATGAATTTAAAAGAAAAAAAACCTGATATTTATTTGCAGCCATCTGATGGAGGTTCTCAAGTAACAGCGACGACTTCCTGGCAGACTCTGACCATTACAGTCACTGGAAGTGCTTCGATTGCGAGTCCTGGAGCATATACCACGAAAACTTACTGGATTGTGGTAAATCTAAACAAAATAACATCTTCACTACCACAAACTAGAAACCGGCCATGCACGACTACGTACAAATTGAATATGTCAGTTTCAATGGCAGCTATACGTATTGTCAGCCTGGGTGCAAATATTTCGGACTCGAAGTGAAATACAAAGCCGATCAAGAATTAACTTGTCCAAGGTAATAAAGAATACGGAAAATTGCGATATAAACAACCTGTAGAAACCCATTAATTAATTGCTGGCATTTTGTGTTCAGATTGAGGTCTTGTGGGGAAAAGTACTATCTTCATTATATTTCGAAAAGAACGTGTAAAAACCAATCAAAGAAGGGTTGTGCTTGCTCTAAACAGTGTCTTGTGAATGAATCACAACTAAACTAGCATACAGTATTCAAATTTTTCAAGAAGTCGAACTCTTATCAACTATTTCACTCACTCGTATTCTTTTAAAAAATTTCTTTTCGATTTCCATTTTACGAGTTGCAGAGTCTGTTGTTCGGCATTCGACGAGTCTCAAATTTCGAGCAATCTGTCGATAACTCGAATTGTGGCTTACACGAGCACAATCTCTGTCACGTTCGTGTTGCGGTACAGAGCTAGCAGCACGTGGTTCGTACAAACCCCACCTCCAGAAGGTAACCCATCCACTATAAAATGAACCTATCGGTGGCTTGCAAATGAAGTAATAACGAAATGGCGTAACATAAAACGATCAAATGTTTTTCTGGAAATGACGAAATGCAAAATTTACGAAACACAATGATTAATTTTTAAACATTGAGCAGAATTAGGAAGCGTTACATCATTTTCGCATTATGTCATCTTCAGAAAAGCGTTTTGTCATTTTACGTTAAGCCGTTCCGTCATAACGCTAATTCCAAATTGCCGAATTAATTACCAATTTTTGCTAATCTTTTTTTTCCAGTATTTGTACCTCCAACAACGACGTCACCCTGCGGCGTATGTAATACGAGCGGAGTGGCGATCACTCCTAACAATCCATCGGTGGGAATACATGAATTTGACAGTCCCCCGGTACAAGGCACTAATGGGCAAGGCTGTGATACCCTTACGTTCTCATGCTCTGGAATTTCTGCTAATATTGGAGTGAGTCATACAATGTTCCGAACTTTTGCCCGCCACTGTAAATCTAGATTATTTTCATATTCTTTGAATTTTAAATTCATCATAGCGCTCATTAGGTATTCGGAAACCTCAAAGCCTCGCAAATTTAAAAAATAGTAGGTCGAGATTGAGGGTTATAGGGAAACTCTCACTTTGTATGCTATCTCTTCAGGTTGGGAGATTCCGAAACTACGAGATTTCCGAATTGCCCATTCGTTTAGCAAAATTTACGCCGATCTTTTTCTGATATAATATTGAATGATTCAGTTAAACAATGGCAGCCGTACCATTGGTAATGCAAGTAGTGGTGTACAGCAAACGGTGAGTAAACGTTTTGTCAGATAAATTGTCTATACTTTAAAATTGAAACAAAATCGTGGACTTTTGTTCTTCAATGCAATATTATTCGAAAAAGTCGAATTTTCAAAATTACCCTATCATCATCTAGAGATTACGAAGGAATAAAATTATGAAAATATTTCTATCTATTCTTAAAATATAATAAAATATTTCTCGAGTTTTTTGAGCGGAAAAATAGAATTCTTCTAGTAATCTTTGTGTGTGAATCATTTTTATTTTTGGCTTGAATTCTACTTAAGACAAATAGGGCACGTGTGTATAATGGATATTAATTTGAAAAAAATTAGTAGAATTTGAGCAATATGATAACTTAGGCCACGGTAACACTCGAATGCAACACAGCGAACATGTGGCAATACACCGACGTAAGATAATTTCTACTCATTTCAGCTATTTCATATACGTAACATCTTTTTAATTACACTTTTATTACAATTTAATGCAAAATATAAGATAATTATCGTAACTTTACAGGGAAGTTTAATTGTCGTCATCAATAACCTAGCCTGCTTGTCTCTAGGTTAGATAGAACTGTCGCACTTTTGCTAGTCATGAAAAATATATCAGGCTGCACAGAATGCGATATTGACGATGTAACCATTCGCCCCGACGATCCATCCAGAGGAATGCATGCGTTTGATGGTCCTCCGCTGAAAGGAAATGGTTCGCTAGGATGTGATACCTATACATTCTCGTGCTCTGGTATTTCTGCACATATCGAAGTAAGTAATCAAATTTCATCATTCGTATCCCTTGAAACTAGAACTAGTCACTTTTACGTCTATCAAAATTGACTTTAAATTTATTCTGATATAATATTGAATAATTCAGCTAAACAATGGTAGCCGTACCATTGGTAATGCAAGTAGTGGTATACAACAAACGGTTAGTAAATATTTTTTCTGTTAATTCATCAACATCCTAAAATAAAAATCGAATTCCGTAGAGTTCTGTTTTTCTTTTTTCCAGCCCGATGCTCCTATCAAAAGTTGAGCATTGCGTACTTTTGAAAATGGCGACTTGCAAACCGGCTGTGGCAATTTGAAATTTTATTTTTTTAATTGGTTTGTTCCAAAATATGCAACAGGATCAAAGCTAGCATAAATTTGTGTGGGCTTCGTTGGGCATAACTTTTTTCGAATAAAAAATGCAAAATACACTAAATTTGTTTGACGAACGAACTTCAAACGGTTTCATCACAGTCCTGGATTGTTTTTGCAGCGTTTTTATGGTGTAAATCGTCTCCCTAATGCCCTTTTAAAATATTTATAAGAAGAAGTTTTCCGCAAAATTACCCAATTAACGCTATAATTAACGAGGATCTAAAAATTGATCAAATTTTTAGTTCACAAAGTGAGTGGAGCTTGCGGACTACTCTATTAAAATAATTTTTAAGCCGCCATATTCTCTTAGTCATTTAATGTTATTACATTTTATGCGATTTTAAAATTTAGACCACTCTTACGTTTGAATGCAACTTTGCAGATCAGTGGCAATACACTTCCGTAAGAAATGTTTCGTCTATTTCAGATACCTTATATAATTTTAACAAAAAATAAAATATGCTAAGCATTGTAAGTTTATGATAATTTTACAGATGGGATTGTCGACCGTTGTCAATGATCTTGCCTGTTTATCTATCGGTTAGTTCGCGAAATCTTCTCTAACCGAAATAATAATAATAGAGAATTGAAGAAAGTCTGAGTCACTAAAGAATTCGTGCAATAAACATTGTCACGAAATGCGAACAAAATAAGTCTCAGAATATATTGATATCATTGCGCGCCCAAATTGTGTTTGAATGACTCAGAAACTTACTCGTACTTCCAGCATTTACTTATTTCAGGCTGCACAACATGCGATATTGACAGTGTAACTATCCTCCCAGACGATCCTAACATGGGAATACATGCATTTGATGGTCCTCCAGTTCCAGGAAATAATGTACAAGACTGCATAACCTACACCTTCTCATGTTCGGGAACATCTGCTAATATCGATGTAAGCAACAGATCTAGTTTTGTTATTCATATCATTTGAAACTGTAAATCGCCATTTCTTTCGTTTATCGAAACTGACTTAAAGTCTATTCTGGTATTATTTTTAACAATTTAGCTAAACAACGGCGAATTTGCTATTGGTAATTCTGCTAGTGGCGTGTATCAAACGGTTAGTACACTTTTTACATACGTTTATCAATATCTGAAAATTTGAATTGGAGTCGATTAATTTCTATTCTTGGATTCCATTTTTACGTATGAATCAAATCCAATGATCATAAACAAACTCAAAACGAAAATCCTGATGCTTTTTGAAAATAAATTTCAGTTTTCATAAATAATTGTGTTTAGCAATGGGTAGATATTAAAATTTTGTTGTGAAATTTAGTCTTTTATTTAACGGTAGATCCGTATGATGGATATTCGTGAAAAAAAGTCTTAAACGCATAAAATGTTATAAAACTTGATTATGCAGGTTATGATTACGCTCGAATGCGGTTCGGATAATACGTGGCAGTACACTAACGTAAATCAAATTTGATATTTCATTAATTTAAAATTTCGTTACATTTCAAATTTTGCAAACTAAATTTGCCATGAAAATTAACTACAAATTTTAATTTTGCAGGGAGGAATAACGAATACAATCTCCACAGTCGGCTGCCTCTCGGTGGATTAGATACAGGATATCTCCATCCCGAATGGCTTCGAGAATCCAATTGTTCACTAGTTATTAGATATCGATAATTGCATTGAAACTTTTTATCACCATACTTCACAACGTTGATTACATAATAAAGGAATATACACAGATGTTTCGTTTGAACGATGAATGCTCTCATCATTTTAAAATGCATCATATTACTTAGTGTTTGTTTTGCTAACTTTTGAGAGAATGCAATTAAAAATTAAGAAATTTCACCTCATAATTTTGCAAATGAAATAGTAGATGAATTATTGTTTGTTCCTGGGCCCAGGGTACATAAATCGAACTCACATCAATCAAATCAAATTCACTGATCGTTAGATCGGGGTAAAAAAGTCGAACCCTAATCTAACTTGAAAATCGTTTTCGACTCTCAACACCAATTGCTACGATTTTTTAAAATGTTTATTGTAATTTTTTTTTTTAAATTTATACCACAACATATTTGAAGAAAATAATGTAGTAAATTATCGTCCTAACGAATCGAGGAAACCTCGTGCTCTGTCCAGAAGACTGCTGCCTGAAGAGGATGAAGAAGAGCCCGAATTTGAGCTGCTGAAGCTCGAACCAGAAGAAGAAGAAGACGAACTTCCACCGTTTCTGCCAAAGAAGCGGTCGATCAGCGAGTCACCGCTGCTGCGACCGCCAGATGAGCCTAAATGAGAATAAACTCTGGATATTAATAAAGTTAGAAGAATAAGAACATAAATGTCATGCGGACACAACCAAGATTGCTTATGGTCAACTTAAAACTACTAATTTGTCTTTTTTGGTCCGAAACCTGGGAGTCGGAATATGCTGCACGATAAAGATGAAACGGAAAAATCAGCATAACAGAAGAGAATTGCCCAAGATTTCTTCTTTCTTCCCTAATTAATTTCAAGCTCCCAGAGTCCTAACTCAACAATATCCTTCTTCTAACTAGTAATTAATCGAGGAATTAGTAATCAGCAAGATGCAATTCTTTTTTGTTATCTCAACATAAAATGCTAACCGAAGAAGCTTCCTCCACTACCAAATCTATCAGAGCTATCGCCCCATCCGCTGCTGCCAAATCTACCTCCGTTTCTGCCAAACGAAGAGCCAGAATCCCATCCTGAGCCAGAGCCGAAACTCGACCCGAATCCTGATGATCCAAAGCCAGATGAGCCTCCCCAAGACGGGGCTCGCGTTGTAAACCGAGAGCCAAATCCAGAACCTCCGAAGTTTGACCCGGAAGATGATCGTCCAGAGCCTCGTCCTAATTCAGGTTGATCTTAGGCAATCAGTATTCTTGTCTGGATTTAGTCCTGCTATTTTGAAACCGAATGGAAAAAGTTGCAAATACTATGGAGATGAAGCTAGCAGGTTTGAATTCAAATTTTCGATAGGTTTAATTATCGGGAAGTAATCTGACCATAAATGGCCTGAATGGCTCGGATGTCATCCGACTTCAGTTCGGGTGGATTGTAGTTTCCATAGTCATCCACGGTAGATTGCTAAAATGAAGCAGTTTGTTTTAGAAATTTATTTTTAAATCCTACATAGAACGGAGCCATAATCGCATTGTCGTCCCTTGAGTGCTCCAATCCAAGAGTGTGTCCACCTTCGTGAATGGCCACGGCTAAGAGATCTGTGTAGTCACTGAAAATAGTGCGCCGTAAAAATGTATGGACTATCATCTTACCCTCCGATTTTATCGGCATCTTTGTAAGCCCAATTCTCCGAATCGTCGAAGTGCAGAGCTCCGTTTTCAGGCATCGTCGCATGAGCCAGAACTCCACCGTCTCCGTCGAATGGCCTAGAGAAAACTAATCGCATGGCAAAAATAGCAGCCAAACCATGGATCTCCATGAGAATATGATCCAAATTTGACTTTGATGTCACCCTGTCCAGCGCTGACTTCTTCGAATGTGATTGGGGCGACTGCAGACCACTTATCGTAAGCTTCACGAATAGCTCTTCTGAAATGAACATAATAAGAATTTTAGTTCAGATCCATTGAAATGATGTCGAGAAAGATATTCCACAATTGTTCATTCAAGTTAAGTAAAGAGAGTTTGACGTGGTAAAGAGTACCGGAGAATTCAAATAGCTTATCAAACCCGAATTGCCATCAAATTAATTGTCGTACCTGACAGTATCTCTCGGCAAATCAGGAGTCCAGGAATCGATCGAGTAGGTGATGTGACTCCTGCTCCACTTCCTGGTCACAGCCCTGGGTCCCCCAGCAGTGAGAGCCATCGGCTCATCTGTAATACCGCATCGAGGCATCGCCATCTTCTTCTTCGTCTGTGTGTCCAAAACTCCTGTCTTTGCAAGACCGGCATATTCTTGGAACTTCCTGAAGATCAGAGAAATTTTTGACAAGACGAAATTGAATTTTGTGACATTTGAATCCGAGCTACATTTGAGTTATATCACATCTTTGATTCCGATGTGATTACTAGGGGCTTGCAAAACTAGAAATCTTATTTCATTATTTAGAATCATTCCGACTTTTTCACTAAATGATGAACTACTGATGATTTCAGCACTGATTTTGAATCATGAACCTTTCATCATGAGTCCTGATTATGTCCAGCACTCAGTAGCATTATAAGGACAGAGCTTATTATTCCTGTAGAAACTAACATAATCGCGTTCTTCAGTAAGTCAAATCCGCCTGCAGCTCCTCCCGATTGCAAATTTGTTGGGTTCACATATCCGAATGTTTGTAAATACTCCTAAAGTAAAAAATACTTATAATATATTTTATAATACTCAAACTCACTTTAGCTTTATCCTCCGACACAGGTTTAACATCGAACTTTCTCGATTTACCATGAGCTAATCCACTTTTATCGGCTAATATACTCGAAGCTACGCATAATAAAATAAAAATTGATCCAATTTTAATCATCTGAAAAAATGAATTAGCGAATAAAATTGAATAACACAATTTGAATGATGACATTAATGATGTAAAATTGGTGATAAAACAACATGCATCAAATTCGACCAAATTTGGTGGAACAGGTCGATATTAGAGACCAAGGTGATACATTGATAGGTTCGACAAAAATTGCGATAAAACCGTTAAAGAGGGGAAAATGAAAACAGGATCGGAAATATTAGTGAAACTTTCGAATCACTAGCATTCTCGAGAAGTGATCTATCAAGGTTATGATAACAAATGATTTCACATCATTAATTTCACGAGAAAAAATATCTCGACAAAAGGTTAACATTATATCTAATTAGAAAATTTCCACGTTTCATGATTTTTCCATTTTCGAACTAAGAAATACGCTTCTTTCACAGTAAAAGATGAATAAAAATACACGATCTCAAAGTAATCAGATGAATGTTTCTAACAGGGATGATAGATAGCATAAGAATCGCTGAGCTTTAAATGAAAAATCAGAACACACATATTTTACGTTCCTTATATCATGCTATCAACAAGCCATTCATCTGATATATGGGTTCGTCAAAGATAATCGATAATATCGTTGGTCATCACGGTTCGCGCTACTATTATCGCCTAAATATCGATCTCTCAAGTGATAAATTTAGAATGGACACACAATTTCCGCCATTCCACCACAATTAGGCGAATTGATTTGAGAAATCAAGACTGAACACTCATGAATAAGCAGTAATAGTATTTTCTTCAAACTTTATCAAGCCACGCGATATGAATCATCATTACCGGAAACTGATTTGGTAATTATGACAATCTGAATGAGATTATTCATGCGAGGGTTAACGGAACTGCATCTTTAATCCCCATTAAAACTATAGACAATTTGGAGTAATTTTATTTTATTGTAATTTAAGCTATGTACAAGTTTAATATTGTTAAAATAGATTTTTTACTTTCTCTGGAATAAACCTTCAAATCAATTAAAAATAAAGATCTCATTGAAATTAGATTTTAAAATTTGAAGTCGAAATTACGCTGAAACACGCTCACTATTAATGATTACACATCTTTTGGAATTAGTGAACAATTTATCGCTCTTTTCTAAAAGAAGTTCAATTGAAAAATGGTTTGTTTACTTCGTTATTGAGAAAAAATAACCGAAGCAACGAATTTTCTTCTCATTTTGTTTGACCCATTTATCATCTATTACTGAAACAGCTATATTAAATTACCTTGAAATCATATTTAGTGCCAGTTCCATTTCTCCTTTTTGAAAAACAACTCTACTGGAATGAATTTATTGATTGTAAGTTGAAATTCATTATTTTGCTTACAAAAACTAATTCAGGCTTTCTCTCTAGTCTTCATTGCGCTGATTAGCATTCAACAAGCGTGTGCTGGTAAGAATTTTATAATGGTTGATCAGGATGTTTTATTGTGGGATTTGCTTATTAAGGTTCAATTTGTGTTTTCAGCTCAAACCAAGAATTTTTATGAAAAATATATGTAAAAAAATAAGGCAAAAATTTTTAAATTCATCACATACTTGAGTTGATATCTTCGTTTTAAAATGGTCGTTAAATGTGGATAAGTATTAAAGTTTAGCGTGCGGCACGTGTGACATTAAAAATGTAGTGATCCAACCCAAAAATCCGGATTCTGGCGTGCATGCATTCGACGGTGAGCCGGTTGCAGGAAAGAATGCAGAAGGCTGCGACACATACACATTCTCATGCACTGGAACTGGCGCAAACATTGGAGTAAGCAACAAATTATTTTTGCAGAAATCTTCAAACGATCTACACTAATTCAGTTAAACAATGATCAACTCACGGTTGGTGATGCCAATAGTCGCGTAAAACAGACGGTTAGTGAATGTTTAGGTTGATAATTTATAAAATGATGTGTATGATGGACGTTTTTGATAAAAGATAATTGAATATTTTAAAAATTGGAAAAGGCTAACATTTTAGACCAAGGCTACATTCGACTGCGACCCGCAGAATAGATGGCAGTATACTAGTGTAAGTTAATTTAACCACAAATTACTTGTACTATATTAGACAGTGATTTTCGGTTTACAATGATAAATAGATCTTGAGAACACAAAACAATGATAGAATTTACAGAAAGGAGTAGCGACTATTGTCGACAACATTGGCTGCTTATCTGTTGATTAGATCTAAGTCTCAATTTCGTCCAGAAAGAATTCGAATATTTTATTACCTATAGTTTATTAGATTTCGATAATTGAATTCTTGAGTAATTAACATTCTCCATCGCGTGTTTTATATTTTTGAATCTACAGGGTGTTTCAAGTTTATCTTTCCAATTTACTTTTTGAACAACTTTCTTATTTCGAGACTAAATTGAATGATTCTTTTTTATTCGACAGCATTTAGTCTCTAGATTATCATGCACCAAAGAACAAATTTTTTGAGTACCAACTTCTGTAGAAATCGATATTCACAAGTCTTATTTTATTGCTTGATAATCTATGGACTAAATGCTGTCCAATAAAAAGAGTCACTCAATTTGGTTCAGAAGTAAAGTTATTCAAAAAGTAAATTGGGAAGATAAACTTGAAACACCCTGTAGATTCATTGTTTCAAATGTCTCTCCAACGATGAGTTTGATTTTATTTTCAAAGTAACGATTTATTCAAGACATTTGCAAGGTTAACCATAATGAAAATCTACTTTTCAATTTATTGAATCACTTTTTTCAAAACATCGAATATTTTTCAAACCTTGAAAGTATCCTCCTCGACCACATTCCCCGATGCGATCAAATCGTGGATCAAGAAGAGGTTCTTCCTAAAGAAAAACGACCGGATAATTTTCAAAAATGAAACGATTGCGACATAGCTCATCATTATTGTCTCCCTCCTTTCATACATCAAATTCGGCGAATTCTTTAGAAAACAGTTGTAAACTATCAATATCAGTGTTTCTTCCCCTTTCATATGCCTAACATTCGTTCAGTGTCTGATATTTCGCGAAAACAGACTGCGTAAAACCTTCTATCACGTTTTCTTGGAAGCAATCACTATTCTGGGTCAGACATAATTCGCTGAAAATTGAGACATTTGCTTCTCTCAATTTTATTGATTCAGTCATTTTTATGGGCAGACGATGAGACTAAGCTTCATTTTACTCATTTTCCTATGTCTACTCGTCATTGCAGCTGAGTCGCGAGGGGGAGGGGGTAGGTTGCTAATAAGTTGTTTTTGTATAATATGGAAATTTCAGGCGGTGGTCGACGTGGAGGAGGAGGAGGTCGACGTGGAGGAGGAGGAGGAGGAGGAGGAGGAGGAGGTTGGGGTGGAGGAGGAGGAAGATCAGGCTGGGGACGTGGAGGAGGAGGCTGGGGAGGAGGAGGAAGATCAGGTTGGGGACATGGAATGGGATACGGAGGTAAATTTTCCACAACATTGCTTTTATCAAGATCTTATTTTAGGACACGGCTATGGACCGATGTATTGGCCCTACGGAATGGACCCATTTTATGGAATGATGGGTGGATATCCGCCTTATTACGGCTATTACGGATAATTTATTCGAGATCAGATCATCTGGCACACTGTTCAATATTTGTTCTTTCAAACCGTTGATGTTACTGATATCGCAACGTCTCCTATCATTCATGTAAATAAATTATTTGTTCTCGTACCTCAAAATGCCCATAGGGAAAGGCGTCGGATTGTTTTCGATTGTTAGAATTCGCTCATTGCCGTTTGGGCCGCGTTCGTGGGTGAAGAGCTTCTCTGCAAAGAACTCAATAGGGTGTATGGTAAAGAGGCATGGAAGAGCTCTCCTATTTTATACACTATTTCTCCATATCTCGTGTCTTATGGTCTCACAGCTTCCAAGTTGCCATGGAGGTTGAAAAGTATCTCATGATAAAATCCTTAATTGTAATTAATTATAGACTATAAAGACTTCGAGAAATAAAATCTCAGCAAAAACACATTTTTCAAAGTGCAAAAAAGAATGTTATAATCACATCTTCGTAAATAGGTAAATATGAATTTTAATAATACAAGAACATTTTCAAGGAAAGTGCAATTTAAATTAATTCATATCTAATATAATATTTCATGTTAAAATGTGATTATTTTCTTAAACCTATCGAATCTAAATGATAATAGCTCAAATAATATACCGTATTTACTGTATTAGAAGCCTATCTCTATTTGAAGCCCCTATTAATAGAAGCCCTGGGCTTCTAATGCAGTAAATACAGTATATGGTTTTACCCATTTTTCATTTTGGTTAGAGCTTAGAATACCGGTGGCGAACCCATTTTCCGGGCTTAAATGCAAATATCGATTTTTTAAATTTGTACTTTTTAGAGTAAACTGAGTATGAAAAATATGCTAAATTTGATGTTGATTCCGAATTTGAAGTTTTTAATTCGCACTGATTGGAAACGATTTGTGCTCGAAAAGCTAAAGCCGCAGTATTAAGAAAAAAATATAGAAATTTTACATCGCCACCGACATGCCCATGACTATTCATAAAAAGAAAAGAATGAAACTATCTATTTACATGCTTTTCCCGCCTATCTAAATATGAGATTGTTGGCCGTTTTCAAAAATAATTATTAGGAAAAAGTTATTCAAGAAATAAGTTGTCAAAAATTCGTGGAGCACCTTGCACATAATAAGAGTCACAGTTTTATTTTATATAACTAGGAAAATGCTAAATCTTGCATCAATAACGTTGAAGTGTGCATAAATGATAATCATTCATCTCAATGCCATATCAACGACGGCTCTTCCTTTGATTTCGCCTTTGTGCAACTTCTCGAAAGCAGTTGGAACGTCTTCTAGTCGAATGAGTTCAACTGGGACCTAAAATATTGAATAATTATTTGGTTTAAGAAATTTTATGGTGATAAAAATGACAGGATATTTGAAGACATTGTAGTGCTTAGAAAGTCGTCTCAGGTTGACTAAAAGTAAATTATTATCCACAAAAATTTACTTACCTTCACGGCTCCATTAGTCACGAAAGCAATGGCATCGTCCACATCTTGTCGATTTCCAGTCAGACTGCCCTTGATTGTCAGACAATTGTAGACGATATAGAAACTATTTATTTCTGGCTGAAAATGATCAACGATTATATTTCCTAATGGCTTTGGTCGTACCGTATTTTCCTTCGGGAATCCAACAAAAACGAGAGTGCCTCGTGTCCTCACGTAAAGTACTGAGTCTTCCATGGCTTTCTTTGATGGGGCCAGGTTGATGACACCATGAGGTCCTCCATTCGTCATCTAAATTCATTATTGGAAGGGGAAATCAAACATGATCTCAACTTACTTTCTGAATCGATTCCACGATATCATCAGCGTATGCGTCTTGGAAGTAGTCCGCTCCAAGATTTCGGCAATGTTCTTCCTTTGACCTGTTAGCGATTGCGAGAACTCTTAAACCCATTGCCTGCAAATTACTAGGTTTATGGAGAAACTTTTAGATTTTATTTTATAGTGTTAAAACACGCAGATTAGATCTCCGAAAACAAATTTCTAAAATGAGAACTTTGTAAGCAGTGAAGAATCAAACTGTTAATGCCTCAGTTATTAACAGGAATGTGTGAAGTCGAAAATTTTTTTAAAACTCGAACTGGCTAGTGCCCTAATTTCGCACATATCTGATAATCAATGTGAGGTTCTTGCCTTTGCATATTGTATCCCGAAACTTCCTAATCCTCCTGCTGCCCCAGTCAAGGCGAGAATCTCTCCAGGATGAACATTCGACTCTTTGATGGCTCTGTAGATCGTCACGCCCTGTGAAATGCTCGTTGTTTTTTACATTCTCCTGCGATAATTTACCGCACAAAGGATCGGGGCAACACTAGCCAAATCTGCGCCCTTCGGTATCTTTGCCGCTTCAATCGCTCTTATCGTCATGTACTCTTGAAATGTGCCTGGACTAAAATTCTTATTTTTGACAGCTGTTCTTCATAGCTCATTTCTTTCTGCTCTAACAATAAGTTTATGACTTGCAAGAAATGGCTACTCATTTTCATGAATCTCACCCCCTATGCTGCAAATTGGCAATTTGAGCGTTGCCAAGAGAAAATTGTAGTGTTTGTATCTCGCGAAAAGCGCCGAAGTTTTATTAAAAATAAACTTGTAGAAAATATAATCGGACCTTCCATATCCGGTGTTGACAATATGAGGGCAATTCGACTCGAAGCCCTTCTTGCAGAATTCACAAGACAGGCAAACGTTGTTCCTCATCTGGAATCATAACATAAAATTGAATAAAAAAGCGAAAATTGAATCTGGCGTAGTGCTACTATATTACGAAGTGAAGTATATCTTTTTCACACAACTTCGCTCTAAATATTCAGCTGGTCTTCTCTATTTATGCACTTATCTTTCTGGCAATTTCCAAATTGATAGTGAAGGGAATTTTCATACCTTGACACCAACATTGTCTCCAATCTGCCAGTCCTTAACCTTTCTACCCATCGCAACGACTTCCCCAGCTCCTTCATGACCCCCGATCAAGGGAAACTTCGTGATCGCAGGCCAATCGCCCTCATAAGCGCCCATGTCAGAATGACAGATTCCAGAATAGCGAATTCGAATGAGAAGTTCATCGTCCGCAGGAACTGGTACGGGAATTTCTTTGATCTGTAGAGAAATTATTTCAGAAATTTGATAAAGAAAATAAAATTCACTAGTTTTTTGGAGTTTGAAGAGAAAATTGTCTATGAGTTTTAAGAAATTTGTATTCAGTTTTTGGAAAGTACTGATGAATTCTTACATTCATAGAACCCTTTGACACGTTTCATTCGACTAGCAAAATTAGTATAATTGGAGAAGTTCTTGAGGGTTATGAATCGAATGCTACGAGGAATCATGATGGCTTACTTGATGAGGGACCTTGGCAGATTCGGCAACGAGTGCCCTTTGCGTTGCTGGCAAACCAATCATAGTCAGAAAAGTCGAGAAAAATCAGCCTGAACTTCTTTTTTAATTACGAACAAAACAGTCGCTCGCAACAAGGTCGTTTTGTCATCAAATGCGAAGAGAAGTGAGCAGTAAATTCGGAGATCGAAGTGAAATTCGAACTCCTAGAAAGAAAGAGACAAATTGGAAACTCGAAAGTTCAATGATGTTGTGAGTAAAAGTGTAATGCCAGTGACAATTGGATGACCACTAATGAAAAATCAATGCAGTGAAAAAGAAATTCGAAATACACATTCTAAAAAATTGACAATTTTGAATGAATTTATTGTAGTATTTCTTACAAATAATTGAATAATTTTTACAGCATTAAAGCACAATGCAGTTTATCATGATTTTTTCTTTTTCAATGCTGAGAGAAATCGACAACTGCTCGACCAACGATCGTTCCCTTGAGCATTTTGTCATAGATCGAAGCGACATCTTCAAGACGTACCTTTTCGACCGGTACCTGAGATTGTTCACTTTTTACATTGAAAAATTTTAAGCCGGTAAGATTTTAAAGAAATTTAACATATCATGCAGTTTAAAATTGGAAGAAGTATTCCTATTTCTACCTTAACACTCCCATTAGCCAGAAATTCTATGGCGTCATCCACTTCTTTCCTATTGCCGACCAAAGTTCCCTTGATCGTTAGGCAATTGAAGACAATCGCAAAGCTATCCAACTCAGGCTGAAATTGCATTATAAGGATTACATCAGCTAGGTTGCATCAGATAAATCTCATCAATGAAGTGATTTCACTCCACAAACTCACCTTGCATTCTTTCGGCAATCCAACGAACACGATCGTGCCTCGTTTTCTCGTATAGTAAATTGCATCTTCCATCGGTTTCTTTGCCACGGCAACATTCACGACACCGTGAGGACCTCCGTTTGTGATCAAAAGAATCGAGTTTAAGACTAAGTCTTTCAGGATTGAGATACTTTCAAAATCGATCCAATGAGATCCGGAGCGAATGCATCTTGAAAGAAGTCGGCTCCCAGCTTACGACAATGTTCCTCCTTCGAGGGGTGATCGATTGCCAGAACTTTGAAGCCCATCGCCTGAAATTAGCATTCTAAAAGTCAAGGCCATGAAAAGATAAAAAATATATATATATAACTTCGATATTCTTTAAATTCCCAGCAAGTTTTGATTCATACCCTTGCATATTGGATGCCCAATGATCCCAAACCTCCGCCAGCGCCAGAAATGGCGAGTATCTGGCCAGCGCGAACATTTGTTTCTCTGATAGCCCTGTAAATCGTCACACCCTGAAAATTAGTTTTTCAAATGGTAAAATGTTTGAGTAATTTTACAGCGCATAAAATCGGTGCGACTTCAGCGAGGTCGACGTTTTCTGGAATCTTCGCAGCATCAAGAGCTCGAACAGAGATGTATTCTTGGAATGTTCCAGGACTAAATTATTATCGCGTTTTGTTAGAAATACCAATGCCTAGGGCATTCGTTTTCCTGAGAATTTATTGCTTAAGCTAGTGGAAGTGTCCTATAAAGAAAACGAGCAGCACAATATTCTGGTATTAACAATCGAAAACGATTTATGGCTAGTGACTTATGGTTTCATTTAGAAGATCAAGACAAACAGAAACGCAAAGCAAACCATATGATATTAAGAAGAAATACAAAACCAAACAGATAAGTTTCTGGATGAATTAAGGGTGAAAGCACAGAATTTGAGTGCTTTTTATTTGATGATGGATTCTTTTTCCATAGATTATAACAAGAACATTTGTTACTACGAACAACAAATTTGCAATGTAAAATTGCCACTATAGAAAATTATGATAGCTAAACCCACGTATCGAATCCGAAATTCTTCGCGAATGCACAGCTTGATTCGTGTGATTGCTTACAGAATTCACAAGCTAGACACGTTCTGACTTGTAGCTAAACAGATTATTTATTATCGCAAAAATTCTATCACTAAACCTTGATTCCAGCTTTGTCACCAATGCTCCAACCACTGACTGACTTCCCGACAGCCACAACTTCGCCTGCACCTTCGTGTCCTCCAATCAGTGGGAACACCGTGAACATCGAGAGATCACCCAAGTAGCCATGCAGATCAGAATGGCAAATTCCCGAATACCGAATTCGTACGAGGATTTCGTCATCTGCTGGGTTCGGAATCGGAACTTCGCGAATCAAAAATGCCAACATTATTGTTTTTTAAAAACAACGATTGCGTGAAGTATTTGCTGAGTGATGATGTATTTGACGATTCCAAGTGTTTTTACTGATTGGTAAATAAATGCGAAGATAGTTCCATAACTTTTCTGGTAATAACAAGACAGCAATGAGCTGTATCAAATAATTGCGTACAAACTTATCAAAATAAAATCTTCCAGGCTAAAAATATTATTTTCTGATGCAAATTATTGAAAACTACTTGGAGCTGGAAAATAAAAGTACAACTTACTTCTAGCGTTCCATTGGGAGCATCAGCGATCAGAGCTCGCTGCATTTTCGGATGGCCATTTGTGAGCAGTGCTTCTTCCATATTTTGTAGGAAGTATCTAAAATTTGACTACTTTTGACCTAACTGAAAAATAGAATGTGCGACCAGAGATTAAAGTCAATAGAGATTTTTGTGGTGTGATACATGGAATGGCACACAAAGCCGAGGTGCTTGAAGGAGTCTATGAAGATGGACTGAGAGATAAAGAAAAGAAGAAAAGAGAAGAGCTAAGATCAAAAATAATTAATCTCTGTCAAATTTGAAATATCATTTATCAATCGGCGAAACGTAACCCATGTGCAAATGGATTACATCTCATCGAATGATAGGATATATTGTTGCTGTTTGAATCGCACACTTCTTGCAGAACTTTGAAAGGTTATCCTTAAAAAAATCAATCGGTTCAAAAAAGGTCTGGTGTAAGAAATTGAAAAATTTATTCTAAACGACAATGTACTATCTAATAATCTTCAGGCAGTTTAACATTGTCAAAAACAGCGGTATCAAAATTGAATATCAAATAGTCATAGTAGTACATCTTCTTCAGAGTCTGCATGACATATGGATTCGTGAACATTTCCTTTTCGTATTTTTGCCGTCGCATCGTGTGACTGGTTGAATGGTGTGTTTTTCCGCCTGAAACATTATTTTTTGGAAAGCACTAGATAAATACGAATACTCAGCGTCTGATTTCGAATTTCGTCAATTTTCCACTCTTCTACTCCTCTTTCGCGAAAGACTAGCTCCAACTTGTCGAGCATTCGTTCCGTACCATCACTGGATGATTCTTTTTTGATGAGCGTATACTTTGCGAAGTGTTTTTTGAAATTGCAATACCTAAAAACGCTTTCTAGATTGTTGGTAGGTAGAAGTTTACCATGATAACGGTGTAAAATGTCGATCGGTGTAGTCAAGCTCAAAATGCTTCGCCTTCGAGATTTCCATCATTCGATTGTAAGCTCTTTCTACGACGCAAGACATGTTCTTGTGGCAGTCGTAACAGTGGACAAAGGACTCTGTCCAATCTTCTTCGCTGAGATAAAAGTTGTTTTCTAACGAAAATGATTCCTCATTACAAAAACTAGTAAAAATTTCTAGGAAAAAAAAAATCAGACACTCGTCTTTGTGTCGAAAAATACCTAGAAGCGATAGTATGCTACTTTTTCACGTTTTTCTTAGTTGTGAAAATTTAGCGGCGAATGAACCTTTCGCGTCTGCGCTTCGTACGCCACGAGGCTTTTCAACATCGATAAATTTTGAAAGAAATATGAAAGATTCTTACTCGATGCACTTATTGATGAAAGCACTGATGAATCTGTCCAGAGGCTCTCGAACTATGGCAATCATTCGTTTCTCTTTGAAGCCCAACTCAATCACATCGATGTTCGGATTAGACAAGTTGAACGTCGAATAATCATCCAGACACCAACTTCAATCAACTTCATAAGCTATGATTTGCAATATTATTTACCTCGTTTTGGACCATCCATCACTAATTTTGATGCCCAATCGCTCAAAGAACTCCCCTTTCTTCACAAAGCAATTTATGCCGACGTTCAACGTCGAAGCGCATTTTTCTATTAGACAAAGTCCGAGATTGTAATCTTTACCAAAATCCTGAAAAAGATGAAATAATTGTACAGAATATGGGTCCTGTGATTAACCCAAAGCCAAGATTTTAAATTGGTCTAAATCCATCTTACCCAAAGCACAAAATTAGGATACATTGGCCATTACCAAAAATCAGCACTCATCTCTCTAACTCCCAAATCTTATTACAGAGCATTATCTTCAATAGAGCAGCCTTAATCGTCAAACCATCCTCCATCCAACGCACACGCATCCGAGCAGGATAAAAAATGATCAAAAGTCTTAATAGAGGTCATTCTCGCAAATAAATTGCGATTACCGAAAGATCGTGTTTTACTCGAACTCGACAAGAAACGAATCGGACAAACAACCCAAGCGAACTCAAACTCTACTCTTCCTCACATTCATACTCGCGAATTCATCGCGTAATTAAGAAACTGATAGACTTACAACTAGTGCCTGTTTATAATTGACGAATGGCTTCAAATAATGGTCGCCCAAATCTAAAAGTATATAATAATCAAGTTTTAAAGAAAAAAGGTCAGATTACCTGCTAGATAAATTGGATATCGATAGTACTTGACGATAAAATTTACCAGAATAATAAGTAAGAATAGACTCGCAAATGATAGACCAATTTGGAATGGTCGATAATTTATACCCGTGAAAGTTTTGAACAGAAGTTTCGTCTTATGCATCTGATTTATGCGTAGAAATTGTCATATTGATTGTTACAAGTGAAGTTTAAAATTTAAGCTGTTGATGCTTCATTAGTCATTTATTTCAAATTTCCTGTTTTGCGATAATAATATAATCAACATTTCGATCGAATAAGTAGAGATGTTGTCTCAAATTTGCAAACGATATCTCGAAGATAATGGAATCTAGGACAAAGATCTTGAAACATCAGCAAAAATTGAAATTGAAAGTGGACGAAAAAAGAAAACGTGAATATCCGGATTCGATATGTGCGGAATATTTTGTACCCGAAAATGCGTCGTCGCATGCATTTATCGTAAATAGCATCTGTACGTGTAAAATGGGTTTCAAACGTTCTTTGAAGGAAAAGTCGCTATTTGGCTATCTTCTGACATATAAAAATATCCTAAATCGCATTCGCCTCTCTAATCCAAAATCATTTCTAATAATTATTGTAATCTTAACTCTATGCATTATTTTATGCATGAATAGTTGGGCTAAATTGATAAGTATTAATCCTTTTCCTATCGGATATTATAGATTTCTATTGAATAATAAAATTGAAAAATCGGTAATTTTCAACTTTCACTGGTCTGAATTTTCATATTGGACTTTAGATTGACACCACTAACGATATTTCCGAGTATATCAAAAGAGTTAACTATACGTTGCCTTGTACGTCCTCTCATCAAATATAATTACCTGATTATCTCGTTTTTAGACTTGGGACCGGAATATGTGACGCCATTTATAAACTACAAACAAACATTTGTGGTAGTACACTTCGAAGTGTCAATCTATCACGAATTCAAATTATAGGAATACGGTCCAAAACATAAAATGGCCGGATGCATGATCGAAAAATGCATGTCTACTTTGATGGTCGGAGTAAATTGCTATGTGAAACAAAGACGATTCTTCAAATCATTGGGTCTTACTGTCAACGATGGATGGGGAAAAGCGGGGTAAAATTCTGCTGTAATTTTTGTTTATTAAAAATTCTATATAGACACACAATATCATGTTTGTTAACAGTGAAAAACAACACCTTTAATCGATCCATCTCCGTTATAGAGCACTAAAAACATCCTGAATATCCCATATCTTGATGATAATGAAAAATAGAAGAAATCAAATATCAAAACTAGAAAATTTAATTTTGGAAGGACTAGAATTATCGACTTTTTCTATTTCTCCTCTTTCGTGTCTTTACGCGAACCGATTGTTAATAAACATAAGAAAATGTAGGCAAAAATAAAATAAACTGAAAATATCCTTCTTTACTTTTGAATAGAGAATATTTGTTATAGGCTTGAAATATTCTTGAATTTTTCCAGATTCTGCTTGGGCGAAACCTATCATGATGTATCCAACGTGACCCTTGACGTACCTTCGGTCTATTATTCCGGAATGCGTCTTTTCGCGATCATTCGAGATCCCATCGAGCGATTTCTCAGTGCTTTCTACAACAAGTGCATTTTGTAAGGCAATTCTTGACATTTTTGTGAAAAAACCGTTTTAGCGAGGCTAAAACGAATAAATTTGTGCCCTGTTATGGTTGTCGCCAAAATATGAAATGCGTCGTGAAATATATCTACAAAAATCTAAAAGCCATGAAACCGAATCAAATAGCATCCTTAGAATATAATGATCGACATTTCGCGCCATTATCGTGGTAGGATTTCGTCTGTGTAAGCGAAATACAGACTTACATTTTCGGTACTGCAATTTCCGTGATCATCTCAAGAATTTCACATTAATCGATGGATCGGGAAAATCTTTCGAAGAGAAGCAGAAATTTCTGAAGAATCTGTTCCAACTATTCCACCAGCAAAAAGTCAGTAGTTCTACCTTGATCGAAATCTGGGATCAAGCTACTGGTAAGTAAAATGTCGATTTTTTAAACCAAACTTTGGTGAATAATGTTAGAGAAAACTTTAGAGAGTCATACAAGACATTCAAGCACTGGAAAAAATGGCATAGAAAAATGGAAACAAGTAATGGTGGATAATCCTAAAATTTTGAAGATTTTGAAGAAAATCTACTACTACGATTATCTCATTTTTGGGTATGATACGTCTATTTTCAACAGAAT
Source organism: Diploscapter coronatus (assembly GCA_964036155.1). Taxonomy (NCBI): domain Eukaryota; kingdom Metazoa; phylum Nematoda; class Chromadorea; order Rhabditida; family Rhabditidae; genus Diploscapter; species Diploscapter coronatus. Next base: position 15,247,224 of record OZ038422.1, read on the forward strand.
AGCTGACTAACTAAGATAATTAACCTTGCTAATTAGATTAATAAAGACCGTGTTAATTATTCAAAATTTATTCAATTTGTGTACTATACAAGAAATAACATAATAATCACCGTATAAAATGTGGAAAGATAGACGTTAGAAGCGCAGTGACGAATTGAAAACAAATGAAATGAGTTTGACTAAAATTTCAATATCGTAAAAACTGATTCCGATAATTTCAATTTCAAAATTCTTGTTTTACGACACTATAAACTTATGAAAGCTACACATCTGAGCATATGAGCCTATAAAATAGAAAGAAAATCAATAAAATTATGAATTAGCAAAGAAAATTCTGAGAAATGTAATTTTTACGGGGCAAAATTACGAAAGTAATAGAAGAATGAATGAATCTCATGAAAATAGACCAAAATGAATTTCTAAAATTTGTTAAAAATATTTAGTGCTCTTTACCACTATTGTGCCACATCATCAAATGATATGAGAGGAGGATAATACTGTGCGTCTAGTAGAAACTAGAAAGAGAAATTTCGTAAATATTGCTTGAGAATTGCCTAATCAACGCATAAACTTGAAAATTAATTTAGGAACTATGAATATTTTAGAGAAAACGTTGCATAATTCGTGTAATTTATGCAGGTCTGTCACGCTGTGTATCGTCGAAACTTTATAACAAGTTATCTGAAATTTGTATAATTTTGAGATTTCAAACGTTGGAAAAATTTGTGTATACTTCAAATCATTTCGGAAAAGCTCATAAACGTATAGGAATAGTGAAGTTGGAATCGAAAATCTTCAAGCTAAAAATTCTTGCATTCCTAAATCTCAAATTATTGAAGAACGACTTTGGGAAATAAGAATATTTGACTAAGATGAAACTTCAATATCTTCCATTCATATATTTTTCGATAATTAGACCATTAAAATCTCTTTCATTGTCTGATTTAGACGGATTTTCAGCCTAAACTAAAACCTAGAGAAAACCCGAGAAACCAAATTTCCTATAAAAGTTGATACATAAGGTGGTCCGAGATAAGATTTCAGCGGAACATTTAGATTGGGGGCTATTTGCAGAGTAAAATCTGACTAAAGTCTTGCCTAGATTTTCTAGGATCAATTTGATGACCTATGAAGGAACTGATTACCTGAAACATTCTCTCAATCACACCATTGTCTGTTCTTCGATATCGAATTCAGAGGAGGCGTCGCTGCTGGTTTGGTCCTGGCTGTTGCCATTGCAGTTGCTGCTCTGTAACTCCCTGCATGGCTGCTGCTGTGCGAGGAAGGGGTGGCATTCGGAGAAAAGCTGACGTTGAGCGGCTTTGGAGGAACGCTCGGTCTGGGCTTTGACATTTGAGCTGGCGCGACTGAGCCTGCTAAATTTTAGCAAATTTATTTAAGTTTTTTTTCTAAAATAAACTCTAAAGTTTTTCTCAAAATATAGGTATAATTAGGGGACCCGATTTAGGGAGTATTTCGTCAGATGAAGATAAAATACAATGGCGGTCAAAAGCTTGGAACAATTGCGATTTCGAATACAGCCTAGTTATTATGAACAATGAAATGAAACTCGACAGAAATTGGCAAATCATTGAGAAAAATATGTGTACAAAGCTTCACTCAAATTAGTCCACGCTAAGTGTTCCTACCATGCTCAATTCATAATCATAAATGTTCCAAATTTTTGGCTTTTCCATTGTATAAGGGGCAGATTGCAGCAGTGAAACCATAATTATGCCGCTACCAAGCAATAGTAAAAATGTCAAAAAAGAAGAAAGAGGTGGCTCACAAGTGATTTCTGTATATCGTCCGCTAGGACGTGTTTGTAGGTAGCCTCAAAGGCTCAACCCATTCAAATGAATGCAAGAAAAGGACGTTTCCCATAACACCTCTCAATTTGAGAACTCGTGGCTCGCGGTTCAAAATAGATCTTTCACTAGGGAAGGAGTCTGTAGAAAAACCCATACCTGGAGTGTAAGATTTTGGCTGAACTTGTATCCACCTTGCGATTGGGGCATATGGTCGCTGCTGTGGCTGTGTCGTCGAAGGCCGATCCCGCTGCTGTTGCTGTTGCTGCTGGTTGCAGAGCACCCGAGTCGTGGCGCTGACTGTTGTTCCTGAACACGTTTTCATCCTCGCTTCAAAAAATTCACTATGCGACTAATGCAAAGTGCATTTTGCGCTAATCGCGTAGTGAATTCCTTGAAAAGAGGATGGAAAAGAATGCTGAATGTTTAAGTTAATTTTGAAAGCTTTTTTCTTCTCAATTATTTCTAGGTTGTTGTCAAAAGACGTTCCAATCCCAATCCCAATCATCAGTGGTTTATTATTGATTTGTTATTTCAGTTCACACACATACACACCTGCTGAAATCGGCTTGCGGGTCTGTTGGCTGGTGGCTGACGGTGAGCGCCCCCTGATGATGGGCGTCCCAAGTGGAGCACAGCTGAGAGATCTCTTCCCGACGGAGGTCTGGCGATTTTGAAAGAGTGGTGATTGGCGTGGAGGTGAATTGGATGCAGCTGTGACTGCTGGGAGACGGGGATGGGTTGACTTGAGTGCTGTCGTCGCAGGCCGAGTGGTCGGTGATGGAGCAGCTGAGGTGGCTGTTGCGACTGCTGCTGAGGGAATGGGGCCAACTGCAATTGTGGCTGGAAGGGACGCTCGCTGGCCGGTTGAGAGTGGTTCCGCGGAAGTCGCACGCGCTCGCATCGCTGCTGGAGAACCTGCAAATTGAGGGAAATTTGAAACGTTCATAAGGTTGCATTTTTTTTGCATAACTCTATACTGCTTCATTCCTATCGCACTCTCTTCCTCACTCATAACACGCATTTCGCTACCTTACAAACTTATTCAAATAACCAAATTGAAACCTAAAAACCTAGAACATTCAGGAAATAAACGAATTTTTAATCTAACGCATTAATCTAAAGGTAAGAATGTAAAAGTGTAGTCATCGCTAAAAATTAGAGATAATAACACATTGCACGCGCGTTATTCAAATAAGTTAACTGAAACTTCTCCCCCAAATTAAGGGGTTAGCAATAAGTTGACATTAACCCTCTCGATGTTAAAAGTGGTGGTTAAATTTATATGAAAAAAATATCATAACATTTTTGGTCGAATTCGACTTTCAAAAATTGTTTATATAGTCCGTTTCATAATTATGGATACCCCCTCGATTTAGGGGTTTTGGTAATTTTCAACATTCAAGAACATTGGAAATCGATATAGGAACAATTACATCAACTAAATATTCACATTCAAGAAAAAAATTTCCCATGCTCGCTGTTTACAATGTATAATTTCGCTCGAGACGTTGTTTCAGATGTTTCATAATTATGGATACCCTTTTTATTTTAATTAGTCTGACGCCATAGAGCAAACTAATCCGACTCAAAATTTACACAATTATTCCATCATATATCCTCCTAATATCTACTAAGTTTCATCCCGATCCGATCTTGTATAAGGATTTTACGATTTTTTTCCGAGAGCTGTCCTTAACTATAGAAAATGGCAGTTTTGTATGGGATTTGTAAGAAACATCTTCGAAAAAAATTCACTACTCACCAAAAGTTTGACAAACCATAAAACTAATAATATGACATGATAATATCACTATTCTACTTTCAAAATATCATATTGATTTTCTTTGAAAAAATTCTACAAGAAGCGTAGCACAACATTTTCTAAAATACCTTAAATTTGCCTTATTTTCCATAGTTAAGGAGATGTTGTCTTTTCGAACCGACTGTACTTTCCAAATAGGTACGTGAAAAATATGAATGGAGGCTTAAAAGCTGTGCAGCAATAAGTTCTCGTAGATCTATGTGAACTTATATGAGTATCATTTTATTCTCCTGAGTAATGAATTTTTTTCGAAGATGTTTCTTACAAATCCCATACAAAACTGCCATTTTCCATAGTTAAGGACAGCTCTTGGAAAAAATTCGTAAAATCCTTATAGAAGATCGGATCGGGATGAAACTTGGCAGATATTAGGAGGATATATGATGGAATAGTTGTGCCAATTTTGAACCGGATTAGTTCACTCTATGGCATCAGACTAATTAAAATAACAAAGGTATCCATAATTATGAAACACCTGAAAAACGTCTCGAGCGAAATTACACATTATAAACAGCGAGAATGGGAAATTTTTTTCTTGAATGTGAATATTTAGTTGATGTAATTGTTCCTATATCGATTTCCAATGTTCTTGAATGTTGAAAATTACCAAAACCCCTAAATCGAGGGGGTATCCATAATTATGAAACGGACTATAGCTTGAAATTGATGATTGTTAAGGAACTTTGAGTTTCAAAAAGTCAAACTTTCGGAGTAACTTCCGAACTATTTCGTCTGCCACTTTAGAGCAAGTAATGAGTTTTAAAAGGTGCAATTTTGCTAAGTCATTATTTTTGTTGATTACTAGAGCATGCTTTTATTCAGGATCATTCTTACGAGATGGAAGATGATTTTTAACGTCTTAGATTTTAAAATGAAACCACTGACTTGTCGGAGTTCGCTGACAAATTGTTGTGGCTGTTTGCTGCTGGTTGATTGCTGGTGGTGGAGTTGACTGCCTGATTGGGGCTGTGACTGTTGCTGTTGCTGCTGACTGAGGTTGGACTGGGCTGATTGGGCTGATTGGCCTGATTGGCCTGATTGCTGTGGTTGATAGTGAGGATGTTCCCTCGCACTGTCGCACACTTCCACCGTCGAGCTGTCCCTCGGATGAATCGACGTCTGAATTCAATTATCAGATTTCTCTTTTACCTACAGTTGTGAGCAAGAGATTGAAATCAAAATTGAGTATCTTCTGTTTTATGTTAGCATTGTTCTCAATTCTGAAAGAAATATGCTCTAATCCATCAAACATTTGAAAGTCCCTTCCGGAAAACGTCCTCACAGAAAACTTTCCAGAAGAAAACTCATAATAGTTTGTGGATTTTGAACTAACTAAATTGAGCATCAATCTATCGCTTTTTTTAGCTTCTTCTTATTAAAGTGGACTTATCTTTCAATCTCTTCTTCACCACTGTATGTTAAAGTCTTCACTTCAACACAAACAGATTCGTCATACACCGCCCCAACATCTTATCTATCTAACATTCATAAACCTTTATCATGCCAGGAACAAACTAGCTAACACATACTTCAGAGATATCTAACTCTTCGTCACTGATAACCTACCATTCCTACGAAAGAAACAAAATTTGTGTGATCATGCATGGTGAATTATCGTGCAATTGCGTAAATTAGGGATAGCATGTGAGAGCACAACAATGTTCTTGTGGTGAAGAAAAGCTTTGTTTTTTCTTTCCAACTCGTATTGCATTCATCTAAACAATAATTCCTTCACAACCAATGAACAGCATTTTGCTTGTCAGAAGCTACAGCAAAGCAAAGCGTTACTTGTCGGATACCTCAGCCGGTCTGTGCGAATTATGCTGATTAAATGAGTCGATGTTATGGCTAAAGCTCGATTAATTAACCCCCCCAACATTTTCAGTGAGCATTTGTAGATGCCACTATGTTAATGATCTGTGAATTACTATGCACGTGATCTTGCTTTGGTGTCTTTGATAAAACGTGTGCAATGCCAAAATTTGTTTCGAGATTCAATGTAAAAAGCTACTGTTACGTCTAAAATGCGACGTAAAACCATCGTATTGGCAACAAAAATAAAAATAAGCATCACTTACGGTGCTGGAGGTAGGTCTATAGGATCTGAAAGAGTTATTTTAGGGAAGATAAGCAATGGATATTGTAATTATCATTAGAAAAGTTATAGAAAACCGCAGATGTAAATAAACTACGCTGAAATTTAACAAGAATTACTTTCCTAGTTACTCCAAACAAATGATTATCTAATCTAATGATATCAGTTGATGCAGAAACCGACGCCTTTATATGCATTTTCGTGACTCAATTCGTTGGTTCATATTTTACAACGATTTCCCTCGTATTCAAAATATTCTAAAGTAAGCATAGTCAGCGATCTGTTTCCACACATCTCGAACTGCAACATAACAAGGGTGAGTTAACTGAGTGACACACCTCCGAAATCTTCATCACTTGGGGCCTTGCTGGTTGGCAAGGGAGGAGCGTCGGAAGGTAGATCGTCTGAATCTGGGTCTTCATTGCTGCCCTCTTCCACGATTATCTTGTTAGGTCGAATGTTGAAATTAGAACAAATTGAGTGTCGTTCCGAGTCGGGTATCAAAGCGAACGGAGCATAACAGGAATTGTTGCAAGTGGAGATGTGAAGATTGCCCATATTGGGAGTCTGGTAGATAGCTGCTGAGGCAGGACTGGGCGTGCGTAACATCAACTCGCATCTGCCAGGCACAACCGAATTCACTGTGCTCTTGCTGATGTTACGGTGCCATTTCGCGCCTGCAAGGTCGGTTAGGTGAAATTATTCAACCGAATGAACGATACGCACGACAAATAAGTGATTGATTCGAATTTAGTTTTAGTCGAGCTAATTGAGAACTTAGAAGGTTGATAATGTTACTGGATATGGAAGAAAAAATGTTGGTTGATTAGTGAATTGATGATCGTGGTGATAGACTCGCCTGATGGCGCCTCCTTTGCGGGTTCTTTCGGCGGAAGTACTGCTAACTCTGGCTCAGACACTACGCTGCTCGACGTTGAACGTCCCCCCTAAAATTTATTTACACTTCTTCTTCAGTTGCTGCACTTTTGTGTTCTTCAATAGTTAATTTTTAAAACAATGGAGTTCAGATGTTTGTTAAAGTCAACTCTGTTTCAACTCATATTCAAACTCCAAACGTCAACCAAATCAGGGGTGGGAAAAATTTTAATCAATTCAAAATGGGGTGAAGCTGCAATGTATACTTCTTGCTAATACTTCAATAAATGAGCATTAGATTCGCCAAATCCACGCTATGATACAAACCCTTCAATACTTTTTCTTTCTATTTTCAATCTCTTAATATCGTTTCCATCGTCAATCGATCGATCGGTCATTTTCACGTGCGTATCTGCTACTTCTCATTTCTCCCTATCAAACACTTCATTTTCCCCGATTTTCGCGTGCTTTCGACGGACAGCGCGCGCAATACGAGAAACGAGAGGGGAAAGATACGTAAAGCATAAGGCATGATGCGGACAGTGGACAGTTGCCGGAGTGCAGAAGAGAGAAAAAGGGAAAGGAAGGAAGGGAGAAGGACCGGATGGAAGATGAGAGAAGGAGAAATGATAGATAGAGTACTGAAACGAAGGAATCGGAGAAAAAAGAGAACGACTGATGCTGACTGCAATGGCTAAGCGTCTTGTCAACAGTGCCGCAAAACCATTGAATACACAATGGACGGCAGAGCCTGACAGTGAGAAACTGAGAAAATAGCACGGGAATTGAGAGGACAGACGAAACAGATGCGTGAAAGATATCGCTATGCGCGAGGGCTGGATGCAGCGTAATCGTTTCCGCTTACCTATGCACCTGCTTGACAGGCAAAGTTGCACCCCGATCAACCGACAAATTGCCCTTTTTAGACGATTACATGCTAAGAAGGGGGTAGTCAGACCGGTAACGTGCCAGAACGTAATCATAGTCAAATAATTTTTATGGTGATGAAAAATATCGCAATGCTCGACAAGTGTCCAAATCATGAATGATCGCTTGCTCTAATTTAACATTATAAGCCGGGAGCAAGGTACAGAACACAACTTACATATTGATTCTTCGAGTCGGAATGATTGCAAAACAATGCGACGAGGAGCGATACCCAATTCGCATATTATCCGCGTAATCCAAAATGCATAAATACCCACGGTCTCGCATTGGATTTCGTTTTCCGTTCTCGTATCTCCTCTTCTGATATCAGTAATAAAGTTTCATTACCTACGTGTGCCGATTAGCTCTTTGGAAATGAACACAAAACTCAAAGCGGGATAATTGCAAACCAAGAGCACAACCTACCACTCGTCAGAGTGTAGCCCTGAGAGTTATAGTCGCCGTTGCGTCATAAGAAAGAATCTCGCCTACATCCCTAGACACTAATGTTGCGCCTTCTAACATTCCCAAGGAACATAAGCTAACCATCGTCAAACTCTTGTGGATTTTCGCTATTTAAAACAAAATCATTCCTGAGCAAACTGTCACCAAACCACTTTTACAAGTCCAAAAAAGTACGAATTGCTGCTAACTTTTACTAGTGAGCATACTTCGAAAAGTAAAATTGCGAATTAATTCTGGGTATAAACTCAAGGATGTTTTTCTAACATTATACCTGATATCGACTTTGCGTCGAGCTCCAGCTACCCGAATCAAATTGCTCCCTGTTGCTGTCGTAATCCGAAGTGATGGATTGACTTCGAGTAAAGAGGACATCCTGCAGACGAGGACGATTGGCTCCCTGTATTCGTTGCAATTTCACTTCTTGCCGACTGTCATTATTTTCAAATACGGCAGCCGTGGATTTCACCGATGGCTCCCATCTGAAATTGAAGCTTCATGAAAAGCATCCGTAGAGCAATAAATTAATGAGTCAATTGAGGGTCCAAGCCATGGAAAACAAAGTTGAATAATTTGAAACCCTCTTCAACAATTTATAATGCTGTTAAATTTTCATTTTATGCTAATTGGCTTCTTGAACTTAATACAGTTTGAAAAAGACACAAGCCCCAAAAATTCCATTAAATGAAGGATAGGACATGGTAGGTAAATTGTGTCTCGAAATATACATCATGATGTGTTAGTTATTACGAAACTATAATCAACCTACTATGCTTTATCCCTCTCTCTATTCATCCAAGCTTTCATTTGACAGGCCTGTGCCTTTTCAAGTGTGTGTCCTTGTGTCTAATTCAAGAGGCCTGCTAATTTACCGTTTCGTCCGTATTCCTTTGCCGGAATCCTCCGACTTCACAGCGGAGTCTTCCCCAGAGGAATCCAGCGATGACGTCGAACAATGATACGACTTGCGCCTAAATGACTTGTGTCAACTCTCAGAAAAAAGTGTTCAGGTCATATTTACAGTCGGTCCTTTTTATTGATTGTGGAAATTTCGGCTTTGGAGGGCTGTTGCTGCTGCTGCTGTTGAGTAAGCGTCAAGGTTGACGCTAGTTGAGCAATTTGTTCTGGAGATACAGGCAGACTTTGAATAGACCTGTTTGATTATGTGGGTTAGTCTCTTTGCTATGTGTCATAAAACAGAACGTACCCTTTTTGAACCTGACTAACAGCGGCAGCGATAATTTGTGTCAAAGCTTGGGCGTTGAGCGTTTCCGTCGCAGAAACGTTATTATTGTTGCTGTTCTGTAGCTGAGGATCACGAGATACTGGAAAAATTGAAAAGTTTATTTTCTCTCAGTAAGAAAAAATTTACTCAGAGAACGTAACGCGGGGATCTTCTCCTTGAGCATATCAAGTGCCACAAGGTTCACGACAGCAAACCAACATGGAGTTCGCACCATATCTGCTCCATCCTTAATTTGTATAGTTTATCTTTGAAACGATTTTATGATTCTACTTTCACAAGTGCTACTCGAACGCAAGTTTTCAAAAGCAGTGATCGAGCATCGGGTGTTTCTTCATGCATCTCTCTTTCCAGGGCGTGCTTGAAGCGCCTCATGTCGAACATCTAAATTGATCATTTCATCGATGTTTATTTTGAGGTTTTGTTTGCCTTGTAGGCTTTTTCCTCGTCTCCCGGCGGATTGTTGAGTCGACCCTGCTGGCGGACGAGTCGATCGCTGACGCAGTTGTTGCGTGTATCCCGCCATCCCTGACAGATGATGGGTGTCGCCCCTCGAGCCATGCCTTTGATATTGCCTTGATAGTCCATTTTGAGGATAACTCCCTAGAAAAGTCAATATGGTCCACCAAATCTATCAACTGAATGGTTACATCGTTAATTTTAGCCCGGATTTCGTTTGTGTGCTCGTCGCGCTGAGGATTATCGAAGTGGTTGAACCCAAGGGTCTTTCCATCGAACTCGTCCTCAGATCCGTCCACGATCACGGTCGTCTTTCGCAGATATGCCTTAGCAACCCGTCGACATCTGGAAACACTTCTAAATCAACGATTTCTCCGACACTATTTTTACCGCTCCATAATGACAATCTTTCCCCATATTTCATCATCGATCGCGCCCTCAGTCAGCTTGTTCAGCACTTCTTTCACTTGATCCTGAAGAAAGTCGTTACTTGATTACTTGAGAGTAAAGATCATGGAATTATTTTGTCTGTAAGAATATTCGATTCACAATTTTGCTTAGGCCATTCGAAACTGACACTTCAATAGGTAAGATTAGGCGAGCAATTTGATTTTAGCATTTTCCATACATTTCTTCCAAATGCTGGTTTGTCGAAATGTCTTTTCGGAGTTGTGCATTGTTTACTAGTTCTCAAATACATCGAGCTTCGCGTGTTTTCCGATAAACCGACTCTTATCAAAAGCCCAGAGACGATACAGTATAGGTGAAATTTGAATAATTCTATTTTTATTCTTGCACAATTTGATTTCCATTTTTCCTACTCAAATAATTTCCCGATAAAATTGAATTATAGGTATACGGATTGCGATGCGTGTGTCGGCTCGATTGCAATTGGATTGATTTCGAGTGGCGGGCGTGAAAACGTTCGAGCACCGACGAGGAGATCAAAGCAGGGATCAAAGAGAAAGAGAGAAGCAAAGGGAAGCGTAAGGATGGGATACAGCTAGCCAACAGATAAACAAACGATGATAAAAATAATATTGATCAATGTCTACGAATAAGGAAAATGTTGAGAAAAATAAGATGCGAAGATAGAACAAGTCATAAAAGGTAATTAGTTATTCTTTCAATCTAAACTCCACCGATCTCCGATTTGAATGTCAAAATAGTCACTCTTCTCACTAGCAAAAATCCCAGTAGAGAGAATTATCTTAATTTATATTAAGAAAATTTCACAGAAGCAAACTTTCCGTTTCCTAAGTTTGCATATTCGAAATTTCGCCTTTTTCAATTTCAATTCCTGTTTTTGTTCTTTCAACCTGCAGTTAATCGCCTGCCCTGTGCATTTCAGCATCTGCGCATGGACTAATCACAATTTGTCGCAGTGTGAAGCGCGCCAGCCTAATCCCATTGCTCGGTCCACTCCGACAACGGCAACAAGCAACAAGCAGAAACGGCGTCAAGCCAACGGTCAATTCACATTCCTTTCGTTTTCTCTCATTTTCACGTGTTATTTTCATGTTTCCATACACTCCTCCTTCCTCATTGCAACTTGAATATCAATAGCTTTCGGGATGCGGCCATAAAGTAAACAGAAAACGAATCAGATCTGTGCTGAGAAAAACGATAGAAAGAAGAGGCAAGGAGATGCGCGCAAAAATATGAAACAAAACATGTAAACAGAGCAGTGAAGAATTGAAGAAGGACTAGAAAGTGACCAATAGCATTTACTGCATTGAGAAAGAATTACTGGAGGAGAGCTTGCGAAATCAGAACAAGTTTGGTGAAAGAATATGGATGCCGAAAAAAGCTATAATGTTGAGTTGGATCTTGGATAGTAAGATATGATTTTTTCTGAAAAGAAAAAAGGAATTACTATGAGAATGAGTTTGAATAAAAGATGAAGAGAGCAATTGACAATTACAAAATGATAGCACGTTCTTTTTTATAATATGAAAGCACGATTTTCGAGAGAAGAATCATTTAATTTGATAGGAATTGTATTGTGTGTGTGTCGTCATATTGAAGTTGTTGAAGAAAAGTAAGATTTTCGAAGAAAGATGTGAGATGTGAAATGGAATATTGAAAAGTATTGATAAGTTGGCCAGAATAAAAATATCAAGAAAAGTAGTAATCGAATATTGCAGATTATGAAAGAAAAAGTTTACGTAACGCTAGAAAAGGATGATGACAAATCTGGGCGCAAAATTTTGACCGAAACACAATATTCCGTTTAAAAAAGGCTCAAGTGGACCGGTGTTTGCATACACAAATTGGACAAATTTTCGGGAAAAAGAATACGTGATGAATCGAATATTTGTACAACTCAAACTCAGACGGAAGATGAATAATTGTAAAAAAAAAAACATAAGAATATTAATCCTACCAAAAGAAAGTTCTCTGCATCGTACCACATGTCATTCGGCTGCTGGGTTCCATGCACCATCGTCGCTCGCGACAAAGCGCCGTCGCGCCGCCTGAAATAGCAGTTTTATTTCTAGTTTTGGGTTAAATTATTATTCGAAGGTGCACAAAATTTAGTAGAAAAACATGCGAAAAGGGATACATGCGACAAGATTTAGACATGTGAGAGTAAGGTTTCACAAAATTGAAATTTAGAACATGCAAAGGTTGTGAAAAAGATAAGCAAGATAATGTAACGTGAAAACGCTGCTAATACTCATGGTGGCGTGAGATTAGAAACCGTGTTTCAAGTAAGATGCTCGTACGAACCTAATCATGATAAAAATCAATCAAAGGACGTAATATTAGGTGAAAAGGCGAAATTTACATATGAAGAATATAGACTCAAATCAAATAAATTACTAGCAATTTAGTCGATAACGACGATTTAGAAATCGCATGTGAGCAAAGGGAGGCGCGCGCGAGCAATTCCGGCTGCGGTTGTAGCGAGGAATCCCTCGAAAAACGCAAAAAGAGCTGGAAGCGGCCAGGGGCAAAGAGACGAGATACTGTACGAAATGAGGAGGGCAGAAAGGACGAGATAACGAGAGAACACCCAAAGAGCGTGTCAACTGGAGAGGCGCAAGAGCGCCAGAAACGATCAGATTGGGCTTGCAATTTGCGAGTGGAAAATAAGGAATGAGAGTGTTGACATTCGTTGCTAGAAGGAATGATGGATGATGGACAAATTCGCGCGATGCACAATATGAAAAAGTCCCGCACAAATCAACGAAATCCCGATGTCCTCCGAAGATTTTCGAACTAAGAACTCATGACGCTCAACGCAAATTCATGAAGAAGTGAACAAAGTTTCTGAGGACCAATACCATCCCAAATTCAGTCACAAAGTGCCATGCATGCATCCCAAAGAACATAATCGAGGAAGGTTAGATGAGTCATGCTCAAATCATAGTGAATCAACAAAGAATGAACTGAAATTACCTGCTCTGACCCAATTGGGCCATGCGATGAGCTGACGGTTCTCTAAGCGTGAGAGAACCTTCGATATGCGGTCGTCTTCTTTGCAGATTAAGTGACGGATGAGACCGTAAGGCAGAAGTCGATCCAGAAGCGGGTTGCGGGGGTGGTAATTCCTTTTGCGCCGCTGCAGCCGCAGACGACGACCCGCTCGTTTCTTCCTCCGTTGCAGTTACGTGGCCGCCTTCAGCTGCTTGCCGAGTGGACTGCATTGGCGCCCTCCTCTCGCAGAATGCAACAAGTTACGGCTTTGTGTGGCAAGTAGAGCAAAGAAGAAAGACAAATTGACAAGGTAGCACCGAGACACACGCGCACTGGCAAGGGGCCGGATGATTTGCAGGGCCTGACGACAGTTAGCTGCCAAGCAGCTACCGAGCAGAGAAGAGGCCTGAATGCGAGAAAGAGACGTAGAGACGTGAAAAAGTGAAATGAGAGAGGTGGAAGACGCGTGGGGGGCGTGAAAGATCAGGCAATAAGCGATGGAGCAGAGAGCAAAAGCCCTGAGGCACTGTGCAGGCGCGCAGCAAGAAACACCCTCTTTCCGGGTAGAAGTGCGAGAAAACGATACCGATAGAGAGAAGGTGCGAGGAGAGATTGCGCAAGAGCGTGAAAGAGAAAAATATGAATGAGAATGCAATGCGAGAATGTGACTGTGATTGAATTCGGCCACGCCTCCGCTCCTTGCCAGCTCCATCAACTGAGCATGCGAAATGTAAGCAACTTAATGAGTGCAGCGTGATTGGCACACGTGCGTAAAGAATCAAAGATTTCGATCGAACAATCGAGGGACAATCGGACGGATAATTGTTACAAAACTAACTGAAATACGAGCAAGTATTGTGCACCGCGTAATGCAAGATCAAAAAATGACTGATGGCAAGGGCCGAGCAGAGAGTACACTTTTTCTATTCATCCTGCTGGACAAGTAGTTGTCAATGTACACTCATGTACGTGCTGGAGTGCGCTCAGTCGACATCACAAGTATACTGTCTGACTGATTCATGCTATTTGTGCAACAAATAACATTTTTACTATACGACGACACAACATTCGAATAAAGATTATCAAGAGATCAGCCAGAAAATCTTATTTTTGGCGGTGGTGGTAGAATTCTACAAACTCGCTTGTAACCGAATATCGTCTTATTCGTCATTATACTGTGCCGTAGTCCGGTTCTTCCTCCTTCCTTCCCTGCCGCTGCTCTACTTCTTTCCGTCTTTTCTTGGCGAAAGGATTGTCTTCCCTCCTCTTCTCGGACAATTTGCACAAAACGGTGTTTACAAGGTGTTAGCTGCACAGGCGAAGCTGCTAATGACCGTCATTTGGAGAGAGAAACGGGCTGAAAAAATCGAAGGCAAGCAGCCTCCCGATGTCTTCCTCGCTGCCTTTCTTTCTTTAGTCATCGCTAAATGGCAGGAACAGGTTCAATCGTCTGTCGCACGCACCGCACAATTCGACCGTTCCAGTGTGAATTTTGCGCCTTTTTTCGTTTCGACGGACAATAAGCCTCATTGTTTTTATTCGATGAAAAACGACGTAAATACAGGGAAACAAACGAATAATGCGCTACGTGCTCGCGAACAAGGATCAAATTCAATTTGCGTGACGGAAACAAGACTTCGTCGTCGAAAAAACCATTACGTGGTCGTAAAATTTGACGAAGCGTGAGGAGAATTTCTTTAAATTTAGTAAAGTCAGAAATTTTATCGATTACAGAGATTCTTCTGGTCTACATTAATTACGTTCTCACCAATTTCAACGAAGCTGGGATCAACAAAAAGTTGCAATCGTTTACTTTTCATGCTCGCCGGAGGCGTATTTGTTCTCGAAGCTCGACTTTGTCAAATTTTCGATGGAATGAAAGAAGCAAAGTATGAGCAAAGAAATAATGAAAATCCTGTTCAATGACGAATTATGATAAGTTGCCATTGATATTCGTGTATGAGTATACAATTCAAATTGAATCAAATAAAGACGCAATTTTGTCCAACAGATATGGAAAATTTTTTGAACAAATGGAGAAAGTTTGGCAGTAAAAATTTGCTTAAAAACTAGTGAATATTGTGGAGTTGCGAAGATAATATTAGATAAGTTCTTGAATAGAAAATTGCTAAATTGTCGAAGAATTTAAAATTTTAGATAAAGCTGAGCACGAGTTTAAATTTCGGATATATGCATTTTCTCTACATCGCTTCTCTTTGGAACCATAAAAATCTTTAATTAACCTTTCATCAATTCAGATCCTGGATTCCGAATTCTTACATGATCACCAACTGTGATTTTACCCTTTTAAGAATGATTCAAAACTTCCAGCCATCCTATACTGATTTTATTTCCATCACTTATTGTCAATTTCAGAAATCGATGTCTACCTTATATAATTTATAAGGTCAGTCTGTTCAAGTGGTGGTTGGTTTTAGAATGGAATGACGACATGTCAAAATTTTATCAAAGTGTAATTCGCATTCGTCTAGAAAAAAGTCGGTTGATACTTGTCTACAATTGCAATTCAGCAGGAAATAATGAAACACTCGCATTACAAATGTAAAGAAATAGGCAAAGAGTAATTTATTCATGAGATTAGCGGTTATATTGGAGTCCATTTGGTCCCTATTACTCCGAGTATTCAGCGAAAATTCTTTTCTCAACAAATCGACAATCAGCCATATATTGATATGAACAGTCGGCGGCGATTGTTCTCAAAAACTTGAAAGTCCTGCAAAAACCGGCGCTCAGTCTGACATAAATCCTGATAGATCGCTAGGTTTATCAGGATTTATGCCCTACTGACCCACGATATTTGTAAGAGCGTTCACAATTTTTTGGAAATCATCCCTGACTGTTCACATAGGTATAAGACTGATCGCCGATTTGTTGAAGAAAGAGTTGTCGCTGAGTAGCGGATAGCTCTTTTCCATATGGTCTACTTGAGTGCATTGATGGCTGATGGACCATATGCAAACACGGTTTATTACCTCAGTCTGTTTGTATGACCTCTTCGTGATGATATTAGACAGTTGATCTTTACTGCTTCTGATAATTTAAGTCCATCCTGTTAGTTTAGCATAGAATATCTTCCAAGTTAACTTCTCTAGGTCTTATTCAAGGATGATTCCGTCGCCGATACTTGTATTGAACCTTTTAAGGAAAGTTATTTTTTCTTCAAATGTTCCCAAAATAAATATTTCTTTAGATGATAGATTTCATAATTTATCTTTACTCTTTACCATTTGATCTCGCATTTCTTAATGCTATTAGTTCAGAGTCCATAATGAAAGCTAAGCGCGACAAGATTGATTGTGGTGGTCAGCAGAGGCCAGTTAGTCGTCGTTTACCTTCCAAATCGCATCATCGCGGTTGTTTTCTCACATCGAAGCATATTTCTATCCCCTCTCCTCTGCCCCTATCTCTATCATCTAACCAATTTGATGATCGATTCGACCCCTTATTGCATGACTCTCGCTCCCAAATGTGTGACTGCTTAGTTATCTGTAACTGAAACGCTCCCGAAATTGCGGGTACATTCAAACATACTGTCAAACGAGAGAAAAACGTCTGTAAGAACATGTTGAATTCTAGACCGAAATGATTTCTGTTTTTCAAATATCATATTATTGATGATTATTCTGACGCTTCTTGAAATTTAGCCATATGAAAGATTAATGATATGCTCAGGGAGGGGTTTGGGTGCGGTATCTTCCTTTTGCACCTTTTATTCAGTGCTGCAAATGATGAAAGTCAAGATCATGCAAACATGTAAATAATCAAAATGCTTTTCAAATTCCATTCAAACGTTCATAAATCGAGAAGTTGAAATCGTGATCGGTGTGCTTTTCAAATCATTCGCTTTTTTCAATCATTTCACTTTTCCGACTGGCTTTCAACCTAGAGATGCATCATCATCATTTTGATATCTCCCACCATATCTATCGATTTTTAACTGAAAGTCTTGCTTCGTTTTCTCTGTAGTGAAATGAAGTCCGTAGTAGGCGTATATGGAAGTTTCGGTTTCAGTTCTGAGAAGTACTCCTATTTTCATTGCGGTTTAGTACTTCTGATATCATCACTTCAGTACCTTTTCAATTTAGTTCCTTAATTTTTGGTAGTTTTACAAAATCTCTTTTTTTTTTTTTATAAAATAAAGCTGTCAATAGCTGAACATAGTAACAATTTGTTGCTTGCCTACAAAACAATATGCTTTGTGGATACAAAATAATGCATAAATGCTATAAAAACCTGACTCATTACGGTCGTTTAATCAATCATTTTCACTTACTCTCAATCGTTCTATTGATGTCAGTTTGGCCAGTTATGGGGGCGTAGGAAATCAAAAATGTCAAAATGTTAAAATGTCGAAATTCGAAATCGAAATGTATAATAACGAATTCTGTCGCCATACTTATGTAGTTCATGTCAGTCCTACTAAGTTCGACATGCCATTTCGATATCAAACTTACACCTTGTCTACTTGTAGACCTATGATAGTTTCATTCCAGACACAATTGCATAGATGGGACTAGTTAGGTGCCTAGCTTTAATCGCGTATGTCGTCGCGGACGTTACAATTCCTATCGTAGCCGTTCTACTATTCCAACCTGCGTTCGATGTCAACACAGCGTTAGCTAAACTCGATCCGAACCTCTACACATTTTCGAAAGGAGTTCTCGATTTGGTAGCACTATCGTTTATTCGGTAATCGATTTCAGAGTAAACCTGAAATGAACCTATGTATTGTTCAGACTGGCCATTCTTCTTGGTGTATTCTTCCTACAGAAATGTGGGATATTTTCGCCAGGTCCGAAATGTCGAAGGCTGGTGATCGTCATGGGAATTTTCCTGTATGCATTTGCGACTGGGAAGCTTCTGGCCGTGGCAGAGAAAGAGGACCAGGAAGTTGCGATGTGGATTCTCGTCTGCTGGAATCTTGCAGCCAGCATGCTTCATCCGATCGTCTTTTCGGTAAAGTTTTCGGCAAGGGTGTTCAAGATTCGGTATTTCTGGGGAGGGAATTGAAAAGAAACAAGATTATGTTTAGTTTGCGTACCCCTGTTATTTTTAGTCCATTGTTTAAAAATAGCCATGCGTTTTCCAGATTTCAATCAAACCAGTCGATAAGATAGGGAAATCGGGGCAAGAAAAGGATTCTAGCGAAGCCAGTGGAACTAGTATCACTGATGGAGACGGTAAAGTTTAGCAGTCGTTGGAAGAAAGAAAGATAGAAATTCCAGAGTTGTCAACAGGAAAAATTTCAAAAATTTTGGCTATCTATGCATTGAAAAGTTGGCCAGTGCTCTTCACTGCCCTCTTCTGCCTATGTGGCTATGCAATAAGTAAGAAAATTATCGTTCCACTTACAACGAGTAGCCTTCAGCTCGAATCTTCATTCCCATTTACATTGGTCGAGTTATTCACACTGTCGCTGAATCAGGAAGAATGAGCGATATTACTCCCACTGTTATAACGTTATCAGGAATTGCCTTCACGAGGTAAAACATCCCAGATAATAATGTCGTGAGATTTCATCGCCAACCCATACTATCGCTTCATTTTTTCCGTTATAATGGCAATGAGTTCATCAAGAATATCAAAAGCTACATACTGAAATGTGATCGGAAAAATATTCCAGTTTATTATTCGGCGGAATCAGAGGGTGTATGTTTACGACGCTGACTGGATTAATCAGTCGCGATGTACGACGAGATCTGTTTCGCTCATTAATTAGACAGGAGATTGCATTTTATGACAAGAAACCTACTGGTAATATTTTAATTAGAAAGATTGCGAAAGACTAATTTCACAGGTGACCTAATATCACGCCTCAGCTCCGATACGTCAACTGTGATTAATACTCTCACGACTAACCTGAACGTCTGCTCGCGCAACGGTATCATGATCATTGGGTCTCTTATCGCAATGCTGGGAATATCGTGGAAGTTGACGGTGACCTGCTTTGTCACTGCGCCAGCTTTTGCCATCATCAACAAATACTTCGGACGTTACTTCGACAAAATGGCCGAGAAGACTCAAAACGCTCTCGCCGAAACCACTAAGAAAGCAGAGGAGGTTCTGTCTCAAATTCGAACAGTTCGATCTTTCGCCAATGAAGAAAACGAGGCGATCAAGTACGAGAGGGCTCTGGAGATCGTCGTGCAGCTGAACTACAAACGAGCTTTCGCATATCTGTTCAACGTGTGGACAAACGAAGCCTACCAGTATATCAGCCTGATCGTCGTCCTTTTCTATGGCAGCTACTTGGTTATCGAGAAGCAAATGACAGCTGGCCAATTGATTACCTACTTCTTGTATCAGACGAGTTTGGCTGAATATGTCTATGGCTTCGGCACATATTACGTCGAAATGATGGCCACTCTGGGTGCTTCAAGAAATGTAATCTTTTTCCATTTTTTATCATTGTCAAAGCAACATTTCAGATTATGCAATTGATGTTCCGGCAACCAGCTATCGATCAATCTGCTGGTAAATTGACACCAGAAGTAATCGGAAACATCGAACTCAAGAACGTTCACTTCACTTACCCAAGCCGAAGAAATAATCCAATCCTTAACGTAAGAAAAATATCATTCAAGTTTTTGAAAGTAAACTTTCAGGACGTATCTTTGGAAATCAATAAGGGTGAAACAGTTGCCCTCGTTGGCCCATCTGGCGGGGGAAAGAGTTCCATCGTTTCGCTGATTGAACGCTTCTACAAACCTCTAATGGGTAACATTTGCTTGGATGGTACTCCTATAAATCAGTTCGAGCACCGATACTATCACCGGAAGGTAAATAGCACGAAGCATTTTCTATCATCACACTCAATCGAACTTTAGATTTGCCTCGTAAGCCAAGAACCCCAACTCTTCAGTGGGACCATCAGAGAAAATATTGCGTACGGACTGGACGAATGTAGCGACGAGAAAATCATTGAGGCCGCCAAAATTGCAAATGCCTATGACTTTATCATGAAATTGGAGAAGAGATTCGACACGGAATGCGGAGAGCGCGGGGTTCAGCTATCAGGTTAGAAAATTAGTTAAAATAAGCTATTTGGAAGGGTTTTTCCCAATAAAAATATTTACGAGGAAACTGGATACTTTTTTCAAATAGCTGATAAGTGAACTAAATACACTATCCAAGAGTTGGTGAGCAAGGAAAACTTGAACTTTATCAGGAGGCCAGAAGCAAAGAATCGCTATCTCTCGCGCTGTAGTCAGAGATCCTGCAGTGTTGATTTTGGATGAAGCCACCTCAGCTTTGGACACAGAATCTGAAGCTCTCGTGCAGGAAGCCATGAATCGGTAAGGGCTTAAAAATATCAATAACTACTCAGAGACATTGTAGTTGCGCGAAAGACAGAACAGTGATCGTCATTGCGCATCGACTGTCAACGATAAAGAGTGCACAGAAGATTGCTGTGATCGAAAAGGGTCGAATTGTTCAGGTTGGTGAATTTCGTTGCTGAAGAGAGATTTCGAAAATGAGAATTTGTTAGATTGGAAATCACGAAACGCTGATGGCTGACAGAAGTGGACTGTATCATTCGCTTGTGGCCAAACAGATAGCTACTGCTGAGCGCGGGGAATCTCCCTCAGAAGAAGAAACTCGAGTTAGGGCCGAGTCGGCTCCATAAAATCTTCAATGATCATGACCTGTAGTTATTGTTTGAGCAGTAACTTCCTCGTATTTATTAATGATTAACCATTCGAATGTTTTGTTGATTTTCATTTATTGAGCTATTTTCCAAGGTCAAAATGTTTTAGAAAGGTATATTTGTAAATTTCAAAATCAGTTATTCTTATTCTAAAGACGACGTGCTTTTCCTAAGCGTTGAGTTATTGTTGTACAAATCATGAGCCATTTTATTCATTTAATATTTATTTATTAGCGTTTTCTCAATAAATATTCATTTTATCAAAAATCGTGTTGACGAGATTCCTAAAAATCATTAACTTGTACAGAGGGCCTATCAATAGGAGCCAGTTTGTGCCCTCGGCTATCAATAACTTTATTAGCCTTCAAAATTCGAATTTTCCGAGCCTGACTTTCGACCTAAATTGTGTTCGTTTTTTCAAATGCACCAATTATTTTGATCACTTCTTCGATGGTATCTGGCAAGTGTTTTCCCATGGTTTCTGGAAGGAAGATTATTGTCAAAAGTGCAGCAGTCACCGCCAATATGCCAAATGGAATAATCATGTACACTTTGCCAAATCGTTCAACCTAAAAATATCCTAGTCAAAGAATCTGTAGGGAATTGCATTCTTACAATCCAAAATGCAACATATGAAGCGGTGATAGCGCCAACTCTTGCAATCGTACTGCAGCAACCCATAGCAGTGTTCCGAATTGATGTCGGAAACAGTTCGGGTGTGTAGGTGTAAATCGCGGTGTACGTTCCTGCGATAGACCCTTTCGTGATTAGCATTTGGACAATGGCCAAGGGGATTGAATCGGCTAAAATTGTCTGTTTGTAGACAAAACACGTGAAGAGCTTACCTAATGATGACTTGCTCAGAGCCCAGTTAACAATGAGACAAGTTCCAGCCAGGAAGAAGCCTAGAGCAATTAGAAAGCGTCGTCCGATTCTGAAATTACGAATGTCATGACTACTTTGAAAGATCAGAGGAACACCGATCAATGAGGAAATACACAGCGATGACTGCTGGAATTTCTATGATGGCGGCAAAGATGAAGTTCCAATAGATATCTCCCCCAAGAACGTTGGCTTTCATCGCCATACCGTAATAGACCATAGCGACTGTGGGCCTAATTATCACAAAGAAAATAACTAATAATAAATCCACTTATGAAGACCCACCACAGAAACATTGCAACCAACATTCGCTTACGGATTTCGGGTGTTCGGAACAAATCCGCGAACCCATGTTTCTTGTTCTCGTCTACACCAGCCGGCTTGTCGAATGGGCATTTGGACAGTGGATTCGAACTGTCTTGATCCTGCACTTGGAACATTTCACATGTTTTTTCCTGAAACTAATTATAATCGCATGCCTGTTTTTCGATTTTTCCAGCCGTGTCGAATGTGTCGATCTGTTCCCACCATTTGCTGGGAAGTGTAGTTTTGTTCATTTTCGCCGCCTTTTGCAAAATTTTATCGGCCTCTTCAAAGCGCCTTCGCGAAACCAACCAACGTGCGCTCTCGGGTACCAACCTGATCAAATAAAAATGAAAATCAAGAACCACTTTCAAGTCCAACCAATAATAAGTTAGAAATAGAATATCAGGCAGAGCAATGATGATGTGCAGCCATCGGTAGTCAGTGATGAACATGGCTTCCAATCCAAGAATTATCTGAATTCATAATTTTTTCTCAGGTTTGTTGAACTTCATTAATATCTAAAGCTATGAAGCTATGATCTACCTGACCAATGGAGAAGAATATCGATGTGATGAAGGAAGCAAGACGCCGATGCCTCGGACTAACAAGTTCAGTTCCAATTACAACGGCGATCACGAAGATTCCTGGATGAGCAAAACCGGTGCCCATTCTAGATCAAAGAAAAATGGTCATAAAGCGCAAGCTTTCTCAAACCGAAAAAGAGCGTAGAGTGGCCACCAAGGTGCCCATGCAAGAGACAATCCGCAGGTGATTTGAATGACAATGGCTAAGCAGAATACCTTCTTGCGGCCAATTCTGGAAGAAAAATTCCAGATCCGATCTCTAGATTATCACCAGCTCTTTACTTATCACCGAGGATGCCGAATATGATTGATCCAAGCATTTGTCCAACATAGTAAGATGCTTGTACAGTAGCTTTTATCCAACTTCGCTGACAAGTAAGATCCCACTGAAATTCGAAGATAAGGAAGACAAACAATAATAACAATAATCAATAATCAATAATCAAACCCTTTCAGTTGCCGTGTAGACTCTCGAATGTTCGTAGACATGTCGTTCGCACATCGATGAATCATTTGCATAATGGCACCTGTCATATTTGCACTAAAATTAAAAAAAAAAAAAGCCTAGAAGGATCAGAAATTTTGAGCCTACCGTTATTCCATTATTCCCGAACATTGAGATATCGACTTTTTTGTCTTCGCCATCAAGACATGAATCAATTTTCAGCTTAGTGCTGTTTGAAAAGAAACCCGAATCAACCCCCTCATCAGGAAGTGCGCATCTGAAAGAAAGAAAAATACTAAAATTAAAACTTGAACAAGCCTGACCTACTGGGAACCTCGACAGCCGAGAAGGTCCAACTCAAAGCGTGCATAGCCACTACGGCAGTTGGTAAACAAACGAGGAAGAATTGAATCTTTTGATATCTACAATCACAACAAATCGTAAATCTTATTAGGTCGGTCCATAAGTTCGTAGTGTACATGTCGTTTACGCGTAATAAGCGAAGTGACGGATTTTTGAGTCATACCATGAGGAAGCCAGTACGCTAGTGATAACAAAACAGAAAACCCACATTTGGATTCCTTAGGTATAAAGAGGGCTATTTGGGTGTGCTATGAACTTATGGATCAACCCAATATCATTTTCAAAGCGAATCCTTACTTCCCAATCTTTCCAAGGTGCTCGTATAGAAAGTCGTCGAACTTCATTTTGACAGCTCAGGGAATAAAATTGAATTCGTTCTAAAATCGATAGCACCTAAATGAGAATGTCGTTGTACAAAATTCTGAAACGATGTCAAAATGAAAATCAAGAGTCATTCTCGATGAAAATGGCCGAAATTATGTCAAAGTATGACTGCAGAAATCGTTGAATGTAGCGTGATTTTACAGTTCACCATTGCAGAATCGGATTTCGCCTACTTCATGAAATAACATGTCAGTTCGATAAAAATCACATTCTACACGAGGAAGTAGTTTGTAAATGATAAACGAGCATCAATGAGCGAAATAGTTAGAGCTATAGAATGCGCCTTTTCGAAAGAAAAATCAATCCTTTTAGAAGAATAAGAGAGTTTAGGACAAATCATGAGAAAATGAGAAAAAGTGTAACCGAAAAGTACATAAATTAGATGAAATTGATCGAATTGCGATAAGTACCATCGCGCCTAGACTTCAAAACTGCGTGTGTATGTATACTAAATTCTCTCGTGTTTTCCCAAAGATTATCGTAAAAATAGCCAAATGATCAAACGAACAAACAATGTCGAACAAATAAAGACCCTGAATATCAAACTAAAAATAAAAAAGAATGAAATCAATAGGATAGAATAAAATAAAATGAAAGTTATGACGTTATTTCAAGGATAGAGAAATTTTAATCAATTTCATTCTCAAAGAATGAAATATTATGCAGGCTTGAAAGTAGCTAAAATGGAATGATTTATCAGCTTTATCGGGTGAATTTAGAAAATCAGCGTCATGTCAGATTTCTGAATTGATAACCTGATCAGAATCAGATCAATAATCGTTGGCTTATCAAAAGAAAGAAATGAAGAGTAGAAAGCATTTTTGCCGAATTCAAGAAATCACGTGTTTTTTTCAAAAAGTAATTCTATCTAGGTTGATATTCGTTCTAGATGAAAAGGTTTGGTTAGCTATAAAAACAGCTATTCAGAATTTCACGCCAGGGAAAACACGCAAAATCAATGAAGAGGTACGAGCACATTGTTGCTAGTGACTTGATTCAGCGCGTTTCAAAAACCAAAAGACATTGGTGAATAGGTGAGAAGACCTGAAAATGTACCGAATTATAATCAGAAGGTTTGTGTTATGATTGAATGACTATCGAAAGATGTAGTGAAAATTGATAACCCATTTTGATGTTTGTCGGGAATCAATTCAGCGAGGTTGATTGTTTGCCAACGTCCCTACTATTTTTGTCCGTGAGAATTGTAGTCAAAACATGCAGAAAATCCTAGCAATTTCCTCTTGACATGTGAAAAATGTATACCTAGGGAGAACCTTCACCAGATAAACAAGTTACGGGGAATAGGTCGCAACATCGAAAATTTGCATTATTGATAGATCAGAGATACAGAATTCTTAAGGAAATATATAGGGGGTAGGTCGCAAGAGGTTTCTGACGATCGCTGCTCCTAGGTCTGGAAAAAGCGTAAAATGCTTTGAACTTTCACAATTGTGTGTTTGGCAATTATTTGAATCATTTTGCAAGCGTGCCCTTTTTCGCATTGTGCTCGGATGTTTGTTGCCAATAGCCTTTATAGGTTTGGAACATGGTTGTTACTACTCAGAATCATCAAGTCCATTAATTCGAACACTGAAATCATAAAAAAACTAAGAGAATTGAAGAAAAGTTCTTATCGAATTTTTGAAGTCTTTTCATTTGTGTGTATTTTTCCCGTTTCGAACATTGTCGATATAACACGTAACAACTTCTTCTATGTTGTGATGATGAACGTTCTCAGCATTTATTATTTCACAATACAGTAGCGATCACAATAATAAAGAACATAGAAGGCTGAGGAGCACATCTTATATAGGGGCTTGGAAGCAGGGACATTTTCGGGAATCATCTGGCAATAATACAATAGCGCATATATTGGAATGTTTTTGTCAGGCATGTCCAATAGTTTAACATTAGATTAGTCATCGTATATACAAAATGTTTCTAAAAATAGGAAAAGTTGCGAAGATAGTTGCGACATTCTATTAGAGCACTGAAATGTCATAGCTTATTTTAAAAAATCAAGAACAAATCGCAAAAGTTTCACAAGAAAATCGAACATCCAGTTTGAAATAACCACGCCCACTATTCTGCCGCCATATTGCTTTTCATTGTCAATGCGCGAAAGTGAGTCTTTTCGCTTCGTTCGCCATTTTTTCGAATTCGTCTGAACTTTTTGAATTTTCTGGAATTTTCCGCTAAAATGGCACATCAGCCGGATTTGCTGAAGACGGACAACTTGGAGAGCCTGAAGGAGGGCGAAATTTTCGTCGACAAGGAAACGGGCAAAAAGTACCGAGTCAGGAAGACGATGATCGGTCGATATGGAGGAATTGGAGGTATTTATTTTTTAATTTGAAAATTATTCTTTTTGCTTTCAAAAAATAAAATATTACCATTAGAAATATTTTTATTTAGACGATCCAAATGACCGAACCCTTCGCAAAATGGAGGCGGACGTGCTGATTCCGAACGAAATGAACAAAGTCATCGAACGAGAGGAGTGCAGGAAGGATTATCTAGGTTCGGTTTAGATTTTTAGAAAATAAAACAGGAAAATTCAGGCCTGGTGGAATGCATGCGTCGCGAGGGCTCTGCCAAAGGACTATATAAATGCAAACCGGAACTTGACATTTTCAACAAGTGCAAAAGCGAAAAGTTAGTAACTATCTAAAATAATAAGTCTTTTTTATGTTTTAACTAGTGCTTTCCAAGAATTTCAATAAAAAACGACTATTACCCCCGAATTATGTTTTTAAATCTGATATCAAAACTTTTCTGATTCAAGGACTCTTTTATTTTATTTTTTCTTTCAGATTTCACGACCCTGCATTTCGCGAGGAAATCACTGAGAAATATCTGAACGAGCGAGCAGCAGCGAGGCGAACTGGGATGAACTACAAGGAGCGGCAATTGGAGGATTACAGGAAATGGAAAAAGGAGCAGGAGAAACTCAATTAGGGAGGATCGTAATTTTTTATGTTGGCTATTTGAAAAACCCCAAGCCATGTGAAAACGCAGAGGTTATTTTTAGGAGTTGAGTTTTTCAAATTGTTCTAATATTTAAAATTTTATGCGGGTGCATTCAGCTCTAGTAGTATGTAGAAATGTAGGAAAATAGACGTCGATTTATCGAATTTTACAGTTCGTTTTCGTTACTTTTTAAAATAAAGTTTTGAAAAAATGATTCTTTTATACTTCGGAGCCGTTTCATCGGTGAATCTCATACTTTCTTGAAGTCAAAAAATCTTATGATTTTTTAATTTGCAGATTTTCAGCTATGGATTGGATTGACTGTGAGGTTTGCGGTGTGAAGATTCCGAAAGAGGAGAATGCAAATAAGAAGCATTTGGTAGGACGTTTTTTATTTTAAAAAATCTCTTTAAAAACTAATTTTTATTAAAGTTTTGCGGTTAAGTTCGTTTTAGCACTAATTTGTTAAAAAACTTACGAAACCCTCTCAGCCCGACTTAAAAAGATGACATTTGCAAGAACTTATTTTCAGGAAGGCAAGAAACATTTGAAGGCGTTGGAGTACCAGAAGGAAATGCAGCAGTTGGCGAAGCGATCCGTGTTCGTCAAGTGGCCTGAGATCGACAATTCTATCACTCCCGAACTCGTCACGGAAATCTTCGGACAGGTAATTTTTATAGGCTCACATTTTTATCTTAACACTGGATAATGTTGAGATGAAGTTAGATCTGTTCAATTTGTTTTATTTTACAGTTCGGGCCGGTTTCCCGTGTGATTCATCACCCTGAGACGAAGTATGCTTTCGTGGAATTCAATGAGGAATCTGCTGCAGGAAGGGTCCTCGAGCAGAAAGAAGTCGAAATCAGACAGGTTCATTCTGGCAATTTTGAAATGGCGGGATGACGTGCGCTATAGTTAGAGGGGTAGACGAAGGTATGAACGTATAGGAAAAGATAACTCACGTCATCCCGTCATTTCTCAGTTGTCGTTCATTCGTGATTTTCTGGATAATATATCAGCTCTTTCTTTCTTTTACTACACTTTTTAACCTAAAATGTTTTGAATTTTACAATAGATCCAATTTCTCCTCTTTAAAATTGCAAAAAAAAAATCATTTTTAGTTCAAAGCTACTATTTCGAAGCGTCGCGTGAATCTGCATTCAATGACGTGGAAAAGACCGAAGAAGAAGATCGACGTGGATGCGATCCTGAAGGACTTGGCGACCATCGACGGATTCAACTCACAGATCACCTACCTCATCAGGAGGATTGGGATCACTGAGGAGGATGTAAGGAATTTTTTTTTATCATTCTTTTATGAAAACATGTAATGTAGGAGTCTACTTTTCGGAAAATTCAAAATTAGGTTTTTGCATCGTCCACTTGTGTGAATATAATCTAAAGTTTCTCTATTTGAAATTTCCCGAAAAATAGACTCGAGCTAGAAATAAGATGAAGTATGATTTATTTTTATTATTTTTACCCACTGTTTTCCTGAAAACTAAAAATTCAAAGTTTCAAAAACATTATTTTGTTTTCTTTCAGATCAAAGAGCGTCAGGCTTACGTGAGCAAAATCGAGGAGGAACTGAAGAAGTACTTCTTGACGCCAAAAGTCAGAATGTTCGGATCGTCACTAACGCCGATTGGAACGATTGATTCGGATGTTGTGAGTTCGTTCAAACTTTAAATTTTCTAGAAATCATGGAAACGCTTAATTCCCTTAATTTTTCGTCAATTTGTAAACCGCATGATATCGTGACATATAATACGTTTAAAAATGTGAAGGTGAGATGGATGGGATACGATATCCTTTTTCCTGCTATTTTGTCATGGCATTTTTATGTTATCACATGGTTTACAAATTGCTCCATTTCCTTGGGTGTGTTTCCCTAAAATTGTTTATTTCAGGACGCGTGTCTGGTTCTGAACGATCCCGAGCCTTTGGAGCAGTCGCAGCAAAGGGACAAAATCACTTTGCTGACTGCGGACGTTGAAATGTTCAAGGAGCGAAAAATACATGCGGACGAATTGGCCAGACTTCAGCCTGCTGGTAATTTTATTTTAGTTTTTTTAGATTTTCTTTTGCCGAAAATTCGATGTTTTCTATTTTGCTAGTAAAAACATCGAAATCTTGCAAACTTTCAAGGAAATCGATTTTTTTATTTTCAGACCAAGTTCGTTTCGTCTCCAAGATAATGAACGACGTTCGCAAGCACTGCAACTGGATCGACCACCAGAGACCCATCACTGACTGCAGATGTCCTTTGGTCCAAATGGTCGTCGATAAAAAGGTGGGAGTTGATTTACATTTTCGCAAAGATCATACTTAATTTTCACGGTCTTCTGTATTTGCCACCAAATTTTAGCTTAGAAAGTGTGGGACACAGAAATACAAATTCAGAAGGTCAATTGTCTTGCATTTTTGGTAGTTTTAACTTTCTAAAATTATTTATTCTTTTAGTTTGTGGTCGACCTGTCAGTCGATAACCTTCTCGGCTGTGCCAAGACGGACTACCTGAACGACATGCTGCTCCAGGACAAATCGGGTAACCTGAGGAAGATCCTCTTGGCGCTGCGATTCTGGTTCGAGACAAACGGACTTTTCGACCTGCCCACTGATAAATATGTGAGCTTTTTGTAGGCAAAAACTCACCCTCATCAAGGAAAAATTACGATCGAATTTTATAAATTTCTCTAAAAGCGTTGAAATCATTATTTTTCCTTTCGAAAATGCTACCTTTTATGGAGGAGAACTTATTTCGGTCTTTACTATTTCAGAAAGCCAGTTTCAATGCTTACATGATCGACCTGTTGATGATCAACCGTCTGCAGGCTCTCGCGATGGTCCAGCCATTTGCACATCATCTTGACGTTTACAAGGTTAATGAGTTTTTCTTCAAAAATTACATTTTTTTCAGAAAGTTGCGAATGGCTGGAGAATCGACTTCTTTCAGCAGGAAAATCACGCTCTTTTCGAAGTCAACATTGATGTCGTCATTTTGGTATGTTACCTTCAGAGATAGGAAGATTTGAGTTCAAACATTTTCTTTTGAAAGTCGAAATAATGAAATTTCCCAGAAATTCTTCGCGTACATCGTGCAATTCGACATCGAGAAGAACGTGTTTTCGCTGAGAAACGGAGCCCCGATGCGCAACGACTGCTTCGATGAGTTCAATCCAAAATTACCGTTCAAGAAGGGAGCCCTGAATATTCAGGTAAATTAAAACGAAAAAATAAATCTCGCTTAAATTTTATAACTATATGGAGAGCCTAAGACTTGTAGAAAAGTGAGCGGTAGTCTGATTTCTATTTTTCAGGACCCTTTAGAAGCGAGTCACAACGTCGCCCAGAACATCACTCACAAGGCGCTTGTCGCATTCAGAAATGCGTGCAAATTGTCGTTGGCCATGGCGAAAAAGAAGAAGGACGACTATCGCGTGCTGCTCAGGGTTTGGGATAACCAGAAGGAGGCTCACGAACAGGACATGACTGAGTTCGAGAAAGGTTAGATTTTTCGAGGAAGTAAAAAAGTAATAATTTACCTTGATTGGACCAAATATTCTACATAATTCGCACTTCTTATATTATTTCCTTTATTCTTTACCAGATCTATACATCAAAATATGTATTTGGTCAGATCTCATAACTAACTGCTAAAATATATTCAGAATACCCTGTAAAATAATTGAAATTCCTAGGTTTTTGATTTTCAGACGCCTTCAAAGTGGTGACGATTCCCGATTTGCCCGATGCGATGACCACGGAGACATTCGCTTCGACGGTCAATTTCATCTTGGAGATGGTGATGCACATCAGGAGGATGGATGAACAAGCAGAACCACCCTGCAAGAAAGCAAGGAATCAGGAGGGACAGGTTTGTTTTTTTTTTTTTTTTTTTTTTTAATATTTCAAGATAACTGAAATTTCAAATCATCATAACAAACGTAAAGCAAATTCAGAAAATTTGTTTGATTTATCTGATTCGAATCTATTTTTCGAGAAACTTAGAAAGATACTAAACTTATTTTTTTAAAATATATTTTCGTTCAATTGAACAAACGATATTCAATTCAACTTTGTGTTCTGGAAATTCGAAAAAAAAAAACTTATAATTGTCCATATTTCAGGAGGAGAACATTTTCGTAGACCTGAAGGAATACGGCGTCTACGGAAAAATGTGGGTGGGCAGAAGAAATGTTCGAAGACAATTGGAGAGGCAGAATCCTGCGATAAAGAACGACAAAGGATTCGATACTGAAGTTTGGGTACAATTTACTTCTTCTAGTGATTTTTCTTGTATCATTATCTTAGGAAAAATGTTCTAATTATAGGCAAAATAGTATATTTAAAAGCGAACAAAATGGGTGCACTTTTTAGATGACTGATATGAGGTTATCAAAAGATGTGCTTATTTATTACTAAAAATGAATCCTTCAAATTTTAGGTCTCGGTCCAAATTGCTGCAGCCATGCCTCCTCAACTCATCGGGCGCATTTCCGTGTCAGTTCTCAAAATCGACACCAAGGCAAAGTTAGCTTTTTCAATTTTTTACATTATTCGCGCGCTAACGTTTTATTTTACCCAGTTTCACAAGTAAAAACTCGCGAAAATTTAGCTTTTCAAAAATTATTCTTGCATACTTTTTATCATTTTAGAACTTCTATTTTATACAAAGGATTAACAATTAAGGATAATTTTCAACAATATCGACTGCAACGCGACGGATTTGAACAACGCGATTCATTTCTTGGAGACGATGATTCAAAACCATCTCAACTACATTTTGGCTGCAGACGCGGCGCTCTCCATGCACATTTCCAATGACTTGCCCCAGACTGTCCAACTGACCATTCCTCAGGAAATCCCCTCGTCTTCCAACTTCTAGGTACACATTAGAAAATTTTGGATCAAAACCCTAGGATACGTTAATTTGACCCAATTAAAAGTTTCTACTTCACTATTTGCCATTTTCCTAATTATGAATTTCGTTATTTCTTTATCATTTCATTTCAAAGCTAGAACTGCCCAAATGATGCTTTAGATGATATAATTATTGTTAGAAAAATTATGTGATAGTTTGATCTTGTCCTCAAAAATCAGGTAAATCCTCTTAGCCCTTTATTCCAGTATTTTGGTTCGATGGAAAATTCATGAGGAATCAGAAATAGCGGCGTATTCTCCAAATTTCGGTGGTTCATAAAAGAATCAGAGATTTTATGCCATATCACCCATTTCATTCTTCATTCGTCATTTCTTTTTTATTCTTTTACTCGTTACTTATCGTATCTATCTTAAGTTTTAGTAGGATTTTCTAAAACTCTTTTCAAGCCGGTGTTTATCTTTGATCTCCTTCAAGTAGTCCGTGTTACACATTTAAATTTTTTAATGGATAGGTAGAAAAATCGGAAAGTTTCTTTCAAGATGTTTTATCACTTATTGATGATGTGTTTATCAGTGTTGTAATTATTGTTGCTAACAGGAAGCCGTCAGCATAGAAACTCACAAATCTTGACGAACCTCTTACATGGGAGTTTTCGATGACGTCGATAACGATGTTGACGTTAAAAATGCAAAAATAGGAAGCTGGAGCTAGGAAATGTTTAGCTGTCTTTCACTCGGTATTTTGCATGAGAAATGAGCAAGTTCCCCTGTCAAAAATATAAGCTGATTTTGCAAATTTGTGAATATAAGTGAAGAATAGACGATTTTCAGCTTCCAGATTCCTATTCAGCACTTTTTGACTTCATCATCGTCATCGCACCGTTTTTGAAAAATCCTATTTGGGAAGTTTATCGGGATCTGTGAGTTCCTATGTTGACGACTCTCTTGTAAGAATAAATTGAACTTGTGGTTTAATTTTATATAGCTACTATATAGGGAAATGTATGATAGTGTACTATATTCAGTGTTAGTATTTTTTTCAGTTTTTAACCTACCGCCTCTATTATTCTCCGAAGAAAAACGAGGTCTTACTCATTAGCCAAAAGCATGCATCATAATGTATCCTTTTTCTCTTCTTTTCATCTCCCCCCCCCCCCATTCTTCTTCCGTCTTTTCAAGTGCTCCCTATTGATTGATCTCCTTCCTTCTCCTGTCGTCTCTATTTTCTTCTCCTCGCAATGCTTCGCCACTTTTTCTCTTCTGCAAAATCCTCGACTTTCTCCCGGCTCTCCAATAGCATTCAGCAGCAGCAGCAGCAGCAGTGGTCCTGTCTCATGGCTAGACGATGGATTTCGAGGATGAGGAGGAACTCTATTTCGAGCCTGTAACTGACTATGCTGAACACGATCCACAACACTCGCACTGCTTGAATTGTCACAAGTTCGGATGTCAATATACTGGTAAGTAAATCAATTTTGATTTTCATAACTTGGAATTTTTTGATCTAGTATCATGAAAAAATCGTATCGTTAGACAAGTAATGTAAAGAGCGAATCTGACTAGATTTCTTTGTTCATGTCAAAACGCTTCTGAAAATCATATCATCAATTTTTATTACACGATTTTGCACTTATGATTATTCCAGGAGATGATTGTTGTCCATTGGAAGCTTGCTCAAGTT
This sequence comes from Diploscapter coronatus, assembly GCA_964036155.1. Classification (NCBI taxonomy): domain Eukaryota; kingdom Metazoa; phylum Nematoda; class Chromadorea; order Rhabditida; family Rhabditidae; genus Diploscapter; species Diploscapter coronatus. The sequence goes on from OZ038422.1 coordinate 15,280,510, forward strand.
GTTCAATTCCACTACATCACTGCAAAATCGAGGACCACAAGGAGAATATTTGTTTCAAGGTTTTATTATTTGTTTTACAAAATCTAGAATAATTGTTTCAGCAATTTGTACCTTGTTTGAATGCTTCATTCGGCTGCCGTCAGAAGGTTCGTCGAGATAGATTGGGCCTGCATTTAGCCATTTGTCCAGCTAGTGTTGTTGTTTGCACTAGGTAAATAAACTTGTTTGTTTGACTTGTAGAAGATAAAATTACAGTTGAATTTCCAGAGAATGGTGTCGAAAAGCCCACACGGAAAAAGAGAAAATGGTCTTGAAGGATTGGGGAAAGAACAAAGTGACGAGGGTTGAAACGACTGCGCCCGACGATAGTCCTGACGTGGCATGGACATTACACGATCAGGTTCACAAACTGGCCCAGACATTGAGTGACGAAAAATTCCAGGACATGATAATCAAGAGTTATGGTTATGGAAGAAAGGCTCGGGTCAGGAGGCGCGAAAGAATTCATCCAAAGCACCCGATGCTCCCCATGCGAAGCATCGATGCAGAAACGGATGCGCATCGACAGGATGATGCTGACAATAGTAGCGACGAGGAAAAGAGGATCAAGGTTCTTACTTTCTATTCATAATTTATATAGCTTTGCGTTCATTTGGAGTGCTTCGTCGTTTTGAAAGCCAACATGCTAAGCAACGTTATATCAGCTTAACGAATTCACAAACACGCCTTGTTTCAACATATAATCGTAAATTTCAATGAGGAAAAAACTTAAATTGCCCAGAAAAGAAAATAAACGAGACTAATTCAGGCAGAAAAGCTACGCAAGAAACAAGCCATGTTTGCCAACTGTTGGATGTGCCATGTCGACCCAACGACTCAACATTTGCATACCCTGGGAAACGATAAGACCAAGTACGAGTTGATGAAGCCTGTGAAGCGACATGAAAGGCCGGTCGATGTTCTACATTCGAAATATAATCTGATGGTTAGTTTGTTCTGTTGAAGGCTAGTAAGAAATGACGTCTTCAGATAGACATCACACTCTACACATTTCATGATTCGTACCGGAAGGGGTCTAATCTGGGTATCTTCACGAATGGAGGAAGTCTGCTTTATAATTTCCGATGTCTTCGTAACGTGCATCGCCTTGACTACGGAAAGCATCATCTGGCTATGCATTCGAACATCTTCGATACTTTGCAGGACTATGTTTTGCGGTAAATTTTGGACTCATATCGAATCACAATCGGTGCTATTCTTCAGTTGTCCAAACTTTGTTCGCGGCTGTGATTTCATCGCTAGTCGATGTCGTCCAGCGCAGGGTTCACTTCGATACTTTCCTGAGATTCGACAGATTTGTCATACACCAAATACTGGTGAAGTCTGTGATAAAACTAAAAATGGAAATTCGATTTCTATGGATATTCTCCCCGACTGGGTCTATGAAGAAGTCGCCAAATACCTTCCCGGAACTGCCTTATTCAATCTGTCACTTTGCTCAAAGTAAGAAAATTTTCAAGAAACATTTCTGATTTGAAGCTTTTGCTTAGATCAATACGTTGGAAAGTCTTTCATATATTGCGCTCACACTGTTTGATTGTACCGAAATGGAAGAAGCGAAATGGAAAATGGGTTCTGGAGAAATTTGTAACTTATCCAGATCTTATTCGGAGTTAGAAGAAAGAAGTTTTAGGCAGAGGAGTTGTCAATCGCTGAAAAGTCTCCCCAGCTTCAATGGCAACCTCCTTCTGAACTAAATCAGCATCTACAAAATTGTCGATATTTCGAGAAGAACGATTTCGGAGGCGCAGAAAAAGTGCCTGTTTTTCTAGATAACTTGGAGAAGTTAACAGAAGAATTCGGTGAAAAAATTCCAAAGTATCAGGCATATTGGCAAAACGTAGGAAATTTAATATTTTAGAACGGAACAATACTTGATCATTTAGGTAGCCGTCTTGGGTCTACTTTTGGGTAATGGTACTGTGGCCTTGAATGCATGGGTATAACTCCGATAATCTAGTCACAAATTTTATATCTATTGTAAATAAATAATTTTTATCAGTTTGGACCCAAAATGTTCAATGCTTTTTTTTCTTAATCAGAATAATTTTCCAACAACACCCTTGTATCATACCTAACGATGAAATCAGCACTGCAAAACGCCTTTCAATGATTTATCGAAATTTTTCAATTTTTTCATCTAAACAATGAATCACTTTTGATCAAAACTAACACTCCAAAATAAATCTTTCTGCACATTTCTGTGAACTATCGATTAATTTATTTTATCAAACAGGCCAGAGCAATTATGTTCCGTTTCTAGCCTGTTTTTGTACATATGGATTTTCAAAATATCACAACTCTTCCCTATTCTCTGCAACCCATGCTCGATTTTACTATATATTAAAGTTTGATTATTTCCTAACATACACGTATTCGCATGTTCAACGGACTTTATTAACTTCCTAATGAGGCAATTCCCTTGTTCTCCAATTTGAGCTACACTTTTCTTTGGAACTGCTTGAGAATTCCAGCGTTGAGTTGTCCACTCGGAATACAGGTCTAATTTCACTAGGTGATATGTCGAAAAATGCCAATATTTAGCTAGTTGGTAGCTCCTTTTCTAATAACTTTCTTATCGCTGCTGCACAAGATCTTAGAGAAGGCTTCAAAGAAAGGGTTCAGCCGAAAAGAAAATGATATTCACGAAGCAAATCTAGACAAGATTTTTGCTTTTAATAGAGCTAGCAAAAATTTTCCTTCTAAAAACTCAACTGAATGATGATTTGAATTTTTCGTGACTTCGCAACTTCGCGAACAGGTTAAATATTGTGTAAGGCTAGGAGACGGTAGGGAAAGGTTGTGAAACGTTCTCTCGCTTTACACACTACTCTACCTGGACACGAAGTCGCGAAAAATCCAAATCGCTCAACTGAGTTGTTATCGTAAGTATAAGTATCGTGTTATTGTGAAAGATAAAATAATTTTCTTTTCCTTTACAGAAGCGACCATTCGTTTTTCTATCTATGAAAGGAAGAGAAATGTGAAAGATAGAAATAATATATCAGAGAAAAAGATGCAAAACAAGAGAGAGAGAGACGAAAATTTTGACCGATCAGTGCAGGTCAGTTTCCAGGCAGTGAATGACGAGGAAACGAATAAATTATAGGAGAAGTTTGGCAAGAAGTAGCCACCTTGAAAATAAGCTTACATGTGGGATTACTTTTGATGGTGATAACTTATCGATATCTGAAGACACTAGTTCAGGAGATATTATAAACAAAGTGTCTACAGTAGAGATATCAGAACCAGATAACCAGTCCTATGGAGCCCTTTTGTCAGATGAAGAAAATATACGGGGGGAGGGGGATAGGTTGCAATGGGAAGTGACGAATTTCTATAAAATTCGTTAGTGCATTTGACGATCGTCTTCCATGGGATTGAACATAACACGAATTTTACTAAAGATTATAATGAAGTGAATCGTCATACTATTGAGAAAAATCATATGCACTAGAAAAGTTTAAACGTCATAAAATATGTAAATAGCCACAGCGAAAAAATAAATTAAGGATTTAGGGGTGATACCAAATTTGGATTCTGAAGACTTTTTAAAATATCAATTGGGATTCGATTTGGAAGTTCGATTAAATTGTGCTCTTGATTATGACATTCACTCTTTGAAGAAAAACGATACTGACATATGTCATACAATTCTTTCCTCGACATTTGTTCTTCCAATTAGCACAATTTTTCTGTATGTATGAAAATTTCGAATGAATATTTCAATTTAGTAAAACCGATTTCGCTCATTTGGATCAAATGTTCTAATATCATAAAATCATGAGATTTCCCATGATATTCCCAATATCATCAATTCTACTTGAACTTTGCTCCCTCCTTATTCATAGAGATGCTGGTCATTTACCCAGATATTCTAATGATGCTTCTTCATGCTACCGTAATCCAGATCATGCTGTTTCATAGCATAAAACCTTTGAAACTTCTCTGAAAGGCGGAGCTATCGAAAGTGAAAATGGAAAGGAAAGTGGCGTTTTTGCCGTCCAGATTTCGACGCTGAAGCCGAGAAATTCGAGAAAGAGCGATCAAATTAGGAAAGACTACGAAAAGCTGGGAGAAAGGATAGATAAAAATGATGAAGTTGGAAGAGAAAGAGTGAGAGACAGAGAAAGACAGAGCGACCGTACACAGAAGCGCATGAACCTGAAGGGTTTGTAACAATTTTGTCCTTCATATAAATATCTACCTGGATTAAAGAGTTGATTCTGAATCATATTATCTTAAATCGTCCTTAGCTAAGGTAACTACAGTATTGCTGATAAATAACTAATATTCATTGATCTTTAATATTTGTCCTATAAATGTAAATTGAATTTGCTAAATTTTGTGAAAAAATGAGGGAATATTTAAATTTTCTTCTGATAGGTATGAGCTTGGATCATTTATAGTTTGAATAAAATGAAATTTCAGGATTATCAATACCGTATGTTGTGTCGATAAACCGTAATGAGAAGATTCAAAGTATGGAGAAGGTCAAGATGAATAAAGAGGTTTATAAGAAGGTGCGTTTTTCTTCGATAGAGCTAAATATGGTTATTTGAGGTTGAACAATTACATTACGGATGGTATATTCAAGCCGTGAGCAGTTTACTTGGAGCTGTTGGGAAGAAGGAGTATATGAAGATGGATAGGTAAATTTTCAAGTTATTCTTTTTTAACTCCTGAACTTGATTATTTTACGACGTTGATATCGACATTTTTTCGTGATTAAGCGACTTGACTTGAAAATCCGGTAGCTTTAGCATTCTCGAATGACTTTGGGCAGACTGACTATGCGAAGCCAAGAGATAAGGAGACATTTCCTTTGAATACGAAGATAGGGTCATAAACCTAGATCGTCATTAAATTTGAGAGGAAGGATGACGAAATAGGCCCGGGATATGAGAGGAAAGCGCATAAAACGTAAGATAAGAGGCGAAAGGCGATAATAAGTGCTAGTCAATTTGTCGGAATTTCGCACTAGACTGCCGAAGACAGAAATTTCACTTTAAAAATCTAGTGGAATGATGTGAAATTCAAATGAAAGTCAAATTCAAAATGCAGATGAAGCAAAAATATCACTGAATTTTTTACCAGGAAATGATCGTTTAAAAATATTCGCCGTGAGCAAGTTCTATGCAGAAAGTCATGAGGTCAGAAAATAATGATAGGCATCATATCAAATACAGACATCTGATAATGGACTACATGCTATACAGAATAGAATGAATGAAGAAACTATAAATTTGCTTGAACAGGTCGTTAACTGGTTTGACCGTTTGTGACCAGTTAACGTGATATTTCCCTTGCCGACCGGTCATTTAGGTCGTTTCGCATTCACATTCACATTCACACTCACTTTCTCACGGAACCTTGACCATTTTTGCACGTTGTAAATCCTTTGTGAATTTTATTACGTATTTAGCCTATCAGAGTCAATGTGTTTACAAAATTGAGTTTCTTGAACAAGTTCATATATTTTTATATTCTTTTTGTTTATCAACATATTTTATCGCCAAACAAATCAACTTTCTGGAAAGCCGAAATTTAAATTTTACCAATTTCACAGAAACATTTCAGAAATACCAGGAAAGCTTTTATCGCTTGCCTGGATTCGATTGATAAGGAACATGATCTGCAAAAGGGTGCCGAGTGCCTCGTTAAAGCCTTCGATGGGAAACTTGTGAGACTGGTCTTTTTTTTTTTTTTTTTTTTTAATTTTCAGTAAATATCTAGATTGACTCATTCCCTCATGCTCTTCACGATCCGAAATACTCCATATTCGACTCAAATCGTCTGTCAGGGAAATGGTTAAAGCTGAAGCGGCGTAAGAAGAAATCGAAGCGAATCAGCAAAGTCGAAATCACGACGAAAGTTGGAGAAAGAAGGTCAAAGACGTTCGATATCCACCGCAGAAGTCACGAAGAAAATCGAAGAATCAAGATGATGAAGAAGTATTTGAAGAAATTGGAAATCAGAAGAAGCCCGAGTAAAATTCGAACAAGAGTTATTCCTTGGAAGCAATTATCAGCGAGAAATGCCAGCATTGCAACAACAACAAGGACAAGTCCAAAAACCACAACATCGGCAATAGCTCCAAGCTATTCAAGAAGGCCCATCAGAGTACCATATAGAAGAATTATCAAGAATCTGCAATGGCAGCCAAAGACTTTTCTGAAGACGAAGACGAGGTCCAGGTAAGCTTTCTTTTATATTGAGCAATGTTAATTTTTAATTTTTCCAGGCTTGAAAAGCTAAATCGCAATGGCATCAAGAAAATAACTCTGCCTTCGAAGTTGCAAAGAAAATATAACCGCTATCGCAAGAAGTTGGCTATAAGAAGAGTCAAAAGGAATGTTCTTTCACTCTACACAAACGCAAGTTTTAAAAATTATATTTAAATTCACCACATCTGGAGAGTAGTTTCAGCAAAGATGCGAAATGACTGCATATCTGTTAGAAGATCTGGACGATTACTTTATCTTTTTCTTTTCTCTCGTATTCCCATGATCATAATTTATCCTCCTTGCTTGCGAGTAACCTTCTTCTTCCACTTCCAGGAAGAGACGATCGGTTTGGCCAAGGAAACAGAGCGACGCGACCGATTCCCTTACAAAATCATCACCAGAAAAACCGCGCCAAATTTAAAACACGAACGGAAATCTCCTATTCAAGTAAGAAATAAACGATATCTTGTTTGATTTGAATCTCTTCCCATCTTGAAATTGACCAGGGAAAGGAAAGCTTGATCATCGTTCCCATAAACTATTTCATATGATTTGATAAAGTCGTGAAGAATCCAAGTTTCTTAATTGAGTTTTTTTTCAGGGATTCACAAAGATGCTCCGAACAATGATCTATCCAAACGAAAAATCATCAACAAGCTTGAAAATGTCGTACAAGAAACTGCAAAAGGTTCATTAGTTTAGAAAAATGTATTTTTTTCTAGTTGAATTTCAGCTTCAAGATAAAGTGACTGAAAGCAGGCGTGAGCGACAATTCAAGCATCGTATGCTGGACATGGTCTTGGGAAAGGACAATCCATACAGAAGGAGCAAGTCTTTTACTGAACGGTATTTTTTCCTGGAAGCTTATTTACTTTTGCCATTTTCAAGATTCCAAGACCTGGTTCCCGATGGAATGGTCGATAAAAATGTCTATGGTCTGGTGAATACCGTATCCCGACATACGAAGGACATCAACGCGAATCTCCTTTCGCCACGATTCTTTCCTCTTCTGCCCGATAAGTACACTAGCAAAAAGTGAGCGCTCTTATTTCTTCTGGAAAGAAATTCTGGAGAATATAATGTTGCATATGGTAGATGAAATTCTATGGTTCGAAATAACATTGAAAATTGGAAGATAGCGAAGTGATTGTATTCCTTGGTAGCGGGAAAAATCGTCCCGCCTAAATGCCTGCATTGAGTGGGGAACGACTTTTCTCGCTGCCGTATCCTTTCAAATACTATTTTGAATATATCGATGTCATGGTCTTACTGTTTCCGTTCAGACATAAACATTGTATTCACATTATTCTTAGGCATCTTCTTTCGCCAGACTTGTTCCCATTCTACAAAGACGACACAGGCCGAAGTGTGCTGCCTCTTCCTGACGTCCTTGAAAAGTCCGGAATGAATGAGAAAGACCGTGATTCTGTATTGGAACTCGTCATGGACGTCACTGGTCAATAGAAAGCTCTTTACAAATGTAATTCCCCATTTTAGGTGTGAATAGCTTGGTGGACGATGCTATGGGTTTGATCGATGGGTTGAGGAAAACCGGGTTGGACAAGGATCTTTTGAACATGAACTCACTTATTGACACAGTACATCTGAAAATCGTCTTGATTTATTTAAAAAAAAAATTTAGACATTCACAACGATCAAGTCTCAGTTCAGCCCAGATCAGAAGCTCGACTTCGAAAATTCGAAGTTCACTTTCATGACGCCGAAGCAAATCGAACTGCTCTACGGCGAAAACGGTAGTTGCTGAATATTCATTTGTGATTCTGGTTTCATGATATAATCTAGGAATTATGAACACATCCCTAGCGAAGCTCCCTTTTGATTTGGACATTTATCGAAATTTTTCGGATGTTGAGAGACACGAATCACTGAAGTGAGTCATTTTTATCTGTCAATTCATAAGAATAAATCAGAGCAACTGTCCGACATATTGCTCGCGGTGACTACGCAAGTCTGACTCGAAATGAGGATCGTCATACTCGAGTCAAGAGAATAATTATCGACATTGGAGATCCTATCTTTTATCGAATAGCTCTACTTCATCCAACCATTCTTGCTCCATTCGCTTTCAACCCAGGCATCAATACGGTATGAGAGGGATTTGAGGGATGAATTTTGCTGAGTGATAATTTTAGCTGAGTGTTCTTGGTCCTCTCATATTGTCACCTAACATTTTCTCTCCATCAGTTTTGAGTCCGCTTTTGGTAAGTTGTGATAACATGCTGTATTTTTGTTTCGATTTTTCTTTCTAGATGAGTTTACCCATTGCAAGTCCTCAGGTTAGCTCCAGAAATTGTTATTAATGTTTTTTTTTTATTTTTAACAAATTGTAGGTTGGAGATCCCCTTATATTTAGTCCTTACGTCGGTAAGAAAGAATGTTTTTCAATAAAGAGATAAAGATTATTTTAGTCGGCCCAAATATCTTGTCTGCTGCCGTCTTCAATGCCTATGTTTTCTCACCATACGTGTAAGTGTGATGAAACTCTGGAAAGGGTTAAAAGATTCATTTTAGGTTGTCGCCAAATATTGGTATGGCACATTTTCAAATTGACCTAATGTTTTCATAAATAAGTTTAATTTTAGTAAATCCATACGTCATGTCGTAAGTTGTAAATTTTCAAATTTTCGATAATTTAGCCATTTCATGCCTCTCATACTTTCTCCATTTGTCCTTTGTCCGGATATTTTATCGCATACAATCATGTCAGGGGTGGTTTTGAGCCCATCCGGTATGAAAATCTAATTTTCTTTAATTTTTTTTGTTCAAATTTCAGTCTTATCGCCGGCAGTCTTCACTGAGTCAGCTTTAGCTGCCAACATTCTATCACCGACAATTTTGTCATAATTAGTTTTTGATACGGGAAGTTTTAGGTACAACTTGAAATCACAATGTGCCATAATCCAAGTCCTGAGGATTTGCAATAATTTTGCTCATGTGTTTGTAAATATTGAATTTATGGTTATAGGAAACGATTTTAAGATTACGGTTAATATCGTGCAATAAATAGATTTTAACTTTTAGCTTGTCTTGATCAACAACAATCTGTGATGATAGTGAAGGTAGTATCGCAAGTGACTAAAATCCAGGAAAGTCAAAGATTGTGGTTCTGAAAATCCATGTTCGTATTTTGTAATATCCTAAATTCAAAACTAATGATTAAAAATCAAACTTTGTCGTTCGTTATTGCAGTTCTAACAATTAGCTCGTTTTATTTGTCGATCAGTGTGTCCGCTTACTGATCATTATCGTTTTCACCGTCGAAATCAAAACACCGTTTTGACTTCAATTTCTTCTCGCCATCCGAAATGATGGAAAGTTTGCGTGTCTTTGCCATATTTTTATCGATAAAAATCGTACATCGATAATTCGGTCTGTTGCCTGTTTCTCCAATTTTACTTTTCGTTATCAAATCACAATCTTCTCCCCTTTTCGTCCTGTAGAGTTTTTGACCCTCCTCGCTAAACTCATTCATTATCGTTGCATCGGTTTTCAGTTCCTTTGTGATGAAGATAAGATCACTTCGAATGTAACTGATCATCATTTTGTTTGATTGTAGACTTTACATTTCGCATTCTCGCACATCCTGCTTCTTGGAATAATCTCATCTTTCAAAGAAAATATTTTTTATTTGATCTCATGAAATTTTCTGGATTCATGAACAGATAGGCCACTTTAGATTTAAAATTTTTGAGCTTGAGACATGACTTGATCCTATCAGACCCAAGCCAGGTCTTACTCAACCCTTGAATGTTGTTCTGATACAGAATCGATCTAAAATATTCTTATTAGGTTTTGACTATTCAATGCCTCAAAAGATGACAAGAGTTACATGTCTGTTTATGATAATCCAATATGTCCCTTTTTATTGTGTAAAATTATTTTCAGTCCAAAATGAGAACAATTTGGCTCCTACTTGCGGTTTGCCTCGTCTTTGTTTTCGCCACGTCAGGTATCGTTTACTCATTGGCAGGTTATCGAACTTCACCGCAATAAATTACTATTTCAGCTACTGAAGAAAATGATAAGGCGAACCAAACTAGGATAGGTAAAAAAAAGTAATCGATAAGTTTGAGTGCATAAAAATATTTTAAGCTCGACAATCAGGACGTGGTCCGGGAGGACGAGAGAACGGGAATGGCCAAGGGCCTGCACAAAAGGTGAGTCCGGGTGTTCGTGACAGACACGCTTGACGGCCACACTTGAACCCAGTCCCGATGAAGTTGATCGAAATCTGCCAGAAAGCATAACTGATGAGTGCTATCGATTGCATAATGGCTTATTGCATCAGAGAAACGTTTCATCATCTACTGAGAAGCGGGAAAAGAGACTGATCAAATTTCTTAAAATCATAAAGGCAAAATCGAACATAACAATAATGCATTGAACAAATACTTATTCATTATCTATGCTTCTCTGCTGCGGTGAATCTAACTGACTAACCATTTATCCTCTCGCCATTTACTAGCTAACGATTTCAAATTTGAAGATAGTCAGCGCTTACGCTATCTCATAACCAATAATGAAAGTGTGGATAGAACGTAGATTTTATAGCTCAGTTTAGATCATTTTGACCAGGCGATAAACGATAAAAATTACTGACTTAGCGTCAGATTTTGTGCCATTAATTGAGACATTTTGAAGATGAGACAGAAAGGCTTCCGAAGCTCGGTTGTCTCTAGAATCCAAAATATTCACTCACGACACCCACATGGCAAGAAACCTGTCAAAACTCCATCGCGTATTTCGTCATCTAAACCTGGCCCGAAGAAAAATGCGAGAAAACATCAACCTCCTCGAAATAGACCAAATTTGCGAAGAAATAGACCAAATTTCCGAAGAAAGCGACCTGCTAAGGTTGTGTGTAATTTTCTGAAGCTCGGAAAATTCCTTCTGTTAGTTTGATGTAATATGCGTTGTTTTGAAGGCGAAGCCGCGAACTTCCCAACAAATGATTTCGGCAGCTGCACGCCGGAGAATGCGAAAACAAAATGCACAACAAGCGCGAAACAAAAAGCCTGGAAAAAAGCCGTCGCCGCCGCGGCGAAGACCCTCACCTAAATCGGGACCGAAGAACGGTCCGAAAGGCCAACGAGCAGCTGGAAAAGGCAGAAATGCCAAAAGAAAGCCACCAGCTAAGGTTGTGTAAAATTTTCTGGAAACGGTTTCAGGAAATTTTATCCTGTAAACTAATCTTTACTCGATGAAAATATTTAGCCTGGAAATCACAACAGACCTGGAGCTGGGCCAGGAGCCAAGAAACAAACGCCACAACAGATCAGGCAAGCACAACGAGAAGCACGTCGTAAGGAATTATGAAAAAACAGGAAAATACTTGATAAATCTGAATTTAGAGAAAGTGCTTCAGAGGCGGAGGCAACGCAAAGCCCGGGCTATGAAAAAGAGAAAATGGGCCATGAATGTTATTAGACAGCTAAAAGTGAGAATGCACAAATGTTGTAATTTGGAAAGTCACCGCAAACTTAGGCATTCTCCAAGATGAAAGCGCAGAAGAAACGACCAAATAGGCGACACTGGCGTAGAGTCGCCGTTCAATATTGCAAGCGATATCCGGGACAGGCTCTCTGCAGGTAGAAGATATGAGATTTTTCAATCTCGTGAGTTGATTTTCAGAGGTGGAAAAATCCCCTGGTTCCGAGACGTTGACAAGATGATCGAAGGCGTTGATCGAAGGAACATCAAGAAGATTCTGCCAAGGGTTCCAAGGTTTGCCAAGGAAGATTAAGAAAGTTGGATATGAAAATGTTTCAGACGTCAGATTAAACATCCACTAGCAAACGTCAAGAAAGAACTGGCCGAAAAGGCCAGGGAGGCTCGCAAAAGAGCTCAAGCCCGGGTTGCTGATAAGGATGTTGTAGCGAAGATCAAGGTTATTATTTATACAGTGTAATTGCAAAGTGAGTGGAATAAGATATAGTGCCATAACATTCAATTGGTGCTGTTTTCTTTATTTTATGTATGAAGTTTCGTCATCTTTCCAAATTTATAAATTCTCTAATTAAAGAAAATATAAATACTTCATGATCAATATGGCATTGCATTTTCTAAACAGAGTCCAAAGATTCTGATAATTCGAATTTAGAACGCATGCCGAGGCAGAAACTGTCGAAAACAGCCCGAGAAAGCGCTTCAAAAGAAGGATAATATCCTGAATAAGGTTAGCGGAATTAGCTGAAAATGGCAAAAATCATTTACCGATTCTCGTTTACAGCTCGTTGATTTCGAGAAGCGCTTCCAGAAGAGATCAAGACCTCCCAAAAGGCCTGTTGCCGCTGCCGGAGCCGCAGCTGCGGGTGCGGCCGCTTCAGGCGCTGCACTTGCCTCTGACGTGGATTCGGACACGGACGATGACGATGACGAAGACGACGAGGCCGTTGAGGACCTTTCCAACAAGGTGCAACTCAGACTCGACAGAACTCTGCAGGTCAAGCAAGCTCTTCTCGAAAAGGCCGGACTGACTGAAGATGTGAGTCAGCCTTTAGTTTTATAACCGAAAATACAGATTTCTTGCTATTAATGAAAGGTGTCTAACCATCTAACCTATCTACACGTTCCGTTATGCGTGTAACAAGTTTGATAATAAAAGTGCGAAAATCTCACCTCAAAACGCATCATTCGATAAACTTAGGTGGAAGCTGAGGACGATGGTGTTCTTGAAGGGGATTTGATGATAACTGAAGAACAGGCCAACATCCTGTTGAATGAGCTGGGACAGGCTGACGAAGGCGCTGATGCGGTCAAACTCGCTGACACTAGCGAAAGTGACAGTGACTTGACCGACTCCGAGGACAACGGAGACGTGTCCGAGACTTCCGACAACGAAAACACATCTACTCTAGCTCCTCAACGAACACTGGAAGCTGGTGAGACAACCGTCGCATCGGATGCCTTCCAACATCCTGAAGCACCCCCTATTCCGCCACCACCTGGAAGTCCTCCATCTCCCGGAAGCAGTGGAAGTAGGAAAAAACGGTGAACTTCTTACACGAGATATTGCTTTAAAGTTATATTTATTTTCTAATTTCAACCAACTTCCCTAGTTGTATTACTTCGAAATTGTCAAAATTCTCACTTTTCATGCAAATTTGCCAATGTTCTTCATGAATAACCAACTGAATATCAATCCAAAAGAAGATTAGGTTTCACGTTGCCGATAATTTTAGATCGGCCATTTTCTTCGAGGACAGCAGCTTTGCTGTTTCGAGGTGGAATCAATACTCTCCCATTCCATTCTTCATGGACGAGTCCTTGGATGACGTGGATCGAAACGATGTCAGAAGTGGTCTCCTCGAAATTCAGCAAAGAACCTGCATTCGGTTTGAAAATTACTTTGAAAATTAAAAGAACTTGTTGAATTCAGATTCCAAGAACTTTCTTCACCGATTTCTGGAAACTATATTCATTATCTCAAAGTCGAAAATGCTGCATAGTAAGTTCGAAATTCAGCCAGAAAATTCACGTGGCCATTTCAGCTGTGGTCTATCTTACATAGGCAAAGTTAATCCCGCGAATCCAATTTATCTCAGTTTCGCTTGCCCTAATGTGAGTCGAACTTTTTTTTTTTATAATACTATGATAGTGATTCAATTTGCAGTTCCGTGGAGTCGTTATTCACGAGGTTTGAATGAATTTTATTTATTCGACTCTTATCTGGTAAACTATGCAAAATTATATTTAGACAATGCACGCCCTCGGAGTAGCCCATCAACATCAACGGACAGATCGTGATAATGTATGGCTACGTTTTATGATTTCAGTGATTTTAAAATAACATTTAGTCGATTACAATCGACTGGCAGAATGTCAACCCTCAACAATATGACACGTTCGCTGTTATTGAAGCCAACAAATTTACATCGTAAGGATTTTCTGCATATCTTTCCCAGGAACATATTTTAGATATGGCGTTCCATATGCGTATGACTCGATAATGCACTATAATGGCTATATCTCTGCTATCAGCATAAGCAAACCAACGATGATACCAAAAGCAATTATAAAATTTGTTTAAAATGATAGATATTCGACAGTTCAGGTTAGCCCCGGTACAAATCAAGCAATTCTTGGTCAGCGCAGACAAATGAGCGCGAGAGATGTTGAGATTCTGAAGAAAATGTACTGCATGCCATCTTGTACGGATACGAACGTGTACTGTGGAGTGTGGGCTCTGCAAGGACTCTGCACTAGCAGTTCGAACGGAGCATGGTTGAAAGCTAATTGTAAAAAATCTTGTAACTTATGCAGTTAAAATTTCACATTAACGTATTTGAAATAAATAATTCATAATACTTCTACAAATATGTTCAATAACAAATATATCATTACTAACACTTGGTGAATAATCTGAAAACTCAACGCGAATTGAAAGGAGTGATTTTATAATGAATTTTCGTTCCCACAAAAAGGAAATTCTGACGATCGATTATGATAAATGCATGGATCATCATGTTTCTGGTGAAACTTCGCACAATTGATTTGTGTCGAGAATTTCATCATAATGCATAAATAAATTTTGAACTTTTAGCTTAATTAGTCAAATTTAGCAATTTTGATAAGAACAAAAAACTAATGAATACAATTTGGGTTCTGTTACTAATCTCCGTCACCATTGTCTTCGTTTCTTCACAGGTAATGGTTTTAAAAAATTTGGAAAAGTTTAATTTTCATATTACAAATTCTATCTAGACATCCCTTTCTAAGTTATTCAGGAATACAAGTCAAAAAGAGAAAATTGGCGTAGAGTAGCTATCCAGTACTGTAGCCAAAACCCAAACGAAGAGTTGTGCAGGTTCATAGAAAAAGTTGTGCAGGTTAGTACAAAATGAAATTCAGAAACGGAAAGATGCCCACATCTCATAATATCGACACAATAGTTGACGAAACTAATGAAAGTAATTTATCCAAACTTCTAGGGTATTATTTTAGTAAGTTATGATATAAAGGTCTTTATTTTTGTAGAGAAATTGGAAATGCTGTAAATCAAATAGCCCACTGTTTGGAGACTGAGGCGAAAAGCATCGGTAATTTCATTGGTGGGATATGGAAGAAAGACAGGCCACATACAGAAGTTGAAAAATTATAATTTCTCCTCCTAAATAATTCTGCATTTAGACCACAACCAATGGTCCACAACCCACGAATCAATCGACAGAAATAAAATCAAAAAAGCAGAAGGAAACTCTTCTGCGGAGTGTAATCTATTTAAAAAAATCATTAGCTTTGCAGCTCCTTGAAACTGTCATTTTAGCTGACTCGTTTTGAAACACCATTTCACAATGAGGTTAATTTCTACAGAGGTGTTAGACTAAAGAATGACAATGTCTCTGACAGAGTTCAACGAAGACTTAACAAAACCTTGCAAGTTAAGAAGGAGATTCTGAAGAAAGCTGGGATAAGTAACACTGTAAGCTTCCCTGTATTCCTATCGATGCATCTATCATTCTATCAGACTGAAGCTGAAGACGATGGAGCGATAGAGGGTGACATTCTTCTGACTGAGGAACGAGCTGATGAATTGCTAAATCTGCTCAATCAAACTGATCAATCAATTCCTGAGGTTCCAAAATTGAAGAGCAACACCGACAATTCAACTTTGTCAAACGCAAATGAGGATCTTCAAGAACAACACGAATCAGGTGACGAAGATGAAATCCCATCGCAAAATATTCAATCGACAACTGATGGGACCATCAATGATGTAGAACCAAATCAAAATTCACTAGATGAAAGGAAGAAAAGGTTTGCGAGACAATGTTTTCTTATACTGATCTGATAGGATTTCAGGTCAGCAATTTACTTTGAAGAGAACAAGGAGCAAAAATGGAATTCGTCGGGGCCAATCCCGTTTTATCTGGACGAATCACTTAATTCAGTCGACAAAAATGACGTTAGAAGTGCATTGCTGGAGATTCAACGGAAAACTTGCATTAGGCAAAATTACAAATCGTTGTTTTCTAGGAAGTTTGGAAATGGCGTAATGACGAAATTCTTTCTGAACTTAGCATACTAAAAATAACAATATGCCTTATTTTCCTACAAATCCATTTTCAGTTCCTATTACAATTGGTCATATCGTATTTCGCCATTCCATCATAACATCAATTTCCAGATGTCTATTCTATTTATAAGTGAAAATTTAGATTCCAAGAACTTCTGCAGCCAGCTTCTGCGAACTACATTCACTATTACCATTTCCCAGATGCGAAATTGTAATCGTATTTCGAAATTAATTGAATTTGAAGCGAGAACTGATTTATTGCAGTTGTGGACTTTCATACATCGGAAAAGCGTCACCAGCAAACCCTGTTTATCTCAGTTTTAGTTGTCCGAATGTAATTTTGCCGATTTTTTATTCTAAAAACTATCGATTTTCAGCCGAGAGGAATTTCGATCCATGAGGCAATATAGATTTTCGTAGATATTTTTAAAAATGCAATTCCAGACTCTGCATGCTTTAGGTGTTGCGCATCAGCAACTCAGAACTGATCGGGATCTAGTAATTCATAATTTTTGATAGTAGCAAAATTTTCATTTAGCATGTTACCATAAACTGGACAAATGTCAATCGACAACAATATGACACTTTCGCGATTATCGACTCGAAGAAATTCACGACGTAGGTGATATTCTATGATCATTCTTACAAGTATTTCAGATATGGCGTCCCATATGCATATGACTCGATAATGCATGCAGAAGGAAATTTTGGAGCCATAAATAGCAATCAGCCGACAATAATACCGAAAGTAAGAATTTATCACTAACAATAATTGTGTGGAATTTCGATTCTAGTTCCGAGATTTGTGCTATAATGACACTTTTGAGCCTATGAATTTTAATGAAGAATCGTGCAAAGTTTCAATTCAAATTCCTAGTATCTTCCAAGACTAAACTTTGTTTTATAATATCAGAAGGAGAAAAGAATTGCAAAGATTCAGGTCAATCCAAATGCGAATCAGAAGCTTCTTGGGCAACGTCAACACCTCAGCAAGGGCGATATTGAGCTTCTAGCGAAAATGTATTGCCAACCGAAATGCGAGGATAAAAGCGTTTATTGCGGAGTTTGGGCCTTACAAGGGTACTGCACAAGCCCAGACAATGAAGGCTGGCTACAAGAAAATTGCAAAAAATCGTGCAACCTTCCCTGTTCATAAACTCTTGAAATAAATAATTCGTCGAATTATATAAACTGAAATTTTTACCAATAGTCGGTTGATTAATGATGCATGAGTAATCTGACTTTTTACTATATCCCTCTATTTACCACCGACGTTTCCTCTTTATTTCCCTACATTCTTAATACAAAAAATCGGCGACAAATAAAGGAGGCCTTGTTATCATAATATTTGAAAGGACGAGGTCCAAGGTTTAGCCTTAGCCAAATAACTGGGACGGATTTCTTATACTATTCGAATGAAAGTCTTTCTGGAGAAAAATCAATTGGTCATTTGTCAAAAAGCATTCGATGTTTTCTATTTCTTTAGTGGCCGAGTAAATTAGCATCGAACGTGAGACTTGCGTGACCAGTTCAGCTAATCGGTCGTTCCAGATTCGCCGTTCCTTTTGATTATGATTTGATTACTCATGTGGATTCAACATTGTTGATTTGAATTTTATTGATTTGAACGATGATTCTAGCGATTTTGCTGCCAGGAGAAATAGGGTGTATGGTTAGGAGATGTTAGAGAAAAGCTATCTCGATTTGCATAATATTTTGTCACGAATTAGAGAAGCTACAAAAAATTCAAACTGGCAAAATTCTTGAACTCCCTTGATATGGTTCATTTTCAGACATTTGCCTTAAAGAGTCAAGATGTGTGATAGTCATCCATCAGTCATCTTTCCATAGCATTATCTTTTCTTTTCACACACTGCAAAAATCTCAACTTCGCCATATCTTTTTTTCAATTTCAACGTTGTGTAAGAATTTCGAAAAAATATCGTTCAATCTATCAGTTAACCGCAGTTGATCCGTTTGTCTGTGGACGCCAAGGTCGTGTATTTTCATCTCGACTGTGATATATTGCAGATACTGCCTATCAGTATACGTTTTTCCGATGTTCAAAAAAGTTAAATCAACCAAACAGAAATGTGAAAAAATATTTAATCACCTCAAAAATATCAACATGCATAATCATGATCTTTGAACTTCGTTGTCATCAGAGGCGTGACCGAGTATGAATTTTAAAAAATTCGGAATAGGCGTTGAAATTGTAAATTTCCATTACTTCATAATCAGAATTGAAATTGCGCACAACCCCTAATTAACATCCTATCATTAAAATCCTATTTCGGAGAAAACACTGTAAAAAAGTGATAAACCAATAAAGTTGACCAACAATCATTCAAATATTCATTTACTGATGAGCAAGAAATGTTAGGATAATAATTTATTCAAATCTTCATACTGATGTTGATCATATGACGAAAATTCAAGTATAAATGATCTCAGTTAATTTCTAAGGCTGTTCGGATTGCTGCCCAAGTCGGGAATGTGGAACCTGGTCACGGGAAAATCGTAAGAAAGGCCATGTAGATTTTGTTTTTACCTGCCAATTTGATTGACACTATCCGAAACTAAAGGCGATCTAAACTGAAAACATTTACCCTTTCCATTTGCAGCCAAATTTGTTGTGAAACTTGTATGCTCATTGATAATTATTAAAAATTCAAATGAGGTGAATGTCCTGGTAAGTGAGCGGCAGTTGAAAGGT
Source organism: Diploscapter coronatus (assembly GCA_964036155.1). Classification (NCBI taxonomy): domain Eukaryota; kingdom Metazoa; phylum Nematoda; class Chromadorea; order Rhabditida; family Rhabditidae; genus Diploscapter; species Diploscapter coronatus. The sequence continues at coordinate 15,299,549 of OZ038422.1, forward strand.
TTAAGTATTGAAGCAGCTTCAACTCGTTTAACATTCGAAATCACGATGACATTTCTTTATATTCACCACTGCTTTTGTCTCAATCAGAGCTGACAGCAGAAATGACTTCCCGAATATAAACGGCGCTGTATTGACTGGTGAGTTGGAATGATGAAGGAATGGGTTGAACGAGACGCTTACCGAATAGTTTTGAATTTTCAGTCTCTCCTTTCGGACCATCTCTAGCTCGGAGTAATCAGCCACAGATACAAACCAAAACAGCTTAGTCAAGTAAAAAACTGAAAAAAGCCAGAAAAGAGTAGAACTAATTCCAAAATAATGCGAAGCAGTTAACGTTATTCATCAATGGAAATCGTGGCAAGAACTCGCGAGAAGTAGCTCAAAAATGGCAGCATATCAGTCTGGTCTTCACGGTGTCTGTTGGTGTGGTGCCAAATATGCATATGAATGAGGTACTTCTCAACCTATTCTTGTTTCTGTCAAATCGTAATCGCGTGATCTCATTATCTCAGTCGCTCTCATGCGAACAACCAGAATTAAGAGACATTCCACGAATAAACGGAACAACTGTCTAAGGGGGTCCGGACAATGGTAAAAGTGTCTCAGATCCGAACCAAACTTATATGGTGGATACATCCATGGACCCTATTGACAAAAATCTGAAAGTTAGGTCCCACCCCCAAAAGTGGGCGGGGCTAGGTGGGGGTTAAAGTTGAGCATTTTCATGATTTGGCACCCCTCAGGGGATACAAAGAAATTTTTTTTATTATAGAAGATTTTCGAAAAAATTAATAAGGATGAACATGACCATGGGATACACTTTCTAAAAATATATTGGTTTAGAGTGGTCAACCACTTGCTGGATGCGGAAGGGGGTCCCAAAGCCAAAAGTATAAAAAATGACGGTTTCAAAAATATGCATATTTTGCATAAAATCGCCCCTACTGGAACATTATATGGGTATTTAGCAAAATTTTATTTCATATTCGGATTCTCCAGATAAAATTACACTAAGATCAGGCATAAAATCGATAAGTTAGGTATGACACCAATAACATTTCTATCGCACCAAAGTTGAGGACCCAAATATCGAAATTTCAATTTTGAGAGTTAGACCCCACAACATGTATATCATTCGATAGAGCTCATCAAACTGAACAACTTTTGTCAAGACACTATATGGTTATCTATTATGGTATGCGTGGTATGGTGGTTTGAAGAAGTCAGACCCACGAAAATGACACAAATTTTCAAAAATTCATAACTTTTGTAAAATCAAATAAACTCGAAAAATCTTTTCGGGATATAGCAGATTAAGGACAATACTTCATTTTTTCTTCCCAGAGTATTGTGCTATCACTTTACCATGATACCATATGGATCCATGGTATACCACCCATATGGTACTCAAGTAGTACTATACCAAAATGGGTATAATTCGACTCGAAATTGATTGGAGAGTAATATTCGAGTCCATTTCTATCAATGTCAGCAAGTGGTTTCATTATACCATCATTACATTAATTATAATCACCTGTTGAAAAAGACTAAAAATGGGGTATTTGCAAATGGCCATAAAAGGCGATAGACTAATCCCTTTTTCAAGTGGTTTTCAGCATATTACTCAGCTCGATAGGGGCTTTCGTTTGGTATATAACATGATGGATATCGGTTACCAAATGGTAACTTGACCATATGGGTCGCTACCATTTGGTACCATACCATGTTTAATATCGTTCGACTCCAAATTGAATGGGAATAAATAATGGATGTCTCTAGCTTCAATTTGAGCCCAAATTTTGGTAGACTACCTATGGAAATATTCTCGTATTATTTTCTTGAGGATTGACATTAAATTTTGGTTTTTTGAGTACCACTCCCATACCATAATAGATAATCATGAGGTGTCTTCACAAAAGTTGCTCAGTTTGATGAGCTCTATCGAATGATATACATGTTGTGGGGTCTAACTCTCAAAATTGAAATTTCGATATTTGGGTCCTCAACTTTGGTGCGATAGAAATGTTATTGGTGTCATACCTAACTTATCGATTTTATGCCTGATCTTAGTGTAATTTTATCTGGAGAATCCGAATATGAAATAAAATTTTGCTAAATACCCATATAATGTTCCAGTAGGGGCGATTTTATGCAAAATATGCATTTTTTGAAACCGTCATTTTTTATACTTTTGGCTTTGGGACCCCCTCCAGCCCCAAAAAAGTGCCTGGCCTCCCAAAACCAATATATTTTTAGAAAGTACATTCCATGACCATGTTCATCCTTTTTAAATTATTCGAAAATCTTTTAAAATAAACAAATTTTATTTGTACCCCCTGAGGGGTGCCAAATCGCAAAAACACTCAACTTTGGCCCCCACCTAGCCCCGCCCACTTTTGGGGGCGGGACCTGATCTCCCCATTTTTGTGATCAGGGGCCATGGGTGTATCCACTCATATGGGTTTGGTTCGGATCCGGAACACTTTTGCCATTGTCCGGACCCTTGTTCCAGTTATACATGGAATGTCTCTTAATCAAAGTCATTAAAAAGTCGTGATCCTCAAATGAACAATTGATACTGTCAGATTATAATCAAAAGGCAACTTCCCATACAAATACAGAACCGAGCAAACCACAAACTAATAAAAATTTCTCGAAACAAGAAATCGTAGTTTTCTCCTCTTTATCGTTTAGTAATTTTCTGATGTCCCTATGAAGCATTGCACAAATTATGCGTCAAGAGCACAATGACCAGTAGCCGACAGTATTCAGGCAGAAGTTCAACAACTCCAGAGGATTTTCTTGTGATCTGCGATAGTTTACTTGGTGTGTCCTTCAGTCACTAAATAAGAAGGCCTCCAATTTGAATAAACTTTATTCGTTAATCTTTAAACAAACGCATCGACATAATTTCTCCTCTTCTAAATTAAAATGCATACATGAATGTCGATATTATCTTTGAGTGTGTAAACTCGATCATTCAAGAAAAGTGATTGTCCATTGTCTCTGAAAGCAGCGCCCATTAGCAGCATTCGATTCGCCTTTAGATTCTCCTTTCGATTCGCCTGAAGAAGACCCTCCCTCCCACACACACACACACACAAGGGGAGGCGACGTGTCCTTCCCCAGGCCAAAGATGGCCGATGCGAAGGTGTTTTTGCAAAAGCAAGAAAATAAGGTCAGCGAAAAAGCTGACCTCTTCAAGATAGCCCATAAATAGTCTTTAATGTATGTTTTGACCCGCGCGCTGATGAAATTCTTACGGCCAAGATGATCAGTTTTTCGTATTCTGACAACTCAATAGACACTGATGATAGCATCATTAATGTTTCAATGCAGAGGCATAAAGTGCAGTTCACGCCATCGCCGACAACGGGTACACCTATAAAAAAAAACAACAAGAAGATGCGGGAGAAACATGTTTGATATTTTTAGGGCGAGAACTGAGAAAAACAGAGACTGAGGAGCGTAGTGAAGGACGGGGGTAGGCGGCAAGAGTAGAATTCTTTTGTCAAGATCTGTCAACGGGCAAGGGTGGGAGGAGATTCGGTTCTCGTTGCCAGCCGGTAGGCGAAAACGTAAAAACGTATCAAACTGACTTCGAAGGGCGAGTTGACATTCGCGACGATGGACGGTATATAAAAGGCGCAACAATGCCAATTCGAAAACAACTCCCTCGCCAACCCGCGATTTTCTGCTAACGTGGCGTACATCTCCGCTTTCTTTTGAAAACGATACCATCTATCTAACGCTAATGCTGATCTTCTAGATTTTGATTTTCTCCCTCCCTCACTCATCCCTTGTTTTTATTATCGTTGATGATTCCGTAGATTCTCGAAGGAACATGCAGAGATGGTTATCGCCTTGACCCGATTATTCAAAGAAAATTTCTCCATTAAATACGCGTCATCCCCATCGAATATTCCACTCGCACGATATCTGCGATTTTCATTTTCGAAGTTCACCTTTAAAAGAGGTTCCAATCATCTCTGCTTCCATTTCATTTCTTTAGAAGCTGAATTCAAAGAGTTCTCATTGCTTATTCATTGCAAACTCTGAACCCACACATTTTCATTTCACCGATTTATTGAAGCTTATTCGCTGGTCGTTAACTTTTGAGAATTATGATTTTATAATACTTTCTTTCAGACAAATCACCATGAAATTCATCGTCGTCCTCGGATTGACTCTCTTCCTCGTCGCCTACACCATGGCTGAGGATGCCCCCGCCAAGACTGAGGAGAAGAAGGAAGAGCCAAAGGCTGAAGAGAAGAAGGAGGAGAAGAAGGAGGAAGAGAAGAAGGAGGAGGAGAAGAAGGAGGAAGAGAAGAAGGTGAGCCATTTTGAACATTTTTAGACGGACGGATATTTTGCAACCTTTCATTTGTCTCTTTGGGCTAACTTACTATCAAGTCGAACTGAATTTTCTGCAAACTTTTCCTAAATTTTAACTACCAGGAAGACATGATCAGCTCTGCCATTGATCTCCAGATCTGTCTGATAGTATCTTGTGCTCCCCAAAATGGTTAATCCTATCTTCAAAGTGTTCAATAGCAAAATACTTGCAACACTAATTTCAATAAATAAAGAAATGAAGTTATTTTCAATCATTTTGCCATTAAATTACTTATTAAATTAAAGTATTATTTTAATTTTCTAATTAGTCAAAATTTTTAGGAGGAACCCAAGGAAGAGAAGAAGGAAGAAGCTAAAGAGGCCCCTAAAGAGGAGAAGAAGGAGGAGGAGAAGAAGGAGGAAAAGAAGGTAGGCAATTATGTTATTTCTACTAAAATGACCACTCCTGGTCTCAAATCTTGGTTAAATTTTGATTAAATGAAGAAACAAAGATTATTTTCAGTCATTTTACCGTGAAACTAATTGTTAAATTTAGAGATTTATTTTTTGATAATATCCTAATTTATGGAATTAATCAAAATCTTTAGGAGGAAGCTAAGCCCGCCGAGAAGAAGGAATAAATTCATCGTCTCAATAACAACTAATGGCATGATCGGGTCTAATTGAGGATAATGTAAGCCATTTTGAATATCGAGACAAAACTTACGAGATATAAGACACTCATCATTTGAAATTCAACAGAAAGAATGCTAAAATGGAATCGTTTATTTCTGTTGAATAGATCATGTAGCGCGTTTTATATTCTAGAAATATAATCAACTCCAAGACTTGGAATATTGTGAGAATGATTCATTAGTTTTCAGGTCGATGTATGTATGGTAAATAAGTGGTTATTTCTTCTGTTTAACGATGCTCTAGCTATGCTGATTTTATTTCAATTAAAATATTCGTTTTAATCGTTTCTTTCAAATAAATTTTTTTCTCTTAAAACTTGTAATTTACAACAAAAAAAAATATGCAAACACCGCAATTAACATATGTATTTAAATTAGAAAGCAATCTAAATTTGAAAGTGGAACCGTAAGAACTGGAACATGGCTGTAAGAAGACTTCTTTTCCATCACTTTCCGGGTCTAAAATTAATAATGGCATAAATAATTCGTTAACGGACTGATGGATGGTGTTACATTAGATAGTCAACGCTGCTAACAGCAATAATTCGCTGTCCCATGTAGAAATAGCCAGTGTCAAACGCGTTGAACTGTTCCGACAAGAAATTCAGCCTTTCGCAGGAATTGTCTTCCTTAATTATTTTTGATCATATGAAAAATTGGTATTTTTAAAGATGTTAAGCTATAAAAAATTATTGAAACAGAATAAGTTACGCGTTTTCTTTAATTTCACCTGAACAACCTTTCTAAACCATGTTATGAAAATGAATTGCCGAAATTGCATATGTGGTGCTGATATCATTAAAGATGCTAGATAATTTGAAAATGGTAGAAAAGTTGCATTCGTTTTTCGAGACATTAACAGAACTATCTTCCTGATTCGCCTCTTTGTAATGTACAGAAAAACGGCATCGATGTTACTTTTTAAAGAATCAGAATGATAAGAGTAAAGAGGACTTGAAAGATCAACTACGTAGATACTTTGAGATCTTCATAGGAACCATTCTCTGGAATCGTCTTTAATGATGTGTCTAAGAAAAATGACGCGATGGCGTTATTTTTAAAGATGCAGAATGATGGGACTGTTAGTAGAAATTTGAAAGGAAATTGCGTGAATTTTAGGAAAAGGAGAATCGGAGAGTAAATGATAAGATTACCAGTTGAATCAGAACATCTGAAATGTGATTATTTATGTACAATTGCTATTTAAAAAGTTAATTCTTTGATTTTCGAGTTTCGTTAACAAATTTCGTCAGCAAATTTAGTTCTATTCGAAGTATCTTCAGATCGCGAAATTTTATGTTAGCGGATGAAATTTTTCTCTCAGAATAGCCTGTCAATGAAGGTGTTGTTCAATATCCATCATTTTTCTCGCATACCGATCTTTCATCCCATTAATCAGTTTCTTATTGCACATCAGTGACAATAACCTTGAATTTTGCGAGAAAAATAGTGGTCTAGGCGATTTCTGAGAGATGATAAACTATCGATTCGATTTGGAAATTTTTAGAAAAATAAAATTGATCTCTTTTTTTAAATTAGAAACTTACAATAGTTGACGCTGAATGTGATGAGGCAGCTCGGAGCTGGCCCTGCAGTTGCGAAATCGAAGGTGCCGAAGCCGAGAAAAGCAGTCATAGTAGTTCCAGCTGCTGAAAATACTCTGCTGAGTATCTCTTTGAGAATTTTCTAAAGTTCACGAGGCGGTGTGATGGTTGTGCAGTCCACTTCTGGATCCGCAATGAACGGAGGTGTTGGCATGAATTGACAAGCTAAATCAACTAGGATAAAAAATATCGATTTTCTCTTCGGGACAAACTTATTGCTGCAGTTGTAGACGAAAAGCTAGAAGTGGATGTCGACGAAGTGGTCGAGAAAGTGGTCGAGGAAGGCTCTGTCGAGCTCTCCGTAGAAATTTCAGTGGTCGCTTCCGTTGTGAATTCTAAAGATTTCCTTTCATAAGAGTGCATTCGTCTTGCTTTTCATATCGTCAATGGAATCATCAAGTAAAAATCTAGGTAATTAAAGAGAATGACTGGGCTAAACTTATCCCTCTTTTTTACAATACGTCTGAGATGCCCATCAGTGACCAAAAATATTATGAAAATTCGATATCACTTACCATCATCTTCCAGATCTGGTGATGTTATGCATCCTAGCGAATTTGTTCGAAGATTTAATAAAATTATAGCAAAGACTAGACATTTTAGCATTAGTTATCGATCTTTCAGCTGATATTCGTGGAAGATAGGCTACCAGACGAATGGTCAATCGTTAATCGCCTCGGACAATGTGAGGACATTCCGGATCCTCTACACTCGACAGATAATCTTTTTAATATCCCTTTTCTTTATCTTTGGTATCAGCGGAACAATATGACGTCAATAGAAGGAGATATCACATCTTCTTCTTCTCTACAAGAAAAATGTTAATGAGTCTGACAGAGAACAGACTTGCTGAAGCGAAAGCTGAAGACGTTAAGTCCATTTCGTCGTTTCCAATCTCTATTCCCTATTTATGGGCTTTAATGGATATGCTGAAAATAAGATTCCCTACATATGGATCGAATTTTAATTCAACCAGATGATAATCATTGGCACGTGCATGATCTGGCAAAGATCCTTCGATCCAACCACGACAAGAGTCTTTAGGATAAAAGTATCTGGAACTCATTCATCAAAGAATATAACTCTCTGTTGAAGTTTGATATTTCTTCATCAATCGAGAAATCATATCAGCAGATTCGTCGATAAAGAATAAATTTTTCCTTCAATCAGATCATCGAAATGTTTCAGAAATGTCACTGAATTGATATGACATACTCTCGGTTGTCATCCTGACTCTGGGACTCTCAAATGTTGAATGGACTCTTCTGGCAGTTGTTTTGTCCGTTTCTCTCTCTGCTCACAAGTCCCCTTCCTTCCTTCTTTTCCCGGAGCATCTCTTTCGCATTCTGTTAGTTGTCCTCAAACGCCTCCCATTTGCCTTTTCCAAAGTTCACATTTACACATTTGTTCTGTGGTTGCTATAATTTGTTTATTGTTTAGTATTTATAAATTGTTTCAGCTGCACTGGACTTTAAATCATTTCTCCATTCAGCTTCCAAAAAAGTCACCAATATGTTGTGGATTGGAATTTTTATAGGTAAGTTCTTTGGCGATAATCTAAAATTTTCGACATTTTTCCCTGCAAGAGTAGATTTCACAGGGCAAGATGTTGATTCTTACATCGAAAGCATATCAGAACGAATAACTAGCAATGAGCCTCCTCAAAACATCGCAAACATGTGGTCAATAAAGATGTGATTTACACTTACGAAAATTGTCCTATTATTTGAAAAGTGCAAGGAAGAAAATCAAATGTTATTTTTCAACCTGAATATAAAACTAGAGAGAGAATTGCACTTCGGATTTCTTGAAGACTATTCTGAAATAGCAAAATAATCAATCAATCAAGACATACCAAGGATGTTCGTGGATGTTATTCTAAGGTGCAACCTCAGCACAGTTATTAAAGTGGAGTTCAAATGAGTTTCAAGCCTATTTTCAGAATATTTGTGACCAAAAGAGATGTTACAAAAATTTCAGGTTTATTTTGCACCATTGAAGCGACAACGTTTGCTGATCAATTGTATGAGGATTTGCTATACTATTACAACAAAAATGTTCGACCAGTCAGGAATGCTTCTGAGACTGTCCATGTGAAGTTCGGAGCTTCACTTATTCGAATCATCGATGTCGTAGGGCTAATTTTTAATCGTAAATTTTCACCTATTTATATAGGATGAAGTCAATCAAGTGATGACGACAAATCTTTGGCTGGAAATGCAGTGGATCGATAGCAAACTAGTATGGGCTCGAAGTTATACAAAATTGGCAAATTTTCACTAGTTCTAAATTCTTGAAAAATCAAATAAAAGTAGTTAAATCGAAGATCAAATGCATTATCTTCAACTTCTCGCGTACTTAGCATCACTGGCTCATTTTACATCGTTACACTGGACAACTTTTCGTCGCATTTTCTTTTTCACAACGAGAGTGCAGTAAATTTGCAAGGAGCTGTTTTTTCTGCAGAACGTGAAGGTCAAACTTTCCTTTTTCTTCGATGGAAAAAAGTTATTGGTAACTAAATTCGAAACAAAGAAAGGGGTCGAAACAATATTAGAATAAAGCTGATTTCTTAGGTGTGGAACCCAGCTCAATGGGGAGGCATCCGAAAACTGCACATACCATCAGACTCGATCTGGGTTTGAGAATTTTCGAATTTGGCTAGTTTCTCGTAAATTCAGATTCCGGACATCGTCCTCAATAATAATGCTGACGGAGTGCCCGATATCACCATAAATAATGATGCACTAGTTTACTATAATGGACTCGTCGTTTGGAAGCCTCCTTCGATTTATAAATCCTTCTGCTCCATTGATATCGAGTTAGTAATTTGAGATTTCATTTGTTCGAAATGTGGAAAACACTCCAGATTCTTCCCGTACGATTCCCAGAACTGGTATGAAGTTTTCCAAAATGATTAATTTCCCGAGACGAACCTTCAGCAAAATGGTCTTCATGGGCTGGTCATACAGCGGTTTCCTGCTTGAAATCAAACAGATCCCGGTAAAGTTGGAAATTAGTTCTACAAAGCCATAGGTAATTTTAGTTCGACGGTTTTCCACTGGTAACTTTGATCGATGACTCTAATGGCCAACCGTATGTGTTTCGGTTATGTGTGTTCTTTTTCATTTAGAGCTTATTTCAGGCGCGAATACAACTATTCCCAGAAAGGGATGGATTTGAGCTACTTTAATCCGTAATATTGCGACAGTTTTCATCAACTAATTATACGAATTTCAGCTCGGCAGAGTGGGATTTGATCAACTTGACATCGACCAGAAATAGCATCCTTTATCCTGGTTGCTGTGGACAGGTAAAGTATCATTTGAAATATTTCGCAAATTTGGATAATTAGGATTACTACATCGACGTCACTTTCAAATTGACCCTACGACGGAAGCCCTTATTTTACACAGCTAATATCGTCATTCCTTGCATGCTCATTGGTAAGTGTACAAGAAAATTATTGCCCAATCTGAGAGATAGGAAATCGGGTGAGAAATAAGTGATTTTAGGCAAATCTTGATTTTTTCATGCTCCATTTCTCATTTTGTAGCACTGAAAATAACGTTGCAATATCTTGCACCTTCCAGATTAAGAAACAAATCGTATTCTTGGTTTCAGCAATTCTGACGACGTTTTGCTTCTACGTTCCCTCGTTTGAGCACAAGATAGCTTTCTCCACAAATGGTATGGACTGGGAGATGAGATTTTCTCGTTTTTCCTCCAACTCTAAGATTTCAGTTCTTGTCGCAATTTCCGTCTTTTATCTCGTTCTCATCGATTTATTGCCGGCCAATTCAATCCAGATTCCACTAATCGGTTGGATATTAATTTTTTAAATAAAATTTTGGTGGACAAATCAGATCCTTCGCTAACCATAAATTTCGTGACTCTTTTTTGGATCGTTAGAGATCAGTGTTCCTGAAAATTATTATTTGAAAATATTTTTAGTAAAAATTCCGTACCCAAAATTGGATACTATAAACTGTGGGTAGCTCACGAACCATCCAAGAAAAGGCTTCGAAGTCGCTTAGAACCCATATTGTTTTTTGAAGTGGTATTTTAGGCAAATATCTCCTATTCACAATGATATCTGTCTTCTTCTCAATCATTTTCTCAGTTATGTCGCTCAATTTCTACCGAAGGTAATCATTGTTGTTGAATGACTTCAGAAGTTTCTATTACAGAGACGGAAGTGTATCCCAAATGAGCTCCTTGACTAAACTAATATTTGTCAAAACTCTGCCGAAATATTTGTGGCTGAAGGAATATGAAGACGAAGATGCCATGAGCGAGCATGATAGCGCTAGTTCAGGTAAGAAAATGATTACACCTATTTTTATTTTAAATTTCCTAGATATGAACGTGGGTGGGAATGACGCGTCACGACGTCCTTCACCGTTCTTCCTGTCCGTTCCGAGTGCCCATGAGCCGCAGCACAGAATGTCAACAGTTGATGTGGGTTATGACACCATAGTCAAATTTTTCACTAAAGATAGATTCGCTCGAAGATGCTTGTAGGAAACATAGGTCATTTTTCTGTAAGATATCATATGGTGAAAACACGTTTATAAACTCCCCTAAAATTATGAACCCAGCAATGAACTAGCTGAATTCTCAGATGCGTTTGAGCCAACTCGCCCAACTACGAGGAATGCACGTGGACGTGATTCGTCGAATGGTCGACAACATCGCGTTCATCTCGGACCACTACAGAGCCATTCAGACAGAGAACAAGATCTCCGACGAGTGGAGTTTCGTCTCGAACGTTTTCGACCGGATCATCCTCATCATATTCATTCTGATCAACATTGCCGGAACTGCGATCATCGCCCTCAACTCTCCGTTGTTCTACGATGATCAGTTGCCTCTGCCAATTGTAAGCCAAATTAATCTCTTGCTGTAAAAAGACATCACCATGGCCGAATTTTGTGCATATATGGATAGAAAGACCGTAATTCTGGATACACATTTCAGGACAATTTGAAAAGACCCCTATCCGGCGATACCTGGGACAATCGGATAGATAATTTTACAGGTAAGACGAAGATTGTTCCTTCGAAAAACGAGGATGATGATTTTTGCAGAGATTGAATGGTGGGATAATGAAGGACTCTTAGCGCCGATGTACAATAATTGATATTTAATCATTTTAAAATACGGCTAATTTTCTGAATGATTTAGTGTAAAAGAATAAATACTTTATACTTCGAGACATACTAATATTGAGAAAATTTTTGAAAAATGTAGAAGTAGCAATAACACTCAATTATCTAGTCTTCTAAGTCGAAAGAAATCGACTTGGAAATGATAAATTTCACTTCATAACCTCCGATCATCTAAAGATTGGTTTCAACGCGAATGGAAAATGCTGAATATGGCATAATTTATCCAGTCAAAAATGATTCTACCTAAGTTATTGATCGCCTTCTTCGGGGGTTCCGCTTTGGAAAGCGTCGACAACTTAATTTCTTTAAACCTTCATGAGAAATTCCACTAATCATGGTAGCCATGCAACAATTGAAATGAATGTTTAGCCAATCGACAACTTATTACTAGAAACGCTTTTTGAAAGTAAAGATGAATTTTTACAACATTGCCCGATATCATCGGCTACGGTTTATCCCTTGAATCATCATGAGGCATATTTTCACAAGGAAGTTTTCTCTGATTTATCGATAAACTGATCTCGGGACGGGTCACTAGTTCTGTGTGACCAGAATAGGTCGACTGTCTCGTTACGGACTGAGGGCAGAGCCGACCCCACCTAATGGGGGAACAAGGCTAGGAAACTTTTGGATGTCATTTTTGATACTCTATTGAAAATGCAATTAGAAATTTGAGAGTAACTCATCATGATTTTATTGATAAAACTCATTTTGCAAAATGAGATATTGTCTTTGATAGTGTTTTCGAACTAGACATATTGCAAGTGACAATTGTTTGCTGAATACATTGACTCGTGTGTTCGAAGAAATAATCGGTTACACCTTATGTTTTATTTTCATAGGAACACATTCACTATCGATAAGTGTTTAGTATTGATTTCGAATATTGTTCTTCAGTATCTTTGTTAGTCTAGTCGGTTTAATTGATTTGTTTTTGGAACCAATGAAAATTTCTCGTATTGTCTCTCTTCAGTTTTTATTCTCACACAAATGGAGAGTAATAAACCCTTGTCATTTGAATTATCATCAATTGATGACAAAACTTGATAAAGAATTCCATTGTCAATCATTCGCATTAGAGTTTTTCAGTTTAAAATATGCAATGGGATATAAATCGATTTTTCCTTGTGTGCATTACAGTCGGGATATTTCTGTATCTTGTTGCGACGTTTCAAGCATTCACCATATTTTCCAATTACACTCCGAAATGGCAGTGCGGTTAGTTTTTCTTTGAGAAAGTTCTATCTGAAACCTACAAATTCAGGTGATGGGCCGATAACATCTAGTTGCACAATTTTGAACGAGTGCAAAGGGAATCTGACATTTCATGACGTTCAATTTTACTCAATGAGTCAGGAAATGAATTGGATTTGCCCGCCAAATGATATTTACGCTTCGTGGTTCGCAGGGACAACATTCTTTGGAGGATTCTGTAGTGAGTACGATCTTTATTCATATTTGAAATTATGACTAAAAAGTTCTATAACTAATTGCAAGAGCTTATAAAACAGGATATTTTTGACTAACTATCATAATAAGCAATGGGAAAAATCTTACAGGTACGTTGACGTCTGGTCTGTTGAGTGATACGTTTGGTCGTAAGAAAGTGGCAATTATGGGAATAGTGATTACGATGTTTGCAAATTTCTCGCTAGGTATGCATTCGTTGAGGATTTTTACGATAACTGAGTAACTGTAGCATTTGCTCCGCCCAAAGCATACGTTTTGGTCGCGATTTGGTTCTTGGTTGGAGTCGGTGTGAATACGGCGGCAACCGCAGGAACGATATTAATCAACGAAATGATTCTACCACATCAACGTGTTGCTCTGAGAGCCATTGCTAGCTGGGTAAACTGTTCTACGAAAAGTTACCGCGAGATTTCAACACTGTATCGCGTATTTATCGATTTTTCTAAACTATCCTTTCTTCGACATGAATTGCTTCTAATTGACAAGAAATTTTATTCTGATATAGCTATTTATCGTGCGATTTTAAGTTTAGGGGCTTACGAGACTCATCATGACGGTAATCTGCATGTTATTTCCCCATTGGCGCAGCGCATACTTGGTCATGACCATGTTCACATTGCTGTTCGTTCCTGTTCTACTGATCATGCCCGAAAGCCCTATCTGGCTTCATAGCAGGGTTTGACTTTTAGAGATTTTAGATTATCTAAATGACAACTTCGAACGAGTTTTAGGGTAGACTAAAGAAAATGCACAAAAGCGATAAACGTATTGCTAAAATAGGAGGAACACAATATGAGCCAATTGTTAGACTAGAAATCGAAAATCAAAAGGTAAATAGCTAGTATAAAAGTATGCTGAACGGACCTGCTACTCACGATGTGATATTCGCTTACCTCTAAGTGGAACTTGAAGAGATTTCAAAGCAATTGTCTATTCTAGTTGTGGGTTTTCAAATGAGCCGAATTTCAGTCATTATGCGAAATCATTCGAACGAAAGCCTTATTCCATCGACTAGTAGTCTTGTGGATCATGTGGTTGATTACGTCCGTTTGCAGCTATGCAGTCAATCTAAACTCGAGCACAATATCCGGAAATTTGTTCGTAAATCAAATATACTTCTCTGTAGGCATAGTAATTTCTAAGATGGTAAGTTGATTCTAGTATTCACTAAAATGTTATTTTCTGTTAAATAAAATTGTTAAATTCCTTTCTATCAGGTTCTTCTCTATGCTGACACGAAATATCCTGGTTTCAACCGAAGGGTTCTACATCAAGGCTCTCAGCTCCTCATCATTGCAATATTTACTTCGCTTGCCATCATGAAATTCTACGAATATTCAGTAATTTGAATGCCATTAAGCGGAAAATTCTATCAATTCAGGGTCTAGTATTTCTGGTGTTCAATATATTGGGCATTCTTCTCCTGGAATACTCGTGGGATGCCTGCAATCTGTGTGTGATGGAAACAATGGAGACTGCCTGCAGAACGAGTGCATTGGGCTCATGCTTGCTCTTTGCGAGGATTGGTGCTGTCATGTCACCAATTGTAAGAGCTAGACCAAAATCGCCTAAAATTTGAGATTACTCTAAAATCGAGTATTAAACTTAGCTTACTCATCTTACGGTTATATGGGCTCCAATGGTGTATGCCGCAGTTGTAGTTCTTGTGGCATTTTCGTTCATCATTTCCTACTTATTTCTGGTATAATTGATCTCTAAATATTATTTTTAAGAAATGGTTAAGGTCGATTCAAAGGATGTTGACCTGGATAACGTAAGATTGGAAAACGATAAGGGAGAGGCTAAACTGACCAAAAAGCGCCTATCTGCTTCTGAATAATTTATTACATATGTGAAGATCAAATTTCGTAATGTAAATGATTTTGTAATTGTTGAAAAGTGCACATATAACAAAATGTAGAATATTTTAGTTTTGATAGATGGTAAACTGTCATAGAATACATTTCAAACTAGAAACAAACAATGGTGAACAGCGTGAAAATTATGCCTTCAAAGAAAATCGGTTACACTTTTACACTTTTGCGCCGAATTCGCAAAGTTTTCATACTCGATTGAATTTATCGATAATCATTACATTATAAGTAAATTATTATGTCACTTTTTAAATTGTATACACTCTGAAAACTATCGTTAAGGGTTTTTCTTGCATTAGGACGATCACAAAAATCATTCCATTCTTTGCAATGCTTTGAAGGTGTATAGAAATGCTTGATATAATTTTTCTGATTATGTATATCTCAAAGCATTTCTTTTAAGTTTTATCATATTTAACCTATAATCAGAGAATTTTAGTAGCTAAATCTGAAAATATTTGAGTTAATATCGTTGGAAAGGATCTTTCTGCCACTCCCTGCATTTTTCAGATATTCTAGTTAGTTTAAGGCATGCGAAGATTTGTATACAATATGCAAATGTCTTAGGCATGTTTCTGGATATAAATCGTTTTCACGTTCTATGCATCATTATCATAGCGTACATCAGTCTCATGGCGACGTTGCAAGTATTTACAATATTTTCCAATTACTCACCGAAATGGCAGTGCAGTAAGGACTTTAAATTTCATTAAGAGAAAAGTCGATATTCAGATAACGGTGCAATTACATCCGATTGCACGATTTTGAAACAATGTAATGGAAGCTTGACGTTCCCTGAAAATCAGTTTTATTCGTTGAGACAGGAAATGGGTTGGCTCTGCCCTCCGAACGATATTTACGCTTCGTGGTTTTCATCGATAATTTTCTTAGGAGTACTTTGCGGTAGATTATGCTTCATTTATCATAGTTATGTAGTTTAAAATTAGGCGTCATTTCTTCGGGAGTTTTGAGCGATACGTTTGGACGAAAGAAGATAACGATCCTGGCCTTTACAATTACGATCGTTGCCAATCTCGCATTGGGTGAGCTAAATTTACGCTAGTGAAAGACTAGATTCTTCGTGTGGCCTTAAATGAAATATACTTGCATTGGTAGCAGAATATTACAGTCGCTGCAACTCGTCGATTAAGTCTAATTACCCTGAATTTTTACTCAGGAATTTCAGGATTTGCTCCGTTAAACCCGTACATTCTGATTGGGATTCGATATTTTGTTGGCCTAGGGATCGGAGGAACAGTTGTCGCAGGCATCACCTACATCAATGAAATGGTTCTTCCTAAGCAAAGATACTCCTTGAGAGCCTTCGTCAATTGGGTACTGTTTTGAAACTATCGGCAACTTGGAAATGTCGTAGAAGCTCAATGTCACAACATGAAGAATAGTATTCAAAATAATAAAGTGTATTCCTACCCTTTTTTTTTACGATACACCCTATTTTACTATGTTGCGACGCTTTCACATAGCCAGTTTATCGATGATATTATGAAAATTTCATTATTTAGGGCACATCACGTCTAGTGATGACGATGGTCTGCATGGTTTTCCCCCATTGGCGCACTGCATCACTTGTCTTCACTTTGTTTCTAATTCCGTCAATTCCACTAATGTTTGTCGTGCCAGAAAGTCCCATTTGGTTGCATAGTAAAGTATAATTTCAAAATAATTCAGTAAGGTAAGCTTTAATATTTTAGAATCGACTGAAAGACATGATCGATAGTGATAAAAAAGTTGCTAGATTGGCAGGAATAGAATACGTGCCGATCGTCAGAAATGAGATCGAACGGTCAAAGGTATGCTATGAAAATCACTAGAATTTTAAGAGGATGTTCGTTCTAATCCCTTGCCTATGGAAATCTGACATTGCTTTTGCTAATTTTAAAAACAGATAGACTAGATTTGATAATGCGTTTCAGTCTCTATGCGAAATCATCAAGACTAAAGCACTGTTCAAGCGTCTGGTCTTCTTCTGGATCATGTGGTTCATCACAGCTGTGAGTGGATTTGCAACGGATCTCTATTCGAACACTATCGCTGGAAATTTCTACATCAACCAGATTATCTTCTGTCTGTTCATCGTCAATTCGAAATGGGTAGGCGAATTCGTAAACAAAATCATGCCTTTAGGAAGTTAAAAAGCCATTTCGGCTTGAATCTACATGGATAATTTTGAAATACACTTTAGACTCTGGTTGACTTTTCTAGGAAAATGTATGATCATTCAACTCTTAATTTTTCAGATAATCATCTACTTCGATGTCAAATATCCAGCTTTCAATCGTCGCGTGCTACACCAAGGATCTCAGTTCATCGTTGTTTCGCTGTTCTCTGTCATTACTGTCATGAGGCACTTTGAATATTCGGTAATTTTAAACAATACAACTGAAAACAAAGACTCATAGGGCGTGTTGTTCCTAATTTGCAACGTCCTGGGGACTGTATTTCTCGAGCTATGTTGGGACATGTGCTACCTCTGCACTCAAGAATCGATAGAAACGTCTTGTCGAGCCAGTGCCACGGGGTCATGCTCGCTCTTTGCTAGGATTGGAGGCATGATCGCTCCATTCGTAAGTATAGACTGGTTATAAGTCAGTTTTAGAGCTATAAATAACAATAAGTGATTTGTTGTGAACTGGTAAAGGGCGTTTATTATTCAGCTCATTCCAAAGGATACTTGAACTTCCTCTCAAATTTCCTAGTTCAGTTAGCCCATCTGACAACAATCTGGCCTCCATTCGTATACGCAGTCGTCGTCGCTCTTGGAACTTTCGAACTTATTCTGTCGTGTCTATTTTTGGTAAAATTTAAATATTTCCTGAAATAATATTTTTTCAGGAAGAGTCAAAAGGAGTGGATCTGGATAAAGTTAGGCTAGAAGACGGTGAACTCGTTGGATTGGAATCAGGGAAAGTGCACCCAACAAAGAGGGAATGCATCATGATGAAGACTAATATTGAATAGATAAATAGCTGACAATAATGCTAAAATATCTTATTAGTCCTATTTTATTCGGTGAAAGAATCAATGATTTAAAATTATTGTTTAGTTGGGATATTTGTGGTGTAAAACGGATAAAATCAGTCGGTTTTGAGCCTGTATTCAATTAAAAAGTGAGAAAATGTGCTGTATAAGTTCCTACTGAAAAGTTAGAAATTTCAACGACAACAGCCTGTAAATGACGGAATGTCGTGTTAGAGAGTAAGAGAAGCGAGAAATAGTATGGAAAAGATCATTCCGCGCAAATGCAAACTGCTATTTCGACGGTAATAAAATATGTATTTTTGTTTAAATCTGGAAACGTTTTATTAATTTTTTGGATATTCAAGTTTAGAAGCGATATTTTATTTGGATCGAAAATCATAGTTCTTGATCACGAATTTATCTCACTTTACAAATCCGAAAGATACAGGCACGCTGTTCTTATCAATAGTGCAAATTGAATTTTTTATTATCTTCAAAAATACACTATTTACATCCAAGATTTCGAATAAATATCAAAGTAGACGTTAGTTTCGCGTTCTCTCGCGACATAAATGCTCTCGCCCAAAGTGTTCCGAATTCGATCTTGCACGACATCTGATGATATTATCGAGTTCTTGCAGAAAACCTTAATCTGGATCTCATTTTGTAGAGAAGAATTTAAAAATTCCTTACCTTCCTCACTTCACTCTTCCATTGATCACAATGACGATACATTATATAAGAAAATGAGAAACTGTACCTGAAAATAATGCTTGAAAAAATACGGAATTACTGGTTAAAACTAGATTTTCTATATCATGAAGAATTCCGAAATTTCATGAACTAACAAGAAGTGCGTAATCTCACATAAGTTTCAATCATAATCTCGTCTAAATTCGGAATGCCTCTATTTGATGAGTTGCTTTATGAAAATTAGCATATTTTCACAAATTCCTTACATCATATTTGAGAAGTTCAGTACGACATTCGCGATGTTTTTGTGTAATTCGTTCATGCACTCGAATGTCGGCAGAATAAGGCAAACTGCGGCAGCACCGTGGAAAAATCCAGCACTCAAAATCGTGTGAACGAAGAGCTACAACTGATTACTCAGAGAGAAATTGCTCATCCCTGGGGAAGAGTTTCCGTACGAAATGTTTTGTAAAAAATGATATTCTTGTGGTAAGAAATAGGTAAGGAGTCATTTTTGTTAATAAACTTGCTAATCGCAAATTTATTTACCTGTCCAACTCGGATATTTTCAGCCAATTGAAAGCGCTCTGATAATACGAGATTCCTTCTGTTTGGACAGGATCGAAAGCTTCTTTGAAAATTGAACATATTTATTCTCATTAGAATGAAAATTCCCTGAAGATTGATCTCTTAGGTGGGTAAAAACACGTTTACTGCACTTACTATTATTGAAAGTCCCGTCAATAGAAAAGAAATGTAGAGATGATTTCGGGCTGTTTGAGCTAAAATACGAATTTTAGAGTTATATTCTAAAGGCCCAACTAACCCTGTCTATATGTTATTGTATACAAAACAGCTATCGCATTTACAAATGTCATCAAACTATAGAAAACATAATTTCGCCTTTTGTATTCATAGTCCCGTAAAAGTATCGTTGAGCAAGATCGTTCGATAACACAGGAAGGTAAGAATCCGAACACTGAAATGAAAAATTTATCTAATGAGAATTCAATACTATCAGATCTTACTTATTCCATATGTGTAGATCTGTACAACTTCTGAGTATTCATACAACGATGTGTTCCAATCTAAAATTATTAAAAATTAGCATGTAAGGATTTAAAAGTAGTTCCGTCGTTATGTCGCTTCATGTGAAATTGAAAATGGGTTTAATATAAGAAGGTTTTGTTCTATACATTTTCATAAACCATGATGTACGATGCAGATATATTTTAATTGCCAGTAAAAAGAATCTTACATTTATCAAAGTCGGTCGCGTTAAAAATTAAATAAATCCTAAAAATTCGCGAAGTGACGTAGACCCAATAGTCCATTGTGAAGAAATCAATCAGTCGGTTGAGGTTTCTATGGTAAGGAGGAAATTTGATCATTGCAACAATGAATAAAATTGAATTTATTATCCTAAAGCTAATCAATTTCTGGAAAAATGCAATTTTTAAACTTACGCGGGAATATAGAGGCAGATTTCAACATAAAGTGACAAAAATACCCAGTTTATGTAACCGTTTACTTGAGCATCGGTTAAATTCAATAAATTATGATGGGCCATATAGTCTGAAATGTTCGTCTATCGAAGACCAAAAGTTCAAAACGAAAAATGGCATACGAAGTTAGCCAAAACGCAAAATATACGACAATTCATTCATTGAAATTTAAACAAATTGAATAATTTGCATAGAATTATGCGCACAAAATATCACGAAGTAGCTTATTTCACAGGTTCGAATAAAAATAAGAAGAAAGGTCATCCTGGTTCAGTTCAAAATACATATAAATTTGTACCTATTGCTTATAACAGGAAATATAATCGTCTGGATTTATAGCGAGAATTTGCATGAACAAGAGAACTTAATGATCGTCGTGCCTAAATGTCAGATTTTAGGTTGAAAGATAGGTGAAAAACTCTTATTTCATTCCCAAAGATTCATCTATTCTCGGAGCTCGTTACTACAGTTCCGGTCGAGAACGTGCATTTTTGAATGCGAAATGTTCAAAAACCATGAAATTTTAATAAGCGAATAATATAACAACAAACAACATTGCATTGTAGGAAGAGAAGATTCTACATGAAGTAAAGAATATGATGCACTCATATGTAATATATTCAATGACATGCAGACAAGTACAGATTATGCGTATCCGTCACAAATTAGCGATACGGATTCATAATTTTGCATTGATAAATAAGTTTTTGAAGATCGAATATTTGGGACATAGAAAAACATGAACATTTCTGAAACAAATTACTATCAATATTAAAGACTAAGTCTGGAAGTAAAGATTTGGATTTAAAGCATTGAATTTTATGAAGTGAAGCCTCTGAATTGACTTTTATTCTTTAAAAATCTCAAGTCTTTATCTTAAATAGAGCTTCATCTAATCCTAGTGTGTATACATGCAAAATTGTAAATTTAAATCTGTACTCTCATAAAATTTGAATAAAAACTTAATCCAAAACGTAATTTGACGTTACTTGTATCAGACTACTTTCACAAAAGCTAGCTAATGAATGAATATGCGTCCGTTACGTAAATAATTTCGAATATCTTCAGAAAAATTCCCAATGGTAGGGTGGAACTTATGATATAATGAGGGGAGAACGTCTTTTAATATTCGAGAAGTAAAATATGTCTAATTTTATGCCAGTCATGTATATAATCGTCTGCTTATTTTGGACATCATTTCCATAATTTCAAAATAACCCTCGCAGATAAAATATCATCAAAATTGCATGTCTATCAAATTATTCGTGCATATTTTGGAAATCGTTTCCTGGAAGGCTAGGAATTATTATTATACGAAATACGTGCATAAATAAATGTCTCAAAAATATAGAATGATACAAATTTTAACACATTTCTTTAAATTTTCCGGATAGAAAACAAATTTTGCTATATATTAGAAAGAACATTCCAAAACTATATGATGTAGATCAGCGACAGTTTCTTTCAGAAAATGTTAATAAATTTAAGACAAATTACTCGAATTACTCGATTTTCGAAGTTTGCATAAATTTGTAGCAGACTTAAAGAAAATGATCATCAGTGATCCTTTACGACCTACCCTCCATAATTTTCTTTGTCTGACTCAAGTCCTCCCTAGGTCTAATTTGTAGTCATAAAACGTCTACACCCTTTGAAGATGGGAGACATCGTTTAATTCATTTACAAAACTTACTTTCTTTCATTATCTTCTACGTAGTCGGGACATTCCCAGGAATGAACATTCAACCTTTAAAAATTGTACATGATTCACTAAAATCGCCATATTTCCTATTAATTCGCTATACAAAAGGTACATTTAAATAGAAATTAATTGAAGTTAAAGTGCATTTTATTCATTAATGCATGTTTGAATAATTGATAAATGAGAAAAAAATAGTAGTTTATTAAGCTGAAAATTCTGGGGTAGGACCTAAATAAAAATTACTGTCACAGTGAAATTCGATGAAAATGTGAAGGAATTCCATAGAAAATATTACTGCCATGATTACTGTGACAGTAATTTTTATTTATGTCCCACCCCTGTATTTATGACGTGTGAAATTTATCTCTTCCTTGACTAAAAATTCCGGAAATAGTTTTTTTTTTAATTTATCATCACAAATGTAGTCTGAAGAAATTAATTTTAATGCACTTACTGCGCTGTTGGCATAAATAAATATTTCTATGATTATCAAATAAATGCTAATTGTCTTTCAGCGACATTATGTTGCAAAGAGTAATAAATTATACAGCAATGTAAGAAGAGATACCTAACACCATAGATCAGTACAAAATATCCCCAGAATATAGTAGTTAATCCGCTGTTATTGGATAATAGTAAATTTTTACTATTTTGTCAATATTAAAATATTTTATCTACTATCTGATATTTTCTTCCTGCCGAAGTAAGCATTTTATTTCTTTTCTATTACTTAATAATGACCCTCCGAATAACTTCATGTTTACACGCACTAAATGCCTCTTATTTTTTCTCGTATTTTTGTTCAAATATTTTGCATCCCCATTTCCTTTTCGACTTGATGGCAAAACATTTATCGACAAGTCGCTGAATTTCACTTTAAATGTGAAGTAATTACTGAAAAGTTGCAAGTCTGCTTCCCTATTCTGATGCTCGATTTAGATTTTTAAATATATCTTAAATTAAGCCAGAAATGTATGCTTGTGTAAATCCTCAAATGAAGAACAGACTTTATATGAATTAGTTTGCATAATCTCATCCAAGTCTATCAACTATTTTTCGTGCAATAACGCTGCAAGATTTCACATACCCGATTTTCGTTTGTAATTTAATCATCTTCCTTCTGAAAAAGCGTGAGCAGCAAACAGCTTTGGAGATATTGTCCTCTTCCCCCATCGAAGCCCTTGGCTACTCAAATGCTTCGCATCCGTTTCACACTCGAAGTCCCTTCCTCTGCTCTTCGCAATTTTACGGTTTCAAACTAGTTGAAATATTGATTACGCAAGTCTGGAGCTGCTGTCTGTTTTCCAAAGTTAATTCTTGGTTCAAAAACAAACGATTATAGAATAACAAATGACACCCAAATTGCAGCCTTAGCCAATTAAGATGTTTTGATTCCAATCTTACGTGGTATTTCAATTCTAGAAATTATAATATTCTGCCCATCGTGTATATCCAAATTCAATATTTCTCTCGAATTTTTACGAAGAATTAAAATTTTTTATTTATTTCTCTTTAAAAAGATATTCTTTACTTGAATATCCATGCGCCGTTCCTTGATAATACGTAATTCTAGACGCGTGAGAGAACGTCGAATCAAATAGATGGTGAATAAAGGGAAGAAATGAGAGAATTCTTGGACGTCCATCATCTGCATCTTGTTTATTCATTCAATTGAAATTATCGATCATTTTCATTTACATTACTTAGATATCATAAAGTAGCCTATTTATAATTGGTAGCTTTTTTATGTAATCGAGTAAGATATCGAATTATTTATCGTTGATATTGCTCGAAAATTATATTTTACTCTTTCAGACTTTTATCCAGTAAAAATCAGATGTCGATTCACTGGTACATTCAAATCGCATACGGAATTCCGTCGCTGATATTCTACATCGTTGTGATAAAAATCGTTTCGGAAAAGAGGAAGCACTTCAGTCTACCATTTGTGAGACTGTTCTATGCTTTAGCAGTGATTGTAAGAAGTTTTTTTTCCAAAAGAATGGCTGATATTTCTTATTTCAGAATTTGCTATGTTATTCTACCATTATGATATGCTTCAGAATACCTAAACAGGCTAGTGTTTTTCTTCTGAAAGATAAATCGAAATATTTTAGCTAACACCCGATTGCAAATTATACCAATTTCTCATATCAATTGACCCCACTCACTTATTGGCAGTGGTTTTATTCACAGCTCATTATTGTTTCTACTGCCAAGGGATTATCACATTCCATTTCGTTCTGCTAACGATGCGATCAGTGTTGTTTCCATTTTCTAATCCGGTAAACGATAATTTCTGATCTAATTAAACCCATATTCCCTATAGATTTGGGAAACGTCAAGTTCAGTCTGGGCCTGCACGACATTCTTGCCACCCTTATTGTTTACTGTGGGCATTTTGGCGAAGAAATCGTTTTATGGATTCGGATTCGATGGAGTTGGGCTCACAATAAGATTTCCCGAAAGTGATCAAACGGTGAGTAAAATTCCCATTGAATTTGATAAGGCTCTATTTTGTGAAAATATTCATGCATAAATTTACCAAAATTTAAATAATTGAAATGAAATTTCCATGCAAATGTAAAGAAATTCTGATTTTTCAAATTCCTTCGAAAATATCAGCCATTCAGAATCGATTGCATTACTTCATAGCCGCATCTATATTCGAAATGATTATCAACGCTATGTCACTCACAATGAATATTATAACGATATCGGTTTTGTGCAGGAGACAAATTCCTGTTCATTGCAGAAAAGTAGATTTTTTCCTATCTTTATTGTTTGAGATACATCCAATTTCTATTCTAGGAGAGACCATTGTTTTTCCTCACTTTAGCTCATTTCATAGTGCAGGTTCTGCGGTCATCAACAGAAGTAAGAAATTTCATGTAATTATCTCATTCATCAGCATGTTTCAAAATTGAATGAAGAGGAATGATCGAAAATTGGACGTTAGAATGATCAAACACCAAGTCATTTTGAATGTCCAATCATTTTGAAAGAAAAGTTATAGTTATAAAATAATCGATTTCCCACTTTCTTTAATAAACAATGATATGTTCAAAATATGATTAGACGAGATCCAATTTAAAAAAAAATTTTATTACTTTCATCAGATACACGAGAATTCGAACTGCCAAGAGGAAAAACTTGGAAAGAATTGAAATAATCTAACTTTCAGTTCACAATAATACTGGCGCCCAACCATTCCCGCATTCAAATGGCAGCGATCACAATTCTGCAGTATTTCATCGATTTCGTTTGCCTGCAGCCACCCTATGCATTTCTCATGCTGAACAGCGTCGTCAGAAAATCGATTTGCACGAAAATACGATGCAGGGAGAAGAAATTTGATGCACTCCCTTCTTCGCTTTGAATAAAGATATTTTTAGAAAAAAGAAAATAATCTTTAAAGAAGTTCGGTCTTCTGCACTAGTTACCCTCAAGTTATTCTTACCCTTTTGCAGAAGCTATCCATTTTTTTTCTCCTTCACATGCTATTTTCCAGAAAAATGGGTAACTTGTACAAAAAGATAAGAGTAACTTGAGGGTAACTAGTGCAAGAGGCTAGAAGTTGCATAAAACTTGACGATTTAAGATAAAAAATGTCATTTTTTATTAAAATGTTCTAGATATAATTTTGAGATATGGAATCATTAGGTTCCAAACTTAACGTATAAGCAAACCTAGGTAGCATCTGCGTCAGATGAAAATAAACTATAGGGGGTAGGCCGCAAGGACTCTCTGACGATCATCCTCCCTGAGTCTGCGCATAAGTGAGATGAGTACAAATGAACAGCAAATAAAAAATGAGTTGATCGACTAACAAAAAGAAAGCAGAACTAGTTGAAATGTTACCAGTACAGTCGCAAATTGTGTGTCTAACCTTCTTCTATTTTTCAGTCGATAGAAAAGAAGAAAAACACGAAATTTTGTGATTTGTGGCCGCACGCACTCAACTTTAGCCTTCGATTCTTTCATTCATCATTTTTATGAGAGAGTTGAATTTTTCGAAATATTACATTTATTTAATCTTACGTTTTTCTTCTCTTTAGCTTTATTCATTTTTTTAGTTCTGATGTTCCACAATGATTTACGATGATAATATCGTCTGTATAATAACTGATATGGATTCTATGATGATTCCAATATCGTCTTCATATATTGTCGAAGAAAATCGTGGGAATAAATTTTCTTCATATATGAAAGAAAAGTATGTTTTCGGCATTTTTTTTTATCTTTAATGAGGCATTATTTTCAGCGAATATTGTTTGACCTGTTATGTCAAAGCTAGCGGTATCCATTTTGGAGTCAGAAGTTGTCGAGCTTGTACGGCATTTTTCCGAAGGACAGTTCGAAATAATTTCACTTACAAATGTCGATTCGATAAAAAATGTGACGTTTCGCAAAGTAATTCAAAATTTTTAAATCGAGCAAGTTATTTTCTTCAGAAAACCGTTTTACCTGCCGATACTGCAGATTTCAACAATGTTTGAAGGCTGGAATGAGAAAAGAATGTAAACTTCCTTAATGTTTTGAAATTATGACTGCTTCAAAAATTCAGTAGTCCAGTGCAATGAAGACAAACTTGACGATACATTGCCAGAGTTAACTAATGAATGTAACGATATTTGTTCTTCGACAAATCATGCAGTAAAATTCGACGGACTAGCCAAGGATTCATCCGGTTCTATTCATGCTATTCCGGCTGAAAATAGTAGCACATCATTGTTTTCACAAGTAGGTTAATTTCAAAGTTCTATGAAGAAAATCATATTTTAGTCATTTGGTGCCTTAATGTACGATGAAGTGAGGAAGGATAAATTACAAGCCAAACTGGATGAAATTTCCAAACCATCAGATTGTTTCAAGACGAATATGCAGCAAATCCTCAAACCAAAGATCGATGTCCACTTTTCATCGGTAAATTTTATATGTGGATAAAACTTATCCAATATTTAGATTAATGCCATGTCTTCTTTTCCAATACCTCTTACTATAGTTCAACAAGGACTGCTAGGATTTAGGAAACATAAGGAATTATGGTCAAGTTCAATTAACGAAAAGGTTCTTTTCATTATACCAATTTATCTTGATCAGAATATTTCAGAACAATGATCGAGTGAAACTTGACATGGATAATTTTATGCAGTTAGTGAAATGTGAAATAAGCGTCATGATTGATATATTCCAGGCAAATATTAATTGAAATGGAGAGAATTGCAAAATTCTGCATGCACATTGAACAATTTGCAAAAATTCCTATAAACCAGAAGGTATGTAGAATAAAAAATTAGCAAAACTCTTTAATTTTTAGTGGATCATGTTCAAACGGTTCTGGCTATTCTTCTATGATCTCGAAAGAACTTTCGCTACTTGTGAAATTTTAGGCAAAAGTTTCCAAAAATAAGAAAAACATCGTTGAACTTTAGGTCATGATGTTAATAATAAAAGAGTTGTAAGTTTGGGCGGAAAAATCGTAGATTTTGGATTAAACTTGAAAAAATTGCAAAGAACTGGCTCTGATGAACTTTACAAGGTCAAAAGGTTGCATTCTTAGTTTCAATTCAAATTTGAAGTGCTCTTTCAATAGATTTGTCAAGGAATACAAAGCGAAGCAGCACAAATTATTCGTTGTTCCATTCAAAAAAGCGAATATCGATGAGCACGAACTGGTCTTCATGATGCTTCATCGAATGTGGAATGTCAAGGGTAAGTAAAAATAATTTTAAATATTATGTAACTCTTTGATACATTGTTTTCTAGGTTGGTAAAAGTATCGAAATTATCCCCTTCTTTTACTAACCAAACATTATTTAGGCTTACCCGATATTACTGATGAAACTTTGGGAATTGCGAATAATATGCATGATCAACTAGCAGATGAAATGCATCAATACTACGTCTATCAGAAGAATCGGATAAGTTATTCCAGCAGAATCGTCACATTGATGCAACTTTTAGCTAGATTGGAGGTTATTTGATAATACAGTCCTTCGCTTTTAAAATAAATTCAGGAATGCTCCATGCACCGGAAAGAGGATATCGAAGTTTCGAAGACATTCAACATTTTTAAACATGACGTTTTCTGCAGTGATCTCACAATTTAAACCATGCATTTCAGCAATCAAAATTTTAGAGTTTTGAAAATTTATTCGTTAAGATTGCTAAATTACAGATTCACTTGTAGGATTTTGCGACAAGTTGATAAGAATTCCGACGCAGTCTTATTTATCTTTGTGTCGAATTTAACGTTTAAAACAGATTCTCTGTAATATTCGACGATCTCAAGGAAGAGGTCGAACCAGAGATTTAAAATTCGTTCTTAAGGGGCTTCTGAGTGTTTTCTAGCTATATTCGACCTGAGAATCCTAATTCTGGGTCTTTTTCAGACATTTTCAACTTCGGGTCCGGGGGGTCAAATTTCAAAAGTCATTCCGACACTCCGAAACCTATATCAGATTGTTTAACTCGATAAGCTGAGTCGAATGGTGCGAACATTTCTCGAATCCGACCTTTCTATCACAAGTTACGGCTAAAAACTACAAAAATGCTAAAAACATGGGTCTCCGGGATAAAATCGAAATTTACATACAATGCAGTATTTATTACATTCCAATATTTTCATCGAATAAAGTACATGACCTACTCATGCTAATTCAATAATTATTTCGAAGAAATAGTGATAAAATTCTATCGAAAAAAAGGCCCGAAGTCGGACCTAAAAATTTCACTCGAATGCTCGGCTCTTCACCATTTGCACATGTTGCACTTCCCAGATCCAATGGCTTCTTGCATCTCTCGTTCATTGCAGGGTAGTAGTCTGAAATAATGGTCGGCATTTTAAAATAAAATGATCAAGGTGTTTTTGTTTCTTCTAATAGAAAACAAACAGTCATGTTCGATCGAAGAAATATTTATTGTGAACAAAAATCACACATTAAGATCAATGAAAGTATTTCATATTGTCATCAACAGTAAGATAGACTCATTTGCAGCAGTACATGTAATATTTTCCTTTCTGGCAAATGGATCCCTTCGGACAGAAGTTGTGACTACAATCTTTTCCAATCAAAGCGCTCTGAATCGGAAGATTTAAAGCATTTGTTTATCTAATTTCATCGATATTTAGGATATGGATATTTTTCATGTTTATCATCGATGAGAAACTATCTCATCTGTTTCCTTCATCTTCATCACAGCATCAGATATGTTTTGCTAATAGAGCTACTAAAAACTCTAAAAATGCCTACCTTGAAACCATCCTCTTTGATCTCAACAAGATTTTTCTTCTTTCCACAGTCAGGCACTAAGTTATCCATAACTTCATCTGAAGTTTACTCTTTGTGCGATATATGATTCGTTTTGATGAATGAAAATGGGTTATCAACGAAAGTAGTATCGTTTATGACTATTTTACTTGTACTTCTGATACTGTTTTTATTTATACCTTTACTAATTGGAAAGAAAACGTTCAAACCTTACCTCGAACCTTCTTGGAACAGCAAAGCCCAGTGTCGGCTCCAACAGCGCAATAAGCATCCTTTCCTACGCAATCTTTCGCGGAATCACAGTGAAATTCGCCGTTCTTATTTTTGAGCGGCTGCGAGCCCGCGGAACATGTGAGATGGTCGGCTAAAAGTGGGCAATCAAAACTCAAACTATACAGGGTGCGGACAAATTATGGAGGCACCGATAAATTGGGATTTAACCCGAAATATTGAAGTAATCGAGTTCAAATTTTAAAAATAATTTATTGATAACATAACGATAAAAAAACAACTAAGAGTTTTCGAAATGGCCGCCTTTAGCGTTGATACAGGCCTTGAGTCGCTTGGGGAAGGCATCGATGACGGCACGCAAGTAGTCGGCGGGCATTTCGTTCCATGCTTTGATGAGGGAAGCCTTCAAGGAATCGAGACTTTTGTGGGGAGTAGAGCAGGCCTTGGTCTCGAGGTATGACCAAATGGAATAATCCAATGGGTTCAAATCAGGGCTGTTGGAGGGCCATTCGGAAGTGGAGATGAAATCTGGGAAGTGAGTTTTGCAGAAGGATTGGGTAGATTTTGACTTGTGGGAAGGAGCCGAATCCTGCTGAAAGCAGAAGGGACGGGATTTGAGATGGGCTTTGGTCCACGGAATAAGGGCTTTCTTTAAAATAAGATTTTGGTAGGTTTCGGTGTTGATCTTGGCGTTCTGGGGGACGAACACGAGGGGGGGTTTTCCATCATAGGCGGCAGCCGCCCAAACCATGACTGACTGAGGATGAGCACGTCTTCCGGCCAATCTGCCATTAGAATTAGCAGAGGAGATGTTTGGGGACAGGATGCGATCATTTTGACGATTCGTGAAAGGCTCGATTGTGAATATTTTCTCATCCGAGAAAATTATCGCTTTGTAGCGTGCCGAAGAAAACCTCTCGCGAAGCTGTCGACATCTTTCAAGTCTGTTTGACATCATTTTGTCCGTAAGTTCGTGGACTTTTTGGATTCTGTAAGAGTTGAGCCCCAAGTCCTTCCTGATGATGGTTCTGACCGATTTTTCATCGATTTCCAATTTTTTGGCCATTTTTCGCATGGATCTTCGGGGATTTCGTCGAATCATCTCGCGAAGTTTTTTCTTGTTCTGTTCCGTCCTCACACTCTTTTTTTTGCCTCTTCCTGGACGGTCAGCAGTAGATCCAGTCTCCTTGAACCGTTTTACAGCCTTCTGGACCGTCTTTCGACTGATTTTCAGCAGTTTGACGATGTCTTTCGTTTGATGCCCAGCCTGATGCAATGTGATGATAGTGGATCGCTTTGAACTCGGGGCTACCATTCTGAATAAAAATTTTATTAGTGGTAAATAATATATGAAAATGATCACGAAATACAAGATAATGACGAAAAAATAAAAATAACGTGTAAACTCTGCGCGCTTCGCGAAAAATAGACGTTTTAGCAAGTGCCTCCATAATTTGTCCGCACCCTGTACAGTATCATCGAAAATCATCCGCAAACGAAATAAAGACTTCACATGATTTAGAAATGAGTTACAGAGATTTCTAATTGCATGACACCGAAATAACTCATGATCATTTTCGATTTAGTAAAATTAAAAATAGGTGATTCTTACGCATGAAGCATCCTCTGTAGCACTTGGATGAGGTTTCGAAATTATTTTCATTTCCTCCACATCCTTAAATGTGTACAATTTGTTAGATCAGTGGAAAAAATGTTCATCATTTCGATAAACTTTAAGTTCATTTTTAAAGCCTACCCGAGTACTCAAAAGCCAAGCAAGTCAATGTATCTTTGTCCAAGTAGTACTGAAACAGCTCTTATGATGTTCGAATAAATCATTATTTTTACTCGAATGCTTGGTTTGCTTTTTTCGCAAGGCGTTACTCCCCGATCAAACGGCAACTTGCATTTGCCTTGCATGAAAACCTCATATTCTGTAGGTAAACTTTGAAATCGATGCTGTTCGAACACAAATGGACTACCTGCGCAAAAAACTACAGAGGTAGATACGAGCAAGATCAATAAACTATGTTGCATCTGAAATTCTGCAATCATAATCATGCTGATACCTGTAAAATGTTCTGAGAAAAACGATATGAGAAATCAAATTAGATTCAAAGACAAGAGCTTGGTCATTATCGAATTTCAATGATACCAAATAAAGAGATATTCCAAGGTCATCATAGAAAATCCTGCAGAGGTTTCACCACTTGGATAAATATTAGCAAATAGTCATTTCTGGAGTAGCATTAATAAGAGAAAACGCTTGAAACATTAATCGAAACACGTTTCGAAGATTGGCAAACAACAATAGATGCTGTGGCATTGAAACCGTTGAGTTCGATATCAAATGAAGATTCTCGGCTAACCGTCAAACCTTAAAAGGCGTGAAGGTTATTCAACTACAGCCGAAAAATAACTAGTATAAAAATGTGGTCCTGAACTATAGCAACCTGTTTTGCTGGTTCTATTCCTCGCCATAAGATTCGAGATTTTTTCTTCGAGAAGGTTTTATTCGAAGTGGAGATGGCTTAACCAAGGTGAAAATTAAAAGAAAAACGATAGCGAAACGGAGTTCAATTCAACGAGTGAATCTTCTCGACGACAATGAAAACGAAAAATTTCGCGATTTATCACTTTTCAAACGTGGTTTCATAATTTTGTGTAGTCTTATTCTTTCGTAATTTCTTTTAACTAGGTCACTTTGGAAAACTATCGACATCAAGACACACGTCTTAGGAAAATAGTGCGGAAGTAAAAACAACTTCAAACTGCTTTGTATGTAAATTATATTGTTTCACTGGTTAATAGCCAGTTTTAGAAAATTTCAACATTTTATTGACAGCAATATGCATAATACTTTCCTTCGCTGCACTCTGAAGATTTTGGACAAAACTCATGATCACAACTTTTTCCAAGGAGTACTGACTTGACGCCATTTTTCTCGAGCTCTACCACTTTCTGGGCACCGCAGTCTGGCCTCAGGTTGGCTTGAACCTCATCTAGAAATGTTTCATTTTTATTAAAATCAGTTATTTTTCCACTAAAAGTGGTCGTTTTATTCTCTACTTGGATGTGAGCTCATCATCAGGCTTTACGAGAAAGAAATTTTGATACCAGGAAAAAGTTTTGGAAAGCGACCCGCAGAAAGAGATAGTGTGTCATATTGAGATGAAAAGGCTCATGTATTCTTTGCGTTCTCTCTAAAAAGAATGCACTATTTTCTTTGTGTCTCAAATAGTGATCTTCAATTTCGAGAAATTTGAGAAAGTGGTCGTGGAATTTTTTGGAATATTAGCCTAACCTCGGATGGTTGTGTTGCAGCACAAACCAACGGCACCACTCATCAGACAATAACTCTCCTTCTTGTCGCAAAAAGCCATGCTGTCATCACAGTAATATTCCCCATCTTTCCGTTTGACTGGATCTGAGCCAGCGGGACAATTCAGATGGTCGACTGAAGAAATTGGTTTTTCCAAAACATCTATAATTCCTTACGTAAAAAGCATTCTTTGTAGCACTCTGCTGAAGTCTCGAAATTATTCTCATTCGTGTTACATCCCCCGAAATTGAAGGCCAAGCATGTCAACGTTTCTTTGTCCATGTAGTACTGGAAAAACAAAACGTGTAAAATGTCTCAACAGAAATTCCAAAATTTTGTAGGATGATAAAATAAATGTAATCTGAAAGTGTCTGAGAAAGATCTATCATTTCACTGCAATCCTAAAAAAAATTTCTATCAATTTCACTCTGACAAAAACTTCGTAGCATCTCATTCGTTGTGAAAAATTCTGTCAACTATTTCAAGTGATACAAAAAATATGCTGATCGAGAAAATGTTTCTCAATATCTATCGCTTTTTTCAGCGAAGTGGCATAAAATTAAGTGCGCCAAAAGTTGTAAAAATTAGCAACTCATTAATACGCAATTTGTCTTCAGTTTTTCATTTCTGACGCATTGTTCGAGCTTTTCAGCATTATACACAATAGGTTTCGCCCATTTCTCACCATAAAAAAACCATCAAAACACTCGAATAATGTCTCAAATGGCGCGAATCGCCTTGCTTGTTTTGAAAAAGAGTAAGTAGTGAGAAACTTCAACAACTAATTGTGCACAATAACGAGATTGCTAATTTTTTTTTTACAATTTTGACGCATTCAATTGTTTACGCCACTTCACTGGAGACAAAGGATATCATGCTTTGATTCTTCACACTTGTTGTTGGCAGAGTAAAATCTTTACACGAATTCTGGAGTTAGAACTGCCGCATGTAGAATTTCCTCTTTCCAGTGGCAGATAGCATTTCGGTGTCATATGGGGATCATACTCTAAAATAGCCAATACATAATTAATCTTTTTGTAACGAAAATATTACCTGCGCTAAAAACGAAGTAGAACGATGCGAATAGAATCG
This sequence comes from Diploscapter coronatus, assembly GCA_964036155.1. Classification (NCBI taxonomy): domain Eukaryota; kingdom Metazoa; phylum Nematoda; class Chromadorea; order Rhabditida; family Rhabditidae; genus Diploscapter; species Diploscapter coronatus. The sequence continues at coordinate 15,333,496 of OZ038422.1, forward strand.
ATATTCTTCGCCACATTTCGAAGTTTTACGGGAAAATGGAAGTACTGATACACTCGATAGTAAATTCAAGCAGGAAACCGACGATGATGATACGTAAATGGATTGCATAGCGTGAAAGATGTGAAAATCGAATTGGAAAACAGTTAGTGGAGGAGACGAAGTTTAGTTTCGATAAACTCCTTACACTTTTTATTAGCTGATTGATACGTTGCACTCGAAACCGATCGGTCATTTTCATGAAAATTTTATTTCTTAGATCAATTTCAAAATTTGAACATTTCAAGAATTGAATTGTACTTATTGGACCATTTTAGTCCATTTGGTTGTTTCATTTGCAGCAATAAGCAAAATATTTTCCTTGTTTGCAAGTCGAATTTGGTGGACAAAAATCATGAGAGCAATCCTTGCCGCGAAGATAGTTCTAAATTTGTCCCGATAATTTTAAAGATCAGTACAAATTAAAATATCTTTGATAGACGGTTTACCAACCTCATATTGCGTATATCCAGAATCGACAACCACCTTTTTATCTCCACAATCGGGAGTGAAATGCTTGTTGCCTTCATCTAAATGAATCGCTCACTCAAAATAAATAGAATAATAATTTCAGTGGCATTTCTATCTTGCAAATTATGACAGAACGTTTTCAAAGTAGACGTCTTTGATAATACCTAAATTTTTACTACTGCAACAAGTTCCATCTTCATCACCCATCCTGAGACAGCTAGCATCTTCACTGCACTTCACTTTGTCGTTGCAGTTGAAGCTTCCGTCTTCTCGTTTTGCAGGTGGCAACCCCAATGTGCAAATGTGGACTAGTTCTGAAAATCGTACCGATTTTTTAGCTATATATGAAACTCTTATACTTTCAGTGCATGATTTTAGGCAGTCGATCCATTTCTCGAAGTTATTCGAATTTCCACCACAGCCTGTGAACCTGAAAAGTAGAAAATGACTTTAAAAATATCATTCTTTCTAAGCCTACTTGAATGCAAGACAGTTCATTGTTTCAGGATCCAAGTAAAACTGAAATAGCAATGATAATCGTAAAATCTAACATCTATTATTATTATTCCACTGCGTATTCACTACAAAAATTGTCTATATTATTTCCTTTCCTATTGTGGATTATTGTTTTTGTTGATAAAAGACGAAAAATGTGCCATAAAATAATGACAAAATTGATCAATTCACATTTAAGATTTTAAAAATATTCAACTGATATTGAATTCTCGAATTTTATATTGATCTGTAATTCCTACTCTAATGCTCGAAGTCCCATTTGTGCATGGAGTGGATCCCCGATCAAGAGGGTGCTTACATTTTTCCATTATCCATTGGTCAAAATCTAAAAAAAAATGTTTTTAAATAAACTCAAGACTAAACTATTTTTACTTCCAGAAAACACTAGTGGAAGCATAGCCAGCAAAATTATCGAGGAATACCACATTCTAGTATTTTTCACAATGAATAGAAAATATCAAATTTCAGGTAACGATGACAGTCTAGTCTTGTTTATCATATTTATAGTTTTTCTCCGAGCGAAATTCTACAGACATGTCGTCGTTTCTTGACACTGCAGTGAGAGCATTATGACACGAGATTGAGTCAATGATTAAAGGTCGATTGATTGTTTGCAATCATTTACTGCACTACTCATTTTTCCTACGTTAATTGATTAGAAACTTATGTGTTTTATGATATTTTTATTCAAAATTAGGTACAATGAACACGAAAAAATAATAATAATAGTAAATAGCCACTCGTGATGTTATAATTTTTATAAGCAATAATAGGCATAGAATTTACAGATCGATCCAGCGGGGCAGAATTTCTCTTGCTAATGGCAGAATAGAAATGAAAATTTGAAAGAAAAATATGCTGTGGATAGGTTGTAAAGGGTTCTGACGATCGTCCTTCATATGACTGATTTGTACTCATCTAACATTATTGCGTTTATCCCACGACGATAACCTAGACGCGCAATGTGGATATTGCATTTTGAACTTTTCCGCGAAATTCGCATACGAATTTCTGAGACGCCTTCATTTTCGCCAAATTTAGAACACCTAAGCGAACGCAAAAGGAAGTATTACCAAAGCAATTGTGACAGAGTCTCGCTAGTTTTGAGAGACCGCAAGTAAAGACCCGAACCAAAAATTTCAGAAAGGCCCCAAGTCGGGTTTTTAATGGTTTCTGACTATAGTCGACCTGAAAAATACGATTTCTGAGTTTGTTTTTTTTTTTCGAGTTTCCACTTTTTGAAAAATGCATCTTGAAGGGGTCGAATTTTTCAAAGTGGTCTTTTTCAATTCAGCATAAATCGAATGTATAATGTGTGCCGAGTTATTCTTATTGAATTCTATGATTTCAGAGCATCTTTTTGCAACTTCGTTCATCTTTGAAAAAATATAAGGATAATAGATCAAATGAAATCGAAAGGGAAAAATGGCTCTGTGTGAGAGTCGATTTTGATTGATATGTTTTCGTTTTCGTTAATTTGGCAGGTCTATCAGTGAAAAAATCGAATCGAATGACGCTTTGATCGTTTTGTCGTTGATTTTGAACGAGGTTTTGAGCGTCAAACTACGTACAATTCTTTGGATAAAAAAGTACGTTTCAAGTGCTCAGTTACCCAGATCATTAGACACGACAATTAATGAGAGAAATTAGCTGGAGAATGAAAGGTGCGAAAGGTTTCACCTAATTTTCGAGTAGAAAAACGATCTTGAGCAAACCAATTTTTCATTTATACTAGCACGATTCCCATTGGTCACCTGTGGAACCGAATTCAAACGTCTTTACTTTGCGAAAACATGTCTATGGCTTTCTCATTATACTTTGTGATTTTGAGAGTTGAGATTGAAAATAACTCTAAATTCGGACTTTGAAAAATTATGCTTATCAAACTCGAGTTTTATTTAGAACTTGTCCTCCCATTTTTGTGTCAATTCTATGAAAATCATATTATTTCGTTATATTATTTTATAAATTTTAATTTTCTAGTCCAGAAACAAACTCATGGATAATTGAAACTGAAATTAAGCTACGCAATAACAATTTCGAACATCTACACCAGTTTTCGCCTGGTTCCACCTTTTTTATCATTTTTTATATCGAGCGCTATTTAATGAATCGAATTATCTTGAACAGTTTCACGATTGTATGCTAGAGGAAAACTGATCACACCGCTGAAATATCTATCACTTTTTACGATATATATCCACTCGTATATAAATGAGAGTGCGTGTGGACTAGCAAGAATTATTCTTTACCGTAGACATGAAATGTTTTATGTGACGGTAACATTTTCTTTATTGCGAAATAATTTAGCTCATTTCACTTCTCTTGATCACTTTCTTCTTGTAATATAACTGAAATGAATATTTTCAGGTAAATAATAATGATCAAGGCTCTGATCCTTTCCGTCTGCATTTACGTTGCCTCTGAGGCTGCACTCGCCCAGATGAAAGTTAAGGTGATTTTCGATTTCCAGGAAAATTCATCGTATTTTTATTCTCGTAGGCTGGTGGCGAGATGAAAATCGAAGGAAAAGAGAAGATCTGGATAAGAACGTTGAGCGGTGGCACTGAGGAGACCATCACTTCTTGCGAGGAGAAGAAAGAGAACTGCAACAAGTTCATCAACAATGTAGGCTTTGTGAGATAGTTGGGAAATTCGAAACCACATATATTCAACCATTGAATGTTGAAAACTCCAAATACTTTGGTGTTTCAGCCTTAAATTCTGGTTACTAATTTTTAGGAGTTAAAAATCAATGTGCCCCAAGCCACATGAAAACGAAGATATTTGATAAAGAAAAAAAATCTTACCACATTTTTTTGTTAGATAATTCCTAACGTTTTTGTTCCATCTCTCATATGCGGTAATTTTTGAATGAGAATCTTCTATTTCAGAAGACTAAGAAAGTTAACGAGGAGACCAAGGCCGAAGTGACCAAGGACGGCACTCTAATCGTGAAGAACTTCCAGAAGGCTGACGAAGGAAGCTACACTCAACCTGAAGCCTCCAAGCCACGGGTGAAAAAGTCAATCGTATCGTACACGTATGAGTATTTGAAAATTTAGATAACCCAAAACAAAGACGGAACCAGTTCAGCGGTTCTTGGATTGACCATCCACGTCAGCTTGGAATAAACATCCACTTGCTATTAGATACTTCACTAGTTAATAATTTTGCTAGAATGAAGATTAGATTTCTCTTTATCGTTTAGTTTGAATTGAAATTTTCACTTCAATAATATTAGTTGGTTACAAATCATAAATCTTTGATTGGCTCTATTCATAGTGTAATTTATTTCGAATAACAACGAATAAAGATATTTTAATTTTTCTGATGTAATAATGAAACAATATGACGATATCAATACATCGATTTCGTATATACAGGGCGTTTCAAGTTTATCTTCCCAATTTACTTTTTGAATAACTTTATTTCTGAACCAAATTTCATTATTCCTTTTTTATTCAACAGCATTTGGTCTCTAGATTATCAAGCATCAAAAAATAATTTTTTTGAATACCAATTTCTGCGGAAATGCGTACTTTTCGCGTCTTGATTGAATACTTTTCGATCCGTACTTCCTTTACGCGTAAATGACGTTGGAAAAATTCGTCCTTCCAGTATGTTGTGTAATTGGAAATGGCGATCAACTTATGTTCCAGAATTTATTCTAGAATGTCCACACATAGGAAGTTATGAGTTTTTGAAAATTTTCTTAGATATCAAAAATTTGCTTTTCAAAAACAGAGTTTTATAGGTGTGGGTAATTGGTTTCGACTCAAAAGCTATACTAAACAAAACCCTAACATAAGGAGAGTACCATGCAAAAAACCGTACTCAATTTGAATCAAAAATAAAAAAGAAAGTTATTCAAAAGGTAAATTGGGAAGATAAACTTGAAACACCCTGTATGTGGCCAGCAAATCTAGCCCTCATGAAAACATGCTCAACTGCTAAATTTTCGTTCATCATCTCCTTCTTATAATGGGAGAAAGGAAAAGACGGTAATATTTCACAATAGAGCATGTTTTTAGAAGGGTAAGATTCGTAAAGCGCATTCGGTATTTTTTATTTATCTTTATGCATGTCTTTTCATGCATGAGCGGTTAGATGAATCTATTAAAACATTACTATGTACAGCTATTCGGACCTCTAATTGTTTTGGATTAATGTTCGGGATTAATTCTTAACTTCCCTTGATAATCATGGCAACTCAACCGTGTTCAACAGCGTACCATTAATCAGTTCATCATGAAGCTCATACAAACTTGTTACATTTTCTTAATTTTCTTATTCAAGCATGAAGTCTTTGCACATGAAACAATATCAGTCTTTTCTGACAATTAGATATTTCATATTAGAGCTGCCGAATTCGATAATCTCCAAATATCATCATTATGCGAATGCGCACCCTTTTTATATTTGGATCTACATCTTTTACCATGCTGTATCATTTCTGCAGCATGTTTTTTTTTTCTTTTATCTTTCACGTTTTATCTCTCACTTTCATAGTAATGGAAAGCTCAGCTCCTTGGCTGGCTTGGAGTTTATTTTTGCTCTTTACAATTCCTGAATAAATCCTTAATATCATACTAGAAACTCTTGCTTATAGAACTTCGCGGTCCTTGGAATTTTTGCAGAGCCGCAAATAATCGACTGGGTAAATTTCTTTAAAGATTGCTTATCTTCTCTACTTCCAGCCGACACACACCCTGTGAAAAATTCACTTAAAAGTACCCTTTTTAATTTTCATATTTTAAATATTTGGGTTTTCGAAAAAAAAATCAGGTCGTTTTCGTTTTTAAATTTTCAAATGTTTAATCTTTTAAGTTTTCTCAAACTACGTATATGCTATGATTGGACCTAAGGAGCGCATCCGTCAGACAAAATGAAACTATAATTATGGCACCATTTTGCACACGTTAAATTTTGGCAAGTGACAGGTTTGAGAGAAATTTGTCAGGGAAACATACCGCGGTTTAATATCAATTATTTTATGACGATCGTTCTCCTTAGATCTGATTATCGCTCTGCAGTTGAATTCGCTTTATAAGTTCACGATAAATTACACTCACTTTGAATGAATTGAAATTTCTAGACTGAACGTTATCAAATTATCAACCCAATTATCCCTATTCACTTCCGAAAACAGTCCGTTAAGTACTATTGTATCTTAACCTGAGTTATTTTAGATATTAGCATTATCTAATCATTTAGCCATTGTGCCAATAATGAACGTAACTGGCAACGATTTCAAGGGCAACGAAACTATTCACAACATTCAAACTGTAAGTCAGTTTCCTTCTCAAAATCCAAAAGCTATAAGCTTCAGGTCGCTTCAATTTTGGCAATATTCATGAACTTATTTCTATGCTTTGTGATCAAACGTTATTCGAGAGCTGAATTTGGCAATTACAAATATCTGATGCTGATATTCGCTATTTTCGGAGTCTATTATGCGATTATCGAAATCATTATTCTTCCAGTAAGCTAGTTTTTAAATTTTATAACTCCTGAATTGGTGAGCTAAGAAATTTTAAACTTTTACCGGCCATGAATATTTTGCAGAATTTCGCCGTTTTGATAGAAGTTCCAGACAATGTCGTGGGAATGTGAAAAATGAAATCAGATTTTTATTCCAAAATAACAAGAAATTAATCTGAAGCAAATAAGAATTAAATTCAATGTTTATAAGGAAAAATAAACAGCACGCGAGAATGAGATACGTAAAGAAGACATGTTCTTTTTCTGTCTCAACTTTGCGTGCTATTTCTTTCGGCCCACGTGAGCGTGAGTGGAGTATGAACACACACTTAGAATTTAATTTCGCTCACATTTTCCGAGTGATAATAATTTAGAACATGTTCGATTGGGGCCATACGAAATGCTTCTTCCCGACATCGTTTATTCGACATTACAAATATGCCTCTGCAATTGCCTGTCTCTATCCAGCAGCCTACGCAATGAGCATGGTCCTTATCGCCATGCACTTCATCTACAGATTCTTCACATTGTGCAAGTAGGTGAAATGAGTTTCCTACTTTTGGAAGAAGATGCAACAGCTATACTAGGTGAGGGTGTGAAACAAATTTTGAAATGGAAACAAATTTTAAGGTTCAAGTTTATGCATCTAAGAATAAACAAAGTTCATAGCCGATTTACTTCTCATTTGAGTTTATCAGATATTTTTAAGAAATACAGAAATTGATTTCTCTTGCATGTTCAGACTGCAATGGCTGTACTGGTTCGACTACCCATATTGCTTCATTTGGGTGATCGCATTCGTCTTGTACTCGATTAATTATTGGGCATCGGTGTACTTCGGCTATCAGCCAGATCGAGAATCGATAGAATCCGTTCGAGAGTAATTTTTGTAATTTATTTTAAAAAGAAAAGCTTAAATTCTGCATATCTTTTGATGTTAAGAATCTTATAATTTTAGACCTATCGCCGAAGCATTCCAAGTCAACGTTGATGAGATTCATCTAATGACGCTGAAGTATTTTGTAAGACAGGAAAACATCCATTTTTAAAACTGTTGCTCTTCAGACTGAAACCCCAACTGGGTTGGTGCCGCGTTGGAAAGACTTGGGAGTTTGTGTGGACATGCTGTTTCTGGTTGCCATCGTGGTCTACATTATCTTTTACTTCTGCTATAAAATCCACACTACGCTCAAGGAAAACGTTGAAATGATCAGCGAAAAAACTAAGCGATTGCAAATTCAATTATTCAAGGCGCTGTTCTGCCAGGTAATATAATTTCTGAGAAATGCTCGATTTTATGGAATAATATCCAGACGATTGTTCCTTTGGCCACAGGCTTCGGCCCAGTATCGGTATTTTATTTCGCACCGTTTGTTGGCTGGAACCTGGGCAAATATACGAGTATTATCTGTGTATTCATGTCGTTTTATCCCTTGTGCGATCCTATTGTGGTACTGTTTATGATTCCAGGTATTTTGGACAAGATAAATTAATTGAAATTATACTTTTCTCAAACAAATTTCATGTGAAGCCGAAAATGTTTAAATTTGGCAAGAGCTTTCAGACTATCGCAGAGCAGTAATTCGAATGATAACACGAAGAAGGATTCATCGAGGAATAAGTTCGACCCACAACGAGACTTCATTTGGTGGGGTGACTTCACGAAATCTCTCCGGTTTTATGCACAATCAGCAGTCGTCGCGATATTAAATGAAGATGGCAGTTATTCATAATTTTTAATTGTTCCTTACCATAATAATGCAACAAAATATCTAATACCATTCCTAACAATATATGAAGATGGTACATTGGCACATGAGCTTTAAATCTCAATAAAGTTAGAAAAAAGACTGATCTACTTACAAGGAAGGGTTTTGAAGTATTAATTTCGGAATTGATCAAATTTGGTCTTAAAATTATCCTCCCACCCTAGGAAGTATTCTGGTAAAGTTTTACCGGCTGATATCTACTGTTTTACTTCAAAAAATAATATTAGAAGTTTTTTCATCAAAGCCTTATATATTGCACTTCATTCGTTATAACTCAGCGGAGACTGATCGGATTTCAATGAAACTTTCAAGAAATACTAGCCACATATAGGGCTCAACAATGGCCAAATATTAGAATTTTTCGACACTTGTGGGCGGAGCTAATTTCAAAAATGTGCAAAAAGTGCGCATATTCATTGTAACAGTTGAGCTCTTTCCATGATAGATCAACCAATGATGGATCAATTTTGACCCAGAGAGGATTTTCGACTACACTGATGACGAATCTGACGGTTATAACCCGATCCGACCATTTGTTCCGTCTGTTCCAGAACATTCTATTTTCATTGTTCTGCATGAGAAAAATTCAAGCATAGCTATGATCAAATTTTAGACGATCCTGGAAACAATGGACCAGCAACTTTGAAGAATGTAACTGTCACGGCATTGGAAAATGAAATTACTCAAAGTAGTCAATCTTAGCCATCGTAGACAGACTCACTAAGCTTTAGATACGAATAACACGACGAGCAATTCGACAGTCCCGAGTGAGGATGACAAGAAATCTGACTCGAAACTTTCTGGTGAAACCCAAAAACAGATTAAAAGCGGATCTACTATCGAATCTACAACTTCTGATACAGGCGCGGAAAAGCTTGAAACGTCTCCTCCGAAAGAAGCGATCGGTTCTATCAACAAGGCATCCTAAGTCAAGTTCGTTCCCTGAAATGTTAGCAATTTGTCTAGTGTGACATTTCTTTTCGACTTTTTATCAGTCGCGCATTTTTATTCATGAAAAGCCGACATTCATTAGTACACGTGAATAAACATTGAAAATTGTTGGTTGTATTTTCTTCGATGTGTAATTTCAGATTATGCAAATACGTTCGTCGAACTGAAACTGAAAAGTGAAGAAGACAAAAGGTGAGATGAAAAAATTTCGAATTTCACTGAAAACTCAGATTGGAAACGAGGGAAATTCGTTCGTAGTTTGCCGCTGACATTACTAAGGGTTTCGACTAGCAGTTCTGCACTATTGTTCCTAGTAATTAGACCAAATTATTTATGCCGGGGTACGCCGTCGTTTCTTTCCTATGCAAGTCTATCATTAACAGTCGGAAAACGTCGCGGGGTTTTCATCAACCCATCTGCCTATTTCTCGCCATCTAAGCCTCTCATCTTTCGGCATTGCCTATCTCTTTGTTTCTTTCTCGCTCGTTCCCCCCGCTTTTTCAAACCGATATCAAAGTAGATAGAGAATTCAGAGAAGGCAAGCAAGTGACAGACTGAAGACCAACCTAGTCGATTCGACCTGCATCGTCCTCCCTCCTGTCCCCTCACCCCTTTCTTCCCCAAGCAGTCCTCCTGCATCTTCCTTTCTCTTCGCCTTCCTTCACTTCACTCCCACAAACGGTCTGACTTGCTTCGCTTTTCGTTGTCTATCACCCACTATGTGTCTTTACCCATTTCTCTCGATCTCAACATACTGTTTTACTTCCTTATAAATCTAGCCAATCATAGGCTGTGCTTCTTTTAAAGTGCCAGTCTCCATCCACAACTCACTTCAGTCAACCATGTTCTCGGTAAGTTTTCTCGAACGTTCGTTGGAAATTTCTACTTTTGTATATCGATTGTGTGGTGTGAGACTGAGACAGACAGAACACGTCGCAACCTTGTCCGTTTAGGTTTTTGCATGCGGAGGCATGTGGTTCTACATGCATTTTATCGACTATGACTGCTATAAGTGTCAGTTATGAAAATGAACGCTCTTCGAGACTAAATTAGAGATATGACCTCACACATTCACAGCCTTCAATGATGACCGCAATTTTGCGTCAATTTTACCCGCGCATACTGGAACAAACAAAGCATGCTGTCGCAGTCTCAGTTGGTCTGCTTTGGTAGTCGTGCTGAAACACGCATAAGTTGCAAAAACGCACGCATGTAGTTCAAATATAGCCTGAGAAATAATTATAGCGGGATTTTCATCAGCAAAATAACGTCGGAATTTCCAGGGACGAGACCAAATGTTCAACGTGTATCATGACTGGCTTGACGTCAACAAAGCGCCGCCTGTCTTTTCGACTATGGCAGATAGCAGCAGCAGCAGCAGCAGCAGCAGCAGCAGCAGTAGCACGACAACAGACGATCCCAAATCTAAGGATATGCAAAAACCTGACGATAAGCCCAGGAAGAAACGCAGTAAGTCTAAATTTGTCATATTTTATCATAATCAATTCCTTCTAAACATTATTTGAGACTAATATGTGCCTTTTGAGCGCATCGAGTCTCTTCATCTCAAAATGAGCACTTTCTCTGATTTAGCATTTTAACTAGCAAAAATGAAGATCATCCCGAAAGGAAGGAAATTATGCTTTTACACTCATTGTTGCAATACTTGTAAATTTCAATTATCTCGATTTTTCTAATTGTTCTTTTAACTTTTTCAACGTTATTTTCTAAATTAAAATGTCCCCTTAAGTATGTACTTTTCTTTACTCTCCAACTCTGTCAATTGATAAATTGGCTACCCAAACCATATGGTAGAAAAAAATTAATAATGATTATTAAAGCTGTCAATCAATACGGGAAAGAATACAGCCGTGGACGAGCGCTTTTGATGGAAGACAGGAAACGAATCATCGAATATCACATCAACGGTTATAAGGTAAGGCAATTAATCAATATTCTTTTTTAAATGACGATAATAAAATACATATTTTGAGTTTTGTTCTTTACATGAATGCCTCACTTTGAGTAATGATTCGCTTATTTCTTTAAAAAGTCCGAAGTTAGGTCCATACTTCGATTTCATATCAATTTCTATTCGTTGACCTTCGGATTTTCATAAAGTACTTTACGATCCAAAAGTGCTCGCAAGCAATCATCAACACTGAATTTTTTTTTCAAAATTTTAATAAATGCAAAAAATATAACTTTCAAATTTAAAGTCTTCTTGCTCCTATGCTCTTCTCGGTCAGTAATTCCTTAAACGCATAATTTTTCATACCGATTTTAAAAATAACGACAACTTCCCATAATATGATTGAATGAACAATATTTTGTAAAGTTAAGAAAAGTATGACATTAGAAGTCGTGGTGAGACCGCTGCTAGCTGCAGTGTTCCTATTTCCATACTGCATTGAGTGAAAAAATTTGAATTTGAAAATGATAGTTCGAGACGTTGAGATCCTATTTCCTGCGCTGTTGTTGTGATGATGGTCATTCATTGTGTCATTTCTGTTCTTCTCTGGCGAACTGGTCACAAAATGAAATATTGCCAAAGTATAATTTCTCCGGTTCTGCTCAACTTTTCCTATTCTTGTATTCCACAAAATTGGACGTTGAGTGTGATAAATAAATGAAATAGAGAATCAGAGTTACTTCAGTTCAGGTATATTTTTCAAATCAGCGACTTTTTAATATATTTTTGGTTTTGATAGAGACAGTGATTTTTCTTGTTTCAGATAAACGCCATTTCGAAGCTCCTCTGTATTTCGCACGGATGTGTCAGCAAAATCGTCAGCAGGTAACACATGATCATTTTCATTTGTATTCAATAGAAAAACCTTACAACCGCTAACTGAAACCCATGCAAACGATACTCTTTTGCCATGACATCTCTCCAACAGAGACCATTTTTCTCTTATTTTAACACTGATTTACCAATTGAATGAAGCGCGAATGCAAGCTACAGTACCCCTTCCCACGAAGAAGACGTTTTTTCTAATAATGTACTTGATGAAAATTGCTAACAAATTTTACATTTAGAATACAACAAAGATAATTACATGCAATCTTCCCCTCGTATTTCGAGGTATGAGTATGCTTAGCAGCTCAAACATAACAACACAATTATAATGAATAGGCGAACGCTTCAAAATAGGAAGAGACTAATATCCAACCAAATGGCAGAATTATACTTCCACCTTAGCATTTCTCATACCAGTATACAATTTCGAAAAACACTTCAAATCCGATCTCGAAATTCAACCCAAAGTGCTAGATTCGAAAAATCCTGTACCTAGCAATTTGAAGATATCGCATACAAATGTCAGCGAAGGCGTGCTTAGATAATCGCTAAAGTAGAATAAATAGTTCTTCAAAATGATAAAAGTTCATTAAAGATAAGAAATGCCGAGCAAAAATATGTTTTCATCGAAATTCCACTTTTTAATTATATTATGTGTAAAATTCGAGAACATTTGAAAGTGTATGAAGTTTGACAGCAATTTAGTGAATGCGGTCCGCCAAATATCGCTGAATCATTATGGAAGAGAATACGATAACTATGGTGCATAATTCGAAATGATAGAATTTGACAAGTAATGAATGAGGAATTCCAGGTACCGCACCACAGGAATTGTTTCACCTGGAAGTTACTTCAAGAGGAAAAATGCTGGCCGCAGGAAGAAGATCCAGCCAGTTGAGTTGAATCAGTCTCCTCACCCCTCTTCAAAGTTCGAGGCATCAACTTCCCAAGCTCCACTTATGAACAACCAGCCCAAGGTCACTGCACCCATGTCTCTCGCAGCGCCTGCGTCCGTTTCCACCGTCAACATCGACATTGCCGATCCAACCCAACAACAGTCCTTGCAAGAAGTCAAAATTGCCAGCGACTACGCTCCAAACTTCACGGTGAGTATTATTTGTACGAGAATTTTCTTTAGAAATTTAAATCATTTCGAATAATTTTCGAGTTTCTCTTCAACCTTTAGATAATGATGTAGAATTGAATCATTCAACATTTCCAATTGGCTTATCAGTATTTTGAACTTGAATAACCGAGAATAAGCCTTCATCTGATTAGGAGAAGAAGAGTGATACAGTATGCACGCCGGAAAGGCTAGAGCATCACTTGCATGGATATCCTCCACAAAGTTGTGTGCGATGAAAAGATACATGTCTAGACTTATTTCAATGCAGTTTTTGGCTCACGTTTACGGTTTTTAATGAAAAATGGATATTAAATGTGAGTGTGACAGGCAAATTTCCTGAGGAAACTACATATGAACTTCAAGGACTAGTTGTAAGAGGGCAACCTAGATGGCCAGATATGAGCTTTGGGCGGATTTTAATTTGATAAAATAGTTTGGCATTTAAACACAGTCTAATTAGAACAATATAAATTTGAATATCAGAATTAAAAATGGATAAATTATCTCCGATCAGATAAGAGCTAAGAATAAGCGGAAGGTTTATATGAAATTTCGAAAACTCATTCGAAAGGCATCTCTTGGAGAGTTCGATCATCTCGGAGACAACATTTTGGAAAGTTCCGATAGTTCTCCTCCACATCAATATAATTTCTAGCAAAACTGAACCTTTAAAATGGTCAGCATCATGAAAAAACCAAACTTCCCAATAAAAGTTGTCACAAATGAATCCAATCATCGATGTTGGATGATATCAGGGCTTAGAATTTTTGACACTTTCATGACACTGACACTGCAGTGTCAGTGTCGTGTTCAGTGCCAGTGTTAAATGCCTTAAGCCTTGGATGGTATTTTATAGCAAATTCTAACTTTCAGTGCATCAACACAGCTCACAAGGATTACATCGTCACTCTGCCCGATTACCCGATCAATGCAATCGAATCGCAATACGATGTGCACTACATGCCGCAGATCTTCCAGAACATGTCATACGACCTTTTCGATGACAACAGTACCATCTTTATTTCTGGCTACCAACACAACGAACATCTTATGTCACACAGATAAGTCCAAGAAAATGTTGCGATATGTTGAGATGATGATTTAATAAATCTTTCGAAGATATTGGTGCAAAATGATCATTATTTCAATAAGGTTTTTGGCTCAAAATGGCAATCCAAATTTTTTTGACGTATGAATGGCATTACTAGTCGAAATTGTGGCATAGAATTTTTTTATGATTTTTTATCACAAAAGATGTACGGATTTGATACTTTACCTCTTAGAAATGGACTTTCTAGGTTACGACTAGTTTTATAATCAGATTAGTGCATACTTCTTATTATGATCATTTTTGGGCTAGCCCCGAATATCGCCAATCTATGGAATCGTCACTCTACAATATTCTCATAACTTCAGCTTCATTGCAGTGATTGAAAAGATCGAATTTTCGAGATTTTAACTGGTCTTTAAATCTCAAAATAGATATTTTCGTTGACTTTTCAGTGTTGTTCTGACGGCGACTTTTGTAGAGCTCGAAATTTCTTATAAAACTCGTTTTGAAATTCCATCAAAATTTTAGGCTCTCGCAGGGATCCGGTTCAGAAAATTCATTCACGGAAAAAATTTCAATTTTTGCATTTGCGCTCTCCATTTAAATGGAATAAAAATTTTCGAACACAGTCATATCATAGCTTATGCAATTCTCATTTCTTCATTGACGTTTTTAGCTTTCATGTTAGCGAAATTAGGAACTGATATAGGCAATCGTAATTTTCATCACTTAAGCTATTTGTATATTTGTAGCGTATAATTGGTGATTTCAAATTGTAATTAGAAATGACACGATCATTTTATCGTTTAGATAATTCTCTTTCACAACTATATCATTTCAATTTCCTTCTTTCATTACGCTCCTTCATATTTTACGATTATCTCTACAGCGTGTATTCGCATCTTTGTGCCATTATTTATGACAAATTTTGTGATATGTAAATTGTTCGAATTTTCATTTTTATTTTGATGAATAAAATCATATTTATGACGGAAGGCGTTTGCAATATCATAAGGAGAATTTCTCCACTTTCTCTCATCTAGATAATTCAATGATAATCATCTAAATATCGTAGCAATAAACCCGCGCAAGGTTTGAGAGGAGAGAAAAGGCATATTAGGCACGAGGGCGAGATCAGACTAAATTCGCTCCTCCGTCCAACTACCTTTCTGATAACTAATGCCCGCGAGGAAAAAAGCTTGGTGAAGACCTTATAAAATTTCCGCGAATGAAAAGATACGTGATAATTCAGTTCCGAGTCGATTCCTGCAAGAAATCAATTTCGGTAGCCATATTGATGCCTTCCTTCATCACATATCACGAATAAGGAAGTTGTTACAGTAAAATTACGCTAGTGTCTGTCCTCAATAAGTATAAAAACAATTCATCATACTCATCACTCCGAGACAAAAGTGAGACCGTCATCATAAAAGGCGTGTAAAAATGGTAGGAACTATTATCGTAGCTTCATGACCAAAATGGTTATGAAATTCGTTTCTTGAAAAAATCGCGCATTTTACGATAAACAAGTCCAATCGATAAATATCCGAAATGACACATAATTTCACTCTTATCATCTGCATCAGCCTATCTCTAATTTCTTAACTATTCGCCCTTTTCTCTCCACAATCTTTCATCAGACAAGGCCTTGTATGACGGCTTTTCGCTAAGTAAAAGAAGCGTTCGAACGAGGATTGCTTCAAGCATTTGTGACTGAAGACTACAATCAATTGTCTTGCAAATTATGGATGTAACAAATAAGGACGCTCTAGAGATGTAACTATTTTCTTTCAAATAACTTATTACTAATATCACCACATGCGTTGCACGAATTAAAAGGTGAAACCTACGATTCCAAACTAGATAAAAAGATAATTAGTTGTTTCTGTTCGCAGTCATAGACGTTTTTCTGACTGATGTACTTTTAGATCTTCTCGAGTAAAATTCATTCGAATTATCGATAAAAAATATTTCCTTCGAAGCGAATAATTCTGCAAAAATCGAATCAAATGTTATTTGTTCAAAAACGCTAGAGAATTTTCTAATAAGTCAAAATAAGGAATTTTAAAATAAAAAATAAGATTTTTTCATAAATGAAGTTATTTTAAAATTTACAAAAAAAAACTATATGAACGAAGTTATAAATCCATGTGGGTAGACTTATTAGCCTTACGAAAACAACTAATTTTAATAGGCCATCTAGAGGAATGCTTTTTTTTTTTTCAACAGAATCTGTTCGTTGATTCGCTATTGTGAGAATCACATAAAATCGTCCGAAATGGATCTTAAAGTGCCGTTAAAAGTCAAAAGAAGTTAGATAAAAATTAGAGTATTCAAAAAAGTGACGGTCATTGGAACAACAGTAAAATAACAACGTACAATTTTTATTTGTCGCATTGTATCATTCATTAAATTGATCGTGAAATCTTGCAAGGTAACTTGTTTTAATGCAGTATAATATCACAGAAAAAGAAAGCAGAAAAGTGGAAAAATAAACGCAAGCATAAACTGAAGGGTAAATGGAAAAGACGATATTTCACGTTTTACTGTAGCACCCTTTGAATGAATGAGTGAATGTGAAACAAATTTTCATTTTTAACTTTTCGAAACTATTTTGGGTTGGAGTTTTAATGCACATAATTTATTGGGTGGAATAAGGTGATGATTGGCCAACCCACTCCAATATTGCTAATAATACCAGGATTTATAAAGGACGATTTAGTCATTCATCTAGGGCTTTTCTAAAGGAAATTGGATGACTACTTTGCTCAGATGATCAGGCTGAACAGTTGAAAGAAACGAAGAGAATTCCTTGAAATAAGAATTCATGGTAATAGAATTATTATGACAATTTGCGACTTTTAGCTATTTTCTGATTCAACTTTTAACACTAAAGAAAATCAGCTAAATTTTTGCCGCATGATGCAATAAAGTTAAAACTTGGAATTTGGGTAATTGAATTCCAGTTCGGAAGCGGATGAATCTCAGACTTTTCAAAGTGTTAATTTGGCGTCGAGGAAAAAATATCTCTAAAATAATGACTTGCTTGTTGACTTCGAACACAGTCCAGTGGACAGGAAAGCAGACAAAAACTCGAAAAACTCAGAGCGGTTCTCTAATTTAATGACTTCACCTTCTCGTGATGAATTGTTTTAATTAGCAATTGAATTCTTGGCCAGAAAAATATCCTCACGATTGAAACACAATCGGGGGAAATTGATTTGAAATTCATGAAAATGTATAAGTTTCGTTATCCTAGAAGATTTTGGGGGAATTTTTTAGTGCCAAAAGAACACGGAAACAATTAAACTGTAAATAATTTCGAGGAAGTGCGACATGAAATTTGCATCACTGTAACGACCAGTGTTCAGCGTTTTTAATTCGTCACTTTGAGAATTGCATTATTGTTTGGAAACATTCATGAAATCTAAGAAATATTACAACTAAACACAGGTATATTGTGAAGATTTAAAGCTTAGTTTTTAATGAAATTAGCATGAAAAAGTGTCTGAATTTTCTAATCAAATAATAGGGTCTGAATAAAATTATCTAGTTAGTGGAATGAAATTAAAAGATATCAGACAATGAATAACCAAAACATTTCAAATTCCATATCATTTGCTCTTTGTGCATCAGCACATTTCATTCCATTCTCCGGTTCTCTGATATCACTTCGTCTCTAGCCTCTCGCATTTTCTAGTTCTATTTTCGCTCCATCTGCTATTTGCTAGACTCTTTCACATAAAAATGATGCAAAAGGCTGCACTCAGACTGCATTTTTCGTCTTTTTCCGTGCACCCAAAGACCTATTGCACAACATTGGGATCGTTGCGTTTGATGTTTAGTCGGTAAGGTTCGCTGAATAAATAGGCCACGCGTGGCTTTTTGATAGATAAAAGTGAAATTGTTTCATAGTTTCGAAACTCTAACATCTTATTTCAATTATCCTTTTCATTAAATTTTCCTCGATAATTTTCGATCAATATTTAGTCTTCAGAAAATGGCCTTGAATTTGTACACAGCAGCAGACGGCTTATTGGGCACTCATGTGACTTGGGAAGATATTCAAACAGAGCTGCAGGATTATTTCAAAACCGAAGCCACCTTCGGAGATGACAAAAGTGCAGCTAATTTGAGTTATGGAAAGGTGTGAATCATCCATTCACAAGCAGAATTACGCGTTATTTTAGGGATTTCTTTCAAGAATAGTGCTGATTATACCGCATTGGCAAGATTCTAAAGAGAATGAAAGATTACCAGAGTCGATTGTGATCAAGGTTCGTTCTTTTTCCTTTAAAAACGACTTATTTACAGCCGGAAAAGTTTTCTAATTAGAATAGTTTGCATAAACTTTATATGAATGAAAACATTTTTAATAAGCTTTCAGGAATAAATAAATTCAGATTGCATCCCTTATGAATGGAGTCGATATCGTTGAGCAATTAAAACAAGCTGGCCTGCCAACACCTATGGCTAGAGAGGAAGAAAACCAGCATCTTCAGAAAACTTGCCAAAAAGTTGAAAATTTTAGCCACTTATTTTATAAGGTAGACTGCTTTAGGTCCATAATATAGAATGCAATTTGTATGAATTTGTTAAGAAGAACAATCTGCAAACTCAATGGATGCCTAATGTGAGGAAATTTTTACAAAATATTCGAAGACGGAGTTTTGATATGATATATTTCAGGTGATTGCCATGAAGTCTTTTGACGAAAATAATACATTAAAAGGATATATTGCTATGGACTATATCCAAGCTGACGACGTCAATCTGTCGGACAATGTCACATTTAGCGAATTGAAGCAGGCATTTGAATAATAACTCGACTAAATAACATGATTCTTATTACAGGTGCTGAAAGCCGTCGCCAAGTACTCGGCAATTGGAAAGAAAATGGACGAGGCAACAGTCGATAAATTTCAAATGAAGTTGTTTTCTAAAGTTTTCGGACCTATGATAAAGGAGCAGGTATTATTTGCATTATTTACTAAGTCTGAAAGAAAGTCATTTTGTAGACCAAGAAAGATGCAGTTGAATCTCTACGAAAATTTGATAACGGCTCATTGGCTGATATTATTGATGAGTATGAAAAGGTCTACATGGAAGCGGTTACTGTTGAAAAGATTACTGAAATGGACCACCTGGCTGAAACTTTTGGTAAGAATTCTTTGATCGTGTAATATCGAAAGAGTTCTGGAGATAACGTGGTGAAAATCGTTCGCCAATGTCATGAGTTCAAAATTTCGCTGGAAAATTCAGATTTGTGACAAATTCCAGGAATCAAACAGACACTAGTTCATGGCGATTTATGGAGTGCCAATTTGATGTGGAAGAAGCAGGAGCACGGAGAGATGCAGTTGAAGGCCATCGTTGATTATCAGGTAAACACACTGCCTTTTCAAAAATGAGCTGTTATGCAATTTCAGTTTGCTCACTTCAACTGTGCTGCATTAGATCTGGCACGCCTCATGATGTCCACTCTATCTGGCAAGGTCAAAATAACACACGCCAATTTTTATTCCCAACCAAAAATGGAGCATTTTTAGGACCGGCGAGAACATTACGAAGAGATCATAGAAACCTACTACAAGTTTTTCACAGAGGAACTTGGCGACAGTTCAGCGCCATTCACTTTGGAACAGGTATGCACGAAAAAGAAGGAATTTTGTTTTCGAATTAGAGAAGTTTCAGCTGAAAAATGCGACAAACGTTGCTTTGCCGTACGCTGGAATGTTCATTGCGCCGGTCATTCAACCGCTCTACGAAATCGTCTCCGCGCAAAACACCGAAGATAAAGAGCCTGTAAGAATTGCAAAAATGAATGATACAGATTTGTTGTTCAGGTGCTGGAACGAATTAGGGAAAAGGTGCGATGCATCATCGAAGATTCCACGCACTACTATCAAAAATACGCTAAATAAATTGAAGCCAATGAGTAGAATGATTGAATTAAATGAATTTCAATTTTCATTTATTCCTTGTTAGTCCACCAATAAAATAGTTCGCAGATTTCAATCGTGACATATATCGAAGATGACCATCTACTATAATTTCTGATTATCAATCAATTTAGGATAATTTCGAATTTAATGAATTCATTTATGAAGAAATTAGTAATTCTAACAAATGCTATCCAGATAAATTAATGTGTTTTGAAATGGAGTCACATGTTCGTCAAGCGAAATTGTCGGTTATTTTCGAACTACTATCGATTCGACAATATCATGAAAATTTTCAACTTCTTCTACGTGCTGAGTTTATTTGTTCTCTTAGCTGGAGTTAAAGGGTAAGTAAAATAGTAGAATGCCAAATATTGAATTCATATGATTTATCTAGTTGGATTTCTTCAAAATATCGTTCATTTATTTTCAGATATGACAAAAGAAAAGCTGGCCTCGAAATTGAAGCTCGTCAAAAGCGTGATTTTGCATTCGGGTAAGTGAAAAGTTTACCATCTAGAAATTTTATGGTATTTTAGCTTCGTCCCATCAGCGACTAGAAGAAGAACATGGACAAAGGGTAAATGACAATTAAGCTGGTATCTGTTTCCAAAAAATCTCAAGAATTTATCTAATGTCAAGTTTTCCTCAATAATAAAGCTAATTAGATTGTGAAGCTTATGTAATGTAATTCACACGATTCATATAGGCACACTCCGCCCCTGAGATTGTTCAGATTCAGATGTATGATTTTGAAATTTATAAAATGCTTAATGTGCGGGAAACACCGTAAGATTTTAGCGTTAAAGATTTTTTTTAAAATATTTCTATTGTAAACATGTTTTGTCCTCAATAATTTGTTAATGCTGAAAAAATGAACGTTGATAGTCCAGACATTTTTGAATGACACTAATCAGCATACATTTTGCAGGGTTTTTCATCAGTTTGCATGGAATTTTACATTTTGCGTTGTTGATTCATGTCTAAGATTTTCAAATAGGAAAAAATTGAGCAAAACCCAGAACGATTCTCCATGGATTAATTTGTGAAGATCTATCTGATTGTCAAATTCGTACTTCTCATTCCTAACAAAATCATCTGTTCTATTGTAGATTACATTTAGATTCTGCCAAAATGAACATTGAAAGTATGCAAATCGGCCACAATGATACCTTCCTTGAGGTTAGTTTATTTTAGAATTAATTTCTCCTCAACAATAAGCCTAATTTTAGAGAATCAACAAAATAAGCCCATTTGATTTGGGGACGATCGCATTCCACATAATAGTGGATTCTGTCGGGATATCGATCAATGTTTTTCTGCTCTACATAATCGTCTGCTATTCGCCTAAAGCCATGAGTGTTTACAAGTATTTTCATAGCTTTATTGTCAAAATTTCATCGATAGACTGTAAAATATTTTTGACAAATTTAGGATCTATTTGAGATTTTTGATTTTAGGTTGTTGCTAGTCAATAATTGTGTAACTGAAATGGCAACGAGTTTCTTTTCATTATTCGTTATCCAAAGGTACGAAAAAAAGTTTGATCGGACTCAAGATTATAGTTCAGGCACATCCCTGTTCCGTTTCAAAGCTTGATCTATCTTTCCTATGGTCCCTGCCAAATTTTTGGACCAATGGTTGGAAATTGAAGATTTACGATACATTTAAAAACATTAATAAAAGTTTAGGTTTGTTACGAAACTTTCATGTTCTTGATGCATTTAATAACGCACTCTGCAATATCGCTACTTTTATCATTTCTGTATCGCTATTACGTGCTCTTCGGGTGAGTTTCGTAATTGGATTAATTATGAGATTAGAGATTTTCAAATGAAATGCTCATTTTCGGATTTCAGATCAACTCCATCTAAAACAGCAACACTCAAGGCCTTAGTCATTGCTGTCATTCCTTCGATCATATCATTCGTGAGTCACTAAAATAATGAAAAGCCTATTTCAGAAAGTTAGCAAAACTGACTAAACGTGTTTATTTAGTAAAATACAGGAAATAAGTTCCGTGAGATTTGAAAAAATGCCTTTAGACAGAATTTTGTATTCGTATTAGCCGTTTCAAAAGTTTAAAAAGCGTGAGAAAAATACTATTTAAAGGTGGCTCTATCGTTGTCGTCCGATGATCCAAAACAACTCCGTGAGATTCTGAAAAAGAATTTTCCGAATTACTATATTGATGGGGGAGCGATTTCTGGTCATGCTTATGTGTATCATAGTCCTGGTAGTTTCATGAAGAAATTATTTTTTTTAAAGTAACAACTTTATAGGAGTTCTTGTGACAATTTTCCTTGTCTGCTTCATAATTCCTTCGACATATCCTATCATGATTATAGTTCGGTAGGAAAGTAGATTGGCCATAAAAATAACGGAATTTTTAGAAAGAGAATTTTGAATATAGTAAAAGAAGCGGAATATACTGCTTCAACGAAAAGGATGCACGCCGAATTACTCAAGGTTGGATAATTATCTCTGTGAAAGATGATTACTGGAAGCGATAATTTAGGCTTTGACCATTCAAGCAGCACTTCCTATGTTGTATTTCTTCTCGGTGATCTCGTTTGGTCTTTGCTCGATGAAGGTGGGTTGAACAACTTGTGTATTTGAAAATGCAATATAATTACGAAAAAGTAGCGACAGTCAAAGATTGAGCCGTTGAGGGAATAAATGATATGAAAAATTTAGGCCCAGAAAAGTGTTTGCAACTTCATTGAGAACTTTCAAAATTGTGCAATGCATTTGGCACAATGAATTTGCATTATTTATTTTTGCCTGAACTGCTTGATCTTTCACAATATTGTGCTTAGAAAAATATCAAAAATTATTGCTTGCCAGACGAACATCGCAATTCTGCTAATTCCACGCACTTGTTTCACTTTGCAGAGCCTCAATGTAGCTAATTTTCGATCCTTTTCAGAATGTCCAAAGATAAATTCCAGATCGCAAATCATCCGATCCTTGAAAATATGACATTCTCATCAGTAATCATAATTCCGGTCATATCTCCTCTGGTTTCACTCTACTTTATCACTCCGTATCGGCGTCAAGTTTTAAAAATGTGGAATAACGTGAATCACGACAAGATATCGCCAACTCCGAGCACAAAAGTCTACTGTCAAGATTCAACAATGAACAGTAAAGTGTATGAGTAGTCAATTGATTATTTTCCTCAATTTTTTCCATCAATAAAATATTTAATTTCATAAAGATCTGCCATCAAATGATTTTAGAATGTGTTGATTGTTTTTCACCTTTACCGAGTTTGTCACTTCCTCAACGAACAAGAAAAATAGGATCAAAACAGAAGAATAATATTCTAGAAATTAGTATCATGAAATCATTTGGGATACTTTATTTGTGCATCACACGATGCCAATTCGTTAATTAGAGCCTTACCGCAGCAAAATCATGGTTTACCACCGACAGTTATATCCTAACAGCAGCAGAAAAATCCACTGAGTAATGTCAAAATGGTGGTTTAGGTAAAGCTAGAAAAAATCGCATAAGAGACTGAAATCTGCGAGAATGTAAACAAAGCCAACCGTTTTTGTGACCACTAACAACACAACGGAGCTGCGATCTGCGATCAACCCATTTGACCCTCGTCTTCTTTCCGTTATTTTTCCTTCCTTTCTCTCTCCTCTGTTATTTTCCCGGTGTTCTGTTAGGTTTGCTATCGATTTTTAGCATCCCTTCATGTTATTATTGCCGCCATTATCAATTTTGATTCGGTTTCATTCATTTCGGCATGCTTCAATACTAATCTTTCGCAAATCATCTTTAATTATTCTTTACAAAATTCTACAAAATAGACATTTCAGGAACCTAACATAAGTTCAACTAATAAAGCATGGCACAGCAGCAAACCGATAAATTGCTGAAAACCCGAAATTACAGAGAGGTTGGTGTTGGGTTCAATGAATTATGAGAAATGCCTCATCTTTAAAAATGTGAAAAGTGCATGCATTTTACACAAAGTCTTGTGTTTTCGAGTATTTTTGCCAGTCGAGTATAGATTTTCCGCGGCTATCTTGAAGCCCAAGCGGCGTTCATTTTGTCTCTCTCTAACTCTCTTTACTCCCAGGACTATTTCAGCCAAATTCCACTACATTGTAAGATATCCCCATCAATCAGGAGCATAATATTGTAACCTTTTCACACCTACTATGAGTTTTTTTTTTTTTTAAGTTTCCCTGAGGAGTATTTTACTTGAACAAAGTTTTACGTTTCAGGGCATGTCATCCCTCGGTCGACCGGCAGTTTGGGTCACCGGAGCAGCTACTATTTTCACGATTATTTCAATCCTTGTATTTTCAATTTTCTACCAGAAAGGTCTTTCAGGATTTTCAAATCAGGTAACTTTACGTTCAAGGTTAACAGAAAATTCGTTTCTTTTAGATCAATGCCTTCGTTTCCGTTGGAAACTTTTCAAGCATTATCATTCAGATGATCGTAATTATCATTGCGATATTCTTCGTTTTCTATCTCTTCATAAGTTTTCTTGCTTCAGGTCAAAATTTCATCGATTTGGTTCATAAATTTCTATTTTAGCTCGATTTTTCCGCGGTCCGCTTTCGTGTCTCGGTTTTCCCTGCCCGTTGTTTCTATCATCGATTTCTGCACACGGCTTTCTCATTGCCTGGGTCTTGCTGCTCTGCTTCGTCTTTTCGACATGCATTGGTAAGGAACTTAGTATAATATATGTTAAATTTGAAATATTCGGGACAACATTTCATTTTCAGTGTACTTCATATTCATCGGTAGCATCTACAGCTTCTGTGCACTGATTGATCAGCAATGCTTTGACTTCAAAGTGTTAATTCCAGCGGTTATCAGCAAAATCAGCAACAAAGTATTTATTTCAGCTGTTATTTTGCTAAGTACGAGTTTCAATTTAGAGAGTGGACATGACATTTTGTGCGGAGAAGAAAGAACTGTTGTGCTCCGCTCAGAACAATCAAACGACTTCATTTATGATCGCATTCGTCGCTGCTCTGATTGCTTTTGGAGGTGCGTATAGTTTAACATTGGCAGTATCACATGGACGAATTATTTACGACCAGAGTTGTGTGAATATCGAAATTCGAAATTTCGCAGTCCGATTTACAACCATTTCAAATTGTAACTAATGTATTTTTAAACTTTTTTTTTCTGAATTCTCGCATCTCTATCAAAAATGAATTCCTACTTTAGGAGGACTATTTGTGCAGAATTGCGTCGTGTATGGTCTGGGACGAAGGCAAGCAGATAAAGTTAATCGACGACATGAAGAATACGAGCTGCGACATATGGAAAAATCATAAGAAATCACCAACTTGTTATTTCATAGTTTGTTAGAATAGTTTGAGCTTTCACTTATCGATACTTATCACACGATGACAGTTATTTAGTTCAAAATCCATTGTGCAGTTTCAACAGTACCAGTTACGGGTCCATTCGGTTCGCTCTACGAGATTTATGTGCATTTTTCCGAGCTTTTGCCTCAGCCATCACCCATTTCTCGTCTTTTTTCCATTTCTATTTGTCCATCGAATTCGCATGCGCCTTGATTTGTTTGTCTTTTGCATTTTTTGCCATCATTAATCGCTGTAAAATATCGAAATTGGCCAATAAATTCTCCAACAAGCGTCGAGTTTTAGTTAACATTTATCGATTTTTGCGTCTTTATGTCATGATAATCATGAACTTTTGAATATTGAGGGTTGAGTAATTCCAGTTTTATTCAGAAATTTTTCTGAAATTCAATATAATGGGACTAAA
The DNA here is from genome assembly GCA_964036155.1 of Diploscapter coronatus. Lineage (NCBI taxonomy): Eukaryota > Metazoa > Nematoda > Chromadorea > Rhabditida > Rhabditidae > Diploscapter > Diploscapter coronatus. The sequence goes on from OZ038422.1 coordinate 15,359,414, forward strand.
AATAATCCAAGGAATAATTTGTTATTGAGAGATTGAGATACGCGCAATTTCCTGATGTATCGATTACCCATCGCCCATCTTGTCCTATTCCTAGTCCCAATTTCTCTATTCCTATGCTGCTGCCCAAAGGCTGTCAGTCTCTTCCTCCATTCACTTTACGTAACTTATTTTTCTCTCATCCCTCTTCCATTTTCCCTCACTTCGTCTTTGATTTCTCCCCAAATCACCCATCTCTTGCCTTTTCGACTTGCCTTTTGTGGTGTCTTTCCATCTTTAGGCAATTGCCTTTAGACCTTCATGCAGCAAGCACAGTCACGCCCTTGTGAATTTCCGCCAAAAGCATGAAATATTCCGATCTATCGATTAATTTCAAAAAGGTAGAAAAAATATTTCAAGTTTAATTTGTGCGATTTTTACGTGATTTTTTCAGATCAAATGGAACTCAGAATACCAACTATCTTTGCCTTTCGAAGTCCGAAGTGCGTCATTTTCACCTTGTGGCAAAGTTCTACTCTATGGTGACAATGATGGAAATATTCACGTCCTTCAAGCTGGAACTTCATCCAGACGTATTTCTCAAACGATCCCCATTGACCCTACTTCAGTTATCCAATCGATAGCTATCAATCCTACTTCTGACTTACTAGCTGCAGCATCGAATTCTGCTAAAATCAACATTTGTCAGTTGGATCCAAATCAACCATCATGTTCAACCCCCATAGCAACTATTCCCTCTAACATAAATCGCCCAGTTTCTGTTGGCTTCGTCGAAGATTTGTCAAACGGACAGAATATGCTGCTAATCGGATCGAGGAAGGATATTCGGATTATCGATGCCGACAGTGGATGCACTTATCGAGAATTGAGTGGAAAAGGTTGGTTATTTTCAAATGTGATGATGTCAATGTTATTTACCTTCTACGAACTGACTGTTTCAAAAACGTCATCATTTTATGGGGAAAAATCATACCGAATGTCAATGCGCATAGATTGACGAGAGATCTCAGTCAATTTTATTCTTGCCCCTTCTCAAAAACATTGTCTTTCACAAAAATTCAATCATTTCGTCGAGCGGATGTTAAATTTTGGTAAATAGCAAAAATAAGGAATCAACAGAAAGGACCTCCTGAAATTGTCACGACCCGACGAAATAGTGTGAAAACGAAATAGCATTTCCCTATAATTTCTACCCTCTTCGATCCCTGCATATTATTTCGTCCTGTCCTTTTTGCTTCGTTGCGATATTTTCAAATCTTCGATAAAAAGTTGATGCCAAGTCATGCGTATTGTAATAATAGAAATTAAATATAAATTTCTTCCCAAATTAACATTTATAGCAATTAATTCATGTGCAGCAGACGATAAGAATTCCGATATATTTAGATATTTCAGGAGGTACTGCGCTAGTCGAGTCCTTCAACGCCTGTCTTCTTGTTGCTGGGAGTTTGGATGAATCAACAGTCACGTTCTGGGACATCCGAAGTCCTCTTCCGATAGGTCATGTGTCGACAAAAGTCAAGAGTAAAGATATTCAATCGCATCTTACGGGGAAACTTCTCGAAGTGTCGACATCCGATTTGTCTGCATTCTGCACCAAAAGGGTATTTTGTGATGCTGGGCACGGATCAAAAGTCAAAAAGTATAGATGTGCAAACGTTCGGCAGAAAACGTTAAATCCGCTATGTGTAGAGATAAATAATCTATGCTGAATAGTAATTTAAATTTTACACGCTGTTTCTTCCAGGATTGCTGACTTTGGACACTGGCATGTTAAACATAACCAGTATAGAAAATAATAGGCCCCGTTTCTTCGTTACAAAAAAAACGATTTTCTGGATTTCCTGGACGAGCGCCTGCATATCTGCTCTTTCTGACTTCAGAATCGTTGCTCATTACAACTTTGCGAAATACTCTTGTGGTGCAAAAAATCACCTTATTCAGAGGAAGAGGACACTTCAAAAAGCTTTCTTGTTAGGTATATAATTTTAAAATTTTGTTTCAGGAAAGTCGATTTTCTCGATTGACTCTGGAAAGAACGTAGTTGCTTTAGCTGGTGACACGGGCATCGTTCATCTCTTCGACATGCGTAACTACAAGGAGATCACGAAAAAGAAAATCAACGAAGAGCCGATCAAATCCCTTCGATTCTCACCAAGATATCGGGTTCTTGCAGCAACATTCCAAAACCAGTAACACATAATCCTTTCATTAAAACAAGGAACTACAATAAAACATTTAGGATAAAGCTAATCAACATGAATGAAATTGTAGCTGGATTTACGCAGCTTCCTTCAGAAACAACTTCCTTGGATCAGCCTACATATTTGAGGTATTAGTATTAGTCTCTGAGCCCATTTTCACTTTTGCAATTCTAGGTGGAACAATAATTCGGCATCAATTTATTCGGTAGAATCGTCAAGAAAAATTCTACTTGTGACACCAGCAATTTTTGAGAATGAATAAATTTTATGACATTATTTTTTGCACAGAATGAATTAGCTTATCAAAACTTCGATTGAAAATGATTATCACTGTTCGATCTTCTATTTGTCGACGTAGCAGCCTGTGGTGTGTCAGATACTCTAGCTCCAAGATATTTATGAATCCCGAACAATCCCAAAATTGCTCTGCGGTAATCAGTAATAATCCAAATGACGACTAAAGCATCGAATAGTGGATAAAAGGACAAGAAGACAATGACGTAGTTAGAATAGAAGCCAAGGTTAATTCCAATAAGTGGGCAGGTGTAGTAGATCAGCACTGGAAGAAATCCACAAACTAACGGTACGCAAGTCTAAAATCGAAGGTGATAACTATTTGATTCTGATTATCGAAAACGAACCTGAAGAACCAATGCCTTGAACAACATCAAATGCAGTCTTTTGGAGCGCTTTGAAGCAGCAACTTCAAGTGAATGAATAAGCATGTAAATCCGCCAGGCCAAAACAAATATTATGCAAATTACAGTCCCGTTCATAGCACACAAATTCAGGAGGGCTAACAGATCTATCCATTGAGGTTCAAGAGCACTGGGAGTAATTTTCTAAAGCCATTGATAAGACAAACTAATTGTTAAAAATTCTCTTTACAAAAAAAACCGATGACAGAACTTGGACATCATCAACGTCGACTCCAAATACTTCATACATTTGACTAAAAATTGGTTTTTAGGAGCAGGAAAAAATGAATTCCCCACTTTCTAATAATCCCATTCTTTTCCTGACTTGGCATCCAGCCATAGAATATTGTGACCCAATAGTTGATAGAATACAAAGCGAAGACCAACACCCAAACCAGAGCACGAGGAAACTTGAACCAATGCATTGAATTCGGTCTGGAATCCATCAGTTAAAACTTATTTACCTAAATTCCTAGCCTATTAATACTGAAGTAACGATATACGAAGTGTACGCAGAGTAATGAGATACTTTGACCATAGGCAGCTGGATAAAGACAGGTGAAGATTTGCCATGCATACGATTTGTTCCGGAGAAATGAAGTGGAGAAATAGGCAATGTAGTGATCATGACAGAACATTCCCTAAAATAGATGGTTGTTGAAAAATAGATTTCGATCTGAAATTTACCGGCATAACCAGCAGATCGGATGAAGCATAGAAAATTTCAAAAGTAGCAAATGTCATCATCACGTATTTGTACGAGCCTAACTCTGTTCGAGAGTATCGATAAATGACATAGAAAAATAGGATGTTGATCAATATCGCACATGTGCAATTTGCCTAAATCGTAAATTTCTTTTTCAACTAAATAAAGAAAGATTAAGATTTTTCACTAAACATTTAGCTAAATTTGTTTTCAAAATTAGACTATATTAGGGAATGGACATACCGTAAGAAGTGGATGTATGATTTTATATCCTTGATAATAATTATCGGCCGAAATTACCGTAGCGTTATCCATGTCAGATGTCTGGGAATGTCAAATGTATAATATAGGAGTAAATGATCACAGATTTTCACGTTACGTTACAGAGTACGCATCAATGGGTTCAGTACTTAACAAAAAGCTATGAGTAAAGAATCCTTTTAAGAGCTTATCCTCTGCTAATTTGAATATGTATGAATAAGTAAAAATATTCGCTATTCTAACAAATAGTTGTTTATCTTGAATATCAGCAAACGCAGCGTTATATGCGAATTTATTTCAACCTAGCCACATTAGACAATATCATACAAATTTCACAAAACATAGCTACAATTTGGGATTTCAAAGAAATGTGGGGAGATTATTTTTGTGTCATGACAAATAACGTGATTTATCTTCCAAGTAAATATGCATTACGAAATTCAAATTGTATCATCATGATAAACTCGAGTTAATTAGAACCGGTACGTATTAATTTACTAGAAACATCAGATTAGTGTGTATTGGTGATAAAATACTTCCTTATAACTATAAAACTGTTCATAGGTTTATTTGTCGGATAGAGTAATCTTGGATTTTCTAATAAAAGAGTCTTCTCATCTTTCGCTAAAAACGAGATTGAGATTGATTTTCGCTTGTAGATCGAAGAGTGTTAGCCTGGTTCGTAACTCCAGAAACCTTGCTAGCTTTATATTTCCTGATATGGAAAAGTTGTAAGATACCATTACGATAATCCGTTATCACCCAGATAGCAACAAGTGCATCTAATAACGGATAAAATGACAAGAAAATTATCAAAAGATTCGAGTAAAACCCTATACACCAGCCAACGATAGGTGCAGTGTAGATAATGATGACGGAAAGAAATCCAAATAGTAGGGGCACACAAGTCTGAAAGTAGACAGACTTTCAACGTTGTTTGAGTCTAATTTAATCGATAAATGTGGTAATTCAATTTCATGCTTTCATAAACTTGCCCTATGAATAGGCTCCTAGAAAAAGACACCGAGACACCAGTTTTTTCCAAAAAGTGGTATGAGGAGACAAGAGAAGAAAAGAAAAACGGTCTTTTTCTATGAGCCTTATGGATATATGAAGGAAACATAATAAAGGTTATGTTATGTGCAAACTTGCTTCTAATCCTATTATACTTTCTACTTTAAAAACAAGGTTTGCTTTGATTGAAATAATTTAAATTACGTATGTGGACTAATAAGAGTGAATGCCAGCAAAAACTCGAGTCTGAATAAGGGGGGTATAAACAGAGATCCGCAAATCGGGCTGATTTTCACATACATTGTTCAGTTTTTCACGCTGATTCTCGTGGTGCTATCCGTTTTTCGCAAATATATTACTGTAGTGGATTACGGTAGCTTAAAGTTTTGACAAACCTGATCTCGGTAAAAAATCCATAACTTTCTTATTTCTGAATCAAATTCGATGATTATTTTTTTTATATACCTTAAGTAGTGGAACAATGCAAAAACAACAAGGGAACATTTGAAATTATTTTTGGCGGGAAAAGTCACCCTATATACCCGTACTGGGTTTATAAGAGTAACGTGAGTTAATGTCAGAGTTTTCATAGAACTTTGTAGAGCTCTTCAAGTTGATCAACTTTTGTTCCAGAACTTATTTTAAATGTGCACACACAGGGAGGTATGATTTTGTGAAAATAATGTATAAAAAAAGATATTATGCTGAATTTGGCCATTGCACTTCAAAAAAATCTGGAGCCCCAACGATAATGAATTCAGGATCGGTTCGGAAGCAAAAGTTGACCACCATGTCTCTCTGCACAACATACTGAAAGCACGACTAACGCCGCTATTCGATGATCTCCCATTCTCATTAGGCCCATCATTAAAAATTAGCAATTTTAAGGAATCAGATATCGACTGGACGGAAAATCACAACACCAGTTTAATAATATGAAACCCATAAATGTAAAATATTATATGATTTTCTGAGTTAACATATTTCAAGACACGCGTTTATACGGGTTCGAGTAAATTTTCTGATCGATATCATTATGAACTTACTGGGAAAATATTCGTGAATTAAATCGAATATGAAGCTCATTGTCGAGGGGTCGAACACTAAATTAAAGAATATCTTGATTTCAGCTGCAATAAATAGTTCGAAAATCCCCTAATGCTCAGAAGAAAATCCATTATCAGGCAGACAGGAAAAAGAAAACGGACAAAAGAACCACCCAGCCTGTGAAAACTAACTGATCGAATTGAATTAGTGCAAATTAACATGATTTATTGTCACTTCTTATTAACTCTTCAAACTCACATTACATCGAGAAAAAATGACTGCAATTTTCTTTGTTCAACAATCTAATCCAATCAAGTGAACTTATTTCGAATTAAGGGGTAAATATGAAATTACAATTAAAAATGACGCAGAAAATACACAGTGAAAAGATCAAATGGATCAATATGGAACTTTATCAAAAGTTCTCGGATTCCGGTTTTACACTACTGTAAGCGGATTGCCCCGTGGCCGGGGTGATTCCAGTGTCTTTCTGGTCCCGGTTTTCAGAGGGCGCTAAAATTATCGTTTTTGATTGGGTCGCTGAAATCTCGCCTACCGATTACAGCCGGTTTCTTGAGGCATGGAATGACGGTGCGGAACTCCTTGTTAAAGAAGATGGTAATAAATGCTGAAATGACTTATTGTTGAGCAGCTTGAAAACCACATAACACGCATAATAATGTGAAAAAGGTATACCGCTTAAAAGCCCCACCCTATTTCGCATATCATACGGTGTTTTTTAGATAGCCCATTTTTGAGAAAATGATGTAAAATACCGTCAGTCGAACGAATCAAATTCCAGGCGACCGTCATCATGCAGAACTTCATAAAGTAGGATTGAAACACGGGCCCCAACAGGAAGTAGGTGACAAGCTCGAGCGCAAAAGCTACTGCTTGGAGGCAGGCCTGGAATTCTCTTATACGAACATTTTTGGGCTATTTGGAAACTGCAAGCCCATAAGCAATGCCAAAATTGGGTGATGAATATTAGGGGCAACTTGGAAACCTCAAGCCATGCGAAATAATACGGAAAAATGATTTTCGCTCTTACCGCTCTCCACCCTATTTATCATGGTTTTGAGAGCTTCAAGTTGCTGCAATTTTTCTGAGAGTCGAAATTTCGGACCTGTTTCAAGAAATTGATCTCCTCTCGACGTTTCTTGTTTTGGTGATGATTGCTGGTAGAGGTTTTCGTCGATACGTTCAGAAGATGCACTCGCAGTACGGTGATTATGTCGATCGTGCAAATGATTACCACAAACGAGCAATTCTTCAGAAAATCGGTGTACCTTGGAAATTTCGATTTAGTTTGAATTGAGTTCAAATCCTCGGCAGACGTTGACACGTCTTCCACCGCAAAAATTCGTCGTTTATCATGTTATCATGTCTCGCCCCATTATTAAGGATAGTAATGCAAAGTTGATTGGAATAATTCATCGAGCAAGAAGGATATTTGTAGTGGAAAACGTCTCAACGTCTGACCCTTAGGAGTGAGACTCGGGGATATGTGCACTTTTCTAACATTAATATGAACCTAAAAAACGACACACCGAAAATCATTTCCTTACCATGCAATAAGCAAACAAGTCGGGTTGTTCGTGAAGCCGAAATAACTATACTCATCGATGTAATATAGGTTACAGTCGTCTAAAATTTGCACCATTTTTACATTTTCTTTTCAAAGTAGTCTTACTGTAAGTATAGAGGTATAATAGTGGCAGTAGTGCACAAGCCCAGGTAAAGAAAATGATGACGGTGGTATTTGTATCACTAAAATTTCGGTATATTATTAAATATAGACTTAAAATTATATGCCTGAAGATTTTGTTATATTTCAAGGGCGCAAAGATTGCGCACATTCGATTTAACGATATGAAAAAGTGACTATAGATGCAAATCTCGTAGGAGATAAGTAGAACCGTGCCTGCATGCTTGCTGTTTTCCTTCATCCATGGAATATCGCTAAATAATTTTATTATCAACACTTATTCAGTTTCTTATCCTTAAATTATATTAAACACATTTCTCCTATCCAATTTTTCATGATATATTTCTTATTTTCCGAAAGAAAGTATGAAGAATCTGGAGAAGGGAAAGATTCCCCATCATTAAGAGACATGGCAATGATATTTGAATTATTATGTAACTTACAAGAACATCATAGGTGCCGCATAAAGCGCAAAAGTGGTTTGATGAACGGCTTCGCCAATAGCCTGAGAGCCCGTCAAACGGCCGAATGGATTCTGAAATCTCACATCCTGGACAAGTCTATATATTCGTCATACCTGAAGCGATTTTAAACGTCTAATAAATATGGTGATGAACCAATTAAGCGTCATTCCACAGCCAGCTATCTTAAAAATAGCTATCATGATCATTGCTCGAAGAAATGACCTACCAGGAATATAATCGTCGCTGCTAACTGATGATCCAACATTTCTACTATTGAGCGACCTGAATTGGACGACGATTTTTGAGGATTCGAACATATGACAGAGAAATCTAGCCTTATTTATATTATGCATGGTTTAGGCCACCGTAGCCTAGACTATCTCTAACTAGTCTTTATATCTAATGTAACATGAGTTAGCCAAGCCTCCAAGGATTATTCTACGTAAAGCGAATTTAAGAGAGTGTATTTGCAAACTCGAACAGCCCGTTAAAGAAAACTCGCATTTCAGAAAGTCTCACAAATCGTAATTTGATCAGAGGTGGGTACACCTATGGGCCCTGATCACAAAACCGAGGAGACAAGCCCCGCTCCCACAAGTGGGTGGAGCTATGCTAATTTGAATATGTATGAATAAGTAAAAAGTATTCACTATTCTAATATAAATAATTTTCTTATGTTGAATATCCACAAACGCAGCGTTATATGCGAATTTATTTCAACCTAGCCACATTAGACAATATCATACAATTTCACAAAACATAGCTACAATTTGGGATTTCAAAGAAATGTCTGGGGAGATTATTTTTATGTCTTGCCAAATAACGTGATTTATCTTCCAAGTAAATATGCATTACGAAATTCAAATTGTATCATCATGATAAACTCGAGTTAATTAGAACCGGTACGTATTAATTTACTAGAAACATCAGATTAGTGTGTATTGGTGATAAAATACTTCCTTATAACTATAAAACTGTTCATAGGTTTATTTGTCGGATAGAGTAATCTTGGATTTTCTAATAAAAGAGTCTTCTCATCTTTCGCTAAAAACGAGATTGAGATTGATTTTCGCTCATAGATCGAAGAGTGTTAGCCTGGTTCGTAACTCCAGAAACCTTGCTAGCTTTATATTTCCTGATATGGAAAAGTTGCAAGATACCATTACGATAATCTGTTATCACCCAGATAGCAACAAGTGCATCTAATAACGGATAAAATGACAAGAAAATTATCAAAAGATTCGAGTAAAACCCTATACACCAGCCAACTATAGGTGCAGTGTAGATAATGATGACGGGAAGAAATCCAAATAGTAGGGGCACACAAGTCTGAAAGTACAGACTTTCAATATTGTTTGAGTCTAATTTAACCGATAAATGCGGTAATTCAATTTCATATTTGCATAAACTTTGCTCTATGAGCTTATGAAGGAAACATAATAAAGGTTGTGTTATATGCAAGTTTGCTTCTAATCCTATTATACTTTCTTCTTTAAAGACAAGGGTTGCTTTGATTGAAATAATTTAAATCACGTATGCATACTAACTAAATAATCAACCTGTAAAATGAGGGCTTTGAATAACATTAGATGCAATTTTTTCGTTCTTTTCGACGCGACTCCTTCAAGTGAATGGATGAGTGAGTAGATTTTCCAAGCCAGGTAAAATATTGTGCAAATGACGACAGCGTTCAGTCCGCTGAGATTCAGAAGTGACAGTAATGCCGCCCATTGAGGCTCGAGGCCGTTTTCAGTTGACTTCTAAAAATGACTGCACAATCAATTCAAGAGCTTCACAAAAATTTGCAAAGCTCACGAAGAAAATGATTGAAAGCACTTGAGCATTGTCGACGATCACTCCATGTGTCTCATAAATTTTACTGAAGAATAAAACTAATTTGTGAGCATTTTATACGAAGAAGCTCACTCTCTGATCAAGCCATTCTTCTCTGGAGTAGGTTCCCAACCAATGAACAGAGTCAACCAATAATTCAAAGAGTACATTACAAACAGTAGTAGCCAAATCAAAGCGTAGGGAAATGTGAACAAGAACATCAAGCGTTGTCTAAAATTATTAACCATTAAAAAATTATCTCAGAAAAATACTTGTTGATGATCAAGTATCTGTAGATGAAGTGAACACATAGGAGGGCGATGCTTTGTCCGTAGGCAGCTGGATAAGAGCAAGTGATGAATTGCCAGTTGTAGGACATGTTACGAAGAAATGAAGTCGAGAAATAAACTATGTAATGATTCCAACAGAACAAGCCCTGATATCACAAGTGAGATTCCCGCATAGCAACTCACGGATCTTGATGAAATTTTCCAATTACGAGATTTTTGATGACGCTGATCACTTGTATCATATATCAAAAAGTGCCTAATCGCACTCTGGTATCTAGATACATGGTTTCACAAGCAAAACAGCATATTTCTCATTCAAAAATACGAGTAAAATGAAGCAAGGTTCCAGACTTTGATTAGGCACTTTTGAGCTTCAGAACCATGATTAATGTCACCAAAAATTCCTATTTGGAAAGTTTGATCAAAATCTGTGAGTTCTATGTGGGTATACTTCCCTTATCCGACAAGTCTATAAAGAAGATAAAATTAGCCTACAGGCATGACGATCATATCAGTTGCGGCGTAGAAAATCTCAAAAGTCGCGAATGTCATCATCACATATTTATAGGAGCCAAGTTCAGGCCGAGAATATTGGTAGACTGCATAGAAAAATAGGATATTTATCAGGATCGCAGAGGTACAATTAACCTATATTTTTTCTATTTTTCGAGTCTAAAAATACTCCCCTTACTCTCAAAAGTGGATGAATAATTTCAAAACCAGCGAAGTTGATATCGGTATCATTGGCAGCAGAATTCATAGGAACTACCTAAATCTATGATACAATAGATGTAAAAATAAAGCGTTCTGACGCGTTTTGAAATATCTATTGAAGAAAAACAATTGTAATGAAATTACGCGAATAAGTACATACTGAAAACTACATTAATGGCGAAAATTCAGTGTCACGTGAAAGCAGAGGTGGTTTTAAATTTTCGCAGAAAAACATCCTATTTTATTTTCTATTGTACATTTCATAGAATTTCTTGGTTGTAGTAACTATTATTTTACAATATTTGCTGATGATCATAAATTATTGTAGTTTGTATCTGTGGCATTTGAATTTTAGTAAAGACTAAAAATATACAGAATAGGACAGAAAAATGCAGAGCGAAGGTTGTTTTTTATTCTGGAATGCAAATGTTCTTCCATAGTTGTTCTGTAAGTCTATTTCTAGGATTTTCTGAAATCATTCGATGCATCATCTTCGATTACCACACGAAGCGTGGAGATGAAATAATTACCGCGAATGAAGTAGTGATTTTTATTATTTTTTGGGTGGAAACATTATTTTTGCGTTATTTTATTGTTATGTGATTTTTCGTGTTAGGAATTCAATAAGATTTGTTCACCTAATTTTCATTGACCTTCCGATTTCTTGTTCACTCATGAGATACCGCCGAATCGCCATACTGTCACGTTGCTACTGTTGCCTGACCATGTATATAAGAAAAGAAAGCCACCATGAGATCAGGATTCGGATTCATCTTTATGAAATGATACAAATTAGTTTATTGCCAGATTGGGAGAAAATTGTAAAAATCGGAACGTATAAGAAAGGTTTCGAGAAAGACAGTTTGTCAAAAATTTGATGTGATGAAGATTTGATGAATTAGGAAATGATTGGAGTGCTATCGGTACATTTTAGAAGAAAATTATATTATATAGATACAATGTATGATGACGAAAAATGCTCCGAAAAACGTGTTTTGAAACTTTCAAGTATTCATACCTTGGAATGTTCGGAAAAGGTATACATAGTGCTATTTTGAGAACCCGGATTTTGATAGAGAAAATTCGTGTTAGCAAGGTTAGATAGTTATTCTTTCCAAAAAGCAGATAATCAGGAGGTTATTCATTAGAAATGCTGAATTTTCAGAACAAGAAAGGATAAACTTCATGAAATGCAGTGTCTAGTGTGGTACATTTTCTGAATAAAAATAGACCATTTTCAAAGTAAATTATAATGAGATCGGTAAATTACTCAATAACTCGTTTTTAAAAGTTGTGCGTTTTTTTTACAATAAGAAAATGCTCGAGCTTTTTCAAGTTTCTGGTCAAACAATTCAAAACTAGAAAACAAAAGTTTTCGAACAGAATTGAGAATTTTGCATAATTTTGATAATGCAGCAGTGGGCTTTTCAAATTAGCATATGAATCTTTCAAAATTGAACAGAATTACAGAAAAAGAACGAAAAGTGATGGTAACTTGCTATAAATAACGAGAAGAAGGAAAAATGCTCGAAGGAGAAGTGTCTCTCGCTGTTCGCATTCGAGCGCGTTTCCGTCCCATTTTGTCAGCATCCAAAAATACTCGCATTTTTTGCAGTTTTCTTAATTCCTTATCTCACAAATTTAATCTTTTATGGCTGTTTGCCTGCAGCGCGACAATCGATGAAACTCTGGTCGAAATATCGTTTTGATCATCGAGAAAATGACGTGCGGAATTCTCGAAACCTCAGCATTTCCCTCGTTTTTCTTCCGTTTATCATTTCGCTCTCGATTTGATGGCAATTTAATGGACTCTAAATATTCCCAGCCCGATTGGCCTTTTTATCTATTTTCCTTATCATCATTTTATTATCACCCCGCATTTTCCATTCTTAGTCGCCGTGAGAGCGCTTCCAAATGACTGCGAGCGAAATGTCATTTTTCTGTTTCGAATTTTCAACGCCCAAAATACACGTTTTTATTCATTCGATCGGAAAATCGCCTAGTTTGTTGCAGAAATGCTCGACAAAGTCATAGACAATTTGTACATTTCGGGAGCGCACTCGGTGATCAGCGAGGATGGCAGGAAAGGGCTGGTCGAGACAAAGGTCAGTCGAATCATACGAAGAAATACGAAAATAAAGCTCAAAGTGATAAATCTATTTTTGTACAAATTTTATAATTCGTGTTGTTGAAGAATTCTTTCATTATCAGGCTGATAAACACGTGGAATGGAGCTGATGAAAAATTTGATTGAAAGTTAAACACCATTTCAAACTCTTGAGTTTTTTGTTTTAGGAGTTCAGCTAGAAGTTTTCAATATGAATGGAAATTATTCTAGATAGAGAGCGTCCTGACGATTTCTGCGATGTCGATTCCAGAAGAAAAGCGAGTTCCCCACATCGACTATCGCTTCCTCTTCGCCATGGATTTGGCTAATCATGTTAGTTCTGAAAAATGGCTTATATTGAAAAATTGTGCCCAATTTGGAAGTAAAAGCGTTTACTATAACGGACGAATTTTTAAATCCATTGTTGGTGAACTTTCCAAGAAGTTGAAAAATGATAATAAAGTTTGCTAAAAAAAAGTACTTCGCTAAAAATCTTTAAAATTTTCTTCAGAAGTGATGGTTAAAAAATATCGTTTCAGGACCTACTCGGCAGCGGCATTCTGGAAGAGGGCGTAAGTTTAATCGAGGAGTGCATTTCCCATGGAAAACCGCTGCTGGTACACTGGCGAGTTTGCAAATACTAGCAAAAAATCAAGAAAAGAAAGGGAAATTATATCATTTGGGCATAACTACCCTTTCTATAAATGCAGTTCTACACGTTTTCAACTGGAACTGAACGCATTTTTTAAACATTATATTTTTACAGTTCCAGTAAAGTTTCTTCTTGTCCGAAATGTTAAAAATTTATAGAAGTCTTTAAATAATGGAATGAAATTTCAGTGAAGCTGGCGTTTCTCGAAGTGTCACTCTGGTGGCAGGCTATTTGATGCGTCGATTCAATTGGACCCCGGACAAAGCGGTCGTTTTCATTCGAAAAGCTCGACCAACTGTTCAGTGAGTTTTTTATTACAATAGATCCCATGAAAATGCGCAAATCTACTTTTCATAAAACCTATCTTTGAACTGTGCTTTTATTGAAAAACACTGTTCTGTTCAATTTTTAGTTTTTCATTCGAAAATTTTACCCAGGAAAATGATGATTTTCCAGGCCGAACGACGGTTTCATGCGGCAGCTGGCTATTTTTGGCTCGCTGAATTGCCACGCAGATGCTGCCGCTCTTAGCAAGTCCTCTGAATACAGAAGGTGGTGTGTCGAGACTGGAAATGTGCCTCAGAATGGTAAGAATTTCTAAAATTATCTAAAGATCCATTTTTCGACTTCATAACATAACTGACGTTATTATCCTAGAAATTCATAAAACTATCTGCACTAGAAGGAGCCACCTTTTCAGGATCGGATTCCCGAGCCAAATTATTCGTGAAGAACACCAAACCTCAAAAACCATCGAGTTCGAATTCGACTGAACCTGCAAAGAAGGGAGACAGATTCAGGTTATTTGCAATGTCTTGTGAATTTTCTAAGATTATATTTTTAGATGTGCAAAATGTCGTAACGTCTTGTTCTATGAGGAGCATTTGATGGCTCACAAGAACGAGAATCATGGGGTAAGAATTTTTCGTTCTGAAAAATTGAGATATATTTTTTCAGGACTGTTCCTTTGGCTATCTAATCGAACCAATGAAATGGATGAATTTGGACACGTATCAGGGGAAGGTAGAATTATAATTGTGCCTTTTTCAGCTACAAATAATTTCCATTCAAAAATGAGTATAATTCTCTCAAAGATTTGGAGAATAGTTCTCCTTTTTCGGGTTTATTTGTTTTAGTAGGATTTTATGTACTTATTTTTGTAGAAATATTACCAGTAGTGTAAATTCTAGTCACGCGGTGGATATACACGCATAATGAGATTGTGGATATTTTTGAGGATATGGAAGAGCATGCTCTTTTCTCTCTCGAAAGTACTATCTCATTATTCGTGTATATTCGCGTATCTAAAATTATACCCTTGAATATTACTTACGTTCACTAGTTTTTGTTCTTAAACTTTTTTTAAAATGATCTTTAATCTTTATTTTCCATAATTTCGCGGCTTTATTTAGGTAAGCTGTCCGTCGTGTAGTGAAAAACTGGGCAACTTTTCGTGGGGCGGCCGAGTTTGTCAGGGCGAGAAGGGAGAAAAGTGTGGCCATCACGGTGAGTCGAGATTTCTGCCATTCGCTTTTTGTTTCACTCGTAGTAAAAACGGCGTATCTTTGACCTTAGCAGAAAATGATAAAATATGATCTTGACAGTTGTAAAACAAGTAGAATCTTTTTGAAGAGAATAGGTTCAAAAACGAAGATATCCAGTCATAAGATTTTTATAGACTTTCACGCTTTTCCTAAATCTTATCTGGTGTAACATCTTTTCTACAGACAAATTATCCATGAAAATATGTTAATTTTCATTTTCAAAAGATTCTTTTCATCATTCCTGTAAATGAAAAGAAAAAGTTTTGCTACTGTCTAACTACCTTTCATGAATGAGTTTTAGTGTCTCCGTGGGTGCATCTGCACAAGGACAAGATCGACCAGGTGAAGGCGACTCCGATGCTGGGCGCCCTGTATCAGCCTCCCTCGGGAGTCAACAGCAACAGCCCCACAAGTAATTCGCTCCCAAATATCGTCCTGTCATAGTCTAGCTCTGAAATTGTCGTAAAATGGATCAGAATTCGAAAATAACGACGAAAAATTCATTATTATAACTTCGAAAAAAAAACGTGGAGAATTAGGCGGAACCTGAAATTTGTTTCAAAATACTTGTTTTTATGTTTGGCAATTCATGCAGAGAAGAGACTCGAGGTTCCACTTATTTCGACTCGATAATTGTTATACCAATATCTACGTTTTTCGTCAAGTTTCGGTAGTTTTCTTCTCAGAAAACTATATTTTGAATGAAATTCTGCATTTTTCGTTTTTGAACATAGAGAAAAGTAGATTTCAATTTATTTTACAAATATCTTCACCTAGTTTAAGTTAGTTCCGCCAGTATTTCTGATTATCAAGAATGTTTTCACTTCACATCCATAAAACAGGTGCCTTATTTTTCTTACCCTTTGCCAGACTTATGAACCGACTGAAATCTGACTTATTTTGTTTCGAAGCCTATATTTGGTGATACGAGTTAGTGAGTCAACATTTTTCTGCGAGTACTTCTCTTAATTTTTGGGAAAGTGTTCGCTATTCTTTCACAAATTTGTCTTGTAATTATTTGTTGGTGACTGTGATAAATTGATAAAAATTGTTATGATTTCGAAAAAAAAGCGCTTTGAATGCGAGAGGTTTTAGCCTTGAAATTACCTGCAACTTTTATTTTTCTTTTAATCGTTTCATTTTCTAGAGCATCAAAATGCTGATCTCCGTGATGTTCGATGACATCAGCGATGTGGTTTTGCCTATAGAGGTAATTTTTAAAATTTTATTCCTTAAAGCATATCTTTCACAAATCTCTAGTTCAACAGTTATAATACGGAGAACAAAGTATTTCGAAAGAAATCGATAAAAGCAACATTACAAGAAACGCATTTCGTGTTTCAGGTGAACGACGAGTTGCGTCACGACGCGTTCATCACACTGGTTCTGTCACAATTCAACCGAAACGACACGGCAGACAAATACACTGTTCTGCACGACGGAAAGGTGTGGAGTCAGGACGAGATCGTCAAAGTCGAGGGCACGCTTAGGGTAACAATTGTATTTTCGAGAAAATAAGGTTTTGAAAAGGGTAGCTTCTTCGAAAAGTTGCACTTTTCTGAACGAATATGAGTTTTCTTTTCAGTTTTAAACATACAACTCCAATTAATCGAAGAAATCGAATCTGATAAGATCGGCTGTGCTCAATTCAGACATTCATCTTTTCCTTCGATATTCCATAAAATGACTTTTCATCTAATGCTCAAAACTTCAGAGAATGGAAGAAGAAATTATGTTTTTTTTCATATTTAGAGCATGGACATCAAAGAGGGCTCTCTGGTGATGCTGACTCGGAAAATCGGAACGGATCTGCCGTCTTCCAGTGCCGCTCCCGCTCCATCTCAGCCTCCATCCATCGTTCCTGCTGGTAAATAGAATTTTGATATTTTTATTGGATATCATGAAAATTACTTAATTTTTCGGCACCATTTCCTCTTCAAATTAATTCATTTTCATTTTTTATTCCAGGCAACCCCCTGCAGAATCTGATCAAGTCGATCGTGATTCCGAAATCACATCAAGAGGCCGTTCTCGAATTGCAGGTCTCCAAAGCAGCTACCAAGGTAAACTTCGAATTTAAAAAACTGAAATAAATGCTTTTTCGAGGTGTTCAACGAGCTGAAGAACCCAGTGGAGCGAGCCAAGTTCCAGAAGCAGCACTCGCTCATCGTCGCCATGTTCGATAAGCACCAGAACGACTTGGGTTGGTTATTTCCTCTCTCAAAATTGTTTACAAATTTTGCTATATTTTTAGCTCGGAAAAATCACTTTGCTAAAAAATGTATTTATCTTTCATAGGAAACGTGCAGTCTTTCTTTCTACTCATTACTATCATCAATATCTGCGTTTAAACTTGCTAGTTCAAGGATAAAAATTGAATTTTCAGGCGCGTTCATCATCGAGTTCCGCGAGATGTTCGTGGCGGATCGGATCAAGAAGCTGCGCGCGCTGCAGAACCCCGAAAGTCAGGAGGCGCAGGCTATCATCGAGGAGCTCATTCGCAATGAGCGGCTTGACAAGTAGTGTATTTCTTCATATATGACAAAATGGTTTAGTTTTTATTCTTCTGAAAATGGGATAACCTTGATGAATTGAAAATAATGCTATATTTTCTTCCAAAACATGCCATGGGATTTCCTATTGTTTTATTTTGACATTTTTCAGAGCAGCTTCTGAAGCGATGGAAGAGATTCCCGAGGCGTTCGTGCAGGTGCAGATGCTCTACTTCAGGACCACACTCAATGGACACGACGTTACTGCTTTCGTCGATACTGGTAAATTCCAAAATTTGCTAAAAATGATTTTTAAAATTTGATTGATACTCCAAAAAATAAAGAGTTGAATTTCAAAGAAATAATCCTGTATGATTTGATATTCAGGCGCTCAAACGACGATCATTTCGAAGTCGGCCGCGGAGCGCTGCAATCTGATGAAAATGATGGACACGCGCTGTCACATCATTTTGAATGGAGTTGGAGGCGCCAAGAAGTCGCTTGGAAAGGTCTTCAAGTGTAAGAATAACTTTTTTGGAAACGTTTGTAACTGTTTATTTCTATCGACTAGAATTTTTAGTTTCACTATTCTCTCATTCTCTTTCTCTCTCTTGTGAGAATGAAAAATGACAACTGCAATTTATCGAATGATTGATATTTTCTATCTGAAAATTAACATATAGCTTGATTTTGTAATTTGTAGCGTTATACTCGAATTTATTTGTATTTAAGGCGACATGATCGTGGAAGGGCATCACTTCTGGGTGTCCCTGACGGTCTGTCCCGACGACTCGATCGGCATGGACCTCATCTTCGGACTCGACCTGCTCCTCAGGCATCACGCCACCATCGATTTATCGGTAAATAAATATTTTCTTCTTAAAAATAGGTTTATTCGAAATCCTACTGAATTTGTTCTCGAAAGTATCAGAAAGAAGAACAATGAAGTTCGCGATTTTGAATTTTAAATAAATGCAAATATAGGGGTTTTTTTTTTTCGAAATTGCTGATTTAAATCTTTTCAGAAACGTGTCGTCGTTTTCAACAACCAGGCCACCGCTCCACTGCTCAGCGAGGTCGAAGCCGAGAAGCTCAAAGTCACCCGCGAGGGGATTTATGGTGAACACTCATTGTTATTGTTGCAAAAAAGAACGACTCATTTTCAGGTGACCCGTTCGCCAGCGTTGGACAGTCATCGTCGAGTCAGTCTGGAATGTCGACCAACTCTGCCACTTCTGCAGCAAAAGAGGAAGCCGGGAAGAAGAAACAGGACGACCCTTCCATGGAGCACTAAACGAGAAGAATGGAGACGCATGATTTTCAAATTATCGCTCGGAAAAATGCAATTATAATTTACTGACCACTCATTTCTTTCAAAATCAATCTATTTCTCGAGTTCTTGAGCATAAAACTCAAATCGCGAAGAATACCAACGACTTGTTGTACTATTTATCCACTTTTAAACTCACAAAATATCACATTTTTCATCACTTGCCTTTAAGCCTGAGAAAACATATTTTATTCGAAAGCAATATCGCAACTTATCAATTTTCTTATCAATGATTTTTGTAATACGAGGTTTTCTAGCATGAATTTTATTGCGATTGATTGAAACTTCAAAGAAAAGGAATACTTGTATTTATTTTGAAACCCCAGATAAAGTATCGAATTTTAAAAATATCGAGATGACGATTAGCTTGAAGCCTATGCATGACTATTTAGTAGTTTTAGAATTTGTGGGCTACACTAGTTTTTAGAATACACCTCTAGTTGAATGAGTAATAGCAGGTTAGCTTTGCTAACAAAACTTTCTTTTAGTTTTCGAATTGTCAAATAGTGCATGAAACGAGATAATTTTGAAAAGAACGAACATTTTATTCATAAACTTGTCAATGGTAAAGCTTAAAAATCATGCAGATCTGAATAACCCACTAGAAACACCCGTACAGAATTTTTAGCTTATCAGATTGGATTGCTTGGTTTTCGGTGAATTCTTCTGTATTTCATATTGCCCTTCGTTTCTTCCGCTTTTGTCCAGCTCCACGACGTTCAGGACTTTGATGTACTCGTACTGCAACTTGCACACTCGCACCGCTTCTGAAACTTTTAGACCCCATGTATGATGATCGAAATAAGGGATGTTGTGAATTATGTGATTTCGAGATCACGAAGAGTTTTAATTCCAATTCCTCTCCAAAGTTTTTCCGAGCTAAAATCCGAGCATCTCGGATCATAATGATATTGAAAATGAAATATTCACCCGGTAGAAGAAAGTAAACTCGAATTATATTTTGATTCTTACCGACTAGCTGAAACGGGATGATCGGATTGAAAGCCAACGAATTCTTCCTGCAGATTGGACAGCAGCCGCGTTGGAATGTACTCAAGTAAGATTTATGGAATACCTTTTGGTAACAGCGTTTGCAGAAGCTGGAATCTGTTCTTTGAATTTCTTTTGCTGCTATTTTCGAAACTCGACTTGCCTGTGACCGCACAACCCAGTCCAGATGTCGAGATCTAAATTTTGTCGTTCATTCGAATTGGATAAATTCATTTGCATGCCTTCAAGTGAATTGTGGTTCGTTTAAGCGTACCGTATTCGGAGTAGCAGATGGGACATTCGAGGATGAACTCAAGGGAATCTTTGAGATCCGGGGACATCAATTCATCTGCTGACATAGGCCTTTGTGTAGCAAAGATGTAAGCCTCCTCGAGGATGGAATAGAAGAATGGAAGGCATCGACGAACGAATGCCACGATGAAGCCGGAAACGAATCGGAAAGTCGTCACTAGCATCGATTAGTGATTAGTATTCCCTATTGAAAAGGTGAGAGGAATGGTAATGCTAGCTGACACTTTTCGCATGAACCAACATTGCTCATTTATCGCAAGTTGTTGGTGAAGTTTCAACAAATTGGTTAGAACTAATCAATTGTTGATAGCAAATGGCACACTTTGCACACGAGTTACCACAGTAATTTTAAATAGTGGAACTCGAGTCAATTTGGTTAGAATAAATCATCGATTTCATCATAATTTTTTTTTTTTTTTTTTAATTTACCGATTTAGTTGATTTTGAAGATTGGCTAATTTCTCGAAGTTTCAATTTTCTTTTGCAATTGACAATTCAAACTAGACGATTTTCAATATACAAACATTTATTTCGAAAACGAAACGAAATAGTCATCAACATACACAATAAAGCGCCCTGATTAAATTAAGGTAGGTCGAATCAGACTGAAGAGCAGGTAGGAGATTTCATCGGCTTATTTTCCGTAATA
Source organism: Diploscapter coronatus (assembly GCA_964036155.1). Lineage (NCBI taxonomy): Eukaryota > Metazoa > Nematoda > Chromadorea > Rhabditida > Rhabditidae > Diploscapter > Diploscapter coronatus. The sequence goes on from OZ038422.1 coordinate 15,380,426, forward strand.
TCCTAGAAATCGAGACTTTATTTGAATTTTGTTCAAATTCGACAAACCTCCCATTCCCATGGACTGGCCGCCGCCGAAGCCTCCGCCCATTCCTCCCATTCCCATGCCGCCCATTCCCATTCCTCCGCCCATTCCTCCAAATCCGTAGCCACGCTTGGCACGCAGTTCCTAAACAAATTGTCATCTTTCTAAAATTAATCTAATTTATCAAATGGAACTAGTTTGAAACTCAAATTAAATGAAGCATGTTTTGGTAGAAAATCAACTATTATCAATGAAATAGTATCGTAAAGAAGAACGTAGAAATGACTTACTCCTGCTACGGAATCAATGGCAACTGAAATAATTCCGATTTGCAAATGTAAAACTTTTGAGCTCAAAGGACTTACAGAGAGCAGCGATGGTGAAAATGGCGAGGATCAACTTGGTGAATTGCATTTTGTTGGAAGTAGGTAAGTAAAAACTGAGACTTGAAATGTGCCTGAATTCTCCGGCAATTGACCGCTTTTATACTCGTTTTGTCTCCGTGACCATGAACAGTCGAAATATTTTTTCTTCTCTCCCGCCTAACTGAAGCATGACCTATCAATTGTCCTATCGATCATTGATGCCAAAGGGAGTCGGGTACTAACATTTCTTGCTTGCTTCTAATTTTTTCAGCTTTTCAGTCCTGGCGTTTGTTGAAATTTGTCAAATTCTGATATCATCACAATGGAATTCCTTTTTCGGTTCGGCTTACTTTGAAGCTGTTTCGGTTGAAATTCGTTACGTAACTAATTAATCGATTCAAAAAACTGGCAACGAACGGGCTTATCATTTTCAATCGGAAAAATTTTTCGAAACCCGAATAATTGAAATTGTTTCAGAACTTTCATCGTCTCTTTTGTAAAAAAATTAAATTAGTCACGATCTTTCCATAAAATCTAATTTTAACTTTGTTAAATAAGAAATTTGGAACATTTCGATCAGTTACTGCATGATACTTTCTATTATATGCAGCAATATTGTAGTCTAGAATGGGTTGGTAATTCTATGAATACGCCATCATTTGTAAATCGGCTGTTTATTTGTTCCCTTTTCATTCTATGAAGGCGAAAGCCTTTTTCCATAATCGATGTTTTAACCACGGTCTCTATGAAGCCACAGGCCTTGATAGGTTATCAACTATATCTTTCAGATAGAATCCCTTTATATTGATTTCCCTCAAATGCTATATTCTTTCAAAAATAGGCTCGGATGATCCTGTTGTACGATCAGATTTCTCTGTTCCACAAGTTAGAATTTCCCAAAATCTCATTTCTCATTTGATCCCAACCTCATCATTACCGCTTTCGCTGCAATGAAATAAGCACGAATTTGGAAGTCAATGTGTTTTCTTTGTAAAGTGGGATCAAAGAGTCAAGTAAAAAGGGTTTCCGAATCAGTTTTGCATTTAGTCACTGTTGAATTAATCGCGACCAGGAGATGACCAATAACATTTCACGAGATCGAGAAGTGACTAAATGAAGAAATGAGAATATGAAGACATAAAGGTCAATACGTCAAAAACGTAAAGATCAAATGAAAGTGAGCTACACAAAATAAAAGTACTCATTCATTCATTTCTATTGAAGTACATTTGAAAAGAATTATCGTTATGAGACAGACATAAATTTCGTGATCCAAGTTTCCTTCTCTCTCTTCTTCATATCATTTCAACGATGTACTCCATTTCGTCAATCTCAAATCGTCGTGATTTTATCAAGAATGAAGATAGGAGAAAGTTTAGACTGAAAGTGATGAAAGTTTCAAGGACATCTCAATATTTCGGCCTTGCCAGAAATGAAGTTTCGCTGATCACAAATTTTATTTCTTCACGAAATGTTCAAAGCTCGAGCGAAGTTACAAGACAAATAATGTGTACATGAGATGTATAATTCTGCTATAAAAATAATATCGGCCGAATAAGATTTTCATCGTCTATTTTCCCTAACCAAAGCCTCCTTCACCCTGCAAAATTAATGCGTCAATTAGGGTTCGTTATCGGTTGTTTAAGACAGAATCTGTGAGAGAATCGGCTCTCTATGGAGAGGGGGGTGACCAGTGACAAAATTTTCGTTTTTTTTCGATCTAGAGCCCTCATTGATGGAAATTTTTCGAAGGTATCTTCGCAAAAGTTACTCAGTTTTTCATGCTCTATCGAATGATATATGATTTGGAGGATCTAACTCAAAAATGTTTAAAAAATCGAAATTTTCAGGTCCGACTTCGGACCCAATTATCTCCTAAACTGATACAAAAAAGTGCAAATTTTTGTATGAAAATAACTCTTAGAGCTTCTACTTTATAAATATAAACGATTTATTACACAGACTTGTATCAGTTTCTTAAAAATAATCGAAGAATCATCAAAATTTATGCTTTTTTTTTTTTTTATTTTTGTACGATTTTTAGTCATAACTTGTGATAAGAAGGTTAGATTTAAAAAAAAAAAAAGATATTTGCACCATTAGACTCAGCTCATCGAGTTGAACAATCTGATATAAGTTTTGGGGTATCAGGATGACTTTTGAAATGTAACCTCCCAGATCCGAACTTTAAAATATCGGAAAAAGTCTAGAATCATGATTTTCAGGTAGAACATAGCCAAAAACCACTAAAAACCCCGAAGAAACGAACCTTTTTTCACTGGCCATACCCCTCTATAGAGAGTCGATTCTCTCACGGACTTTGTTTTACGAGTAAATCGGAAGTTCAAATTTGGTATTTTTGAATAACCAATAGTGCTTTGGTTTGGTTAGATTTTTGATTTTTATATCAATTCTATCACATCATAATCATATATTGACACTAGCTTGTATGATTTATTACTCGCCATTGACATGTAGGTAGCGCTTTCACGCATGAATTCAGCGATTAGATGATCGAAGTCGTCGAAATAGATCCACTTCCTATCATTGTCTGTTTGTGTCAGTTCTTTTTCAAAGAGAAATGATAGTGAGACCGATGCGAAATAGTGAGCAATATGGGTAGAAAAAACGCGGTACTGAACCAATATTTTGATTCGGACTGAGAGGGGTGCGAGTAACTTTTTCGTCACAGCTAGAGTTGATTGACAATTTTCGTCAGGTTGACGAAATACTGCTAATAGACCAGATATTGTTGAGTCAAAATTATCGTGGATCAATTGAATCAAGGTTGCTTTTAATGAAGAGAAGGAGGCAAGTCAATGCTATGGATGAGTTTAAAGCGAAATAGGATATGTGAAGGTTATTATGACATTTCGAATTAAAAACTAGTTAAATGATTTGAATCGGCATTTCTCAAGAAATAAATTGAAAATTCGTGAGAATTAAATTCTGAAATCCTTTGGAATATTATTGGCTTTAGATATTACTAGACGAATATTTTCAAACCTTTGATCGAGTTGTACTACATGCAGGGTGAGTGAAGGTTCATATTCGACTTCATGAGATCCAAAACTTCAGCGTTTTGCTTTACCGAGGTTGCGATCACTTGACTTAGGGCGTTGAAAGTAAATAATTTTAGAGCTTTATTATTTTTGCTTCAGAAATAATCACTTTTTACATAATTTCAATTAAATTTGACTTTGAATTTAACTTTTTAATTTTCAACTTCCAAAGCTTTGATAATCTATCTAGTCAAGATCGACCGCTTTGAAAATCGTAACTTAAATCTTATCATAAAAATTTAAAAATCGAGATAGATTTTTTGAAAAGCCGAAATCTACTTCGATCTACTACTCTTCTAATCTAATTGACACAATAGCCGATTAATTCTATTCTCACACGTATTTTTATTAGAAAAATTTCAGGTAAAATTTTTTATCGCATCTACTTGCTGTTCTCCAATGTCCAGCAAGTTTATTTAGTGCTGATTGATGATAGGTACTTATTGTTGAGTCGAGATAGTCTGAGCGAAAGCTGTTGGAGAATGGTTCTCTACATATTTAAAATGAATGGGGATCGTTTGAAACTGAAGATCAAATTACTGTCTTTCGACATAACATCTAAAAATGAGTGATACGCAGGGTTCTAAATGGGTGGAAAATTTTTGACCCGTAATATTTTTTTAAATTCAAGCCCAGCCCACAAAATACGGGCCGGACCGTTAGAATCCTGGTGATACACAAAGTTTTTGTTTAAAATTTTTCAAAGTAAAAATAAATCTCTCAAGCCTTTCAAAATTGTGAGCTAATTCGTAAATCTAATGAGGAGTAGATGTGCTTTGTTGTAAGATAGTACATTTGTAAAAAATTGTTTATGAAGGAGAGTATGATTAGAATATTTTGATAGGCAAGAAGAATGTTGTGTGAATTGATCACACTTGAAGTTTTTAATCAGCAATTTTGTTTGATAAATTTTTCTTTCATAGATTAGTACTTTGTATAAAATAGGATTTATTGCTCATTACTCGTAAGAAAAATTACGACAAAGTTTACTTTCAAATCATGACTAGAGAGAAGTGATTATTGCATGATATACATAAGACGTACAAGACAATTGAAACCCCGTAACAATAATAATAAATCATCAGGAAGTGGGAAAAAGAAATAAGAGAGATGCATCTAATTAATAATATCCTCCGGTTTTTATTCCGCCGCTGTTTCCTCCAAAGTTAGAAGGCATGCCGGCATTGAAATCACCCATAGCGCTCATTCCCATTCCAGCATGACTTCCAGAGTTCGCTCCAAAGCCAGCGAACGGGGAGGAGCCACCGAAATTTCCCATACCGACAGAGCTGGCACCGCCCTGAAACAAGAAATGTAAAATGAAATTTTCAGGAAGAATTGTGTATCTTACATAATAAGTTGGTTGAGGTGCATGACGCTTTCTTCTATAATATTGAGAGCCGCCGCCACCGCCGCCATTGCCAAATCCACCAACGCTCGACATTTGTACACCATATGGACCAGTATTCATCAAATTAGACATTCTGCCCCCACCCTAAAAATTTGAGAATTTATTATGGAATGGTTTAAAGAAATAGAAAATATTACATAGTAGCCAGCATGTACAGCAGAAATAGCCACGATGCCGAATGCAATGCAGACGAGTTGGTTCATTTTTAGAATAGCTGAAGTAGTTGAAAGTTGATTGTGATTCTTCGGATTTATCCTACTCTTTTATATCGTCTTGAATTCATAATCGCTAAACGATTTGTAATTTTTTCAACGCTTTAGTCTTTGTTTACTATGGAATTCGCGTAATTCGCTATAGCTAATGTCATCATGATCTGGCACAAACGTGAACAGAAAAGACTAAGTGAAAAAGCGAATAGAAAGAGAAACGGTGTCAGCGCATCTGCGAGGAAGTTATTTGAAGGCCATTTTTTCTACAATCTCCATCACTGTGAGTAAATCGACGTGATCGTTCTTTAGCTAATTGTAAATGGCTTTCCTAATAGATTTACTATAGGTTTGTCAAGAGTTGTCATTTTTTCAGAGTTGAGAAAAATATTCAAATCTCACAATCTAACAAAAATGTCTCATCTTACAACACGACACACATTGAAGAGCCTAATTAGCCAAGTTGCAATGTCAACAATTTCAGCAGGTGACAAATGCTTCATGGCTGTAAATGGATCTACTGATGCGAATTCGAATTGATATTAGACAACGATACTTCAACCTGTATTTAGTTGATGCTAAAATTTGAACACATTTCTTAACTTCTAAAATTTTACTATGATTTGGGTGTTATTTCAGGAGAAAATCTAACAAAAAACTATTTTTCAATAAATATAATTTATTGTATTATCGAGTGTAGGGTGATCGGTGAAGCAGACTCTTTGCAACTCTCCCCTCCTAGGCTCGACCCCTAGAAATAGCATAAGCATCGCGGAGATGGGAAGGATGAGAAAGAAATAGCGAGTAGAAGAGGATGGACAGGACTCGTGCAAAAGCGAGTTGCAATAAGGATGCAATATCGACACCTTGAAAATCGATAATAAATACAGATATTTTGACGACCAAACATTTCAATACCTTTCGAAAACTTATCTAATCTCGCTAAGCTAGTTAGTTCAATTCCTTTAAAAGAATTTTAGACCCATTCCTTGATTATGTTACTCCATTGCAGTTTTCATATGCAATAATAAAATAACTTATTTCTTTTATGATATCGTAGCGTATCCATCTAAATTCTTCTGTCGAAATGTTCACTTTCATAATAACTAACATCATCACTCTTTATTTTTATCGAACCTAGAGTGCAGAAATGTTTCTTCAACTTGGCAGTAAATTAATTACTTGGCCATGATATTTCCACAAACGATTTTCTCAATTGTGGAACAAAGAGTCAAATTGTTCATTCAAATTCGTTCAACAGTGGGGCGAGAAGTGAAACTATGGGCGAATCCGTCATTCGAAAGTTCTCACCAATTTACGAAACGATGAGTAATTCACTATTTTGAGAAACCTACACTATTTGGGCAGTTGCTACCTATCTTTTTCGCGCGAAAACTACTGCAAGTACTATCTTTGAATTCAATTCATGTTGACGAATGCGGGTGGGCGTATCTATTTGTTAAGCCCAGAGTAAAAAATGACGCTTAGCTTTATAATAGTAGCAGAAAAAAATCGTTATAAAAGGGCTGGAAGAATTCTAATGACCAGAATCGACGTCCTCGATTATTTTTCTAACATGAACAAGCTCGCTATCCTTCTTCTTGCTGTTGTCGCAATTTCGGCTGTCCACGCTGGTTACTATGGCGGAGGCGGAGTAAGGATTTCAATTATGATTTTTCATTTATCTCTAACTATCTTTGATTATATGTAGTGCTTTATTATTAAATAAAATTTAATGCTCTAAAATTAAAAAAAGCTATAAATTTCAATTTATTAGGGAATGATGGGCATGAGTAGCGGATTTGGCATGAACGGAGGAGATATGGGAATGGGCTCCGGATTCGGAGGCGGCCAGTCTGGTTATTACGGACGAAAAAAGAGATCGCCCGGATACGGCGGAGGATTCGGGGTTTGTCATATTATCAAATTAAAATTTTAAAAGATTGATAGGATTGGTCTTAATCATAATTTCATTCTGGTGCGTCAGATCTGCTGTACAAGTATTATCCTACGAGTGAATAATCATGAAACTATTATGAGCATGCGATATGCCGATCATTGATCCATTTTTGGATATTTTTAAATATTTATTAGGGAACCTCTGTCCAAAGTTAATTATGCATTTGTAAGAAAATATAGCTCAATTCAATAATTTTCGTTTAATGTAAATTTTTTACTAGTCAATTGTAAATAATTTAGGGAAACGGTGGTTTTGGAAGCTTTAGCGGAGGTGGAATGGGCTTCAATGGCGGCGGAATGGGTTTCAATGGAGGTGAAATGTCCGGTTTTGGCGGTGGAAAATACTACGGAAAATAATTTGTCTTCTCATAAACTTTTGTTTTTTCAAACGATTTCAATATTAATGACGGCAGGACTAAAAAACTTTTGTACAATCTTACTTTGCAATAATAAATTGACTAGTTCCAAATTTAAAATTGATCAAGTTGTAAATTACTTGCGATGTCAATAAATCTCTTTTAAATTAGATCTGTACAAGATTTTGACTTGTTATTCGAAAATTAATTATTAGCTAGTATAGAAATTGAATATTGCCCAATGAAGATACGATAGCAATAATGATGATCTTGTTTGGCTACGAAAGAAATTGAATAACCGAAGTAGGCGATGATATCAGTCATACTGAATAAATGGAAACCATGTTGATCGCACCAATTTTTTCATCGGTTTTGCATTTTTTGGTATTGGTCTTTTGATTTCTTCGCTGGCTAGAAAACTTTCGCCATTTACCTGACTCAGCGATTTTTTTTATCATTCTACTTCTTTTTCCATTGTATTTCTTAAACTTCGATCAAGAGATGATCTCCTTCTCTACCGTGCCCAAAACCTTTGTTCTTTCTATCGGACAGAACATACACACGGCTGCTGTTATTTTTGTCCCATTCCCACAGATGAAATAAATCTTCAAATGATTCGACCAAGAGCCCAAGTCAATTCGCATGACGAAAATAGTGACTTCGATAGCACCCGAGAATTCAACCGGGCAGGAAATTCACAACATTGCCATGGCCTGCCATAGATATTACCACAATAATTAGAAGAATACCGGTGATGAGTCTGCTCATGTTGGAATAACTGAGTATTAATTCCGAATTTCCGAATAGTACATTCCCTTTTATATCAGTATTTGTATCATAATCGTCAATTTATACATATTGCCATAACCACGTGTTTACTTTTAGTTTACTTACAAAGACGCGTCCTCGAATATAAACTGGTCCATTAGCAAAATAATGATGTTTCGTTCATTTTTATATATGATGTCGTAATGGGAGAAGAGTCTGGCTGCCCTAAAAATGACCATGTCGAGTTCTTGGACTAATAATTACCCAAACTTATGTAATCTCATTAGCACTGTATTCGTTTGTCATCCAAAACTGCACGTATTATGTACTTGAGTAGTTAAAGTTAGCAACTCAATGCTCATTTATTTTTAGTTGAAATTTATTTCAATAGTAATTCATTGATTTCTAATTCATTCATTTATTCTCCCAAATAATTTAAAAATATAATCAAGAGTGATGTTTCTAACTTTTTCACTCTTATTTGTTTGATGTAATTGTCATTACACCACAATCTTCATATGTTAATTTTTTTTCTAATATTCTTCAGTATGAGATTCTGGTTCAAAATTTCGTGAAATTGATGCTAAGATAAAATTTGATGCAATTCATGGGCGCAGTTGGCGATCAGAAAACGCGATACAAGATTTTCCGAACTGCAATCATGCTATACCAGTAAACAACTTCATCGTACTAAATATTGAAGACCACTGATAACGAATGTTTTCATGGGAATAGTGCTTTATTATTGTAGAAGAGAAACTGCTTCTCAAATGAAGTTTTGAGGCGTCGGAATCGAATGTTTACCTTTCCAATAGCCAAGTAAATGTAAGATCCTGAATAATGTTGAGCAATTTTATTTGTCTGTGTTTTTGATATTGGTCGTGGATATTTTATGGTAACGCTTGTCCAGGAGAGGGGCTTTAGTGGGTATAGAAAAAGCGATTAAGATTCTATACTTTAGAAAAAATTCAAGAATAAACAGTTATAAAACTTAGGGAATAAAATTATTTATTTGATCGAATGACACTGTCATAAAACATATCAACAACAATGACCAGTTTGGAACTAGCAAATTATGAGATTTTTGTATTTTGTGTGAAATAATGTACAAGTCGACGAAAACTAATACCCTGATGATGAAGTAAGTTAGGTCTGGAAATGACTTATTTATTTCAATTGAATTAAAAGTTTGAGCTCACTTTTTACAGCAGATAGCTTATTTTCGTCCATATCCATATCCTAAAATTGTTTTTAATGAAAATGCTCATTTTCGTTGAGTGTAGTTCTAAAATGTGAAAAAGAAAGACTCATCGAATTTTAGCGACTACACTCATCGATTTCTAGCATTGTCCATTGTAGGAAGTTGACTAATTGAGACGAAATCAATACATGAGTATTTTGTGCGTAGAAAATGTCGCATCGTTTTAGCCAACTTGAAAGACAGAAATAATCCAAAAATGAACGTTATGATTAAAAATATGCATTATTTATTTCATCTCAATTGATCAGTCATTGGAATGGTTCTTACCTCCTGGAACTTCTCTGCGCTTGCGACCATATCCATATCCTAAAAGTTGCAACTATTCGACAAAAGTCACGATTACTTAATGGGTGCAACTTTCGAATAGAAAATCACACTTCTAAGATCTTATAATCTGATAAGATTATACCTCCGGGAACTTCACGTCTCTTGCGTCCATATCCTAGAAGAGCATATTTATGAGAAAATTCCTGCTTATAAGATGAATGCGTTTTTCCACGACTATAATTCAAAACTCAATGCAAACTGCACGATTCCTTCCAAGTGGAAAAGTACACCCTTCAGATTTTATTAGTAGGATAGCGGTGATTACCTCCAGGGACTTCTCTGCGCTTGCGGCCATAGCCATAACCTCTGTAAATGCGTTGTATTTAGACTTGTTTCCTGTGAATCTATTTACCCAGGAACTTCACGCTTCTTTCGGCCATATCCATATCCTGATGTTATGAATGAGTTTTACAAAGGGGTTGCTAAAAAATACCTCCGCCGCCTCCCATCATTCCGCCGCCCATTCCACCGCCATACATGCTTCCCATTCCCATACCGCCCATTCCCATGCCGCCTCCCATCTAAATTTATATCCTCTTAGCAATATTCCGAAACTCGATTTGTCCTAATTTGCAAACTAATGAATTTCCTGTTTTCAGCTAACTATATATATTGAGGTGAATTATCTTTCGATAATTTTAAATTTAAACGGTTTCTTACACCGCCATATCCCTCTGGAATTTCTCGCTTTCCGTAGCCTCCTGCATCGACAACAACTGCGCCTGAAATTAGTTGAATGCGATATTTGTGCGAATTCATCCGTGGTTTCTTTTATGAATGTTAGATATCAGTATTTCAGAAATCATACAGCATGAAACTGCAAAAATTTCTATCGAGTGTTCGGTCACAGCATGGGACGAGTAGACTTTTCAAAGGTGTGACAGAACACAGCAATTTGACAGCAATGTTACAAGTCTACAAGTGTAACACATGGTTTGAGTCAAGATCTTTGGGAGCAGTTTGAAAAATAATGTCAAAAAATTCTGATAACTATCCAAAATGAATTATGATTTCTATTTTAAGCGCATAGCCTAATCATAGGTTGTGAGAACCTGATGAATGAAAATGTTTCTTGATACGCAGAGTGAATATAGAGATAAGTTAGCAAGTTTATGCGAAGATAGAATGTTACATTTTCAAAACAAGAATTTACAAGAGAATTTTGAATGGACTAGAAAATGAAATACACGCATGCTTTTTGAAATAGGTGATTAAATGATTGAAGAAGTATTTCGCGTCTTGCGTGATAAACATCAAGAAAATCATGCAGCTTAGCCTATCAAAATAATATCGCTTGATGTGAAATCTCAATTTAGAAATCTAAAGAACAGACATGTAATAGAATAGAAAAAGAGACAGTGCATGCAAGATTAATGAAATAATAAATTAATAAAATTTAAATCCTTACAGATAACTGCGACAAGGATGCCGGCGAATAGGAATGAGGCGAACTTGTTCATGTCTACTTGTTGATTTGACGATGAGACTCAAGTCTGGATTCTTCTCCCTCATCTTTTGCTTTTATAGTAATTTTCGAATTTAAGTTTTGTCGAACTCGTTAGCCTCCCTCCTGACATATTTTGGTTTTTGCATTTTACCGCTTTTTTGGCTGCTTGTGGACACTCACTCTGCCAGCTAGATGTGTTGGTGTAATCGTTTAGAGAGTTCCCCATCATCATTCATTACAGTTGTTGGTGAGAATAGCTGTGATCGTCGTCCTACGCTTCTCTGGAAGTACGGATGAGAGAGCGAGTGGGTCTCAGAATAGAAACATGCTAGACGAGAAACGGTTTGGCGAAGCAGCGCTGGACAGATGAAAAAGACTAATTAGTGACAGGTATAGCTGGGAGAATTCAAGAAGGTGACCAGCGAGTGTGACATGACATTTTCGGGAATGATGAGAGAGCATTCTCAATCGAGATGGTTTGAGACATGCTTGGAAGAGTTACCGAGAAATTGGTGAAAGAGACGCATTGATAAAGGAGAAAGATAACGGTTTGCAGGAAGAGTTTGAGAAAGCAATGAATTATCAGCGAAATTTCAATTTGTCAGTGCTTCTCCAGGAATCAGTATCACTTTCGTCGATTTTTTGTTATTGCAGCGTAAGGCACAAACCTGTGTTGGGCGAACGCATCACTCACTGCAAACCGCTCGGACATTGCGCATTTTTTCACCGAGAAATAGCAGTAATTAGAGTATAAGAAACGGTTTTTGAAATAGGTTCTCTCATCTTTTCTGACTGCTTTTTGACCAACGTCTCTCTCTCCCTTGTTCAAACATGCAGTTTCAGTTCGATGTTTGATTGTACACGTACAAAATTGAAATTTAAATATTTACGAATTGAAGAGGAACTATTATAACAGCTCTCAGAAAGCAGCAAAGGTGATATCTACATTTTGATATAATTGATTAGATTTGGATGTTACTGAGTGTCTAACATTTTGGACAAATTAGAATATTTATTGAGATTTTTGAAATATTCATTGAAAGTTCATTCCAAAATTTCAAAGAAATTCAAACTCTAAAAATGCTTATAGTTGGATATGATGAGGCTGGTAGCTATTATTGAACTGATTTCTACTTGTTGCAATTGTTTCCTTTCATCTTGATGAGGAAAATGAAAAATGCTATGAACAAAAAATTTGAAATGGACACACCCTTTTTGCCATTGTTTTGCTTCTCGAATATTGTCAATTTATGTTTGTTCATTATTCGTTTTGAATTAAGGTCATGGCATTATCTTCTTTCTAACAAATTTCAATCCGACTTTACCAAAATCAGATATTCGTTTTGAGAAAAAGTGTCAACATGATAAAAAAAAAATAGCAGAATAATCTTTTATAAGTCATGATTTTGGAAAGTTATTGTGCGATTTAGGCTTTATTAGTAATGTCTAGTTTGAGCAAACTGATGAAAAGCATATGGAAGGTTCAATAGACTAACAACTCTAAAAATTACACTTCATGGATTAGGATTACGTTGAGAGTTACTGGAATAACTTGACGATCTATCTTTATTAAATACATAAAGTTAGTATTTTTAGCTATGAAAACGTAACCGATTAAGTCAATTCAAAAAGAAAATGATTTTATCACAACAATTTTCAGTACTTTGAAATGATTGATTTGCTTGTATTGCTTTCTTTTTAGTGTGAAAGTCACATTATTTTTTGCAAATAATTTCCTGTAATATCTGTAATTCTTCCTAAAATTCGACAAAATATTTATGTTCATAGAAAATGAGACCTGCCAATTGGTATTTCTTTCACTTGCTAGAATATTGACGAATTTGACAGCTATCATAACTGATTTTAGCTATAAAGTGCATGTGATTTTTGCTGCTTTCTCTTATTTTTCATGTTAGCTATCAATTCTACTATCATTTATCATGGTGGTTTTGCAAAGAAATGCCAATGTTAACATGTTTCGAAATGCTTTTAACAAATCTAAAATCTTTTTCTTCGAATGTTATCAGGAACAAATTTGGGGGTTAAATTTTAACGAACTTTTGATTCTAGCCATAGTTCGTTCAGAGAACAGGTTTGAATTTCGTCTACATGAGATTTTTGAGGTATTTCGATCGATAGTTAATTCTTACCTCATTGGGCAAGGTCGTTTGAAAGTTCTCAGACGTAATATCGATTATTCAATTCGAACATTTCGACATAAAACTGACAACGTGCTTTCAACGAACTGATATTACTTCTCTGACTATTTTATGACACCGTTTTACAAGTTTTTCAACTGGTCGATTAGAAAATGCTTCAAAGCATAACGAAGACACATACTCTCTATCAATCACTTTATTCGAATTCGAAATTCCATGCTGAATTCGTGGAAAATGTGTAGAAGCAAGCGTCATTACTGCAACATGAAAAACTCGATGTCCACAAAATTCAGTTCAGTTTTTCAAGGTCAATTTGTCAAACTGAAATGTAGACGCCTTGTTAGATTTCTTGAAAGACCGCGTTTTTCCAACATTGATAGAGTAGCATGGTTTCCAGGAATTGGGCTGAAATTCCGTGTGTGATCTTTGATAAGATTTTTGACTCATTTTATTATCCGTATTTCATTTCGATTTTCTCATCACTTCTCAGATTAGTTTTAACGATTGTGATCTTCGAGAATTCGGTAGAATTAAAAAAAAAAGTTACCGAATGCTTCCAAACTCTTAGAATGATATGAAAAATCATATTTCGAGAATATTAGTTCACTATTATCCTATTTTTATGAATTCATTTTGATTTTTTACAAAACGTAGATTTTAACTTGCAACTTTAGGAAAGCTCCATAGCTACAGCATAAATGATTTGTTTAGAAATAATGGCACTTTTTATTTTAAAAATGCAACCTATCACTATTTTTTTTTAAACATTTTTGCTAAATGAAAAAAAAAAAAACTTACGTCCAATAATTATGACGGTAAATATCACAAACCAAAGTGGCATAGTCCAGAACAGTAATAGGATAAATGCAAAAATTAGCGATTTTATTATCTAAATCGGCGTTTTTATCCTATTTTCATAATCTTTTTACTTACATTATAAATGAACATCAATAAAATGAAGAAAGACTTTTCTTTCTTTACAACAATGTAAGTGAATATGCTTATGCCAAACTGAAATTATTCATTTTTAATTGATTTAATAGTTATTTCAATAGCCCTAATATGAAATTCTCTTCATTCTTTTTCAAGATAAAAGACTGAACATGTCTTCACTTTATTTCAGTTTTCTATAAAGTTAAAATTTATCTTCGAAATATTACTCCTTTTGCTAATCGAATATCTTTATCGACTCACGTCTATAACGGTGAAAATAATGTGCGATAGAGCCCGGGAATTTCGCTCTTCTTCAGGAACCTCGGCCGAAAACAGGTCGACCGATATCATAATGAACAGACATATTACTGCATACACATTTTGAGCAAACAATAGAAAATATAATATAGTCTGGAATTAAATTTGTGAAAAAATAGATTTTTTCATATTACTTTAGAATGTTATTATCACCGAATGGCTTATTATAAAGAACAATATTGGACGTGTTTATTATCTGATGTTGATAACTTTTCAATACATTGAATATTTTTCTAAAAAAATTCGTATTTTTGACCCACCAGCTGTAAACCAGAGCCTACTTTGGAAAATTTTACTGCCAATATCAGACCATGAGATTGTTTTTTTTTTTCAAATTCAATATAGAAAATTTCAAACAAGCCTGCATCGAACTTACTTTAGACTCATATCCTAAGCAACGTTGTGGAATCATAATTGGAAAATGTAGAAATCTGATTAGCTAATATCCATCTTCAAAAAGTGAATATCTGAAATTATTCGATTCGGCTTTCAGTATGATTTCATAGATATCTCGAATTTCAAAGTATGAACAGGTCAAGAGTTAAATTTCAATTCATTTTTGCGTCATTTATGAAATTTTATTAAACGTGGCCTAAATGGCTATTAAAATCGAAAAAAATTTAAATTAAAAGTTTTCAGAAATTAACAAAAGTTAAGAAATCTGTTTTATCACGCTACTAAAAAACTTTGCAGTTTCCCTTTTTCTTAGCGCAATAATTGAATTTTTATCGGCTTTTGGTTACTAAATTTCATCTGGTAACATTTTCTATAATCTAGCCAAGTTTTGAAGAATATCACATTTCAATTTTCTACAAATCAAATGTTCATAATTGGTCAAACTATTAAACTATGCAGATAGAAGGCTTCTTTTCCAATATTTTAAAAATTCTACGAAAACCCAATCAAAATTCGCCTAAAATAATGAATTTTGCGTAAAAACACGCATATTATGCAATGCGAAATGAGGAATTGAATATGCATAGGCATTGGATATGGGGCCAAGTCCAAGAAAGACTCTAATCTGCTCAAAGAGTGGGATGGAAAACATAGATTTGGATGCAATCGAATAACAAAAGGAAGGGAAGATGGAAGAACACAAATGATGTGCGCGCAGGACAACCGGGGATGATTTATTTGGGGGTATTCGTGGAAGGAACAGAGTCATCATTCGGCACATATGACATGGAAGTTGAACATTCTATTGGAATATTTAAGGAAATGGAAGCAAAGATGTCTAATCTTGATTTTTTTGGTTTAACCATTAAAACCTGGCTAATATGGATTTGTACAACAATAATAGCATTGGGTTATCGATTAGATTACGTATTTTTGTAAACGAATTTGAGATTTTATAAGAAAAGGTGAAAATGTTCGATAAAAATTAACCAATATTCTATGAAACGGATTTGTTTGAAATGAAAATCTGAATTTCAAACAATGAATTTCACACGAGTAAATTGCATTACAATTCTCATAATCCGACAAGCAAAAGTGCAACATGTGATTATGAGTTTTCACTATGAAACTTGGAAGTTATCCAAATGAAACGCCTTGTTGTTCTCATGAAATTTTTAACATTTCTGATAATTGACTACATACTATTTAGACTGTAAACGCTTGATTCCGACAATGCCAAATAGAACTATTTCATAACGCATACTGTCAAAAATGAACTGGGTGACGAGGCGTTTTGTTAGGCTCACCAGCTATCATACAATATCAGGCTTAATAGAGACCAATTTTTAAAAATTTGATATCTCCCAAAACTAGAACTGTAGGTGAGCTTATCAGATTTTCGTCAAGCAATTACGAGAGCATAATGAAAATTATTGGGTTTGGCAAAAAAAACTTTAGCGTCGACTTATCAGAAGTGCTTAGATTGGAGGTTGTAAAATTCAAAAGACTGGTTTAAACCGCATAAAAATTGACTTTCCTAAGGTTTGAGATATGAAGAGCCTGCAAATTGAAGTTAAAACTCTATTTAGACTTACGACGTAGTGCAAAGATTTTTACTACACCCTGTGGAAAACTCTGAAAATTAAAAGCAGAATTGGATGTAAGAATTAGACATCCGAAAGGCCCAAAAGCTGGATTATTTGTTCTCACCCCTGGGAAACATTACCGAGTGCATTTGCTATTTGATACGCAATCGCGCAAAAGGAAGAAAGGAGAGGAGAATGGGGAGATTTGAGACGTGGAGAGACGGGGAAATGATGTGCCGCTGGAGATGCTTGACGAAGGAGAAGAGGATGCAAAGGAAGCGATATATCTTCTCGAAGAAAAACGGCAAGGAGCCGTACATTGGAACACTCAAATCCACGTTTTGGCAGGAACAGGAATATTGACGAATGAGCAGCATAAAATTTGGCAGAAGAAGTGCACGAACCGCAAATTCGAAATTAAAACTTCTTGAAGTACTACCCTTCATTCTCGCTCTATTTTGGAAGGCCTTTTAACAAATCTAATATGTTTATCTTCGAGACTGTCTCATTGAACATTTTCAATAATGATAGTGAAAAAACGAGCCTAATTCATTGGTATAAGTAGGCAGAGATATTGGCATGAAATATTTCACAACGTTCACAGTAATGACTCATTTCTAACATGCTGCGCATTCGCCAACAAATCCTTGGAGAAGATTGAGAGAACAGACCATTTTTCAACTTTTCATATCCCAGGCTTTTTCTATATACTTATTCTCGCATTTCATATTCTCTTTCCCCCAACCTTATCTTTCTTCCCTTATCCTCAATCATGCTTTTTGGATGCTATTTTTCTTTGCTTTCCATCTTTAGATGACTCGTTTTGTCTTTCATTCTCCCAAGGGGGCATTTTCCATCCTTTTTCTCCCTTCCCTCATATTTCCCATATTGAGCCGTTAGCTGTTCGGATTATCGGGGTATATGTGATTTTTGGAAAATGAATGATTCAATGTCTGATTTCGAAAAAGAAATTAAAAAAAAAAAAACAACATAGTTCATCGTAAGTGGTAATTCGACGATAATCTTTGAACGATAATACATTTTAAACATTCATAATTCAAGCAGACCCAAGAAGCACTTTCGTCAGACGAAAATAAAATATAGAACGTAGGTCGCAAGAGTGAAATCGTACAGTTAGGACACTTTATTACAGAAGCAAAATTTTAGGCTATTGGCTGATTAGAAATGAAGACTCGAGAGAAAGTATACAGAGGGTAGATCGTAAGTGGTCACCAATGATTATCTTCCCTTGATTTGGATTCGAATGTAAAAAACAGCATAATTGGACATCAGTTAAAAGTACCCGTAAATTAGGAAACATGTTAATTCACCTTTGAAGATCATAACTCGTTTTTGTCTGTGTTGTTAGAGTCGCTTTGATATTTCTCCTTAACCAACTGATAGTACTCTTCGATATTTTCCAAGTAGCATCCGGCCAAGAAGGGTCTTGCATTAATGTATCTTTGTAGATGCAAATTGCGGTTATCCTGGAGATTATTCCCTTTGTTGAAGGTGCAATAAACAATCTGAAGCAAAAATAATAAAGAAAAAGAATAGGAAAATATCCTTCAAAATACCGTTTCTTTGTCGAAAGCGTTAAATTCCTGGTAGCAATTCGGGAAAATGTCGGTAAACCGTTTTAAAATCTGCAGAAGAAAAAACAACTATATAAAACTTTTACGAATAATCACAAAATGACGTTATTCATAGTTAGGAATTTTCGAAGAGTATAAGAACCAGACATGTCGTTTTCAGGCTGTTTCTGCTTTTCAGTTTTCCAACCTATCACAATCTTTCACGTACCTTGTCATTTTCTGCTCCATTAGCATCGCTGTAAATTAGATTGACTATCAGAGTTCCATTTGATGAAAGAATATCTTTGAGCACTCCTATAAAGCTTGGTTCCAGAAATCCAGCAGTTGGACAAACAATATATTCGGATTCGTCATTGTAACACACGTCTATCAGAATTGCATCGTATTTAGACCCTAAATTCAAAATTTCACTTTTATCAGTCGATCTTGGCTACCATTTTTATGAGCTTGGTTCACATAATCCAACCCATCTGCGATAATGTATCTTTGAAATGGCGTTTCTTCGTATGCGAAATAGTCCATGGCTATCCGCTTCATTATTGGATCAATATCAATCAAAGTAACATTGACCTGTAAACGCTTATAAAAGGAAATTCAAGGTGAAATTACTTTTACAATATCCAATGTGGATATAAAATTTGGAATAATGGCGCCAGCCCCACCTATAACTAATTCCTAAACCTTCTTTAAAAAGAATGGACAAAAAATCTTTTTTACCTGATAGACTTGATTTGAATTGGGTACAAAAGTTCCCGTAATAAAAGGTAATACAAGCATATTTTTCGCGTAATAAAGTTCGATATAATTCTTTTTGATAGTCCAATTTCGGCTATTTATATCATCCCATGTAAGAGCTAAAAATTTTCACCATTTTTAAGAACACACTTTTGTGATGTTTTGAAAACTGCAACTAAAATAATTGCTGATAGTCCAGTTCTTGGTATAATATTTAGACCAAAATCTTTTCAGCTTATTCTCTTAATTCTCTTTGACTCACGGATCGGGGCTTCCAAATAAGTCATGGATAATTTGATCCCTTCCTCCTCCTCCTCGTTAATTGGAAATAATGTTCGACTTGCCAACAATCTATTGGTAATTATGCATCACTGTGATAGGCTAAAGATCAGTAACCTGTTACTTCTTGGACCAATCATGTATTCGTCGACGATTTCATAACAATTTCCCGATTTATTATTGCAAATTGTCGCAATGTGCTAAATTTCGAATCATGAGAGTAATAAAATTTCCCTCAAAAAACACCGTTGGAGTTATTTTTCATAAGTTGAATTTCAAACTGGACAAGTTAATATTTTTTATTACCGAATGATTTTTGTTGAGCAAAAAATCACGAATCATTCGCTCTTTTCTGGATATTTTTCGATTCGAATGAAACTCTACATCATAGGGCCATCTATCGATTTCGGGCATACGAGAATCTTCCGAATTTTTCATATCGAGCTCAAAAATAGTGTTTTCTCCAAAATATGAAATTTCAACTTACAATATTATCAATTTCTTGGCAAAGTAATGTGCGAATGAAACTTAGAAATATGGAATAGGTATAATTCGATGGTTTCATCTATTTATCCCAGATTATTTATTTTAGACGAAATTTAAACAGGAAAATTTCGAATGGTGAAGTATTAGTGATCGGAAATCCTAGTTTAGAATTTTTAATATTTTCACGAGACACGATGAAAAATGTTCCGTAGATACCCTATAGCCAATAATTTCACCCAAGAATGAATGCTTTTGCAGGTTATTCAGTTTTGCGAAAAAGAACTAGAGATTTATTTGAGCCATGAAATCGAACAACTTCGACAACACAAATAATCATCTATTCTATTGTGTCGAATAAGAGGTCTCTACCCACAACCCTATTGCATTTTAAAAATTGCTGCACATTGAAATAATTAGCCGTAACATACCTAAAATAGATTTTAGTGAGCATAAAATTTAACCAGCACTTCGAGACACTTAGGAAAATTGTGCTTTCATTCAGCAAATTTCAAATGCATAAATTTTACTAGAAAAAAAACCACTTGTCAAAGCGAAGAATGATTTCTAGCCCAACTCAAACTAACGATGGCAAATCTCGAGCGAAAATTACTCAAAGATGCAGGAGAAAATAGATCGCAAACTGAAATCAATCAGGAAAAATCGAGACACATTCCAATCACAACTATTGATTCACAATTCATTTTTTCCCTTCTTCTTTTGAAATTGAACTTCCGAGGGAACTTCTTTGACTTCTCTGGTTTAAATTCGAATTTAGGATTATTGATGAAGTTCATTTTATTTTCTGGTAGTATTTCTCGATGTTATCAGGGAAGCATCCGACTAGGAATGGCCGGACTTGTTTGTATCGCTGTAGTTGGGCCGTACGATTTTCGCTAGGTGTCAATTCGTGATGATCTCGAGTGCAATAGATTTATCTAGATTTTTCATCGAATCATTCAAAGATCCGCAAAATACGATACTAATTTTATGTGGAAAGAATGATAAGATACGGGGGATATCTCATCCAAACCACAGTTAATCAAAATAAATCTGTTTATTCATCATCACTACCACACGTTACATAATAAATTGCAAAATTCATATAAATTGATTTCTCAAGATTTAAATACAAAATACTCGTTAATTCGAAAGATAAACCTGACAAATATGTTTGTAGATCATGATAGTTAGTTATCACAAAGTTTCAATAATAGCAGTAAGAAAATGAGTTTATAAAAATTTGGAAAATATATTGCCACCATCAGGACATGTAGAAAATTGAAAAATAAAAATCTCAAGAATGACTAGTGAAAATTTCGTGACTTGTGAAATACGGCCATGTATACGTAGTTGAATACAACAAGATTTTCAAGTTGCCATACAAATTAGTGAGAAGGAAACATGTTCTTCACAATGTGTAATTCTATGTCGCTACTCTTCATTTCGGCCGTAATTCGTTACTTTTGATTCATCTCCTATCGTACTTTCACTGGCTCTAATGTTGCATTTGAATAATCCAAAGAATGAGACTCTGACATAGGAAGTTATCGATTCGTTTATCATCGGCTGAAAAGTATCATTTTCAAGAACTATTCATAACAAGAAGTAGAAGATGTTCTAGTGTGATCTTTGAAGCCAAATAAACTGAATTCTTGCGTTTTTTCTAACTAAAATTCAAGTCAACCTACAATGAAAATGGAAATTGCCAAAATCAGCTCCCCAACTCGCTCAACTGCATCTTCGTGATTCATTCCGTTATTCTTGCAGAGCTCGAGTAAAGCCGAAATTAGCATATCCCTTTGCCGCACAGATTCTTTTCGCGCTTCTTCCGTGTACTTGAAATAACCTGAAGAATCAATTTTATTTGTGATAAATAAGTTCGATTTTGGTATGATTTTAGATTACGGAAAGTGAAGTTACAAAATAACTACGAAAGAAAAATTAGTTCATTTCATTGAGCCATTTCGAGTAATGCAAATCTATGTCTGCATAAAAACTTTCCTCCTAAAGCGCGGAAAAGAAAAGTGAGCGAGAAATTGTTTGGGAGAAAAGTTTACGCAGCCCAAACCTATGTACCAGAGACGAGAGATTTTGAATTTTTTAAATTTATTTTTCTCGCGTTTTTGTTTCGTTAAAAAGCGCGTTTATACAGCTTATCCCTGTTATGTACATATGCAATTTTGTAATCTGGATTTCAATCTTCTATATTTTACAAATTCCCAAATTTACTTTAGTTTATAATCATGACGTGACCTACATATTTGGTAGATCGTCAACACTTTTAATAGCGCCATTTCTTCGAATGTAAGATTTAGATATCGCAAAGGAAGCACCAGTTCTTGCCATTTTTGAATTTCGAAGGGAATAATTGATCTGGAAAATTCTCGATCAAATTATTTTTCTCGAAGACTTACGTATATTGAAAATGCTCTTCCTGACTGGCGAAATTCCTCATGGCTTCTGGCTCTCTGCCAGTTGGTGGGATTGGATCCATCGAAATGTAGGTTCCATTCCACAAAACTACTAATTGATCGGGAAATCCTGAAGTCATGTTTTCAGGATGAATTCGTGTCTATCTTTCATTAAGTTTTTCTTCAATTTCAATTTCAACATCACTACTCTCTAACTATGTTCAAAATTTAGTGCAAAATATAAATTTATCAGCTTCCAACCTAATTGCCACGAATACCAAGCACTGCTCATCAAGCCATCGACGTAGCAAGCCAATCGAAATGTATGCTCCTGAAAAGCACACATCATAATTCAATTTTTGTCGCTGATGCTTGGTAATATGACTCCTTTTGTACTAATTCAACTGTTCTGTTTCCAAGCTTTCCAAAAACTACATGTTAGAGTTATATGCATGTAAATGTTACCTTATCCTCGGTTATCATAACATCGATGCCAGGCAATTGTTTGACGTAGTCCATGACTATGCTCGCATCCTGACGGCAGTACGAAGTGTGCGACTTCAAATCGAATTTCGCGAGATCTTCTTTGCAGAATGGCTGAAAAATTCATAAAATGCAAAAATTGAATACACAATTATTATTTTGAAAATTGTGACAGTTTTTCCTATTCTAACAAATTATCTACTCGAAATAGAACGCCTACGAATTTTATTCAGAATTGAGGTGTTTCATTTTCGGCAATCATCTCATCTCCTTTGTGCACGTTTATGACATTCCTTCCATTGTATCGTAAACGGTCAAGTAATATTCACAAATAGACCTACGATTTTGCAAGTCTCCGAGAATATGCCTTCTATGGGCACTTTTGTATAAACAATTCGTTTCCGACGATTGCACTGCATTTCATTTTCGATGATACGATTGAGCATTGATGAAGGCGTAGTTACAGAGGAAATATCTGTACAGCAGACTAAAAAACATTGTTGATGAAAAGTTTTTTTTTTATAAAATAAAATTTACCACTTGGAGATCGAAGACTCGGATCTCTTGAGATGTCCAGACTTTCGCTTGACGTTGAGGGTCTAAATTCGTGTGTTATTAACAAAGATGACCAAACCCTAACATAAGATCAGACTTGTATTCGCTTATTAAGAATTATGGATTGATTTGAAATTAACAAGTTTATGCATTTCTCTCATATCTGAGCTTGGTACACATTTTTTGAAGAACTTACCGCAATTGTGGAACATCTTCGGTAACTAGTTCATTCTTGATCAAACTTCGTTTACGTCGCTGTTTTTCATGAGATTCGGCTATTGATTGAACTACTGAACTTTAAAGATAAAAACCAAAATGCCAGAAACAGTATACATTCAGGATTCATTCCAGCATCTAGACATCGAGTGTATCTACATTTTCTACAAGCTGCTCGCATATCAGTGTCTGAAACTGATAACTAAAAAAACTAGAAAATTGATTTACCTTTATCAAATTTGCATTTTTCGTTAGAATTGCACGGATATTTCAGATTCAAGGCTACAGTTCGTCGGAAGAAAGCTGCACATCTCTAAAAAAGTAAAATTTAAAATAAGAAATAGTTAATACTAAAAGTTAATGACACCTAAAATCGTATAAAAGAGCACATTTTTTCTTTATCCGATCGTCACTGTTCTTCTACTTTCCCCAAACAGAAAATTTTCAATCACACCTTGCAACATTGTCCTCCAAAATGTAACGATTCACTAGTGTTACTCGTGCACACTAAACAAGAATACGGCTCCCGCATCATTATGGAAATCTGAAAATAGATCCTAAGCGAGATACGATAGGAAACGAGATTATTATGCAAGTACTGCAAGTAAATATGAAAACTCGATAAATGTACGCGCATGTAAGGTAAGAATGCAACTCGATATTTTTGAGATTTTGAAAACATGATATTATAGTTGAAATGTCTAACTTCGTAACCATGACACCAGGCCGTGAAACCAAAATGAATAAGGAAATCGCACTAAAATGTAGCATACTAACAGAAAACTAAGTAAAACTGAAGTATTGGATTTGTTTACTTTGAAAAACATTATGATATCTTTCAAATAAATTATTTATGAAAGTATATACGATATAGAAACTTTTATTTAGAGTAACTTCACAAATAAGAACTACTTAGCATAGAAATGGCCTCATAATGTAAATGAAGTGGATGAAAGGACGTTAAATTTGCAAAGCTCAAAAGATTAGTTCACAGTAAATTACGTTTACTTCAATAAATTATCAAAGATCAAGAATATTCTTGATCGAATTTTCTAAAAATCACTTTTTTCGCATAAAATTGCCAAAATAGACCGGGTTTTCACGAAAATCGATAAATGATGTTTGTGAAGACAGAAAGAGAAACGTAAAATGTCAATGTTGGTGTTGCATCGCTATATGTTTAGTGAATGAAAGGTCAATGGAAAGGGAAGAGTGCGGAGAGAAACAAAGTGAGGAAATGAGACCACTTATCTTTATCTATAAACGGGCATGAAAATGGGAATGAAATAAATTAAAAGTTGAAATGCAACACATTATGCAAGCATAAACCAAACATAATCACCAAAATCGCTATATTTTATGAAAAGATAACATTTTTTTTTGCAAAAAATACATTTTAAGGCGTAAAACATTTAGATAAAATCTAAAGTCTAAGTAGATCGATCTTTTTTCTAACTTTATTGAGATTTAAAGCTCATGTGCCAATGTACCATCTTCATATATTGTTAGGAATGGTGTTAGACATTTTGTTGCATTATTATGGTAAGGAACAATTAAAAATTATGAATAACTGCCATTTTCATTTAATATCGCGATGACTGCTGATTGTGCACAAAACCGGAGAGATTTCGTGAAGTCACCCCACCAAATGAAGTCTCGTTGTGGGTCGAACTTATTCCTCGATGAATCCTTCTTCGTGTTATCATTCGAATTACTGCTCTGCGATAGTCTGAAAGCTCTTGCCAAATTTAAACATTTTCGGCTTCACATGAAATTTGTTTGAGAAAAGTATAATTTCAATTAATTTATCTTGTCCAAAATACCTGGAATCATAAACAGTACCACAATAGGATCGCACAAGGGATAAAACGACATGAATACACAGATAATACTCGTATATTTGCCCAGGTTCCAGCCAACAAACGGTGCGAAATAAAATACCGATACTGGGCCGAAGCCTGTGGCCAAAGGAACAATCGTCTGGATATTATTCCATAAAATCGAGCATTTCTCAGAAATTATATTACCTGGCAGAACAGCGCCTTGAATAATTGAATTTGCAATCGCTTAGTTTTTTCGCTGATCATTTCAACGTTTTCCTTGAGCGTAGTGTGGATTTTATAGCAGAAGTAAAAGATAATGTAGACCACGATGGCAACCAGAAACAGCATGTCCACACAAACTCCCAAGTCTTTCCAACGCGGCACCAACCCAGTTGGGGTTTCAGTCTGAAGAGCAACAGTTTTAAAAATGGATGTTTTCCTGTCTTACAAAATACTTCAGCGTCATTAGATGAATCTCATCAACGTTGACTTGGAATGCTTCGGCGATAGGTCTAAAATTATAAGATTCTTAACATTAAAAGATATGCAGAATTTAAGCTTTTCTTTTTTTTTTTTTAAATAAATTACAAAAATTACTCTCGAACGGATTCTATCGATTCTCGATCTGGCTGATAGCCGAAGTACACCGATGCCCAATAATTAATCGAGTACAAGACGAATGCGATCACCCAAATGAAGCAATATGGGTAGTCGAACCAGTACAGCCATTGCAGTCTGAACATGCAAGAGAAATCAATTTCTGTATTTCTTAAAAATATCTGATAAACTCAAATGAGAAGTAAATCGGGTGTGAACTTTGTTTATTCTTAGATGCATAAACTTGAACCTTAAAATTTTTTCACACTCTCACCTAATATAGCTTTTATATCTTCTTCCAAAAGTAGAAAACTCATTTCACCTACTTGCACAGTGTGAAGAATCTGTAGATGAAGTGCATGGCGATAAGGACCATGCTCATTGCGTAGGCTGCTGGATAGAGACAGGCAATTGCAGAGGCATATTTGTAATGTCGAATGAACGATGTCGGGAAGAAGCATTTCGTATGGCCCCAATCGAACATGTTCTAAATTATTATCACTCGGAAAATGTGAGCGAAATTAAACTCTAAGTGTGTGTTCATACTCCACTCACGCTCACGTGGGCCGAAAGAAATAGCACGCAAAGGTGAGACAGAAAAAGAACATGTCTTCTTTACGTATCTCATTCTCGCGTGCTGTTTATTTTTCCTTATAAACATTGAATTTAATTCTTATTTGTTCCAGATTAATAGATTAATTTCTTGTTATTTTGGAATAAAAATGTGATTCCATTTTTCACATTCCCACGACATTGTCTGGAACTTCTATCAAAACGGCGAAATTCTGCAAAATATTCATGGCCGGTGAAAGTTTAAAATTTCTTAGCTCACCAATTCAGGAGTTATAAAACTTAAAAACTAGCTTACTGGAAGAATAATGATTTCGATAATCGCATAATAGACTCCGAAAATAGCGAATATCAGCATCAGATATTTGTAATTGCCAAATTCAGCTCTCGAATAACGTTTGATCACAAAGCATAGAAATAAGTTCATGAATATTGCCAAAATTGAAGCGACCTGAAGCTTATAGCTTTTGGATTTTGAGAAGGAAACTGACTTACAGTTTGAATGTTGTGAATAGTTTCATTGCCCTTGAAATCGTTGCCAGTTACGTTCATTATTGGCACAATGGCTAAATGATTAGATAATGCTAATATCTAAAATAACTCAGGTTAAGATACAATAGTACTTAACGGGCTGTTTCCGGAAGTGAATAGGGATAATTGGATTGATAACTTGATAACGTTCAGTCTAGAAATTTCAATTCATTCAAAGTGAGTGTAATTTATCGTGAACTTATAAAGCGAGTTCAACTGCAGAGCGATAATCAGATCTAAGGAGAACGATCGTCATAAAATAATTGATATTAAACCGCGGTATGTTTCCCTGACAAATTTCTCTCAAACCTGTCACTTGCCAAAATTTAACGTGTGCAAAATGGTACCATAATTATAATTTCATTTTGTCTGACGGATGCGCTCCTTAGGTCCAATCATAGCATATACGTAGTTTGAGAAAACTTAAAAGATTAAACATTTGAAAATTTAAAAGCGAAAACGACCTGATTTTTTTTTTCGAAAACCCAAATATTTAAAATATGAAAATTAAAAAGGGTACTTTTAAGTGAATTTTTCACAGGGTGTGTGTCGGCTGGAAGTAGAGAGGATAAGCAATCTTTAAAGAAATTTACCCAGCCGATTATTTGCGGCTCTGGAAAAATTCCAAGGACCGCGAAGTTCTATAAGCAAGAGTTTCTGGTATGATATTAAGGATTTATTCAGGAATTGTAAAGAGCAAAAATAAACTCCAAGCCAGCCAAGGAGCTGAGCTTTCCATTACTATGAAAGTGAGAGATAAAACGTGAAAGATAAAAGAAAAAACATGCTGCAGAAATGATACAGCATGGTAAAAAGATGTAGATCCAAATATAAAAAGGGTGAGCAGTTGCACAGGGTGCAAAGTGAAACCTCCTACTCAATACGATATGTGTGCGTGTGTGTGTGAAAAATTTTGTGCTGTTGTTATCTAATTTACTTGCAAGCTTATGACGTTACGTCCATTGCAGTTTATTTTACAGTGATAATAAATGAGCTATTAGAGAATCCTATATAAAATGTGAATCAAAAATAGCGGAAAGTTAGCCGTGAGATAATTTTATTGTCATGACTCTTGAATAACAACAAGGAAATGACTATGCCCTAGACAATAAACGCTTTGGCAGCCGCTTGGCATGTTTTTTTTTCTAGAAAACTGACGGAAAGTTGTCGCTGCTCGAGTGAGATCGTACCGTTATAAGTTTGGTGAACAAATCTTTCAGATCAACAATGATTATAAAGGATCCAGTCCCGAAAATTTTATGTCTTGGTCGAACATTTTCGTTTACATGCTACTGAATAGCAACATGAGGAATCTAGAAAAGCAGGCAGTCGGTCTCTATATCGAGCAGTCTTCTTCTATTAGTACGCCACGAGTTCAAACAATATTCATTAATCGGTAGATTCGCGATTTTAAAAGTATCAAATATTACAAATTTGCAATAAATAAATTAATTAGAAATATACGATTAAAGTTTATTCTGAGATTTATAGACAAATTAATAATAATAATTTCACCTAGCCAAACGTGTGATAAATTAGAATAAAATTAACAAAAAACCTTATGAAGGTAAAAATTAAAGGAAAATGCTGTTAGGTGCCGTTATGCAATGTATAATTTCAGTTTTAAAAAAAAAATTATTTCCTCATCTTCATTTCCGTTTCTTTGAGTGCAGCTCGAAAGTCTCCTTCACTCGGGAAACAGAAATATTTGATTTTTAGGTTCAAATCGCAAAATTTTTTGTCAGTGCAACAACCCTCTTCAATAGCGTAATCGCTTGAGAATTCATATTTGACCCAAGCGAAAAGCCCTGCTGAAATGACAGGCCTCGATTGCTTCTCTCGAATTCGTTGCTCGGCTCTGGCAGAGTTCAGAATCCTCTTGATCGTATCTTCCAGCATGATTTTGACGTCGTTGATATTCACCATGAGCTCCATCGTTTGACCGTTGTAAATGGCTGTCACAGTTCTGTAAATTAAATAATGCCTTACTGCTAAATGATAAAACTGGATTTCATTAGACAATGAGAATGATGAATCAGGAACAATAAAATACGTATATTCAAATGACGAAATGAACTCACAATACTCTCTTATTTTATTTTATAATTTTCAAAAATATATAAATGCTGATTTTGTAGACTCGTATTTTATAAGTATAATTTATGACCAAAGGCTTCTTTATCAAACGCATACTTACTTGCAAGCTGTGATGATGGATTGCGCCAGAGAATTAGCATCACTTGTAGAGGTGACTTCTCCATGGAAATGCTGCGTTTTTTCGTTCAGATATTTTGATTCTGTCAGCTCGAAAATCTCCCCAGCCTTGATCAGCGCGTTGAA
The DNA here is from genome assembly GCA_964036155.1 of Diploscapter coronatus. Classification (NCBI taxonomy): domain Eukaryota; kingdom Metazoa; phylum Nematoda; class Chromadorea; order Rhabditida; family Rhabditidae; genus Diploscapter; species Diploscapter coronatus. Next base: position 15,409,625 of record OZ038422.1, read on the forward strand.
CAGATGTGGATCCGAGAAGGCATAATCGGCAAATCTGGCATTGTGAGCGTACTCCTCGAAGTACAGCCATTCGAATGGATCGAAGCCGAAAAACTAAATTATATTTTTATGCAATATTTAGAAAAAAAAATCGTCAAAGTTCTCAACGAAAATCCTTTCCTGAATAATTAGGGGAATCAATCTTACATTGATGTGAACAGTCGGGGATTGCTCTCAAAATTTGTAAAGAGATGTAAAAATCGGGAATTAGTCGTGTAAAAGCCGGCTCTGGTCTGTAGGACAGCCAAGATTTATATCCAACTGATCCCGGATTTATTCAGGAAAGCATTTTTCGCTGAGTAATTTGTGGTAGCGATATCGCGGTCTAAACGAGCTGAAAAGCAAGGGCGCCTTTCTCTTATCTTTGATGCGACGTGGAATATAGATTTCAAAAGTAGAACTACCTTCATCAGGCATGTGGTTGCACCACTAATTCCACTACTGATAAATCCTCCAACGAATGGAATCGAGTTGACAATAGGGATATTGTTTGCCATCATGGTACGGACGATCCCCATCAGAGTATCCCGCTCCTCGTGGAGAATCCTCTTCTGCTGTTCCTTCGGCAAACCCTCGAGTCGGCCATTGATACTGTTCAGGTCTTTCTCGATGGCATTCAGCAACTGCACTTGATTATTGTTCATCTCAAGTTCGCTCAAAAGTCGGTCAAGCTAAAATTCGTCATAAAATTTTTAATATGATCAAAAACTCAATGATACATAAGATTCTAAAATCCAAACTGAGAGTACGAAACCTGCTAATTGATTTGAACCACTAGCAGAAAATTTTTAAAAAATCAAATAAATTTGAAATGATAAGAAAATTCAATAGCAAATGCATCAAGTTGCTGTAAATTGTTGACAATGAAAACGTGAAGACATTCTACCTCTTTGTAAGTCATGCTGAGCAATGTTTCGAATGTTTATATGACCGAGAGATTTTTAAGACTATTTTTCATTTTTATATAACACATCTTAGTAATAATACGTAGTATTGATAGATTTTTCGAACGATTGATAAATGAGAACGAAAAATAGCTAAGAACTTTAATGTGGCATTTTCCAATTATAAGGTCATTCTAGTATATGATGGAATATCAACTACAATGGAAATTTTAATGAATGTATCTATTGGCTATTGTTTCATCGCACATTCCATGAAAATGCCAACTTTCGAGATCATTGTAGATTTTGTGTTCTTTGATAGACAACTGAAGACGTCGGCACAACTCGCAGAAACCCGTCAGATCATCGTGCTCAAGCGTTATTCTGAACCATTTAATTTGGAGAATTCATAATGACAATTTTATCTCATTAAATTTTTAATGAGTAAAAATTGCAATGGAAATCAAAAATTAATTTTAAAAAAGCAATTCCTCAAAATACTTGCTTGTATTCCTCTCGCCACTTGTGATATTTGAGGTAGAGATTCTTGTCGTTGGCGATTTGATTTATCCGCTTAGCGAATTCATCGAGATTTTCGAAGTCATCAATTGCAATGTAGGAATCCTCGGGGGCTCCGACGTTTCGATAATATTTCCTCGAAAGAACGATTGGAACAGCCATCCTCGGATGCAAAGACTTGTAGAATTTCTCAGTCACATAATCCTTGCAGTTCGTGTTTTCCATCGCAAAGTAGAATTTGTAGGGCCTAAAATTTCACGAATAATTTAATCCTCAAAATATGAATGAAACTTGATTAGCCTAGTAACGCATTCGTCCGATTGCTTGTCGACTCCGTCGCACCCCGGCGCTGCTCGCCCACATTTACCGAATTTATCAATCTGAAAAATTTGATTTTGGAAAAAGAAAGCGTCTTTAGGATCTGATTTGATGAAGAGCTATTTTAGTAAAATTTTCTATCATACGAAAAACTAACTACCAATGAAATTTATTTTCAAATAAAAGTTACTTTGAGTTCTTTGGACTCCAGTTTCCTCAGGAGATCACTTCGTCTGTTCGTTGCTCTGCAATTGCTAGCCAACCAGACTACTGAAGGCAAAGACGAATTCTTCATAGCCCAAATCTCTTCGTAATCGATATCTTCTGAAATCATCAGAGATGCTTGGAACATTGGGTGCACAATATTACGCTTTCTGTCCATTTTCGCAAAAGTTCCATACGGATACCAAATATCCGAATCTTGACGATAAGTCATCGTCCAATTCATGATTCCTGAAATGCAAATGAAACTTTCATAAATTCATTTTTTAATTTTAAGGACAAACTTTTACCGCTTGGTGATTTGAATCGAGAATTATCTGGACTTTCCAGAGAAAAGACAATGTAGGGTTGATTAGGATTCCTTTCCACAGGCAACATATTTGGCTTGAAATCAGGATCGTGAAAGACAACTGCATCTGCGCTTTGGATATCCTCTATCCGGTTGGTTAGATGACAGTAACCCTGACTATGAATGAAATTATAAAGGTACATTATGAAGATCGACCCTTTTTAGTTTCAATTTTTATGTGATTGCACAAACGACAAGAAGCAACTTTAAGCATTTCTGATGAAGATCAAATGTAGATAATACAATTCATGACGTTCATTCATAATTCTGGTACATAGATATTATTAGAGCTTATTTGAATATAAATCTGAAAGATACCCTTGTGGAATGGCATTCCGGTAAGAGCCAATCATCAGAAATGTTCCAGAGAAAGAATTTCGTGGCTGCATAAATCGTCACATTTTTGTGGTTAGTCCAATTTGCTAGTGTTGAAAATGGTCTAGTTTTTGGAATGGTGTTATCTTCAGATTCTAAAATTATTCCTTCTGGTAACGAATAAAATTTCCCTTCATAACTAACCAATTGCAGAACGCATGAATGAAAAGTTAGGATAGTAAGGCATGTAATACAAGAATAAAATTGAACTGTAAAGTATTGTGATCAATATCCCATAAAAAAAGATTTTCATTTCACATTCATTTATTTCAAAAAGGAAGTTTCCCGTAAAAGATACCAGATATGGATCCTTGATTTAGAAAAATCGCAAAGTAGGGCTCATCATAAAATCGATTGTCCAAAAATATTTGCAGATTTTTATACGATTAATTGGCGAATGAAGGGTTGGTGTAAAATTTAACTGGGCAGGTGAATAGTAAAAATAGAATCAGTATTGAGTATTGTTTCTATAAGAGGATTATCAATATTGCGAGAATGAGATTGAAAATACTGATGATTAGTGCATAATGTTTGCTATTTCAAATCTGAAATCTGAAGACTACGTGTACTAACAATTCGAAATGTGCGTTAAAATTTAGCAATATGTTTATTGCCAATTATTGATTAATTGAGATAAAATTAAAAAAAAAAAAAAAAAAAAAAAAAAAAGTTAGAACTTTGATGCATATAAATTAGCGCGCTAAATGCAAACGAAACAGACGGCATTTCATCTATTCAAGGAATGACTTCGACGACTATTTTATATTACGCATTGCATATTTTACTTGTTCGAATTTGCCCATCGTTTATTTTATCTCAAAATCGATCATTGACAATACCCATATGCTTGAATTTATATCCAACGCATAGAAATGTCATAATGGCCAAGTACATCATTCTAAGCTAGACGCAAGTCTTGCTAGCGAAACTAAAATGCGTTCCCATAATTAAACTGGTAATACCGCTTGAATGAAAATAGGATTTAACGTTTCTATGCTTGATACATTTATTTATACTCGAATGTATTGGCAAATGCTATGTTTATTTAGTGGAGATATCTATCGGCAATATTTTCGTCGCACATTCCATTCGAATGCCAGACGTTGAGGTCGTTGTACGCTTTGTGCTCTGCGATGGGCAGCTGCAATCGTCTGCACAGCTCGCAGAACCCAGTCGCGTCGTCGTGTTCCAGACAGACTCTGAATGATTTCTCGCTCGACAATTTTCGTAATGCTTGTAAATCCGATCCGAGTCCCTCTACAAGCTAATTTCCATTCAAGCAAAACTATGTTTTGATTTTGATAAACTCCTGATCAACTTATTCGCGATCAAAATAATATTCCACTTAGAGAACATGACAATGCTCGTGCTGAAGAGGAATTCAACCGCAGTTTGTCAAGTCAAATAAGCTAGAATTAAAAACTTGTCCAGAGACATGTCAAAAGATATTCTGACAGAATGGGGAATTTCGACTGATCCAATTAGCTAGAAGATGAAACATGGTAAATAATGTCATGAAAGGAGCATCTTCTCCCAATGTATTTCTTTCGAAAACTGAAGAACACTCATTCTACGTTAACATTTAGGAAAATTGTGAAACTTCATCTATAAGTTCATCACAGTATTGCATTTTTAAACCATTTCGACCAAAAATAATGCTTACTTGTATTCCTCCCGCCACTTGTGATATTTGAGGTAGAGATTCTTGTCATTGGCGATTTGATTTATCCGCTTAGAGAATTCATCGAGATTTTCGAAGTCATCAATTGCAATGTAGGAATCCTCGGGGGCTCCGACGTTTCGATAATATTTCCTCGAAAGAACGATTGGCACAGCCATCCTCGGATGCAAAGACTTGTAGAATTTCTCAGTCACATAGTCCCTGCAGTTCGTGTTTTCCATCGCAAAGTAGAATTTGTAGGGCCTGAAAGAAGTTATTTAGACATTTTAATTGTTTGTAGCTTTGAACCTAATTAATTCTACGACACATTCGTCCAATTGCTTGCCGACCCCATCGCATCCAGGCGCTGGTTGTCCGCATCGACCAAATTTATCTATCTGAAATCAATCAAATATCAACATTTTTGCAAAAAAAACATTGTTCAGAAAGGGAATATGCAATATTTTCGCGCTATTTAAGATTACTTGGTTAGCGATTGATTTTGAGTCATTCATCTTCTACCTCGACATTAATCTTCAAAATATTAACTTTTGCACGTCTCTGATGCAGAACGATGGATTAGTTTATCAAAACGCACCAAATTATAGACTTTTCGACAATATAGTGAGAAACTATGTGTCAATTTCTATCTAGCAAGATCCATCCCATAGTTATTTCGATACATACAATTTTCGATTGACAAAATATGAGGAATCCTTTATGAAGTTTACCGGAAAAGTTTCGAAAGAACTGAGCCCATTTTCAAATAAATGAAAATATAAAAATACATGTGAAAGATTTACCACAAATCCTTTCTCCTCTAATTTTATAACAAGTAAGCTTCGTTTGTTTCTTGCGTTACAGTTGCTGGCCAGCCATACTGCAGGAGGCAAAGATGAGTTTTTCATGGCCCAAATTTCGTCGAAATTGACTTTTCCTGCAACAGCATTTTACCTTCGAGAAGTCTAGACGAAAAGTAATCACGCTTCTTCTCCAGCTTTTCAAAACTTCCATACGGATAAACCACATCTGCATCCAGCCGATATGTCATCGTCCAATTTATAATTCCTAAAGTCTATTTATTTTTATCGTGGTAGTCAATGCATTGGAAAGTGAACAATAGTCTCATGTTATAGAGATTTTTACTTCCTTCTTGTAATTCGACAAAATTTCATCGGAAGTATCGATAAAACTATTACCATTAGGGATTCTTAATCCAGAGTTACCAGGACTCTCGAGGCTAAATGCGATGTAGGGTATATTGAGATTCCTGACCATCGACAATCTAGCAGTTGGCAGATCATACGATTTGAAGTCTGGATCGTGGAAGATGACCGCATCCGCTCTTTGGATATCCTCTACCCGGTTGGTTAGGTGACAGTAACCCTAACTATGAATGAAATTACAGAGTTACTTTTCGTAGGTTAGATTTACGACAGAGTTGTGAAGAAATTCAGTCCAACTCGCGACTGATGGAAGAAATTGTGAGAATCATTTGTTTGCCGTGGATCTTATTTTTTGATCATATTTGCATATTTTATAAAAGTTACACCAAAGCTTACCTCCGTTTTCTCACAAATTGCAACTTTTTGTTCGAGCTTCTCTGACTTCCTTTGTTTCTGACGTTTTCTATTTCACACTGTTCAGACGCATAATGCTTAGAAACGTGTCTCCCTTCATAGTAACGTGGCGTAGTGGATAGCGAGTTAGATTTTTTTCCTTATCTTGAACGATAAGCGAGAAACCGCCGATTGGAGAGTACACACAGAGAAGCGCGAAGAAAGTTACAAGTTGCGGAATACAAAAATACCTTAGTTGAGTAGCATTCCGGTAAGAACCAATTGTCAGAGATGTTCCAGAGGAAGAACCTTGTGGCTGCATAAATCGTCACATTTTTCCTATTCGTCCAATTTACCAATGACGAAAGTGGTCTTTTTGTAGGAATAATATGATCTTTTGTAGTTGTATGGATAGTCGTATTCTTATGATTTATCCATCTAGATGTTGTCGACGATCGCTGTGTAGTTCTTGATGTTGAGGTGCTCTCAATTTCTGAATATATTTTTTCTAAACAGACCAATTACGGAGTTGTATCGTTCTTGAATTTTACATCTTGTGGCTCAGAAATTCAAGACTAATTTTAGGTGACGAAATCAATTCGGCTTTACTTAAGATTTGAAAAAAAATTTTCGAACTGGGATGCACTGATCAGCAATAATGGAATCTAAATTGCTACAAAAAAAACTAACCAATTGTCGCGTGTATGAATGTAAAATTAGAATCGAAGGAATTGTACGAATAAATAGCAAAGACAAAAATTACTACGATAAATACTACATAAATAATGATTTGCATCCAATTGAATTTTTAGGCAAAAGCGTATTTTTTGTATATATGCCAAAATGAGTGAATTCAAGAATAACATAAGTATAATGGAGTTGATAGGCCTAACAATGTTTGCACAGATTGATATTCTAAAGACGATCTATGGTCTATGAGGTTGGCTTGTATAAAGCCAACTCACCACATATGAAAGTCTCAATATACATTCAACGTAAAATAGTGCAATGCGAGTGCCAGACCCGAATAAAATGATATTAGAAATTCGAAAATTATTTTCATTATCTTTGAAAGTTAGCATACTTATCTAAATTTTGAGTTTAAAACATTTATTGTCGAAAATAGTGGTAATTGCGATAACAAGTAACTAATTGAACAACCCAGCACTTTTTGAACAATCGTTTTTGAAAGATCAAACGAAAAGGAGGTAACTGGTGGACACGAGAAATTTAAAATAGAAAGTAATTTGCAACACAGAATAATCTAGAAGGTTTGAAAATAAGGATGGCTATTGATTTCCTCTAGCCATTCTATGCCTGCTGTTCAGTCAGTTCCTGAAATGCCAACATTTCTGGTACGATTGAAAATGACAGGGTTAAAATTTACGTTGTTTTCAGAAATTCCTTTCGGAACGAACCAGTCATAAGGCAATTTGGAGGAGATGAATTCGGGATCCCCGAAGCACAGCCTCGACGTCTCTTTCACGGCAGTCAGGTCCCATTTCTGAAATTTCATTATTTATAAATGTCATTTTTGAATAGAAATGACTAGGAAAAATGATATGCAATTTGCAATACGAATACAGAAAACGTAAATAAAACCTTATGAAGAGAACATGAAATTATTTCGTTGAATTTTTAAAGCTGCTTTATAATGAAACAAAACGAAACCGTAATTTGGAATGTTTTCATTATGGAAAAGATTTTCCATCATATATATCTGCGAAAAAGAAAGCGAGATGAATGAAAAATGAATAATATCGAGAGCTCTTCCTTACTATCATTTTTTTTTGTAATTTTCTCTAGTGTCGATTATAGCTATTTCTCATATTAAATTCGGCAAAAATAGAACTTTAAGCTTTTATGTTTCGATATTACATAAGACAAATCATAGTAATAAAAAAGTTCGAACAAACCGAGATATTGTCGGCGTAGCAGTTGCCCCGTCCGTGACTGGCCAGGCCGTGCTTCTGGACGCTGATTTTGTCGACACTCTCGAACTCGCACAAATTGCAGCTATAGCGGCTGTCAGAGTGCAAGTCGCGAAAGTGGATCGCGAAATGGTTGATCAGGTCCTGAATTTCTCTTTACAGACTGATAGCAGATGAAATATTTTTATATCCAATAGTATTTTTTCGTGGATAAGCAGAAGATAAGGAAAATTACCTTGTTGAACCAGATCATAAATATATGTTTTTAAATTTACTTGTAATGAATAATTTCTTGTTTAAAAATTCATGAATATTTTTACCAGCGATTTTTCGAGACTAATTGGTTTGCTGCAGATGTCGCACTCACGAGTCGACCCGATCACTTCCAATTCCTGTCTGTTTCTATTCTGCTCATTTTCATTCTCATTATCCTGTTCCAGAGGCACATTCTCGTTTTCCTCAGCGATCCCTTCGTCCTGAGCAAATTCGTGAAAATAACAGAAAACACAATCCGATTTGATCAGCAAATCAAGATAAAATCATCATTGCACATTGAAAGAATATTAGATGATCACAAATGTTAAATGTTGGAAAAGGATCGGGACTGCAATGAATACGATTCACAATAACTTCAGAAAAGGCTCGCCATCTTCTTTACAAACTCGATACCTAACTTAATATCGTCAGTTATCATCGTCATCATTATAAGATGCGAGTCTTTTCTGAAACTATTGCAGCAACTCTATTCGTTGCGGTTCCGGTTCTTTTTCGAAATACTGAAAAAAGGCTGCTCAGATGGGAAATTGAAGTCTTAAAGGTGTGAAAAATTGCAACCTTCTCTTCATCTCTGGACTCCTCCAAATGGTGATTCCTCCAGCTGACAGGCATTCGCTCGCAAACCAAGTCGAAATCGCCGAACGTCTGCTGAGAGATTTGCCTCACCTTGTTCTCCGTCCACTTCTGAGTAAAATAAATTTAGAATTTCGTCTTGCTCGAATTCCGATAAACTCCAAACAATATTTTTAGTTATAAAAGTCGAATTTTCGTGAACAATGCAAATTTTCTCATTGATAACATCTTTTTAGAATTCTCGAAATAAAAAATCGAACTAACCAGAATATTATCGATGAAAGTTCCCCTCTCGTTAGGATGACTGCCTTTATGATGCGTGACGATGCTGGTTCTGTAGGGCGTCTGATAGCTGCATCCATTCGACTTGCAGCTGTAGCGGAACAGGCCGAACGAACTCGCCATGTGACTGCAGATGTGCTTCTGTAAATTGGCAATTTTCGGGAAAACTCGAAGCCATCTCAATACGCAAAAGTAGTTTACAAAGTGACAACGTTTCTCTACCTACTCCTAGCCCTATACACTATTCCTCATTCTGTTGCGACAGTTTCAAATTTGCGAAAATTAAAAATTAGCCGGAAATGGAAAATAATTCTTAGCCTTTTTCAATTGAATTCGGAATTATCTCCATTTATGGTAGCGTCTTCAAAATGCGAAACTGAAAAGTAAGACTAGTGCTTTGAAGACTCACCAAAATGACGGAGATTTCGATATCTCGGTTGCAAATCGAGCAGTGTTTGCTGGAATTTCTGACTCCCCTCGCAACAGTTTGAGGCGATTTCTCCGATGCTTCCGAAGTTTCGTTAGTCAGAGGGGTTTCGGAACGCTGAAATCAGCAAACATGATTTTCTTTTAGCAGAAATTTCAAAATACACGCTCAAAAGAGTCCTCCACAGTAATCCTGCTGTCGTTCAACTCCTCTTCCTCCTCCTGTTCAATTGCACCATTACCATCACTCCTTGCGGGTTTCTCCTCGCTGTAGTAGTCCTTGTACGCCTTCTAAAAATTAAAGTGTTGCAATAATATAAATTTCATAACATTTTGATGCACACATTAGCTTCATCGAAGAAAAGTAAGTAATGAAATAAAAGGTTCTAACTTTTGTCTTGAAGACAATAAAAAATGCTAAAAACTATTATCAGAAAATTATTGCTGCATTAGTTATCAATCAGCATGAATAAATTTTGCACCTGGAAAATCCTGTCCATGTTGTCATCCCAGGTGTCGACAACAGTGTGCATGTCTTCGCACTTGTGTTGCCTGCGGATGTGATTCACTACGTCGATGCGACGATACATCTTGTAGCCGCAATTCGAAGCAGAACAGATGTAGCGGCAGATCTGCGAATTATTGGTTCAGCAATAAAGAATTAGCGATTCCAGCCGCTTTTTTTTATTTTCGATAATATTTTTTGAACTGGAAAATTATCAAACTAATGTATATTTGATAAATTTTATATTTTGAATAAAAAGGTTTCAACAGTTTTTTAATTGGTCCACAATCTCTTACATTTTCCCTTTCATAGAGGTGTTTGTAAACGTGAAGAGCCTTGTGGCATCGGTATACCATCGAATCGCATACATTGCAGTGAAGTGCATCTTCTTCGGAGCTGAAAATGGAATGAGAAATTGCACGAAGACCAATAGAAAACCAGATTGGTTGAAATTGATAGGAAAATATATCATTGAGAAGTTACCTGATATGATTTCCGAATCCTCTCTTTGCAGGCCTTTTCCTGCCTCTACCAGAAGGAACGTATTCCTCGTCATCCGGGTCGAGAATTTCCAAGCCATTCTCGCCCTCTTCAACCGGAGAGTCATCCTCTTTCAAGTCAATTTTCGACTTCTTCCTGGAAACAGCCATTTTTCAAACGAATCTCAAAACGATCGACACTATGCATAATTTGAAATCATCTTTCGCATAAGTTTGTTTTTTTTTTTTTTTTTTTTTTTAAATCGAACAAATTTGTCAAAATTGAGAAGAAAATTCTTACGGTGTCTGGTTGATGCGTCTGAAGGCGGAATTCTGCGACTGGAGGGGCGGAGCCGCGTTTTCGAGAGGCAAAGTCTGCTTCTTGACATCTGAAACTCAATGGTTTGAATATTAGCATTTTCTATACTCTCCTGCATTTAAAAGTCAATAAAGAAAATAACATGATTTTTTTTTTAAATAGATCAATTTGTTACAAAGCATATCGAAATTTTCCCCGGGAAAAATTGTTTCAAATCGTAAAACACGTAGTTGCTTAGTCTGAACAGTTTTAAAGCGGTCGAAAACCTCCTACCAGAAGCACTATCGAGGAAAGCAGGTCTTTTGAGAGCCATGTGATTGTGAGCGAGCATCAAATTAGGCTGGAGCATAGCGAAAGGGAAGGGCACCTGCACCTGCATCATCCCCCCGCCTGTTTGCACCTTCTGCAGTGCTCGTTGTCTCTCCTCGAACTGCATCATGCGCGACTGCTCGATGTACTTCTTCAACTGGGCTCTCTTCCCAGAATCCGGAATGTAGATGAACTGAAAATCGAAAAATATGAAGTTTCCATAATTCCTATGATATTCGGAAAGGGTAACATTTTAGTTGAACATTATTCTATCCATTTGAATGAAAATATTCCTGTCAATTTTTCATTATTTTTAACTTCCCGAATAAATACTCGAGCCTGATCTTCTTTCATCAAATCTATACCGACTCATTTTCGCAAACGCCGTGTCTTTCATAGCGAATGATCAATGTCAATTTACAAAAAGTTAGAACGAGAACATTTTCTATCAAAACAGCCGATTTGGTTGATTATAATATCAATTCGCCTTGGACTCCTGTTCGCGATGCGCAGCCAAGGCGTGTTCCTGCAGCATCTCGACAGTCGCTCTCTTCTTTCCACAGACCGAGCACTGCCACGGATACCTAAGCATAACGGCTTTTTCCTCTGTATTTGTCAAAAATTTTAGGCTAGGAAGTTGATGATAAATACAAGGGGCTTCGGGAAATGATTTTCAACCAATCGAAAATTTAGATAACTGACCACTCCATGTGCTCGTCTGCAATATGCGCCTCCAGCAATTCTTCGTCCTCTCGTTTGATCGGGCACAGAGGACAGATCATCTGAGCTTTCGATGATCAATTATTCGAACAAAGCTATCAGGATAATTTTCTGACATTTCACCATGAAGTAGCATAAAATGGCTCAAGTCGCAAAATTTTCATTTGCGAGGCATTTTACATTTCAAGATGTCGTAGTGCTTTCAAATATTCATTCCTGAAAACTCTCGTCTGAATCACTCACCATTGGCTCGCTTTCCTTGTTCGGTCTGCCAAAATCCGACGATGCCATTTTGAGATGGGGCTGGAAAAGTGAAGCGATGATTAGGAAGGTAAACTTGGATGGAGTGAAGGAGAAGAAGTGGCACGACAACCTGCTCGGCAGGGAAAATCGATAAGTGAACAAGGAAAACTTCGCATTGAAGAAGGGAAGGGAAGCGCGGAATAACCACTTGCTGCATGCATGGCGAGGAAGAGAAAGGAACGTCACAAACCAGCACGAATCAATGATAAGAGGATCGTGAAGTTCATGTCAAACGAATTTGCTGAAGAATGCATGAAACGAAGAAAAATATGGAGGTCTGAAAACTTAATGATAACGGCAAGTTTTCAGCATGCGGCTACTTTACAGATGCATACAACAATTTGACTGCAATTTCGACAGGAAATTAGGGATTTTCATTTAAAAATGCATTTTTGCAAGGCACTAGACAATTCTGATCACTTCCATGCTAATATAGTCAACTGGCCTTCGTTTACCTTGTCGTTGCATAAATTGCGTCGTGGTAAACCGTTTTTCGCCGCATCACCTTTAAATTTTCCTCCAATTTTAACATAATTCTTGGTAATTATCAAATCAATAGCTAGTATAATTAGTCCGGAAATTTGAATATTTGTATCTCTCATCGCCCTGCGTAATTTTCTCGACTATAATGCTGAATTTTCACTTTGAAAACTGAACAAATCGTCACTTTGTTCGATTTTTATTTCTTAGATTTCTGAATTGCATTTATTTTCAGTGTGAAGATGCCGAACGTCTTCGAGCCAGAATTTCCCGAGCAGTTCCTCGACGAATCGAAGTTTCCACCGGTGTTGAACGAAGTATAAAACGAGTTTATCGAATTTGAAAAAAAAAATTTTCAGGAAATTTCAAGCGAGCCGAGTTCAAAACGGATGAAATCTTCAGAATCTTCCGGATTTGGAAACGATGGTCTTCCTGTCAGTGCACTTTTGGATCAGTCTGATGAGTCGATCGAAACAGGTAAGAATTGTCGACTTGAATTTTTCTCTGAAACATTTTACTATCATGAACAAGGGTATGCGGGATATCGATTCCGGGTGTTTTTGGATCTCAGAATTTTGATTCCGATTCCGAATTTTTCTGAATTAAAATTCCGTACATTGATGTGTTTTCTTCCTCCTTCAATTAGCTATTTTCTTTGATATGAGTAAATTTTCAATGAGAAGAAACGTTATATTCATGATTCCAGAGGAAGAACCGATTCCTGACAACGGCAAACCGAGCTGTTCAAAATCGAGCACTTCTTCCTTAAAGAAGTCCGGATCAAATTTGAAGCGATCCGTTGAAAAGACAGCATACAACGGTAGGATCAAGATAGGGCTGGCTCTAGCTGAACGCAGGAGAAGGTGATTTTTTTCTTCCTATTTTTGCAGAATAAATTTTAAAAATTGGTAGTATTTAGAAGCGATTTACGTATAAGGAAATAATTTTTGCGATGTATACAGATAATTTCTCGCAAGATATGAAAATGGAAAATACTTGCTTTTCAGACCGAACGAGCCAGGCTTCATATGCATTTTGTGCGACAAATTCGTCTTCCTTTCCAACGTAACTCTCCATGCAGCCGTGCACCTGTCCAAGGATAAATATGTAAGAGATGAAGTTTTGTTTTTGAATATGAATTTCGCTAAATTTTATTGGCTGATAAATGTGAAAATCGAGAACGAGACTTTTTGGAATACAGCCTTTCTTCTATCGCGCTCGCCGTTAAAATTCGGCACTGGAAAGAGCGCGCTCCAATGGGAAATGTGTTACTCCTTCTTTTGCCGGTTATTATGAAAAAAGGGAATAACCTCATTTCTCATTGGAGCACGCTCTTTCCAGTGCCGACTTCTAGCGGCGAGTACGATAGCACAATGCTCATAATGCAGGAACTCATCAAAGATTTATACTCTCACTGGACGGGTTTATTTTATTAAGAAATAATCTAATCACAGCTTTAAATTTACGTAGGAATACAAATATTCAGTTCACTCGCTACGTTTGCATTTTCCCTGACTGCTCCTACACGAACAGAGGCAGCATCAACATGGAGGACCACATTCAAGTCAGCCACATGGTTGGAATGGACTACAAGTCCCATGCGGGGATGGAGAAGGAGACTGAAGTCAGGGCGAGAATTTCGGTTAGTTTTGTTAGTTTTTATGAAAGTTTTAAAAATTTAACGAAGAATTTTTGATGTGAACAATTTCAAATACTATTCAGCAAAGGCACTTTCGAGATTTGTTTTACACAAACTTGTTCTAATCATTCACACATTCCTAAAGATGACTTTGTTCCAGAATCAGGTGATCCTTTGTTTCGGCGACATCAGCGCTGCTTCGGATAGCGCTCAGGGCACTTCTCAAGGAGAATTACAAGTCGTCAAATGCGATATTCCAGTTCATGTGAGTCAATTTTTGAAACTTCTTCAAAACTAGTAAAATTTTCATCTTTACTATATATTATATAGGTGTAATTTATACCGCTTTGAAAAGAGATTTGACAATTGATTCTTCGGACGCCCGTCCATTATTTTTTTTTTTTTATAAATTCTAAATATTATCATCTTAAATTTCATTCATCGCATTTTCCAAGAAATTCTTAGAATGAAATCGTTTTTTTTAGAAGCTAAAACCGAAAAGCGATCCGAATTTTCTCCCAGCGAAGAAGAAAAGGAGCAGTCCTGAACCGACGAATGTGAAGAAGACGGTGATAATGGGCAGTTTGCACTGCAGGATCTGCAGCAAATTCGTCGAGACCCCGATCACATCGGATGCTGTCATCGAACACGCATTCATCCACGGGCATGAGAAGTTCGGAATGACTCACTACTACTGCAGGTATCATGTTCATAAAATTGTCAACCGTATGATTACAGTAGCTCCTTCTATTTCATTACTATCCTATTCTGAGAAATAATATGAAGAAAAGAGGGACGAGAAATACACGAGTAAAAATGTAAGGAGTTGTGTAAAAATACAATGTTTCAATAAGAGCGTCGTTAGATTAAAAATGAGAATTGTTGAAATTTTGTTCCGATTTTGAATAAATCAAAGTTGAAAAGGGCCAACGAACATGATTACAGACGCTGCCGAGGCTACTCAACTGCCTACCTGTCAGAGATAATCCTGCACGATGAAAAGGAGCATCACGGCGCTCAATGTTTCGAGAATTTTTCGAAGGTTTACTTTTATTCTACAGGATCTAATTTATTGTCGAAAGTTAAGGCTGCAATTACTTTTGTCTTGAAAATATAAAATGAAATGTCATTTTCATTTAAATTTTCAGAACTGGTCGGATTCGATGATCCGCAAGCTGTCAACGCAGTGCTACGGCAATCCGAACTTGTTGCCGCAATTACTGCAGCGAGATCCTGTCAACGTGGATGAGGAGATCATGCGAAATGCCGAAATGGAACTCAAGTCTACCTCGTCGCTCTACATGGTCGCTAAAAGGCCGGAGCCAAAAGTGGTGGAATTTAAAAGAAAAAATAATAATATTCAAATTCTTTAGATATAAAGAGCTGAGATTTAGCAATGTATAGATTTAATGGGCTTCAAATAGATGGTTAGAGCCCGTAATCACCTTTGCAGGAATGGACTTTTCCGGTTGATTTCGAGTGAAAAAGTTGGATGAGGGTGTCAATGCATGATCTCGGAGAAAAAACTTAATTATCCAGAACAACTGAGTTAATTAACCCTAATCTTGTTACAAAGCAAAGGAAAGAAAATTCGCGGAGTGATTCCTCCATTTTATAACGGATACTGCGTTTGCGTGCATTGTGAGCGCAGCGTATAGGAAAAAGGCTATGCTTCAATGTTGAAAACTTCTGAAGGCTTGAAAATTTGTGGGTATGCGTTATTTTGTTTCAGATCAACTACGCTAATCTGAAGTCGATGAACGACATTTACCTGAATGCGAAAACCGACGACGTCACGAAGAAGTACATCAATTTCTTCTGCGGACTGTGCATGAGGCGATTTAGTGGAATCCCATCTTCAATCGTAGGATTTTAGTATTTAAATCAAGACAATTAACCAATCCAATATCTATGAAGCATTCTGAATGGTTGTTCGAATTTTCAAATTCTCGCGACTTTTTGGCGTATCAGAAATTTTGCGTGATGATCCAATCAGACATACTGGGCACTTACGTCAGTTGAATAAAATACACGAGGGGTAGATCGCAGAGGCAAATTGTTAGTTGTGGTATCACCATGAACAACAAAAATATGTAAAGTCTCTGATTAGAGATACAAAATTGCGAAGAAAATATTATAGAAACTAGATTGTTTGAAATATCTGACGACTATTTTCCCTAGGTCTGGATCCGATCCGAAAATGCAATTATTACAAATCCAACCCGATTTATCGAATTGGGTCTGATACAACAAGCCTGTTTTAACCACTTTTCGATCTAATTAGGATCCAGAGAATTTGACTTTCTCTCATGATATTTTCTTTAATTTTAGGGAGTTTTCGACCATATGATGCTGCACATGAAGAATGAATACGAGATGCGAGAGTACAAGTGCTACCTGTGCGATTTCACTCATGATAAGAGGAACGAAATCATCAAGCACACACAGGACGTCCACAGCAAAATGGTCTTCATCAATGATGAATCGCTCAAGGTGATAGAAATTCTCATTATACACATTATTCTTGAAAAGTTGATTACCAATTAGTCAATGTTGGATAAATTTTCCATATCATTTGACAAATTTTAAAGCGTCTTTATAGTGCAGCTCTAAATAACGTGTCATAGAATTTGATACGCACTCAGCGAAAAAGACATCATTAGCTTAAAAATTAAATATAATCAATTAAATGATTAATTACACTTGAAATTTCAGGATTACAATATCGAAAACATCAAGGCAGTTTCGAAGAAGATTTTCGGCTCTCCCGACACTGCCTTCAGATTTCTGCCAACTATTTCTCAAAAGAAATTCGCAGGGCATATTAAGACGATTCCTGATTTTCGAGTAAGTTTGGATGACATTTATTCAGGTTTGGGAAAATCGAATTTAATTCTGAAAAAAAACATTCTGCTTGGAACTTGATCTTTTTTCCAAATTGTTCAATATTCAACTGCCTAATAATCATGGTTGATATTACACATGCGCGCCCTCTTTTCAAAGTCGATGAAAAAGAAATGCATAAATAACACTGAACAAACACAGTAAATAGCGTTGTTTCTATTCATCGATTCGAAAAATTAACAGGAAGAAAATTCAAAGGAATCAGAAAATCGATAGAGCATCGATGCAATCAATTAAACTTTGCACCTTTTCCGACTGCTGCGCGATCGCGCGGCTTGAACGAGGCCGAATTCGCAGAGTGGGAGAGTAAACCTACTGCTTTTAGTCATTCTTTGAAAAGAGAGAGCGCAAGTGTACTATATTTGAAACACAAGTTAAGATATTTTGAATTCAGAGAGAACAACCTGAAGCCTGGCTGGACGACGTTAAGACAGAAGTGCGAGAACTGGGAGAATCATCCAAACAGCTGAATGGCGACAACAATAAAACCAAGAAAGAGCCTGGGCAGAAAGAAAGTGACCAGTTCCTGAATTCTGCAGGAAGCAGCAATTCTGAGTTGTTCAATCGTCGGAACGACAAAATCAAGGATGAACCTGATGTGGAAGTAGAAGCCGATTCACTAAGCTCTCCAGGATGCAGCAACTCAGAACTTTTCACTCATCAGAACGACAAAATCAAGGAAGAACCGGGCTTGGAAAAGTCGCCGAAAAAAAGAAAATTAGAACTGAACGATATTATGGCTGAAAAAATCAAAGTCGAGGTCGTGATCAAGAATGAACCACGTTAATAAAGAAAATTTTCATTCTAGAATATTTTGATGAGATTTTGTTTCGCAATTTATTCTTTATAAACACGCCATTAAAACTTATAAACTTGATTACTTTAAAAATAGAACTGCTCTATACGAGGTATTTGATTGTTTCTTTTTGACAATAAGAAGATTAAATCTACTCTTTAGTAATTTTGTGATGCCTGTTTGTCTGTGTCTTCAACGTTATTGCTTGAAGTGGAATGAATAAAAGTGATTGAATGTGTGGTATGGTTAGATGCAGAATTTTCCCGCGGTGTGCAACGTATAGGTTTTGTTTGAGTTTGATCAGATAATTGGACAATTATCCTTATTAGAAGTGATTTCTCCTTTAGTGAATCGATTTTTT
The DNA here is from genome assembly GCA_964036155.1 of Diploscapter coronatus. NCBI lineage: Eukaryota > Metazoa > Nematoda > Chromadorea > Rhabditida > Rhabditidae > Diploscapter > Diploscapter coronatus. The sequence goes on from OZ038422.1 coordinate 15,427,853, forward strand.
TCGCATTTTTATGAATGAAAAGAAACTTGAAATTTTTTCTTTAAATTACATCATTTCCTCTTTATTATATGGCGAATTTGCCAGGAGATTTCAGCGAACGTAGTTAATTCTTATGTTCTAAACTTACATTCGACTTTTGCTTGATGACCGGCAAAGTCTAAATATCACCATCCCTGCATCGTTTTCGGCGAATTGCTGCTTTCACTAGACTCTTCTTACAGCTATAAAACGATGCCTGCTATTCCTTCGAATCAATTTGAACAACCTATCATTTCCAACGATGAATCAATTCCTCGTGATTCTTGTATTAGGTAAATATAATATAAAGAGTTTCATTCTAATTTATCGTAAGTTTAGGACTGTGCTTTGCTACTAAATCATACTGCCAATATTATTATCAAAATTCCGGAAACTATGGAACCTACAATTATCCATATTCCGATGGACAGGTGAGAGTTCTGCTTATTCATATTTATTCATTCATTGCAAAACATTGTTTTAGTACCACTGGTGGTTCTTTCTGAGAGATGGGAAATTGATGCGCTACGAAAACAATGATGGAACGAATCCATTCTCCGATCCAGAAGCCAATCGACAAATCGGTATGATCCCTTTTTTGCGATATTAAAAACCTTGAAGCAAAAAATTGACCATGAAACTGCCAATTCCGTTATTTTCGTGTAATGTTTTGCAGAAGGAAATTTTTATAAAAATAAAAAATGGCAACCTGGAAAAAACAAGGCAACAAGGTGACGAAATAGTGTTGGAGAAGAAGCATACAAGAGCATTTCCCCTACCTTGTCCTATGGCATTTCGTACGTCTTGTCGCTTTGTTGTCGTTTTTTAGATTGCCTAAAAAATCATAAAATTTAAAACTAAGCAAAAGAATTTAGCGGCTCACGGGGGCATCAGCAGCTGGGGACCAGGATTCGAGCCTTATGTATGACTCTAATATTTATTGCCTAGTTAAAATTTCAATTTCAGCCCAACCATTTGAAATATCGAGTCGAACAGTCCTACAGATATGCGTACCCAGTCATTAGGACGACTTATTATCAGTATCAACCTTACTCTAATTATTACGGTTATTGGAGAAGACGATAATTCCTATTCTTTTTTGTAGGATTAGAGCTAATAGGTTTTGCAATAAATTATTTATGAAACTTTTTATTGAATGTTCCATTTTCACTAAAATATCGATAATTTCGTTTTCTTAGTATTGTTTGAAAAAGTTATTACCGGAAATTTTGGTGTGCAAATAGAACGAAATTCGTACACACTTCTACGGGAGCTGAGAGCGGAAATTCGTAATTTTGAGCAGGGATCGAAAAGAGGCAAGACTTTGCTAGTTCGGAAACTCCAGTACAGGGCGAATGATGTCGAACTTTGATGCGCCAGTCATTTGACCCATATCATTTGCACGTTTAGTCTATTTGGCCTACATTTGAGTCTGATTAGGGTTGAGTACATAATATCGACGAACTTGTATAAGCTATTATTGAATGTGTGAAAATGTATGAAATTTTAAAAATATTTTATAAGGAGAACGATTTTTCAAATAAATAATCAGTATTAGAAAATCCTCAAAAGTTACCTAGAAATTTCTATTCATTTAAAAAATCTAGTGTCCAAGCCTTAAATTCTCGGTTTCCTTGGTTTCTTTCCATTTGCCATATTCACGCCACTTTGCCAGTGTTTGCATAGCCGTGTACCCTTTTTGTGTTAGATAACAGTTATGCGGCAAAAATTGTCAATGTATTCCCTCGAAAAGCGAAAAGATCAAATTCTCTTATTCACAGTCTTCGATTCATTCTTCGCTTTGATATTTTCTCTGAAATTTCTCTATCATTTTGGTGTAATATGAGTTTGTTCGATATTGAAAACATTCACGTCAGAATTTTTTCTTCGTCTTATCTAAAATATTTTTGTTCAGTTTCAAATTATTTGACGTTAATTTGCTCTTTTCGCTCCATAAAATTTCATCTTTATTTATTTAATAGTTGAAAAACATTCTAAAATTGCAGTAAAATTTCTCCATCGTTGAAAAAGTGGTCGGAATTTTTTCAACTCTTCTAGACACAATCGATTTGTCTCGGTTTTTGCCTTGGAAACCCCTTGCTTCTTCTCACTCTTTTTCTCACGCAAAGTATTTTCAGCTTTCATCCTCTTTCTATCTCTTCTTTCGTAGTTTTCTCTAATATTCTTTCCTTCGTCATTCGAATTTTCCCTTCACATAACTGCCTCCAGCGAACTTCCGCCTTTTCATCTTTTGTTTGTTATCTCAATTATCAGCTATCTCTAAATTTTTCTTCTTTCTCGAAATTTATCTCTCATCACGTCCAGATTAAATCGGCTTATATGCAAATTACCAGCCATTTTCACCCACAATATCAATCATTTTTTGATTTTTCAATTCTGAACTCAACGACTATCGGGTATTTTTGCTGCGTCGACCGATTTTTCGAGAATCATACGTGAAAACGACAGCCACGCTGATATAATTTAAATTCTACTGAAACTTCCGGATGTTTTATTTTTTAATTTAGCATTTATCTAGTAATATTTTTGTTTATTGATAAAAAATACTATGATTTTTCAAGAACTTTTATGATGGAATAATTTATCACGATTTTACTATGAGATGTTATTGATATTTGAAAGTCTACAACCATATCATAATCGATAGGATTAGCATCTTGCTTGAGTGATTTTGGAATTCGAAAATTTGTGATATCTTTGGGAATAGATAAGTAATCTCCCCAGAGAAAAGTTTGATAGTGATACTTACAATTACCTTTTACATAATTTGTGAAAACGTTACATATTCAGCTATTTTTTAAAGCTATGCGAAATTCTTTAGCCAATATTTTCCTAAATATAACAAAATTACGCCATAGATGTGATCTTTGGTGATATTTTGCGATAAGATATGGATTGGTATAAAATATCATTTAGACTATTCCACTTTTCATCTCTGTGAGATAATCTTCTGTTCTTATTATTTGAAAGTTCATCTCTAAGTCTACTCTAGCTAATTTTAAACTGCTGGTAAAGAATCATTCATCCGTTTGGTTTTATTCACCAACTGTTTAGCAATGAAGATATCCTCATTGCGCGAAGAAGTCTTTGAAAATCATCGCGTAGTTTCTCATCCCAGCCAATTTGACGCATCGACTTTCAGTTCGATCAATTCGAATTCGGATGATATCATGTATTTTCCGGGTCGGAATATCCTCGAAGAACTCGTGTCAACAGCCAAAACATATCCTAATGATTATTCAAATGGTAGGTTTCTGAAAATGGAGATTACCAGATCTTTGAAAATGACAGAAAAAAATCACGAAAGTTCACAATTTCAGTTTAGCGAGAAATTTAGGTATGAAAAGTTACGGTTCAATAATTCGTACGGCTTCAACAGCTAGTATCGTTTTCGTGAATTGCCTAATTACATGTATCTGCTACGGAGTGCTATACAATGTCAATACGAACGGATTTCTTGGTTTGAAAACCAGGATATTTTCATAAATTTCCATTTCCAGATGTTGAACGGGGAATACTCGGTCAGATGCTTGGCGGGGTAATTTTCGCAGTGTTTGCCGGTCAGCCGATGGTCATTTTGGCAACCACAACAGCCATGTCGATTTACATCGTTAGTAAGTGAAATTTTATCTTTTTTTAATATTGATGGTTTCTTTTGATATCAATAGAAAGTTTGCCAAAGATTCACTTTCCTGGGACTGGAGCTTGAAAATCGGCAAAAAAATATAGGAATGTCCGCGAACTAGAACGAGGTCGAATAAATCTTGGACAAACCTGACCAAGATCTACCATCTTGAGAGAATATTTCCTTGGACTATCTCTTCCAAGAACTTCATTCAAATGTCAAAATTTTCAGTTGTACGAGGCTTCGCAGTCCACGCTGACTACCCATTTTCCAAGTTTTACTCCGCTGTCGGCGTTTCTGCGTCCGCAATTCTCTTCCTCATGAGTATTCTCGGAGCTCCCTGGTTCATGAAGTTTGCTAGAACGTAAGAAAACCCTGTCTAACAGTTTAAAATTGCCCACTTTCAGTTCAACCGAAGAAACGATGCGAGTTTTCCAAAGCACCGTGCGAATTTATAACGCTCTATCGGCTATTTACTCGGGTGAATTTGTTAGTGGAAAGAAATTTGAGTTTTCGATTTCAGCGTACAAAGTGTTCGTGCATTGTTGGGCGGGAAACGACAAAGGACCCATGCATATCAATAACCTCGGTAAAATATGATAATTTTAGAGAAAACGAGATTTTTGCGAAACTAAAAAATGAAGATAGGTATTGTCTTAGGATCATGTACACCAACCAACACGTTGATAATCTTTGGCTTAGTCCTGTCTGCCACGGCACTAGGATTCTTCTTCAATTCGCTAAGAGAATCGGAATACTTCTTATGGTTCTTCACGATCTTAAACCTTACTTTAAGACCATTTTTCTAGGAATATTCGAATTCTGATCTCAAATTACGCGATTCCACTAGCGATTCTCATTCCGACTTTCGTCGTGTTTTTCGTCATTCAGAGAGGACATGGTATGCGTTTTTCATAGTTCTACTTTCAAGGGTCATCACATAAATTTTGAGTTCGAGTTTCTCACGAAAAAGTCGAAAATGAACTCCTGCAAGAGCTATTCGTTGACCATCCAAAATTTAGTTCAATTTCAGACATCGACCACAATCCCGACCTGCAATTCCACTGGATCGAGTTCTACGACCTTCCAGCTCACGCTTACTCAATAGCGATTCCTCTCGGAATTCCGCTGGCATTTGTCATTTTTATGGATCACATCTTGGTCACTCAAAATGCAGAAAACCCAACGAACCAGTAAGGTTTTTTTTATCAATGATAAAATTGAGATGGAACTCATTTCTCCTATCTGATTCCATTTTTTTTTTTTTAATTTAATTCATTCGATTCAGGTTGACGAGACACCACCGAAGGCATTGGGACTTGACCGTGTTGGCTCTGATCAATTTTCTGTTATCCTGCTTTGGTTTACCCTGGATGACTGGGGCTATGCCAACGACAGTGCTCCAAGTCCGAGCACTCACCAAGATCTACAAGGATAAAGTCCCAAAGAACAAGTTTGCCAGAACTTATATCGGTCATCTGAATCCGAGCACTGGATGATACCTTGAAAATTTACCTCTTGAGAACCAGTTAGATTGTCTTTGTATTACAACAACAAATAGATTCCATTTTTCTAACATCCTTATGTTATGCTCCTATGCTCACTCCTTTCTCGAGTTTTAAAGGTGATCGGATGATGACGACGATATTCATTCATGTCAAAGTATCTTAGTTTTGTAATTTTAGGAAGATCACCGAGACCCGCTTGGCCACCCTCTTTGGGCATTTGTCGATCATTCCGATGTACTTGCTGCTGACGCCCTATCTAAAGGCCATATTCTCCTTCTCTGTGGCTCATGGTAAATATTTTCAAAGATTATGCAAATCATTTCCATGTTTTCGCATGAAAATTCTTTCGAATTTTTAAATTTGGCTAATTTTCTGACGATTAATGTTTTGCGAGATGTCCAAAAATGGAAACAAAATTTTTGAAAATTCATTTTTCTGAAATATAATGAAAGAAATCTCCAAAAAATGATAATGGAGAATTTATTTAACTAAATAATCTCATTGGCATATTTGCAGCCTTCTTCGCTCTGATCTCGTCCCTGGCAATCGTGGGCACGCCGTTCTGGTCTCGTCTGCTGCTGCTTCTATCGGACTCTGTATGCTATAATTTGTCTTTGACGTTTGCCCCCGTGATTTAGCCCAAGCGGCGACGCTTGGATTCCCTCTTCACCCTGGTCGAATTGGTGCAGATGGTGATGCTCATCGTGGTCAGCATCTTTCCCAATCACTGGGTCCGACTCTCCTATCCATGCATTCTCTTGGGGGTCATGGTCTTTAGGTAGGTATATTTGAATTTTTTTCATAGATGTGTTCATAATTCCTTGATTTATTGCTATCGAAACTTCGGCCTCAAGCAACTCTAAAAACGAGAATTATATCTCAATAAACCCGAATCAGATTCAATATGAGTTCAGAAATGAGATTTCTTTTATTTTTAGGGAACTGGTTCTTCCGAAGCTGTTGAATCAAGAAGCCTTGGATGCGCTCGACGCTCAAAGAAATTAGGTAATTAGAATCTTCAAGTGTTATTTTATTTTGTCACAAATAAAATGATTTGAAAACAATGCATTTTTATTTGTACAACTATTATCAATCACATGAAAAATTAATTGGAGGTAGTAAGATATTTTGATCGCAAAATTCTGATATTTCCTTAAATTGTCATAATGTTGACATAAGACTGCGATGCAACATTTGAGTACATGCATTCAGGCATTCCCATGCTCTTTTGCAATAATTTTTGGCACAATTAGTCTCAAGAGACTAGAGAGAATTGGAATCGAGAGACGATGAGAAACGAGAAGAATGGGAGCCAGGACCAGATTTGGATGAAAAACAGAGTAGACGATAATCATTTCTTTATTTATAATTCTAAAAATCATAATTATCACTATGAAGTCAGTTGGGTATCGTTTTTTATTCGAAGTCGGCTACAGAAGTAAAACATGCACATTTGTCTGAATCGCTTTCCGAAGAATGCATAAATCAGAATATTCGAGGCACTGAAATAATTTTTTTAGTAAATTGATTATTAGGTTGAAGATACCTGTTGATGCAAACTAGCAGGTTAGATATTGCAACTAATGATTCTAGTAAGCTTATATCGAAGGTCTCATCGACATTTGCGATAGCAGATAGAAAGTTAAATGCTATAAACGTTAATGCCGTGTAAATGACAATGAGATTTCGTCTAAATTAGAAATTTGGAGTAATTTCGATTTTATCATTTAGAATTACTATAATTCCAAATAATTATCATACCGATTTTCTTTTTCGTCATTAGCTTGCAAGCCTTGCATAACCAAATGTGTTTGATGTGCTTTGCGAACTTCCTTAACCACAAAGAAGTTTAGGATAATCATTATTGACCTGAATATTCATTTCGAGGATAATTACTTTGATACAAGCCTCCATTTACCATGGAATAAAAATGACAAAAATGGTATAGGTATAAGTCATATAATATATTTGGTAGGTCAGACTAAGTCTCATACGCGATATTACTAAATCACCCCCTTTGTCGTATGAATATTCGAAAAATGTAGGTATCTAAATTTGACAAAAGAATTATATCATTGCAAGAATTAATAAAACAAATCATTTCCACCAAACTGACTCGGTAAATAACTGCGATACACGTCATAGAGAGAAGGATGATTTTGGTTCTCCTAGTTGTGCACCAAATTTTCGATTGAAATGGATATTTTATATGCAGAAATCGGTCGATGGTAATTGCAGCACAAGTCCAAGCACTGCATGTTTGAGCTATCAAGAGGATTGGATATAGATATTGGATGGTAGAGCAGCGAAACCGACAGAATATGGGCACCTAGAAAAAGATACCGGGACACCAGTTAGAAAATCGGTGTCTTTTTCTAACTGGTGTTCTGGTGTCCCGGTATCTTTTTCCATGAGCCCAGAATATGTAAGTATGTTCCTGAAATTTAACTCGAGATCTTTAGAAATAAATTTGGGAACAGTTTTTGATATTTGTCAAATTTTTTGTGCATTTTTCATTAATTTTGTGAAATTGGAAATAATATCGGACGACAATATCAACAATTTTTAGGTCATTTGAATAAGAACTTCGGATTCAGCCATTTTAAATTATATTAGTTGAATCAATTTTCTCTAACCTATTATAAATATAAATTATCATTCAAAGTTTACCAGTTCTCGACATTGATGATCTGGCGTGAAAACCAGTAGACCGAACATTAGAAGAAGCAAATCAAAAGTTGACATCGCGGCGAGGTAAATATTCAACGTAACTGATCTGTAACATTATTAAGAAATTTAATTATTGCAGGCGTTCGACAGATTGATCACTCTTGAAAGTTGAGATAAAAATAGTTATACGACTATCTGATCTTTGCATCGAAAGATTATAAATAGCCACGCTGAGCATCGTCATTACCGACCATGAAAGTGCCAAAGTTAGTAATGATTTGAAGAGGAGAAATGAAAGATGCATAGTTTAATTCTGCCATTATTTATACTCCTCGCGATGCAAAGTTCGATTAGTCGTATGCGAATTTCTATAACTAATTTTGAAAGTGATAAATTTGACGGATAACTGCAATGTATCAAAATGATTCTAAAAACGATTGTTTGACTATTTTCATTTAAAATTGAATTTTTATCACTTGATTTTCTAATTTTCAAATTATACATTATGAGACATTGTCTAACCTCATTTGTTTTCGAGTAAAAATGAATATGCTAATGCTAGCTGTGAAGATACCGATTAGAGAAATTATAGGTAAAATAATAACGTTGACATAATGGGATATAGGATCATAGTCCCATTCCTCTTCGTTATTCGTGAAGTTTGTTGAGTTCATCCCAGTCTAAATAACGTATTTTCAAGACTCTAAAGAGACTCGATGTGTTCCTTGGAGAAGAAACTCGATTACTTTGGCATAAAATAATCTATTCGTTCTTTAGCGTTTAAAGAATGGGAAAAATGAGAATAATTATAAAATGGTCAAATTAAAATGGGAAAAATATTTTCAAATTCTAGGAGAAGAAATTTCGAACTTTGAAGACTAAGAAAAGGAAGAAAATTGACAAGAGTGACCTATCCTTTGGCCTCAGGGCAGCTTCAGCTATGTTTCCGCCAATCAATATGTATCTCTATTCACACAACACTCAATTCACTCATTCATTCTCCGTTCCTTCGGGATTTGGTCGTGTGTTTCATTGGGCATAAAATATATAAAAATTGAAGGCAATAATTATTTAAACATTAAATTGTATTATAATATAAGTCGTTGTCGAACCATCAAAATATAAATTGAACATTTGAAGTTTCTGGACGAAGCAGTATGATTACCCATAATGAGTCTCTTTTAACGAACTCTTTGGAATGGCACTATTAAAAATGTTGGAGGCGAGGAAGTGTCATTAGTGCATGGGAACTCTATACATCACAAAGTATTGAGCATGAATCGAAAATAAAGCTGAAATAACTATGCCCAAGTTTGTCAATCGAAGACATGTATATTGAGTTTCAAAGAAAAACACATCGAGATCTGTGCACATCTAATAGCTAATTTTGAACCATGAAATTGGTGAGTTATGCAAAATCTTTAAAGGACACTGTATTTCGATTCTGTACATGTAAATAGATGCTTAATCAGTACCAGTGCCAATAGATTTGCAACAAGGTCTTTTCTAACGAGCACATTATTTTTCAAATCACCGATAAATATCAATCCCTTCAAACGACGAGAAGGATTGAATTATTCATAATTTTAGTCCATAAGTTGCATGAGAAAATTCGCTATTAATCATTTGTCTTTCCCAATTTTTCGCTATCGACGATGATTGAATATCATTTCCAAATGAAGCGAGGCATCTTCCGTTTCCCCTTCTCATATTATTTTGGATCATCTTTTCCACACACTTCCTAGTTTTTCTACATACAACATCTTTCAACGATATCTACCATAATTGTCAAAAATTCAAGAAAACAACTAAAATTAATACTACACATAATAGTTTTCTGGAAGTAAAATAGAAAATAATAAACGGTTAGCGTAGTGTCTAGGTATCTAGTGATATGATTTGATCGCACGGTTCTTTATTTGTTCTCTGGTAGGGGCTTCCTAACTTGTCTTTACTTTTACGGTGATTTGTATCACCCCCAATGCACATGAACGCGTGTTGGTGTAAAATGCAGGCTTGTTGAAGTCTGACGATTCTTATATCGAAGACAGAACATGAGACTGAGCAAGAAATCGCGGGTATTTATAGATTCGAGAGTGATGGGGGGATAGCTTGCTAATTTCGTATCAGTCCATGTTGCGTTGCTGTGGATTCCCTTCTAGCTAAACGTTTTACTATAGCAGCTGTTACGATCATAGACGTGATATGAGTTTTTGGTTCAGAAAAGATAATTTTCCGCCACCGGGATTGTTTGTGGTAACTTGAGAATCGTTTGTGCTCAACTCTAAATTATTTCTGGGAAATTCGGGAATATTTGTGATCAATTAAAAATCGCTTTTGGTAATTCATATTCGTCGTAGTCAATTCGGAAGGGTTTGATCAATCAAGCGTCGTTTGTAGTGAATTCTAAATCGTTTGTGGTCACTAAGATTTTTTTTGTGGAACTCTTAATTGAAAATTGGTAGACGTCCGAAAATTTCTTGAAATTTGAACGTGGCATCCAATTTTTATGCTTTTTTTCAAGCATGCGTATAGTCTCAAAAAATTGGTTTATGAAAGTGCATAGTCTAACAATATAAAATTGTAACGTAGTTAGTTCCAAATCTTAGCCTCTTTAAGGCGGAAACTTCCATTTTATCACAAATGAATTATAAAATCGCGATTTCAATCATTTTTCTTGCGAAAGTTCGCTCATCTAGATTGCCAATAAGCAGTACTTATTTTTCCATTTTACAGTAATCAATAATTACGTCATATTCTTATGAAGTTAAATGTATAGTTTGTCCCACAACAATATCTAGAGAACTTAACTTCATTTCGTCTACTATTCGTTCGTCTATCTCACAACTCTACGCGACGAATGTTTGCGTTCTCGTAAGGCGTTGATCCTTAGTAATCATTTGTGGACATTTTGTGCAATCCAGTCGAGTTTTCTTGCGGTTGATATCTAAAGAAGGAAAAGTAGGTGGGGCGCTCGGAAGAGGAGATGAAAAATGGAAAAGAGCAAGAGAAAAAGAAAGGCAACAGAAGCGGGAACGAATGGAGCAAAGGGGGACGGTTTGAAATTGTCACCTGCGCGTTTTTTCCCGACTGTATGACTATTTCATATCTGTCAATAATGAGAGATAACATTTAACCTATCGCTCTTTTTCTTACCTTTTTCGATATTCAAATTATACTTTTCCCGTACTCTATCCTAGCAAATATTTGATGAAATAAGAGCAGACCGGCGTTCCGCTTTGAACACCTACTTTTCGATAAATCATCTTTATTTGAAGACAAAAATTGCGAAGATCACTGGAATTCGATTTTTTCGTACATTTATTTCGATATAGTTTCCGGCTAGAAGTTTTCGCTATCTCAGATGTTGGTGTCTGACTTTAGCAAAATAGGGTGTGATAATGTAGGTTCGCAAGAGGGCATACAATCAGGCGCACAAGCGCAATCTTCAGGCAATCATGATGTCGCATCGCACTCGGGCGCACTCCCCGTGTCTCTCTCCCCATCTCCCCGTTTCAGTTATCGATTAATAATTGATAATAACACTGCATTAAGGTTGCGCGCTGCTTCGTCCCCAGCGTGCCTCGATAACTGTCACCTATCGCTCATAGGCAATTCTTCGCTCACCCACTCCGTTTGATCTCAATTCTTCAATTTTTAGCCTCCAGATCAAAAACTCTTCAAATCGCGTTAGTTTTTTTTTCCACCAGTTTGTTCCTTCTTCTGAACGACGAAAAGTGAATCAATCATTGTGAAAATATCATCACAATTCGAGTGCTTGGCTAGTAGTGATGAAACTTTTGAAGAACTACCTTGCTTTGATTTGCTATTATTTGAAAACGCGATCTATGACTTTGAAAATTTTTCATCAAATACCTAGAATCCATTATTCTATTTGAGATTTCAACACTCTTATCACTTATAATCTGCATAAGCTTAATCTCTCCACTAAATTTATTGTCTATCTGAACCGTAGGCGTGATTCTGACTACGATTTTTTGGTTCAATGACGCTTCTCCAAAAGCGTTCAACTGGTTTCGTGTATAGTCGTATCTTACTTTGGCCGTTTGCAAAAAGTACTTTCTTTTGTTTTTGCTATTTTTACGCGAATTTCGAATTTTCGAACGATTCCGAAAGTATGACCTCGTTGTTCATAACAACTCACTAGTGATGTTATTATTTGCCTTCAAAATTCATGTCATGGTTTGAAAAAGTTGATTGTGACTTGTTTTGTTGAAATGAAGTAAATTAGAGAGAGAGAGAGAGGGAGTTATGATTTCCCGTTTTCATACTTCTTTTGTAGGAATTTTCATGCTCGATTTTACGGGTTGCAGAACTTCTTTGAATCGCATTTTAGTTTGAACCTGTGTGTGGCAATCATTCCACATGCGCTGGACTATTTGCCGTTCTACCGTATTCCTTATATTTCTGCTGTATTGCGAGCCGAATCGAGGATGGGCTGATGCGACCAGCAAGAGTTGTACCAATTCGCCGATTCTGTCGTGCGAAATAATCGATGACTTTGCGGGTGATCTCCTGACTGACGCATCGACCGAGGACGGGACCGACCTAGTACCTGACAACCAAACTGCCGTCACAACCACTACGGCTATCGATTGGGGTCGATTCAAGCCGATCGGTTTACGAACCTTCGTTCTCTATAAGGTAGGCTTCCATTTACACTCTATTCGTTAGGTGCCTATCACATGATTGATTCGTCCTCATAAAAACTTCTTATCTCGCTTGTAAAAGCAAGCATTATGTAAGCACCTGCGCTTTGACGAAACATAATGAATTTTGATGATGCATTTTTATCTTTTTTCCTCTGAAACAAGCGAAACGGACTTTAAATAGTTCGATCTTTACTTGTTTCTATTTTTAGTACGAGGATAATGCAGAAAAATAGTATTTTTGTAATATGGCATGTTAAATTTCTGAAAATCTATTTTCATCGCATTCAGCTTTATTCGACGATTTTGCATCTTCAAAATCTTTTCTTTTTCAAATCACGAGTTCAAGTATCAAGTTTCATGTGTGATCTTTGCTATTTATCGAATTATTGATCGTTATCTTTTATCTGTCGATGAATTTCTCAAATTTCTTGGCTATAACATAAATCAATAAGACGCGCCCAGTGCATTATGACATTTCCATTAGGTTGAATGCCTTTGTTTCACTCGATTTCACTCTATTGAATCTAACCATTTCTCCCTATCAATGCAAAGCGCGTATTGCATTTAGGGAAAGGAGAGAGAGAGAGAGAGAATTGATAAACTAAGAAATCGAAGCACTGCGACCTTTCCCAAATTCTTCCCGAAAGGAGTGACAATATTTCTTCTTGTCGCATCTCTACGTGCACAGCATAATATAATGAAAATCGAACATAATTTATCATTTATTCAATAAAAGCATAGAAGCCATATAGGAAAAGAAAGAGTGATGACTAATTTATACATTTGCATTTTTCAACTCTAAATTAAATCGAAATTTGCTATGCATAGATGAATGTCATAAATATCGTAAAATAAAAAAAAACTAAAGATCAAATAATCCAATTTTTACTAAAATTAATAAATAGTGTGACTAGCAAAACTAACGTTATGGCGAAAGCAACCTTGAAATTTCAGCTTATGCGAAAGGTTAGAAAATATTATTCAGAATTTCTTACTATATTTTGTCTTCTTCACATTTATAAATGATCATCACAAATCAAGTTAAGCAACCTGTGGAATAGTTTCAAAAACGTAACTATGTGGAAACAGCAATATTATTGTACGCGTTTTTCTGGAAAATGACGGCACAGTTTCTACCAAATTACAACATTCTTTTGCAGAAAATCATGCCTTCATATTATGAAAAGAGTGACGAGCGTACCGATATTTTGTTACTTCTTAACTTTGTGATTTATAATTCACGTCCTGAGCTAGGCCTTTACTCCAACCTTTCTGTTCAGTTTTATCCTAAATCAACAAAAAGAATCTGAACTTTTATCTATCGTCTTTAGATGTCAGAATAGTAGATCTGTCAATGCGGTGAGATTGACGACCATTTGGGGCATATTTGAACGTGAAGAGTATGGAGTAAGGAGCGTGTACGTAGCATGGTACATATATGGCGCCACGTATTTGTGTGCATGTTTGCACAGAATTTTTCGACGCGATTTGAGGCGTTGAAAGTGAAGACGAAATAGACTCTCAGCCAGTCGTGAGATCAAACTCGAAACACTCCGACATATTTGCACATTTCTTCCCATTCTCTGATCCAAGTCATACAATCCTTATTTTCGATCAAATAACGTCTTTCGATGTATACGTCGGCCCTGTTGGCTAAGAAATCACATAAAATCTATAGCCACATATATGCTAGATACGCTAGAAAATAGTAATTGAAATGGAGAAATTTGGGTTCCTTTAGAGGTCTGTACCACTAAATGGGTCAATCAGGAGAATTGTAAAAGAAAAGTAGTGATATGACCCGAGATGAAGTTTCGCGCGAAAACAGTAGGAAGAGCTATCTTTGAAAATCCTCTGCTACCTACAATCGTATTATTCCTTAAGAAGTTTCCATCTGCAGCCTGCAATAGTCAAAAATTTATCTTCTGTGAAGTAATATCATAACTATGATTTCGCTTCTGCGACTACCACCGTAGTTCATTGTCTACTGGCGAAATCGCCCGTTGAGTAGCAAGAGAAGCAGTTATCATTGCTAGCCTTCACTATTCTATTCCGTATGATCTAAGATGAGCTCAAAATTACAGTAATTTCGGTACTAGAATGAGTTTACACCATACAAAAATTATGGTGGATAATAAGTTGTAAATAAAAATCTTAGTTTAAAGAGTTATCACGCATAAGTACAATTTTTGGCAAATGACAAATTAGGTGAAAATTCGCGAAAAAAGTATGCAAGGAGTAGTTCGTAAAGGATTTTTGGAGATCGCCTTATCTAGTATTGAGTTGTAGAAATTTATCTAAAAAACATTTATTGGGACGTAAACCACTCTGTGCAGAAAATAATTCTCAACGTCTTCAGACCGACCCTCGAACACTCGACCTATCACTGCAAAGTTCCGTTCGATGGCGATTTCCCTTGGTGACGTCACCTATATCTTCTCAAGTCATGCCTCACTCCATTCTGGGCTTTATCGTCCGCATCAATTCTACTGCTTTGAATGCGACGAAGACCTATTTGACCCGATTGGAACGGCCTGTTGACAGCATCTCGATGAATCTGTCTTCTGCCGAATTCTTCGTCGAGTTGGGCTCACTATTCCTCTTCAATGAAGTATGAAATTTCATGCGTTTCTTGAATGAAATTGATAAAGCTATGGCGAAGAATGAGGAGCTGAACACATTCTATAGTTTGAAATTATTTTCCTGCATTCTTTGAAAAAATATTTCTAGAAAAGACGAATTTAGTTAATTATAATCTCAACAAAAGTAAATTTCGAAAAAAAAAAAACCTATTTAGACTTATTCCATTGAAGTCAGCTTCTATCCCGAAGGAAAGAATGGTCGGAATACGTTGATTCGTGAGGCGATCAAGAAGCCGGAGAAAGGCGTTTGTGGAAAAGCGATTCAAGACATCGCCAAATCATGGGTACCTTCATTCGGTCCACTGACCGCTCACGAGGTCACTGCTGATGTGGAGGTAGGCGGTTTTTATTTTGAATGCAAGATATTCTACATGTGTTAATCGCACGTTCATAGGGACGTAGATCTTTAGCGAACAAAAATTCATTCTTCAATTTGTGAAAGTTCAGGTCGAGTTCCTCCCCGCCCCAGCCTCGCTGTGCATCACGCACTACTCGCTCTATATCCAGTCGACGTCGTCCAGCCGCATTCTGGACTACGTGATGGTGAATGCGACGGGCAATGAGACGAGACTCAGGCACATCTTCAAATCGATGCCTCGCGAGGAGAAACTGATGATCAAGTTGCTGGCTGCAGAGCCGAGCGAGAAGCAGTGCGTCTGCACTCACTGTCATTGCATCACTGTCAAGAGCAATGAGTTCATCATTCCAAAGCTGGTGCACAAAGGTGACCCCGATTTCCTTTCCAATCAAAAATGTCGTAAATTTAAACTTATCTAATGCTGAAACATCATCGAAGTCAACGTCAATTATTATCAGTTCGGTGATGTTATAATTTCGATGAGCATTTCGTGATTTCTTTTCCTGATACGTTAATTATTTCGCAAAAAGTCCATTCTTTATATCGAAAAGTTGATTTATGAAATCAATTGAAATAACCTCGTTCAGACATCTACACCCCAACCATTCCGACAATATCGGATGAGACCGATTCAACTCATGCCTACCTGATCTTCCTGGCCCTGCTCTTCATCCTCGCAATTTTCCTGGCCATATTCGTTCTAGTTTTATTGCTCTGTTCCCTGATAAAGAAAAATCGCAAGTTGAGAAAGTCGATCAATATTCTGACTGTAACTTCATCGGCGGAACAGAAACCGATTGTCGATTACCAGAATGGTAAATGTTAAAAAGCTAATTTTATTTTTTAAATATTCAAATTTAGGCAAAAGCAACAAGTACTTGCTGTTAGCTTCACCTGAATTTGATCTAGATATGAGAATTGTCAAGGAATTCGCGAATTTGCTGAAGTGACTCAATCGTTTTCTCAAAAAATATGATCGTTTTTCAGAAATTCAAACCATACCCTACTTTATGAAAAATTCGACATAGACAATTTCTGCGAGAACGTCTATCGGTGGTACACAAATGCTATTTCGATAGCCGATAGGGTTGGTTTTTATTCTCAACTTTTGGATTAGATATCTTGTGACGTCGTGAATTTATCTACCCCTTTTTATCGTGATTTGAGTATTCAGATTCTCATTGTGCACTGCCAACCACAAACTGATCCGAGAATATTGTCGATTCACAACTATAGCTTCGTTGAACGAGAGCCTTTGTCGGTTTTGAGCCGAAAAATCGCGATTGGCACAATTTCTCCGCTTGATAATCGAGTGGTAAAGATTTATTCTTTAGAGAAACGAAAATTTGAATTATTTCCAAAGCCTCCATAACTTGGCTGAAATTAGAGCATAAAATTGTTCTTCAACAATTTCCGTCAATTTTACTGCTTTGAGAAATGTCAAGATTTACTGTCAATTTTTAAGGTGTATTGAGCAAAATTTAGATTCACATAAATCTTCGACGATATTCCCCAATTATTTACTCGGAAATCATTTACAACATTCCCCGAGATATTCATTTGTTGGCTGAAATTTTGGAGATTCCATTTAGCGATGACTGGACTAAATTCGAGGTATGGGAATTTCGACAATGAGTGCGCACCACTTTTATGCTTGCAGAATTATTATGAGCCTTCGAATTATCGTCTGAATGCTTCATCTAAATCACTGCCAATACAGCATGCAGTTGAAGATGAAGTTAGTGAAAGATCGAATGAAATCAAATGGGCGGATTATCGACACTCACTGCAAATGTCGACGTCAATTCAGCAGACAGCCGATTCTGGGATGCATTCGGGCAACAGCAACACTGCAGAAACGACATCAGAATACGATGTCGACATGACTGACTCGGATGATCAGAATGCTCAAGTCGACTCGGGAATTCAGGTAATTTATGTTTCGTTTTCTTTGAATATCATTAGCAAGGAATGTAAGCAGTATATAAATGATGAATTCTTTTTTAAATTTGTCAATAACCCAAATCGAATTCACTGATTACGATAATCAAGTCAAAAAGCGCTAAAGGTCCTAAACAGTACCGCAATTTTCCTTTGCTGCTACAGAGAACATGGCATTGTCAACGCTCGCTTTTGGAATGTAGACCAATTTTTAACTTTGTTGATGCATTGTGAAATGAATAGTTGAAATTCTGAGCTAAGCTGCAGAGCTATCCGGAATCTTTAACGTTTTTGAGCTAATTATCGTAATCAGCGCGTTCGATTTGGGTTATCCACTGATTTTGAGCAGGATTCGTGATTTACACATTGCTCATATCCCTTGTAAGATAAGAGGATTTATTTTCAATGTCACTTTTCCATGACGTTATAAATAGAAAACGTTAAAGAGAATTCTTTATTTGAAGAAATTTGCTCTGAAATATAACAAAAATCTTATACTTCAATTTTCAGATATCCGACTCCCACAACTTCTCTAGTGTTATTGATGATTACAAAAAATTAAAAGCGCCCTCGATAAAAGAGGATCATGGCTCGATTAGTGAAATTTCTCCTTTGATCGTCTGACAGTAGTTTCACGATTTTTAAATGGTTTAGTTTAGAATATCTTATCATCGGCTATCAAATTGGTTGAATGAGAAATTCAGCAATATAATAATAAGGTAAAATAGAAGAGTAATGAAATTCTCATTCAGTCACATCTTTTCACGAAATAACACCAAATTTAGCATATTATTTCTCGCAAAATACTTAGAAAACGTGTGCAAGCATGCAATTTTGATCTTTACTTTCCGAAACTTGAAGGCTATGACAAAATTATTAGAACATTTTCTATGGTTATCCTTGAATCGTTTGTTGACTATTACGTGCAATATCAGTTATTCAGTCACTTGACAAAGTTCGATCTCATTGAATTTGGAAATGGAAATTTGCTTCCAGCAAATATCATTAAAAAATTATTTATCTGATCACATATCGTAAAATGTTTCATAATCATTAGAGTTTATTCGAAATCTCAATATTTTATGCTACTTTAGCATCAATATTTGAATTATTGGGCATTCAGAAATGTCGCAATGCCGCATCTTCGCAGCCGAATACGTTACAACTTTTTATAATGGTTTAAATTGTTTTCGATTTTACACCGTTATAAAATGTTGCGACATTGCAACATTTCTGAGCTGCAGAATTGGCTATACTTTGCCTTTGAAAATGTGTATTTCTTGTCGCATTTATACTTACTCTATTGTGTACAGCATCTCGATACTGGCCTCTTATGAACAATTTCACGGGTTTATTGATAGTCCAGCTTTATTATCCGGTTAACAGGGCTGTTTGCGATACGGTGCGGGAAATTCGAAAATTGAGAAATATTTATAAGCATTTTTTAATGAAAAACTATGCATATTTCAGCCAAAAACCATCATATTTGGTGTCTACAAGCTAAATATATGCTAATTTATCATTTGAGAAAAATTGTCCTTCTAAATTGTTTTTGAACATTTTTCTCGTGGTGCGGTGCACCGCGAACAGCCCTACCAGCTAACTAAGTCATTCTTTTGTATCACTTGCATTATCTTCGAAAAATCGACAACATAATAAGTTTGCAAGTTGAATTTTATTGAAACTTTTTCGAAGATAGCGGGCGAAATGATTCGATAACTTATGTACAATACAATGATTCGGCAAAATAAATTATAGACTTCTGACTGTATTAATATCTTGTCAAAAACTAGATCTAATATGCTTGCATCAATATTTCTTCTTCCCACATTGCCGCTAAATGGTTCGAATGAATGAATGAGTGAGTGTTTTTGATTTACTCATATCAATTGACATAAATTATAGCAAGGGCATCTAAAATTTTAAAAAATCGAGTTCAATAATTCACTGTAATCGATTTGGCAATTTATTTATTTTTTCAAATTGTTGTATTATCACTGTTTCAGAAAAGTCACAATGCAGAATACTCATCACTTTCATTTTTTATTGCATTCTATACTCTCGCCCAAAAAACTCCGTTATCGACGAATTGATCTTGTATCGGATGAATTTTATCCGCTTTTATATTTCTCGACTCTTCATTTCCTTGGGGCTCTACATTGCTGCGAGCATTTGTTAATTCTTGAAATGAATTACCCGCACCGAGGTACAGATTGTCATCATTTTTGTCTTCTAAAATAATTTCTCATAGCATTTTTAATATCTTATTGCGATTTCAAACCTGACTCATTATCAGATACCTCAATAGGTTCTTCGATTTCTTCTGGAACGTTGACTCGAATCCCAATTGGGTGCTCTAATTCATTAATTTGGTAGTTACTGAAAAGTTGTTGAGTGTATTTTGAGAAAACTTAAAAATCTTGGCATAATTTTACAGCACACGAAGTGGTAAGAATAACACAATATGCGAAATTTTGAGTAAATTGATCATTTCCTATCTTGAATGTTCTTCCTAAACTCTGACTTGTTAATTCAAAAATGTTGTGCGATAAGTGACATAATTTATTCCCGTTTTCTCAGCTCTATTTCTCTATAACATGTCCTTTACATATCATTTATAGAGTGAATGATTTTAAATAATCTTACTCAAATAGTGTCATATCAAATCCCCCAAATGCTCCAAGAGTTGGTGATCTGTATCTTCCTGAACTCGCATTGCTCGTCATTGACATCTAGAGATTGAAGTTTCTATAATATGATAACCAGGAACAAATAAAGAATGAAATTTGTAAATTAAAGAAAAAAGAACAACAATTCTTTTCCAAAACTCAAAATCAGCAACAATGACTTCAAATGTTCAACAGACAATGTTTAGCTCATTCCTGATCTAGACGAGATTATCATCATCTTACTCTTCTATCATGAACAGGCAACTCTGAAATAGCTCGCCGTCTAGCGGAATCCACTTCATTCTAAAGTCATTTTTGTATGATAGTAATTTGTTTAATTTTTACTCGAGCCTTCTGCAATTTCCCTAGGATTCTTTTATATCTGAACGAGTCTCCGAAAATGCTCATCATTTGCTTTCTCCTGATGCCTGCAACATGCGGGAATGAACAGGCCAAGAGCATGAAACATGGCGTCAGCTCCTGAATCTTGCTCACTTATAATTTTTGAGGAAAAAGTCTCTTGGTAACTTGGAAAAGTATCAACATAGTCACTAAGAGATATTGTAGGAAAATAAATTCTCCATACTTTACCTTATCCAGATTCATACTAATTTATTTAGCAGGTAATATGTTGCTACTTTTCCAAGTTGCTCATCCTTCAATACCCGGAAAACATAGTATCCTTTTCCATCCGTGAGATTATGCTTGTGCACGCGCTCGAGAAAATGTTCGATCTTCTGCACGATCCGATAAAATGCCGAGTGAAGTTGTGCGTAGACCGATGAATTGACAATCGAGATCAGTGAAAGTCCGACCAGAAATGCTGCAGCGAGTATCGGCGAATACTGAAGACGATAGCTATTTTTCAAAATATTTGAAAATTGATTCACGAATAAAGGATCTCTAACCTTAACTTGGTTTAAAGCTTATTTCAAAAGCCTTTCCTCCACAAAATGCTATTGAAGAGTCAGTTTTAAGTCGCCAGGAAAATTTTTCCACAAAATGTTAATTTTCAACTATTTTTATTTGGAAATTTATCAATCAGTAATTGTTGCTATTTCAGTTCATTTTTAACAGCATTTACGAGTCATTAGAAATTTACGACGCAATTTGGGGTGTTATTTCCGGATGATAACCCCTTTTTTATCATTTGTCAGGAATACTCTTAGATTCCCTACTATTTTTGTGCGAAAATCTAATTTTAGCTGGTTTCGTTACGTCAAAAGGCGAGAAACGCTCAAACTATTCTGCTGAAATCTAGTCGCCGGAAATGACACTTTACGAGTTTGTGCCAATAAATCGGATACTCAAGCAGAAAATTGACCTGAATATTGTTTGGCATTACATCGCCCAGACCAATGGTTGTCAGGCTGATGAACGTGAAGTAGAATGCGTTAAAGAAGCCCATGCCTAAATAGGGTTGGAATTAACAAAAAATATTCTATCAATATAGTGAGGATTGCTAAAAATTTGACTCCCGAAATTATTCATTATTCGAAGGATATTTTCAGCCTTTTTTTTAGAAATTTGAGATAGATGCATGAACTTCGACTTCAAAGTTGGTATTGAAGATAACTTTCATGTATTGCAGCTTCATTAGATTCTATGCTCAATAAAACGTTCAAACTTATCTTCATCCGACCCATATGCCACATCAAAAATTTCAATGATTGCACTGCATAAAATCATATGACCCGTCACTAGAGCGAGGGCGATCCACATTGGAAGGAAAATTTCGGATTTATCTTCAGAAATTTCACATCCACGCCATTTTCTAAAATCTAATTTCTTCACCGAACTAATGAAATCTAACCTGATCTTGAACAGAATGAAAATGTAGAAATTGGTGAATAACTTTTGAAAGCATTGTCCGATATCGCCCAGAACGAGGATCATCAACGGCAACCCAATAATCGTGTAGATTATCGAAGCGATTCTCCCAGCTGTAGTCAGACAGGAAATTGAGCCTGAATTTGAAGTGGGAAATCGTCCATGAATACGTTTTTCTTTCTCTAACCATAACCTATCGTTGAAAACAATGTCATCGAATAAAACGCCGCACTAGACAAGTGCCAAACTTTGAAGATTTCAAAGTTCTCGTTCTTTTGAAAAGCACTTCCATTGTATTTACTCTCAACCACCATCATTTCTTTATAGTAGGTCTTAAAATGCAAATCTCTAAACAATTTGGGGGAAAAATTCAACCTTTATTATTTGAATCAATGATTCCGTTAAATTTCTGTCCTGTGCTTCAGTCAAATTCAATGAGTTCGTAGTATTTTTGATGTCGTGGACCTCAGCAGAAATCAAGGCATTCAACTGTGAGAGTGTTGAATTCAGTGTCTAAGATTCAAAATTCGTTTGGATGCGCAGATGATTGAATATTTTTTACCGAAATTTCATTTTTTTCTTCGAGAGCGTTGAAAATGGCTCCTCCAACGAAGACATAGACAGTTAGAAATGTGATCAGAGTAATATGACGAATGCCGAATTTATGGTGATAAAATGCTATCCAAGCGAACCATTTGGTCAGTCCTAAATGATTTTCAACTTTTTTTTTTTTTTTATATTTCCTTTATCCTAGTTTCATTTATTTTTTTATTATATTGAGTGCGCAAATGTTTGAAACATGCTCATAATTCGTAAGTGTTCGCAAGATTTTTTAAAATTAGTCATGATAAAGTAAAGAAAGAATAAGTGTAGCACGATGGTATCCCCATGATTACAACATTTCGCAAATATTGTTTCAGCAAATCTTGACCGGTGAATTTCGAAATACATACTTGACTCAAACTTATATGAGCCACCAATCGTAAAATTGACTTACTTATCCATCTTTTTCGCTTCTTTTGGATCTCATAAACTCTCTTGTCGAATTCAAAATGGAATCCAAACGGCGACAAATCATCAAGCGTATCCAAATGGGTGTCAACTTTTAAAATTATGCAATTGTCTCTTTCCTAGAGTCGAAAATGTGGCTCAAACATTATTTTAAAACTTACTTTCATCGCATTGCTGACAACTCGACTTCGGGTTTGAATTTCATTTTCAGCTGAAATAAATTTTCTTGATGAAAAATGTTTAAGGTAAAATCCTCACAGATGTGAATATCAGCCATGGAGTTGAACAATTTTCCAGCGCCAAAACAATAACTGAGAACATGATTGGGTAATGCTACATTTTCTACCCTCAAAACCCATCAATTCGAAGTTTATGTGGCTATTTTCTAGATAAGAGCAACGTTTATTTATGTTTGATAAAGTGCAGGTTTTTATCAAGAAACGAAGGAATAAATTAGAATAAGCGAATGCAGACTGACGGGTTCAATAATCGTGGATTGATTTGAATGAAACTTATCACGCCTATTCCTTCCACTGAGCTGTATATTCCTACCAAATTTCATTCACATTTCTTCACGCTAATTCCATCTACCAGGCTGCATTCATGACTATAATTATTCCGAATTCTTGACCGTCACTGTACGTAATAATCCAATATTATTTTACTAATGTAACTTTTACTTCCACAAATCAGCATGTCCTCAACATACAATTCCGTCTTATCACAAGTTCGCTGCGCGCTTCCCAATTTCATTTCCCCTGCTACTGTTCTATTTCGATCAATGGTTTGATTCGTCGAGTGCTTTGCGGTCTGCGGTCATTCGGCCGACGATGCTGATTTCTCTGCTGCTACTAGGTATTTTATTGCGGAAATAAATTGCTTAATGTTGATTTTTCTAGGATTTTTGACGAAATCGGGATTTTCAAGTTTGAGCACAGAAGATGTAAGTATATTCATTTCAATTGAATTTTCCGTAAAAGATTATATTCAGGCAGATGCAGTTTTTTACACCGGAAACGGAATGAGAGTTTTATACAGCAATTCACTTAGTTCACCTGGAAATGATCCACTTCTTGGATTAGTCCTAGGTAATCTGCGATTAATTATCTAGTGGACTGATCTTGACGAAAATTATCCAAGATGAAGCATCAGATAATTTATCTCTCATAATTATTCTCACGGCAAAGTTTCATTATTATTATTAACAATGAATAATTTTGAGTTCTGTTATAAATTTTCAAGTTCTTATAAAATTTGTCCTTCGGTGTCCTGAGCCTCATAAATTCTTCATATTTTTATGATCAAATCATAGGAAAGCTAAAATATTTTCAGGTCTAAACGGAGGTGTGCGTTCGGCCTACACGCCGTATTACAATACCTACTATGGGACCCAATCATACTACCCGTATCAATACAGTTCGAGTAATTATGTAAGAATTGCCAACTTATTCAGTGAACTTCGATATATACTCGATTTTGCAGAATTACTACAACAACCAAAACAGATATAACTATGGATATCAGGGATATCAACAAACTAGACAGCAGCCTTATGGCTACACGCAGCAGCAAAGGTACAATTATCAGCAGCCGCAACAGTGCAGAAGTAAGATATCATTATTTTTATTTGATAGAATTTTTCCTTGCAAAAGTTACGAATAACAGCTAAAGAACAATCAAATTCTAAGCTTTTCCGAGAATAGAGAGCAAATATAGGAATTATGCAAAGGAATCTAAAAGAATCACGCTTTCTAAGCTTTATTTTTATCACAAATCACGAAGCGAAATTCGCTTACTTTTAAATTATTGTTCATAATATCCCGAAATTAAAAAAAAAAAAAACTACAATAAAAATTTAATTTTTATCATTTCAGCCGTAAGGTTTGTCGATTACGTGAATCGGTATTTGCCACGATACTACTGTGATTGCTCGCCTTATGGTATTTCCTACCAGTACTATGGGTGTAAGCCAAATGCTGGATAATTTGATATTTTTGAATTTGACTTCAACTTATTTTTAGTGGAATAAAGTTTGATTATTTTGCAAGAAAACACTTTGTATTTTGTACTAAACAAAAGTATTTCGTTGAAAAATGTAGTTGAGAAGTTTGGACAAAGACTAGATTCCTTTTCGCGAAAGTCCAAGGAGAATTGGGGAAAATTGGAGAAAAAGTCGGAAAGCAACTCCCTATTTTCATCGTCTCGTGTTCTACATTCACAGTCTATCAGTTTATCTCTTAATTATCGCCTTTCATTTTGCAGAATTTGGCGAATTGAAGTCGATAAACAAAATAAAGTTTCAAAGAATTTTTATCATTATTTGTCAGTTCTATTTGAACTTTATAAAATCTCATTGTATCCAATAGACAATACTTTGATTTTTAGTGGTTTGATCTGAATGGGTTCAAAACTCAAAATTGCAGCTCTTGTATTTAGTAAGGATTTATTCTTGACCTCACAAATAAACTAACTTTTGCAGTTCTGGCGTTGTTAGAGATCACGACATGCCAGTATCAAACACTTGGTGGTACGTTAAAATTTTTGTTCATAACACAGAGCTTGAACGGAAAATCTAGACTTTTATATGAGATGTTATTTATAAAAATTTAATTTTTTTTATAGAGGGGGTCATACCCAAGAGGTTGACCCTCAAATTTCGAGCTGATTTGTTTTCCCTGGGGGTTTTCGACTACGCTGATGACGAATCTGATGGTTAAAATCCGATCCGACCACTTGTTCTGCATGTTCCGGAAAATTCGTATCTGGTCGTTCCGGAAACTTTTATTTTCGTTATTCTGCACGTAACAAATTCAAATTTGATATCGAAATACTCGTAGAGACCAACTGAGCACGATTCTGAAATGAGCTCGTCGAAATGACACCGAATAAGGAAGTTATGATGAACATAGTGAAACATATGGAAAATTGCATATCGATTTTTCTCTTTTTAAATTTTTTTATTTTTTACAAGTGTCGAATTCCATGAATTATTTATACTGGGAAGTAGCCCAGGTCTCCTAGTTTCTGGAACACTTGACCGTTTTCTTATAGACTGCCCGCTAGAGAAGAAATGCCACTTCTTCGAAGAGTTGTCATGGCTCGTTTTTGCCTAATTTGCTTTAAAAATTCATGGCTCCAAGTGTATGCATATTCTATAATAAGTTCTGAAACAAAAGTTGATCAACTCGAAGAGCTCTACAAGGTTTCATGGAAAACTCCAACATTAACTCACATTACACTTATAAATGCAGTGCGGGTATATAGGGTAACTTCGGGTAATTTTTCTCCGCCAAGAATAATTTCTAAAATTTGTATTTTTATTTTACTTTATTCTCTTATTCAATATCTACTGAATAAAAAAGTAATCATTCAATTTGGTTCAGAAATAAGAAAGTTATGAATTTTTTCCTGAGGTCGGGTCAGTCAAAACTTCAAGCTACCGTAATCCTGCATACAATGATTTTTATGAAAAACAGATAGCATCATGAGAATCAACGTGAAAAACTTAACAATATATGTGAAAATCAGCCAAATCGACGGAGCCCTGTTTCGCACCACTTTGAATAATTCTGACAGTCATTCTTAAGAAATTGAGAATTTCAAGTGACATTCGCCACTTTGAAGAGGAGCAGCAGCTTTATAACGAATGGGAAAAGAAGGCGATATTTTTCTCTAGAATTTCCTGGATAAATCCAAAAAAGTCACGTAATTTTCAATTGTTGAGTGCAATATTTTGCTGTTGAAAATGCGATACTGAGAAAAAAACGATTCTTTTTGAATTTTCAAGCGCTTTCAAAATTATTACTTTCTCGTGTAAAATAAGGATTTCTACAATGTTGAATAAAGACGATTCTTGGAAGAAATGCTGAAAAATTGAAAAAAAAATTAAAATTTTGTCAAAAGGAGTGAAAATTCTGAAAGAGGAGAAAATTTTGACGAAAGACGCAAATAAGAAAGAAGACTGCATTTTTGTCGAAGGAAGGCTGCTTTAGAGCGACGACACACCTAAAGGTTAAATATATCAGCTAGCCTTGGCTTAGCCGAAGTTCGCGATTCATAATCAGAGATTTTGTTCACAATTAGCGAATTTTAGATAATGTTAGAAAATATATCAAATTCGATCAACAATTGTGATAATTGTATATTATACTGCACATGGAAAGCCTTATTTGATATTCCATTCTTTTTCCTTGCGCTATTGAGTACCAATTTGATCCATACTTGTCTTAGCAGGTTACTAAGAACAGCTGCTAAAAAATGCAGTAACCACAAATACATATCCATCGTGTGTCAATTTCTTTGAAATGTTTAAAAATAGCACTTTCGATTTGAATTTCATTCACGCATTATCACTTATCTGCGTTATCCGCATTTAGATTTAGATAGCCGCGAAAAAGGACGAATGCGCATATGCACTTCGAATGAAGAGTGAAATTAGGGAATTAATAATGGAAACAGAAGAAGCAGACACATACGAATGATTATTTTCGGACTTCGATATTCTAGTTCATGATTAGGATTCTGCAATGCGGCTATCTTTTTCTTCCCCAAGATGAAACATCTTGCAGATAATTTCGTTTTTCCAGATGGTTATTTATGCCGTTTTCAATGATTTAACTTCTATTTATCATACGTTTACTCTTTAATAATTCCCATGAATGTGTGTTGTCTGTTTGTTTCCAACGCTATAACTTCAAAGAGAGTAAGAAAAATTATGATGATCTATATATGGTTGGATGCAGAATTTTCCGAAGGCGTGCAACGTAAAAAACCGATCGATTTTGGTTCAAAAATGGGTACTTTTTACCAAAAAAACCATTTCCTTACTTAATAAAAAGGTGTGAAAAAGACGGAAGAAAGGGAGAAAGACGCAAAGAGGAACAGCACGATGTGTGGTAGGCTATAGGAGTGAATAGCGACGTGGTCAGTGGATAGAATGTCGGTTCGTTTACAAATAGTGGTGAGCACAGTTTCGTATTCGAAGATTTTTAAATCCAAGTCTTCGAACATGTCTTCATTATTATTTTAATTTGTGCCCTCTCACACATCTGCTATCAGAAATTTCCTTTCCATGGATCTTGATATCTCCATAGGAAAATTACAAATTGCCAAAAATTCGAAGAATAAATCATCGACTTTAGACCACTTGCCAACGGAATGATAAATTTCGCCATTTTTCTGCTACTCTTCAAATGTTCGAATTCTTGTGTACCAACGGTCCCAGATATAGAGCTACCTGATGTGTCAACCACTACTGAGGTCGATATTGAAACAAGTAAATTATCGCTGCGTATTAAATGAATTTGCTGCTTTTGAAAAGGTCAGCTACATACGGCTTTTCCAAATTTTGTCTCTTCACAATGAATACGGAATGGGTTTGTAACTCAATCTGGTCCAGGTTTTTTGACAAGTTGGCCATCACATTGTTTTGTAAAATCTCATAATCGTCGGTTCAGGCTACCGACATTAAAGTCTAAAGTAAAGTATAAAATTAAGCAAGCTCAACAACAATAAATATCGATACGACGGAATCTTCGATAGATTCGACGGTGTCCACTACCTTGATAACGACAGCCATCACGACCTACATGACATCTGACTATACTTCGTCCACGATGACATCCAGTTCACCGACGTCCACAACGACTACATCCAGTTCATCGACATCCACGATGACTACATCTAGTAGTACAACAACAGCTACTACAACCGGATGTTTCCCAGATCTAGGTCCAATAGCTGATTGTCCTAAGTTTTAGCAACTTTTCAAGATAACCAAACTTGGTATCGTTCGACTCCAAATTCGATGTAAATAAATAATAGATATCTTTAGCTTCAATTTAAGCCCAAGTTTTGGTAGACTATCTATGAAAATATTCTCGTACCATTTTCTTGAAAATTGATATTAAATTTTGGTTTTTTAGATGCCGATCCTTGTCTCGAAAATTCAACTCCACTAGCTTGTTGTGGTAAGACTTAACAACTTTCCAAGCCAACCATTTTATTATCAATTCAAGAGGAAATCTATTGTTCGAATCCATAAATTTCATGCACCTTTTTCGAAGGAGTCATTTTGTTTCTGAAAAAACTACTGTATATGCTCCGGGAAATTCGCGACTTCCGGGAGCATATTCACTCATTAAATTCGATTAAAATTCATACATCAAATTTGTAAGAATAGTGTATGAATTACAAAGAAAGCGTTATTACTTCTTTTAACTGAACTTAATTATCAACACCAAATCTACATGAATAAACGACCAAATCGGTTTTCAAAAATATCATCATCTTACTCTTCCTCAATAATAATTCATTGTGATTAAAGAATAAAGGAAAATGCCTTTTTCTTCAAGCAAAAAACGTTTTCCAAATCTAAATTCAACAATTTCAGATGCACAATGTCCTGATGGTTGGGATTTTGTTAACGGAAAATGCTATCGGGTGATCGCTGAATATCATTTTCGTTTTAATTTCATTTTGTGAATAGCAAAGGTTTTACAGAATATTGATGGTAACGCCGATTGGGACACAGCAAGTGCGAACTGCGCGGCATTATGCCCAATGTGTCATCTACCAAGACCTTACAACGCACAGCAAGGCATGGACGTATGGAATTATGGTAAGTAATTTCATGAGAATTTATTAATGTATAATTTAATTTGGAACATTCGATTTCTAAATTACACGTTTTTTTTTCATTTTGCGCATTAATACTTACAAAGGAAGCTAATGGTTAGAAAGGCCAAATCAATTTTTAACATTGATTTTAACGTTTAAACTTGGTATCAGTCTGATCATCGAAGTCATGTTGATCTCAAAACTCTTTAGATCTCCGAAAACGATCTATCCTAAGTAAAGCTATGACTATCTTTGTAGAGCGAACCTTTTCTGCTGAAGCCTTCCCGAAGTTTTTGGACAATAAACTCACAATCAGTCTACTATTTATTAAAGATGTAATTTAACATAAAACTTATCCAAATTATGTCGAAACTGGCCAAAATTTCCTACTAATTAAATTTTATCAAAGATTAAACAGGATAATTAAAATCATCTATCGATTTTCTTCTTTTTCAGTCGGTACTACCACTTGGATTGATGCACGTAAAGTTACCCCAGGTGATCCTACTGTGAGTCATCATTCTACTTATAGACAATTTTGGAAAGTAGAACGATAGAAACATACGAAAGTAGTAAAGGATTAGGGGAGGGGAGTGTAGGCCAGAGCATCTTTTACCATATTATTTCGTATGTTCCTGTGATTTATTATTCTACATTTCCAGGTTGTCTACTATGATTAGTTCAAGGATACTTGTTTTCATACTTTTCATCGCTTTGTATTTTTATCTACAAAAAATTTAGGATCTTCGTGTAAGAGACAGTGATGGTGTGGAATATTCGTGTACCTCTTGGAATGATGGGTAAATAAACAAAAAGTTTCGCTGTAACCATGGTCTTAATTGGATTATTGAACAAAAATCTATAGCAAGAGCACCCTCGACTCTTTTAGAGATTTGGATTGGAACAGTGGGCATAGCTCGTGCTGAAGCCGCAAATGTTAAGGCTTTGTCGCGATTCTCCTATGGCGATAGCGACGAATCTCGAACATTCGCGCACATCAGCACAAGTCATGATCACTGCATAAATCCAGGCCTCGAGTACATAAAAAAATAAAATATAGAATGATTGAATTTTCAACTAATGGATAGTTATTAATTATATTTAGGGAGCCGAGTAAGAAATTTAGTTAATCGCAATGGAAGAAGAAATTGATTTTCAAAAATGCACAAATACCGCAATACCAAATCTCCATATTTTATAGTAGTGTGTTTATGAAAATCAGTTCTTCAATTTCCCGATGCGCTCTACTAAATTTCTTCAGATAGTACAGGAGGAAATGAGGATTGTGTTTTTGTGAGTCATTTTTAATCCATTTAAATGTTTACCTCTTATAAAAGAAAATATCGCTACACAAAAACGAATTAATTTATACCGAGTGGATCATTTTCGAAAATCTCGAAATTATCTTGTCTTGTTAAGAGTTTGTAATAATTTCATTTTGATGAATTACCGTGATCATCTATTTCCTAAAATTTACTTTACTTCTCTACTTATAAAAGAGATCTTAAAGTTGACTTGGATCAAGGAAAAACGAATTAAATCCAGAAATTAATAACAACCCAAATGCCCTTTATAATGAATATTTTAGCTATATCCAACTGGATTATGGAACGACGTTCCTGTAAGATCAAGCTTAATCTGCAAAAAATATGGATGCCGTAAATTCTCTAATAGAATTTTTCTTTCATTAGAAGCCAACTTCCAATGGAAGTCCTTCCTTGCCGATTTTCCATAGCTCATCATTACCCTATTCAGATCATGTTGAGAAGTGTTTTCTATGTTTTGCAGACTTGAGCGCATATTTTCTACTAATTTCAAGTGAATATGATGTCTAAATGATGAGTTATGAGGGTTCGAAAAGTCGAATCTTTTTATTTTTGAGAGGTTGAAAATTATAAACTCCAAGGAATCTATTACAGGTTTTACGGTATGAAATATTTTAGTTAAAAATAACTAGAAAATGGAAGGCAAGAGAAAATATGCATGATCAGATTTGGAAGATTTGACCCGATATTAGATTCGTTTAAATTCTTAAAGAAATATCATTTTTTATTATAAAGGCACGTGAAAATAGTTCAGAAACTATCACGCACACTATAAAAATTCCTAAAATCATATTCAATATTTAGTGCACCCTTTCGCTTAAGTATGCCTGCGAAACGGACGAACGGCTTACCACGGCATGCTGATTATCCTTCTTATCTGATATTTCATTTTTCAAATGACAACTGTATAAATAAATTTTTATTTTTATCGAAAAGTATGGAATGAAAATAAATCGAAAGCTATGGTTCACTAATAAAGTTGTTTAACACTCTTCAGAGAAGTCATATCAATTTGATTTTTATTTTCGGGGCGAGTATCGACAGGTGAAGCTGGGTATGCATGCTTTACTTTCTTGAAACTCAAACTGCCGATGAATGACGAGACAGGAACCATACTATTTCTTAGAAAAGCCGGTCTTTTTCTATGAACCATAATTTGATATTTTTGAATTGGACTTTAACTTATTTTTAGTGGAATAAAGTTTGATTATTTTGCAAGAAAACGCTTTGTATTTTGTACTAAACAAAAGTATTTCGTTGAAAAATGTAGTTGAGAAGTTTGGACAAAGACTAGATTCCTTTTCGCGAAAGTCCAAGGAGAATTGGGGAAAATTGGAGAAAAAGTCGGAAAGCAACTTCCTATTTTCACCGTCTCGTGTTCTACATTCACAGTCTATCAGTTTATCTCTTAATTATCGCCTTTCATTTTGCAGAATTTGGCGAATTGAAGTTGATAAACAAAATAAAATTTCAAGGAATTTTTATCATTATTTATCAGTTCTATTTGAACTTTATAAAATCTCATTGTATCCAACAGACAATACTTTGATTTTTAGTGGTTTGATCTGAATGGGTTCAAAACTCAAAATTGCAGCTCTTGTATTTAGTAAGGATTTATTCTTGACCTCACAAATAAACTAACTTTTGCAGTTCTGGCGTTGTTAGAGATCACGACATGCCAGTATCAAACACTTGGTGGTACGTTAAAATTTTTGTTCATAACACAGAGCTTGAACGGAAAATCTGGACTTTCTATATATCATACTACAATAGCAAAAATGTGTTTTCATCAATCTTTTCAATTCTATAGATCGGAGAAAAAAGGAATTAGTATCATTGTTCTCTTAATATTAGCGTTTGAAATAAGTTTTAGGAAATTTGGTATGAATATTTATATTATAGGTAGCTATGTATATTACACGAATAATGGTATGCGAATAAAATATCGCAACAGCTTTGGAACTCATCCCAGTCAAGATCCTTTGCTGCAGCTCGTTCTAGGTTAACATTTATATAAATTACCACGTTTTGGAAGTGATCGCTTCTTTGATGTAGCACCACATTTTCCTCACAACTACTCAGCGAAAAGTGTGCCTATCCGAGTCGATTCGGACGGATGTCGGCAGTTTGGCCCGAGTCGGTCGGTATGCCGCTCCGCCCGGATTGGCATTGGTCGGTAAACATTGGCAGTGAATTGCCGACCCGTCCCGATCGGCAATTCAACGCTGTCAACCCGCCCGGATCGACTCGGATAGGCACACTTTTCGCTGAGATGGAAATCGAACAATAGATGATATACAAGATGGGCACTTTTTAATAGCATGACTTTTGTATGAATAATTTATTAAACTCATATATTACAGAAACGGAAAATCAACGTGGGACAACAAATACTGTGATAGAATATTTAGGCATAGCTTGAAAATATTCTAGCCATTTTTCAAGGGTTTTTTAATTAGCTGATAAAAAGGAACACTTTGGTTATATTTTCTTCGGAAGATTAAACAAAAAGAAAAAATTCCCATTACCATAAGTGGAGATTTCAGATTTTCGATACGATAATTTTGGAAATACTTTTAAAATGTGATCTTGGGTTATGATAAAAATATCATAGTAAAAGCAATGTCGATATTCGACTATGGTAGAAGTACCATAACCCAAAATCACATTTTAAAAGTATTTTCAAAATTATCGTATCGAAAAATGAAATCTCCGTTTATGATCTCGGGAATTTTTTGTTTATCAAAAAATTTTTGCAGCGTCTATTCGAGCGTAAAACAGGTTCTTTTAATTCGATTCCTTGAAAAACTCGATTGTCACGAGTGATCTCGAGTTGACTCCCTTCTTTTTCAATGCTGTTTTGTCCAGATGTTGAACTTGACAAATATCTACCACCCAAAAATTGTACTATTCTATAGATATAGCCTATATTTATCATTCGGATTGACGACGATATTCTTAATCCCAGCGATTTATATTATTTTAACACAGTCTAAAAAGGCGAAAAGCTTTAAATATTTATTAGGTAAAGTTTTATGAAAAAATTCCCATTATCATAAACGGAGATTTCATTTTTCGATACAATAATTTTGAAAATACTTTTAAAATGTGATCTTGGGTTATGATACTTCTACCATAGTCGAATATCGACATCGCTTTTACTATGATATTTTTATCATAACCCAAGGTCATATTTTAAAAGTATTTTCAAAATTATCGTATCGAAAATCTGAAATCTCCACTTATGGTAATGGGAAAAATCGCTTTTTTACTACGATAATCGAATTTTAGCGAATCAGCTAATCTGGTCTTATTTATTCGTCTCGATTTATTTCCTAGAAGGTTTCGTGCCGCTTTTTCCTATTCCGGCTATGTATTTTGCTAGCGTTTTGAAGCCTATCGGGCATTCTGAGATGCATATTTTGTTGCCTTTGCATCTTTTTATTAGTGTGGGGCATACCCAGTCGTATTTTCTGACTTGTTTATATCGAATGACTTATTCCATGGCGTTCAATAAGATCCAGTCGTGGTTTGAGAACCCGATGAAGTTGGAAGGCCTAGTTTTGGGACTGTTGGTAGTGTTTTCGACGATTATCGTGGGTAAGATTTAAACCAACCAATATATTTTTCTAGCCATGCCTCTTCCACATCTGCCCCCTCAATTACACACCTATCTTATACCTAAAGCCCATATTTTAGGACCCTTCTTATTCTTCAAATACGACGCTTTAGAGCTCCGACAAAGCCTCCTAGGCCCCTATCCCGAACTGGACTTACTCTTACCACACGAACCTTCTATAATCGCAGCTCCTTTATTCACCCTTCCTAATAATTCCATTCCCTTGACAATCGCCCTATATTCATACTCCCTCTATGTCCCATTTACATTTTTCTCTGGCTTCGCTATTTACCTAGTTTTCCTAAAAATGGCATTCAATTCAAAAAATTTCATCTCGAACGCTACCTACCAAAATTATTTAATTGTTGTCCGAGCGAAAACTATTCAAATCTGCTCGGTTTCTATC
This sequence comes from Diploscapter coronatus, assembly GCA_964036155.1. NCBI lineage: Eukaryota > Metazoa > Nematoda > Chromadorea > Rhabditida > Rhabditidae > Diploscapter > Diploscapter coronatus. The sequence goes on from OZ038422.1 coordinate 15,462,787, forward strand.
CTAATGTTCTTTCCCTACCTAATACAATTCATCGTGTTCTCACTGAAACTGAAAAATGGGAGCCTGATCGCTTTATTGGCACATTTCCCACCGAGTTATCATTTGCTTTTCGAAATTTTGGCTCTATTCTATTTTGTGAAGCCGTACAGGGAGTATATCAAGAAAAAAGTTCAGAAGAGATTGGTGAGAAAGAAGACTGTTACGGAGTCAGATGTGACTTTGAGTACGAATCTTAGTAATACAGCTGCAGGAAAGAAAAATTCGCTACCAAAGTGAATCAGAAAAAAGAAGATTTGGCTACGAAAGAAGTCATCATTCTGTGAAAAGTGAAACAATAAGCTAAAAAGTGTCCTAACAGGTACTGTTATGGGGTTTTTGGATCATATCTCGACAAATTTCCATCCGTTTTTCATGCGATCTTTTTTTTAAAAAATACTGGGAAAATATGGAACATTTTTGACTATAACTTCCTAGTGTCAAAAATTTTAAATGGCCAAAAAAGATTTCCAAGGCGAATTTGACCCCATTGCAGGCATTTTGGTGGGAAAATAGCGTAGGGATCGTGATCTGCGGGTCGGAAAACCCCTATATATGTTGCGTCCGAAAATGAGAACCGTCAAAATCCGAAAATTTTTGAAAATGCAAAAAAGTGAGGTCGCCGGCGAATGCCGAACCTTCGACTACTCATAGATCCAAAGGTCGCAGATTCGACATCCGCCGGCGACCTAACTTTTTTGCATTTTTCAAAAATTCTCATTATCATAAGCAGAGATTTCACTTTTTCGATACGATAATTTTAAAAATACTTTTAAAATGTGATTTTGACTTATGGTACTTCTACCATAGTCGAATATCGACATCATTTGCACTATGATATTTTTATCATAACCCAAGATCACATTTTAAAGGTATTTTCAAAATTATCGTATCGAAAATCTGAAATCTCCACTTATGGTAATGGGAATTTTTTCTTTTTATTTAATCTTCCGAAGAAAATATAACCAAAGTGTTCCTTTTTATCAGCTAATTAAAAAAACCTTGAAAAATGGCTAGAATATTTTCAAGCCATGCCTAAAAATTCTATCACAGTATTTGTCGTCCCACGTTGATTTTCCATTTCTGTAATATATGAGTTTACATTTATTGATAAAATATAATAAATTATTCATACAAAAGTCATGCTATTAAAAAAGTACTTATTTTGTATATCATCTATTGTTCGATTTCCATCTCAGCGAAAAGTGTGCCTATCCGAGTCGATCCGGGCGGGTTGACAGCGTTGAATTGCCGATCGGGACGGGTCGGCAATTCACTACCAATGTTTGCCGACCAATGCCAATCCGGGCGGAGCGGCATACCGACCGACTTGAGCCAAACTGCCGACATCCGTCCGGATCGACTCGGATAGACACACTTTTCGCTGAGTAACTACATATCGGTCAAGTCATTCTTTTTGTCGAGTTAAGCTTTTATCACTTCCCGTAAATTTTCTTTCTCTTTCTCTAAAAAAAATGACTTTCTAGGCCTGAACGGCGGAGCTCGACAGCCATATTATGGCTATTCGTACGCCTATCCAGGATATGTAAGAAGACGTTTCACTTCGTGATATTTTGAAAATTAATTTTCAGAATTACGCTGGATATAGCAATTCCTATTATGGACGTAAATAGAAATTAAATTGGGTAAGAATTGAGGGAACGTTAATGCCAATTAGAATATTCCCAAGAATTGCTGCAGTTAGTTTCGTGAGTTTCGCAAGTGTGATCGTTTATTCAAACACCAGCCATTCTATTTCACGGTAATTGAGATATATCGAGTGAAAACTACATTAATTTATCTCTTAACGCCATTTAACTTGCTTTTTAATGTTATTTTTCCGTTCCACTCGAGCATATTACCCTAAGGGTCGTTTCTCCGATTGTTTCATTTTCATCTTTGCTCTAGCTTTTAATGACATTTTGCGTACTTGAAAATATATAGGAGCCGATTTTGCTAAATATATTGAACGGTGACAATTTGCACAGCATATTTGTAATATTAATTTCCTTGGAATGAACATTAGGTTAAACGACAATTCTAGCTAAATTTGTGTTTTCGAATTTGATTTTCTTTCCAATAAATAAATTCCAGAATTTCATTATCTGAAGACCCTTGAGTTATGTTGCATCACCGAATAATTTCAATGAATTTTCAATTAACAAGCTTACTCTTTCTCAAATTACGGTCAATGAAATGACAATGTGAGAGGCAAAGATTATTAGGAGCTCTGAATTTCGATTTCAACTTCTCAAATCTCAGTCCCCTCTCATTCTCGATGGTGAAGTTTAAAAATACTAACTCAAAAAAGTTCCAAAAACCAATTGTGGATTCAATAGATTGGAGTCTGAATTGTATGTGTGTCTATATTAAGTTCGTGTTTTTATCATCCTTTTTATTCTTCACATGATATAAACTGCACTCAATTGTAGTCATTAGTAATTTTTCCTCTAACAATATTATGGAACTAGGCGATAATTACAATGAATCATTGTCCGTTTTGTCGTCGAACTCAATAAATATGCTAATAGTGCACGCGCGCATTCTCAGACGTAATATCGAAATATACAATAAAAATGCTCGAATTTTGCCAATTTATTCCTTTCCCGTTCTCAGTTTTCGGCTTCTCTCATCTGTCCAGAAGATCAACTAAATACGGCGTCTTGCCCTTCTTACGTTCGTCTATCATTTAAACCTTTCCTTAAAATTTGTAGATACTCTTTCAAGATCGTAGTTTTGTCATTTCAACCTTTTATTTCCTTCAAATTTGACATATGATAAATTCACGACGCTGTTTCATGTAGTTTAAATGATTCAACGAATTTATACATTTCATTTAGCCAATTTCCGGAATTATCCAACACAAATTAGTCGAATCCATGCATTTATAGCTAATTCATTTGAGAATCTTAGTCTCATTAATTTTCAAAATGTCGAAATTAATAAAATTAAAGGCTCTGGGCGTAGAATGATTGATTATCGTTAAAAATATATAAAACTACAAAATGAATTTTGTAGCAATGCGAGGTGAGTTAATATAATTTTACACATCGTTTGATAAACTTGTTGAATGGGGAATTCTCTAGTAATCGATATTCTAATATTATGTCTGGAAGCGATCTCGATGATAGGAAATGGATTCACGGTTTTTCTGTTTTTGAGAAATGAACGGTTGAGGAAAAACTCAAACTTACGACTGATATTGTACCTTACTATCACAGATTTTCTGCTTGCACTTACAGGTAAATAAGTTTCAGAAATTATGCTTTTTTATATTTTATGATACTGATAAATTTTTTCTAAATCCGAATCGTCTTCCTAGGTGGAACATCACTAAAATATTTTCAGCTTTACTTTAAATCTTATTTTCAATACCAATATGAACGTAGTTACAAAATTTCAAATTATTCCCAAAGAAAACCAACTTTTCAATATTCTTCCAGAAAAGAACTATCTTTCACAGAACAATAAGTTCAAGTATTATAATTTTCAGCGCTTCCTTACGTAATCTATCTGAATGTCAAATGGGATCCAGTTTACATGGATTTCGATCCATATTTCATCATGATCTCATCGATGCCTTTGCCAATTCAGCTCAAAATCAACCTAACTTTAACCATAGCAATTGCCGCTGAAAGGAACATGGTTAGATTAAAATATTATTTTAAATAAATTTTCACTTAAAATATTACTTCTCTGAATAAAATTATGATACAAATTAATTCCCTAATTACATTATGAGACGACATTTATTCTTGCCTAAATAAAAAATACGTAAATGTTTTATCATAAATAATTAGAGCCCATCAGATCGTTAGTAATTAAATGGTACCACAATTGGATTAAGTCTATAAATTACCAACAAACTATGCATGAGGAAGTTGTCTGATGAAAACGTCACAAGTTTATATCCTGGTTTCAATTTGAGTGTTGAGTTATTGTAAATAAGGACTAGGACTAGAAATGAGTTGGATTTACCACAAACATAATACAGACAAGTGATTCCTTATCATAGGCAAGATACAGAGGCATAACTTTATACTTGGGGACTTCCCAACAATGATCAGTGTTTGAAATAAATGAAATTTTTGTGAAATGATAAATAAATTCCACTTTCTAGGCACTATTCGCTCCGATACTCTATCGGCAGATCAACAATGGTCACTACGCGATCTGTGCACTAGCAGTCGGTGTATGTCTGGCCGTGTCCGACATTTTCCTCGAATTCCGCCTCAGTCCTATCATGAGAAAACCTAACTGCGCGGCCATCGGCTGCTTCGTCAGCGATGAGTTCCTCCTCTATTGGGGAATGAGCAACATGGTGAATTGTTATAACATAAATTACCTTGTTCGATTTTTGTTATATCGTCAAAACATTTTACCGTCGGTTCTAGACTAAAATCTGAATTGAATACGTAAAGCATTTCTTCGGGTATTTGTTCAGGTTTACGAACAAATTTTATGATATACACAATACTATAACAAATTATAGAAAAATCTTCAGTTACTCGGAATTTTCGTAGTCGTTCTGACGACGATGCTTACTTGGAGACTAAGAAAGATGAAGAGGGAAGCTGTCAGGGGAATTAAGGCCGTCAAACTAGGCGTAGAGGAAAAACGATTCAATCAGGTGACAGCTTGAAGCTATTCTTTTGTCTTAAAAATTCATTGAGGTCTCTAAGCAAAAATTCAGGCCAATAACTGCTCAATGGGCATATTGCTGAGCTCGTTGCTCTTTGTCACTCTGCCTTCAATTGGCGTAGGCATAATTTATCTCGTCGGATATTCGATATTCACCAACTTCGGGCCATTCTACATCGTTGGATTGTTGCTTGCAGGTGACAAATTGTTGTTTCATGGGATATTCATTTCAAAAATTAGATTTAGGTTGCTCAAATAGTGTTATTTATGTGTTGCTGAATGATAATTTACGAAAATTGGCTCAAACAACTTTGGGAAGAAAATCCGAACATTCCTCAACGATTGTAGTCTCACAAATTCAGCATTCGTACCTGAAGAAATAAACTTATCTGAAAAGCAGGGCTTAAAATTTTCGACACTGATCCAGTATCACTCGTGTTACAGAAATGGGTTCCAGAATTTTGAATAAATGTCCGCTAAGAATTCCTTAGGTGAAAAATAAAATTGCAGGGGAGAGAAGTGGTGTGTAGTAGAAAAGCTAGAAAATTCAGCTCTGCACCGCCTGACAGACCGTATTAAAGCATAAGAGTAATCAACGCACAATAGGAAACGTTTATTCAATATGCGATCACCTAGTTCGATTTGTCAATATAGGAACTTTGAAAAGTTTGGGTACACATGTTTTCAGTTATTAATTTCGAACGCAATTATTTCGAATCATTTGGGCGAAAAATTTCAGAGCTTTCTGATGGCATTATATTTTGTATAATAAAATGTCGGGTTCACGAGCTCAAAATGGTTAAATGTGTTGCCGATTCGGAGAAACTCATTGGTTTCCAAACTGTTGACTTTTATAGTCTATTAGAGTTGCGATCATAAGATATAAATGAATAAAGTGTCAAGACTCTCGCCACAAAGTTATATCATTCTAGAGTAACGAGGCAGAATTAATGCCAAAGTCATTTATTAGAGCTATTGTTTCCAACTAACCTCTTTATGAGGTTGATCATCATTTCGAACATCGGAGTTCAATTTTAAGGGCACTAATCGGCGATAATAGATCAACACAAATATGGTAGCCAACGATAGAGCACCAATATGCACCAGCATGACATACTTGTATCCGGTATGTTGGAATAGGTACCTAAAATAGTCGCTTTAGAAAAGGAATAAAATATTTTCTCTTTACAAATTTTTGGTTGCGCTAGGATATGTTATAACTTCAGAGTAATCTTTGAAAATTTCATTGATTTTAGCACTTAACTCGATGTTCATTTAAGACAAAGTGTACAGGTAAACTCAAAAATATGCAGTGACGTAGGATTTGATATGAAAAAGTCAACTTTTGTATGGTATGTTGAAGAGCAAGAGTGATGATAGTTCGCTGATAGAGGAACAGACGACATGTCGATATTGAGGTAACCTCATTTACGGATATTAAAGCTTTGTTGCGCATTACACAACTAAGTTATTTATTCTAAATATGTTACGTTGAAAGAATGGGGGCTGCGAATTGAGCGAACGAGCCTCCCAGCGAGTAAATTCCTTGCATCCAACCTTGCCGAATTGGGCCTAGGATTTCCGAGAATAGCGCTGCAGCTGGAGACCCAACTGCAAATAAAATTTCTATTTTGCTTTTTTACGACACTATTCTCACCAAAGGGAAAAGCGAACCCATATAGAAAGATAAAGCAGAATATGTACAACCATAATGGTACTCTAAATAATATCGATTAAATTTTTCTTTCATTTTTTTTTTATATACCTAACAGTTTCATTGCACCACTCGTAAGTAGGTAAACAACCACCATGATTAATTGTCGTATTTTCGCCTAAATGAAAATGCCATATCAAATTCACTCGAAATTTCAAAGTATCAATCTAGATACGCACACGAATCACATATATAGTTGATGATGATCCCCTCTTTTCGCTCTATATAGAAAAAAGGAACAATACTTATTCTTGACTAACAGTACCCTCTTTCGCATTGAATTTTATAGAAGCGATCATTATTCTTTGCAAATTACCCTTCGGAAGGAAGCTTAGGGGACCACTGTAGAACCACCATGGGTAATTGCAGATGAAATACAGTAGGAATAATGAGAGGCCAAACAGAATTTGGACTCGTTTATCACTGAATAAATAAATGAATTTTATGTACTTGAAAAAAGTCGATCAGATGGGAACAATGCAACGTCGCGTTATAAAGGGACTGCATATGAAAAAAAAAACATTTCCTTATTCTCTACTAAACCTACATCCTATTTCTTTTTGTCTCGTCGTAACGCTGTCACATTATTTCCAAATCGTCGATAAAATCTTACATTTTCCCGATTCTTGTGCAGCCAATGACGATGTTACCAATCAACGACACAGCACATCCGAGCGATTGGAAAACGCCATTGAGCATGATCGATTTGGAGTCCTTCCAATCGTACATCACCGTGCTAACTGGAGTCGATATCACTTCTTGATTTGTGCTCACCTATTTTGTCAAAAATGGCATTTCATCACTCTTACCAATAATCTTACCATACAAATCATAACGAATAAGTAGATGCAAATTATTGCTGGAATCATATCATATTTCGGAACAATTTTCGACTCGTCTAGATTTCGAAGTAAGTGTTTTTTTTTTCAAATAATTCAAGCAATACCATCATCACTTCCTTCCTCGATAATTCCTGCGTAATTGGCGTCGAGGAATATAATCGTGACTGCACAAGCAGCAAGCGATAGGGCGACCATAAGGAATGCCGGAATAGTGTACATATTGAATTCGAATATCCAGACACTGAAGCCATATTCGTCCATTGGTGTGAAAACTGCCTGCAATTTGGGTGTCAACGTGAAAAAATCTAAATGACTGAAGATTCTGGAACTTGCAATCAACTAAAGATTTACCATGTGAAAAATATCGGCTCTATGATTGACCCTCATTAAATCAGCATTAAGAAGCCCGATAATTGGGCTCATCAATTTCTTTTAAAAGTTCGCATATTGACCATTACTAGCGCATTCAACTCTTCCACCTCACACGAATATTCCATAATATTTCGCCTTCTCTGCAAACATGACCCCCTCCTAATACCCTACTCTCACCGTGTCTACTTCATTAAGTCATCAAATTCTTTAGCTGAATTTCTCTAATAATAAAAAACTAACCCCACCTATTGTAGGTTGCAGACTGAATGTGTCATGAAAATCGAAATTACTGTGATCTGTATTCAAATTCAGCAAGACCTAATTAAAAAGAAAGTAATCAATCTATACTTCTAGAAACTATTTTACGCACACCCAAAAATACCTATATTTTGCCTAATTTTTTAAAACATTCCTCTTTCAAAAATATCGAAGAAAAATAATTGCTCGTTAGAGTCCCTCTGAAGTCAGAAATTCCGAAAAATGTTTAAATTCGCAATGAATTTCTCCCAACCTGAATTGCAGGTCCGAACATGATCCCAGTCACGAAACCAGAAGTACCGAATGCCACAGCTTTAAGGCGATCCTTAGCCACAGAAGCAGTGGCTATGTAGGATCTTGTGACTGCAATGTTGCCTAAAGTCAATCGTGATGATACTAATCAGTATCGTAGCCAGGCTTGTTGGAAGGCCGAAAGTTTTCGACTCGATTCAATAGTCATTTAAAAAAACATCAATTTATTCAGATCATGTATGAAATTTTGGTGATTCGATAAAATCTTATCAACTGGATAATATCCAACAAGCCTTTTGTATTCTTAAGTTCCATACCTACGCCAAATCCTGTGATAAATCGAGCTCCTGAAATCAGATTTCCGTTCAGTAAAATAAACCCTAGAAATACCCATCATCCACCATCCTCGATTGTCGTTGAAAACGTGGATAATTCCAAACAGAAATTGACCTAAATTGCAACAATAGTCACCTTTCATCTTCTGTTTATTTAGATAAAAGGTTTTTCTCGGGTATGGTGCAAGAGCGAAGAAATTTAGCATCAACCGTGGAAGGAACATACATTTTCAAGGGCGAGATAAATATCGAGACTTGGGCCTTGTGAATTTAAAAATTCTGGAAGTTCGAAACCAAAATCGAAACCAAAATTTAAAAAATTCTCCAACGAAGTGAAACCGAAATGAATTCGCCTCTGTAAAAAAAACCAAATTTCAGGTCTCACGAAGTTGAAATCGAAATTTATCCGACACTGATCGAGACTGTTAACACTTACCAATTCCAGCCAGAATGAAGCCACAAACAATCGGCTGAGTCACAGACAAGGTCCGTTGGTTCCAGTATCCAAAGATGGGATTTGCCTTAAGAATTGTTTACCTTCTCCTGGATAATAAAAAAGTAGATTTACTAAAGATTGTCCGATGGAACAGGCAGCGAAGATCCACCCTAGGAAATCAACCGTAGCCGTTGAATCGAGCTGAAACTGCCCAATTTTGAATTTTATTCAACCCAGAAAAATTGTAAGGGGATTTCGAATTTAACTCCTACAAACTGACTCTGATTATAATCGCAAATCCAAAAAAACTTTAATTATCGACGCCTATTTCCGTTCTGATGAAAAATTTTATGTCCAATACCGATTTTGATTTTTCAAACATCATTTTCGTATCACTTTTGTTAGTAACGACTCGATAGCTTCCTGTACATACGAATTGCGTGTCACCTGTTGTGATTTGTCAATCTTTTACAATAGATGAAATAATAATTTTTGATGCGATAAGAGCGGCTACATGCAGATCAATCATTAGTTTGACACAAGTCGAAATTTCGATGGGAAAATGTCCTAACTGAAACCGAAGTTTCACAGGCATGATAATCATCAAGTGCTTTTTGAACTATGATATTTTACGTAGCCCTGCATTTTTATTATAAATGAATAGTGATAATACACCTTACCCCCTGCAAATACGGCCATAAAGACATAAAATAAATGGAGACTTGGCATCCCACAACGAACTGCATGATGATGCAAATCCAGATCGATTTCCAAGGAGTGCTGCGTTCAGTAAGTTCTTCAACTTTGGAAATCTTTCTGAAAATTGCCAGATTTCTATATCGAAGAGTATGATTAGGGTGCCGACAATAAGGCAATGGATTGGCAATTTTTCTCCGATTGATGGTGACTATGGTTCAAAGCTAAAACTGAAAACAGGAAATAATCGACCATGAACACTTTTATTTTTCCCTTGTTCTTCCCGAAAACAAGATGCGCTTCAAGCGATTACTTTTTAGTCTTGAATTTTATCCTAGAGCAAGTTCATTGACAACCAAAGAAATATACAGAAGATTGAAGATACTTATGAAAGAGCGCAAGGCTTTTAGAGTTGATTAAAGAAATTAGCATAGGCTTTCAATATGCAACTGATTGGTCACTGATTACCTAAATGCTGATTGGTAATCGGATATTGGGTTTAGTTTGGGGCAGGAAGAATATGAAAAACTGGAGATAAATACAGAAAACCTTCACTTCTTGCAAGATTTTTGAAATAATCTTTACAAATTTAACTTTGGGGGTAGAGTGGGTTAAATTTTTAAAATCACTACGAAAGATTATTAAAAATGGCTTACCTTTCATTTTCGGTGATATTTTCTCTCTGATACGGCTTATCGTCTTCTATTTGTGAAAATGTAGCAATTGTCATCTTTGAACCTGAAAGAAACCTAACTTTTATCATCATCATCAAGTCAACTGCAGCAAATTGCATTTCGCGAATATAGATAAGATAAAATGGTAAAAGATGTTCCTTGATAATAACAAAGATATGATCGAAAATCGCTTTTTAGCGTAAATGAAATTATTTCGGAGAGTGCGAAGTTAGTGCGAAAAAATATTTGGACAGGATCATTAATCACGTGTCCATGACCAAAATGCCTAAAAATTAACTCTTTTAAACTAAAATACGCTTTTAGAAGATTCAATAGTTATAGGATTTTAGAGGCGTTCGCACAACGCATATTTAAGCGAAAATGACTGAGAATGAATTACAGGAAATTTCCGAATGATGTCAAAACGGCACATAGAAGTTTGGAATAGTGGATGATATCGTGTGCTTTGTTAGATAGTTTATGCACACTATTAATATGGATGATTTTTTTTTTAAATTGTGGAACAAAGACTCATTCAATGGAGTGTGAGCAAATGTTTTGAAAATATCTGGTTGGACATTAATTTTCAGAATTGAAATAATTCAAACCTATCCTAGATATTTCCATTATTTTATTAGAGGGCAAGAAGCTGCAATTTTCGAGATATAAAAATCTTTTATTATGGACTATGAGGAAGTAGATATTGCACACTTTTTGCATCCCTTCCCTCCTAGGCTCAGCCCCTTCGAAATAGCATGTGTTCTGAAGAGATGGTAAAGAAAAAGTAGAAGGAAAAGAGTAAGGGGAAAAAGGGGCATGACTCGTGCAATGGCGAATTGCAAATAGTATGCAGTATCTACCTTCTCAGATTTCACAATAAGTAATGACAAAAATTATCATTGAAAATAGATAAATAAACCACAGGAAACTTCCAAGACATTTATTCGAATTTAAAATGGCAGTTGAAAAATGGTTGATAAATAAAACACGTTCATAATTGAAGTCACTGTTGGTATTGGATTTAAAAAAAAATAGTTCTCGAATTTAGTGTTTCTGAGTTTGAATATTAAGAACAGATTTGATTTTTGATTCAACTTATCAATTGATCGCTGATTTTCAACGAAATTGATGTACCGAAGACCAACGCACAACACGATAAGGAGAAATATCATCACAATTATCAAATATCTCTATATAACAGTTGAAGGGGGCGAGTTGAAAATGTCGCAACGACGCAACGTGCGAAATAGTATGTAGGGATAGGAGAGGTTAGGAGTTGCTCTCTCGCTTTTACACAGTTTCGACGTTGCATCGGTTGTGACAGTACCAGAATTTCGTTGAAAGGTATTAAAAAGTCATAATAAGTGGACAATAATCATAACTCGCACCCATTCGAAATATTTTAAATGCTTTTTTTACAGTTTACCGCGGCATTTGCAAAGAAGAATCAATGGGTTTATCATCATCGGAGTCTGTTTTCCTAGAACCAAGAAAATTTATGTGACGCATTGATCATTCGATGAAAATATAACAAATTGTGGCGACTAAATTTACGACAACGATCATTTATTATAGCCGTCCGGCTATGTGAGAGTTTCAAACATTTTCTTAAATTTGAATGCGCCCAAAATGTTCCCCATTGCACACGTTATGTCATGAGACATGAGTGGAATCTGACATTACCATCGTTTTCTCTATCATTTCCTGACATTTTAAAATCAGTATGAATAAATTGATAACGAGTTCGAAAGAAGGGCGAAGGACGATGAGGTGAAAAATTCGGTAATGACACTGATTCAGCTCATCTTTATGTCTAAATGTTATGTTTGCCCTTTTAGAGTCAGTCAATATTCCGTAACTCAACCCAAGGTTTTATTGAGACTACTAGTAAAAGACAATGTTGCAGGAAGAAGAAGAAGAAGAATTTAGGCTTGACCGTTCTTAGCGGAGGAGACAGGAGGTCCGAATGAATTGTGATGTCAAAGTGAAGACAATTCAAGGGAAGGTTAGTGGTCGTGAAGATAGGAAACTCTAGAAGGAGAAACTAGAAAGATGTAGAGGGTTCGATAGCTGATGAGTGGACAGCCACTGTAGAGTGGGGAGAACAGACCTAGGGAAGACGATCACCAGAAAGCCCTTGCGACCCACCCCCTCTAGTTTATTTTCGTCTGACGAAAGTGCTCCCTAGGTCTGGGAGGGAATGAGAAATACAGTCACTGGAAACAGGCATAGAGGAAAGGGAATAACAGCATGTGAGAGAGGTTAAAGATAAAGGGAAAAATAGAAGAAGAATAAATGAATGGTAATCTAACACTAAATATGTAAACTCGATCAATTTTTGCGTGGGTTAGAGTTTGATAAAATGATTGATCTGTTGAGATACGTTGCATGAGAAAAACGGACAGTCTATAGAGAGTTCATTTCCTAAAAAAATGAAATCATGATTTGAGAGCTGAAACTTGATGGATAAGCTTCTATTGGGCCCAGTAACAATGTGCACTAATTAGTTTTTGAGTTAATTATCTTAGTTATCTTTTTAAACCTCCACATTTATAGCCCAATATGGGGCCCATTCAATGACGGGTTTAAGGTTAAGACGTGTAGGGAAAGGAGAGAAATAATAAAAAAGGCTGATGACATAAGCAGATAGTTGCGAATCCACAAAACCCACGTTAAAAATTTTCTAAAACTTGGCAGAAATTAATTGTCATCAATGAGCCATTTCCGAATTGATCTGGCTTGAAGGTAACGTTTTTATTTGAAAACTCGAATATTAATGATTTCAATTATCTATTTTCTCCATTTTTACAAAGTTAATCATTTGACATTGTGTGTAACTTGGCATATATCGCTTTAGACAGTGGCTTATGATAGATATTTCGAAGTAATTTATTTCGTGCATCAATTTTCTCCCACAAACTCAGTTTCGCTACGTGACAACATTCGCGGATTGAGATCAAACTGGTGATAAATCAGGGAAAAAACTAAAAGTCGACAAGAGAAACCCATGTTTTCCATGGTAAAATTCAAACCACTTACGCATATGTAATTTGGTTAGTAGAAGTTTGCGGTTAGTGATGTAGGTTTACAGTAAAATTGCTCAGCTAAGAAATATCTACTTAATCTGAATTTCGATATTTTTGCCTTAATTGGTAAACTAGCAACAATATTGTCATACTATAACATATTTTGGCTAAATTAATATTTCTTTGAAGAAAAATAATGTATTAGCCTCTCGATATCATTAGATTTTGCGTATTGCACAGCATGTAACTTGCTTTGATTGCTTATATTTCAAACGAATCTTTCGGAATGATCACGTCGCTGAATATGGAAAGATCGTTGACCATATTAAATTTCCTTTTTCTTTGAAATTTCGTTCAAACTTCATTATCGGTTATATCTAACTGAATGACTGACTCGTGATGAATGGAGAGAGGCAAGGCGCAGTGCCTTCTTCGAGGAAATTCGAGGAATGGCCAAACGGTCTCTGCATTGCCTCATTCGCCGCTGTGACTATCGTAGATATTCATCGTTCGAGAGATTTTTCCCTTTCATATAATTTTTGCTTTATTATTTAAAAACTCTCCAAGAATTAAAAACATTCATATTTAGTGTTCAAGTGATTAGATAAGCTGTTCCATAAAATGTATGTGATCAAGAAAGGTTAGTATTTTTTTTTTAATTTCAGATATACATTCAAAATTGATTTTGTGATATAATACCATAGAAGGTTTATACTTTCCGTCCATTTTAATGAACAGTCAAATAATTACTTTCTGGACTAAATTAAATTTTTTTTGTGAAAATTGGACACTCAAATAGCGCAATCTTTCCTATGTAAAACTATTTCACTGCTAATGTGAACATCAAATAAAGGAATAAAATGTTTGCTTCTCTGTAAATCTGAAAAAAAATCAACATAGCTCGAGATAATGTAACAAGAAAACATGGAGTGATCAAAATTTTTCCAATAAGATCAACTATTAAGAGAAAGTGGAACCTTCAGATTATATCCCAGATATCGGATTTCGGTCGTACATGATTTACTGTCAAGTGTATCCTGAAAGAGAAGTTTCAATTTTCATTTTATTTTATCTTTTTAGATGGTCGGATGGAGGATATCTACTTCGACAAGATCGCTAGCAGAATTGACAAATTGGCCTATGGCCTCAACTCAAATTATGTCGACCCAGTAAGTCAAAATTTTAGTGTTTGATCAAAGAAAAAACTGAAATTTAACACGCTTCTTACTTATCTCATTCATCAATCAGTCGAATGCTTCTGTATTGATACCAAACGCTTCTTTTGGTAATTTGGAAAGGGCGCAACACACTAAATAAATGCAATAATAAAAATTGACTTGACCAGATGGGGCGTCGGATGTTCAGAAACTAAGCCACAATATGGGGGGCTTCTTGAAAAGAACACCAGCTTCGAAAGATCTATTAGGGTTAGAGATAGGGGATGGTAGACTGATTACTGATACAAAATGTGCTCCTCTATGTGCTTGTTATTTTGAGATAATGATCGGCCTATCCAGCCCTGTTCCTATCCCTTATTCGTCCAGGTTTAAATTCGTGAGTCGAAGGCGATTTGTACCAAAATGTATGAAGAAGGTCCCAGAATTTTGATACAGCTTACCCCCTTTGTGGCACAAATCGCCTCCAACCCTAAATTTCCCAAGTCTGCGTCCTTTTCAAAGAGGCCCCCATCTTATGGCTTAGTTTCTGAACATCCGACGTCCCATCTGATCAGTTAAATTTTTATTATTGCATTTATTTAGTGTGTTGCGCCCCTTCCAGAAGGCCCTTCCTTTTCCTATTATTTGAAATCCTCGATATATGTGCTAATTCTTTACTTGGCAAATTATACAATTCGATTGAAACAACGTGGTAGAAATATGAAAGAAACTTACCTCTAAACTATCTTGTGACCTGAAGATTTTTTCCCATTACTAAAAAGTAGTTTTGAAAAAAAAAATTCTGTCTGGCCATTCAAAATAAGATGGCGAATTTTCCGCGTGATGAAACTACATGACCAAATCGGGCAAAAATCATTGCCTATCATCATTTCACCGTACTATAAATAATATAGACTAGTTATTGCATCATTGACATCTTGTATGTTTGATACTAATCATTGTCATTTTCTGAGTTCGAGATGTTCAACACGATATGGATCTTTATTCGCATAAGCAGTTTCGTTTTTCTTCGTAGATCAATAGATCAAACTTATTTATAAAATGAGAGAAATATAAAATAATGTGCACGAATTTGCGAGTGTGTGTGTGTGTGTTGTGATTGTGCGGAAAAGTAGACTTTGAGTTCGTTAGAGTTGTTTGCTTGATTCGTTTCTTGTCGAGTTCGAGTAAGACGCGATCTTTTGGTTAATCACAGGACCCATATTCTGTAGAATAAAAATGGTCTTGAAGTCTAGATTACTGATCAAAAATCGTGCTAATTTAACAACTTCACGATAGCTAGGCGTTTAAAATAGTAAAAGATGGAGTTCATTCTAAATATCAAAACGAAACTATTAGATCCTGGTAACTCGAAAAGTTATTAACGGACTGTACAAGGGAGCGTCGACTTCTGAATTGGATAATTTGGCAGCTGAAACAGCTGCTTCGATGATAACTCGCCATCCTGACTATGGAATACTTGCTGCTAGAATAGCTGTTTCCAATTTGCACAAGATGACAAAAAAAGTAATTGTTTGATTTAAAAATTGAATGATAATATGGAGAAAAATAACCGAAAAACGCAAGAAATGAGGACCCAATTCTGAACAAGGTCTACACATACCATGAAGTTAGAACTTATCAAAGTTCGGTGTTTATTCAAATTTTACCGGTTCTTCATACTCACACAAAGGTAAAAAGACTGACTATTTCTAGGCATTCTCCGATGTTATGGAGGATTTGTACAATTTCATTAATCCAAACACCGGGAAGCACTCTCCGATAATCAGTTCGGAGACCTACGACATCGTCATGGCGAATGCTAACAGACTTAACGACTCTATTGACTATGAGAGGGACTTCGCCTACACCTACTTCGGATTCAAAACGCTCAAGCGATCATATCTACTCAAAATAAATGGAAAGGTTAGTAGAATATAACTTGAAATTATTTCTTAGAGCTCCAAAGTTATTCTTTTGCATTGCAAGTAAGTTGGTATTTTCTGACATTCTTAGTGGACGAGCAATATATAAATGTTTATTACTCATTGCAAAATCCACAAGATATGTTATTCAGTGCCAAAGCCACTTTTATGATCATAAAAGAAATGTCCAGAAAACTGGCTTTTTTCAAAGTTACTGAATTCAATTCTTGAGGTTGCCGAATGCCCTCAGCACATGTTGATGCGCGTCGCAGTCGGCATCCACGGTGAAGACATCGAGGCGGCCATCGAGACGTACAATTTGCTCAGCGAGCGATACTTCACACATGCGACGCCGACCCTCTTCAACGCTGGAACATCAAAGTATCAAAATCTTGCCTAATCATGAATCACGATGCCCATCACTCAGCCCTCAAATGTCTTCCTGCTTTCTGTTGACGATAGCCGAAGACTCGATCGAAGGCATTTACGACACCTTGAAGCAGTGTGCGCAAATCGCAAAGTCAGCCGGGGGAATCGGATTGAATATCCACAAGATTCGCGCTACAGGATCTATGGTTGCTGGGGTAAGAATTTCTTAGCAAAGATCAACCAAGTTCACTTCCATTCAGACAAACAGCGTGTCGAATGGCCTTGTTCCGATGTTGCGCGTGTTCAACAACACTTCGCGATTCGTGGACCAAGGCGGCAACAAACGGCCGGGAGCAATGGCTATCTATTTGGAGCCGTGGCACGCCGATATTTTTGAGTCAGAACGCGCGATAAAATGGATGTTCAAAGACAATAACCTTATTCAGATTTATATCTCTCAAGAAGAATAATGGACCGGAAGAGGAGCGAGCTCGAGACCTATTCTATGCACTGTGGATTCCTGATCTGTTCATGAAACGAGTTGAATCGGACATGGTATTTTTTCAAGAAAAGATGCGATCATCTCTTCGAATATCTTTAGGACTGGTCTCTGATGTGCCCAAAAGAATCACCGAATTTGGACGAGACTTGGGGAGACGAATTCGAGAGGCTCTATGAACGGTTGGTATTATTGGTTGAGGAGAACGTGAAAAATTACGCTTCTATTCGTCTTTGGTTTCCCTTCTACGCGACTCACTTTTCGCTCCTCCAAATTCGATTTCCAATTGCTGTATGAATATTGGACCTTGTTCTCTAATCAACGATAAAACAATATCTCCTTTGAAAATTCGTACTTTTAGATACGAAGCTGAAGGTCGATATCGAAAGAAAGTGAAAGCCAGGAAGCTATGGGAGCACATTGTCACGAGCCAGATCGAGACAGGAACGCCGTACATGTTGTACAAGGTAGTTGTGTAGCTAATTCACCGAGTACTTCAAGACTATGTGGGTCTTGGCCGAAAATGCGAGTGCACAATCGGGGAGGTTCCCTTATGAATAATTTGATCCCTTCCATTACAGGACGCGTGCAATAGCAAGAGCAACCAGCAGAATCTGGGCACGATAAAGTGTTCGAATCTGTGTACAGAAATCGTCGAATATTCCAGCCCAGATGAGGTTGTGAAGGTTGTAAGAGATTATGTGATCAAATCGTGGCATTTAGGTTGCAGTGTGTAATTTGGCCTCAATCGCTTTGCCACGTTTCGTCAACGTAAAGGAGAAAATTTTCGATTTCAACAAACTAAAGGACGTTACTAAAGTTTGAAATTTAGAGCAGGGAAAAGGATCTGAGAAGATAATTTAGGTTGTAGCAAGAAATCTCAACAAAATCATCGATATCAACTACTATCCAGTTGAAGAAGCTCGTCGCTCGAATTCCAGACATCGCCCGATTGGAATTGGTGTACAGGTGAGAAAATCGAAGGGGAAATTTTCTTCGACGCCGTGAATTATTCATGACACTTGGTAAAATGATCTGATATGATCAAGATTCGTAAGCGTTGTAATTAAAATCTAGAGAATAGGTCTAGCCAAGGTCTACTATCTAAGTATGTGTAAAAATTATCTTCTCATTTTGCTGATTTATTTTGATATCTAATTTATCCAACATTTGTCTTAACGGGTGCGGGCTAAGTCCCCCATTTTTCGTGAAAATAGTTTGGCGTCAGAGAAAAAAAACTGAAGGAACTTGGGGCGGAGTAAGATGACTTGACCCGCACCCCGTTAATTTGTACTGGGTGTCACTTTTGCCAATCTTAGGACAGATACGATTTTTATACTTCAATAGTTGCTTTCGATTCCCATTTTACCCTTCAATATATTCGATTTCGATCTCGATTTTGACTTCAATAATTTTCGAACGTGATTTCCGTCTAGTTACTTATCAATGCAAGAAACTTGCTCACACAAAAAGGTTATATTTTATTGTGATGGGCTAAAATACAGTTTCTTCATAATAACAATGTATTGACTGTTTCTTTGAGTGGGTATGATAGGTAGAAGACAGTTTGGTTTGAGATAAAACGGGTGTGTGAAATTACTTTGAAATTATATCCAGATAATTCAGACTTCGTTAGCCAGAGATAGTGATACTTCTTAATCATCCTTTGTTTACTAATTGTTTATTCTCCAAGAGTACTTTTAGGGTCTGGCAGATGCATTCATGCTACTTTCCTACCCATACAATTCAGCGAAGGCGAAGGAACTCAACAAGAAGATCTTCGAAACAATCTATTACGGAGCTTTGGAGGCGAGCTGTGAATTGGCTGAGAAATTCGGTTTGAGAAACCACCAGAATAAAAGACTATGGCTGTTGCAGGCTCCTACAAGACATACGGAGGATCGCCGATCTCTCGAGGGATTTTCCAATTCGACATGTGGGGCGCGACGCCGACTGGAATGTGGGACTGGGAGAAACTGAGGACGAAAATTAAACAGTCAGATTTGACTTCATATTAGCAATAACAATATGACGATAGAAGGGAAAATGTTGTTTACAAAATCATGTCATGACTTCTAACAAGCTGCAGGAAGATTATAAAAGAAATTTCTTTATCTTTAGTATCATGCTGCCCATACCAACATTCGCAACTACCGAGTTGATATTAAATTTATTTTTAATAAGTTTCAGATTCGGGGTAAGGAATTCTCTTCTCATTTCTCCGATGCCCACGGCCTCGACCGCGCAGATTCTGGGGAATAACGAATCCATCGAACCGTATACCTCGAATATATACAGTCGGCGAGTTTTATCCGGTTTGCATCTTTACATCATAAATGTTTAATATCTGCAATTATAGGAGATTTCCAAATCGTGAACCCGCATTTGCTGAAAGACCTTGTGGATTTGAATCTATGGAACGAGGATATGAAGAATATGGTCATCGCCAATAACGGATCAATTCAAAACATACCGGTTGGTGACGAGGCAATATTTTCAGCATTTATCAATCATCCTTCAGAATATCCCTGAAGATATCAAGAAACTATATCTTACAGTCTGGGAAATGAGCCAAAGAGATATCATCGACATGGCAGCTGATAGGTTCGGGCAATTTATATAATTAATTATCTTCTCGACGTTTTTCTCATATTATTTTTGGAGCTGCTTTGAAGGTCTGAAAATTGTTGAAAACTTTGTGTAAGCTTCATTTGAGAGATCCTCTTGACATTAAAAATGACGATTTTTGAAAATTGCAAGGAAACTGATGTTTCAGAGGCGCCTACATCGACCAGTCTCAGTCGCTGAACATTCACATGGCTGCTCCAACCTATGCATCTATCTCGGCAATGCACTTCTATGCATGGAAAAAGGGTCTCAAGACCGGGATGTACTACCTGCGCACAAAGCCGGCTGTAAACGCCGTTCAATTCACTGTCGATAAATCACAATTCAAACAGAATGGAAAAATTGAACAAGAGGTGCAATGAGTTTGTCTAAACTTGTATTATTGATGTTTTAGGCAAAGAAGTCTCGAAAGAGAAGTATTGACGCTGATGGACCAATTTGTACAAAAGAGGAAGGCTGCCTGATGTGTTCTGCATGAAAAATACTGTAAATTGTAAAATGTAAAATGAGAAGAATGATTTTGCCTTAGACTGCATTTGGGCTTTATAGCAGCAAATTAAAAAATATTCGCGATAAATTGAAATCATAATAGAAAGCAAGAAAAATGAAAACATGCCGAATCGATATTTGATTTGCATTTCTTGGGAAACACATGACGCTAGCAGCATGGAAAGGAAAGATATGGAAAATCCTTGCATTATCCAGATCTGCTTTATACCTGTCAGATAGCCTTTGCCTGCCTTTTATGTTTGGCATATTTGCCCGGTATACATGCAAGTGTTGGTTTCTTTGTTATCATATTGATTTTTTAAAGTTGCGAATTTTTGTATTAATTTTCATCGTTTCCTCATCCATTCTAGCATAAACATTTGATTTTTTTAAATAAAACTTTACCTTTATTAGATGTTCCGCTCGAATTTTGAGTTCGAAGTCAGTCGTATTTTCTTTACCTATTATCATTTCATTATCAACATGTGATAGAATAGCCTTGAAAACGTTTCTGACAGAAGAGCGAATATCGACGAAGAAAAATGACCATTGAGTAATGCAACATCTGATTAAAATAAAAACCAAACTAAATAAATGAAATTTTTGAAAAAGGTACAACCTATTTTCTAAATTTTTTTATTGTAGGCATCTATTTTTGTTATTTTAGTCAAACCTTGTAATTTCACCAGAAAAAGATATCGTTTCGTTATGCAAACTATTCCCACAAATCGATGCATGATCGAATGAAATAATTATCGAGGCTATTTTCTTGAAGCCCAAGAACCACATGGTTTATCATCAATATCTCATCCCTGAGCGAATTGGACAAATCGCTGTAATCGACACTATGTATGACGTTAGAATGAGACAAATCGAGTGAAGTTCATCGATATAATCATCGCGAAAATTCAATCACTAAAGGTTACTCATTGGAGGAAAGAAGGGCAGCATGCCGAAATATCGATTCTCATTCCAAGTCCAGATTCAAATCGTCACTTTTACCTTTCGCTCTCCAGTTGACCGGTGGCACGCATTCTTCTCTCTTCCTATACACTTTTTTTTTTTATTTTTCGATAAAATAGTCGCACTTTATTTTTCGAATGGCTAGTTCAAATTTCGATTTTTCTTTTTCCGCTGTCAATGAAAATAAATATTTTAAGCTATTCTTTCCTTTTGAATTTAAATTGTGAATTTTAAAAGATATTCCCTGTTAGTTAGGGCTAGTTTTTCTTTGTTAGAAAAATACAAGAATAAATTAAACTCCCATATTGGGTTATGAATTTTATTAACATGCCCTCTAGTTTTATCATGAATCATCATGCAATTTGCACCGAAAGATCACAATTCTTCTTTATTTTCAGGTGATTATTCAACATGACAGCGCCCACATTGGATTATAGTTCAACCAAGTATAATTATGATTCTACTAATTGCTATAAAGTAGGTTTTATTTCATCTTTAAAAATTTCGCTTTTCAATATTCCTCACCTTATTTTTGATGATTTACGAATTTGTGACTTCATCGAAATAGCAATTTTGCTTTTCGAGTAGTAGAAACAACTGATTGGACTGAATTTCTCGTCAAAATAAGTAGTTGTGCGAGAAATTTCGTGAAATGGTTTTCTGGAACCAAATAGTGGTATCAAAAATCGAAACAACAGCAAATAGTTTATGAAAAATACATTTTAAAAGTGTTTAATTTTAGGATAAAATTCGATTGTTTATATTTATTTGCTCATTATTGTGCAGTTTTGTTATAATTTATTGGTACACAACTCGAATAGACGAAGAACACGATGAATCGATGAAGAATTACACGATGCCTTGGTTCAGAATACCTCGAAAAAATCAGAAGAAGGTTAGAAATTATGATTCAAATGATCGATTTTTATTGTGAGGCGATTTGAGACAGTTATGATTTTCACTTACTTTGACTAATTTCTGAGTAAATGATAACAAATCACATAGAAATACTATATCAGAGAAGAGAAGAACCAGTAGATGTTAACAAATTCATTGAAATTGAAGTTACACTATAAAAAATATAGCCGCTTTTCAATAGAGAAAATGATTAAATAAAACAAATATTTTGCCACTCTAGGGAGCTAAAAATTGATTGCGAGCGATGTTCAATAGCATTTGAATAGCTGAATTGCTGCTCATCATACCTTTGATACATTATAGCATATTTGATAAAACAACATTTTTTAATATTTAGGTTGGAGTTTATAACGTAGCAGATTCTGGTTTTGGAATTCACTTCATCCCGTATAACGATGAGTTCATTCCAGCGGATTGGTCTGAAGAGGAATATCAATATCTGCCCTGCATGTCTAAAGAGTGTCTATGCCCGTTTTTCATGGGTTTGTACAGCGTTTTGAGTTTAAATTTGACTTTTTCTAATTAAGGGAAATGGATAAATGAGAGTTGCATCGTTGGACCTGGGGTTGAGCTGAAGCGTGCACATCGACAAGAGATTCGCACACTTTCTGACGAGAAATTCAAACGATGGACGGTAATTTCCAGTGAAAATAGCAATATTTCACATTTATTTAGAAAATGTTGAACGAGCTGAAGGCCACTGGAAAATATACGCGAATGGCGAGGCATCACAAATACTCTGGAGTGCATTCTGGACCTGCATTTCTGCTCTGGCACAGAGAGTTCATCAAGAGGTCATAGTTGATGAATTGATTGTTGAGATGATTCATTGCTTATCAGATTCAGTTTCCATAACTTCTCGAAGTTCAACAAAGGCTTATAGATGATTATTTATGGAAACATCATTTTAAATTAATTAAATTTTAGATGCGAAATCGTATTCCGAAAGCACATGCCGATAGAAGACGTCAACATGGGCATTCCCTATTGGGACTCGTCGCTCGATTGGCCTCTTCCAACCCCATCCGATTCAATCTTCTTCTCGGATATCTTCGTCGGCGAGGTTCGTTAGCGATTCTGAGAACTCTACGAATGAATTTCTCTTATCTTCGTAAATCCCCCTATGTCATGAGAATTGCAAAATAACCCTATTCGCACTTTCCATTCATTAATACGATGTGTGTAAATTCAGGTAGATGATGAAGGTCTGGTCAAGAATGGACCGTTCCACAACTGGACTTCAATTGAGGTTGGTTGAGACAACTATGTTGTTCGTTTTCATCAGAAGAAATATCGACAGGGTCGTCCTCAAATCCTAAGACAGTTCAACAAATCGAAAGACGGCGAATTGCTGAACGATGCACGAATCAAGTGGCTCATCAACAATCCCGACTTCAACATGATCTATGGAGCATCGATGCCCATAGAGGTTAGCTAGAGTATCTATTTGAACTATCGAACATCAGGATTTTTATCGCTAATGTCCGATTTTAACATATTTTTGTTAATTCCAACTATATGTTCAAAAATTTCAATCCTTTAAAACTTTTATTAGATTGAGCATTCAGAACTGCTCAATTACGCTTCCTAACGACCCAAGGATGTTCGAACATTCGCATAACTACGTGCACTTCTACGTAAACGGTGACATGTCCAGAGGATACAGTGCTTCGAACGACATCATCTTCTATCTGCACCATTCCATGATCGACTGGATTCTCGAGCATTGGAGGCAGAACATGCAAGTCAGATTGTTAATTCATTATTACGAAGTCAGAAGATTCGGAGATGATCACAGCCGACAAGATTAATTATATATTGTAGATCCAAATATTTCGCTCATAACACCGTGAACATTTCTGATAAAATTTTATTTAAAAATAGATTTTTATGGGCCAAAAATAATTTACCAAATCGTTTGCTTCCTTGCAGACTCGAGAAGAACGCGAATCCGCCTATCCGGCATCAGATCCTTACTGCTTCCCGAAATGGCATTTTGCTGATAATCCAATGCCAATGTTACAGGTTGAACTCGGAAAAATCGATTTGTTAAAACGAATCAAATTCTTTAGCCCTTCTTGAATAAAGATGCATTGTCAAACGGTTATGCGGACGAGATATTCGAATACACGGAAAGACCTAGCTGCAGTAGGGATAATGCTGATTGTGGCTCAAAGTAAGTGCGATTTTCGGAAATTAAAAAAAAAATAATAATAAAATCATTTTAAACCAATTTTTGCACTGAAAAATATTATCTTCTTCCAAGCTCTATTCTAATTCACATGCAACATCATTCCTATTTACCTAATTTTCAGATCAGGTCATCATACAAATTCTCTTTTCAGATACCTGTTCTGTTACACCCCAGTCTCATTCCAAGAAACGCCATATTGTATCAGTAAAGTGAAGCTTGGAGGAAATTGTACAGGATTTGAAGAGTATCCAATTTGTCATAAGGCCAAATGCCTAAAGAATCCCGACAACGAAAACTGGTCAAAATGCCAAAACTGACAGCCGACAGCTATTTAGGTAGAAACTGCTAGCTTTGATTGTAAAAACGTGTTTTCTAGTCTGAACCTGCAATAAAGTTTTTATTTTTAAAATTCTATGAGCCTGCTAAAATGAAAGTGATATGAAATAAAAAGATAAATAATAAACAAGCAAAATGACAACTTTTTATCGATTCGTGAGGGATAAGATTTTACTTCTTGAAAGCAACGTGCAGCCCGTCTCCGAGATTCAGCAGAATGCTGTTGGTCTTGTCGTCAGCAGAAATCTATTAAAAAAAGTTATAAAATATTGAAGATGATATTTTTACCGCTCTGTTCATGACATCGATCGCCACAGTGCCAGGATCGTTGTTTTGTCGAATGTCGAGAACTCGTCCAGACCAGAGCGCCTGGAGATAGGAATTTGAAATAATTCATTATTTGAGTGCTAATAATTTTCGGATACTTTTATTTCATCGAAAATAATGCTAAATTTATATTGATGCATAAATAATTTTCAGGAAAAAAATACTCACATTATCGACGAGGACGACTCCTCCAGGCTTCAGCAACTGCACAGCCTTGTGGTAGTAATTCGGGTAGTTGGTTTTGTCTGCGTCAATGAAGAAAAAGTCGAATGTGCCGCTCTGCCCGTCAGCGATGAATTTGTCTGAAAATTAAACTTTTGAATCTTTGAGACACGTATTTGATTCAATCGAAACTCGCAAATGTCGTAATTTTATAATAAGAAAATTTCTGTACAGACAGGGTTTTCCTACTAATTCCTCGTCGTCACAATATTTTCAACTTTTTGCAAAAACCTACCGAGTGTCTCGATCGCCGATTTTTCGATTGCCTCGATCTTCTTGATGCACTTCTCGCACTTCGAGATGATGGGCACTCCGAATTTTTTGTAGTTGCTGTGATCGATGTCCAGAGTGTAGACTTTGGCGTCATCCTTCGAAGCGATTGCCCAGGCCAGTGCAGATGCCCCAGTGTATGTTCCGACATCGACGATCTTCTTTGCGCCAGTCAGCTGGATGAGATGCTGACCGAAGGTGAGAACCTAGAATTTTTTATTTTAGCATTGTGGGAATAAAAACTGTAAAAAATGAGTAATAACTGATTTTGCTATGAGAAAAGGCATCTGATAAGAGCATGCTCTTCTCTCCGAGTTTAGGAATAGTTATCTCAGTAATGAAATCGTTTTTCAATAGGCGAGATAATTTCAATGGAATTCCTATCATTGCCATTTCTTCTTCTGATAAAAACGTCTTACCTCCGGTGCTCCGAGCATCATATTCATTTCAGCTTCAGCTAGAGTTTTATCCATTAGTTCTTTTTGCAGCGGGTGCAGATTTACCGAGAGCTGAAATATAAAAAAAATGTTTCTTACTCAAAATTATCGTCAAACCTTCGTGGTGTAGTTGATGACTGGATCATCGTGAGATTCGAAGCTCTTGCCAATCGAAGCCATTGGTGTTGCAAGGTTCAGGAATAAGAACACGAAAAATACCTAAAATTGTAACTGCGGAAAGGTTTCTGATAACTATGAAAATTCACGGCAATTATTATCAAAGGAAACATACGAAACTGTTAGTGTTCGAAGACTTGAAAAATAAAATTACACAAAATGATGTTGTCTAAGAGCGAAAAATACGAATAAAAAGGTGTTTATTTATTTAGCCACTGTTAGAGTTGAAATGCACGCTTGACGATACTTTTTTCACCTTTTTTCGATTTTTAGTTTTATCCTGATGCTCAACTTCTTGCAGAAATTAATGATAGTAGCCATACAAACACTCGTTAATTATCATATGCTTCAATAATAACAGAAATTAATGAGTTAATTTTACCGATAGTAGTTGAGTACTTCGGTACCACAAAGATGTAGACGAGGTTGTGTACTGTGTAGAGGCTTGAAGGTGAAACAAGATGCGAGCGAAATCATTTATTAACTGATAGTATTGGGTATTTATAGAGATCGAGGGTGAGATATCTAGAGTGAGATATGCAATGATATTGTTATATTAAATCATGCCCTAACTCCTCCCTCTAAATTTCTACTCGGAATTTTACCGATTGTTTTATACTTGAGATCTTTGGAGGTTTGGTCAGTTTATTCTTTCTTACTCCATTCATTGCGAATTTTTTTTAATTATCTATATCTCTCCTCCCTCATTTCCTTATTTGGAAATGTCCATTATTTTAATCACTGAGGATTATTACGTTCGCAATTTCTATTATAGGAATGTAAAAAACTAGTATTATAATTATTTACTAGAAAAACATCTCCTTCTTCAGTATTTCATTTACTGATTACTTGGTGAAAATTTTAATCAAAAACACCAATTTTGTTTCACTGGAATTTTATTCCATAATCTTTTTCCGAATTCAAATCCATTTCACAAATTAGCATACATTTGTTTATTTGAATCTTTGATGACTTTCATCGATGAGTCTTTTGCTCATTATTCATTGATTTCATCACTTGTGATTAGTCACGAAGACTTTATTTTTATCATTGCCCGTAGGCTTCTTTCACAACATTTGAGGTTTTACGGAAAACTGAGATCTTTGTAGATGAAAATTTTTACTGTCCGTCAGAGTTCTCATTGTGCAGTTCATGTTCCACCAGGACGTTCTCTTGCAGCTGTCTCTCGACGCTGTACTCGTTGCGCGGGCTGTACGTGCGCATCATTCCCATGTTCTTGTTCGAGTTTCCGCTCGAGCCTCTGCTAGTGCCACGATTGTTGCCTCTGTTAGAACCTCTCTGGAAGCCTCTCTGCGAGCCTCTGTTGCCACCGCGTCCACCTCTGAACGGCGGACCACTGCGGTAGTTGCGCTGGTTCTCGATCTGACTCTGAGAATTCTCGGTTCTTTCTCATTTTATTTTTGGCTGTTTTCACCTTGAGCTGGTTGATCTCAGCTTTTGCGGACTCGAGTTTGTCATTGGCTCTGTTCAGATCGTTTCTCAGGCGTTCCGTCTCCTGATAAGGATTTCATACATTTAATGTTTTCTTCTTTCTTCATTTCATTTTTCTTTGACTTACAAAAGTCTTTTGAATGCAGCTGACGCATCCATACTGCACTGGCTGATAGTACTGGTTCGGACTCTGGGACGACATTTGCATTTGCGTTGACCGTTTGATGTCTTGCGTGATGTGGTAATGACTTTCATTTTATTTGAAATGATCTTGCATTTCTTCATTCATTCAATGAATTCAAATTTCGCGACTTAGCAGATAATTTGCATTTATTATTGCAGATTTAGATATTTTTAACAGTACCTTTTCTGGTCTGTATTCTAATATGATTTCATAATCATACTTTGTTCTGGAGTTTCTGAAATATTCCGACTCCGCTGTTTCTTATTGAAATTTTTCGTGTGAACAACCGTTTTGAATCGAACTGCTGGTTTGCGTTCTTTTATTGAGTAACTCGCGCGACACGAATTTTCTTCCTTCAATCTTGTATTCGGAATTTCAGTAATTCTACTGATGTTTGCTCTTTTTCCAAACTGTTTTTGATAATCCATTGGATTATATCGAACCGGCGGTTTACTAACACGCGTTGATCTTCTCGGTATTTTGGGACTCTTATTCAGATTTTGTTGAGTCTGAGTCAATTTCTCTCTTTCTCTTTCAAGGATCTTGGCATCACTCATATCTTCCCAGAAAGTGAATACTTTTCTTCTTTTTATTTGGTTGATGTGTGCCTTCTTTGATCCGATGATGGTCTGTACGTCGTACAGATTCTGACCATGTTTGTGCGTGATGATACCTGGGATCCATTTGTCACCAGTTTGAGAGAAATTCATCACGTAAATCGTATCTCCTACATGGAATTCACGAAACTTGGAGATTTTGTCGTGATTTCTTTTCATCATGTCATTGTACTTGACTGAGCATACTTTCTTAGTTTCGTTGATGATATCGAGTTCAGTACGGATCTTTCTTCCCATGAGCATTTCCGCTGGACTCGTTCCAGTTGCGGGATGATTAGTTGCTCTATAATGGAATAGCAATTCAATTGTTGCTTTCTCTCGACTTGTACCTTCTTTGATACTTTTGTACAAGTGATCTTTGAAAGTTTGAACGAATCGTTCAGCTTCACCGTTAGAATTTGGATGATACGGTGCTGTCAGCGTCTGCTGGATATTCATTTCTTTGCAGTAATTTGCAAATTCTTTTGAAGCGAATTGAGGTCCGTTATCGGACACGATCTGTTCAGGTATGCCATGAGTGGCGAATAACTCATTGAGTTTCTGAATCGTCTTTGACGTTGTCGTCACATTTCTCATGTAAATGACTTCTGGCCATTTCGATTTGGCATCTACGATAACGAGATATTTGTCATTAGGACTCGTTTCGCAGAAATCGATATGCAATCTTTGCCAAACTTTCTCGGGTGTTTCCCATGGATGTAGTGGTGCTTTCGGTGGATTTTTTCCATATATAGCACATGTGGGACAACTTTCAGCGATTTCTGTGATCATTCTGTCGATACCAGGAAACCAAATTTTCGACCTTGCTAGTGCAATCATTCTATTTCTGCCGTAGTGGTTTCTGTGCAGAATTTGCAATGCCTTCTTTTGGAGTGGCTGTGGAATAACCACTCGATTATGCCACAGAATGATGTCTTTGTGTGTTGATAGCTCGGTTCTTTTGATGAAATACAATTTCATTTCGGAATCATCATTGTTCCTTGGCCATCCTGATTGAATGAATTTTCTGACTTTGGATAGGATTTCATCGTTGGTCGTAGCCAATCTTACATCTTCTTCGTTCAATCCGAGAGTTCGGATGTTTTCATCGTCTATTTTGTAGACATTATTGCCGGAATGTATTAGATTGACTGAAGTCAATTCTTTCGGATTAGGCAATCTCGACAATCCGTCGGCGTTTCCGAATTCGTGAGTGTTTCTGTACTCAATGTCGAATGAGTACGCCATCAATCGTAATGCCCAGCGATGCAATCGTCTGGCTGCGATGATGGGAAGTCCTGTTTTTGGACCAAAGATTTTTGTTAATGGCTGGTGATCGGTCAGAAGTGTGAATTTTCTGCCGTACAGAAATTGATTGAATTTCTCAACGCCGTACACGATACCGAGCGCTTCTTTCTCGATTTGCGCATAATTTCTTTCGGTCTGTGTGAGTGTACGCGAGGCGTAGGCAATTACTTTCTCAGTGCCGTCATTCAATTTGTGATAAATCACTGCTCCAATGCCATAGTCGGATGCATCTGTAGCTAACACGACCGGAATATCCGGATTGAAATGGGTTAGAATATCCGTTTGAGTTAATCTTTTCTTGATCTCTTGCACAGCTTTTTGTCTTTCTGGAGTCATTTCGAATGGAACTCCTTGTTTTCTCAAGTGATTGAGTGGTGCTGCTATTGTAGCGAGCTGAGGAATAAATTTGCCGTAGTATTGAACCATGCTCAAAAATGAGACTACTTCTTTCAGATTTTTCGGTTCTGGCATATTGACAATTGCGTCGAGCTTCTTCGGAGAGGTCTGAATGCCTTCCGAGGTCAGGATGTGACCCAAAAATTCGAGTTTCTTCTGCATGAAACTGCATTTATCTCTTTTGACGCGCAATCCTGCTCTTTTGAGTCTCTGTAGGACTTCTTTCACTCTTTGCAGGTGCTCTTTATCCGTCTTTGCCGTGATGATTATATCGTCAAGATAGACGAGCACTCCGTCCATGCCTGCTAGGACATTGTCCATTATTTCTTGGAAAATTGCAGGTGCGGATGCTATGCCGAATGGCAATCGATTGTATCTGTACAACCCCTTGTGGGTGTTGACCATGAGATAATCTTTCGATTTATCGTCCATCTCGACTTGCATGTATGCCTCTGAGAGATCCATTTTCGAAAATTTCTTTCCACCGACCATCGCGTGGAAAACGTCGTCTGGTCTAGGCAATGGGTGTTGATCAATATCCAGGCATGGATTTACTGTCACCTTGAAGTCGCCGCAAATGCGGACTGAGCCATTTGGCTTTGGCACAATGACCAAGGGCGTGACAAATTCTTTAGGGTAATTCACTTTTTCCCAGATGCCTTTCTTGACCATTTCGTCTATGGCTGCATCTACTTTCGGCTTTAAAGCATGTGGAATGGGTCTAGCCCTGTGAAATTTCGGCTCAATTGGCCCTTTGAATTTCAGTGTAGCCTTTTTAGTAGTGCATTTGCCCAAATCAGCGTTGAATACTTCTTGATTCGCTTTCAGAATTTCAGCGAGTTCATTTCTGATTTGCATCATGTTCATTTCATCTGCCTTGTGCACCGGATTTTCCGATTTATGCACTTTACCTTCCTCATCCTCTTCAGCACTTAAGCTATTTTCTTGAAATCTTTCATGTTGCGATAGCTCATTGACTGGAAAGTAAGGACCACAGTCCACTTTGAGTGCAACTAACATATCTCTTCCACAGAGAGATGCGACGTGACCGTCGACTACGTGAAGATAGATTTTATCATGCACTTCATTCAGCGAAATTTTAGCTTCGAATACGCCTTTTATCGGGACGCTTTGTCCATTGAAAGCTGCGGCTTCGTAATTGACTTTCGTGAGTTTTGGGCACCCCAATCTTTGCCAGGTGTGACTGCCGATGATCGACATGACAGCTCCTGTATCGAGCTCAAATTGTGTTTTCTTCCCATTCACGAGAACTTGCAGATTAGGACGAGGATAAATGTTATAGTATCTGACTTTCTCTTTTTTCTTTTCTTCGTCGGTCAAGACTTTGATCTGATCTTTATCGTCAACATTCAAACAGTCTTCGTCAGTACTGTTATTCCCTGTTCTAGTCCTCTGCATTCGATTTGTGTGGTGAGAACCATCACTGTCGTATTCCTGGTTTTTGTTCCTTTCGTATTCCACGAAGCCGACTCTTCTTTTGAACTTGTTCATTTCATTTCTGGGCGCGAAGCCTCTATTCGCATTGTGCTTGTAATTCTGGCTATTTTGCCTTGTCCAGTTTTGCTTGCCATTATAGGCTTGGGATTTATTATAATATCCCTTTTTGGGTCCATTATGAGATCGTTCCCTGAAGTCGGGTTTCTTGTTTCTATCTCTCTCCAGATACGGAGTATTTGAGAAATTTTTACGCTGAGCAAACCGGCTCGTGCTTCTAGATCTCGGACCATGAAAGTTCTTTGCACTTTGTCTCTTCTGGACATATGCGATCTGAGAGTTCATTTCTGACGCATTTTCAGGCTTGTTCAGATTCTTTGTATTCTTCAACACTCTCTCATAGGCCTCTGCAGTTTCGAGTGCCTGTTCTGGAGTGAATTCATCCTCTTTTTCGAGGAGCCTGCGTCTGATTTCGTCTGAGCGAATGCCACCGACGAATGCCATCACCATGAAGGCTTGTTTAATGTCTTTGACTTTCTCAAAGGAACATGCCTTGGCATTCATTTGCAATGCTGCATAGAACTCTGTGAGTGACTGACCTTGTTTCTGGGTGTGGTTAAGGAGTTTGAACCGCTCTGACACTGCCAGATGTTTCGGCTGGAAATGACTTTCCATGGCCGCAGTCAACTCCTTCAGAGTGCATTCCTCGAGAGGCTTGCCATTCATACGTCCTTCCAACAAGGCATAATTGTCATCGCCCACCTCCTGTAGGAATATGAGCAGCTTGTCGGTGTCCTCGTTGATTCGTCTCAATGTACAAAAATTAGTGAACTTTCGTTGCCAGATTCGCCAACTGGTGCCGGAGATGTACGGCCCAGGGCTTTTTACAAGAAGATACTTCTCATTATTAGCTTGCGAAAGTTGATTTGATTCGCGAAAGTAGGCACATTTGCCAGAGAAGAATTGGATTGTGATGATTGTGAGTTTTGCGATGTATTTGGATCGCGATTTTCCGTCATCTTTATGTTTGGTAACCGTCTGCCGCACAGTCGTTCGTTCTACCAATCTGGTGGTCGCCAGTTGAGTACTTCGGTACCACAAAGATGTAGACGAGGTTGTGTACTGTGTAGAGGCTTGAAGGTGAAACAAGATGCGAGCGAAATCATTTATTAACTGATAGTATTGGGTATTTATAGAGATCGAGGGTGAGATATCTAGAGTGAGATATGCAATGATATTGTTATATTAAATCATGCCCTAACTATAGTGGTCACAAAATTCACGAAAATCGAAAATATCCAAATATCGTCAAATGGGCATTCCTAGGCACACGGTTGGAGGAGAAGGAAACGCGCCCCTTTATTTCGTCTCAATTTGCAAATTATTGAAAAACTCATAAACTTGCTATTCTTGTTTTCGAGTATTCCAATTCAAAAATCAAATGATTCAAAATTATGCAATTTCTTGCTATGATATAAAAAAGGAAAATTTCTTTCAGTTCGAAAGTTAAAAGTCAAAGCTTCTTATGGGGAGGCCTGATTATTGCCTAGAAACGAAATGCACTTCTCAAAATGAAAATAAACATAGCAAAATTGATGATATTTGAATTGGGACAAGCATTGCTTATAGAAATTATATATAGTGGCTGGCTAAGGGCTACAATGATTGCAAATTGCATATAAAACTGCCACGATAGCGATAAGAATGACAAAATCAGCAGAAAAATGCAAAAATGCAGCGAAAATGGTTCTGATCACTTTTAAAAGAGAGAATAAGGCAAAATGGCCTCGAAACGTGCAAAGAGACCGCACACATGCAGAGAAAGCACGGCATAACGCATTTCGAAGAGGGAAAGGAGAAAACAGCATACGAAATGGGAGGTTTGTTGACTCATCATCACTAGCCCTGACGTTGATATTTAGTCTAAATTTAAACCTGCGAAAGTTCAGAACCAATATTTTCGAAAATCTACGAAGAATTGTCATTCAAAATAATGCAACGTGGATCAAAAACCCGGCTAAATGATGACAATTGATGAAGAAATGATTTTTTTTTCTCTGAAAATATAGCGAAAATAAACATATCAATAACAAAAAGGCGAACAGATTGTAAAGAAAGTGGATAGGTGACGTGGAATAAATAATCGGGTCAAAGGAAAAAGGTATACTAATACTAATGATAAGTAATGTCGTTTTTCTGCTATGAGAATAGCTTGATGAGAAAGAAGAAACTTCGAATGCTCAGCTCTCAAACACTTTCGTATAATGAAAGTTCAAGAGGTGGACAATGAAATGGCAATAAATTTCATACAGCTGTCGGCTACAATGAAAAGCTTTTTGCGATAAAAAATGAAGAGAATCGATAGTTTTGGTCATCGCAAGTATATTAAATGTTGGTAGCAAATCACTTCAAGAAGTCATTTTTCATCCCATAATTTATGAATCTGTATCTTATTCGAAATTATATTTCCATACACAATGATGCATTATTTATTTCAATACTTAATGGCAACTCATATGATTGTAGTATTTTTAAATTGCTTTATTGGCAAGCATAAGCGACGGCCTGTCCGTAGGCACCTGCACCGCTGTCCCAATCGATGGTGTCCGTGTAGCTGTAGAGGATCGAGGTGGACATGATGTAGCCAGTCGAGCTTGTTGTAGAATGAGCATGGCAATGGCAGAGGTGGAGCCGCATCAGATCCATTTCTGGCAGGTCGGACCGAACGAGGAGTCCTGATAGGACGGATTCATCAATTCGTTAGCACCCACGTAAGCGTCTCATTCCGAATACGATAATCCACCAGGAAAGTTCATCGCACCGACACATTGCGCTAAATTCCCGAATTAAATTCTGATTTAAAACATCAAATAAAATCTCCATTAAATTATTAAAGACTATTAACTCTTTCGAGATATTTGAGATCATGAAAAATTAAGGTGCGTGTAGTTTTTCCCACTTTCCCAATGGCCCCCCTTTACAAGGGTAGAAGAAATCTGCATGCGTGCGGGATAAAACTATACGCACCCGAAAAATTATGTCGAATTTTTCAATGGCAATATTCAAAAAAAGTTCATTCTAAAGATACAAAATTCGTAAGTGAAAATTATGAGGAGTAAGTCACACGAACATTCTGACTTTAATCCTTCCTAGTTCTAACTACCTTAAAGAAGTCTGCCCTTGATAGATCTATGTACAATGAAAGAGTTCAACGTCTTTGAGTAACGATAAAATTATCTATGGTAGCAGCAATCATTATTTCTTTTTCTTTGTAGTTTTATAATAAGACTTTTCAGACAATAGTCTTTTTACTGGTCTTACACTCTGAAAAACTGCAGGTAATGATCTAAATACAGTCTTGGGTATTATTTGATACGTGACTTGATGTCTTTCGATATGCCAGAAATCGAGTGTCAGCGAAATTGGCAAATGGTGATTTTCTCAATAGATATTTCCAGAGGTCTTCAGTAAACAATAATGATATTCACTGTTCATGAACCGCTAACGCTTGTTTATTAACGATTGAAAACATCGCGATTTACAGTGTCCAAACGTTGAATAGAGTGTGTCGTCTTTGGTGAAGAAATAAATTGCAAGGCGTTTCTCCCTTTTCTTTTCATCTATCGTCGTCGCTATTCTCTTCGATTGCGAAGAACCATGGATTAGTTACAGGTATTTTCTACCTCTAGCCCGATAAAAAGAAGATATTCTTGTATTATTATGAATATACTGCCATAATTTATTCATATTCGTTATCCAAATGACGAAATATATCGAATTCTCGTCGAATCGGATGATAAAGCACCGGTGCCATTATGTTTTCATCATATTACTCATTCTGATATGCGCTAATATTATAACTCTTACAATAATTTGGTATAAATTATCAAAATTAACGGATGGCGATAAATCTTATAGGTCTGAAGGTAAGAAATATTTGGAAGATAATAAAGTTAGGAAGAAATGATTTTATTTTAGAAAATGTGACGAGGTCAAAATTAATAAATTCAATGGCCGAACAGAATGAACCACTGACATTTTCGCTAATGCCAGTTTGTTCTCAGTTCGGAAATCAGGTATTTTTAGACAGATTATTTATTCACAAAATTTCTGTACAGCCTTGTTCCCTACCTTCTCCACCTTGTCTTCACAACCCCACTTTCATGCTATTTCTCCTCTCTGTATTTTCTGTAATCTAACCATTTGCTCAAATCTGACCTATAGTATTACAGAATTGACAACACTAATGTTCTTTATAAATTTGGATTTTTTTTCAATACTAGTTCTGTCAGATTAAAAGTATGTATGCTATCATTATGATGTCAATATGTATTAATATTGCCCGATTTCATAATACACAGCTAGGACTGCCCACAAGTGTTTTGACAGGTATTTGTTTTTCGCGAATAACTCGACTAGCG
Source organism: Diploscapter coronatus (assembly GCA_964036155.1). NCBI lineage: Eukaryota > Metazoa > Nematoda > Chromadorea > Rhabditida > Rhabditidae > Diploscapter > Diploscapter coronatus. Next base: position 15,498,792 of record OZ038422.1, read on the forward strand.
CAACAGATAGACTATAAGAATGTTGTGTGAAAAAGATGCGCAAGAAAATGTTACGTAGTGCTGCATAAATTTCGTTTCATGAAACTTTAAAATTAAAAAAAATCTTTATAAACGGGTATTCTAGTATCTGTACCTGTCAAAAATGCCTGTGGGCAGCTATGTACACAACTTTGTGAGAGCTATAATGATGGTTTCTCATCAAGCTAAGCAATTTTAAATGTACAATTTTATTCCAGTTATTCCGAGTGATTTCCGGCTATGGAATCGGCCGCTCCGTTGGACGACAGCACATTCTCCATGTCTCAGAAAATTGTACTGAGACAAACGAGCGCGATTACGCGAAAATACGGAGCATTTTCCCTAAAATGGCAAAACTCATCGTTACCAATGTAGGGTTTTGGGTTTCGATTCAATTTTATAGACCGCATTTTTAGAATGATCACAAACCTTCAACAAATACCTCACAATTGCCATACGCTCTTTATCATGGAACGCAAATGTGCTGTCATTATGAAGATCCTACGTGGTATGTTAAAATCTTGAATAGTTTTCTTTTTAATTCTGGTTTTAGGCGATTAATCCGTGAAAAAGCGACTCACGTCGAGCTGAAGACAAAATACGTCCAGAACTCGAACTACTTCGAAAAATACATCGACGACTTGATGGAGTATTTCGAATTCAGCGAGGAAATAAAAATGCAAGGCGATAAACTCATTCAAAAGTACAATATGTAAGTTTTTATCGTTCTATTATTATTCTGGAATGATGTTTTCTCATATTGATACTCTATTTAGATGAAAATATATCGTTCGTATTTTTCATTCTAATCTTAAGCAAAAATAGAATCTATCCAAGTCTCTTTATGATTTGATGCAAGAATATTCTTCGTTCAGAGCCAAACTTGAAAAGCATCAAACGGTCTACCGTTTTGATACAATCTACGCAAATGGCATCAATGTGGTGGTCCGAAATGCTAATGTAAGTCGAGTGAACAAGATCAGAATGCCCCACGGTTTAGGCAATTTACAGATACATATAAAGTACAGATACGCAATATCATAGCTACTTTGTGTAGTGGATAGGTAGCGGCGTTTCTGAATATGTTTTTGAATAATCAGAGATTATCATTGAGAACTTTTTGTTATTGTTTAGTAAAAATGGGAATGCAAATTGATAATTAGCACATCAATTGTTTGGAAATGTTTTCTGCAACTCAGAAAAACGTATGCTATTTAGATAGTTTTTTGCAAGTTTGATAAGAATCATCCATTTTGGCAAAAACAGGGTAAAAAGTACAGGTATAAACTTTACAAGGTCAGAAAGGTACACTTTCGGTATATGTTGGGCTGCCATGAAGAGAGTCGTTTGCCGAATAACCGTTAATATGATATCATTGTGTTTTAGATTGACGAAACCGGGTTTTTGTGTGTCCACACTCGGCGAACTGATCATTTCGCGCCTAGCGGGTTGGGCTTCACTGTCCCGGCGATTAAATTCATATTGAATAGAGATGTATGAAAATAGTCTTCCCATAAGAGTGCAACTTATGAACTTCAGAAACTAGACAAAGTATTTATGTTTGGAGACGATGAACGCTTCATGAACGACGTTCTGAATACAATTAAAGCGGATGAGAAATACGCAAATGTATGCATTGCATATCTTTTCTTCGAATTAAAAATTTCCTTTTTAGATAAAGGGTATTGTGAATTTCAACACAACTATTGGAGAGGATCTCTATTTGTCGTCCAAAATCTGTTCCGCATTTCTCATTTCCACATCAGAATCAACTTTCGGATGGTTTCTGGCGTTTCTCATTCAAAATCAGGAGAAAGTCTATTTTCGCCATAACATGAGGCCAGAATCTGGCGCCTACAGTGGTACTATGAGGTATTTGCCTGACTTCTAATAATCGATTCTTGATCATTAACAAAAGAAAATCTCACCATAATAATAGAGTTCGCTAGAAGGGGTGAAACAGGGTTCGTTTTTCGTCTTTTGAAATTTTAGTTATGCCTCATTATCAGGCCGAGCTTTCGTTTAGAATAGTATTTTAAAGGAAAACATCATAAAAATCTATAATTTCAGACACATGTGGAAGCCACTTTTTCAACACGAAGAAACGAATTCGATTAAGACCCTGTGCGGAAATCGATATGTTTTTCTATTCCCCCTTTGTTTCACGGAATAAAGAAAATTCGATTTGGCGTCTTGACTAATTGCAAATTGTGGATACATTATGTCCCTCCAGAATTTTTTTATTCTCGCGATCCTTCTCTACCCAAACTACATTCAATCACTTCGTCCTTTTCAACTGTTGTTTCGCCCAACTTGCCCGTATAGATAACCAACGATTGGCTAAATCACTTCTTTGATATGGTATTCTTGAGCTGTAAGCATCAAACGAAACTTTTGTGGAAGATAACTTCAAATTAAGTAATACAAGAGCTGTACAAAACTGTGAGTGCAGATGCGCACCGTCTAGTGGGTCTCGCCACTGTTTCGAGATTTGTGAGAGGCCCGCACGATTCGTTGCGTATAGCTTCTAGGGATCGGCGCCTAAGGACCATGCTGAATTTAGTGGTCAAGACAGGTTGAGAGCACAAGTGGGAGTTGTAGAGATTTGGTGATTGTTTGATATTAACTTTGCCTAGATTTGCAATTATCATCTATAAAAACAAGGTATTTTCAAAATTAAATTTTGCAATAACTTCTCAGCTGTCTACAGTGAAATATTTATTTTGGAAGACAAATTCGACATGGCCAGTGAAATAGTGATGCATGCCTAATCGGTAAATAAGTGAATTGAAAATTCAAATGCACGATAATAAAATGATTTGAGCAATAATAGACGAATAGAAAAATACCGTAAATAAGTCTGACTGTGAGGCCTGCATGATTTTGGATTGACTATCGCATCAATAGATAAGACAATTTCAATTAAAGTGAAATTCTGTAACGTAATGAAAGAAATAGTATACACGTTCACGTTAGATAACAGAAGATATTTCATGCACTAGCTAAGGCGCTATCAACAATGCCCTTCGGCTGATGACCATTTTTCTCGATGAAACTTTCAGCCTCTGCAACCCTAGAGCTTCGTGAATTTGATCGACCTTTCTTCTTTGAGAATGATTCCTGAAAATCAGTGTTTACTTTTAATCTTAGGTATACGCAACCAAACAGCATGATTTATAATAGTTCATTCCATGATAGGAATGATAAACCTCGCATTATGAAAAGTTCATGTATGATATGGATTCTCATATGAGGATTGTTTCAGTCACCTTTATTTTTCATTTTATTTAGAAAGAAAAAACTCACAGTAATGAAATATGAGAGGTAGAGCAAAAACGCTAATCCTACAGAAACGGCAGAAATTGCGCACAACGCACCGAACACTTCGGTCTCGAAGAAACAAATCACCTGAAAATCTTATTTATCTGGCCAAATAGTCCTACACAAGGTCTACCATAATATCTTTGAGCACCGAGAAGAATTCGCAAAATGCTGTTTGTACGCCAAAAATACTGTATCGCTGTCGTTCAGGGATGGTTTCCTGCATTATTTGCGTGATTGAAGGGTCAATAATCCATAAACCTAAATTCAATCTTTCATTTCAAAGCAAATTTCGCAAACCAGGATTGCTTCAAGAGATATTCTTTTCTAAAATAAAACAAAAGAAGAAGACAACTTCGTAAATGGACGAGGATGAATTCAGTTATATCTTTTCAGTAAGTGCTAAATTTACCATATCTAGCAAACGTAATTCCGAAGAAGAAGAGGAGGACGGAGAATGGCCACTGAAGGAATGGTAGAGCGGCGACGTGGCTGTCGGTGCTGGGCGAGTGAATCTCCGTCCAAATGTTATGCAGCCAGGGCTGAATTTGAAGTCATGTTGAGAAGGTCAGGGCTGCGTTAAGCTTCGACTTCGACTTCGAACGACCCCAAACGTCGGGGTTTTTTTTCGAGAGACGAAATAACTTCGAAGGAGAAGACATTTGTAACTTCGCTTCTACTTCAATTTTGTAAAATTAAAAACTTGACTTTAAGTTAGAATAAACAGCTCGCGCAACCTTAATAATTAGGCTCACAGAATATTTCTACCTTGAATTCGAAGGTGTCGACGAAACCTGTGACGTTCATCGGACTGTCAGGCAGGAACTGCGAATAGCCAGCGATTTGGATACCGATATTTTGAAGCTGAAATCGCAAATTAAAGTTTTTGGAAATAAAGAAATTGTCAGAGAAAATGAACAACAATTACAATGTAAAAAATGCTTTTGGAGCCCATATTAGGCTTTCTTGAGAAAATTCTTTTTTTTTCTTTCGACAACAAGATTTATTATAGAAATTTTCTCGATAATTCTAAGAACTCACGAAAAATCCTATCAGCGCAGTAAGCAGAAGACCCATGACCCTCTCGAAGCACGTGTAAGAGATGTTTCCGAGAAGTCCGAGAATGGATCCAGCCGTTCTAAATGCTCCAAGAGCAGTGGCTGAGAGTCCCTGCTTGGCGCCGTATGAGATAGCCAGCTTCAAGAAAAAAACCATTCCAAAAAGATAAAAGTAACTCCTACATTGTCGAATCCCAGAACGGTGAAGTAGAGCATCGCCAGAGCGAAAGCAGGCCTCCACGCCTTCTGCTTGAAATAGGAGACGAATGCTCCGAGCCATGAGGTGTTCGTGCAGTTCTCCTCGTCTTCATCGATATCCGATTTGGTCGCTGTAATTTCTAAGCCTTCCCAGTCGATTTCAAGAAGCTGCTTACCTTTTCGTTCCTTCAAAGTTGGCGTATCTCGATAAATTGCCAAGAGAATCCGACCTTCGATGGCCCACGAGACAACGTTGTAGACGATGACGAAGGCGCAGCAGACAGTTCTTCAGAAATAGAGTTGTTCTGATATTAGACAAATTTCCGTACCTGCTGAAGTAGTCCAGGATGAGTCCAGTAATCAGAGGAAGAATAGCCGAGGACGCTTGATCGAGCACATTCATGATCGAGTTTTGGGCTGGAATTTTCCAGATTTGAAATCCTCAATATTCGCAAGCAGAAGGACCTGAAAGTCGCGAGTTCTCCGAGCTCTCCACCAGAACGACGATCCAGTCCTTGGTGAAAGCCATCCTTTGACATTCCGAAGCGACTTTAGCCAACGAGGAAAATATCAATGCCACAAATAAGAAGATCTGTAATTAAAATCGATTTCTAGAAAGAAAAATGCTAGTCAAACATTTTCATATCCTTGCAATCCCCGCTTTCCTTGTGTTGAGTCCAGAAGATAGAAGCAATACGCGAATACCAAAGCGGATACAGATACACTCAAATTGTTGATCAACAGAGCCGTTTGGATACCAAAAATGGCAGCCGTGAAGTAGTTGGGTCGTCAATTATCTCACCTCGGTTCCGGTTAACTCGGTCCAAAATCTTCCCCACAATCGGTGTGAATATCAACTTGACGAGAGAATCTGCTAACTGTTGTCCGGCTATGTACCTAGAAAATAAATATTTTAACAATTATATTGCGTCTAGATATTACATCATTCCTCCGAGTTCATGAACGAACATCCCAATTGCAAAGGCCCATAACCGATCCCCCTGAAAATCACTTTAGAGAACGATTTCTTCTATCTTTCAGAAACTTGAAGCTCACTGACAACACTATTCCATAGCTCCACTTATAAATCATGATGTTATGGCTTGTGAGATGTTTCAGATGATCAACATTTTACTTTTGCACTTTGGTGTCATGAGATCATGAGAAAATCTCGTGATGATTTCATTTACTCGATTAGTTGATGAACTTTGACGCTTTTAACGCTTTTATCTTTCAACTTCGCCATTCTCTTCGCGAAAAGCTCTAATATTACTGATAAGCCGTAGAAATATGATAATCCGCGTCTAAATTCGAAGGCGCGATTCATTTTTACCATATCGTTTTCAATGCCTTTTACGATTATCGGTCAGCTTTTCGGCGATAAATATGAATCAAGCGTGGTTTTTCTGGGAAAAATTATCAATTTCTATATCAAATGATGCTAAATTCAGTGTAAATTACTCGCTTGCACGTTTCCTATCCGATTTTTCGTTTTTATGAATATTTTCTTTTCAAAAACAACTTAAACGAATATCATTCTGCCATAATTGGACATAAGTTCGAAAAATGTGATCGTTGAAAGATCAATTGATACAAAGTATTGGAAAAAGAAAGCGCTAATTGTTCCAAATACTTTACCGATGAACCTCGTACGTCATTTTCAAACAACTGATATGCGCGGTAAATTTTGCAAAAAAAAATGTCAATATCATGCGGGTACATTAAGAATGAATGTCAGTAAGGACCAAAGTCGGTATAAACAGGATCCGCAAATCGGACTGATTTTCAAATAAATATATTCACTCTTAAAAATTAAGATCATCAAGAAATTCCCACTTTTGTCTATAAAAATTTTTCAAATTGTGTTCAAAAATAACCTACTAATGTCGAAAGTAAATATGCACCGTTCAATCGTAGCAGAGTCTTTCTATCGTTAACGAAGTCTTTAATCCAAAATCGCGCCATGTTTGCCTAAAAATTGAATTTTGATATTTAGAAAAAAAAATATACAGAAAAGTCGATAAGCAAAAATCGAAGTAATGTATGAATAAAGAAGAATGATCCATTGTAAGAAATGACTCATAAAACATGGCATTCTTCAATGGATCAACGAATTACCGAACAAAATATGAATGACATGGTTCTTGAATGAATTTTTGAAAAAAGTCAGGAAATAAATTATCTTTGACAAAAATAAGAAATACAGTTTCAAAACTTCTTCGTCTCTTCACTCCTTTTCCAAAATTTTGCTGCTCTTTCACTTTTTCGCTTTGCAAATATCGATTTATTCGTAGTAAAAATGTCGAAACCACAAAATACACAATTTTGCAGGGATTTGTGCTCATTTCAAAGGAAATATTTCCAAGCATGTGAACTTCATACAAGTGTTAAGAAAAACGAAACCATTGAAGCAAGAAATGTGAAAAATGATGAATGTGTTAACGATTTGCAAAAATAGATTCATTTGACAAGGCAACCTTCTAAGGGTCTCCTGAAATTTCGGGGCAAAAGTTGGTGCATTTGGAACAACAAAAGATTCTAAGTGGATTGATGTAAAATTTTCAGCAAAAATGGATACCTGCACCAGGTGGCTGGCTTTGAAAACGAATTTCTTTGTATTGAAAATTGCATGTATGCTAATTTATGCGACATGCTTTGCATTGAGAAGCTTACTGAAGACAAGGCACCTGGTGCAGGTATTCATTTTTGTTGAAAATTTTACGCCAATCCATTTAGAATCCTTTGTTCTTCCAGATGCACCCATTTTTGTCCCGAAATTCCACGGGATCCGAAAAAAGTTCTTGTTAGAAAAATAAAATAAAATAAAAATCGACCACTGCAAAATTAGCACCTTAGAGTCGCGTAAAAGTGACATGAAATTGATTGCTCTTGAATTTTGAGCTTGGCCTTGTCGTCTTTTTAGTCAATGATTTTCTCGTTGACTCTCGTCCTTTCCTTACAAACAGAAGCCCTTCCCTTCATTTCTTTCTCTCTTCTGTCTGTTATGGTTGAACTGATAAGACAGATTGAGTGCGTGCAAGTTATAAAATTGGGGAGGATTAATAACGCAATTGACCATTTTCGAGAACAGCGTCGTCTGTCAATCGAATTTTGAAATAAAAAATGAATTTTTCTAATGACTAGCATAGGAGGATTGCAATTACTACCTACCTAATACGGTCATATTTTTGATGATTTTAGATTGGAGATCCAAACAATTAGCAAATGTGAACGATATTTGCAAGAAAAATTACATAATTCAAGAATGGCTTTGAATGTGTGAATGACGAATTTCTTTGAGGGTTATATGTTTTGAAGATTTCGCAAGACAAATGCTGCAGATGCTCACGAATAAAAATCACTGAACAAGAATTTCAAATTAGTCAAAATGAAAGAAACGACCCATAAAAAATATCCAAAAATCATTCGATATTGAAGATAACATTTCTGTCTGATTCTTTTTCGTTTCTTGTTTATTTACATTTGCCGATTCGTTCTCTCATCATCTGGCAGAAAGGCGAATATTTTTCTGCAGTCATTTGGCTTGCAAATATTGATTAAATTTAGCTGTAAGCTACACATAATATGGCTCTGCATAATTTGATCGTTATAATAAAAGAAGGAAAAACAACTTGCATGAGCTTTTAGGTTATGTCATTGTAAGTAAGTAGCATTTCGGAACCCTAGAAACATTCTAGAGTGATAAGAGATATCCAACCGCATGAAAAACCTCTGATAAATTATTGTCTTATTTTGTCTCAATCTTGCAATTTTCCCATTTTTAGCGTCAGACGGCGATTATTCCATCTATTTTTGGCTACTTGACGTCATTTATTTTGTTAACGTAAGAAGGCTGCGGAGTTTTGAGCTGCAGGTAGATTTGTGGAGTCAATCCCGTGAAGACAGGGGCAAGGGGGTCATTATCTTTTCTCCCTTTTCCACCTAACTCCGAATCTCTTAACCTGCAACATGGAAACGTGATTTCTTACGGACAATTATCCCGTTACCACCAACTCTGGTGTTTTTTTCTTTGCCCATTGTCTTTCTCCATATTCATTATCTTTTCCTTTTTTGCCAAGCAAAGAGCTGTTTTTTCTCCCAACTTATTCCAAGTCAAGCTCAAATCAACTTGTTTTCTTTTCCCCACTTCTCTGGATAACCTGACAGGAAAAGCTTTTCTGAAAGCTGTCTCTCCCAAGGTGGTTGCCTTATTTTGTTATTCCCCGAGATTCTGTGACATTTTGTTTCTGAAAAGCAAATTTCCAAAAAAAAATCTCTAAAACAACATTTTTATATTCAATCTATTTTGAATAATTACTCTTTAATTGGCATATAATTATGGAGCTCTGGCTAATTATCGTCATAATTATCGCAGCTCTTTCGGTGGCTATTCCAGTTGTAGGATTTTTCGGATTTCAATGGTACAGCATGAGGCAGAGATCGAAACAGAAGTAGGTTCTAGAGCTTTCCCTGATAATTTCTATTTTGGATCTTCTTACTTATTAATTCCTAAACATATTATTCGCAAATTCATATGTGCCAGTTTTATCAATATTGTCGCTATCTTATTCTCACTCGGATAACAAACTAATTAACAAAGCATTACCATTCCACTCGAGAGAAAATCGTTTTGTGATTTATTTTTCTGAAAACACTGCAATTTGGTTGCTTCTCAAATGCATGACATCAATATTGGAAATACTCCAAGAATTTTCACGCTAGCATTTCACCTTACAAATGCCACAAATAATTTTTTTCCTCTTGGAGTGAAATTGAAAATAAAACTTCGGCGTAGACGTGACAACTCGAGCAGAAACCGATTATTCCACATTTCGCGTTAAACTCGGCAAATCTTGGAATGTTCACGAAATATTTCAAAATCCGAAGAAAATCACGGAGGAATCGATGGTCACTGACTCTTTCTGCCTAGTGAACAATTTCTTCCGATTTCTGAAAATAACGTTCAGCTCAGAAATCGGGCAAGAACGTTTCCTTTTCTTCGCAATTTAGCTCGCAAAGTTAAAGCTGAAAAGCAATTCAAATTACTTTGTGAGTAAATTTTATGCTCGGAATAAAACAAAAGAAATTTCCTGGCCTTAAACGGGGGAATTCCCGAAGTCAAAACTATTTTGAAGTAGCACCAAAAATAACGGAAGTAGTCAATTCAACTGGAAAACAAAAACGCGACAATCGCAACTAGAATGAAGTTGGATGAGGAAGTGAGTTTGACAATAACCATTCTGGTCAAACCATAATATTTTACTCGTATTTTGAAACGAGTTTAGGAATGGCGCCAATTTATAACGAAATATCTTCCATAACTAATCTATTCTTTCACAATCCAATAGTCTCTTCCTCTTTTTCTTTCTTCTATTTTTGCCAAATCATTAATTCTCGAATCATATTTTGAAATTGAACAATTTCAGACGAGTCTCTCTGACAGCTCGAAGGATCTCATTGGCTCCAAAAATCATCCCGAACGAGCGAAAGGCCAGTCTCCAGATCAAGGTCGTGTCAGATGAAATTCGAAAACACTCTGCACCAGGACTCATGGGAACTACGCAACAACCATCTATAGGTATTTTTGAACATACTTTGAAAATTTCAGTACTCAAATAATTCGATGGGCCAAACGTTTATTTCTGGAAGATCAAATGTATTTCAGCTCGTCGCGTTTCCAAGTGTCTAACTCCACCTCGACCTGCCAGCAACGATCTCAACGATGTCGAATCTGGCATACGTGAGTTTTTAGAACAACTATTCAGTTAGTTGACACTTTCTAACATACTTCATGGTATTTTATATCAAACGTGCAACAGAAATCCTTCACCAAGCTCTATATTTCTAATTTTGTCGCCAAAGTAACAGTATCTAGTCGATGTCAGCTAATTTGTTTCAGGAAATGCAACGGTGATTTCCGTGCCGGCAGTGAAGGTGGCGCCATTAGAGCGGACGGTTTCCGGATGCTATTTGTACGAGAGGGAGCTGATGGACATTGGCCCGATGCCGAGGGACATCGAGGTCGAAGAGGAGATGAAAGCGAAGAGCCGAAGGGGAAGTTTACTATCAGTAAACTGATCGATGTTCAAAGCACTATTACCTCAAAGTTAGGGGGATGCCGCCATGCAGTTGCACATTTGAAATCTAAAAACTACGACTTCATGACACCCATAACTCGTGCTTTTTAAAGTTGCATGTTTCAAATTCGATTTTAGACTTTTTCTTAATAAGAAAAGTTATTCAAATTGTTTTTCAACCAAACTAGCAATAACACATTTTCTGATGAACTGAGAACTTATCATGGCTTTCATCATGTATTCTTGCATTTCTATGATTCGCTTTTTTCTGTCGGAATTTTGTCACTTGTCATAAATCCTTCAAAATACCACGTTTATCGTTGAGGAGCAAGGTTCAAGTGAAAATAACACGTACGAGTTTACCGCATTCCACATGTTAGGAATCATCGAAATCATGGAAGATAATTGGGAGATCAAAATTTAAAAGCAAAAATGTAAGTAAAGATAAACATCATTTTAAGAAAACGAGAGAAAATAATGAAATTTCAACATTTTTGCCTGCCTTGTTGAATTAGTTGTTGGCCTTTCTGTACTGCTCGTGAATGGCAACCAACAGAGACATCGTCTGCAAGAAGTCGTCCGCTCCGTCCATCAAACGACACTCGATTTCCTGGAAATTCGAATTAAAATTTAGGCAACGATAATATTACGGCACTATGGCATACTACACCACGATTTTTATAAAAAGAAGATTTAATACTCTCTATAAAATCATACCGAAATTGTAAATTTAAATAAAAATCATAATGTAATATTGGTACTGCCGTTTTTCGGTAATTTTCATTGAGCAACATTCAAATTTATCCAAAATGGTGGGTTCAAATTCAAATTGGTCAACTCAAGCATAAGCAATGAAAAATGAAACATGTCTCTCCCAATATTTCGCAGTTTTAGTTCAAGAATTCGTGTTCCCGAGCGGGCAAACTAAAAGCAGACTTTTAAATCTGATCACTGCATTGCAGTTGGGGTTGAAAATTTGCAAGTCTGACTATTGACGAATCAGAAAGATATTTTTTTTTAAATAAAGCTTTTTGAGAATTTAGTTTTCCTAAATGGATACTTTTCTAAAAATGTTAACCTTACCGCCATTTTCTCGAAGACCTCGGCCTTGCACATGTCGGTCAGATCGTCCGTGGCCAGAAGCGGCTCGTAGAGCTGCAAACTCACTTTTCTTATATGTTGCAAATAAAACAAAATACCTGCAAAATGATTTGCCTTCCGCCGTAGCCCTGTTGCCTGAGTTTCTCGGTCAGTTTGACCACCGCATTCACGTCCTTCGAACGCAGCACGGCGAGAATGTCGTCGATCTGAACATGAAAACTTTAGTTTGTCAAAAAATAATCAAATTGTTCAAAATTAGGTGGTAAACAATTCTAAATCAATACAATAAAATTACTATTCTGCTGAAATAAATGCGAAACTGTAACAGCTCGAATAAAATAACAGGCAAGGTGTGAGAACAATGAAAAGAAAATCTTGACGAACCACTTGATCGTCGATTCTTCCAGTGATGTTCCTGATGAAGGCACTATCGACGGCCGTGTTGCTCGAGGCCAGCGACTGCAGATACGTCACGGCTTTTCTGCAATCAAATAATAAAAATCGAGCTAAAACACTTTATATTCTTTTGAGAATGATAGAAGAATAAATTTCAAATCTGTACCTCAAATCTCCCTCAGTCAGTTGGACGAGTGTCTTGAGTGCCTCTTCGTCCAGATTTACTTTCTCTTCTTTACAGATGAATTGCAGTCTGGAATAAGATCTTCAAGTTTTCTAGAAAACCACGTGTTTTGTAAAGTTAGTAAGGGTGAGTAAAGGAAGAAATAACACTAGATCAGTGGAATCGCGACCTCAAAACTTCTATAAATTAAGGAATGGCCGTACCTCTCAAGCTGTTTCTCGACGGGCAGCGGCTTGAAGCGGAACTTGGCGCAGCGAGAAGTCAGCGGGTCGATGATTCGCGAGATGTAGTTGCAGATCAGGATGAATCTGGGAAGGATAGCGATAATTTTGGAAAAAAGAAGTTAGTGATTTTCCCTCTCAAGAATGATCGAGATTTATTCGGTTCACAGGAAAATGGCTAAAAAAACTAGTACCAAAATTACAACTTAGATTAATTTTATTGGAATTGTTGAGTAAGGAAAAAACGCGTTGATTTACCTGGTAGTATGACTGTACTTCTCGATGGTGCGTCTCATGGCAGCCTGTGCGACCGAAGTCATCGCGTCAGCCTCGTCCAGAATGACGATCTTCATCTGGCCGATCGAACCGCCCAGAGACGAGGGGCCGATCGAGCGTTGCGAGAATTCCTTGATCTGGAAAAAACATCCATAAATTAGCGATGAAATTTTTCTTAGATTCAATTTCTTTCTTAGAAATTTTCTTATTTTTATTAGCATCACTACCAGCCTAGTCAAGAGTGCTCGGAAACGAGTTTTGAAATTTTCGAATAATCCCGATCATTACACCATAAAAATGTACAATATTTTCAAGAAATTTTCTCGACATTTTCATGTCAGATATTAGATGTAATTATAATTGTTTGTTTTCTCTAACTATTTAGGATAAACTTATTCCGAAAAAAAAAGAACACATTTCCCTACCCTAGTTCTGACGACCTGAATTCCCCTCTCATCGGAGGCATTCAACTCGAGGAGTCTGTCTCTGAACACTTCGGGAGTCTTGAAGAGCTGTCTGCACATCGCCAAAGCCGCTGAGGTCTTGCCCGTGCCCGGGGGTCCGTAGAACAGAAGGTGCGGCAGCTAAACGATTTTGAAACAGAATAAGAATTAATCGGTTCCTTAAGTTATTTTCTTAAAAATAGCTAGAGAAAATAAAAATGTACAACACAAAAATACAACTTTATTCGTTTGACTCACATCAGCTCCGCCGAGCACCTTTTTGAGCACGGCAACCACTTCGTCCTGATAGGCAACATCATCGACCTTCTTAGGACGGCTGAAATATTCCTCCCGAAATATTTGTAAACTAACACTTCTCCTTGAGGTTACTATTTTTATCGATAATAACTATTATATAGATAATTTTATAATCTAGTGATCTAATGATTTTTCTAATTCTAAAAATTATTTACTATTTCTCAATCCAAGGAGTGTAGGCGGAGTGGTCGACTTCAGCAGACTTCTGTGCCGAGTCGGCTTTCGGCTTCGCAGCACGCGGCTTGAAGAAGTCGTTCATTCTCTGAAATCAAAATTAGCTAGAAGAACATTTGTTCAAAGATATTGTCTAGCGGTTTAACGCAAAATTTTCATTAAAAAAATATAACTTCCCCGTCACCAAATTTATTGCGATCTTTCTCATTGGAAAACGAAATGAAAAACAACAACAAATAGCTTTGAAAAACGAAAAAATGGTTCATGAAAAGATCAAGGAAAATGAAGAACCACGAAAGAATCGATCAGTAGAAAATAATTTGTAAAAAACAGCCAAAAATCAATGGTGTTCTAAAAATAAAATAAATTTTGGATCACAATGCATAACGGCAAATACGCTCGATTATCACTAAAGTATTTTATAAGAAAAGAGAATTTTCCATATAAAAATTATGACCAAGAACAAGTTTTTAAATTACTATCAAAATCTAAAATTGCATTCTCCAAGGAAAAAATATCTTGATAGTCTATTTAGTTTAAAATAAATTAGAAGAGAAAAACACCTGTAAATCAGCATCAAAATCACGTACAAGAATAGAAGATAAGGATTTTTCGAGGCTAGAGTCTATTCTTCGTGAGATTAAAATAATCCAACTTTGATTTTTAAATAGCACAATTCAAATGAACAGTTCAAATTTGGCATTTCTCAAAAAGTACTCTCTAACCTGCTGTTGATGTTGCTGCGTTCATTTGCAGTCTTGTAGCTCAATTCATTGAGACTCTACTCGTAGAGAGCAATCAGATACATCATCGCGATGCCGATGAGCAGAGCGATGATCTCCTTGACCGACTGCCAGCCGGACGAGTTCTCCAGCAGTTCGGGGATGACTGATACTGTCGCGATGTAGATGAAACCGCCAGCTGGAAAAAAACGAGAATGTAAGAGCTTCGTTGAAAAAAACGTAGGATCTGTTGGATAAGTTTCGGAAAAGATAACTTAGAACTTTCTAGTAAAATAATTCACTGCGCACATTGAAGAACATTCACAAAAAAAAATCTTTGAAAATTTGTGAAGAGATTAAACTTTCCAAAGATAGTGTCACAATTTATGTTTGAGAAAAATATTTTAGAATAAGGGTAAAACACTACCAGTGAAAGGCAAGACCCAGCTGCTGGTGGCAGCATCAGCGAGAGACGAGGGATCAGCGGAATAGAGAGACAGCAGGCAGCCAGACATCGCGCCTAATGCAGTCAGAAGCTGCACCATCATGGCCTAGAAAAGTATATCATTCAAAATAAAAATGACACAATCTGTCGAAAGTTTCAAAAGTTCTAATTCGGCCTAAATTTGTATTTATTCTGGATCCAAAAGCCAACAAGTATCGAGGCGAAATTGATTCTTGAAAAACTAATAAAAACTATTATCAGTCTCGAATTTGAGATAAAATCATTGCGTTAAAACTCACCTTTCTCTTGGAATAACCAGACTGGATAAGAATGGCAAAGTCACCGATTTCATGCGGAATTTCGTGGAACAGAATCGTGATCATCGTAACTGGAAAGAAAAATAAGTTCGGAGAAATTTTTTTTTTTTTAAATAATAAAAAAAAAAAACAACTGACTAATTCCGACTTTGGTTCCAGCGATGAACGAGGCGCCGATGGCCAGTCCGTCTGTGAAGTTGTGCGTGAAATCCGCCACCAGATTCAAGTAGGCTGTCACCTGAGAAAAACTTTCAGCAATTAATAAAAAGCTATCACTCTAGATTTTCGAAATTTTCTTCGCGTTACTTTTGAAAATAGGCGAATTTCAGAAAAAAAGCAAAAATCCAACCTTAATTCCTCCGACTTCATTCCCTCCGTGCTCATGTTTTTCCTCCTTCTCTTCCTTCTCATCTCCAGTGCTTTCATCGTCTGATTTCTTCGCCTGAAAATCCTAGTATTTAGGAGAGAGTATTTCACGAATACCTTTTTCTTGGTGTCCTTAGTCTTTTTCTCCTCTTTCTTCTCTGCTGCGTGAGCATGCGAGTGACCGTGACTGTGTCCGTGCCCTCCTTCGTTTCCTTTCAGAATTCGAACCAGTTTCTCCACAGTCAAGAAGGCGATTATTCCTGGAGTTTTGAATAAAAAATTACAAATGATTTTTTTTTATTTAAAAAGACGTTAGAACGAATAAGACAACAATTTTCCACGTTGACAGAAAGATGCATCTTTTCAGTTAAGAAATGCATTATTTTGGAAAAGATAAAGAAAATATTTCTACCTCCCAAAACCCATCCTCCAACTCGCATATCCCCATGTCCATGACTGTGGCCGTGGCTGCCCGCTGCGTGACTGTGCGAATGCGAGTGGGAGTGGCCGCCTTCGCCCGCTGAAAATATTAAAATGAAAAAAAAAATTCTTTTATCTTTCAAAATTTTGGTTAAATTCAGATAGAGGAAAAAATATTTCAAAAGAATACCTGGTGCGGCATGGGGAATTAGATGGAGGAAAGCATCGCCCAACAGACCGCCCGAACCGAACGACAAAAGCACTTTGAGGAGGGATTCCGAATCAGCCGTGTTTGCCTGAAATTTCATTTATTTTTCGGCAAACATAACTTTGATCAAACTGCATACAAATTTCATCAGACTGACGATTCGATCTTTCATTATGAAACTTGCATAATCTCTTTCACAATATCTGTTTGATAGGTGAAGGAGCAAGTATTGCTTTACAATAAATGTAAAACTCGCTAAATTTCAGCCAAAAAGTATTTTTTATTTTATAAGAAAGTACCTGAATAGGAATGAAAGTGAGGATGAAGAAGGGGGCGATGGAGATGAGCAAAGTCGACCCGATTGAAAACACATACAGACGGGTGGCTGGGTCGTTCAGGAAGGCTAACTTTCTGGAAAAAAATATTTTTAATTCCTATAAAAGTAAGAACTTTGAGCTACCTTAGAATTTTCATTTTAGTCAAGTATTATAGATAAAAAAAGAAAGGCTGAAATTTTCAAAATTAGAATAAAATATTTTAGTTTTCAGAATTTCAGAAAAAAAAAACAAAAATTACCCCTCAAATTTGTAGTCGTCAATGGAAACTGGCGCTTTGTGAGTGGAACGCTTCTCGCGGTGCTCGGAGTTAGAGTGACTAAAAATCAATAATTCAGGAAAATCTATATTTATCGAACCTGTGAGCATGACTGGCGTCGTCGTGGCCGTGGGAATGGCTGAAAAATGAAAAATAATGATTTTAAAAA
The DNA here is from genome assembly GCA_964036155.1 of Diploscapter coronatus. Classification (NCBI taxonomy): domain Eukaryota; kingdom Metazoa; phylum Nematoda; class Chromadorea; order Rhabditida; family Rhabditidae; genus Diploscapter; species Diploscapter coronatus. The sequence continues at coordinate 15,515,818 of OZ038422.1, forward strand.
AAAAAAAAAAAAACTGAGGATAAGAATTTTGGACAAACCCGTGTGAGTCGTGAGAATGAGAGTGACTGAAAGTGAAATTGTCGATTTTAAAATTTAAACATCAGAAATACCTGTGCGAGCCGTGATCGTGATCATGAGCGTGGTCGTGATCATCATCGTGATAGTGGGCATGCCTGAAAAGTAAAATTAAAAAAAAAAAAAAACCATAAAGGTGAAAAATGAGAAAAGCTGGATGAATCTAAAAGGTAGAATTTGCGAACCAACCCGTGATCATCTCCTCCGTGACTGTGTGCATGCGGACAGCCACCACCTTCGTGGGAGTGACCGTGTGAATGGGAGTGAGAATGAGCGTGACCTTCTTTCACCTCGCGAGCCGCCTGAAGATCATATTGAAATTTAAAAATTTGATGAGAAAATCTGTAAAATGATAATAGAATGTTTAGTTTCAGGATTTGAAACAAATATTTGAACTTGTCTTTGGCCAGAAAGTGAAATCCCCGACCTGTTCATTGACTTCCTTGGTGTATTTGAGGTGAGGTGCTTCGTGACTGTGACTGTGCGTGTAGATGGAAGACACGATGCACGCGGCTAGCAGGAGGACTAAAGAAAGACGGCCCATTTCAGGACTGACTTGAAGGTCTAATACCTGGAAAAAATATTTTATCTTTTTTTAAATTAAGCGAAACATTTTTAAAAAAATATATAACGAAGATCATGTAGCTGAGAAAAGTGATATTATTTGGTTCAAGAAAAGTTTCTAATAAAAATCATTAGCGAATCTTTGCTCGAAGTTTTCGAAGAAAATAGGGTTGAAATTTTCACTCAAAATTGGTCCCAGACGAGGTTTTAAAAATAGTGCCGCGTAGACAATTTTCGAGTGATTGCAACGTCGCGGCGCAGTTCCACGCCATACATTTGCGGGGAGAAAGACGAAAGAGTGACCCTTTTTCCTCTCCACAAATATTTAGAGACTGTCATTCGCTCATATATTTATGACAAAAAATCAATAGCATTGTCAAAAATAATAAAATCGATATTTCATTCCGATTTTTCGAGACTACTTTTTTCAAATAAAAACTACAAAGAAGAAATTTATTTATTTGAAAAAAAACAAATTCAAAAATCAACAACAATGGTGAATTCTCCTAACGAAAGTTCTATTTTCTCGTTCATCGAAACCTAGAATTTGACCAGAATAATTTTCTATAATTCATGATTTTTTCATCCAAGGATGTACAGCCGGGACTTCTTTAGGAAAAAGCAAACAAAAAAATCAAACCATGTACATCTCTGGTTTTGCTGATCAGATGATCAGATTCAAAGTTTCAAACAACGATCAGATACAGTCAACTAAAATAAACCAAACTGCTACTTTTCACTTCACTATTGGCCCTTCCAGAGAATCATTTGGAGCATTCTGAGCAGAGGGAGAGGATTCGGTTTGAGATCTTCTTGACGAAGCAGAAGAGGCAAGAATGGCAGATTGGCTCGGCTCTCGGGCCAATTTTCGCCTCTGAAATGCTCACGGATTCGAAGATTCGAATTTTTGTAATGCAGTTGATAATCTTCAAAGATAGAAAATCTCCAAGAGACCCACTTTTAAATTTGCTATCTTTACTCTTTCATTTATATCTTCATTCATAATCTTCAACAGAGATGAGGCTTTCAAGAGAGACTTTTATAATTCTTATCTTTTTAATCTTATTCCACTTCTTACTGAAAAAGATCTCTCCAAAACAGTAACTATGTTAAAGAAAAATGGATGGGTTCCCAAAATCGATAAAAATATATTATATACAAAAAGTTGACTACCTAGACTTTCCTCCTTCGTTTTCGCCTTCCATGACCATCGGAATGGGGCCCTCGAAATAGACCACGTTGGTGCGCGGATTGTCGAACCCTGAAAATGTTATTTAAAAAGTGGTCAAGTTTAGCAATTCTCATCAAAATTTTTCAATTAGAAAACGAAAGCATATTTAGAATGATGGTGTGCTTTTTATTGATAGGATAATTTAGTGTTATACAGCAAAAGAAGAAAAATAAAAACGCTTCGTCTGGTTTATTTTGACTAGTTCGAGACATTCTAACCTTCGCATTGGATATTGAAGGCGAGAGTGTTGAGTTGAGCGATGGTGAAGTAGCAGCAATAGCCGTCCGTCAGCATCAACTGGGACACGAATGGGCGGTCCACGTCGTTGTATTGCGTGAAGCCTGCAGAAACGACTTAACTTATTATGCCAAATATGAAAAAAAAGAAAAAAAAACAAAAGTACTCTCCAAACAAAAAAAAAAACGAAAATACCATTGGTGTGAGCCTCCGCACAGAGCGTTCCAAAGAGAGAGGCGATCGCCTGCGCCTTCACCAAATCGACGAAATCCCCACGACATTCCGGCTTCAGCAAAATTTGTAGCGGACTGAAAACGTTATATAATACACTCATAGGAATGTCCTTGGATGCTTGGAAACTGCAAGACATAGGTAAAATAGGGTATAGGAGGGGTTTGGACAGAGGTCAAGTTCAAAAATGTTCAGAACTATACAAAATTTGAAAATTCGAGATTTTCTCAAAAGACGAAAAGTAATTTCGTGCATCATAGTTATTTATATGTTGCATATTTCGATATCCTGCAATTTGCAAGTTTCCAATTTTGAGTTCAAACTCACAGAGGATATTCCGGTGCGCTGTATTTGCAGTAGTAGTCCTCGAATCGTTTGCGCAGGGGCAGAATGGATTTGATCGCGAATTGAACGTGCTTTTTGGTCTCGCCCGACTCGACGAAGTAACCGGGGCATTGCCAGAGCGGATCTGCATCCACCGGCAAGTTGTAGACCTCACAAATAAATAATAAATGAAAGTTCGTAAATCATATCGAAAGACTTCTTTCAATGGAATTTATAACTAAAATTTTGACTGCGAGTACTTTGTTCCCAAAGCCAAGATGATGTGGAAAAGTATGAAGAAGGAAGAAAAATAGCTCTTGGTAATAAAGTATTTTTTCACGTCACAAACAAGGATATTGCACACGTTTTGCATCTCTTCCTTCGTAAAAGCTCAACCCTCGAGAAATAGCATGTAGCGCGAGAGGAGAGAAGAGAACAAAAAAGAAGAGAATAGCGAAACTTCTAAATATTGTTCTACCATAGGCTGGAAGAGAACGTCCTTCTCGACATCGACAGAATCATCGAATAGAGGTTGAGTGGCTTCTGCGTCGTCGAGGGGAAACAGGGTCGGGGAAGGGGTGGAAGTGCGCACTTGGACCCAGTGTTTGTCTCGTAGGCAGAACGCCAATTCACCCAGTTTACGGCTGAAGAATACAAATCTCGAAATGATCAACTAGGGAAAAAATAGAAATAAAATTGAATGGAAAGTTAAAAAAAATCAAATAGCAACGAGTTCTAGTAAATTTTTTAAATGTCAAATACTCATCACTTGAAATTCAAGAAATTACTTGGATAGCAAAATACTTACCGATCGTCCCCGGTGAATTTACTGAGGTATCTGTAATTCTTCTCGACTTTGCCCGTTACGATGTCCTCTTCGTCGTACAGAAAATTGAATCCGGAACGAATCCAGAACGCTTCAGAAGGGACGTTGTAGGAGACCTGCAAATTAATAGTCTAGGAAATTTCAAAAATGATAAAAATTTGATAGGTTTTTTTCGTAGCAAAGATCATTGGTATCTGAACTATAACTGAAAACATGTTCTCAAAACGCGATACCACCTCTTCAAATCAGAATAATAGAATGCAGAAAATTAAAATTTCTAGTATTTTTTCTCAAACCAACCCTGAATTCTGATAGCCTTTTCTGATTGTGAGCGGCTGTGTCGAGTGCCCTGTCGAAGAGCGAAGTGAAGATATCTTGCACTCTGAAAATCGGGAGAAATATTTTTCATGAATTAGAACTAACTTTTCATCGGCTCCAATCAGTCCATAGAAAATGTTGTTCAAGAAATTCGGTCCCTCGCCCATAATCGACTGAAATTAACTCACTTGCATCGGATTAGCTATTTTCAGAAATTAAAAATATTTGAAATTTTCTAGAATATTTGTTCTATTCCGCCTTACACGCAGCTTTCTGTAAATCTCGGCGAAGTCATGTGTTGAGAATTATTATTATTATTCAAATTCTATGAGACAATAAACAAGAAGATGAGATAGAAAAAGTCCTTTGGTAGGTTTTACCCCTTTCTCTTGCTATTTTCTAGGAAAGGGAGCAAAAACTATAAGAGATCGGAAAATAAGAAATTTCGTCTTCGGCAGAATAAATTATAAATAAAAAAAAACTTACTTCCAGATGTTCTGTGGGGAAATTGAGTGACTTGTAGAAGCTATCGAGTTTCTTCTCGACGATTCTCGTCTTGGTGATGTATTTGTAGAAGTCGAGACAGGTGTAGGACAGAGGCAACTCGCCCAGACACCACGCCTTGCGGGGACTGCTTAGAGGGGGGTGGGTCGTACTGGAAATAGACAGGAATTCATTCTACTTTTTTTTTTTGGAAAATTCGAAGTTTTTCCTTTTCTACCGAAACTGTGCCTAAAATTTTCAATTTCAAACAAAAAATAGAAGGATAAATGAAAATGTCATTTTTCCAGTTTCTTGATCTACTTATGAATGGGAGAAAGTTTAGAAAGTCACGCAAATGAACTGCTTCAAAAATTGAGTTTCTATGTACAAATTTTGGAAACATTAATGCGTTGTACCGATGCCAGGTCTTTTCGAAACGGGACCAGGGCCGTTCATAGGGGTTGACGAGATCGATTTTGTCTTGGATGGTGGGCGCTCTCTCCACCAGTTTTCGCATCTCGAAGTAGTCGTGCAGACGAGCGCCCGAGCCGTCGCGAATACCTTCGTTCTGAAGATGACAAAAAATTTTTTTTTTTCAAAATTAAAATCTCACGTGAAATTCCTCGTGCGTCCAGTGGTGCCCTTTCGTAGGCATGTGAGATTTGTTTACGTAGTAGGGGGGTCTGGAAAGTAAAAAATAGATTTAGTCTCAAATATTTTTTCTCAAAAATAAAGAAAAAAACTGAAATTTATCTAAAATTCGGATTTTCATACTTGTAAGCGGTTTCCGGAGTGGCATTTGGTCGTTTCGGTTTTGGGGTCGGCTTGTCTGTCTTTGCCTCGATCGACGATTCCACGGTGACATTCGAATTCGAGCAGGTCGCTGCAGAATTCAAGTACAGTCGACGCGCCAAACGACTCGACAACAGCGCTGTGGAGGGACACGAGCGCATAGTCTGAACGTAATAATTAGAGATAATTAGGGTAATTAAATGGCCAATTAACACGAGAATAAAATTACCTTCTAACAAACGAACAAATAAAAAGAAACAAGGTTCACTCGACAGTAACGTGTAAATCTAGTATTGCGGAATAGAAAGAGGTATATATTGCATAAATTTTGCATCTCCCCCTCCCAGGCTCAACTTCTTCGAAATGGCATGCATTCTGGGAAGACGGAAAAGATCGTGTAACTGTTCACTTTCGATTTTTAGTGTCCGATGGAAAATTGGCCTTTGGGCAATGGAGTTTCTCGATGCTCAGTGATTCATTCAATGACTGGCATTAGTACTTGATCAGCGTGAACAGAAAGCTACAGGATAAAGCGAGCAAACGCTAAACTATGAATTGGAAAAGGGAAACGATTCAAAATAAAAATGAAAGTTGGCGCTTGAAATGAAATATCCACAAATATTCTAAAAATTTGAGTGATTCAAATGAGACTTACAACCGTTTCGAACCGCACGCAGTTAACCGTATGAAACGAGATAGTGTGCCTCTTCGGAGGAGAAAAAGAGAATGTCTTCTTTTCATTTCTCGAAAATATGCATGATCTCGTTCCATGCGGGTAACCGTGGATTCGAAAATTTGCAAGTCTGATTTGTATGTGTTTTGTTATTTGCTGGTATGCAATTTTTTAAGGTCGGATTTTTGAAACGAATGAAGATATTCTAAATCTTTTTCAATGTCTCACTGAGTTTATTCTATTTGCCATTTTAATAATAAATACAAGACTTTATTCAACTTATTAAATTAACGCAATAAATACACCGAAAGACAACAATAAATTGAACAAATAAGTTAGAAAAATAAGTATTATAAGAAAGATCTTTGATTAATATTTTATTTTTCAATTGATTTTTTCTTATCTCTATCCAAAATCATTGTCCACATTTATTTCCGCCCCTGATAAATAGGCTCATAAACTGTTCATTTAGAGACTATTTGACTAGTCCATTTATACTTCGGGTTGGAGGCGATTTTTTCCACAAAGGGGGTGGTTTATACCAAAATTGTAGAGACTTCCCTCGTAAATTTTGGTACAAATCGCCTCTAACCCTATATTTTACTGCATGTTCATTTTCCGTTAAATTTCTAGCTAGCAGAAAATGAAGCTATTCTCGTGTTTTCGGTCGAACTCATCGAACCATCGGAAGAAGAAAGTTGGTACGATGTCTTGAAAAGTTTTTTTTGTCTTCTAATACTGATTTGTAAATTAGAAATGGAAATCGATAAATCGTCAAAATCAAATAATTTTCTTGTGGACCAGTCAACTGACCATTTCCAACCAAACATCTCAAATGGAGCCCAAAATATGAAAGAGCAACAAATTGCCAAAGGTAACCATGAAACAATCTAACGATCACGACAAAAATTTAGAAAATGTCGATGAACTTCATGATGGTGTGGCGCAGCAGAATAGATCGTTGACGTTAACCATGTCCAGAAATTCTTTTTAACATCTTAAAATTTAGGCAAACTCGAGAGCAACATTCAATTTCATATCTCAAGAAATCTGAGTTACCATCGAATCACGTTTCTAGACCCTCAAAATTAACAAAACCTAGAGCATCAACATCTGTTGCTGAAGTGAACAGATCTATTTCGTCTGATCTCGAATCCACAATCGACCTGATCAACGAAGAAGTTGGGGTGTCTTCGATTTTCTGAAGTTATTTCTCTAAAGTTTTATTTAGAAGAAGCGTTCAAAGACAGTAGTCAGCGAATACTACGAGAAATTAGGCGAACTACTCGAGAATTTCAAAATCGATCGTGAAAGAATAAAAGTGGACTTTCAAGACGTTCCATTTAATTTTTGATCTTGAGACATTCCAAGATGCTCGTACGCGTCAACGGCTAATGACGTCTGCTTCAACAACTCCAAACGACGTCAATGAACAGGTTAATAGGCAGTTAGATCAGCTGGACGAGCAAACAATTGAACATCTAAATGAACCTCATCCTCCGAATGATGTAGGTACTTCGACCTGTCATGCTAACTAAAGTCTATAAATTTCAGAATTGCAACGATAGATCTTCACATCAGCAGGCCTCTCCTCCAATTGTTCGACATCTCTCAATGTTCGATACTGAAACCAGGAAAAAGTCGTCGAAGCCGTATTTCACATTCATCTCAAATTTCGTCGAACTATAAATGATGTTCAGAAATCAAATTCTGCAAATGACAGAAGAAAATGAATCAGAAATGGCTTCTCGCTTGGCGAACATAACGTTTTTCGTTAACTTTGCTCTGCTTCTGGCTAAGGTCATCGCATCGGCTCTTTCTGGATCGATTTCAATCATATCGTCAATGGTTGATTCTCTCGTCGATTTAACTAGTGGTTTTGTCATATCAGTCAGCTCCAAATTGATCAAGGAACGAGATCCATACCTTTATCCTCGGGGAAGAGCTCAGTTGGAGCCGATATCATTGGTTAAAGCTGACCTAAATAAAATAAATAGTATTGGAACTTTAGATATTGATTTCTGTGATTATGGGTCTAACAAGTATTCAACTCATCATTCAATCAGCCTATCGAATTCACGAGGCCTTTCTCTACGACTTCTATGGTTCATCGCAATTTGATATCGAAATTTTGAGTCACCAAATTTAGGGAAGGGCGAAAAACCGACTTTGGATATGGAATGGCCCACGGTTCTCATTATGATATCGACGATATGCATCAAATTCGGCTTATTTTTGATTTGTCAAAAGTTGGAAACTTTTAGAAAACTTCTCTAATTTTAACTCCAGAAACACAAGTGATTCTTCAATAGCAGTGCTTGCTATGGATCATCGAAATGATTGCATATCGAACTCGGTAGCTTTGGCTTGTGCTTGGCTGGCCAACAAGTAATTAGTCAACCTGATAAAGATTTCATAGATCGATTCTTTCAGATTCTACTATTACTTGGATCCAATCGGTGCAATTTTTGTTTCATTTTATATCTTGCACACTTGGGTTCAAACTGGTAAAGAGCACATTTTACAGTTGAGCGGTAAATCGGCCGACCCGGAATTCATCAACCGAATCATTAAAGTCGGAAATAATTGTATTTTAAGTAGAACAATCGAAATTAGGTCTGCATTGATCACGATGAAAGAATCGAAAAATTGGATACTGTCTACGTTTATCATTATGGCACAAAATTTTTGGTCGAAGTAAGATATTATGTTGGTGAGTTTGAAGCCAATCTTTGAGCATTAGGTTCACATTGTGCTGAATGAAGAAATGCCACTGAGGATTGCTCATGACATATCAGAAGATTTGCAGATCAACATTGAGAGTTTGCCTGATGTGAGGATAGTTGTTAACTTTGAAATGAAAATCCGTATCTTATAGGTAGAGCGTGCATTTGTTCATATCGACTACGAGTTCGAGCATAAGCCGCAGGATGAACATATCGTTTCATGAATAATTTGCATTTTTAGCCTCATCAATTTCGCAGTACCGTTTAGTTAACCAGTAACATTGGAAAAGCCAGTATCAGTGTGCTCAAAATAAGTGCTAATGCGCTTCTTGTGCGAGCCCGATTGGTATTCAGCCGGCACTAAATGGTTGTATCTTTGAAGTATCGACCGATGCCGACTGTATATTAGTTTTGTTTCTCTCAAAAATTTCTTACAATTGATAAACGCAGTTACTGGCTGATTTTTTCGCTATCATTGGTTAACTGGTCGGTACCGACCGTTAGTATAGAAAAATCTGAGAACAATTAGCTATTTTCTAGTTCTAGTCAGCTCATCGGATCCAATTCGATACAACAGATCGGATCGGATTAAATCGCTAAAATTTTGGGTCGATAGAATTTTGCCTGATCATTCGGATCGCAAGCCTTCCGATCCGCCAATAATCCTGGTTCTAACAAATAGTCGTTTGAAGAATTGAATTAAAATCTAATATTTATTGCATCAAGCGAATTCAATAAACCCGCAATTAGAAAACATTACTATGAAAGATATCACCTTTCCCTATCAGTCATTAACCCTGCTCGGGAGTATGAGAAAATCCTATTCCTGGTTTTTCAAAATTCAAATTGCGCACACCCAGACAATTTATTAATCTAATCGTCATTTATCGACTTTCTTTGAAGCATTTTGGGGGCGGTGAACCACAATACTGAAATCAATGTTATAAATTTTGGTTTTTAAATGAATTCCTAACCCTGTACATCTCCTCGATATTGTTTAAAGTGCTATTTGCATAGAGTATTGGCAATTTTTTAACTGGACACGGCATTTCACAGTTGGGAATTTTTAAACTATATGGGGGAACACTCGTATCATTGCGGTACAAGATCTGCAAATGAAGATAATCGTTTGGTTATATTTTTGATGACTCAAATACCTCAAAATCATACTCGCCGTTGTCGTTCGAATAGACTTCCATAATTAATGCGGAACAATAAGGCACAAGTAGATAATTATGCAATTCGAAAGACCTAAGCAACGAGTACATGGTCCAATCATTCTAAAAAAAAATAAACATAAATCGCTATTGCATCTTAGAATTAGCATATTATGGTTGGGGTTTAGAACTATTTTGCATTGAAATCAGAGATCTTCGCGTTTCGGTTTAAGCTACAATTTGGTTCAGACTTGGTTCAAAATTTCGGTTCGGTTTAGAGAAAGAAAAGCTCTGCAAAATTCCTTATTGAAATGGCAGCTTTGAATTTAATTTTGAAAATTCATTGGTAAATCTAGTTTGCTGTCTGACCCTGAGCAAATTATACCCAGAATAATTAATAAAAGACACAAGTTGATAGCACACGCATTGTAATGACTAATCTAAAATCTACAAGTACTTCTGAACATTTGCTGACACGTGTATGATTGATGCAAGTTTAGCGGATTATTTTCACGTCAAAATTGTCGATCGTTTTAGCAGTCATATGGCTAGAGTTTTTGTCCACCACGAACTTATTCTTCGGTTGATTCATTTTGTCAATAGTGCGGTTTATTTTCTATTAGCTAGAATGGAATGGTTTAAAATTTACCGATCCAAACAGAATGAGTTTGGGAGATACTTTCGATTTGCTACGTGTTACGTTTAACGCTCGATCGATCCATCTTTTCAAAGTCACGCCAGTTGTGGCCTAAAATACCATCACATCTTTGAAAAATGTTGAAAATTCTTCCAACGATAGTGCATTCAACAATTGTTAGCCTTATAAAGCATCATCGTCGATACCTTAGCCGATTCAAAGTCTGCAAATGGTGCGTGGTATTTCAAATGTCTCATCGGGAGGAAGATTTCCAAAGTTGTTTTATTCTCATATTCGGGCCATCTTTTGAATACCCAGTCTGGCTGATGTTCCAACAAACCGTTCATTACCTAAATTCAACATTAATTATATCTAAATCAATCCATGGATCAAAAATAGACACTGTCAACAACTGATTACTCGAGACGAAATAAAAAGAACGAACGTTTGATGCATGATATTAGCGTGCTATTTTAGGAGAATACAGCATTCCATCGATTCAGGTAATAAATTTTACAGCTATTTGAAACTCCACAATGCACACCTTGCAATTTTGTATCTTTGAATCGCCTGTTTTTCAAGTAATCGGTCTTTGGCAATATGCTCACCTCTCGTTGAACATCGTAAATCCTGTCGACATGAAAGTAGGAGAAATTATCCCATCCCGTCACTTTCGAGAGATAGGCGAAAAGTTTCTCGTATTTCCGACCATAATGCAGCGCGCAAGTTTCGTTGAATTTTTCAAAAAGTGCAATCTGTCTGGGGCATACAATATTAGACGGAATCGTGTCCTGAAATTCATTCAACTCATGGCGTGTTGAAATTCCGAGTTAGACCGTAGAAGATTTCAAAGTGTGATCAAACTTGGATAAAAATCGAAATTTTAAAAGAAAAACGAGATCAAAAGTTTCATATAAATGTTCTTCAGCTTTTGAAACTGAAACTTTCGTCCGGCTTTAATTCAGAGCAGTTTCGGAAAATAAACAAATTAAATAAAAACCCGCATCCACGGGTCGGGTGTCATTTTTGATGGTACAAATCGGGTGGGGTGTGAAATTTGAAAGTAATGAAGGTTGGATACAGGTGTCAAAATTTCACAAAAGTTACGAGTCTCTTCAGAAGGAAAAGAAAATGTCCGAATATGATTACTATAAAAATTGAAATTCAAATATAGCCAATTCAAATTTTAATTATTAAGCGAATTATTTGGAAAAGAAAAATGGTATCCACTCAGAGCAAAAGTTTTTAAGACCTTACTAGATCTGGCGTTTTAATGTTTGTCGTATAAAATGGTATTGGTTGCCAATCGATTTCCGGATTCCATTGAAATGCGGGATTCTTTCTGACCGGATACATCGCGTAGAGTATCGCTTGGGTAGAAATAATCGTTCTATCCAGCTCTGACGCTTTTATTAGTACCTAAATAGTTGTCTCATGAATTTAAATCATCTATAACTCATTTTATTTGGTGAAATGAGATTTTCATAAATTTATAAGAAAAACCGGTTGCGATACTCTTGTCTTACAAGTGAGTACATTTGTCCCGAAGAAATAATGCCTACTTTGTACCAAGAGTGAATACTTTTGTCCCAAAACGGGAAAAGATAAATAGCGAAAAGGAGACAAAGAAATAGAAAAATAGCATTTGGAACAAAAGTACTCGCAGACAAAAAAAAACCTACTTCACTTTGATTATGAATCTCCGATACGAATCCAGATTCTATGTATCGTGATCGGAAGAATTTTCCCAATTCGTAGGATTGTTGAAGTCCAAGCTGAAATGAGTCTCGTTTCGGCAAATTTTGAGATAAAAACTTTCAGATCACATTTGTAATTCCCCCCCAGCCACGGGGCCAATACTCGCTCGTGTAGTAGTCCTTTGGATATGGATATACCAGTGGAGCTCTGAAATTGCCAAATTTGAGTGAATATTGAATCAGAATTCCGACTCCTATAATTCGTATAATTCTGAAAGAGTTTCCCCAAAATTTCCTAAAATATTCAACTCTATTATCTTCTTTCTCTAAATATCAGATGTGGTGTCCACTTATTATGATGAAAAAAAGATATTTTCTATTCACGAGCATAATTTAATTCAATGATAAATTTTATTCCTTCTCTCGTCTACCTGTCACCGTGCCTATACATGATTTGAACGAATTCTAGCTTTCTCTCTGCTAGAACGTGAATAATCCATAATTGGAATAAATAAAATGTGGAAAGCATTAGGTTAGAGAATGATTAGAAAATAATTTGAGATTCCTGATAAGTGGCTTTAACTATCGATGAGGTGTATATCGGTCAAGCGGTCATAGTGTTGAATTGAAATTGTGAAATTGTTTGAATTGGGCGAAACGATGGTTGAAGGTCAATCACTCATGATAACCAATGCAAGACACGACATTTCGAGTGCATTCAGTATTTTTCTCTATCAAACCAGAAAACTTATATAATATTAAAACAAACAAAACTAGAAACCCCTAAAGTTCTATATCAAATATGACATTAACTTTATAGAACGTGATATCAAACTGACAGTTCTTCCATCGAAAAGTAAATCCGTTTTTTTTCATTCTGCGTCACTCTTCAATTGATTTTGTCATGCGAAAGTTTGTTCATTTTCCAAACTTGTATCCAACATTCGCTAAATTAATAACTATTATTTATTGAAGAGGCGCAAACCATTATTATGATATGTCATTTGACAAAGTAATAACGAATTTATTCAACAGCAATCAAAACCCAATCGTTTTCCCAGAAACTGGTACTTTTTCCTAGCTTCTCTGCGTTCGCTCTCCCATCCATCAGTTGGATTCCTATCGCCCAAGAAATGGTGAAAAAACTAGCTCGCTATTCACTACACCAAATTAGCACGAGAGGAGACGTACACTTGCTACCAACATTTTTTATCGCTTTCATCGAAGAATGTAAGAATCAGAATTTTATCTCTACTGATAATGAAAATGGAAAGAAGGATGAGAAATGAGGTGTAAGAAAGAGATACTGATTTTTGGGTCAGATGTACCTAGTCGGTGAATAGGATATATTCGAAAGAAAATAATACAATCATCTATAAAATCCTACATATTATATATTAAAAAAAGCAATAATGAACAAAAATCGGTTATGAGTAACGATTTGAAATTATAGCAAAGTCGCAGCATGTCGTAGAAAAATAGTAAATCCTTAATTTCCAACGAAGTGGCGCAGAAAATTGAATGCGCCAAAAGTCGAGCAAATTAGCAACTCATAAGCGCGTGCACCAGCTGTTGTCAAGGCTGTACGCACTCCACTCTGAACTCCATCGAGTAGTTCGGAGGGAAGTGGAGTTCGAACGCTGAAAAACGTTTAGAGTTGTGGAGTTTAACGTTTTTCGAACTCCATACAGCCCTATTCTGCAGTATCAGTTCCCTCACTATTCTGGCTCGATGATCATACCCAATATGCTTTTAGAAGAACCAGAATGGTTTTCCTGATCGAATCTGAAAGATTATAATTCCGAAGATTCAATGGTGATCAAAACATGCTTAAATCCAGTGATTAAGCAATTATATTAGAAATGACTTCGCAAAAGATATAGGCTTATCGGTATTAAAATCTAATGTGTTGCAATTAACTAAGATCATTTGAATGTTCAATGTTTATGAAACACATGACGATTCTCAATGCTGGTAGGATAGCTCTTATAGTCTACTCAAATATATCCAGATCAAATGATTGGAGACGATTTAGAAGGAATAAATGAGTATCAGATCTCTCTATCGACATCATTAAGTTTTTCTCAGCAGAATGAATACTATGATAGGCTTTGTCATTCTTGTGAAGCAACATGACCTTATCATCTCTAAAGCTGATATAACGATAGAAGAATTACTGGGAAATGAGTATGAGGTGCAGATTTTCAAAAATTTATTACGGATTTTTTCATTCTGATCTCAGTTTGATAATTATGAAAGTCTATGAGTTTTATGCTAATTTTTTATAATTATCGAGTAATCTCTATGTTTTTCTTCAAATTCGACAAAAATTGACTTGTTAGACTAGATTTTTATTAAAATCAAGATTGAAAAGATCGCATATAAGAATGAATTGTCGACAATCGGGAACAGATAGATCATTTTCGGCCCATTCCTCCAAATCCGCCTCCCATTCCTCCTCCCATTCCGCCTCCCATTCCTCCCCCGCTGTAGGGACTTCCGCCGTAATTTGAACCTCCAGAACTATATCCATAGGACGGGGGCTAAATGATAATCCATAATATTTATTTTTCATAACAATAGAAATGACAAGTCGTAAGTCGACTTTAGTGATCTTATCACTCCCTATCAGTGATAAGATGATCCCAACTGATAAAATATTAGCACATTCGTAATCGAATTGTATATAGAAAAAAAACTCTTCCTTATTATGAACGTAAGACTTTTGGAAAAGGGTGGCTACGTGATTATATAGTAGAGGTAATATTTAGACTTACGGGTGGGGGAGGCGCTCCATACCCGGCGTAAACGACCGCGATTATCGCAACGAAGAAGAGAACCAGGAATTTGAACATTCTGAAGAAAGTTAGTTAAAATTTTAAAATTCAGATAAAACTAAGATACTTCAAAGGTTAGAAACGAAATATAGTTGCAAATTACACAAATTTATCGAATGAAATTAAGCAGACAATGCATAGCCCCTCTAACTGATGAAAACGATTTAAAATTTGAGATTAAGGAAGGATTTTTAAATGAACGCATCTTCGAACGTTATGTTTATATATATCAGCATGGTGCAGTCCAACTAAAACCAAAAATGACTCGAGTCATATTTGCCAATCAGTTCTATCATTAGCCGAAATATGTGAAGGGTAAGTTGAGTGAATGATGAGTGCTGTTCGCGTATTCTGAACAGAATCGTGTTGAGAAAAAGAACTATAGGAGAAGGGCGTAACTGCGGTCAGGCCATTTCTTCGGCCCTTTCCCAATCCTGGTAGTGTTTGAGTTCTGCTTTTATTCCTGCCTTCCCGAAGAGTTATCGGCAAAATAGGCAGATACAAGAAAAAGTGTGACCGATTGTGACGAAAAACTCTAGAAATCATTGAAGAGAAACTAACCCTTTGATTAATTGTCATTTGAAGGACAAGAAATGAGACTAATTTCTGTTTGGCAGCGAAATGATGAAAATGTCTGGAAGAACTATTGATGGATCATTATCGGTGCCGAAATTTGGCGAATAAACAGGACTTGGTAAAAATTTTGAGCTACACTATTCCAAATAATTACGCTTATCCTCTAAGTAATCGTGAAGTCGCGCGTTCTTGGCTTATTAAGTTTTACAAATGGGAACTAAATAGGCAAAAAGATAGCATTATCTAAAATATCCATAATTACTAATTCTTAGCTAAAGAATTATAAAAATGCTGCATATTTCTGAAGACCATTTACAGTTTTCTTCTATCTCGACGATATAAAATTTTCCATGTTCTCTCAAAACATTCCGAATTAGTAGTGGATCAGTAATTTTTCTACAGATGCCTGTAGTTTTACTGCTCTCGTGACATTCCATCCAATTATGATAGTCTTGTTTTAATGGTGGTCTAACGTAATGGCTGTGTGTCACTGTTTCGAGCATAGCCTCAAGTTCGCCTCCACCTCGACTCAAACTAAGGGGGTTAAGTAAATGTTGGTAGTGGATAAAACCACGAAAAATCTGCCTAAAAACCATCGGCTGTTGCACACAGCAACAGTCTGTCCTCGGGACGGGCCACTAGTCTTGTGTGGCTAGGATAGGTCGACTGCCACATTATGGGTGGAGGGTAGCCGACTCTCACCTAGTGGAGAATAATAAGGCTAGGAAAGTTTTTTTTTTTATTTTAAAATGCAATATTCCTGAGAAAAATATTGCCAACCTTGAAATCGTCTATAGTCACGTCGAGGCTCGTAGTGACATAACTGATGCCACCCCACATGAGTTTCGCACAACTACTCGGACCATTTTGCATAAATTATCCTAAAATGAAATGGACAATTGCTAGTGTATAAACTTTAGTCGACGAAAATAAAATAAATAGTGATTCGAATGATAGAATTTTCAAAATGACTTGATTTTTATATCCGTGAGTTACAATATCTATCACCATTTCTCATGCTTTCTATTGTGTAATTTTACGTAATTACTGATCAATACTGAATAGGCTCTGATTAAACTTGTCGTATGTTGCGAAATTACGCAAGATTTATCTCATAACATCGACTTTGTTTTTATTGAAATTCATCATGAACTAGCGATGTAATGCCAGTAATTCCGATTAACTTTATGGGGTTGGGAAAAAACTAGCATTGACATAGCAATTCATTGACATGATTTATCAATATGATAAGAGAAAATAAATAATTCGACAAAAGTAACAAATTGGTCAAATTAATATTGAAAAAAGTCATTTCATTTGGTATCGTGATTATTCGGTTCAGGCGTAACATCGACAATCGTAGTATGCTTCTTTAGGATTGGAATAACTGTTCGAAATTCCCGATTGAAATAAATTGTGATAAAGCCTAAATTTTAGTAAGATAATAACAAATCTAGAACTGACCGTCTGAAGCATGAACTAAGTTCCAGGCTAAGGTAGACAGAACAAATTTGACCCATTTGTTCTCGAACTTTGCAACTAGAAAAAAGTAGGAAACTAGTTCACAAACGAATATCGCAGCTTGTAGACAGGCCTAAAATCACGGTATAATTATTGTATTTGATTTTCGAAAATTGTTATGCATTGAATCACCTGTTTCAAAAAGTTCACTTCGTTGCTTCGTTTAAGTGGGCCATTTCTTATATCTGCGTTCTTACTCATCTATAGTTTGTGGCTTATCGAATATTTGTGGGCGAAAATGACTTACGACAATTCTCATAAAATGCACTTTCGTTATAGTGACTAGATCAACTATGACAATTAGAACCACAAAACAGATATATTTGATGACATCATTGTACCAAGCTATCACCATACAAAATGGAGATGTCGTGAAGGCGAAGTTGTAATAATCGCCGACATAGACAAATTGACAATCTCCTAAATATTTGGTGTCGTATTAGAAAGAAATTAAAAATGTCTTTATCGATAAGAAAAATGGCCCTGACTAACTTATCACGTAGAGATAAAATGAGGGCACCAGCGCAATAGTCCAAGAAATAACTATGAGAATTTGAGTATTTTCTAAAGTGATGCAAAATGATTAGCTATTTTTCTACAAAATTTACTGTAACTGAAGATCTCTCGGTATTGCATAGGGAGAAAAATAGCGCACATTCTGTTCAGCGATATGAAAAAATGACTATAGATGCAGATTTCGTAGAAAATAATGAACAAATGTCCACAGATGAAGCTGTACTTCTTCATCCAGGCGACATCGCTGAAGTCTTATTTAGAAGGGTGAATTTAAAAAGGACCTACAAAAATACCATCGGTACAAAATAAAACGTGAAAATAGTGCTGATAACAGCTTCACCGATCGCTTGACTACCGGTTAGCCACCCGAAGGGATTTTGCAATGATTTCATCTTCCGAATGTAGGCAGTGATGAACCAATTGCAACACATGCCAAAACTCGATATCTAAAGCGGTGATCGTCAACTAACCCACGATCACTAAACGTTATTCTGGAGGCTTTAAAACTACTTACTAAAAGTATTATAAGAGCAGCCATTTGGTTATCATTCACATCGACATCCATTAGGCGACTGTAATATTTATTCAAAAATACAAATTCAAGTTGGGTTCACTTGTTTTATAGTGAGAAATGGCCATATACACAATAGCGTAAAAGTTTATGATGATGGGCAGATATCTATTTTGAAAATACCACTTTGGGACTAATTACCGCCTTCGGCATGCTACGTATGCTCATTATTTTCAAATTTATCATAAATGTTTTTGTTATTTCCTTTAGTAATGTATTGTGCTAGCTTATATTCGTAATATTAAGAATGGGAAACATTTAACTGAAATGATTTACAATATCCGCAATAAATTTGTGTTGAGAAGAAAGTAATTTATTGTGTTGGCTAAATATTTACATCAAGATCATCTTGATATGCACAGGTTAATCATCAAACTACAGCTCGTTGTTATTGATAGGCACGATTTCGACGTTGAATCGTTTCGGATGAAGGACTGAACCGTAAATTGGAACTGAATCGATTGGCTCATGAGATCGGATCTCGTAATTTTGAATTAGAGAAGTGAAAATCAGGAAGAGCTCCATTCGGGCCATTCCCTCGCCGGCACAGATCCGCTTACCCATTCCGAAAGGTATCGTACGATCAAGTAGTGTCTGAATTTCTCTTTGTGTTATCATTTCGAGGTTGCTGGAACTTTAATCGACTAGATCGCGCACCTTATTGAATGTGACGCCATCTTCGTTCAGATATCGTTCGGGAATGAACTTTTCCGGCTCACTGAACACCCTCTTGTCGTTCATGATCGAGCCGAACATCGCGAAAACGAACGTATCTTTCGGAATTTTCTTGTCGATCAACATCGTTTCTTCTTGGCCTGAAGTGTTTGGTAGAAAAAAATTACCTGATGACTCTTTCAATTTAATTTCAAGTTTCTTATGAATATAACTTTCCGGGCAGAAATGTTGTAGATAGTTTTCAATCTTTTTAGCTGATTTTTCTTACATCTATGAGTTGGAGGAGTAGCGACGAGGTTGGCAAATCGCTGAGTTTCGTAAAGCATCGCTTGTGTGTAGGGCATGCCCTGTCTATCATTCATTGTTGGCAGTCGGTCATTTCCAATTTGCTTTATGATTTCGCTACGAACTTTTTCCTAGACCAAATAATATGCTCTTGGGCAATTGTCTTCCAACCTGAACTCCTGGGTTCTGCAGCATGTAGATGATGGCCCATCTCAGAGTGACACTTGTCGTTTCCATTCCTGCCATCCAAAAATCGATGCAGGTCGCGATCAGGTTCATCTTGCTGAATTAATTTCAATTCTTCTTTTTTACTATTTTTTTGCTGCAAATTTTCAAGAACTGATTAAAAAAGAATGATCCATAGGCGCGGATGAAGAAGAGTTTCGAGATTCTGATTTTCAAAATTTCATTCCACTTATCTTTCGACAGTGTTTTTACTGAAAAAGTGCCACCCACATTCAATAAATTAAAACTAAAGGTCATGATGAACAGCGACTAACTTCAGCGTTGTGTTCCCCTTCGTTTGTTCCATTTCCCTCATGTAAGCGTGAACGAAGTTCTCCGGCTCATGGTGCGGATCGTATTTGGCCATCAGTTCGTTCACTTCCCTCTCCATGAATTTTTGATACTGAAAAGCGAAAGTTTATTCGGCAAATTGGAAAAAAACAAACAAAAAATCCCGACTTACTGAATCGATATTCTCCCTAATCGCGTAGTAGCCTTTGTGACCGATAATCGGCAGACACTTGAGCCAAGGGTAGGTTTGGACGATTTGAAGACATGGATTTCCCTGAAGTTGTCCAATTGTCCAAAATGATAGAAAAATAATTTCGTATCATTTCTTAAGAAATACTTTATTAGATAAAGAAACTCGCAATCTTATAAAAAGAGATAGTTAAGATTATCCGCATAGTTTCAATAAGACTATGATTCGGAACTCACCCTCTTCAACTGCACGTGTTTGGACAAGATCGCAACGAACTCCTCGAATTTCTGCGCATTTTTGTAAGAATAATGGTAGCCGAAGAGGTTTTCGTTGATCACATTACCGACACACAACTGAAGGTCAGGATTTTTGCATATCATTTTTCTCATTTGACACCTGAATCGAGAGGTACAGATCAACGCATTTCTTGTCTTTGGTATCTCGAAGTTGAGTCAGCATCTCCCGAATTGACCCGATAATTTGCTCCTCCATCAGCTTCTTTCCTGAAACAGTTTTGGAATTAGAGAATCAGTTGATAAAAAATGTCGAAACTCTCTTACCCAATCCGAAGTCTTTGAGGATCTTCAGTGATGCTCGCCGATTCTCCTTCCAAACTTCCCCGTCGCTCCACAAGACGCCAGTGCATTCAAACTTCTGCAGCAAGTTGTCTGGTGGTCGGTTTGTGCGACCGGAAAAATTCTCGCCTAAAATATTGAGACTTCATCTTTCTGAAAGAGTTATCTGAACATCTTATTCCAATCGAAAGGCAAAAATTGTTAGAAGAAAATCCTTACACACTATTCCAAATGCCTGAGAACAATCCTCTAAATTTACAAATAGAAACTACTATGATTCACCTTGTTTGACATAGGCTTCCTTCAAATATTCATAATCAGTGATGACAACCGTCGGTGAAGGCATGAACAACGAGTAGATCGGTCCATAAGTTTTAGATAAGTCGGCCAAATAGTTATGGAGATTTCCGTGATCAACCTATATATTCTTGAACTTCGGTTGTAAATTATTGCCTGCTTACCATAAGCAAATTGCCAAGCAAAGGTAGCGGAGTCGGTCCTTTAGGATATTTGGAAATATTTCGGTAATAGTTGATGATGTAGATCACGATGAATGCAATAACGCAATAGATGACTACGACCATTTCTGGAAATTTACGAATTTTTGATAAATATCTCCTCACTGGATAAAATTTCACTTCGAAAATGTACAACTATATTAGATAATTTCGATGAGCGAAACTGAACAAAAATGGTTTTTTATAGATATATTTTAGGATACTCCCAAAATGATTTTTTATTCCATAGAAACAGCAAGATACTGTTAATATGGGTCTAGCTCTAATTTTAGAAATTTTATCAATGGACTTCACAATATTTTCGCGAGATTCGAGAGAAATGAGAAGGGGTTTCTGAAGAGAATTTGGTTGCGTCGTGCGCTTCTAATGAGAGATTGTGATACTTTATGACAGATTCTTTTTATACGATATCAGCAAAGGGAAATTTGAAAGGCAAGAGAGGGAATAACTTAGAGATAGAGAAGCAGAATAGGAATCAGAGTCGGAGAACATGATGGATGACCCTGTTTGTGTTGAGCGAAGCCTCATGGAGTCTACAAATTCGCGAAAGAACGCGACCACCTTTTATTAGATTTGTCCACGACAAATTTGCAGAGGAGGCCTGTTTAGCACGCAATGCGACGATTCGGACGTATGAATTACAGTGGAGATTTTTGACGATTCTTGCAATAAATGTGACACAGATTCGGCAGATTATTGAGAATCGGATCAGCGCATTTTGAATTAGTTGAAGAAGAGAAGCTAAAAAAAAAAAGCTTTAAAACAAAACCTTGTGCCAACTTGGCAAGAATATATAAACACACAACGGATATTATTCACAAAAATTCAAAGTGTGGTTTTACAATTGAGAGTTTGCTTAGAGACATATCAATTGGACTAGGCCTTAACTAAGGAATTGTATGGAGCTTCTTCATTTAGCTAGTACAAAAATGAGAAATTGCGATTCTAGACGGGGGGTGATTAATTAGTTTATGTTGTGATACAGATTTAGCTGATGTGTGTAGAGTAGAACGGAATTATGCTTGATTTGATCAACTCGAAAAGAATCCCAATATGAAGTTTTAACTCTACATTGTAAACTGGCTCTGGCCAGTTACAGATACAGTTCACTTTATTTACATGCATTGGGGCGTGATTATTTCCCTCTAAACATGGAAGCGAAACGAAACATCATTTTTTAGATATTGATTGAAAGAAAGTTAGTATTATAATTAAGATGAAAGGTTTCTTCATTCTTGATCAGCTTATTTTTTTAAATCCAATTCTGTAGCCAATACTCATCGTGTACAGCAAATTTCAAAGGTTACTAGTCGAAATAGCTTTGATTCATTTTTAGCAGAAGAAATGTTATTTTCGATATAGTGGAATTCATAACTCATACTCATTTAATTTAAATAAAATTATAGGGAAGAAACGCTTAGACAATAATTAAGAACCGAAAACTCCGCCCCTTGCATTTTTCACTTTTGCCTAGAAAGCATTCGAAAATGATGAATTAGTCGACAATTGCCTTTATATAGGGTGGAAACGATAAAGAAAAAAAAAACTTTTTCTGCTTGAGACTCGCTTAGAGAGTCGACTTGTCACGAACTCCCGGTTCATGTAGACTACATGATTCGAGTGGTTGGCAAGGAATGGAGGGCAAGTCGAAGAGACACCGACTGCACTGATTGGAATGGGATGGTCGGATTTACCTTGCTCCTGTAATTGATCACCAACACACCAATGAACGATTTGTGATGTATGATCATTCATCTATATTGAACATTGAATATCAAATGTGCATCAACACTTCATAACCTGCATTTTAGATTTTCAACTTGTTTATTTTTCGAAATTAGAACCGTGGCCTACAAATCATCAATTACGATTTAGCAGTTTGTAGATTGAGAGTGCAACAAATTACTGACAAAATAACACCATCACGGGGTACATAATTGAATTCAGACGAGGCATGTTTACTTGAAAATATCAAAGCATATTTAACTTAATTTTATGAAATTTAGCATTGTAAAGGCTAATCTGAATGATAACTATTCGATGCCGTACCTTTTTAAATTATAGTAATGATGCTGATCAATGCTCTATCAAAGATATGCAGCATTAAGTGAGGAACAGAAATTGACATTCTCGTTCCGAAGTTTTCTTTTTCTCAGCCTCGTATCGATTTTCGCTCCTTCTGAATTCGAAATAAAAGAAATCGCTCACCTCCGATAACTGTCAAAGTCTTCACCTATTATACGTTCGCTCTATCAAAAGCTTTCAACATCCCGAACTGTAAACCATCGAAGCAAATACTTGCGTACAATAGGAGGCATATGCCCTTTGCCCTTCCCCGTTATCGATAATTCCACCGATGAAAGTCCATTACCAAAAAGGCGGCAATACAGCAGATGACTGCCTTGCTGCTTGATAGATAACCGGTCGCATTTTTATGGACTAAATTACAAAACCAATAACAACGTTTTTACATTATTATGTACAAGGGAAACGCAAATAGTAAATAAGGAACTTGTTCATTACTGTAGACCACATGATTTGAAATTAAATGAGCTGATCCCGATTACTCTTTGCAAACTATTGCATGAAATTAGAAATGACAACTGCAATTCATTATCTTCCTTAAAATAGTTTCTTTAGGAGAATTAGATTAGTAATCGCTCTATGATAGATGTTATCTTTCAAGACGGCTATTGATCGAACATTTTTGGTGTTGGATTTTCAAGAACTTTCTAAGGGGCTCCTAGAAAAGGACACCGGCTTTTTTCTTTTCCTATCTTGCCTCTCCATACTATTTCTTAGAAAAACCGGTGTCTTTTTCTGTTAGCCCTCTGGAACAGTTTGATGGAGTCTGTAGGACAGAAGTCGGCGAAAGCTGATCTAACCGATATCATTAGTCCTTTAAAATGTCCAGATCCAAAAATTCCATACACGCGAACAATAGGAAATTAAAAAGCAGAGCGCAGTCTTTGAAGATTGGATTTTTCAGATTTTTCCTTTAATTCTATGGATCTGTTGTGATATACATAATTTATGGGGTATTTTCTAAAATCGATGATTTTGAGAATTTTATGTACAACGTTTAGGAGATTATAATTTATCATTTATTTAAGGGTGAAGCTTTCTCCAATGGAAATCAGATAAATTACTTCTTTTTCGGCAGTTTCTTCATAATGACGACTTCTTTATCACCAGATAAAATGAGTCGTCCATCTAGTGTCCATAATCGACATCGGGTGAATGCTTTCCCGTCATCTAAATTGTCCTATTTCTCCCAGAATTTTAATTAGCAAAGTAGTCAGCAAGTTTCAATTCACCCTCATTATTCTACTTTTTGGGAAAAATAATCAATTAGTGACTAACCTAAAATTGTGGACTCATGCTCGAACAGCATCCATTTATCAGCTCTACAGTCGTTCAAATGCAGCCAAATGTTAGATTCTAATGGTTCGATTATGTCTGTGCCGAAATATCGACTGAAATATGAACTTATTGGGTCACTTTTTTTTTTTTATAACTTTACGAACATGCAGTGATATTTCAGTGGCAGAGTTAGAAGCGGAATATCAGCTATCATCAAAAGTAAATACCTGAAATTGAAAAATAGAATATCTTAAAGCCAATGCTATTTTACCTGTGCAACAATTCATTGCTATCACAAATTTTTCTGGCCCGAACAAAATGATAACTCGTAGGAACAGATTTTATACATGAAAGGCTGTTTGTGGTAATTTTATGCACACGCTGAATCTGAAAGTTTCTAATTTTTAGAGTTTTGTAGGACTATTTAGCAACCTCATTACATTATGACACGAAACATGAGTAAAATGGAATCGAGTAGATTCAGCAGATATTTTCAACATTATCTCGTCATGTCTCATTTCATGTTTACTATTTTCAAATTGCTTTGTTTTCATAAGAAAAAAACTTACTTCAAAAATGTCGTCGGGAGCTAACATTATCGGTACTATTTTGCTCGGAGATTCATAACAAAGGTCATTTTCCAATTTATATAATGATTCATTTGATGAACTTGGTGAAGAGAAGTCCGTGCATGCATTCGAAGTTGAAGGGAAAGACATTTCCAGATAATGAAGATCAGTTTGAGTTTCCTAAATTTATGAATCAGAAAAAAAAGTAAGAATAAAACAATAAAACCTTGCAGAATAGCATGTGAAAGCAAGCGATACTCAATTCTTCTTGCAGAGCAGTTACGGTACGCCTTGAGAGTTCGTCAGTGTCGATATCACGAATCACTTTCAGAATCAGCTTTGCATTCAGATCTACTAAAAGTTAGTTTAGTTTATCGTAATGCTTTCGATATTTTTTACAAAATAATTCATCAAATTTAGGTATAATTTGAATAAATATTATTTTTATTCTCAAATATGAGTAAATTACCGTAATCCGAGTAGAATGATTGAATGTAATGAAGTTTCTTCGCCGAATTAACCGTCTTCTCCGCGGCTGCCACGCATTGTGCCAGCAATAAATTACCGTTGTAGAGACGACGATTATCATGTAAATTTAAGCTATTCATAATCGTCGGTCTAAATAGTAAACCATCTTAGATAAAACGAATAACCAGTCCAATTTTACGCGTTGAAAAAAATTTTTTTGGAATCATACTGTAGAATGCGTTATAATTATCATTCTTCAATTACATCTTCAAAAATGTCTTGCATAAAATCACCTCTAATGAAACACCTAAATCTTACTCGAATTGATCTTTCTCGATTTGAACGACTGAAAAGTATTCCATCCGATCCTTCGACTCGTTAATCTCGAGTTTTGGTATTTTTCCAAATACCAAACTCTCTTTGTTCCAAGAAATTTGGTGCATTTTGCTGAAATATCCTTTTATATGCCATCATGTCACAATACGGGAATATCAAATCGTTCAAAGCGCGAAGGAAGACGGAAGCAAAATTTACAAAATATTGCTTTGCGATGGAATTGTGCCGTAAGCGCTGTCGTTATTTTGAAAATGAATCATAAATAGCGATGAAAGGAATTAAGAAATAATAGCCAGCCAGCAGGAAATTGACCTCGAATTTTGGTGGTATATGCGGAAAAAACAGGAGTTCACCCTACATACAGCTAATTTATGCATACATGCTTTCGGCTCACATCAAAAATTTATGCACTTGTTAGTATCGAGAAATCTTTCGATGTGAAATTATTCAGCGGCATTTCTTTAAATATCCAAGATAGTCGTTGAACGATATTCTTCTTAAAATTACAAATGTAAAAATGTTCAAACTCAAGTGACAAGTAGATTAGTAAAAAGAATTTTTAGATTGTATTATTGAATTTGCGCAATGTGAGTGAATAGTCATATAATTCGGAATGCTTCAGACTTGATTAATTCACAATTTAAAAGCTATAAATTGCCACGTTAGATTAATATTTTCGGAAAATATCATAAATAGACATATGTTATATTAACAAAATAAAATTTTGAATCTAACGAGCTGGGGTGGGACCTAAATATTCTAAATTACTCAATAGTGCACCGTCCAAAAATTTTAAAAAATGAATGTTACGATAAAAATGAGAATAAACTTGTAGAAAGACTAGTAAAATTTAATGAATTGCTGGAATAACATTCTCAAGTTCTTCTAATTAATTAATGAGGTAAATATTCTGAATTATAAAATAATGACCGTCCTAAGTTTAAAAGATAAATATTGCGATATAAGAATGAGAATACTTTCAGCTAGTCTAATGAGATTTAATGAACGGCAAACTTGAGAGCTGAATTACCGAGTTGTTTATACGACATTGCACTACTTCAAAAGTAAGCAAGTAAGCATGACTGAGCAAACTAGATACGAGAAATTGCATCTGAGCAGCCATTTTTATGACCGCTTTTCTCACCAAGGCGGCATTTTCATCGAGGAAAGATCAGGGCCACTGCCGATATTCTTGCACACATGAATATATTTTATTCTAATTTATTTTTAGAAAAAAAGATTTAATGAAAATGTTACTAGATATATGTATCATGACGCATTCGGAATTTAGATATATCTGCGGTAATACTACAAAGTCAAAAGTTCAAAAATTACAATACAATAAATGAAAACTCATTTGCAGACAAAATAAAATTAGATTAAAACGTTGGCGATAATAATATGGGATGGAATAATTTGAAACCGGAATTCAAGGTAAATTTATATCTGTTGACATAAATTGCTAGAAATGCCGTGAAAGTTGCAGAACCAATCGATGACCTCGTGTATTGTGCATTCGATATTATCTCGCTTTGCCACTCATCCATGATCTTTAATTCAATCGTCTCTTATCAACCAATTCGGAATGAATATTCCGAGAAAAGAAGCTTTCAATTTGATATTTACTCTCTGGTTTTCAATGTCTAACATTACTGCATCCTTTGCCATTTCATGATTGATTTATACAGCTTTTTTCAGGTACGAAAATTATTTATTGTCTTCAATCTTCAAAATTACCCGTAAGAATAGATTATGTATTATCATCATTTTCTTTCATAAGTCTCATATGATTGTGGAACCGACGATGCGACTTCAACACCAGAAGGTGAAGATCTAATATTGATTACATTGAGTTCTTTCAAAATCGGAGATTTGGATCATTTACATCTTTTCTATCGTAAAATTTCGTAGCTTGAAAAGTAAAATAACCTGATGCATTTTTCACTTCATTATTCTGCTGATGTCCGTGAAAATTTTTAATTAGAATTCGCGAAGAGTCCAAATTGCCATTCAATTAAGTAAATTCACTTACCGTATTCGCCTCAAATTGATCAATAGGCCTGTACATTCGTCATCTCTCATGAACACACGAATATAGAAATAGAAAAGAATCGCATACAGAATAACGGAAATGAACGTTAGGATAATTGCTACAGTTGAAGTAAATGCGAGAAGAAGTACGGCTAGAAAGGTGAACCAGGCGATGAATGAGACAACCAGCACGTGGCGTACGTCTCTTCTCTGAAGAACAATACCCATTTCCACATTACTCGATATTATTTCCCCGATCGGTAATACTGATGGTGGATCGGCACAAGTTGTCGCTGAAGGTGCCATTTTCGATGAAATATTGTCTTCTAGGCCCTCTGGAAAACGTACTGAAAGCTACTTGAATAGGTATTCTGTACACCACTGACACCGACGTAGAATTCATACCCAATTTTAAAGACATATCGGAATCATAGTCATATGGAAGTATCGAGTGAATAGAAATCAAGAAATATCATCCAAGGACGTCGTGACATACATAATACTAAGATCTGTAAGGCAATATAAAAAATTAAAAGGAAAAATCTTCCCCTATTTTATGCTAAATCATTTTTTAATTAGAACCAAACAGGTTATAACAGTCACGAATAGCCTGTAAACAAGAAAAAAGCTAAAAAAAATCAAAATTAAAATGAGGAATTAAACGCGCGTAATTGGGAAAGTTTGAAATTTTCAAGAAATAGGTTGCATTGATAGAGCAGTGAAAGTATAGCCGATTTCGTCTGTTCCACTTGATTGACAATCCGCTTGTGATAACGGTGTGTAGTGCTTTTCGCTATATTCGCTATATCGTAGAAAAAACATCAACGATATTAGATGAAGACTTTCACCTTAAACTTTCGATCTTCCAATTTCAGAGCTCTACCTCCACACGAACGTATTTCACGGAATTATTTCTATGAAACCTTTGAAATTTATTCAAATTTAAAATGAAAATAAATTATTTTTATTGGTTATGTTCAAAATTAATGACGAAATTCAATATTCAATTCTATAATTTTTCATATAACTGCGGGTGATTTATGTGCAGATGGTATTTCTTCAGCGTCGGAATGGGAAGATCTGAAAATGAATAAATATTTAATCAGAGAGAAAATGTACATACCGTAATTGCTTCATTTTGTCTATCAGGCCTGTTGACTTGTCGTCTTTCAGGAATATTCGCATATAGAAATAGACCATAATAATGTATGCAATAAGGAAAATAAATGTTAGGATAGTAGTCGTTGTTGGAGAAAAGGTAAGTTGAAGTAGGGCGAGGTAAGCGATCCAAGCGATCAGTGACACAATCAGCAACAGGCTGGCCTCCTTCCTTTTCCATACCAGACTCGATTCCGCACCATGGTTCATTATTGACACCGCTGGATTTTAATGATTTGGTTTCGAAGCTTTCATTTTCGACGAAAAATAGCTTTTGATTATTTGAGAATAACCGTAATGTTATAATAAGGCGAAATCTTATAAGTTTAAAATCAGGTAATTAATGTTATTGAGAAACTTTTGAGATTTCGAAGAAATAGGTTATCATGAAAGTAAAATGTGAAGAAAAAAGGACTGCGCGGTTTCACTTGAGCAAACTCCTTGCTAGGATCAGAACAACGGTCAGAGACTATTTTGATTTAAAAGTACTCAGAAACAGAGCTGCCGACAAGTGTTAAAAAATCGCACCTGTATCTGTATGAAATCCAAAATTCTTGTACCTTGTCTTAACTATGCACAAATAACAAATTTTTCGTACCTGTACTTGTTTACTTCCATAGATAAGGTTAAATTTCATGCCTTTATCTTACTTGTGGACAGCTCTGTTTCAAACCCCGAATATAGCCCATTATATAGGTGGATAGATGGATAGGTCTTTGTGCCCTGATAACAATAAGTTGATCGATTCTTCAAACCATTTTATCATAGGCGGGGACATTGATATGATTGATGATTGAGATAAACCAATTTAAGAGGTATAAAAGAAAACGTCATCGATTTAATAGATTTTCGAAATATCTAAACGACATTCGAACCTATGGACAATAATTTGAGTTTCCTGATGTATAGGTTTAGGGAAGTCAATCACTTGATTGGGTGGAAGGGGGTCCCGAAGTCAATAACAGTTCATTTATACAGAACACAAATAGACCGATATTCTATCAGAAATCAAGATTATGTTCATTTATACCATGTGACCCAAAGATGCCGATTTTTATTCATTAAAGTGAGATTTGACGTGTTCTAGTTCAGTGGTGATTTTTCGAAGTTCGTATTTTTTAACCTGGAAGAAAAAGAATGTTTCCGGTAAAATTAATCATGAAATTGAAGTTTGTAAAGGTAACCACGTAATCATTGAAAAATAGCGACCTTGATTTAGAAAAGAGTCTTTTTCGACAGACAGGAAATGACAAGACTCAATGACGAAACGCTATTTTGAAGATTTTATGAAACTCGAAAATGGTGGAACGTTTTTCTTTTTTATGCAGTGTCTCTATTTTACTATTGCGTTTCTTCGATCCGCCATTCCGTTATTTTCAATCCGCCCCATTTTCCGCATAGGTTAAATTAGTTGATTATGGAAGAACTTTTATTCATTTTCAATTGTCCAACCTTTCAAGTGCAGGCCATTGGGAGATCAGCATCTTCTCGGGCAATCACGTATTTCGGAACTTTGAAATGAGCAATCGGAAAATTCCAAAGCTGCTTAGACATCCTTTCATTTTACTTTCTCTTTGCATTTTTCTGTGATATAAGTTTCAGTGATCTTGCCGAGATATAGCCGACTTGAAGATTTGCCTGATGGAAGGGAGTCGTCTGGGGAGGCCGAAACTTTGTGATGAGCAAATGCATTTTTATTATCATGATAATGTTTTGTTTTGTGGTGAATTTCAGGTACTTACTGATTATACAACGTTGGAGATTTGACCCTGATAGCTGATCAAATTTTGAATCCGTATATCTTTTTAGAAATACTTGACAAAATCATAGTATTCATTTGCAGCTGAAAACTAAAATTCTAAAACAAATCGTTCAAAACTCTGGCGACTATAGTTATATCGATCTGCATGGATTCGAACAAATTGGTCAACTCAAAAAGGAATGAAAAATCACGAAATACTGCCAAGATAATTTTACATTTTGATAATTTTCATAAATGTTTTCACAATGAAATATCGTGAACATTTTTTATGTAACAAATTCTGCAAAATAGTTAAAGGAATAAACAAAATAGACGCAAAAATCCCACATAACGACAGTCACACAACATCCCATAGTACACATAGGAAAATCGATAGTTGCAAAACGAATGGAGAGAAATATGTGTGTTAGAGAAGAAGAGGGAAACATAGCCAAAGTGCATCGACCTACGAAATTTCGAATATTTCGCGTTCTTAAATCCATTATTTTGAAAATTTTTGAATTACTAGCAAAATATTTAGTTTAGAAAAATGAACTCGAACATTTTTCTCGTTAAATTTTGACAAAAATTAACAAAAATTTCAGGTACTTAATGCCTCAGCAGGTCAGGAATTGGTATAAAGACAGAAAGGCACTGTTGAGCTTGAATGGAGCGTATTTACTGTCGACTTTGGTAGTCTTGAAAAGGATAGATATTTTATGATTTATTTTATTTAGGGCGACCGATTATGGGCCTTCACCATCGGCATGTTCACACACCAAATCGGTGGAATAATGTGTTTGGTAAATGCAGGACAAATTTAATCGTTTTTAATTCAAGGTACATTGCCACTCAGCAATTAGCAGATTCAATCATCAAGTTGATTTTCACACCGATAATAGGAAAAATTCTGGACAAAACCAATCGCAATAAAGGTATTCGAAAATAATAAAATGGAGGAAAAATTCGACAATTCAGGCATTCAAATAGCCCTGCTGATTAACAATTTCTGCGTTTCGATATCTGCCTTGGTTTTCGCATATTGTTTCCATTTGTTGGAAACGACGCCTGACAAAAAGGAACTGCAAGGTCACGAAAATGTAGGGGATATTTCAATATTTTTACCCGAAATTTTCATTTCCAGATATTCCTACTAATCGCACTGATTTTCTCATCGATGGCGAAGGTAGCATCCGAAATTGAGAGAATGGCTTTCACCAAGGATTGGATCGTGGTGCTGGTACAGAGTTCGGAAAATTCACGACTATCGGGTATTGTCAGTTTGTCAATTTTTGAATTATAAGAAAGTTTCAGCGCAAAATTCGATCATGAATGTGTTGGACCAAGTATCTGCCGCGCTACTTCCACTTTTCACTGGGATTTTATTGGATACGTTTAGCAGGTCAGATACTTTTATCGAATTCCTGAATCTCTGCCCTTTTTGCAGAATTGTTTGCTGCGTCTTTGTTATCGTTTACAACATTTCATCGTGGATCATCGAAAGTCGAATTCTGCACACAGTCTATCGAGACACACCAGCTCTAAAGAGGAGGAAATGTATGATTTCAGTTTAGTAACTTTTCTTGCTCAGTTTGGCATGTTTAGCAGTGGACTCGGAAGAAATCGTCGAAGCCCAAGGAAATGTATCGTGGGTCCGTTCATTCAAGCTTTACTTCAATCAGAAAGCTTGGAGACCTGCATTTGCATTAGCAATGTTGTACTTCACCGTTTTGAGCTTTGACAATGTGAGTGATAAGCAGAGTTTTCTTTTTCGAGTTTCATAAAATTGAAAATAGAACTTCATGCACTTTTTCTGCAATTATCTGTAATGAATTTATCGATCAATGTCAACGAATGGATTTTAGCTGGCTATCTCATACGGCGCCAAGCAAGGTTTATCTGCTACAGCTCTAGGTACATTCATGACAGCAGGTTCAATCTGCGGCCTACTAGGAAATGTGTCGTACACTTACTTTGAGAGATGCATGGGGCTTCTGCTTACCGCGCTGATAGGATTTTTCGTGAGTTCTTAGAAGTATCGAGAAGATTTCTATAATAAATCTTGTTGTGGAAAGAAAAAAAAGGATTCTCTCAAGAAAGCCTAATGATACCTTTTTAGAAATTGATCAGAGAATTTCAGTTGCAAAATGCCTGCGCTATGACGGCAGGCTATTCACAAGTTTTCTTCGACAGTCCTTTGAACATCACTGGATACGTTGAAAATTTCGAGTTGAAGGTCTAATGATAAAGCTATGTTGAGTTTTCAATAGAAGTTTAGTCCTGGCCTTCACGAATCATATCCGAAATTCAATCACCGAGCACGAGGAGTGACATCGCTGCACTACCGGCCAGTCAATGGCCTCTGTCCATCATTTTATTCTTTGTCGGAATTACCTTCGCTCGATATGGTTAGAAATATGTTTCTTTATCAACTCTACTCTTTAATGAAATTGCCAGGGTTGTGGATAATCGATCCGACCATCATCCAGATCATGCAGGAGACAATACCTGAACGGAATCGATACCGAATATTTGGTGTCCAAGCATCAATCAGTGAATTCTTCTCAATGCTCAAGGACATCATGGTAGGTTTGAACAAAAATCCTATAAAATTTCACGTATTTTCAGGTCATCTTGTTCTTCCAAACGGAGATCTTCGGTGCACTCTGCGTCGTGTCTGCTTGTTCAGTAAATCTAGCGACGATTCTCTATTTCACTTACTTCATAAAGGTAATAAATTTTGCGAGAAAACGATAGATCGTTTAAAAATTTGAACCAACAATTCAGGAATATTCAAATTCTCGCAAGTCAGACAATACAGCAACATCAAATGACACTGAGCTTGAAAACATCAAACAACCCCTTGAAAATGTAACTGATCCGACAGAACTGTAATTTCCTGCTATGCATAATTTGTATTTATTGAGAAATTTCATTCTTTCATTATGCGAAATTTTTAGTTACAATGATAGCTCACATTTACGTTTGCTCAGTGCTTCCTTGTTTTATTTTTGAAATTTTTTTAATTATCTATTCTGCTTACTTCATTCACCGCTTTCCAGTGTCTTTATTCGCTTTATAATTACCGGTACAATTCATTTTCGACCTCCCCAAAAAGAAATTTTTATCGTTTCTTCAACATTTTTCAGGGTGTTTTTAAAAGATCCCCAAAGTATCGTTAGAATTGCACTTTTGTGGACAAAAGCCTATAGCCGTGGAATTTGAACGCCGAAAAGTGGGTGGAGACTGGGCGACTAAAAAAGGAGCACAAATTTTCGGCTGCAGAAAAAAGGCTTGCCATAGAATGTATTGGGCAAGAGAGTTTAGTGAAAAGAGGGAAAATTGCGAGAAATATGAGTGGGGAAAATTGGATGTCTGGATTTGTTTATTGATGCCTAAAGGCCGCGAACTTCCTGCTAGAGGCATGCCTTTGCTGCAGGCCTAAACTCGAGTACACAAAGTTATTTTTTCGAGAAGCTGAAAGAGTTTCGGATTTGAAGAGAATCGGAGAGATTGAATTTTGAGAAATAGCTCGGGAAAGCGAGATGTTCGTTGAGCTTGCAGAATTTTTTGAGGAGGGCTTAGAGAATAGAAAACACGCGGAAGGCCAGGAAAAAGCTTAAAGCCAAATGAGAAATAAGGAGGAGGAAAGAAAGAGAATTATACGAATATATGAACAGGCGTGTGAAGTGAGATGTTCCAGACTCTAAGAGAAAAGGAGAAAATAAGGATACAAAGAATGCGCCCTTCTCGACTAAAAAATGCCTACTGAATTATGCTATAAGCACTCTTTTGGCCGTGTGTTCAGAAATAGAAGTACGAAAGAACAGAGGCGCTCGGAATGGAAATACAAGGAGACAGGGCTGAAGGAAAGGCCTAGGAGAAATTCGCAACACGGAAGCGGCCCGAAATAGCTGTGTCGGAGAATTTGCCTAGTTTTTCCTCGACGAAATGTACATTTTGTGTTGCAATTTTCTGACGAACGGCTATTGGGAAATGAGTTCTGTCCTCTGACCGGAAAACACGACTTTTTAGTTAAGACAGACATCCTTAAATGGAAACACAGCAAGAGAGGCCAAAGCCTAATTAGAAATCTATGCATAAACAACCAATTATCAACATAAAGCACATCTTGTAGTTCCTTGTAGACAGAACAGATCAAAACAGATGGGATTAGCAAGGATTAATGCTCAAGAAACAAGATTTTTTATCCGCAGTTGAATTGAAAATATTTACAAACTTTCAAATTACTCGTATTTCCTGAAATTTTCGGATTGCGAAAGTTTGATCAGCTTTTCTAACAAGAATTTTTCTGACTGTAGATGATTCCTAATCATCGTTAATTATTCTGGAATGATGATAAATTTATTTAGGAGTACTAACAAAACAGTTTGTACTCTACCAATGCTAATTATCATTTTTAAAAATATTGTTTCTTTTCTGAAGACCATTACACAAAAAGCTGAATTTTGATTCGTTCATCTTCGAACTAAGCTACATCAACATCCTCGAATTCCCTCCAGGGAATTATAGCATTTTTAGCATATTTCATGCCGAAATAGGAGATATTTCAAGTGAATTAGTCGATTTCTGTGATATTATTTTCGACGTGCTCACAAAGGCAGTTCGAGAAATCACAGATGACCTAATTTGGGAAGCGAACGAGAATATACTTATGCACTTCCGCGTCTACACATTTTTGCGTCTTTTTGTGTTCGACAAGTAAAATTTAGTTGTGAGGTGTCAAAGAGTCAAAGCTTTGAATAAATGCACAAATAAAGGTTTTGTTGCGATGGAGGAATGAGAAATCAAATGTTTAATAACATCGATATCTTCGAATTATTTGGATATCCACTGTTTGCATTGTTAAACAATGCATATTTTGTACGATTTCGTAAGTCATTTTCCAACGTTATAACGGAAGCAAAATTTCCACACATTTTTATAAAATTCCACCTTTGCAACTATAGTGTGCTTTATCAATAATTCATCACGTGGCATTCGAAATAATGTTCCTGAAATTGCATTTTTCTCGGGTTACATTTGCCATTTCATCAACATAGAAGAACCAAAAACCATTAAATTTTAAAAAATGAACGCGGAATTGCTTGAATTGAATCCAAAAGGTTATTTTTGAGTGAATGTAGAAAATAATATTTTAATTCATCCAAAAATAAATACTCAAGAGGACTAGACTTTTGTTCTTATTCTTCTTCTTCTCGAGTATTCCAGGAAGCATCTAAGGCTTTGTCTCATTGGCAAGGTTTCTTGGGATTGCACAATTTTAGGAGCAAATTGAATGGCTTATTTAGTTTTGACTTCCTTGAGATATTTTGTTCGAATTTTCGCAGAATTCACAACGTTCACTTATCTTTATATCGACGTTATATTGACTTCAAGTTGTTGAACCTTTCAAAATTAGGCTTTTTCCTCAAATAAATCTCTCATTTTTATGAAATAAGCTCTTCTGAATTGCTAGATTTGCCAATTTATGTGTCATACTGTAGACTCTATTCATCTCATGAATACTTCTAACTCTATTGAAAACTCGTCGAAGTCAGCCCTTTTCAAGCAGTTTCTCCAGTTCCGGAATCCGCTTTGTGACCTGAGACGTTCCTTTATTCCTTTATGTGTTTGGAGCGGGTGAACGCAGCCTCAAAGCCTAGCATTCTTAACCCAATTATTATTTCATACACAAACTCAAAACCCTTTGATTTTTTATTGTCGAATACGTGAGAATGAGGAACTTTTCGAAGGGCGAAAAAACAAAAGCAAAAATCTAGCGTCATTTTGAAAAGTTTGAACGAGCAGAAAATCAACGTACTTTCATGATAAACTAAAAATTATACTGAAACTCGAAATTAAGTAAAAAAATAGAATAATCACAGATTGTTTGCACACTTGCTGCAATTCAACGCTTGATCTTCCTGATTTCCATCGATTTTCACTTCCAGGGTTGTCCTGAAGCTTCGATTTCGAAATTTTGAAATTTTGACTTTGAGACAACTCTGTTCACTTTGACATAAAATATAACCTACGATTTTAGTGATCTTCGCTAAAGAAGCTCATCTGTCAAAATCAGTGCTTGAGTGGTGAGTTAGCAGAACTTTATTGGCAAGAATCTATTCCTGGTTCAAGTTTTCGCGAACACATTAGGCTACGTACAATTGTCTGATTAATGTGCAAACATTTGGTTCCACTAGACTCGATTTCGGTTGAATTATTCACTGCGATATTTTCATTTTCATGTCTGACTTTCGGAAGACTCTACTTTTGGCAACATTTCCTGCCAATATAGAGCTTTCGCTATGCTGTCGAACTTTACGTCGCACATGTCAAGTGCAAATCAGTTGATGAAATGCGAATTGGCTGCTTTGCCCTCGAAAGATTTTATTGTTGCGAAAATTTCAGACCCAAATTTTGCACATCTCTTCATAGGGCTTTTCATCGCTGCTATTTTCTAGTTCCTTGTGATCTACGATCAAAACGAAAGAGGAAGACACAGAGGGGAGGAGACGCGCGCGCGGGGCTGAGTAGAGGAAAAATAAGGGAAAGGGAGAGGAGGGGAACGACAGCTGAAGTACGGCACACACACACACACACACAAAGGTTGCAGCGCGAAAATTTTGAACGACGCTGATAAAAAATGCTGAACGACGGGGCGAGCTTTCTCACACTTTACGAATAGCAAAGAGGCAAAGTGTTTGTTCCATATTCACTCGATTCATTCGGCCAGAGCTTTTTTCCAAGGCAATTCGACCTTCGTCGCTCCTTCTCCTTTATGAAGTGTATAAAGAGTGAAAGAGAAAGAATGAAATGAAAAGAACGTGTACTTCTTTTTGGAATTCTTTCCCTTTCCTTGTGACAGGGAATGCTCGTTCTGCTTGTGACTTGGCATATCCGCTCTTTTTGAGAGGAAAGAAAGTCAGGACGCGTCTCCTGGATTCGAAGAAGAAGAAAACGAAATGAACGAAAATTTGAGAGTTCAGAAGAAAAAAGGGGGAAATGGAGCATTTGGCACTGCAACATTTGGCTGTCGAAGCGCTCAAAATGTAGCAAAGACTCGGCTGATTTTTGCAAGAACGCCTGCTTTCCTTTCTTCTTCCTCGAGCTTTGTGATGTTGAAAAGTCAAAGAGTTGCATTACAACAAATACACTGCTCGATCGAGAAGCGAAGAGAAGAGACTTCCACCGAATCACGCATCAGAGGCTCAAGCAGGAGCAATTTTTAGAACGAATGATCGTCAGAACGTGAAATTGATGGATGAATGCCATTCGATAGCGTAAGATTTGACGTGCATTCGGCAAAAGACGAAAATTTGAGAATCTGGACTCAAACCTAGCTCAGATCAAGAAATTTTGAAATATATCAGAAGATCTGCCATAGTGTGTATAATTTTAATGGATTTATTGTGATAAGCACAAATATAAATTTCGCTCTCTTCAATATAAATATTTTTCCCACACAAAGCAGAAGAGTTTGGAGATTTTTTTCTTCATGCAAAATCCGAATTCCATCCAGCTACATTTTATTCATTTGCTCGTACGCAATCGTTCGTCCCCTCGTCAGGCTAAAACATATGTGCACTTTCTGCTAAACTTCAGCCTATCGAGTTTCAAAAATTCATGAGACCGAAGAAGCAGAAAAGTGAAGGGATTTGTTTCTGCGTTTTCTACGTAACGCGTAAGCATACGGTAGATTTGCATTTTGTAGACGTTTGCCGCGGCAATTCAAAGATAACACGCAAATTTGCTGCAGGCAAACTCGAACAAACATGTGAATTTGGAAAAATCGCTTTGAAGTTTCGAAAGATCTCGGCAAAATCATCGAGCTCCAAGTTGTGATTAAGAAAATCTATCTTCAAGATCTTTGAATCATTTCTCGAAATCCTCCCAATAAAATCCCATCAAATGATAAAACTTTAGTCCTTTCTTTTGAAACGTGTAGCTTATCCTGCATGACAAAAACAAGTAAATTAAGTAAAAGCGTCTTACAAAACTTACACCTTGCGCATATTTCTGACACCGCAAATGATATACGAAACTAATCAGGCCGGATCCAAAATAATGCGTTATTTTCGTCGGATTTATAGTCTAAAATCGATTTCTTATGATATTATCCGAATTATCTCAGGAAAAGCTTTAAGTGAAATGCGAGACGTAAATATTTTTAAGACGTATTTAATAGTTGAACGGCTAATTCTCTAGGCTACTGTAGGATAGAAATCAGCCATTTTCCAGGCGAACCGATGTTAAGCCGCGATAATAACATCGTCCTTAGAAAGATTTACTAATATTTTGATTCAACGTTCAAAATTTATTGGGTTGTCGCATAAATCCTAGCTAGATTTTCTAAATTTTTATTCCTCTAACAGATTTATGAAACCAAATAGGGTTTTCAATGGAAGAGCCAACCTGTCTTGAGCTATCATTTGATAGCCCTATTAATTGTAAGAAAATTTCGTGAAGCAACTTTGCAAATTTTCACTACGAACAATGTTATAATTGGTTTTTTGAGAGCTTCATACAAAAAGCAACCATTTTCAGTTGACGAACAAAACGCGTGTGTTTGCAGTTGAAGCCGAAATTTTATAGTACTGCAGAGTAACTGGGTATACCTTTCAAGTAATACCATATTTACACGGAAATTCATGGTCGCTGATTCCAGGCCGAATTATTTATGGCTAGCAAAAAATGCCCTTATTTCATACATGTCGAAAATGGTATGGAATAAAAGTCCAAAACAAGATGATTATAACGCCGAAAATCCCGTTTAGTTTTAGAAATCTTTGTTAGAGAAATGAAACTCTCAAAAACTTGGACAGAACTTCTGCGACAACCCAATAATAAGATATATCGAGGATTAGCTTTCCGGAGGAAAATCGTCGGGCAAACCGACACTTTTTAGATCAAGCCTCTGAAACCCCAGAAAAAGTGGGTGAGATTAAATGTCTGAAGATTCGATTTTGATAAGACTTATTTTCAGAAAATTTTCGGAATTTCACATTTTAAAACCGAACCTCAAACTTCGTTTTTGAAAGCCCAACATTTTTACTTGTCATGTGAATCAGTTTCCGACGAGAAGTCAAAGCCTCGAGTTACCAAAAACCCCCAAAAAAAATCTGTTGAAGTTTTCCTCATCACGTGATAATTGCAATGTTTCGAAATTATCATTGATCGAAAACTTTGAACTTCTATAAAAATTATCTCACAACCAGGGAGATGAAATAGTATTCAGATTCCAAAAATCCAGGAACAAATCTGATTTTGATTCCGAATGTGTTTTCAAACTCTAACTCCTTTAGACCATGAACATAATCCGGTATCGTTTTCACAAATCAAGCATACCCATAGATTATGCAAAACCAAACAAATTCACAACCAGTAAGATTTTCTCAAGGTTACTGTAAAAATTTTAAATGGATAACCAACTCATTCCCGGAATTCTCATTTCATCATTTTTGAATGCACTGCAGTCTCTTTCAACTTTCCATTCCTCGAGATTTATTCGTGAGGTTTAGCCCATAAATAGCTTGCTAGTGGCATATTCTGCGTTCTCAGAACTTCTCAGGAATTCGTTTTTCTCGATCTCTTCTAATCTTTTTAATTTGTCCCCTATTTATCGTCGCTCTCTCGAATTGCAACACTATTTCCGCGTGAGCATTTCTATCTCAGCCTGTGAGTTGTGCTGCATTCAAAAAATGCGTCCACGTTCTCTCGAAGAAGAGGCATTCAGCATCTCTCGAGCCTAGTTCCGTGTTCGGCTTCAGGCCTCGAGGCCTAGCGGCTCTAAAAGGAGCGCTGTTCGAGGAATCGGAAACTTTCAAAAAGGCCGCAATTTGCGAGCAGCAGTCAGTCTTTGCATTGCATGATGAACTCGGCAACAAAAATGCTCAGCGAGCTCTGACTTGCCGATGCAAAAACGATGAAATTGCTCAACGACTCATCGAAACTACGAAATACATCGAGAATGTTTCGAAGAATGACTCGGCCGACTCAAGACTAATTCTGATGACTAGGTGAAAAAGTCAACCCGAAGCATTTATTAGCGAGCTCAAAAAAGTGTTGCAAATGAAGTAAATAAAGTTTATGATTTTTCACTGAGTCCTATATCATAAAGTGATCATTATCTAATTGCAGCTCTGTTCCGACAATCCATTTTCCCAGAAAACGCTTGCAAACATCGAAAAATCGACTATAAAGTTCAGAAGGGTACTAAATTTGTGTGCGTTCGACTAAAAGTACACGGGAAAGAAGGAGGAAGGACACACGAGAGCAGAGTTGTGTTGGTCACATTGTTCGAGTGGAAAAAGAGGCGTGGTCAGTTTTTGGCCTGCCCTTGCAAACCAAGTGGTCACTTCCCTATGCTCCTTTTCTTTCGGGACCCGGTTATTTTTAGCCCGCGTCGTAGTAATTTTTTTCGGGCAGCCGCATTTTTAGTCTGAACACTTTACGCTACTTTTCAGCAGCAGCAGCAGCAGTAGTAATTTCATATTTTAGTTTCTCACCATCACATGATTTTATTTTCGTCCTTAATTTTAATTCAAAATTTATTTTGAGGGGTGGAAATCAGCGATCATCAAAAGTTGATGATGAAACTCGACGGCTAGATTATTTTGGTCTAATTCTGGTGCGAATGCGGGAAATTAAGGCATTTCAAAATGCGCTTCCTCATTCAGATACCTCTAATTGACCAAATATCGCGCCGAGCGACATGAATAGCACTAATGTTTCATTCGAAAACGAATGAAAGTGCATACAAATCTGCAGATCTAACAGCTTTTATCATATTTGGTAGAATTTTGTCACTTTTTCGATTATTGCATGTTATCAAAGATTAGAATAAGTAAAAACCCTAAAATACATTGTTCCGATTCTATTAACTCATTATCGCATACAAAAATTAAAGGTTGCTGTGTAGTCTCGCAGATTATTTCAGAGCATTTCCACTTATTGTTGACAGTTCTTCGAAACAAGTATACAATTGTTGGCTCTAGATTAAGAATTGTTCGATTCAATTACTATTTCGATATCATGAAATGTGCATGATCGGATTTCTCATTATGAGCACAGAAATAAGGCATTTCGTGTGAACATTAGGCATGCGGTGAAAGTTCAAAATTGGTCCTTAGTCAGGTGAAAAACAAGCTGAATTCGAAGAATCAACCGGCACGCATAAGCAGAGGAGAGATTAACAGAGCGATTGGTATTTAGAACTGCATGAATAGATTTAGATATCTATGACATTTGCATACACTATTTAGGCTGGGGATGAAATCTCAATTTTCCAAGTACCAAATGCAGTCGGCTCTCACAGTACTTGATGTTGTTCAGACGAAATTCGCGAATTTTCACCGATCAAAGCAGAATATTTATTCTGTCAGACGTCCGATTTCCTCTTTACCAAGAACTTCTTGAATATGCATTCTTTTCGTAAATCTGCGCTCACGATTTATTGCAGCAGAGTTTGCTTCCCCTCATATAATTAGGCTAATTATTTTCATTCAGCAGCATTAGTAATTGCAAACATTGGACGCGAACAGATTATTATTTTGCGAAATCGTTCTCGGCAATATTTATAATCTTTAGCTCAGCGAAACATATTCGAGCAGTTTTATTGAAAAAGAGGGTCGTCTCTGTTGAGATTAAAATTGAGTCAGAGCGTCACAAGACCAACCGTCCATATCATATCATCTTTCTCCCTATTATCATAGCAAAATATCCTCAAAATCTGCGCTTTTTTAAGCGCAAAAGAAACTTCTAAAGTGATTATTTTCTTAGCGTTGGTTTGTTTTGACATCGTTGGTTGCATCATAGGGTTATTTTTGGCTCCAAGGGATTGAGAAGTGAAAGATCGAATTGAGGAAGCTTGAGAGAAGTGACAGTCGGCCGGAAATGAGACTGGGAGCGAGAACGGGCAGATCAAGGCAACTGGAGGAACTGGGATAAAGATAGATTTGATAAAGGGGCAAAGACGTTTGTTGGGTTGAAAGGGAACGACGATATTTCAAGCTCGTTGAAAAGCTCATCGAGTTCATCCTCTACAAATTGATCAAGTTCATTCCTTTGCTCCTCTCCCAAATCATGAGAATTTGGCAATTTGTAAATGACGGAATCCATAGTTAAAGATGGTAAGGGGCGAGAAGAGTTGGAAGAAATGGTGTGAAAATTGATGCGCTTCGTCATTTCATCAAATAAAGGGTTCTAACGTATCGCTTTAAAAAAAAGAGAACATAACAAGCGAGTGTTTGGAAGGGGTTTTCAATGAAAACTATTATCTTTCGTAAAATTGGAACGTTCGTCCGGCTCATTCTTCTTCAACGCCACTTTTTATCTTTCTAAGTGAATGAGTTCTATTGAGCTATGTGAAAAACTCAATCCTGCATACATTTTGCAAGTGGGGAAAACGAGGGCACGCCCTCATCGAAAATCGACTGATCGAAGGGGTTATCCCAATTTTCGATAGATTTCCACGATTTAACTGCGATTTATGTTAATTATGCTTAGAATAATTAGATAATTGGCTAGTTAACTCTTTCTGGGCGTTTTTGACAAGAAAAACTTGAAACTCAATTGGCAATTGGGCCAGCTGTATCGAACAGCCGACTTTCGATGAGAGTGTGGCCTCATTTTCTTCACTTGCGAAACGTATGCAAGATTGAGTTTATCACATGGCTCAACGTGAGTAAGTGAGTAATAGAGAATACGTAAGATGTTTTTTTTCTCCAAAAGGCGATGATCTCTTGCTTTTCGATGTTCAACATTCAAGCATCCCAAAGCAATCCATTACAATGAGCCTCTCTTCTCTTTGCAGTCGTTTTGTCTTTGTACCTCTTCTTTGCTGCTTCAACTTCTTGCCCTCTCAATTGGAGTCATTGGAGTGACTCGTCATCATCAAGTCATTTGGTCCGCCCGCCTCCCTCTCTCCCTCCCTCCTGAATCCCCTTTCAGCTAAGAATGCCTGCGGCTGTTCGCTCTCACTCTGGCTTCTCTCGTTCCCCTGTCCCATTCCAATCCCTCGCTGGGTCCTCTCCCGTCTCTCAATTCCCTTTTCCTCGACTCGTTCGCCGTGCCGATGGCATTTTTACTTCCTGGTCGGTTTGTCGATCAGAGAGCAGTGGGCTTGGCCTCTGCTGCAGAAAGCAGAGAGACAGGCAGATATTGAAGCTATCCTCAAGGAGAATGGGGAATAGAGAAGGAGAATCAAGTAGATAGAGGCAAAAGTACATCAGACATTGAGATAGGGATGAACGAATGAAAATAGAAGGCAAAATTGAACAAAGAGGAATGAACGCTGACAATAAGAACTATCTTCTCTTCCTTCCTTTTTCTGCATCTTTCGACGCTCTCTAGAATGCTCGCTGACTCGCATTTCTTCTGCTTCTTTCGATTCTCGAACTCTTTTGCTAGGCTATTTTTGCAATGTTGCGATTCCGAGGAACTTTCGAAGAGTACGAGCACTAGAGTAACGCCTGTCGTAACTTTACTTTTTCCCAAGTAACACATTTTTCGATCTTATTCATTTGACTCTTGGAATAATCACATTTTTTAACATTCATCCAACGCATATTTGGAAACTTAGGGCATTTTTCAACTCCAAAATCATCAATATTTTGCCTGAAACTATGACATTTCCAGATTGATGTTATTATTCATTCCTGGCGAAATGAACACTGGATTGAAAATTTATTGTATTCTTTTTAAACCAAATTTCCATATCCAAACTAAAAAGATGGAAAGATCATAGATAGTGAGGAACGTAGAATCTCATCTTTATACGACCTTTCCTAACATAGATTAATAGTGTTTTCATATCTTTACGTCCCTTTTTCTCTCCACGTTGTCAATATCATTTGTGAACCACTCTAGCCCAAATATTCAGCATTATTGGTGAATTTTGAAGTCTTCTTACGTTCATCAGTAGTCTAATCTAGATACTTTTTGCATGGAATGTCACACTTCATCCAGAAGTTGTTAGATTT
This sequence comes from Diploscapter coronatus, assembly GCA_964036155.1. Classification (NCBI taxonomy): domain Eukaryota; kingdom Metazoa; phylum Nematoda; class Chromadorea; order Rhabditida; family Rhabditidae; genus Diploscapter; species Diploscapter coronatus. The sequence continues at coordinate 15,560,217 of OZ038422.1, forward strand.
CCATTTTTACATGGACAATTATGAATAATTTTCATAAAATTATGCTCATAATTGAACTCAACTAACTGTAATTTCCTTGAGGAAATATGTCGAGCCGTCTCCAAATACCTAATTCTCGCTGCGACGTGAAAGTTCTGGCTAATATCAGCCAACTTATTATCCCCATTATTTTGTTAAACTTGGCAATTCACAATGAGCGTTGGTATTTAGTCTATCGACGATGTAAAAGTTTCTATGGTTTGTTACTCGAGTCTCTTTTCAGTAATTCGATCGAGGAAGTTGCATTATTCTGCCATTTTGTCAACGAATTTCATGTTCCTTCCAGATACGTCTGTGCAAATGTTAAAGTTTGGACGACGGATCCTTTGAATTATGAAATATCAGGGTTGAACCACAAAACGTTCGTGTAGTTAGTCATCAAAAATGAAATGCACATGTTAGCTGTCTAAATAACTAAAATTGCTTGCAGCAATAAGATTTTTGCAGTCGACATTTTCATGCGATGAAAAACGATTTATACGCAGTTCGTTTTGCTAAATTTTAGTCAGATTTTTTTTAAGAAAAATGCTCTCATAATTTCGTTTTTAATTACCAATTGATCATTTTATTCAATTTTTGTGGCGTTAGTTTTCCTGGTAAATTCACTGAAGTTGTGCAGACGAAAAAGTGGGAAAATTCTTTGAATTGCAACCGGATAATTATTAATTTCTAACTAGCTTCTGCAATTTATGCCCTTTCATAGAATATTGTAAAGTACGTCTAACGCCCCTTATAATAGCAGCCGAAAGTTGAATTTCGGGGTAATGAGAATTTAATTTCGGTCGAAAATAAGTCGAAAATTTATTAAATTTGCGCTTGAAATTTTGCAGGCGACTTCAGATTATTTAGTCAAAAACTCTAAAAATACGAAAACTTGTTTTTTGACCAATTTTTAGAATATACTATCCTAATTCTACTTCTCGAAACTAAAACTCTCCTATGATAGCAGCCTCTATCATGTCATCATCTCACCATCAGCATCTTGACGAATTTCACCATTCCAGGCCATTAATTTCCCGAAACTGTTTTAATTGTTTGAACATTTGAACTTTGTCTTTCGAACTTTTGATATTAGATTGTCTTTAAACGCAATTTCACAGCCACAAAGTCGTTTTATGCTAGCATCGGGTTTCGGAAAAGAGGGCCGATCGACCGTTAAATCACAGGAGGGGGCGCTGTTATCTTGAAAGGCGAAAAATGGCAATGGTTTCGACATTGCAAAGTTCGAGATTGTCGTATTTTCCTCGCTTTCCACGCACTTTGTCTATAAATGGCCATTCAACCCCATGATAGTGTTTGGACGACCAGTGCATTTCTGCCGCTGTTTCTGTCTTTCGTCTTTCCGTTTACGTACAGTCTTTTAGTCTGCAGCACCTGCCTCTCTACCACCCTCCCATTGCAGTTATCACTGCCTCGTACAGTCCTTGCCCGTCTGCGTATCGTCGGTCTTAGCGCTATTTCGACTGCCTTCGTCTCTCGATTCCCCGCAGTATCTCAGTGGGCAAACGAGTTTTGCGACCGGCGTCCGTGACGTAATCAACCGAGTTGAACGATGATCTTTCGAAGAGTGGAATGCGAGAGACAAGGCCGATCAGGGAGAGCGCGGAGAGTGCAGGGAGGCCGGACGCATCTCGCGGAAAATAGATGCGTGTTGTCGACGAACTTAGCGTGTTCTGGGCGCGTCTTCGAAAATCAAAGCATCAAAAGGTTAACATTCTGATCACGCAGAGAGAAGAGGGTGACGATACGGAGGGGCGCTGGCCCCGCCTACAGCGAAATGAACCACGGACTTCCATGGACGGAGATCATTCGTCTGTTACTTTACCCTTTACAAAGTACTATTTTGATGTTAACAGACGTTAGTTTGGATGGTATTTCTATGTAGGCTGTTTGTCAAGCATTTTCGCTGTTCGATTTGTTAAATGTGCGAGAGAATTCTCATTTTCACGTACGATTTGCGAGATTGGGAGGTAGTAGGGCAAAGGTGAGGCTGAAAATTGTGTAGTCTTTCTCTTCGCCGCTTTTTTCCATGTCATATGGTAGGTGTGCTCTTTACGAGAAATCCTCGAGTCCTCTTCACCTCTCCTCACAATTTGTGAATGTTTCCTCCTTTCTGTCTTCCTTCCTTCTCCTCGTTCACCTTCTTCACCTCGTTCCTTCGTTCGGTTTGCAGTTGCACATTTTCGCATTCTCACGTTTTGCTTCTTCGTTTTCTTCTTTTGCTTCAAGTTGATGGGAGGAGCTACACAATGGAAAAGGGGCGAAAAGTTTCTGCTTCTGCTGCTGAGGGCTTGCCTTGGCTGGGCTGGGGTGCCCTTGGTGTTTGAATGCCTAGGTGCTCAACTGCTTTGAATGCTGAAAGACTGCTTGGCCCCTCGTTCCTTCCGCCTGCCGAGAGGTGTTTCATATTTCTCACAAACTATGAGCAGCATTACAGTATGCCAAAGCAAGCACATGATATCCTCTGAAACTCTATAGTTTACATTCATTCTATCGATTTGCTCGAATGTTTCTCGTCGCGTCGCCAAAGTTTATTTCTCTCGTTATTTTTACTTTACCATTTTATCGTTGCCTCTTCGGTCCAGTATTTTTCGAAGGTTGCGTGCTTTAGCTCTTCCATCTTGATGCTTTATTTGTCAATCATCATCACCTCATATCGATTGCTCAAATATGAAACAATCACAAGGAAGTTTTTCCTATAGCTATGATAAGTCAATTGCTCAAATGTTACACCATCCACCCTCATAAGTTCCGTCTCAACTTTACAAAGTTCGTCATCGTGATTTTTCTATATTCGCTGCAGACTATTGATTTTAGCAACAACATGACATGCCATAGTCCAAAAGGATCTTTCATTATCTATGAACATGGCCTATTATAAAATAATTCGCGTTTTTCTTATCTTAGTCTCTATCAGCTCCCTAATGATTGTGTCATTATTATGCATGCACCCCTTAAAGCATTTTCTTGCTTTTATCTTCGGCTTTTGAACTCGAGATCTTTCTAAGTTTCATTGCATTGTCGTCCCCAATTCCCCCTGGCAATGAGTTTTCATCTTTCATTTTTAATTTCCAATTCGCAGCAAAGTCCGCTGTTTGATATCAGTTTTTGCCCGTTATCAACAAGAATATAGCGTTGAAGCCTGGGGTAATTCCCTCATTATCGCTTTTCGTCCTTGTATCTCACTGTTTGCCTTTTTCTTTACCTGCAAGACGGTGCCCGTTTGCGTGACATCCACAGCGCCCAAATACGTGCCTATCGCCTCTATTTGAGAAGAGCGCTTCGCTTCGAGTTTCTTACTTAAATTCTTGTTATCAGACGAAAAATCGTCTCATCAGAAAATTTCGCAAACCCATTTCGTTGTGCCTAGATCCCGAACAAAGCGTTTGTCGAAACGTAAATTTCTTTGGGAGCATTATTTTAATCTTGAAGTTTATCTGTACTTAGAGCTTAATTGTGTGCACGACACATGTTGTTTTCGATTAGTTAAATTTTCTTATTTCATTTATTTTATTAGTTGCATTCAATTATTGTAAAATGTTCCTCTACAACTAATATTTGCTCACATAGGTTTTTTTGCGCTCCTGTTGCGATTGTCATGCTTAATTTGGCATCAAGTATTTTTTGCAAGCGAAAGAAAGCGTTTGATGTCGCTTTTGGCAGAATTAAGATGTTTGTCTATCTTGCGAGTTTTTGTTAGCTGCTTTGTTCCGATAAGGTTTCTAAATTTGCACACCTCTAATTCATGCGTATATCTCGATTTCGAAGCCAATTGCATGCGTACCGCATAACATGTTTGGATCTTCCCAAAGACTATCATGTTGCTGACGCGATTTAGCTCGCAAATCTGTGTACTTCTTCTTTAGCGCGTTCTGTAAATGGATTTTGGTCTTCGAGACGATGAAAAATAAGTTCCGTAATCGCATACCTAATATGAGCTACGCCCGTTCCTTGCCATTGTCTGATGTTGTGAAACTCACCTAGGGAACAATGCGCACTGACAATGTGAATATTTCATCGTTTGTCTTTTGTGTACCTTCGCAAACTTCGTTGAAATTCATATGCGCAACTCCCCCAAAACAGTGGATACTGTAACGCGTCACCTATTTGCCACTAGGATGAGATGTCGGAGCAAATACACGCTAGTTTGGGATATCTACTTGACTGCTGACTTGCTAATAGTGAGATATCATCCGAGCTTTCATTTCTCAAATTGTCAGTAATCATCTCTCATCCGCAAACTTGTAGGCCGAAAATCGTGACTTTCAATCTTCTCGCACGACCGCTCTGCAGCCGCCTTCACTTGTCCTATCACTATTGATATGATAGCTTCCATAGATCAATCGATGCAACTGTAAAACTAGTACTGTCCTCGAAAAATCAATATTTGATCTTCGTTTAGTCGAGTTTTTTCTTCTTGTCAAGAACAATATTTTCAATGATCATAACACTTGATCACCTCTGTTTTGATGCTGCTCTTTAGCCTTCTGCGGAAACACCCGAGAGTTCCTCGCCTTCTCGGCGTTCGCATCCGAGTGCGTTTCCCTACTCGACTCTCACTTCATATGTTTAGCTTTCTGCGCTCCAAATGAGACACAACACTACCGTATTCTTTCGTTCTTCGCACTTATGAGAAAGAAGGCACAGAAAGTGGAAAGATGAAGGGAGAAAAGAGGCGAAAAGTGCGTTCTTTCAGGGCGAGGAGAGGGAGGACGCGCGCTGTCGTTGCGCCCGCGTGGAATTCGCTGCTGCTGCTGCTGCTGCTGTTAAAGAAAAACACAAAAACGCGCTGAATAGCAAAAAGATGCAAAAAGAAACATTGGAAAGAGGAACAGAGAGGAAGAAATGAGTGAATGTCAGTAGAACAGACACTTCTTCGCAACTTCTCTTCTCACAAGCGCTCTTTCCACTGCTCTTCCCTGTGACTGATTGACTCCGAGCAGCTACCTTTTACCTGCGAGAAAACCGAGCCAACTCATCTGTGAGCTTTGCATTGCTAGCCTTGACTACAGTATATTGTTCGCGACGAGAGTTGATGTTGATCACGTATCCTTTGCAGTGTCACATACTTGGATATCTAACTATTCTGATCTAGGAAATCTCAAAATAGCTCAGCAGAATTAGTTGTTTCTTCATAAAAGTCATCTATTCATCCCTTTAGTCGCCATTCAACCAATCTACATACTCTGCACACTTTGATATCTCAAGATTCATCCATTCACGCATATTTTGCCGCACTGCCAAACAAAGCCATGGGTGCGTTCTCGCACTTAAAGCCATAAATGTTGAAGCCACTGAACGACATCGTTCGCTGGCGATATTTTCTGTGCGAATTCTGCGAATGTAGTCTGCTCATGAGTTTGTTCCTCTACATGGAAATAGTGAAGCATTTTTCCGCTACTGAGACTTCCAGTCCAGACTCATGTATAAATAAGCTTGGAAATATTCGTATCATTTCCCGTGTTGAATGTTTCCTTCTACGTGGAAAAGCCGAGTTTCGTGCTCGCGTTTATTCGGTGTTAATTTGTTTTTTGACCCTGGCCTTGTTCTTTCGACCCTACCCCTTGCGTCTAAATATTCTCATTGTGCTAAGCACAAACTTCCTACTTCTTCTCATCGTCTTTGCAGCAGCAGTTCACATTTACTGCGTGTCTAAAAGAATTTTTCAATTTCAAGAACAACGCAGCAACTCATTCCGCAGTGCATTCGACCCATTTCAACCACATCACAACTCATTTGCTGTGTTTGTTTCGATTCCATTCTCAAACACCCCTGATTATGAATTAACCTAATCGTAAATTGGCATAAAACTACATATTTATATGTGTCAGTAGCCTATGAGTAGCTAGATCCTTCTAATCTATTTCCATTCCAGCTGCATAATCCGTGTCAAATTATCACTCTTAACCTATGTATCATTGGCTAACAGGAAGCACATTTCCACTTCTCATTACGAAGATCATTTATTTTTCACTGTTGCACAATTGCGCGAAAATTCTTTCATAAATAGCGTTTTTGTCGGCAAAATTATGCCACCCTCTAAATTGTTTGTGCTCCATGCACCCAATTTAGCAACCAACGAAAGCGTAACGAGTTCCAGTTCCAAGAGGTCTGAACTTGATAAACTTTCGAATTTATTAATTTCACGATTGCTCGCCTGAAACCTCATTGAAATTCTCATAAACAGCGGCGTTCTGTGAGTTCTGTCCTGCAGCATAGAGGGGAGAAAGAGGCATAAAATTCACGAGGAACTAAAATTTGTGATGAAGCTGAAGCGCAGCGCGGCGCGGCGGGGCAGTGCACTTTCTTCTGTTCTTCGGCGGTTTCGATTGTGTCGATTCATCCGAAGATCATTGAACATTCCTCATTAAGGATGTCGCTATTTTCTATCTAAAGCCCCGATGCATTTCCTTCTCGTCTTTTTATATTAGTCCTTTTTATGTCTATGTGTTAGCGAAACCTCCTCTTCAGTTGGTTGGGGTTTACAGCAACGAGACTAAATGTGGTCGGTGAATATCTCAGTCTGAATCTAGTTGGCTATGCGTGTCTATTCCCGATGACAGCATCATGCACTTCCCCATTCCGACTCTGATACTTCATTTATAGTTAGTTGCGATTTTCGTTCTCTCGCAGCTAATTTTTTATGGCGCTGCAAGTTATTTTGTCTCATTTCCCCGAATTACAATGCACATACACTCACTCGCTCGCCATTCGCGGAGAAAAGAGCAGCGATAGCAATTTTAAAGAGCTCTCTCTCTCTCTTTCTCTCTTCTCATCGTCTTCCTGTGCGATGCTATATGGGCCTAGGCGCAGATATTGCGGAAACACGAACCTATTTTAATTTTAGATGAGGTCGTTTAACGGGAGGATTCTATGTTTGGCTCATTAAGGCATTAAGGGCATCTCTCTCTCTCTCGTCGGCATCCGATTACTTCCTTATCACATTTATCCATTCATTTTCGCTCCTCTTCTCTTGCTCTCCCATCGCTCTATCCCAAGCTCTCTCAAACTTTCCCTGATCTGAATTTCTAATTATCCACATGCCCCTCATGTACTTTGCTCACACCTCTTTTCTTGATATCATCATTAGCAATTCTCTCGATTTCCTGAATACTGTACGAAACTTTGGTCTTAGTGTCTAAGCTAGGCATTCGCAATTAGCTCTGCCTCTTATCAGCGACCTAACCATTTATGATGAAGTCAGAATATTTGCAGTCTTGTTTTTTGCACACTTCAACCAGAGTAATGATTCGCTTGAGATCATCCTATTTGCATATCCGTACTTATGAATCATTTTTGTAGCTTTTCCGTGATTATCCTTTTATTTTGCCCAACTTTATAATAAAGGCGGCGTTTCTTGCAGATTCGCTAATCAAAATTCTCGTCCATCCGAGTGTCCGAATGATGGAGCTGGCGATGACGCCAGGCGGCGTGTCGTCCACCTCTTCCGAGTCCCTGGCCCAGCAACTCGCCACAACCTCGATGACGTCTCCGGCCGTCGCCAATTCTGGAGCCGATTTTTGCGTTGTCTGTGGTGACAAGGCCATTGGCAAGCACTATGGAGGTAAAATTGCAACACTTTCTAGGAAAGTTCATCCACTCTTTCGCTTTCAACCTGAAAGATTCTCCATGAAACTGATCAGAGATCATCCAAAAATCGTAATAACACAAAAGAATGACAACGATGTAATTCCAGCTATCGCGTGCAACGGATGCAAGGGATTCTTCAGGCGCAGGTAGGCCGGGACTTGAAACTTGACTTTGAGACATTACTTACCTCTTCCGATGTTACACTGCTACACTTCAAGTGACTACATGATGAAAGTTGATAGTTACAACAAATGTTTCTCTTTTACAAAACAACTAAAAATTTGAAACTCGGAAAGAAAGTTAGAAGTCTTGAAGATCGATCAATAAAAAGGAAATCCCTTGAAAATCGTCAAAAAATTTCAGCGTCTGGCAGAATTTGCAATACTCGTGTCGATTCAACAAGAACTGCAATATCGACAAGGACCATCGAAATGCCTGTCGATTCTGCCGATTTCAGAAATGCCTTGCTGATGGCATGAAGCCAGAAGGTACTCGATTAACTGATACAAGGAATCATCGAAACAATCCTCATAGCTAAATTAGTTCTCGTAACCGAAGCTGAGTCCATAAAAAGCATCCCTCTTTTGATTTTTGTTCGAGGAAATACTTGCGGCTCAAAAGGCGGTCGACTAATTTGATTCAATCTCGGCCGACTGCAATAAACTTGCGACAATAAATATAGCATTTTCCTCGTGCAAAAGGAACAAAGTTTAGTCGAGCCAATAATCAGTCAAATATATATATTACCATAAATACGTGCAAATTTCTCAAATCACAGGTGTATTTGTCGAATTTCCAAGCATATTCATTAGAACTACTATTTAGCGCCGTGCAATCTAAAAGAATGTATGTCAAATTCTCAAGAATTTTGCCCAACGCTATGCTCAATCTAGAAAGACAGATGGCTTGAGGGTGAATTTTGAGAAAATTGAAAGTTCGAATGATACATGAAACATATTAGGCTTTGATTCGTGATGAAAAATACCAATTTAGCGATCCAAAATGAGCGCGACCGTATCGGAAGTACCAAGCGACGAAAGAGAAGTCTTGCCGAAGCCAATTCCGACTCTGAAGGAACACCCAGTCCTAAAGCTGTACGAAAATAGTGCCGAAAAAAGAGGAATTTTGATCATCAATTTTAGGACTCCAACAGTTCTGCCTCCCGACGCCTCATAGAAATGCTGATGGACATCGAAAATCGACTAGTTTCGAATCAATCGATGAACGCTTTACTTCGGTAAACCAACACGAAAAACGTTTCAAAGTAGACACCGAAAAATTCAGCGACGATGTCGAACAGCAGAAGAGTTGTCGCCAACGCGCTGTGAACTACCTCCTCGGGTGGGCCAATTTGTTGCAACCCCTGCCGGAAATCCCGCTCAATGACAAGGTATAGAGAAATTCCTTCTTGATAGGTTGTAAATCTTGTAGATGCGCAGCAAGTACTGTTTGTTTTTAGCCTTCAGAGGGAAAAAGTAACGTGAAATCACTTTTCTCGTATTATTTTCAAACACGTCTAAACTCAAAAATTCACTATAGTTCTAAAAGTCCTCGGATATTTCTCAAAAGTCAAGTTACTGTATCATAGCTCTTCACCATCTACTTTTGCAAGTTCAGAATCTCAGGATAGTTAACAAACACATAAACATATTCTTACAACTCGAGAACTCGAGTTCCTGCTGCATTTTCAACCATCGAGCAAACAGAAAAACGAGAGGCGAGTTCGCAATTCGAGCGTCGATCGCAAGTTCGCTGACTGACTGCCTTGCTTTCTTACTGCCAATCTTTCCTCTCTTATCGTTCTGTTTCTACACTTTGCGATATTTTAAGATTACTGTATCTTTTTCGTCGATGAAATTGACGTTAATCTTCAATCTTCCGAGCAAAATGTTTATTTGCTTCTAGAGAATACTAAACTTCGATAGACGATAGACAATTTGATTGTTCAGTATATCGAAGGCGAGTAGAATAATAATTGGTGATTACTTTGAGCCAGCTGCAGCCGGGTTTTTCGGAAAGTATTTTGGTTTATACCAACTTTCTCAAACATAATAACACGATTTGCACGAGTTAATTTCGCACATAGTCTCAAATTCTACGAACGAAATTAATGAAGATCGCAAAAAATCAGCTAATTAGAAGTGGATAGAATTTGCGTTTTGGTCTTTGATTAATTTAATCTTACGCTTGTTGTTTCTTTCGTCGCGCTCATTCGCAAGTCTGGGGATCTAAAAATAAGTGAGGAAAGGAAAAAGAACCCGGAAGGAGTGAGGCGAGAATCCTTGCATCGCTAAATGTTCTAAATTAAAGCTGTCAACGACGTTATGCTATTCTGATTCGTTGTGGCTTGCGTTGCGGTTGAAGGCAGACCTTTATTAATTCACACCCTCACTTGATTATCCACAGAGCGCTCAACGGAAAGGGAGACATTTCATTGCATTTGATGAGATTATTTTGGACCGCGAGATTTCTGATTCTATGATTTGCAAATGCAAAATGCGATGATATTTTCGAGCGGAATTTTCAAAAAAAATCAGAGAATCACATCAAAAAGTGCCAAATTTGGATTAAAAATATTTAAATTAAGAGAGAAAATAGCAAATTTCCTGGGAAAACCGAGTGATGCACATTTATCGCCTTTATACCACTCAACCAAGCGTGCTTATCGTCCTTTTCGACTAAAATCTAACCGTTTCAAAAGATATTTTCCTGCGCTCTCCAATACGTGAACTCAATTAGGAAATTGCTATCAAAAATATCCAAATTTCATTAATCTATCATAGTGTTGAACTGCTCTTCACTAATTTTCGCCATCATAACAAAAATATGGAATTAATCTCTTCGAGTAGTCATATCAAGCGAGGCATGGGCCGAGATGATCCCTAATCACATTCGAAGCTACCGTAGTCAAAGCCAGTGATAAGTGAATCTGGCAAGTTTTTGCATGGATTTTCCCAAAATCGTGTCTGTGAAGTGGCTTGATCTTTCAGCTTCAGAAGCGAGTTTTTTTCTGTTTCATTTGATGCTTTCGAACGATTACAGTGCTGGGCACTCGAAATGACGAAAAATAGTCGTTCAAAACTGACGGGGGGACAAGAATCTCCGAATCTGTCGCATTTTCGCTGTAGGATTTCGCTTTCATTTCGCTTGTTGATTCCTTTTTAGGCGCGCGAAAATAAACACATTCCGGGGATGTGATTTTTGAGATCTCTGAACAGCGAATTGTTCTTTTGAGAAACAAAGATGTGATATTTGTTAGCGCTTTTCGAAGAATTTAAACTTTAGACGATAAATTTCATAGGTTTCTAAATTTAATAACTCATTACCGAAGCGCGTTCTTGTCTAGTTTGTTAACATAAATGAGAAGTTCTGCTGTCGGGAAGTGCATCTAATGAAAAGCCGAGATCGAACCCGGAACAATTTTGATTTGTGATGTTCGGAAATTTCCGCTGGTCTACGGTAGAGAAGGGTAATTGCGATAATTGTTGCTAGGCAAAATGCGCATTCATCTTGCTGCGTGTGAATGATGAAAGAATGAAAGAATCCCGACCAACGTGCGTTCCTGGAAAGTATTTTGTTCACTTCCCATACAAATCAGCGAAGTATTTGCAGTGTAATGCTAACTCTTATTTCTCCGTTCAAAGGAAACTAAATTATTATTTCCTGTTTATTCGTCTGCAAATGACACACAGCAGAGGCGAAAATCTTTGATCTCTTTCCATATAAAAACTCAGCGCTTTTATAAATAACGAAAAAAGGGCTTGAACTTTCGGGATAAAGTCACTCTGAATATTAACGTGACATAATATAGTCAAGAACGCTCAATGAATTGAATTTCTTATGAGAAGCTAACGAAAGAGAGACGATGAAGATTTCCCTGCATTGTAAATAGATTTTAAAGAAGTGCCTTCAAAAACAACCAGATTGACGTTATTGTTTGATCATCAAATTCATCAAATTTTAGCATCGTGAACTCTCAAGAACCATTAGCTAATTTTTCTTCAGGAACAAAAGTAAAACGCTGTTTACCTATTTTTGCTCCTCAATAAAACGAGAAGACAACTTGTTCGAACAAAAAATCGGTCAGGAAAAATCGTGAAGTACTCGAGACTAAGAGTTTAGTAGCACAAAAATTCAACTCGACGAAAAAAGTTCTAAAGTTCGAATCGGTAATTTTTAGCAACGGCACAAGTACTCAATTGACCTTCGATAACTCGTACGCTCTATTTTAGTCACTCAACTTAAAAATCGACTCAGATAAGTGCCTAGTTCTGACTGCTTTGTATACAATGTTCTGTACTACACGCTTGTCGAGCGAATCGTTACTTTTTCCACTCTTCACAAATGTGCATATTGTCTATTGACTTGCTTAAAATACAAGGCTGAATGGCAAGAGAGAAGAGCGACAACAGAACACACGGCGATAGTTCGCGCGAGTTTTTCTGTTTACTCAGCGAAGTTGTCAAAAACACGGAGTCAGAAATGACGCAAACCACACAAATTATCAAGGTTGGAGGGAAGTTTGTACAGATTTTCTTACTCATTAACACTATCTATTCTCTTAGTTTTCTGATTTTCCCAACAAGCCCACGCAAATCATTGTACAAGTGTGACCCCGTTTCGAACACAGAACACGCATTTCTGATAATCAGTAAAATCGAAAGATCATCATAAATTTGTCTGTATTTGCACGGAGCGAGATTGGATTAGTCCTCTTTCGAACTGTTTCATCGCTGAACGTTTGAAAAAAGAATAAGCGAACTAAAAAGATCTCCACCAATTCGTTCTGTCAATATGTTATATCGAGAATCATCCGAAGTGTCTACAAATTCCAAAGAATGCATAACTTCCACAATCACCTAAGATCATGCAAATAACTGAGCTGAATAACTGATATCGGAATTTCAGCTTCTCGTACTGAAGCAATATGGTCCAGCATTCACTCTGCTCGGTACAATGCAGCGTTCGCTTGCCATGCCTCAGCTGGTCCTGCCTAACGACCAGCTTCTCTCCATGTCAAACGTCCAAGGATCTGACTTGATTCATGCCTTGACGAGGATTCTCGATGAAATCCTCAACCCACTCCGCCGATTGCACACCGATCAGGCAGAATTCAGCTGCCTTAAGGTAACATCGGTCCGCTTCTTCTTCAAAGCTATGAGTAATCTGTTCAGGCACTCCTTTTGCTTTCCTCAAACGTTGTCGGCATCTCGCAGCCCTCAAAAGACAGGATACAGGAGGCTCGTGATGCCATCATGCGAGCATTTTTCTCCTACCTGAACCAAACAAACTCTGCCGCCGAAGCCAGCCTACGGTATGTCGTTGAGAATATATCATTTCCGTCACATGATAAAGGAAAAGGTCGGGCATGATCTCAAACGACTATAGTTGCTATTCTTGTTGAGATTAGAAATTATGAAATGCATAGGAAAATTTCCGAAGTTTTGTAGCTGAACACGGGGAAAATCATGTGTTCGTTCTCACGCTGCATAAACAGAAATCACATTGTACTCTTGCGATTTAGAATAAATTCCGCATTCAAACTTGAACATTAGAAATTAAGGCATTTTATTAAAGTTTTCGGAAAGATCAATCGTAGGGATTATTATGAGGGTAAGCTAAATTAAACATGGATAGAGAACGCAAGTACTAAAATCTGAATAAGAAAAATTGCAAACAAGATTATCGACCCGATTTTTGTGAAATCTGAAGTTATAGGTCTTGTAGATCTGTCCTGGGGCTAAACTAGTCCTTTTTGAGCACACCTCGAAACTCGAGAAGATAGGATGAAAAGGAATAACATCATACAAGAAGAAAAAAACTTTTCAGACTGTCGTCACTTTTGATGATTCTACCCGCTTTGGTTTCTGTCGCTCAGCTCCTTGTCGACAACCCCGTTCTGGGCGATATCTTCGGGCTCACCGAAACGATAAAGAAGGAAGAGCAATCTATTTCGCCGAAGAGGTAATAATTTGACAAAAATCGATTTCGTTTTCGATCTTCACCCCCAATGAATTTCGCAATTCTCACGTATTCAGTCCTAATTAGTTTTTTTTTCTAGTCAAGCGCTATTTTTGAACGTTGCGCGACTCCGCTCTATTGACAGACTTGTTGGCACTCGTTAAAGGAAGAGACGAGCGAGCGCGGAGTGTTTGACCGTCCATAGTGTAAAAATAGCTAAATACCGTGAAAATGCGCAGCGCGCGCGCTCTTTCAAACTTTAACCGTTCTAGGTACACTGCGTAACGCGCGAGAAATCAACAATTCAACAAGTTCTTGAGCCGAAAGTAGAAAAGTACAAGGTTATTTTAGTGATGTTAAATGCGCGCAATGATGTTCCGCCAAAAATAACTACACACTCATTCACTCTGCGGTGCTGTTTTGTAACATCGAGGAAGTGTCATCGAATGCGCAAGGATAGAATAACCAAGAAATGTGAAAGAAAACGCGCGAAATTGGATCACTTATGCGCAGTTTACGAAGTATATGAAAAGGGATCTTTGAATGGGGGAATGCTTTAAAAATGTCTTCAAAGTACAGAGTCAAGATGAACATCAAATGGAAAGATCAGGGATGATTTTTTCTTGTTTTAGCATTTCTCCAATGGCTACTGATCGTCCATCGTCGATCAACAATCAGCCTGTCTCTTCGCCGCTTTCCAAAATTGCTCCTTCTTCGAATGGAATCTCGTTGGCATCACCGCTGTCGGGACTCACCAACGGCATTTCGTCAATCAATGGCGGAATTCCTAGTGCTCCGCCAACCTCCTTCCTGGGCCAGCATAACGGTGTCGACGTCAACTCCGTTCTGGCGCAGATTCTCGCATCCGGTGGCACGGGCAACCTTCTTCCACCCGGCTTCTTCTCCGGTCTCTCAGCGACCACCGCTTCCCCCACGTCAACAACCGCTAACCTCATCAACTCCATTCCCATGATGACTACTGCACAAGTGCTGCAGGTACAAGATACATTCCTACACTCGTCAATCTATCCTTTACTTATAAAATTTCTAAAATTTGAGAAAACAATTCCCAGACATGATTTCAACCTACTATAAAACCAAACAATTTTCAGAACATGAGCCTCCCAATGACCGTTGGCAACAAACTCTTCTTGCCAGACAATTTCCCATGAAGTTCTTCGACAATCCGCACGACAATTCCTCATCATCTTTCATTATTCGTTAACTGATTTTCATTGACTCGTTGCCCGGTTAGACTAATTTAGGCCTTATTCATGTAAAGGCATTTTATGGTACCCTTGTGTAAAACTTCATTCAGTTTGCTACATTGTTGTTCTCTAGTGAAATTTCTTCGACTTTGTGGACTCATGAAAATTGATTATTGGACTATTGTATGTTTTTGTAGTGATTGCCACAAAATTCATCTTTCTCTCAATATTTATGCGTGTTCCGAAGTAATTACCTACTCCTCTCCGAATCAAAACATTGATCGAATCATCAGCCAATTACCTTCATCAATTCAATACATTATCCTTGCCGAGTTAGAATTTCCAGATATCAGCTAATATATTTCGATTATTTATTTTCTATGTATCATTGCTTGTGCTAGAAAGGCAATTCCAATAGGCGCATGCCTGTGCGCCATTCTAGCCATATAAACATATTTGAGTAGGAATCAGGAGTGAGCCAAAATGAGATTTTCCCAAATCACAGAAACCTTCAATAATTTTGATGAAGCAAAAATTTACGGCCCACTTTTGATAGAAATGTATCGGGGACAACTATTCGGACTAGTGCAATGAGTGATATTTAACATTTTAAATGATATTCTGTAACTCTTCTAAATATATTATTGACGTGTGTGTGTTTGGATTCGATACCCTTAGAATTCTATTATTTTTCGAGAAATTCGACATATTTCAAGTCTAGTCAAAATCTACAATTGGTTTTCATGCATTTTTTTTTTGCAGGAAATAACGTTTCGTGAAAATCATTTGTAGACTTATTCCCGTGTAGGTTTATTATGTAATGATTTACATCGTTTTCCTCCAAATATATACAATCTTCTAACACAAGTCTATATTTTGGTGACCTCTGAAAGCTTTCAACCAATATCATCAAACAATTTAATCATCAGAGAATTCCTATAGTAGAAACTATAAGTTTACATGTATCCTTACAAAATTTATATAATTTAGTGTGTTGTGCAACATTACTGAAAACCATGAAATAATAAATATTTGAAAATTAAAAGTGTCTACAAAATTGAAAATAAAGTAACTAAAAGCTGATAATAGTGATATTTGTATTGTCCTTCGCTTCCCGATGATTCTTGAACGATCACAGAGTTTTCTCGTGGAATTAGCGTTGAGTTTGGTAAATGTGAATAGATATTGCGATATATCTAGATTAATGGATTCTTCGAATATTCAATCGTTGTCTCAAGTCAGTCGGTATCCTAGAATTGCTGACATTATTTCCCATGAATTTTTAAAGCTATATTTTAGTTAATTTATCATTGATTTTCATTTTACATCATGATTTCCCTATAAACTCAATATGCATGAAATCCCTAGTCGGGAAGAGAGTAGTAAAATTATAATCGGATTTTCACACATAATCTTGATATATTACCAATTCACATCGTTTGATTTGAACAAATTCAGTTAAAATGAAACAAAATGATTTCAATTTTTACAACTTTTCTGGCATTTTTAACTTTGGTTTAATTTCGCCGAAGATGGATGATATATCGAATCTGATTTTTCTCGTGGACTTTCAATTATTAAATATGACTAAATTTATGTAATTTAAAGAAAATTAAAAGTAATTTTTACCTAAACATTCCTAGTTTGGCGATTGACGGCTTATCGTCCACTGAATTTGGCGGAGAATTGATGACCCAGAACGAAAGAGTAGACCATCGCCTCGATGTGTATCGAATTCTCTACGCTCCTAGGAAATACTAATAATAGAAGATGAAGGAAGAAAAGCAGTACTTGAGATACTCGAAGGCCTTATCACATTCAACGAGGATCACGTCGATCGCCTGAAATCAATCGATTCAGTTTCGAAACTATTTGTAAAAATTTTGGCTCATAGAAAGAAGATCAAAATGTACAATATATGTGGCAACACTTATGCTTAACAAATTATTTGTCTTTGCCACAATTCATTTTCAAAAAAAGTGGGATGATTTGAAATCTTCGGAAAAATCGAATATAGAAAAAATCAATTCACGCCTCGGTAAGATCGAGTTTTTGCTGAGGAGTGGCGTTTTCGGGCGCATCGCCGTCGACTTCAACGAGCACGAATTGCAGGGAATCAGAAGTCAGACCGGGGTCCAGACCCTGGATCCCGTTGGTTCTGCAAATTTGGACATAACTTTTCTAATAATATCATGGGAATCCTTTTACAAAAAACATCCATTTTACCAAAACTCGAGTCAAATTTAAACAAGTTGAAAAATCACTCACTTATGAATGATGTTCTCGAGCTTTGCACTGTATCCAGTCTCCTCTCTAAGTTCTCGTAACGCAGCCTCCTCGACCGTTTCGTTTTTGTCGATCAACCCTGAAAATCTTTTTTTTTAATTCCAGGATTATTCAACTTACCAGCGGGGAACTCGAGGCACCAGCCGTTCATTGGGATCCTCCATTGCCTTACGAGGATAAAGTACCGCTTTCCGGACTGAAAAATCAAATTTCTTTTAAAGGAAAGAATGAGATTTTATGTCGAAATTCAATTATTCGGTTCTAATTTGGTAGATTTTTGAGCACAAACGAGATTGTGGTTTTTAAATTTTTTTTAATTAGAAAGGAAAAAACAAATCTCCGACCTTCTTGAGAACCGCCAAGACATCGACCCCATCTACAACCGACGTCTCTGGTCGAGTCGTTCTGTTCGAGAATTGCCAAACCTTCAAGATAGCGTTATTTTCGTATTTTATTTGTCACTATTCACAAACCCCTTCGTTTCCGCTTTGAGTGCGGAATTTGACCTGCTTCGTGCTTAACCAGCGGCCCGTGTAGACCACCTCAAATCGAATAAAATCAAATTCGAGAAACTAGCTGATTCTTTGGAAGTCGAAAATATTTCGAGAAGAAGAAACCGGATGTGATTTTCAGCAAGATATTTTCTAGAGTAACAGGATGGTTTTTACCCCAATTTGAAGTAGAAAAAGTTCAGAAGAGTACGAAAATTCGAAACGTAAAAAGAGGAAACGCACGCTCCATTGACAACTTTTGGTGGCTGGAGCGCGGTTTCCATTTGCTCTTTCGTTTGAATTCCTCTTGATTAAAATTTTTCTCCAATTTTATGCTAATTTCTGACCTCTTCATCAGAGAGTTGGTAAGGGCACCCGGTAGGCAGAGCAGTAGGAGTGGAAGAAATGTCTGCAGAAGTTGCTGAATTGACGACTGGGGCAGGAACTGAAGAGTCCTTCGCAAGTTCGTCCGCAATTTTGAGCATCGAAGGCTAGAAACAAAGACGCAGAGTTTTGTCAGGGAAGTGAAAATATGAGGAGGGTGAAATGAACGTGGCAGGCACGCAGAAAATGCTATTTAGACATGGAAACTAGATGTTTAGTGAGGGGAGAAGTTTAAAATTTTTCATTTTGATCGGAAAAATTGATAAGGTACTTTTTTCTTCTTCGATTTTGATCACATCATAAAATTCTCTAGGTTCAAAAGTTCATTTTTCCCGATGAATTTTACGAGTTTTCAATTTTTTAGTGAGATTTTATAATATAGATTTGGGTGTTCATTTTGGAACCTCGCCTTTGATCGACGAATTAAGTGGAGAAACGGTTGAGCCGTCAGAACCCGCTGGTCAGTAGGCCGAATAATGACGAGAGAAACGATAAAATTTGCTTTAACGAAATGTAAACAAATTTGAAATTCAAAAGTCGAACTTTGAATAAAATTCTGCTACTTTCGAGTTCTCTGTTTATTGCTTTACTGTTGTTTATTTTTATGGCTGTTCAAGTTGAGACCACTTTTGCTAATTGATCGATAAAATTGTGTATAGTGTCGCTCTAAAAATAAGTCATTTTTGATGCATCCAATATTTCTGCAAATGTCTTTATCTTGTGTTTTCCTCTTCATCCGATAGCTATTCCTTTAGTCAACAAGTGATCTCCAATGTGTGATGTGTGATCTTTTCACTCGTCACTATAAAAGTTGTTCGAATATCTGAAGATCTATTTTTCGCCCGAATTTCTCGTCATCTTATTGCTTTTCCCTTTCCCAGGATGATCAAAGCGATATTCCGGCCAGGAAGAGCGTTGGTAGGCTTTGGCTTTATTCGACAACATTTTCCTGATGGTAGAACCAATTTAATTTTGGAAATGGTCTGAAAGTATCGAATTTGAAGATTTTCTTTAGGAAATAAACAAAAAAAATTTAGAACTTCCATCGTATGACAAAAATGACCCCATTCTCATCATCCCCTGTCGCTTCAACCTCAAATTCGGTAGATGAACCAGAGGTTCTCTTCGATTCCCAAGGTAGCAGACGAGTTATTACCTTGAACCGGCCGAAATCGTTAAATGCATGTACGCTCAATATGGTTCGATGTATGTATCCAAAATTGAAGGTACCATTTTAGCTATAGTAGAAAAAGAATCAATTTTCTGCTCAGGAATGGGACGAATCAAAAGAGGTCGATTTAGTGGTCATTAAGGCTGCCGGAGATAAAGCATTTTGTGCGGGAGGAGATGCTATTGGTAAAACGGTTTTTTTTATCTTCAGAATGCAAAGAAAAATCCGATTTTCTATGATTCCGCGTCAGAATTTTTTTGAAACATTCTTGATTCTTCTGCGGTTTATTGAAGTCTAGAAAAACCTTCATAATTTTGAGTTTCAGCCGTCGTGACTTCCGCAAAAGACGCGTTGGCGGGTGGAAAGTCGACAGTTCACAAGGACTTCTTTCGGGAGGAATTCGTGATGAATCACTTAATCAACACGTTTTCGAAACCCTACCTGGCATTCGCTGATGGAATCGTTTTTGGAGGGGTAAGGGTAAAGAAATATTTGAACTTCTTGAAAATTCACATTTTCTTTTTTTGAAAACTTTAATTTTCTTGATAAGCTTTTCAACAAAACCCTCTTTTTCCATAAAATCGTTCTAACTTTTATTTTTCAGGGCCTCGGTCTGGCTGTGATCGGCTCATTCTGCATTGTGACTGAGCGGACGCTTCTTTCGATGCCCGAAACTCAGCTCGGAGTTTTTCCAGACATTGGAGCCGGATATTTTCTGTCGAGATTGAAAGTAAGACATTTTTCTTTCTAGAATGTCAATGAAAAATGGGATTTTTCCAAAAAAAAAAACCTTTAAATGCCAAGTTTGTTTATTTTCAGTCGAACCTCGGTATGTACTTCGGTCTATGTTCTACCAGAATCAAAGGGGCTGATGCCCTTCACACTGGATTGGCTACGCATTATGTTAGTTTTATTTTTTCATTAAAACTATTGTAATTTTATGATTTCGCAATTTTCCTAGATCGAATCCCCCAACCTTCCTGATGTGGAAAAAGAACTCACTTCTTCCATCAAACGACTCGACAATAACTCGATCAATGACTTGCTGAATTCGTTCAAACCGACCAAAATCCCGTCTTTCAGTTTGGAGGAGCAAATCCAAACGATTGACTACTGTTTCGGTGGAAGGTAAGATTTTTTCTTCATTTACGAACTTTCACTTTTTTAACAAATTCTCACATAACCACTAAATCAGGGGCTACAAGTCTTTTTCTTATTATTGTTGTTGTTAAATTTGTATCTTTTCAGTAGTGTTGAGGAGATCATCTCCCGTCTTGAAAAGGATGGAAGTGATTGGGCAATGGAACAGGTGAAAGTTCTATCGAAGATGAGTCCGACGTCGCTCAAAGTCACTCACCAACAAATCACAAATGCAAGGAAGCTCGACTATGCACAGGTTGAGAATTTTCCACTTTTTGCAAATACAAAGATATTTGCATATCGGGAAATAAATGCTAGAACTATCAAACTTTTAATTTATTTTGTCATGTTCTATTTTGTAAATTTCATCTATTTTTCAGACGCTTCAAATGGAATTTCGCATTTTACAAAGGATCACTTTAGGGCCTGATTTGCATGAGGGATGCAGAGCAAGTAAGCTATATATATATTTTTTTTTAAAATAAGACTATCTTTGAAAGTTACTAAACAAGAAATATTTTAAGTCCTGATCGACAAAGACCGCAATCCAAAGTGGAATCCCGCTCGACTCGAGGATGTGACTAAAAACAAAGTAGACGGATATTTCACTGCGCTGCCTGAAAATGAAGAACTCAAATTGTAAGCATTTTTTTTTTTTTAAATTAATCAAATTTTACGAAAATAATTACAGACCTAATCGGAGAAAATCATCGAAACTCTAAGCTATTTCACATGAAGAAAATAATATGATCTCGAAATGTATCTTCTAGAGAATAAATTATGAATTTAGTTCTTTTTTATTTTGGAATGATTTAATTTGGTTACAATCCAATTTTACTAATTACACGAAATTTTTGAAAATATCACAATTCGCCCTGTGTGATTGTCACAAAAAAAGATTACGCTTTGCACCACCAATTTGAATAGTTCTCGACTAGTAATGTTGTTCTAAAATTTTTTTTTTTTCGAAACTACAATTTTTAACTTCAGTCTAATCTCCAAATTTTCCCAAAATAACCCAATCTTTCCCCTCCCAAGGCATCTCTCTTTGTGTGATGTTGGGTGAGTGATCAGTGATGTTTTGTGTTCCAGTTTATTAGAGGGAAAGAAATTGGATGAAGGGGGTTAGAGAGAGGGGGAAAAGGTTATTGCAGCAGAAGTGCAGACAAATAATCAAAGAAGCAAACAGACACACGTGCTAGTTCGTCTCTACACTACATTCTACTCTTTGCTCTTTGTCCATTCCTACTTGTGTACTCTCAAATCAAAATGAGCTATCGAGTTTGTGCCTGAAAATTCACAATCTGGTGCAATTTAATCATTTTTGATGTACAGAATTCAGCTTTTGATAGCAGGCAAATGTTGACTTTATTTATCGAAAACTCACGAAATAATAGTTTGGCTCGGAAAATGTTTGTAATTTTTTCCGCGATTTGATGTATTTTTCGTTTATTGTCTACAGTAATTCGGAAAATTTTCCGATTTCAGGTACTTCAAGTATGATCAAAGTTGTACCTCGTTTAGGAAAGCAAGCGGTATAAATTTTCTTCCGTATTTACTTTTAAACTTAACCACGGTTTTTATCACTAACTTTTATAAGTAAGTGAAACCGTAGTTAAACAACCTTGTTGATGAACTTTCATGACATCACAGTACACTGTATCCTATTGGAGTAAATGAAATCAACATTTTCAGGCAAATTTTCATTATTCCACAAAGATGGCGCCGTTTTCGACGTCGACTTCGAAAATGTCTTCGGACGCTCACGCTCTGTTTGAAGAGCACGACACGAAGCGAGTCATCATCTACAACAGACCCAAACAAATCAACGCCGTCACGCTCAAAATGATCAGACTTGTTTATCCGCAGTTGAAGGTTTTTTTTTTAAAATCATTTTTGCAAATAAATTTGAATATTCGCAATGTGATTTTTCCTTTTTGATTCTGATATTTTTCAAATTTGATGAATAACTTCTAGAATTGTATATTTTCAGGCATGGGACGAATCCCCCGATGTCGATTTGATTCTGGTGAAAGGCGCAGGAGACAGAGGACTCTGCGCTGGGGGCGATATTGCAGGTATTTGAGATTTTGTTAGAGTATTCATCAAAATACATCTACTCTCCATGAAAATGGTGAGTGATCCTCCCATCTTTGTCCAGAATTACTTCGTCTAAGTTTCTTATTTTTCAGCAATTACTAGCTCTGCAAGAATAGTAATGGCAGGAGGTCAGTGCTCGATTTTCGAGGACTCCTTCAGAGAAGTCTATACTTGGGGTCATTTGGTGAACACACTCACCAAACCTTATGTCGCATTAGCCGATGGGATCACCATGGGAGGAGTGAGTTGAAGGAAACGACATTTATAACTTCAATTTGAGCATTTTTCAATTATATAAAATCATTCATTTCAGGGCCTCATCCTGGCTGTTATCGGCAAGTTTTCCGTGGCGACCGAGCGATCGGTCATTTCGCTGCCAGAAACCGCGCTCGGCATGGTACCCGATCTGGGAGCCGCTTACATTTTGTCAAGGCTCAAGGTTTGTCAAAAATTTCAAATTATTCAAACTGACCAGATCGAACTTGTAAAATGTATTCGATCAACGAACTTTCAACATTTTCAAATTTTTAGTCGAACATCGGGATGTATCTGGGTTTGACCGGAGGAAGAATCAACGGAGCTGACGCCTATCATTTGGGGATCGTCTCGCACTATGTGGGCTATCTTTTCCAATCTGTCTTTCATTTGTTCTTTATTTTGTTTTCGTTTCCAGATCGACTCCTCAAATCTGCTCAAAGTCGAATCGGCTCTTCTTTCCGCTGGAAAGTTAGACAACAAATCCGTCGATGAGCTGCTGAATTCGTTCAAACCGAAAGTCATTCCTGAATTCAGCCTCGAGAAACTAGCCAGGCAAATTGAGTATTGTTATGGAGGGAGGTTGGAAATTTGTCGAATTTTAAGAAATTCGTTTTTTTTCAAAGTTACTTTGGAGTAGCAGTCGTCAAATTGTCGATTCTAAAATGCTATTTTCAGAACAGTCGAAGAAATCATTGAGAGACTTGATTCTGATGGAAGTGACTGGGCCAAGAAACAGCTCCAAATTCTGTCCAAAATGAGTCCGACTTCCCTGAAAATCACTCACAGACAAATTGTGACGAGCAAGAACAAAAATTACCCTGAGGTTTTGATAAACTTCATAGAGTTCTAACTTTTATGGAAAAATATGCCAATTTCAGACTCTCCAGCAAGACTTCCGAATCACGACAAGAATTCCGTTGACTCATGATCTCCATGAAGGATGTCGAGCTGGTAAATTTTATTTATTTGCAAATAGTATAGAAAAAACGATAATTCAATGGGAAATTAATGAAAGCTTAAAAAAATTCCATCAACATAGTGAAGAAGGGGTATTCGGAAATCTCGCAACCTCAGAACTCGAAGAAATAATATGAAGAGTAAGATCGCTTACCTACCACCTTTCTCTATCCTTTCGAGATTTACGAATACCCGATGAAAATGACAGCAATTCGATGTTCAGTGCTTATCGAGAAAGATCGTAATCCGAAATGGAATCCGGCCCGACTCGAGGATGTGACGGATCAGCAAATCGATCAATTCTTCAAGCCTCTGCCTGAAAACAAGGAGCTCAAATTGTAAGAAACGGATTTTTTTCAAATTTACGAAGAAAATTGAAGCCCTGCCCGTGGTGGAACCTCAAAACTGTAGAAGATATTATCTGGATAGAAACTATAGCTCGCAGTTGCTGTCGTCATAAAAACTATTCGAAGTGCCTATCGCCAAGTTACCTTCAATTAAATTATTTTTTAAAAATGTAATAAATTCCATGTACAAATCAGGATTGCCTTCAATATTTATATTTTTAAAAAATGTTATTTTTTATTCTAACCCTAAATTATTTGTTTGGAGATGCAATTGTTTATTTCATATAACATCATACCTAAACAGACAAAATTTCAAGTTAATTAACTACAAACAACATTTATTAGAAAAATAATGCGTATAAAAATCAACGGAATAATCTGATGATCGCTGAAAAATCGTCAACTATGATAAGATCTTCAAGCACTGGGGTTTGTCTCCTCCGCTGCAGCGCTCCGAATTGGGATCACATAATGTTTCACCGCAGGGCTCTGCCTTTTCTGAAATATGAAGAAAAAAAATCGTATTTTCCTTGCTTTATGAAAGGCTGTTCTCTATATTGTCGAAATTATTATGACAGAGTCTGTGAGATATTCAATCAAGGGGTGACCAGTGGCAAAAGTTTCGTTTTTCCGAGGTTTCTGAGTGTTAACTAACTATATTCGACCTGGATAACACAATTTTGGGGCTTTTTCCCGGAGTTTTCAAGTCCAGGTCTGGGTACCGGGGTCCGGGGGTCAAATTTCAAAAGTCATTCCGATACCCCGAAATCTATATCAGATTGTTCAGTTCGACGAGCTGAGTCGAATGGTGCGAATATTTCTCGGATCTGACCTTCCTATCACAAGTTACGGCTAAAAACAGTGAAGAAGTGCCAAAAAGCATGAATGCTGATGATTCTTCGATTATTTTCGAAGGAACTGATACCCGTCTGTGTGATAAATAGTTTATATTTATAAAGTAGAAGCCCTAAGGATTATTTTAATATACAAATTTGGACTCTTTTCGGTATCAGTCTAGGGAATAACCGGGTCCGAAGCCGAACCTGAAAATTTCGATTTTTCAAATTTTTGAGTTAGACCCCCAAATCATATACCATTTGATAGAGCTCGAAAAAGTGAGCAGCTTTTGTGAAGACACCTCGGAAAAATTTCCATCGCTGAGAGCTCCAGACCGGAAAAACTGAAAATCCTACTTCATATTCGGGAATTTTTATCTCGAAAATATTTATTTATTCGTTAATGAGAATAGAATTGAAGACAATTGAACAAATGATTGAATTCACTGATAAATAAAATAGCACTCTCCGTTTATACAGTTCTGGTTGTACGGATTACAAGTCTTGGTCCCGCATTTAATGGGCTCTTCTGAAAATCGAACGACTCATTAGGTTATTTTATTTTAGAAGAAAAATGGTTGAATGCATTCAAATTTTAAACAAAATACAGTTAAGAATGGCTTACTTTTGACCTCGCACCAAGTTAATCCCAGTCTGTTCTGATCACATATCTTTCCTTGCGCCTCGCAGTTTCTCTCCTTGCAGGAGAGTTGGCCTAAAATAAGACATATTTTTTCGGATGATTATTCTAAAACATATTCTGTAACTAACCGCATCTGTACTTTCCATCATCCTGCTTGATGCATTTTTCTGCGCACAATAATTTGTCAGTATTGCAGAATTTCACTGAAATCAGACGTTTGTCTTCATTAGTTTTCAAAATTGATGTCCTATCTAACTTTTTCGAAAATAAAAAAAAATGAATTCCAAGAATTTGTTAATTCTTGCAGTTTTGACTTTTTAATTGTCAAAGTCAGAATTAAAAATTTTTAAAATAAACTTACTGTCGACTTCCGAAGCGGACTGGACACATCCGAGAGTCACGAAGATAACCAAAATCGCCTGAACTAAAAACAATCAATTTTATTTTAAAAAATAACTCACCAATATGTAGTAGTGCATCTTGAACAGAGTGTGTTCACAGACACCTAAAGCACGAATTTATATCGTTTATTTTTTGGTGAATGGAAGATTTGCGAAGAAAAATGGCACGTACTTTATCGACTATAGATTGATCTCGAAGAAATAAACGACAACTGATACTTGCAAATATCGTGATCATGCTCGGGACAAACGTGCTGAACGAAAGAATTTTATATCAGAAAATTGCAAATGATCTTTTGTCATTCTTTTGAATTTGCAAACGCACAGAACGAACTTATCCCCATTAACCGAAATTATTTTGGAAAAAATTGGAGTGAAATGAAGGGTTTTCTTAGGACCCATAACTTGAATTGACACAAATTAATTACTCTCATTGCATTCGGTCATGCTACGCACGGGAGAGCGAGACTGGAAAAATTGAGCGATAAATTTCTTCGGAAAAAATGTCTTGTTGAGAAAATGCTGGTTTTCATTCAACAATACGAATTTAATCAAAAATATGAATGAAAATTTTATTTATACTATTAAAAATCCATTTATTGTTTCCTAAAATCAACCCTATGATAAATAATGAAGAACAAAGCAAATAATTTTAATAAAAGTTTTAAATAGATTTCTTAGACTGTTGGATTTAGTGTAGTGGAGCGGGTACGCATTCTCCATCGCGACATTCCTCCTCATAAATCTTACAAACTTTGTCCCCGCATTTCTCTGCCACTTCTAAATATAAATTAAAATATACCTTTTCTTCTTTAATCTTATGAATATTGAACTCACAGGTAATAGGAATACATTGATAAAATTTGAGATACATCAAAATCTTCAATTCTTCTTTACTAATTAGTCTTACATTAAAAACGAATTTCGGAAATAAGAAAAATCATATTTTCATGAAGAAATAGCAAAAATTTTATCCTAGACGTAAGGTGAATATTTTCCAAGCATTTGATTTGCTCTGTATGATAATTAAAAGACGAAAGGCTCACTTTTCTCTTGGCAGAAAGTGTTTCCCAATCTGGTCTGTCCGCACTCTTTTCCTTCAGCCTCGCAATTTCTGTCAGAACAAGACATGTGGCCTAAATTATTATTGCTCATCTCGATTTTCTCGGATTTTTCGACTAACGGCATTCATATTTTCCATCGTCTTCTTCCATGCAGTCCATTCCACAAAACGCTCCATCTTTGTTGCAGAACTTATCTAAAATCATTGTTTCAACATTGATTCTGGTCAGATTTGAGAATAATACGAAGAGTAAACTAATTAAATAAAATGTTTAAAGTGGGTATATTGATTTATAAGTACAGAGTGCGCCAAAAGTCTGGGTCGCTATAGATACTTTTGGAAAGGCCCTGTCTGCAGACAACTTCCGAATAGGAAAAAATCTCATAACTTTAATTAGCATCTCTAAACTAAAACCTTTTAATGCTATGGTTTCATATCATTTTGGACATGATTATATTTTCTACAGCCTCGAATCTGAATGCAAACAGTCCAGGCTCTTGGCGCACCCTATAAATTTCATTCAAAATCGATAATTAAAATGTCAAAAAACAAAAATAACAAAGAGCCTTTAGGAATTGTAAATATGGTGCACATACCGTCAACTTTCTTGGCTGCTTGGACGTATCCAATAACAAAGAAAACGAAGCAAACAGTCTAAATTGATTTCATTGAGAGAGGAGCGTAAAAATTTAAAGCTTACCAGAACTTTGTACATCTTTGTCAAGCTGTGTTTTCTGGGGTCTGAAGATCATGCTTATTTATACTCACTTCACGGTACTTTTCTCGCGAAAACAATGATTGTGAACAGCGTGACCACTCGAGAAATGAAGCAAGCAAGATGAATCATTCATCACTGAAATGGGCATATCAAGATTTTCGCTATCAAAATTGACTGAATGAATCTATTTTTGAAGTTTTCATGGAGTAATCTTTACTCTGAACCTATAAAGTACTAACTTATCGATCTTTGGGTTGCATATGAATCTTTTCTGCAAAATTATGGTCCAAAGTAGAGAAAAAATCTATAACTGTTGTTCACATATACATTTTTTCTAATTAAGAAAAAAGAGTGGAACAATTCTACGAATGTCGGATAAGCCCTAAACCCAATTCACCGAATGGATTCAGGTTTTCTTTCGAAGTCAATATGTTCTTATTCACGAATGTCTGCTTGCTTATTTTCATTTATTTTTATTTCAACACGTGGAAAATGCGATTACCGTGACCGTTTCATGCGCTAAAAGAGTCATTAGTCGACGAAAAGTCACAATTGAATAAAAAACGTCAATATACAAACACGGTAAACAAGTATATTCGTGTCAAATAGGGATAGGCAAATACTTTAATTAAAACATTTCGAATAAAAAGATGAAGAAACAATTTTCTAATATTTAACGCTAAAATCATGGACAAAAAAACTCCAAAACCCCTAAAATGCAAATACAAAATTTTGTCTGTCGCTGAAATCTACAAAATATTTTAGTTCATGATAGCAAATAGTCAAAAGTGTCATTGATAGAAGCAAATAATTTGTTTATCTTGAAACGAGTATAAATATAATTTTATTGAAATTGAACACTTCTACTTCTATGGCCTCGTATCTCCGGTAATTCCGAACTGATCTGATTCAACCTTCTTCCAGTCACTTCCCCGTAGTGCGAAGTCACATTTATCGAGTTGCTTCTGTCCGATTTCCCTATTTGCCGTCGGAAACCGAACAAATTTTGTATAGCTTTTCGATATTCATGACTGAAAATGGACAGTTGAAGAGCAAGAAATTGGAATAATACAGTGGCGCACTAAAGCTTGGAACAATTCCTGATATTTGATTTGCTGGTTTTTGAAATTTTCATAAATCCGGCAGTGATGAAATTTTGAGAATCAATATCACTCGATATCATACCCAAGTCGGAAGAATTCTCTAAAATCTGTTTGAAATATTTCATAAACCCATGCATTGTCCTAAACTTTTGCACACTGCCTTACATTTACTCACTTGATGAAATAGAATATGAAAACATTGCATGTCATAGCCATATTCACCGGTATTCCAGCATATATTTGATAAACTACCTGAAATCGAGGAAAATATGCAATTATAACGAACTTTTCTTTTATTACACTCAAAAATTATTCGACGATTCTCAAAATTGTATGTTTGAAATATTTATAGAAAAATCCAAGTTTTAGCAAACTTTTGCGCCAAATATCGCACTTTCTATGGAAAAATAGTGCAGGCTTAATTCTAAAGATCTTTCAAAGGTCTAATGTAGTATTTATGATTATTTTACACGATGAATAGGACGTAATTGGAATTTACCTGCATAAAGGGGTTTGAAGAAAGAACAAATCCGAAGGTATTGACAACTGTGGTCAAGAGCCAGCCGCAAACTACTAACAGTACAGTTATGAAGATTGAAAAATAAACGGACCGAAAGTTTTTGCCTGAAAAAAAAAATTCTAAAATGTAAAATCACATACAAAAATTGTTTGGGTGACAAAATGAATGTCTTCCCTCAAAATATCATTTTTACTCCTATGCAAATTTTCTATGAAGGTTTTTATCGTTCGTGGGTTATTTAATGTTCTTATCGTTTCAAAAACTACTCCATATATTAATTCGAAGATCTTAACGAACTGAAATGCTTCCTACTTTGAGTAATTGCAGAAATCAATCTGTAATATATCATCAAATTTTTCAATCCTTCTCATTTCGCTGAAATGCTATTCTTGTGCAGACACCTTCAACTTCCTTCTTCTATCGACTTATTATCAACTACTTGACAAAATGAAAGATAATTGATAAATTGAAGTAACCCTATTTTCTACGTGCAAATTTAGCAATAGATGTCACGAAACCCTCAATTACTTCCGTATTTGTTTCATCCTAATATGCTCCAAATGGAAATTCACAAAAACGAGACAGCATAAAATAATAATTGACTTATTCTGCTGGATTTCAAACGAAACGTGACTTTGTTATTCTTTTACTATAGTAACAGGTGTGCAGATAATAGAGAATTTTCAACATGTCTAGAAACTTCATCGTTTGAATTAATATTGCACAACTGAAGGTTTGCAAATTAGCCTAAGTGCGAAGTTTACGCTGCAATATGAACTTTCAGATTTTCTAGCTGTTAGTCACCAACTAAATAAATTGTCGTCATAAAGCTTTCTAATCGTCACTTGATGAATTATCAAGGAAGTAACGAATCGGTAGCATTTTACGTAGAAAAATTTTAAGATCAGCAGTTATGCAGAAAACGCTCCCAGAAGGAATATCTTTTACGAAATAGCTTAATTTTTCCTATTCATTCAAAGGAACTTTTATGCAACATGATTACAAAACCATCTTTCAATGCTCATAATATTCATTTTATCATCCTTTCTTGCAAAAGCTATGACCTTTGAGTCTTTAGATTATCAAAATTGGATTATTCTCTCTTACTTGTTGTAGTTCTGTTGATCAGACAGAATGTGATTCCATAGATGAAAATGACTGGAATGTAAATCGAATAACTCCCGTAGGTGAACACTTCAAAGGCGAAACCATTCATTCCTAGAGGTATCATGCATGTCGAATATCTGAAAGAAAATGTGTATTAAAAATGTCCAGGAAGTCCAAAACTATTTAAAAAAAAAAAAAAACAGATTTTGATTAAATTCCAGTAAAATATTACTAGTAATGTTACACGCATTTTAGAAAATATTAATTTTAGTTTTTTTTAGATAAAATAAGTTTATCTTGCATACCTATTCGGATCGCGGTAGATAAATGATAAATACAGTGCTGTAAATGTAAATGAACATGGAAGAATGAGTAATGTAGTAATGTAGAATTTTGGAGATTCTTGCAAATGTCGGTAGCTAAAATGCCTAGTTTTCAACAAAAAAAGTCTGAAGATACCGATTACCTCATCGGATATTTAACAGCTAAAAATCGGTCGATTCCGAGCGATAAATGCAGAGGTCCACCGAGATTGCAACCGATTAAAGGCACGAATAGCACCCAAAAACATTGAGCTTGTGTTGCTTGCACTGAAATATCAAATAAGTGATGGGAAATTAAATAAGCTGTTTTGTTGAGTTTATAAATGGAGATAATATGGCCAAAAACTATTTCAACGATCCATCTTTTCTACCAATCTTCTTTATTGATAAATGAAAGGATCAGTCGAATATCACTAGTGAGTCTTTTCTAATGGCCCAAGTTAGAGGAATAATCAATGAAAATCAGTTACACTGTGTAAAATATTGATATCCGTATGGAAAATGTCCAGCTTGATGGAGCATGTCCGCTAAACAGCAGAGTCCAATAAGTACATGGCAAGGTAGTCGAAGTCTTCTGATTCAGATAGAGTCAAATTTATTTTAATAACACTTACGTTGATTTGAATGTTGCCACAACCATGATGAAATTCCCTATAACTCCAACTACCGAGTTTATGGTGTAGAAGAGAACAATCGGCAGAAAAATCGCACGTTCATCCTGATCGTTTCCAGCCATTTTTAATCTGCAACATGACAGGTAAATCTAAACACTTCCACACAATGTCGCATTCTTTAACGAAGAAAAACAACGCCTTTATTTATGTATCTTCATTGTAGTGAACTGAAAGTCCAATGAACATACCATATCTTGATGCTAATGGAATTTAAACGGAAGTTCAGGATTAAAATTTAAAAAATCGATATCCCAAGGATTACGGTTATAGATTTTTGCTTCTTCATTCCCTTTCGCGTGTCGATTTTGCGCATGCTGTTTGTAGAAAAAACATAAAATAGTGCTTTCATAAATTATTCGACCGACAAATGGCTTTATTTATTCGAAGTAAAATTTTGAAGAGTCAATAAATAAAATATGGTTTTTGATCAGGGCTGTTGCGGAAGTTCCGATTCCACAAATTCCGGCGATTTTTGCCACCGGAATTTTCGATTCCGACTCCGACTCCGCGAAAATTTCAAATGTCACTTCCGATTCCGGATTTTTTAAATTCGATTCCGCAACAACCCTGTTTTTGATAGAAGACTTTTTAAATATCTGATAATTCGTCACAAATGTTAAAAAATGCGTGACTATAATTGCAAATGCAATATTTCCGAACAAAATAATTCAAATTCCTAGCTCTGAGCGTGAATATGGTCGTTAGTAAGCAATTTAATCGCACAATTTCTCTAATTTGCTTTGCCATAATCGCAAATTCAACTCGTAGTCTAACTCCGCCTACCTTATTTTTCTCCGAAATCCGTGCACTTTTCGATTGATGAAATAGTTTTTTATTAACAAAGAAATGTCCATGCCGAATTTAAAAATTAATTTAACATTATTATGTTATTAGTAAAATCATACGTTAAGCTCCCTTACACGAAAATTGGATTTATTCAATTCCATTTTACAAAATATGGGATGTTAGATAATGTACTCTAGAAAAATAAAACTGCAAGAACATGGTAAAATATTATGAAAATGTTTAATTCAGTTCATAAAAAATGTAGTCCAAATCTGCCAAAATAGAATTTGCTCAGAAAGGAATGACTTCGAGGTTTCTGGTAAACAATCCGCCGGTGTGTTCCTTATTCAGTAAAACGATGCTATCCACCAAATCGCTGGTGCACTCGTCCACCTAAAGAATAATTTGTTAGCTTTTTCCAAGCCCAGCTTTTAATTTACCGGAACTTCGGCATTTTTCCCGCCCATGTCAGTTCTGAAATGAATTTTGATTCTTTAAGCATGACGTTTTGAATTTTTTCAATGTTATTCATGAAAAATTTGCAACATTAGAAATAAACACATAGGCATGATATCGAATTTAGTTTCCTACAATTTCATATATTTCTATGTTGCCATTTTGTCCATACTGCGAGATTATGATCAGAGATGGACCGGAACTTCCGACTCCGATACCGGTGTCTCGAAAAATTAGAGTTTCGATATTGGCCTCTCGAAAAAATTCGATTTTGGTTCCGAATTTTTTCAAAAGTCGATTCCGGCCCACCCTGGTTATGATAAACCCAGGTCAACTTGTAACTGTAACATAAAAAGCGCTTACTGTACCCAACCGGGATGTACAGCAGTTACCAGAATATGGTCGGTCTCGACGTCGTGGGCTATGATTCTGGACGCTTGATTAAGAGCACTCTGAAAGTACAATGACTCATTCTATAATTTGATTCAATTATTTCAGCATATGGTGAAATGTCCATTTTCAGAAAGTGTTGAAGTAGAATTTCGTATTTTCACGTAGTTTAACGAATTTCTTGCAGCATAGCTTTAGTGATAATGGTCAGGGGTGGGCTATAGTTAAGCGGTAGATGAAATATTTCGAATATAGAAAACGATATCGAAAAGCTGTTTCGGACATTCTAATAGGATACAATTTTCTCTACAGGATGCAAAGCAAACAGTTAGGATTGACTCTCTCCATTTTGTGAGTTAGATTCCGGCCACTTCCGGTTCCGGTCCCGATTCCGGCACTTTCCGGAATCTAGTTCATAAAATCGATGCCGTAATCGAAATTTTCAATTTCTCTTTCTATCTGATGGAGAACATTTTCCTGCATATTAATGCTGAAAACCATTTTTGATAGCATGTCCCGTTGTCAAGATATTTCAAAGATTCGAAAATTTTGACCCTCACTCCCAGCCCACCCCTGATAATGATACTGATGTAAGTAAGCGTTTCGTCTGGAATTTTGAAATTAAAATAATAGTTTAATCTTCTGTGACATGTGAATGACGTACCTTACTCATGCAGTAGTCAAGCACTTTAACTCTCCCAGTGAAAGACTTTTTGGGAATGGATATGGACCCGAGATTCGATGAGATTTGGACGATGGCAGCGCGAGAGGAGGAGAATTCGTCGCCTGGCACCAAATCAGCAGCCCGTTTGATCAAAGGGTAGAACATCTGAATGATTGAAGAATTATCCTAGTTTTGAAAATATTTTTTATGGAAAATTATTTTTAAAAAATCAGCAATTACTTGATATTGTTTTAATCTTTACAATTTTTTCTGTAAACTTTCAACTTTTCGAACTAAAATCGAATTTTCTACATACCTGCATCATGATCACAGCCCCAGTTGTGTTGACATTCATCAACTCATTTATCATTTTCCGATCGGGTTTCGAGAAGAAATCGTACCCAGTCAAAATTGCGGCGTTATTGATGAGAATTGTCAGGCCCTTGTCTCCAACTATAGAATCGACCTAAAAATAAATCTTATAGCTTGTATATATACAGTAGCGAACAAAGTATCCGATCACTTATACAAATTTTAATGTCTGGTTCTGACGCTTGTGATGCTCGAATTCAATTGCAACTGGACAAGCAATATTTTAGTGCTTGATAATCGCTTTATATTCGCAAAATTTCATTCGAATTGAATCATCACCACAAATGTCAAAGTCAAGCATTCAAAATTTCATAGATGACTGGATACTTTTGTCCGTTATTGTATCATGTCAGGCTAACAAATAATTCAGCCTGTTTTGAAATAAATTAAGCTGAATTTTAGGTTAAATTTGTAGTATAAAATCATGGCGTCATTCACTAGCTATAAAAATTTGTTTGGATATAATGAATCGTCAAAATTTATTGATCAGGAACTAATTATCACTTGCCTTTTTCACCGCTTCTTCAATCGACTTGTCGCAAGAAACGTCCAATTCAACGATATGCAGACGTTTGTCATTGATTGCATGAAGGTCCTATGAAATCGGTTGGAAAAAGATATTTATAAAATTATTGCCTTCACATTATCCGAACTCCTGCATCCAGCGATGACAATATCGACGTCTTTTCTCTCCAGGAATTTCCTGATCAGTCCTAGACCGATTCCTCTGGATGAGCCACTTACCAGAACGCTGTGAATCGCCATTTTTGCCCTGAAAAACTTTTACATGAGCAGAAAGTGGAAAGTTTGATCAATCAATAACATAGAAAGTGTCAAAGAAATTATTAGAAGGAACACTACAGATAGGCAAGTAATTGATCGATATGTTCAGAAAATGATGGGAAATTAATGAGATGGGACAAAATGATAAGGCATTGAGATACGAGAACAACTCTATAATAAATATTTAGAAATTGTCTTCGAAGTAAACGAATTCGCAGACTGTCAATATGATTATCATTCTTTCACTCTTAAAATTTCACCTTCAGGACTCATCCGATTTACAGTGGTGAAAAAAGTATTGGATCACCCACATACACGGTTGAAATTCAATTCAAACTTATGTACTTATCGAATTGAGCTGAAACTTGGCATACTTGCAGGTTTTACATATGTCCTTATTTGTGTCAAATTTCATCTCAATCCTATACAGGTGAAAAGGGCTGAACGAGTAACTGAAAACAGGCGAAGATATGATAGGGTGACCCAACACTTTCTTCCGCTACTGTATTTACTCCTTCATGATAATGATTGAGGAGATCATTAATCATCACAACTGAACAATATTCTTCTCGGTTTGATTATGGTCATCAGATTTTCTTTTCCGAATAAACTGATAGGACAAATCACGTGACGTCAGATTCTTTATGTCCCCGAGGAATACTATTGTCACATTTCACAAGTTGCAAAATGACACATAGCCTGAGTAAAAGTGTCAAGTTATACTTTTTCTCGGCTTTTTTATCGCATCCCATCAAGATGCGTCGCACATAGCTCTGGCTCCAAAAATAATCGACTTTGAATGACTTCGTGAATTATTTATGCCAAAACACATCGGTGTTGAAAGCGAATTCTAACGAATTTTTGACATAATTAGAGAATTCGTCTGTCCGCCTCAGCCTCATTCATTTATTTCACTATTTCATCGAGCTCTCTTATAGAGGAAAGGGAGGGCATTTCCCTGCTTCCTTGCTTCATCAAGAGGCTTTTCATTATTCGGTGCCGTCTTTCTATCTTTCTCTTTCCATTTTCCGTCTTTCTACATTTCTTCAGCGAGGATCTTCACATTCCTTGCACTTCATCTTCCTCTTTTCTCTTTTTCTCGTTCTTTCTCCCCCTTTTCCTCCTCTTTCTTCATATTTCTCTTCTTTCTACCTCTTTCCCTACATCATTTGCCGTGCTCTCTCACTCTTTCTCTCCTGCCTCTCCCACATTATTCATGCGCGAATTTGGGCAGCAGTCGCCTCACTGCGAAGGACCGAGGGCCCAGCTTTGCAGCTCCAGTCCCATTTTCATCCCTTCCCCGTCTCGTTAAAACACTTTCAATTATTATTAGATTTGCCGGAAAATGCTATCTTTCATATTTCTCTGAGATTTTCATTTTTTCCGGAGACAACAAAAAAATTTGAAAATCTACGTTTCTGTACTTTCCCTCATTTTTTCCGTTCCATTTCTGACAATTTCGGAATTCATTTCAGAAAAGGACAGAAAAAGCCAGATAGATGTTTATTATTCCACAAAGAAATTAGAAAGATCATGTAAAATCCCTGCAAATCCTCGAATTTCATTGTTTTTGCGTTTGGCGACAAAGGCATCCCCCTCTCCATTCGAAATGCATAGATTATTCGACTCGAAAATCGATCTGCTTCTTCATTTTTCTGCTTCATTTTCAGTTGAAGAACGCGAATTTTGCGTGTCGCTTTGCTCTGTCTACCTTCTTTTTTCTTCATCTTATTTTTATGCTTTTTGACCCTCTATGTAATGAGACAATGGCATTACGTTCGTCGCTCGCCTTTTTCGAATTGAAAATTTTTTACTCATTTATGAAAATCCATATTATTTCAGTTTATTAGACCTAAAAAGGAGAATTCGCTTTGATTTCAAATCTATGCTAGATCACACAGTAGAACTTTATGCAAATTTTAACTATACAATTCCGAAAATTCCTCGCTCAGCGATATTTTGCCACGGTGAATCTCTTTGAGCAAATAGAAAAAGTTCCTGTTCTGTGGATTTGCGCCTTGTCGAATTTCGTCATTCGTG
Source organism: Diploscapter coronatus (assembly GCA_964036155.1). NCBI lineage: Eukaryota > Metazoa > Nematoda > Chromadorea > Rhabditida > Rhabditidae > Diploscapter > Diploscapter coronatus. The sequence continues at coordinate 15,597,028 of OZ038422.1, forward strand.
CCCCCTATTTGCCCGTTGTTTCATCATTTGTGTTGCGGTCTCATTTTCATCTGATATTTGTGTTTGATGAAGAGCCCTTTCTTCTTGCTAGACTGAGAGCCAAAGATATCTTCCAGTTGAAATGCAGGGTTAGGAGATAGGCTTGGCTCAGGACCAGTGAGCCGCTAGCTGGCTGTGCTGATTGTGAGCGGGGCAGCCAGGTCCAGGAAATCAGTGAGAAAGATTGATCGACTCGTTTTGCTGTCCGACGCGGCCCATTGTAGACATGAATTCAGTCCAATTCTTCACTTATTACGATTGTTTATTTCCTCACTATTGATTTATCGTTCATTTTAGGTGCTTTGGTGCCAAGATGCCGAAAATGTTAAACTTGAAAAATAATATTCTGAAACAAGGAAATAATACTCTTTCATTATTAGTTGAGAATTTCTTACTAAAATCGCATTCTTCCCTAAGATTTTAATCGATCCATAATCAATTTAAAGAACCAACAACTCTATCCCCAGCTCATTATTGCACTACAAAATAAGCACCAGATGTTCGAATTTTTCGTCGTGTCGCTTAAAAATTCCCACGAGCAGCAAAGGGTCCACTTTCGAAGCGAAAAGAACGTCGCAAAATGCGGAAACCTTTCTTTTAACTGCCAATCACTTGTCGAAGTTTCTGCAGGATTTTTCGAGTGATGATGTTCTACTCGTTTCTAGACAGAAGTACTACAAGATTTTCTGCTAGATTGATTCAAGTTTTGTTTCATTTCCTTGTTATACTTTTTGTCTGTATGTGCACTAACTTCTTGTCCTTAATTTGTGCAATTCCTGTAGAATTAAAAAAAAAACCCCCCTTGATTAAGGAATGTAGTGAATCATTGAATTTTATAAGTGTCCTCAATATAACTTTTTCTCTAAATATGCATCTAGTTTTTGTCAAGATAAAACTCTCAGAGAAACTAATTTTTGAAGCTTCCAAGAGTTCCTGTACAGCCGCTTTTTCCCCGAACTTCTTGGTATCAGTTGTAATTTAGAGAATTCGCTAGATATGAATTAGCCGCAAGTAGAGTTTTCGTTGTAAGTTCGACGAAATATCTTCGCTGAAAAGTCAGCAGCAATTAATTAGGAGTGTCGCTTCGCATTCCAGCAACCCTTGCCCTGCCCTTCTCCTACCCCCTGTGCTCCTTTGTCTTTGCCTTTTCAGTCCTCTTTCATCCCTCCTTTCTGTTTCTCTTCTTTTTTCAATAATTGTCTATTTCCTTGCGACTTTTTTCGACCTGCTTGTAGCTTTGTAAATTCTATTTCGAAACGCCGCTCTCATTTTCTTAAGAAGAGACTTTGAATACGGAAACATTTGTGTTTTCCTCGGAATCTTCATTCACCAGCTCGTCTTACAAGTACAAATTTTGTAGGGCCGATATTTTTGGCGAACTACGTGATCCTATGGCTACACGATTTCAGTCTTGATATGTGTATCTGAGACGAGATGAGACATCAAAATACTCTGAAGGCTTCCGTTTGAATCATGCTAAAGTTTTTTCTTCTAGCTCACGCTCACTCTTTGAAAATTTCGCGAGAATATTAACTACTAGATGAGATCCAAAAGATAAAACATCTTTGAAGATCAGCTTGTTTTCGGATAACTAATCGTCTTTGCTTGTTTTCTCTAAATTATTCTGTTTTTCATTGATCAATTGATAGTGATTTCGGAATTCGAGAGTGCGAACATTTGTTGTGGAACTCATCATATGCTTTGCGCCATCCTCTCTCTCTCTCGCTTTATTCATTCTTTATGCATCTTTCTTTCTCTGTGTTCTAACTATTGCCTGATGTTCCGTCATTTCTCTCGCCTCGAACAGTGTAAATTCCGAGCAAGTGAACTGGAAGGAGGGGGCAAAGTGACAACTGCCTCGCAAGAGAACGAGGAAGGACGAAGGGCCATGGCACCTCGAGGGAAGAGTGCTTCATCATCAATCGACCCTCTTTTTCATCCCATTTGAATCCTTGCTCCAACATGATTCATAGTTTCTGATTACAATTCTAATCTAATTATCAACTCTAGTAAAATTCTTTACTTCTATTTTTGCTTTTACTTTAACTTTTTCTCACCATTCAATTTCAGAACTTCTAGTGATGAATATGATTGTTTTCGCACAACAGTTTTTGCCTGATTCAAAATACATCAACCACTTCAAAAATACGTTTCTTTCAGTTTGCATCTCGCCCAGCAATAAACCCACAAGTTCATCTACATCCACCACAGATCTGTCGAATATCTGCTTCCATAATTCCTTCATTCCCCGTATGCCTATAATTTTCATCTTGCATTCTTTTTCTGTCACATTGCTTTCGTCGGAGCTCATTTGTCAAATCGCCCTCTTTCGGCGTTTTCTTTTCTCTGCCAATAAACCTCTATTTTGACTTATTTAGGTAGGAATTTTCTCATTCTCATTGTTCAATGTGACTAGTATTGTTGGCAGAATTCATATTTTCATATCGTTTCTGCCAGTCATTTATTTAGCATCCGATGGGTAACATATCCCATTCGGGTTCGATAATAAAAATTCACGAATCTCGTGAAATTCTCGAGCATTTTTCTGTGTTTTATGGGTCTCGCATTACGTATGGCTTTCATCTTCACAGGCGTGAGATCTTATTCTTTCGGTCCATTTTCTGTCGGCTTTTCGGTCCTCCAGTCCTTTCGCAGTCATTTTTGCCCCAGCCAGCTCCAATCTGGCCATCCATCTGTCTCATTCGCGCATTCTCATCTTCGATTTCCTCCTCCTCGCTTCCATTTCGTTTATTAGTTCTCTTCCACTTTTCACATTTATCGACCCAAATGGAGTTTATTTATTTATATTTGGAGAAGAGTCGAATCTCGACTCCCACGGACTTTTGAAATTCTTATTGAAAAGTTCAAGCATAATATGCATGGAAAATGAAGGGATAGTTTGGAAGAAAAGTGGTTTCGCGTTTGACTTTCCCACACTTACTATGCATAGCATTCAGAAGGATGCTCACGCATACAAAACTGACTTTGCTGAAAAAGATGAATTTGTTGAAAGAGTATAGTTATTTTCGGCACATATTTTATTCTTGCAATATTTCATCAAAAATTTATAAACTAATAGCAAACTGATGATGCAATTTGATTCAATTTTGTTGTGACTCGGATAAATTCTAAGAATTGGTCTAATAGTTTTTACTTCGAAACATTGTAGATGTAAAGACTTCAAAAAATTCGCCTGATCCGATTTCAAGATGTATTCATCTTTCCCGACATACATAAAAGTCCTTCATCGCTCTCATTCGCCCATTCGATACGTTGTTTGTTTGCATTTGTTTCGCCATTTGCCCGTCGATTTCCATATCTGTGATTTGCGAGTTTATTTGCTCAGTGAACATTCTCAATTCACGCCACACAAGGCATTGAGCACGGACGGGGCCACGGGACAAACTTGACATGACCAATCAATTCCTGCCCAAAAGTGGGTCGAGTCATCGTATCAATGCTCATTTCATACATTCGTACCTGCACGAATCTCTACTGCAATGCGATTTAAAAGAAAAAACATCTTCTTATTATTAATTGGCCGAGCTTAATATCGAAGCTAAATTTCTGACCAAGCTACACGAGCAATCTATTCGTGAAGATCTTTGAAACCGTTACTATTAGTCTTAACTTCGCATTTTTGTTTGTCTATAATTATCTATTTTCTGCTTTAAACTCTTCATTTATCCGATCAAATCCTAATGGAACTAATTACGCCCTTCATTTGTGCATAGTTAAGTCGTTGAAGCATTTCGAAAACATGTTTCGCTAGATAAACACCAAGTTCTTTCCAGCTCTTTCTAATCGATGTAACTTATGACTGCTATTCTCATCCAAATTGTCAAGGATTTTATCGAAAGTTCCATTTCAAAAATGTTTTAGAATGACTCATTTTGAAGGCATTTTCAAGCGTCGTTTCTCTCATTTTCGTAAGATGAATATTGACCCTGATGCTCTCTCCTCTATGTTTCTACAATCGATTTCTAAGTTGTTTCTGATTTTGGACCATTCTTGCATTCATCCACTTCTTCACCCACCCCACACAATCTCGCTCGTTTTATTGATACCTCGATACATCTTCATTAGACGTTGAAATGAATTGTTTGCTTAGGGCATCGCGGTCTCTTGATGGATGGAGGCAGTGGAATCGGTGGCTGGCAACGAGCAGGCCCTTCTCGCCCATCACTATCATCTCTGCGAAGTTATTGAGAAGTAAAAACGTGTCTAATAAGGTTATTTGGAAAAGTAGTAATCTACGAAATAGTGGAGGCTAGGCAGATTAGGAAAGATATCGAACTATTTTCATCATTTCTTCATACAATTTCCTGCGTTACTACTTCTCCGGATTGCCTCAAATGATCAAAATAAAGCCTGAGTATTACAGAGGACCATTTTCTACCATCCATAGAGCCGTTCATCGTGCAACACAGAAACAATACACAATCAAAAGCATCGATCTCGTCCGATACGAACAGAACACGGGACTAACTGCTAGTGGTACGTATAAAATTTAACATTTTTGTGGAAAATAGCATAGTTGACTAGAAAAAGGATGATATTTAGCTTTCAATTTAATTTTACATTAAAATTTGAAAAAGAATGATGCAAAACAATGTCAGAAGAAAAGAAAATAAAATAGTAACTATTTTAGAATTCAATCTATTTCAAACAATTAACTAAAATACACAATTTAATGATATAGAATAAAAAATATCAAGTCAGTTTTAAAAAATAAGTAATTAAATATAAGTCATCAAAACCATATCTTCTCCCAACCGTTGACCCTTATGAAATTAGATTTTCTTTCATCTTTATTTCTTCACTCAGAATCTGTTTCATTCTCGTTGTCACTGCTATCGTATCCAGTCTGAGGTGTACAAGGTCGACGAGGTTGTCGTTTCCTCTGATAGAAGGCCTTGTTAAAGTACAGCTCCTGCTGCACGAGATTTACTTCTTTCCCAGTTACTGTCGCATCAAAGAGAAGCTTGATATTCGGGCCTGTCATTTCCAGCTTCTCCAACTCCTCTTGAATCTTTCTAATATCCGATGCGCCGATAAGCTGTGCTGTTCCCTTTGCGAGTTGGCTGGATAGTATTCCTTTCTTCTCCACGTATTGTCTCAATTGCTGCTGCAATCGTTCCACTTTCTTACTACTTTTATTGCTTCTTGTATTTTCAGCAATTTGCTCGGCTTCACGAATGTTAAACCTTAAATACTCCATGACAGCATCACTGTACGCGGTAATAGAATATCGGTTCAAGAAAGCAGCGAATTTTGCACAGGCCTCATCGATGGCTGTCTGTTCTGCCTTGTATTTGTCTATTCGGTCTTGATAGGTTTGGAGGATAATTTCCTGCGCTTCTTTATCGCCATTCGTGTTTTTCAATTTTCTCTGTATTTCAGAATCTTCCACTAGAATTTCGACCTTCTCCTGCGTATAAGTTGTATGCATGTGTAAGGACCATGGGCATTTGCAGTTTATGCAGTTCAGAGTTTTGTAGTCCATTGCCTCGCATTCTTGTAGAGAAACATTGGGTACCTTTTCAGGTGTCACGTCATGAAGATAGCAGTGATCGTGACAGATAGTTTTGTATATCGTCTTTTGCGCCTCTGAGTTTGGCAATGTCGCCGTCTCAATGCAATTCACGCCTGTACAGACAGTTTGTGGAAAGTTCAGTTGTTTCGGCTGTAATCCAATTTGAGGAATCATCAGTTTCTTCATGAGATCGTCTTTCTTCACATTTAGGGCCTGAACCTCTTCGGCTTTTTCATTCATAGCAATGATGTTGTCTTGTATGGTCTGACTAATGTCGGCGAGCGGTTTTGCGAGAGTCAGGATTAAATCACGAGCCGAATTCAAACTCACTGTTCTTGCGACGACATGTGGCTGAACATGATTTTCAAAGTGGTCCAATAACCGATTAGTCTCCTTAACCGAAAGGGTCCAGCTTCGCTCGAAATTCTTCTTTTCCTCATCGCTGAAGTATTCTTTCTTATGTAGACAGCATAGGAAACGGAACGACTCATTGTCCATGCAGTACACTCTATCCGCTTTTGTCGATATTTCCACTCTCCGGTCCGATTTGAGTCTCTCAAGGTAAGTAATCAATGATGGCATTGTATCGCCGGGACGATAGAAAGTTCCTCGTGTATTGGTGAAGCAGAATGCAATGTTTGCTGCCGCAGAAACGTCGAGATGAGTCAGCAATTCGCTAATGCAGTAGCGAAACATTAGGTTTAGTCTGGAGTCGTTTGGCTTTAGGAGAATGCAGATTCCGTGAATTTCGTCAAATTGAGCTATGAACTTGAGAATTTCAGCGAAATTCTTGTTGTCAACATCAGCACCTCGAGTGTCTCCAATTCCTGGCGTATCGATGAATCTGACCAATTTCTTTCCAACATTGAATACATAGCTCTTTGGGTGCTGTGTCGAAGAGGCGCCGTCTTTGTGTGCTTCATTCTTCGATTCTCCGACGGTTATTTTCTTTAATCGTCGATTCGCATCGGTAATGGTGAACTGTGAAGGCACCAGGCAGATTTGCTTACCATGCTCCGCTTCTTCTATGGTCGAATATGTCAGGTAGTTGGAAATCGCGTTTATCCAAGTACTTTTTCCCACACCTGTTTCTCCAAGAATCAAAATGTTGATTTCTTTGTAAGGCCGAATCTTACTGACGAGCGAAGAGATGTAGTTGTCATCGAATCCGATAAAGTCAACCTTATGATTCGGATCAGAGCAGCGAAATAGAAAAGTATTGACAGAAGCATGGCCACATTCGCAGTGAAAGTTTTGCTTGAAGTCGTATTGGAGTCTTTCCCTGCAGTCGGCACAGTACCACTCTCTGATGTCCTTTGAGCAGAAATTGCCTTTCATTGATTGCGGGCAAATCATGCCGACTTCCACACGTCTGCTCGACATATCCAACCTTGAGCTGCTACTTCGATAAATTATGCACTTGGCGTAGCACTTATTCGGAAATTTGGGATAATCGTTTTTGCAGTTGATTGATTCATCTACTGTATCGTTGTGCGCGTAGTTATGATCCCCAATATGCTCACTCTTCATCCAATCCTCGAAAAGTTTCGGCTTATTCAATGACGACTTGAAACTATTTATGCTTCGTGCGAATTCTTCTAAACCGTGACAAATTATTTATTTTATGGTCATTTTCACTACCTAAATCAGTGTTCTTCTCAAAGACAGCGGCTATAACTGTCTTAATCTCGTCACTTTGGGAATAGTAAAAGTTTGGCATCTGAAATTTCTTTGCTATTATTGGACTGAAAAAAAATTATTTGCGGCCTACCCTATCTCGATCCATTAGAAATCGCCATTTTCTATACTCTTTTTGCGCATCTTTGGGCATGCCTTCCGAAATCAAATCGATGCTGTCGATTTTTTCGGAAATCGATAACTTATCAACATTCCAAAGACTTTTTATGATATTCTTCTGCGAAGCATCTAACTTTTCAGCAAATGATGGCAGTTTCTAAAAATATTTCAACTAACATTTTTGGAAAAAATAGTTCATAATAAGTGATTATTCAAGTTCGAATATTTAATTTTACGATACTTACATTTTTCGAAACCGGATTTGTAGAAGTTGACGTTCGATTATCACCCATTTTGACTAAAATAAGCGGGCTTGAATAAATCGATGCCTAACAGCTTCTTTTCTTACTTATATTCTTATTTATAGTTGCCAGGATTGGTCAGCAAAACGAATGATTGAACGAAAGCTACTTTTATTGACTACGGAAATTTTATTTAGAGAGAGAAAACAGTTTAATATTATCAACAAAATATCTGACAAATATTTGAGCGTGCCATGTGGCTCATGCAAAAAGTAGCATAAGTAAAGAATGAACATTAGACTTTTTCAATAATGATTCTTTTTGATTACACTATATATAAAATATGAAATGTACGAAATTCAGTTACTTATAAAATTGTCAGAAAAGACTCATTGAGCAAGTTTTACTCAACCTTTGACAATTATTTGCAGCTAAATATTTAAAATATCACATTGCTAGTTATCAATTGAATAAAGTTGTTTGCCGATTTATTTTAGATGATTCTCTCATATTTAAAATCTTACAATCTTCCAATTGGTTTTTCTTTTTAATTTATTGATTCTAAGAATTTCAGATGTTGAGGCAGAATTGGAGCTCTGCGCTTCATTAAAGCATCAATACATTTGTGAGTTGGAAGATGTCATATCAGGTTTAAATCAAATTCATGATAGCTCTTTGATCAAGTAATGATTTAGGCGACCGTCATGTCCACCTGATATTCGAATACCTCGATGGACAGGACATTTGCTTCGAGATCGTCAAACGAGCGGGTAGCGGATTCGTGTATTCAGAGGCTGTCGTCAGGTATGAATACATTTTTTTCAAAACAAAATAAATAAAACTACTTCAGCCATTACATGAGACAGCTAATGCTGGCTCTGGAATATTTGCATTCACAAGGCATTGTGCATCGAGACATTCGACCCCATAATGTCGTTCTTGCAAGGTATTGCATATTCATTCAATTTTGGCTAGAAAATTAATTTCAGCAAGGACAATTCCGCTCCTTTAAAAGTGTGCGGTTTCGGCGTCGCTATAAAGTTGTCAAATCCGAACGAACGAGTTAAAGCTGGTATATTTTGAGGGAAGTTCTTATCAAAAATTTGCCAAATTAGGTCGCGTTGGCGTTGTCCAATTCATGGCTCCAGAAGTCGTATCTAACGTGCCTGTTGGGACTTCGGCGGATATTTGGTGGGCTTTCTAAATTTAACAATGAAACCTGTTATCTATAGGTCCGCCGGCGTCCTGCTGTACCTACTTTTATCGGGTCGATTGCCTTTCACCGGCTCTACGGAAGACGTCTATCGAATGATACGAGATGGAAACTACTCGTTGAACGCCCAAATCTGGAGTCAAATATCTGATTCGGCCAAAGATCTGTTGAGAAGGATGCTGAACGTCAATAGCCATTCGAGGATATCGGCTACTGATGTAAGTAGTTTTTTGCCTGAATGCGCAAAAGAATCAATTGAAGATCCTTCAACATGAGTGGATCAGCAACCGAGAAACTTACGCTCCAAAGAGACATCTTCCGATCACCGTTGAGTACATCCGACGATACAACGAGGCAAGGAAGCTGAAGGTATCCTCAATTCTAGGCGACGATTTTATTAAGCGTTATTTTAGTCATCGATATTAGCAGCGGTCAATGGAGACAAATGGCAGACCCTTCGAAGTCCTGCCGTATCTTTTCTGAGTGGACAATCTCCTGGCGGCGATTCTTGTCATCCAGATGGTTGCACGAAGTCTGACCATGTTTCTGTCCCAACAGACCTTGTCGGTGCTCACAAGGTAAGGCATTTTGTTTTTATAAAATGGGAACAAAAATTTGGAACAATTGTATTATCATCGATGGATCTCTGTATTCTCATTTATCGCCAACCTATCTCAACAAAATTATTCATACCGATTCTTCCAACTGAATGGTGAATAATTACAGCTTCATCCAGATTGGCTCACAATTAATGGGTGTACAAAGCTTCATCCGAATAATGACTGTTCCAAACTTTTGACCGCCACTGTAGATAAAAGACATGGCAGTTGAAGATATTTTCTTTTCAATATCAGTTCACAAAGACCTAGTTCAGTGTCGCTACTTTTCAAGAAACTCCTAAATATGCATGAAATCTTGAAACGACTAGGACGCACCTTTCACTTGGCGAAAGATCTACTCGCATTCTCTACGAAGGTTATGTACTCCCAAGATTGATTTTTCGCCCGATAATAACTTTAAAAAGACAAGCAGTTTTTTTGCAACCTGTGAATTCCTTGTCATATTTCGTACTCCATCTCTTTCGGATTGGAAGATCTCTCAGTTTTCCACTTGAACTGTGCAAACATCTTGTCTGTGTTATGCCACATGCCAATCCAATTCAAACGTAAACTGACCTATTCCTACACAATTTCACTATTCTGTTTCGATTCTATGAGCTTTCAATCGATTTTTCTTATGTATTACCTCGCTTTTCAACCAAATCGACACCCAAAGCAAATCCGTGTTGTGTCTTATTACTATGCTCTAATATCTCTATATTGCGTGGTTAGAGAGTATGCTGTATGAAGAGGAGAAAAGAACTTTCCACGGGGAAGCTCTTCGCGCCGCGATACATTTCCATAGGAAATACGCCTATAGGGTATAGCTCAGTGGCCAACACATCACACTGCTGCTACTCGCAAATGAAAATAGTTCTAGAATTTGACGTTCCTCGTAATTTTACCCAAAAGTGGTGCATGAAGAGAAGAAAAGAAATCATGCGGATTTTTCCTGGATATTGATTTGTTTAAAATACAGGGTATTATAATATTAATCAGAGAACTATTATTAACAGATGAACTGGTTCCGAAAGCCTAAGAAAAAACCGCCATGTCTACCATTACCAAAAGTTTGACCGATCAATAACTCTTAATTTATCTTCATGTTTATACTTCAGATACTGCAGTCACTGGACGCGATGACCGTTCTCATGGAAAATTCCGACCCGCCGAGCAGGAATGGTCGAGAGTCACTCGATAGAGACGAGCAATTCAAGGAACTGCTTGACGTGAGTCAATGCTGTTCTCGTAAAATTTTATTTATAATTGCGCGCGCGATCAATATTGAAATGGAGCAGACGAGTTATTCGTCCAATTTAGCCCTGTAGATGCTGAACTTCTATTAGATCTTGTCCACAAAATTTTTCATTGTCAGCAGGTGCAAAAAAACAAAAAAAGCAATGTTTCCAAATCCTCAATTCTTCTCATCCGCGTGACTTGTTGTAAACTTCTTCCTTTCATACTCCATTCTTCAAGCATCTGTCTCCAAACGACCTTCTGCCTCGAGCATCCTTATTCTCAACCTCCCTCATCTTCTTCCAAGACCTATTCTGAGTGATCCTTAATCCAATTGTGGAGTAGAAAGTTCCTTTCTTTTCCCTTTTACTCAAAATTCCCTATTTTTCTGTTCCCTCCTATTTCCCCCAATATCTTTATCTATCTGCTTCACTTCAATTGACTCCTAATTGATAGATAGACGACGCCTGCAGCAATCTAATTCAGCCAGCTTCTTTGGGCCATCTTCCCTTCCTATCATCTCTAGACCAGATTCACCAAAGTGTTCCCTTTCAGAGAGAATCTCTCACTCTCTTACTTGCCCAAAATATATCCGATAACTCCTAAAATAATTATTGGCAAACCTTTTCTTTTCGAAAAAAAACATTCAAAACTATTATCACATTTTAGTTCATCTTTACACCTAGTACCTGTAAAGCTATTTAACTTAAAAAATCGAGTTTTTCGTCGAAAACTTCTGTTCAAAACCACAAAACATGAAAGTCTTCATTGTTAGTTTGGCTTCGCAGCGCGAGAAACATATTTTAATTGTCGAGCTCATTTCTGTTTCCAAAGAGTTACATACAATCTGACTGTCTTGGTCTCCCGGATTCGCCTACTCTCGCGTTCTGCTTTTATTCATCTTTAAGTGGGCGTGGCCATTTATCTCCGCGCTCTATTATTTCGTCGTGCTATTTCTCAGCCTCTGGCAACAACTGCATCTGCGGCCGAAGAGAGGAGTTGGCCAGCAGAAGCTCGGTCCCAAGGCTAAGCGCTGGGACTGGGACCTTTCGCCTTGCCTTTCGGGCCTCTCCCCCTCTGCCGCGCTATTTCATCAACACTTCTCTCTCTTCATTTCATTCAAACTTTCCCTCTCTCCCTTCCTAAGATTTCTCTCCACCCCTCCTCCCTCTCCCTTTCTCAATGATCACCGCCGCTCTCTCGTTTCCTTCAGCATTCTCGACCTCAAACTCGTCGTTATCCTCACTGCCAAATCAATAGACCACCGATGTTCGAGATTTTTGGCATCTCTTATGATTTGTGAAAACGTCTTAGCTCAGCTTTTCTCATCATTACATAGTTTTTTTTTCAAATTTTTTCGGTCATTTTCGTCAATCACTCTCGCTCTTTTAAACAAATTGCTTGTCTTCCAGCGAATCTGAAGTCGATTATGCAGTAGTGGGGATTGTTTATGCGTTTCCTTTCTTCCGCTCATCCTTTTCAACAACTTCACAGCCAGAATCATTCACACCCATTTTGAGCCAAGAGCCTCGGCTCGATGGCCAGTCAATCAGGCCATCTGTGCCACAGGCCGAATGGGCCCGCTGCTTCTTCGAGCAGCAACGCCGCACCATCTAGCAGCACTTCGCAGGTGGCCGCAGTAACCGTTCCTCAACAGGTAAGAGCGCATTTATCAATCAACGAAAATGCTCTTGAGTCATTTGGCGCAAATTTTACACCGCAAATAGATTGCCTCATGATCGCGTCTTCCTCATTGCTTTCATTGAATCGCGAGTCTATTGATTCCCCTCCATCATCACTCTCCAGTTGACTTATCATATCATATCGATTATCACTCAACTCTTATCAGCATCAGTGCATCAGCGACAGCGTCGCTTTGCCCAAGCTAATCATAGTCCAACGAGCACCTGTCGTTGACTTTGAAAGCAACGCGCCGCGCCTCGATGGCTTGAGATCTCGCATTTCGGCAGGGGTGAAATAGAGGCGGAGCTCCAAGCACAAACTCTACAGCAGCCGAAGGAGCTGGAGGAGCAACGAGAAGCAGCAAGCAGGAGCAGTGGAAAGTGGAAGCAGAGCAGAAACACAAGCCCCTGTCTGCTGGCTTTCCTTTCCCACTCCCCGTGTCTCCGATCCACACTCGTCGTCCCATTCACCGCCGTCCTTCTCTAATTTCTGTCCTTCGAGGTTTCGGCCGTTTGAGTGCAGCATCAGCAGCAGCATCTGTGTGAGTGCACTATTTCACAACGACATCGACACTCAAAGAGTGACACAGCTGGCTGGCGGCAGTCGAAGGAACGTCAGAAAGCTGACGGGGCAGAGTGGTGACAGAGAGGACGACACGACGAGTCGCCGATGTAAAAACGAACTGCATTAAGTCAACATCTGCGAACAACTCGACGACCGTTACTCTTTATCGATTCAAATGTTATTCCGTCTACTATTCATTTGTGATCCGTGACATTCGATACTCAGCTGTTTCGATATCATCGAGATATCGTTTCACTATCGCTTCTTCTCATCGAAAATCACAAAATCCGATAGTCTATTCACAATAGGCTATCCACGTGGATGGATTCGACAGTGTTCCACAATTCTTTGCTAGCCGTTCTGATCGGTTCCTTTCTCATTTTCTTCGTTTGTGTCTGCTGCATTTCGGCATTCACAGACTGGGGTATCTGCTGCAATGACCCTCATCTTCTGGCCCATTTCATGTCGCGAGCCAACTCTTCTCAGCCCTGCGACTGTACTGAGGCTGAGGACTCAGTCGTCAACGTGGAATTCGATGAGAAGGAAGAGGATCGACTACAAGAGGAAATGCAGACGGCACTGCAATGGAACCAAGAGAATATTCAGGAAGCAAGTCTGCGGAATATTCGACGAACAGAGGAGTCTGGCATTGAACTGGACGATATGGCAGAGCGAGACTCCGCTGCCGAAGTCGATAGTGCGAATGAAGAACAATTTGACAGTAGTTCGTTTCTATTCACAATTTCATGAAGGAAAATCAATTCTGCTTGAAATCTGTCAAATTCTTTAGACTTTTTTTCCGTATTTCTCAATGTTTCACTTCATTCATTCGATTGGTTGTTGCCTACGTAAACCTGCGCTCACGTTTTCTCCCTCCATTTCTACGCCAAGACATTGGCCACCGCGATTTTCTTAGACACTCACATTTTCGGCTCCATTTCAACGTTGCCCAGGAACAGTTGTTTGGGGCTTGGCGAAGAGGCAGAGAGAGTGAGGAAAGAAAAGAAGCGGGACCCATCGAAGTGCGAATTGGATATTTTACAGCGTCAGCATCTAACTTCGCCACCAGTAAGAAAGCACGAGAAAGTGGAAAATGGTCCAACCAAAAGGCGTGAACAAAGCCATCTCACAAATCATGCAATTTAGCACGGAAAATAGGCCACTGACAGCTGAAAAAATGATGACTGATGATATGCGATTTTAATTTATTTCATTTCAGTTGTATGACCGGATCGCTCAATTGAACTGCGCCCCTGTGCCTACAGAACAAGAAGCTTCCACTTTGAACAAAGATGTGAGTCCTTTTAGTTTTATGAAGAATAAGGTTGAGAAGCTTTGTTTATTCGTGCAAGTCGAGCTTTGCGTCATAGAGATCATTTTGTTTTGTACTAGTACCTTCGCTGTGCTAGGAAAAATAATGCGCGATCTTTGAAGTAAAAGATATGTTGAAATCAGTGTTGGGCGGAAAGTGCATTTTCCGATTTCGGAAACCGGCAACGGAAAATAAAATTCAGTTTCAAAATTTCGGAAATAGGAAATGAAAAAGTGCCCAACACTGGTTGAAATGTTGAATCAGATATCCATGGCACGCTCTGCATAAGGTAAACTAAAATATCTGAGCGAGTTAAAGTTTGAAGCAAGGTTTGAATTTGTGCATTGCTCGCTCACATTCGCACACGAATTCCGCAGAACCTTGTTCGAATTTTATGATTCCAATATCTAATCATCGTAGAAGTTGACGAGCCAGACATACCGAAAATAGTGCATTTTCTAGATGCGATATCATTTCAGATAGAGCACCTTTCAAAGAGATGTCTATTTTGTTTTCCCAATTCTTTCAACGAAAAAACGCTTCGCTTTCCAATTTTTCCTTAGTGTGAGATCTATGATATGAGCTTATGATTCTGATCGTGCATTGATCGTTCGAAAATAATTTCGTTTCATTCTTTTTGCGTTTTCTTTTCTGTCAGCGCCGCAGACCAAATTGTGTGAGAATTTTGATGTATGGGATGTCGGAAGGCTTGACAGGCCAAAGGGGATGGGATGCGTGAAGATAAACTGATGTGAGTGGTAGAGTGGAAGAGACGAGAGTAAGGATTGATAGAGACAACGGAAAGGGTAACGAATCCATGAATCTCATGGGAATGATAGAGTAGATTCACAAATGGCTTGAATCTGCTAGAATAAAAATAGTAGATGGATTAACTTGAACTTGAAGCTCAACCTGCACATTACTGGAGAGAGGATGATAATGGATGAGCTAGGAGAGTGCAAAGTGCTTGGATCTAAAGAACCGAACATCTATTTGATTTAGAAAAATGCATATTTTAGGTAATCGCTTCGATCGACAGTCTATTGGCTCCGAGTACGGAAGCGCAAGAACTCAAACAACTGTTACATTCAACGCATCTCATGGTGAGTTTTAGACTGTGCATTTCAATTTTAGTCTTTTCACCTTTATTAACTTTCTAGCATTTTTACCTTCAACCTGCTCAAATTCATTGTTTCTTTATGATGATATTCCAATATTTTTGCAACTTGAAAATTTTGAAGCATTTCTAAAATTTCTTTTCCGATAATAATTGTTTCAAAAGCTTGCAACAAATGCATTATCTTTGAAGCCACGCGCTATCGAACTCTCGAGGTATCCATTTCTCGATTTTTCACGGCTGCCAAAATTTTACCCTCGGGGTTTAGAATTTCGGTTTATTTGGATTCGGATAGCGGCTTCTTCCCGAATTTGGCATCCTTTCTCCTTCTGCCGAAAATTTTCGAAATGGCTATTCATATCTCCTACCTCCTTTATGTGCTTTCATCAGACCTCGCATATATTCCCTCATTCGAATTGACATCTTTTATTCTGACAGGCTGCCGCGTCTTTGAAGATGATTTCCCTATTTTTAGTTTCAAGCAATCATTTTTCCGATATTATTAGAGTTTTCAAATTTATATTCTTCTGCTTGAGATCAGTTTTCTCAGTTCCCATTTCAAGCAACTTATCTTATAATCTAGTAAAAATTAATTCTGCAAAATTTCTATATTTAAAAAAAAAAAAAAACATTCTTAAATGCTCTTGCATTGCGTTGTACACAATATTTCCTTTTATTCTGAGTGCATTCAGGAAGTTCCAACAGAAAATTCATCTTCTTTACAAAGATTTTTCCAATTCCGATAACTTCAGACATGTCTCCAAGCGCACGACGTGGTAGTCTCAGAAATCTGTGATACGGACGACCGAAGTCATACTCCACCAGGTCCTCCCCCAGACAGATCGACGATGGAAAACGTATGATTTCACACTGGCATTGTATCTTTCATCCGAGTCAATATCAACACTCTCTGCACTCTTTCAACGGCAGCTATAGCTCTGCTCCAATTTATCAAATTTTTTACCCTTCTCTTGTTTTCCCGACTCTAATTCGATTAATGTGCAGAGCATCTAGCACAACACATGTGGCAGTGCAGCTCTTTGCTGTCGATCTTACACACATTTGTAATCGATACGGATGAAGAGCAAGTTGATTTTCTTTGAGAATGGAAAATATGTTGAAAACTGCATAGAGAAAATCATAGTTGAATGATACGACATTTTTCGAAGTTAGTTGCGCTCGAAAACATGACCAGAATAGGAGAAAAAAGTCTTATAACCCTAAGATTAGAAATAATGAATTTATTTCAGCACGCCTCAACCTCGACATCCCAAGTCCCATTTTCCTACCTGAACGGTGGCGTACTACCTTTGGGTGCGAATCGAGCTGGAACTTCAACTGAAGATTATCCAACCACATCATTTGCTTGTGACGATGAGGACGATCTGTTGAATGAATGCGTTTCGAGAATACGATTGGTGCAGTTTCAGAAGGACACCGAAGAACCTATGGGAATTACGCTCAAGGTTGGCAAACTAAACCATATTTTTTCTTTATTCCTTCCAGTCAAGTTCACGAATCATTCCTGTTGCTTCAATGTCAAGAAACTTCAAGCGTTAGTCAAGCACACAATATTCAGCTTCCTTTTATAATGCAAACATGGACCAAAGTTCTCATAATTTTAGAATACAGCACAAACTTTGATATTTAACATTTTTCGCGCATCCGGTACCAAGAATAAGTGCACAGAGCAGCAGTTTCTTCGCACTCGCCTTCTTCTTGCTTTCTTGCTTACCTTCTTGCCTCTTCGCTTGCTTCTCTAGCTGCTTACTTCACATGGCCACAATCTAATTTGCGATGCTTTTCCCGTCTCCGCTTTTTCTTCGTTCAAAACGAAAATTTTGTTGCAAAATCAGGATACATAGGTTTCGAAATGAGAAAAGGGATATTTGACGTAACAATGAGATAAACATGAATGAAGAAAGAAATGCCATTATTTTTGAACACACGATGAGAAATCATTTATAATTTATCAGAGGCGTTGCTCGTGATCGCTTTATGCATGCTCAAAGTAGTGGCCAATTTATTTAAAAATTTTAGCATATCTTGCTTATGGATATTTAATTCCAAGATTCATTTCGGTTAATTAATAAAGTCATAATTTTCCTTCTAACATCTTTTTGACCAGCAGATTATCAGAAATAAAATCCTCGAAAAATGTTTAAAGTACAAGAGATAATTGATGTCTGCTTTCAGGTAACAGAAGAAGGTCGATGTTTCGTGGCGAGGATAATGCACGGTGGAATGATACATCGACAAGGTAGACTTGGATCGAAGCAGTTGCTCACGAAAAACCAACAATTCAATGAATTTAGCGACACTGCACGTAGGGGATGAAATCCGAGAAATCAATGGAATCTCTGTGACGAATCGATCCGTCGATTCGTTACAGCAGATGCTACGGGATGCTCGTGGACAAGTAGGCATATCATCTGGGAAAGAAATCAAAATCATGGGTTTTCAGGTAACGTTCAAAATAGTTCCGTCTTATCGATCTGCGCCTCCTGCCTGTGAAATATTCGTACGAGCACAGTTCGACTACGATCCGGCACAGGATGATCTGAATCCGTGCCCACAGGCTGGCGTTCCTTTCAAGACTGGAGACATTCTACAGGTTGGTAAATTGTCTACTAAACGGATAATGACTGGACAAATATCCTGGCTCTGATAATCTGAGACAATGGTGTGCAAATTCCATTCCTCGCAAAATATTTTACGTTCAACCCAGTCCTATTACTGGATAAATTCGAACCAAAGAAATCGAGACTTCTCTCGAATAACAAGTCGTCAATGAATCACTTTCAGGTGATATCAAAAGACGATCACAACTGGTGGCAAGCCCGATTCGTATCGTCGTTTCCTTCGATTGGGACAGTCAAGCATCCTCCACCTGGCACAGCCATCGCTGGCCTCATTCCTTCTCCCGAGCTGCAAGAATGGCGAACAGCTTGTCTCGCTATGGAAAGGGCCAAGGATCAATGTAGCTATAATTTTGTCAAGCTGACTTTCATTAGCAGATTTCAGCGCATTGCATGTGGTTCAATAAGAAGAAGAAGTACTATACCACGAAGTATCTCCAGAAGCATTCGGCACTGTTTGACCAGTTAGACTTGGTAACCTATGAGGAGGTAGAAGCTCTCTATAAACTTGATTCATCGTTATCTCTTGATTTAGGTAATGCGATTGTCGTCTTATCGACGAAAAACTTTGGTGTTGCTCGGAGCGCATGGAGTTGGAAGGCGACACATCAAAAATACTCTGATCCACAGGCATCCGAACCGATTCGCTTATCCGATTCCGCGTAATAGTTTTCAAATAAATGCTTCTACCGAGACTTTCTATTCAAGACACGACACGACCTCCAAGAAAAGATGAAATCGACGGAAAGCACTATTATTTCGTTTCGACAGATCAAATGCGGCAGGACATTCAGAGCAATGAATATTTAGAGTACGGAACGCACGAAGAAAGTGGGGACTTTGTTATGATTTCGAAATTTCAAACTCTATCTGTAGGTATGTACGGCACGAAGCTAGAGACGATTAGGAATATCCACAAGAGCGGGAAGATCGCCATTTTGGACGTGGAACCACAGGCTCTGAAAGTCCTTCGGACAGCCGAATATTCGCCATTCGTCGTGTTCATCGCTGCACCGAACTTGCAAGGGATGCAAGATGTATGTTTTCTTACATAAGTATTGTTTTCAAATTTGCATAACTTGAAAATGTTGATCTTTATTGACAATTAATTTTCAATTCCAGCCAGACGGTTCTCTGGAACGATTGCTTCGCGAATCGGATATTCTGCGACAGGCCTTCGGCCATTTGTTCGACTACATTATCGTCAACAACGACATCGATGAGACGATTCAGCAGTTGGAGAGACTCGTCGAGAAGCTGCCTGCCTGTCCGCAGTGGCTTCCTGTTTCGTGGGTCTATTAGGTTAACAAAATACTATTTCAAAATCCAGGTTATTTGCTAATTATTATTATTATTATAAAATGCCACAATCGAATAATTTATTCTACTCCTTTCAAAGTCCATCATTTATCATTGGAAGTTTATCTAGAGGCATTTTCATTGAATGATATTCACCAGTTATTATCTTGGGCATTGATTTGATAATCTAATGTTCTCATATTCTTCAAACAAAAATTTGTGATCACGATTTTCTTCTAATTCTCAACATTCCCTAAAATCGTTATGAATTTTTAGAATATTCATTCATTCATTCTCAGAATTTCCATATCTCTCGAAGCAAATTGATAATTTCAGCAAACAAATCCATTATTTTAGCCAGATTGCTCATTTTTATAATATGACGACGAGATGAAAATATTTGGATAATTCTAAATATTGTTGAAGTAATTGGTGCTAGACTCAACCCGTGCTATTTTGTTTTTTCCCATAAAATATTGATTAGATAAATTACCGACTTTCTCTACACATTGTCACTTTCTAGTGTGATCTTGTATACGTATTTTGATTAATACTTACTTAAAGTCAACAAGGATAGGATATTTTCCAATAATTATATTATTTCTCTCACCAAGTGACCTTACGCATTTCCCTCACATTGCCACATATTTTCCATTTTACTACTTATTAAGATAAATTAATAATCAGTGATGATAAGATAATAAATATTTTGCAATATAAGAAAAATTCCTATCTTTTTATTAAAAAGTTAGATAACATAATCACCAATTTCTTAAAATGCATTTACGAATTCATTATATTCTGACGTCTGCCCTAAAACTATTTAAAGAATTTACAATAGAAATTATTCATGCATCGCATTTTTCAAATATCTAGCCTGATATTCGAGCATAGGACTGTTGATTTCGTTGATATCCAATCCGGGAATCGCATCAGTTATAGGCCTGATGTCGCCACTCAAAATTACTTCCATTTCTTGAACCGAATAATCCAACCATGATTGGTTATTTGGTTCAAATCCAATAGACTTTATCTGAAAAAGCTATATGAATATAAAAGGTGAAATAGTTTCATTTTTCAAAAATTCATAATTTGGAAGATACGAAAAAATCAAGGATTGAAGATTCTGGACATATCCTGAGCTTGATTATATCGGCCAAATTTCAAATATTAAAGATAACTTCAATTTTATACTCATGAATTTCCTAAATTTTAAAAATAATTGCTGTCTTTTCAAGTTTTAAGCGACGAACTCAATGATTCATTGAAAAACTGCAATTCATTGTCGCTTGAACGGAAATGGAAATTGTTTGTAGATTTCTTGAATTGATATGTCACAATGATCAAAGGCGAAGAGCATTAGTCTTTGCTCAACTTTAAAATAAGGAACTATAATTAGTACTATCCTAGAATTTTTGCGTAATAATTCTGTGCAATTACCTCAAATGGCATGTTTTGTCTATATATGTATATTTCTTGAAATTCGGCGTGGAATATTTCGACCTTGTAGCTAAAAATAATATCAAAGATCCCAAATATTTATTGACAGCAGTAAATATGAAATAATAAAGTTTGGTATAAAAAATAAAAGTAATTAATTATTTATTCTGGGATTGGTTCTTCGGTGTCGATCTTCTTTCGCTTTTGCTGAAAATGAAAATCCATTAGACGTGATTCTTTGCTTATTCACTGAAATGTTTCTAGTTTGTACGATACATCGTCAACTTATAAATCAGATCGTGGCCTATTTTATGTCACCAAAGAGTTTTCGTCTACTATCATTTTTGTTTCATTTCTGTGGACAGTTTGTGAGTTTTTCTTCCGCTTTCCAAATTCTCGATTTTATGACTTTCGTTATTTTTCTGATGAAAGTGTAAAGAAAATGTTCAAAAATCGTGACTAAAAGTGTGAAACTCAAAGAAAATTCAGCGCAAGCGAATCAACGGTATGGGTGAAAATGTACTGAAAAAGAATGAGATGGAAGAAGTATATGGCAAAAAATACTCACAGCTATCAAACTAAACTCATTTTAATACACAAATGAAATAAGTCATAACCGAAATTGATAACTTTGACGATAATAAGCAAATGAACACAGCACTAACGTTGTATTCCTCATGGAGTTTGTTGAGTTCAGTCAAATCCAATTTCTTGATCTTCTTGATGATGGTTTTGACATTGGTATCCTGGAACTCTTCCAGATCATCGCCCTCCTTTGGCCACAGCAGAGCCATCAATTCGTTGACTGCATCTTTGGTCTAAATGGTTTTTTTTCAAAAATAAATCACAAATATCGCGCCTTAGGCGAGCTGGCCGTTATATCAAAATTTCCGTTAAAATAATGTAAAAAATCAAGTTTGGCTAATTCTTTTCATTATTAAATGCATCGCAGAAAATTCGAAAAAAAATTTTATTTACACTTACAGCTTGCGAAAGCTCAGGCCTTTCGATGAGTTTGAAGACATTATCGTGCACTCTGATGAGTTTCTTCGCCTTCTTCTCGGCCTTTTTCTAAACCAATCAAGACTGAAATCAGTCATATGCATAGAAAGTGTAACCAAGTCAGCCTCGAGTTTCTTGTCATCTCCGTCGGCCTTCTTGGTGAGTTCGGGTTTGACAAGGTCCAAGACTTGCTGCAGTCGCTCCTCCCGAGACTTGCCTTGTAGATGGGCAATTTGGCGAACCTGAAATTATGGAAAATCTTCTCCTTACAAAAGATATTTACGCATGATGGTTCATTTCTTGATAAAATAAGAGATAGACAATTGAGTACTGTAATTTACACTGCATCATTGTTCGTAGAAATTTGTCTCTCTTCTAAAACGTAAAAGAAGAAGCGTCTACGCAAAACTTTTAAGGTTTATGGTTATGTGAACTTTTAATATGATAGAATAAACTTCACTTTTATAGCATTCTTTGGATCAGAAATTACTAGTGAAATAGAGACAGTGTAAATAGGTATTATGAATCTAAGATTCATGATAAAATAAATTATTAAATAGTTGTGTAAGTGCATTTTAGATCGGTATTAGATGATTTTCTGCGAATTTTGTTCAATTAAAGCAACTCATTGATTTCACAATAACATGATACAACCTTGTTCAAATATCAGATTCAAATCAAATACGAAATATTTCTCGCCCGAATCATACAAATTTTTATAATAAATATCTTACCTTCAAAGCCATCTTCTTGTCCTTTGGAACGATGCGGGAATCGCGGACAATTTGGGACAGAGCTCGTGCAGCACTCTTGGAGAACTTATTCGAATCAACGGCTGAAAATTGCGAAAATAAAAATGTCATCGCTTTATATTTCAAACCTCCTTTCTTGTCACCAGACTCTGTGGCGTTTTTCGCATCCCCTCCATTTTCGGCTGGCTTGTCTACCGTAGCAGCCTCTGCTGGTGCTTCTTGTGCTTGTCCGAACACGAACAATGTAACCCCAATCAGAAGTACAAGTTTGATCATATTATCTAAAATCGTTGAAATCACAACAAAACGAAAAGTGAGAACTATAAATGAGTTAAAGTTATTCCTAGAAGAAAAGACGCACTATTCGAAATTCGAAAATCACTAAATAACACCTTTCGTAGACCTCTATCTCAGTATTTATCAAGTTCACTTGTTGGAAGGCATCAATTAGTCAGAAACATTGAAAATTTCGTCCT
Organism: Diploscapter coronatus; assembly: GCA_964036155.1. NCBI lineage: Eukaryota > Metazoa > Nematoda > Chromadorea > Rhabditida > Rhabditidae > Diploscapter > Diploscapter coronatus. The sequence goes on from OZ038422.1 coordinate 15,619,974, forward strand.
CAAAAAGTGTTTTGATCACCAATAATGATTGGAAAAACGATTCTAGAAATTCAGAGAAACTGCGATTAACTTTTGCAGGCGGTCTTTGCTTTATGACCTTCTACTGGAAAGACAGAGACTTCTTCACTTCTTTTATTCTTTCCGATAAAATTCGAATTTCGTTAAATGAAACGAAATTAATTGGAAAGACACCATCTTCAATCATACCTCGCAAAACCAATGACAACCCTCACGTTTCATTGTCTTATCAGATTTTAAATACGGTTCCACAAAAATTTTAAGTTGAGAAATTTTAGGTCCCAAGTTTGAGAGTAAGTTCGAATACTGTTGAATTTTAAGAGAAAATGCTGCAACCACACCGTATTAAAACTAAAGAGTATCACTACTAAATCAGGCCATTTTTCATCGCATACGGATGGCAAATAAATTAAATGAAATCCTATAAATGAAGCATGACAAACTGTAGTTGTTCGGGAATACCAGGAAAGTATAAGCGATAAGAGAGGGGTGCTACTATGTCAGGTATTTATAGACACTGAACTGACGGAAATAGTGAATAAGTAAGAGAAACATAATCGATGTGTTATGAATCCTCAAATGGATAAAAAAACGTTGGAAGCGTTTATGTAAATTAGAGCCCCACAAAATCAACTAGCATCGATAATAAATCTCGAATTAAAATAGAAAGTTCTCGCATTTTTCTATAAGTGACAACTTATGCCATTGATTATTTATTATTGATAAAATAAAATCATTATAGCATAACATATCAAGGTGCTGGATACAATATTTGCAAAATCAAGCTAAATTTATATGACAATCTCCTCTAAAGATCAATGGAGAATTATCGTGAAAACATAGGATATCCAGTTTTTGGCTTTATCCATCGACAATAATACATTTCAGCAGAACGGAACGCACTTCGCGCGGTCGATTCTGAAAATACTTGAAATAGGAAATTTTGTAAAAGAACTTCTTACGCGAAATTAGATTTGACCGGATGACCATGTCCTTTGCTTTTCTTCTCGTCATCTATGAAATGAAGAAAATTCACAGGCAAAGTGGCATTCTTGCCATTCTTATTCCTAAATTGAATATTCTAGCCTCCAATGCAAAAATATGACAGTACTTCATGCACTCATCATATCGCTTCTTCCGATTATCTTGACGTTTCTTTTCTCGTTGAGAGCGAACATCGGGAGGAATGTAGGTTCCACCGGGCGGACTCTGCAGATCCATCATTTTGGGCTCGTATTCCTCAGCCTCGTCAAACCCGAGGAGAATCATTGCACAAGTTCCGCTATACTTTTGACATTATTTTCTCTCAAATTACTCTCCTACTTTTTCTTGGCTTCATCTTCACGTCTCTTGCGATTATCTTGGCGTTTCTTCTCTCGCTGAGCACGAACATCAGGAGGAATATAGGTCCCTGAAATTTAGAATTTGAGCTCTAATAAAAGTAAAAATTTGAAAATACCACCAGGAGCGCCCTGCAAATTCATCGGCTCAGCTTTAGTTTCGTTGAAGAGCTGAAAGTAAAAATCTCATTAAAACTTTATCCAAATATTAGCAAACATTCAGAATGAACTCACCGAAATTTCCTCCATCCTTTCAACTGAAAGAGCGCAAGCGAATGCAACGCATAGACCAAGTAGAAGTAATCGTTGCATTATGAAAGTTTTGATCAGACGATGCTCCATTCTGAATTGAAATCGCTTTTTATACTCATTCATAAGTTTGTTGTCAAAATGAAACTGTAGAACGAACACCAACTATCAATAAACGGATCCGCGAAAGCATATAGATGGCAAAATAAATAACAAAATGCTCCAGAGTAAAAATAGTCGCTATTGTTCTGAATATTTGTCGTAGAATAATCTGATCGCTCAACGAACCATAATAAATAGGTTCAAAGGTCGATCAATTATAATTTCAAACTATAAATACAGTAAATCTTATGGACTTCGAAAATGGGGTCAACAATAGGATACTATACCAAATAATACGTTTTTCCTGAATATAAATAAAACTTAGACATTTGTACGATTTTTATATGATTTTCTCTGGATACCTACAAATTTTATCTGGCTGAGATTCTCGAATGACTGAATGTGCATGCAATAAAAATTCACTCATTTCTATGATTTTTTGTACGCAATATCTATGTTATTGTATTGATCTTTCTTATTCCAAGCTTCAATTTAAACTACACGGAAAAGTAAAATCATGCGCATATGTGATGCTCAACATCGATTTGTCATTTTCTTGGAATATCGAATATATTATCAAAATGCTGATACATTTTGTCTTTAAAAAGTCTCATTCTTGACATGTTCAAAGAAATTATATTTTAGAAATTATTTAGTCTTCATCAGCATATCAATATGCCATAAAATATCAAACTGCATGACTAATCCCAAGGCGAAGTGTGTTTGATTTCAACTTCGTCAATTATGATTAGAGATGAGAAGGAATTCCGTTTCAAATTTCGTAAAACTTTGATTTCGGCATGTTGAACTGATTTTGATTCGGACTTTTCAAATTCCTTTTCACCTCTGATTCTGCTCAAGCATAAAATTATCAGTGAGATTAATATTAGCTTAAAACACTTTTTTCCTTTCAAAGACTAATATGATGAGATCTTCTATTCTGCTTGTCATGTGCATTCAATACTTGAAAGCGTTAAATTTCGCTGTTTTCATATTAATTAAAATAAGAAATTGCAATCATAAAAATTTATTAACTTATTAAGCCACAATTGTTATCAAAGATATTGAAAAATGAATCTCGAAAATAGTCTCTTCTAAAAACTCATAGCAATGTAAAATATATTTGGCAGTGTCTTACTTCACCAACGAATAGATGAATCACTTAGCAGAAGAAGGGGACGCATCCGATTCTGAATGTATTTTTGTTTAATTTTGCAAAGGAATAATTTCTTACGCGAAATCAGTTCTGAAGGGGCTTCCCGCCCTTGCCTCCCGTAGTTCTTTTTCCGCCTTTGCCTCCCGTAGTTCGCTTTCGGCCTTTGTCTCTGGCCTTCTCGGCACGCTTCCTGCGATTTTCACGTCTCTTCTCCTCGCGCCGAGAACGAACATCCGGGGGAATCCAGGTTCCTGAAATGATCATTGGAATCTTTTTCCTGAGAAACTTCTTTACCTCCAGGGGCGACCTCCTGCAGATTCATCATCTCTGGAGCTCCGACTTCGTTCATCTCGAGAACAGCCAGTTCTTCAGAGCTGTCGTCCTCCTCAGAAGAGCTGACATCGGCCAGTTCGAGGCTTTCGAAATCGTCATGGTCAAGTTCGATGACTTCCTGTCGCCAGTGAAATAATTATTTTTTGTTCAATATTTGAAAAAATGAAGTGGAAATTGGCAAGATAAAACTCTTAGAGAATCGAATCTCTAACGTCTTAAAACAGCCGAAACGTTTGTTTGACACTAATAAAATGAAATTTACCAATTCGTCAACTGGCATAGCAGCCGTAAAGGCAATGCAGAATCCTGCGAGAAGAAGCAACTTCATGATGATGAGTGGATTTGGAAGCTGATTGCAGGATGAACCGAATCGGCTGATGCTCCATGCTGAACTCGAGGCGCTTTTATATTTGAAGATGGGTGCTGTCTTGTCGGTTAGAAATTCTAGAGCAAAGCATTTATCATTGACACGAAAATCGGAGAATGACAAGAGTAAACAACAAAAACAACTACAAGGTAAATATTATCCATTGTCTAAAATTATCAACGCCGATTGAGGTGGTTGTTGTTCAACATTCCATCCAAGGATTGGGTTCAAAGGTTACGCTGTTTATCATATCGACACTAGACAACTGTTTGGAAGGTGAAAATTAAATCGCATGGCATTCATTTACAATACAGCAAAGATGTTGATTTTTATATCTTGTCAATCGAACAATTGTGAAATTACTAACAACAATGCGAAAATAATTTCTAAAAGTATGATCAGATGGACTCCTCATGCATGAGAACAAAATGAGTCTAGTGTCATTGTCAGCTATTTTTAGCTAACTCTCACCAAATATCTTCGAGTTAATCGATTTAAACAGTAAATTTATTGCACGTTTTGCACACATTCACTTCTATTTTTTTTCTCGACAATAATCATGTACTCTCATGACGTTCGATATTGATGGATTAGTCTTTGTTGACCATAGAACAGAAACTTTTCGAATTTACTATAATTAATTGAAAAAATAAATCAAAGTATCTTCATTACGCTGTACAAAATCTTTATTTCCAAGTCATTATTTACAAACTCTAATTCTACAACTCGGGATGTCGTGTTTCGATGACGACAGGGAAGCCCAATGAGGGTTTGAGAATAGTGTCGATTGCTGGCCGATTGTCACGGAATTTGTAGTTGGTGCGAATTCGATATTTGCGGAAAAACCAAGAGATTACCGTCTTTTCTTCCATCAACGCAAATTTCTGTCCTAAAACTCAGATACAAAATATGAAAACAATTAATTCTCTCGCCAATGCAATTTCTCGGTCCAGCACTGAAAGGAATGTCGGCAAAAGCGTGCCGTTTCGCTATTGCATCCTCATTGAAATGCTCAGGGTAGTAGCTTAGAGACTTTTCGTATATCTAAAAATTGAATGTGAGGATAGAAATCTGAAAATTTCTTACATCGGGAATTCGATGTAGCGCATAAGGTAAGAAAAGAATAATGGCATTTTTGGGAAACAGCGTTCCTTCTGAAAACATTTCGTCTTGAAAATTTTATTCCACCGAAACTTGTTTTCAAACAACTTACCAACTTCAAAATCCTCTTCAACTTGCCTAGCATAAAGTGGAACAGCGGGGAACAGTCGCAGACCTTCCTTGATGCATTTCTCCAGATATTTCATCTCCTTCAGATCTTCGTTCGTGCAATCGCGGTCGGAATGTTTGAAAATCCTGTCGACTTCTTCGATGACTTTTTCTTGGCATTCCGGGTGACAAGCCAAACTCCAAAGCGCCCAGCCCATAGAAGAAGATGTCGTGTCGTGTCCTGAAGTCAATATTCTCGATACATAAGAAATTGCTAAGGAATAAGTAAATTTCCGAAAATTTAGCATTTATCACTCTCATAAACTGAATCTTACCCTCAAACATGAAAGTGTCCACCTCCTCACGCACGTCTTCGTAATTCATGTGACCTTCATGACGAACCTGAGATTAAACTCTCTAAATATTTAGCGATTTCAAAAATCATACATCCATCAACAAATCCAGAAATGCCTTCTTTCTAGACTTGTCCTCCTGCCTCGTACCAGCTTCATAGGCATTGTACTCCTGCCATTTATCCTCTATCACCTTCTTCGTGAAGCCAGTAACAACGTTCAAGTGATAGTCGAATTCATCGCCGAAACCAGAAATCTTTCTGGAATTGAAGGAAAGATAAGAATTTGTTAATGATCCAAACAGGCCTCAAAATTTTATTCCTGAGAAACGGATACATGTTGAACTTGAAGATGAGCTCGTTCAGTCGTTTCACGGAATTCACATATGCATGATCATGATTATGCTGTGCGTCAACTGTCGCACCCATGGAAGTTTCTGAAGAGAACGATTATTGAAATTATTGAATAAGAAAATACTAAATTTACCACAAATGATGTCCAGAGCCATTCGTTTGATGTAAGGAAAAATATCGAATTCTCGATTTGTACCCGCGAATTTTTCAATTTGTTCCAAGAATATCTAGAAAAACTGAAAAGTGTAACAAAACGATTTCTTACCTTAGCTTGATAGTCGTGTGTAGGCAAGAAGCTGTTGAGAACATTAAAATGAAATGCTGGTGTGAGTAATTTTCTCCGATCCGACCATTTTTGTCCAGTTGAAGTAAGCAAACCAGTGCCGAGCCAAGGATGCAAAATGCTGTACAAATGTGCCTTCGTGATTAAATCATTTGATTGCATCAGTACCTAAAGATAAGCTTATTCTTTTTTAGCTCTATGATGTCCTGCCTTGAGAATAGACGGCCTAACTGGAATAATAACTGCATCAGCTCCAACCCAAAGCTTGCCAACTGGTACATTCTGTCGATAGAAATACAGACACCAGTAAATAAATTGCTCTGTCGCATCTAAAATAATCTCAGTCCCCCAATTGTTCTGAACGTTTCCTTTCTTGAGATTGTATTCAATATTAAAATGCTGAGAACGACATAAAATCTGACAATGAGAAAGATAATCGAATTTTGAGTATTATTCTCTACCCTTTGTGCTTCAATACTATTTTTTTTATAAATCAAACCTGCAACATTAACTTTGAACATCCATGTACTTCCAATTATAGGGAGTCCACCTATTCCGATAATTTTTTCCATATGCTTTGCAAGCCTTCGCCTGTTAAACAGATAATTGAAACATTTTATTCAATAAACTTACCTAGCTCGCAAATAAGTGAAGATCTGCTTGGCATAGAAGGCGAAGATCACCGTGAATGTTATCAAAAGCAATAGTGGCCCATTCATCTATATTAAATTAATAAAAAAAATAAACAAAAGCGAAGAAAAAATAGCAATTAGTTCATGCGATTGTGCCGTGAATCAACTGGTCATATTTTGCGATTATCAGTAGTTGTGGGGTTAATTTGCTGCTCTTAGATTCCGATTTCACTCCTTATGTTTTGCCTTTCTCAAGAAATGTGCTCGTCGTATCACACAGGTCGCTATGCAACAAAAGGAGCGTTTTCTATTTTGCTCCATTCATTATTTTCGTATCACAACATGCTTTCAAATTCTATTCATTATCATTAGGTGATAATTTTTATAAGCACTATGAAATTTTTAGACATTTACTTATCATTATCATGTCAAAACTAGACTACGGATGTTTGCATCCTCAACACGTTTTTTCCCCTTTTAAGTTGACATTTTTATTTAATTTTTGAATATGATATAGTACATATTGCAGATTATAGGGAGCAAATGTCTTCTTTTAGATTGATAAACCTCTTCCTTTTCTGTTTACTGCCAAATAAAAGGAGAAAATATCGTATCATCATAGAAACACATTTGTTAAGAATAATCGACGATAGATAGTTTTTTATCTCCGAAAAATCAAATTTTATTCGATAACAACCAAAATCAACAAGTTTAACAGGTTTGATAACAACGTTCCTTCTTGAATAAGGCTACCTATTTTACGCATTCGAATTGAGCGATCCAAATAGAAAACCGACAGTCGGAGTCGCTTTACGATATTTAATTTCGTCGTCTTCGAACTGAAAATTACTTTCTTTTTTTTTAACAATCAAAGTAGAATTTCATTTCTTGCAAACATGTGAAACATGTAGAAAGATTACCGCATTTTTTGCAGCGAATTTTCCTCCCTTCTTCTTTTTTTTGGGTGGCTCCTTGATTTCTTTCTCTTCGTTCAATTCATCTTCATTTTCCCCTTGATCGCCCTCCTGAAATAAAATGTCCTTTTCTTCTCGGAATTAAAATAAAGAGAGAATAAACCTGTGATTTCCTGAACTGCTCTTCAGCGCTGCTTTTCGCCTTCCCGTATTTTTTTGCGGCCAAATTCTCCCAGAGCTGCTCGGAAGTGCGGAAACGGACGAACGACTCGACCTGACAAATCACTAAAAATTAAAAATAATAATAATTTAAAAATGCCTTTTCAGGCTGTCGATCGACGAATTTTGCACGTCTTCCCACGTTAGGATGCCAGTGATTTTGGAGGGTCTGAAAATGAAGATAAGTTGAAATAAAATAAATGAAAAACGATGTTGAATCTAAAATGAGAGAATGAAGTTAATGAAATTTGATTCTAGTGATTTATTTTCCAAAAAGTTTCAAAGTGCTGGAGTATTTCCCCAACCTTGATTTCCCAAAGCGAGCTGTTGAGAGCGTTCGTTTTCGACAAGTCTGGTTCTTCATTGTTGAATGGGTCAGAATCGAATTTTTCTGAAAAAAAATTCCGACAATAAATAGCAACGAATTCAATACCGGGAACATTTTTGTGCATCAATTGGCTCGCGATTGGATGTCGGATCACGAAATTTCGAAGCAGGCCCAGAATTGGCTCCTGAAAATTGAAGACAAAATCGAGAAGAACGGCGAAAAATTTCGATTGAATTTGGCAGAATCAAAAAAAAAAACTAAAAAAAAGCTGTTTCCAAAAATGTGTCCTCCTTCTATACTCGATTGTGTTTTGTTATTCTCCATCAGTTAGTAATGAGGAATTTTAGAACTCGAAGAAACACACGCACTTGAGCTTCCAAAGGGGCGGCTAGCAAATTCCTCGACAATCGCTTGATGAAACTTGCCACGATGTAGAGTGGAATATGACTGCAAAATACTTGGCTTGTTTATTTCTCGAAGAAGAAAAAAAAGACAAACGTGGAACTGAGGAAGGAGTCGATGAGTCGAATGAACGTCTCTTTGTAATCCGAATACAGCACGAATGGGGTCGTCAGGGCGTACACTTCCTTGTAGAAGTCGGGGTATTCACTGAACGAAATACCTAGTTTGAAAGGTACCGAATAATCGAGATAATTCGAAGTGCTAATTTCAGTCCATTTGATGAATTTGTATACATACATTTAGTAAGTCCAAATTTTTAATGAAAAATAACTCACAAATTGTGAACGACGATCAGTTTGAAGATGGCAGCCAGAGAAAGGATCGCGTAGATTCCACCGTATTTGAAGGACTGAAACATTTTCTTTGAAAAGAATGAAAATATAAGAAATTACCCTAAAGAAGAAATCAGCCGTTCTGAAAGGCTCCTTGAAGGTTTCCAGAACGTTTTCAGTCACGAACGGCAGCAGTTTGATGAGAAGTTCTTTTGGAATCTGAAGGATAATTGCTTTTATTTCAAGCTAAAAATGAAACCTTTGTTTCGCAAAGAAAAGTCGTCCACAATTCGTCCCAAATCTTGCCCCAGACTTTCGACGGCTTCAATTTCTTCGTTCTCTCCTTGTCTTTGAACGTCGATTCTGAGTTTTTCAATAAAAATAAACAAACAAAGGACTTTCTACCTTCCAAATCGGCGAAAAGCAGCTTTGGCTTCGCGTTTTTGTCGATCGTCTTCACGAAATTGAGCACGTTCCAAGCGGAAGTGACGCTTTCGTAAGTCAGACTCTGGAGTTTCAAATTTTCACTATAACACAGGAGATTTTTAAAGAAAAAAATTTTACTGGCAAGGCTTTTTTCTGCAAAAAAAAAATAAGGAATGCCACCTTCATGAGAACGATGAGCGGATCCTTGATGTGCTGAAGAAAGTCAGCTCGACCGAAAATATCGTTCGACAACGATTTGATGGTTTTTGGCTCGTGAACAGAGTCGCTGTGCAGAAACAGAACGAAACCCTGAATTTTTTTTGTATATTTTTGAGAGTCATTACAAGTCCAAGCTCATTTTCAAAATGTTTGTAGAAATTTTACAAAAATGAATGGAAACCTCAGCGATATTTTGAAGAGCTTTCGTTGGCTGAATGAATTTCTTCGGTCGGTGAAACAATTTCTCCTTGAGGATTTCGTTCAGCAGGTCCTGAAATTAAGTTTCCATAGAAATTTCAGAAGGAAAAATCATGAAATTGTCATTTTTCCGAATCACTTCGAAGCAAATCTATTCGATCCATCAGCAAGTTTGTTTTTTTTTTCAATTTTTTATTTTTTTAAATCGTACCTCGCTGAATTCTGCCTTCTCGACGATGTCCTTCCAATCCTCGGCAGTTTTACCTGCTTCTTCTCCTTCCTCTTCATTAGCCTTATCCTCCTCCAAAATGGTCTCCATCCTTTGTACCTCCCTGGCTTCGTTTAGTCTGCCCTCACCCCTTCTGTCGCTGCCCCGTTCATCCCCACTCTCTGTCTCGTCGTCCGTCGACCGATTGCTGCTTCGTGAGGCCGAGCGAGTCACAACAACCATCAGACTGAAATCGATTTTTTAATAATTGAGAAAAATCAAAAGAAAATAGAAAGTTATGAAAAGACGAGCGTGAAGCGTGCGCCATCGCGAATTACACACAGGGAATCGGCGATGGCGCATTTGGCAGAAATTCGGTTAATTTTGAAAAGTGCTTGAAATTTCTATCAAAATTCTGTGAAATTTTCGGAAAATGAATGAAAATTGAAAATAATACACTTCGAAACGGAATGGCAAGTTGCAAACATAAAATTTTGAGTGCACTGTTTCAGCTTGTAAAATATCACATCAAAAATTAAGAGATATTAATCAGAATATGATGCTTTTGACAAACGAATGAACTTCAACGTCGCCATGCCCTAGTTTTTTTTATTCGACATAGGTAGCTTGATATTTTTATTCAATATCTTGGGTTTAGGCTAAATTTTTAAACAAATTTGTACTAGTTCAGCAGCTAGACATTTCGCCATCGGAAGATTTTGCAGCTTCACGTTTGATTTGTCGATTTGTAAAAATTCTCAGAAAACAGATGTCCACTTTACAATATACTTTTGAAAATTTTCCTGGGATAAATTCATTTTACATTTCTAACATCAGCTTCTAGAAAATCTTTAAATTTACAAATAACCTACTGAAAATATCATCGATATAAAATTGATTCTCGTATTTATTACATCTAGTCAATGTGGCAATCGCACTACAAATAATCAAAATTGAGTTGAACAACCAACTAAAGTCACTTATATTTACATTTCACTACAAATTTTCTATTGTAAGTCTACAATAGTCTTGGTCTGGCTAATCTCGGTACCAAATCTGCTCCTCCCTTTTCTCTTACTGCACATTCATACTCGATGTTGCCCTCTATGGCTTTACTTCCAGTAGGAATCTAAACTTTGTCTTAATTCGAAACAAAATCCGAAGTTTTTTTTACCTCAGTTCGTTGCTTCGGGGTGATACAGGCAACTACTTTTGTCTTCCATTTGCAACTACCTTAAATTATAACCATTCGGCTATTCGGAAGCCATAAGCCCTCAAGCCATTGCGAAATAGTGTATAGTTAGGGAGGGTATCGGGGAGTAGGGCTTCTTTTCCCCGCTATTTCGCATGGCTTGAGGGCTTGTGGTTTTCAACGTTGCCCAATCATTCTATAAAATTTGCATGCTTTTTTGCAATATTTTCAGCTATAGCTATACTATGATGGTCAACTTATATTTAAAGCTAAGAAATGTACCATCTTCGACCACGCACTGCTTCTTGAATGCATTATTGACGATCTTAAATTCCCATGCTTTGATCAACTTTGAAATTTCAGAATACCTACCCAAGTTTCACCATTCTTGTATCGTTTTCCACCAAACTTGCACTCTGTTACATTTGCTTGAGCAGCCACATTAACTATTACAGCTACCAATAATATCACGATGTACCTCATGATACGCTAGAAGTGTAAAGACGTTGACAACGACTGAAGATGAGCTAGTTTTATAAAAATTTTAAAAGACGTTTGAAATATTTTGTAAACGTTTGCAGAAATACTTGCAAAATCGATAGTTCGAACGCAGCCTCAACCAAATGAATTATCGGAGTGCAAAATGCTTGAGCCAAAGATTGATGTTGGTTGCTACACTGAAACAAATCACTGAACGCATCCATCAACTGTGTCAAAGCTATGATCATGCACAGCACACAAGCGTAGTAAACAATCTTGTTTTCAGCTTTATCATCGGTTAAATAAATCAAATAAATATTGACGTCAATGACATCCGTCTAAAATTTAAAAATGTGATTTTCTAAAAATAAATAGATAAAATGAGGTTTGCTAAAAATTCAAGTTTAAATTTAGACCATATGCATCTTCATGTTAACGCCACCACCTATAAATATCCATTTCATTAATAGGTATGAGAATAAATCAATTTTCATAATCGTTTAGTAATTCTAAATTACCTGGAGCTCTTTGGCATTCGTACATGTAGTTATCTTCTCTCACTTTTCCACCAACTGGGATCTGAAATAAGCTTTTATTTATCTAATATAACTTACAAACGGTAATAAAAACACATACCTCTTTCTGTTTCGGGGTCAAACAAGAGATGATGTCAGTCTTCCAGCCTCCGTTATTATCGATGATGCACTTCATCTTGAAAGAAGTGTTCGAGACCTAAATTTATGATGGCTAAATTAAGATATTTCAATCGAAAATACCCAAGTTTCCCCGTTCTTATATGTGCGTCCCTGGACGGAGCACGCAGTAGCAATTGCAATGACAGCAGCCAAGAGGATGAGGAGCTTCATGACGATCTAAATGGGTGAAAGTGTTGCTAGAAGTTCAATAAGCTTGGTCATGTATAATTTCGACATGGATATTTCAAGTTGATTTTAATTATCAATTGAAAATTACTATTTTGGCAAGACAATATTTTGTATTTTGGATATCTATAGCGATGATTATGTTTGTTTCAAGATGCTATTTGTACAACTGCAAGCTCATGAGATTAAGTTAAGGGTTTCAGTATAAAATTATGAAATATGACAATGAATCAGTTCGTGACAATTTCCAAAAAAAAAAAGATCAGCGAAATTGAACAATGAAGAGCAAGTGATGAATGCCAATCGGTTTGTGCGTCAATTCGGTGATTGGGAAAAGTATCAATTTAATGGTCTGAGCGATAAATACGAGGAAATTGTCCCTCCGAACTCAAACTACATCCGCTTCCACGGCAGTCTGTAATCAATCTCAAATGCGAGTTCAAGCTTCTTTTCGCCAAACAATTCAATGTGTAATGCAATTGAGATAAAGAAAAAGATCAAAAGTCGTGAGAAATTTCTATAAACAAAAGATAGAAATAAAAGAATTTTAACTTTTATTTTGCATATCTTTATTTCGAAAGATTGATAAAATATTAATTTATTATTCTTGCTTCGAGAAAAGAGTGACAAAAAATAATCAGCGACTTCAAAGAATTTTGAGATTGGCTCCGCTTCCGCTCTTGACGCACTCGTATTCAGTATCGCCATCTTTTGCCTTTTCACCGATCGCAATCTAAAATTTCTATTCATGAAAATTATGTTATTAAAAAGAAAAATCAATATTCGGAAAATGTTGATTTAGAACACAGTCTGATATGATCACTTTTAGTAATCATTCTAGCTGAAATTTGTGGATACATCTAGTGGATTATTTTCTAAATTCTTGAAAGTCACCTATTGAGATCGCTCACAATATATACTAGACTTTGAAGTCGTAAGGTTAAAAATTTTTGCAGGCCGTGGAAAAATATTCTATAAAATTAGAGTAAAAAATAAAAATCTAACTTCAATCTTCGATTTTGGCGAGAGACAAACGACTACAGATGTCTGCCATGATCCACCATCACTTATTTCGCATGCCATTTTGAAACTATCGTTGACTAGCTAAATTATTCCAATAGCAATGAAACTCTTAAACCTTATGAGAAACATACCCAAGTCTCTCCATTTTTGTATTTTTTGCCAGAAACCTCACAGGCCGATGCCACGGAGAAAATGCAGAGAAAAGCGATAACAGATTTCATCATATTCTAAGATTGTTTTTTACTCGAGAAATAAGAGGCGAGACTAAAAAAGTTTTTGCAAGTCAAATCACTAATTCGCGATTACTCGAATTTATGATTGAAAATAGATCGTTACGCTTTTATATTCCGAACAGGATTCACATTTTGAACAAAAACGCTATTAATTACTCCAGTTCCAGCATTTCAGACTATATTCAGCGAACGGTCATCGATAAATTACACTAGTGGAACTTCTGTCTGCAGTTTTTAACAGATGCGTAAAATAGTATATGCCATATAGAACATAGGGATAGGGTCAGGTAGAGCGGTTTTTTTTTGCCAAAATAACCTACTCCCTATCCTCGTCATTTTATACCAAAATCACTTTACCTGATCCTAATCCCTATGCTTTATATGATATGCACTACGCTTACGCATCTGGTAAAAACTATAAACTGGTAATGGTAAACCCATGGTAGAAAAATTACAATAAACCTAATTAACAAAACGGATTGAAAACATAGGCAACTCTTTTTATAAATAATTTATTCATTTGAATTATAATAATCTCTTCAAAAATGCTCCGCTTCCAGTTTGAATACACATATAATGAGCGTCTCCATCACTTCCCCTTGATCCTCTTGGAATCTAGAATTTCTTATTAAACTTCGTTGCAAATAATATGTTTATTGAGGTTATTTCGAACTCATCTTCAGTTTTATTCGTCTATTTTTCGATACCAAATTTTGTCGAAATATGTATTTACTCTGAAGATGCATGAATACTTATATGTACAGTTTAATCCAGTGAATCTTTGCATTATCCCTAAATTCTCAGAATATAGGAATATGGTAAATTGTAAAAAAATTTCAAAACTTTCTGGACAACTTATATTAAAATATCATTATTTTTATCATCCAACCTCAATATTTGAATCGGGTGTGAAACACGAAACGACTTCAGTTGACCACGCCCCTCCTGGTCGTACAAAACATTGCATTTTGAATCCGTGTGGAACCATCTACGATTTTATAGCTTTGTTAGTTTGATGAAATCTTTGCATTTTTGAAGCACTCATTTCAACATACCCAAGTTTCGCCGTTGCTATAGTTTTGTCCATTATAATTGCAATTCCATGCCAAAGAAGCAGCGAAAAAAGCAAATAAAACGATGATAGTCTTCATTTTCAAGATAAATAATTAGTTGAATTGATCAATAGTTTTATGGAGAATTTCAGTTCTATAATGAAACCCAAATACACGTTTATAAACGTTTTGATTAGTCAATTTGAAGTAAGATTGATTTGTAATCGAGTGCTAATAATTGATATCATATTGAACTTTTTTAAATGATGTTAAACGTTAATAATTATTAACAGATACTTTCTTGGATTTTATTATGTTATTTTAGAGAATGTTTAGTTCTAATCATCTTTTCCAAAAGTGTTTATTCAATATTAGCAACTTATCATCATTCCTCCATAAAACACTAGATTAATTGTGATAAATGGAAGTTATTATCAAAAAGGAACAAGAGAAGTTGGCTTGATGTAGTGAAATCGCTTCGTCTTCAAATATTTTACTTCCTTTTCAAAAATCTATTGATATTTCGGAAAACTTACTGAGTTTTTCATAGACGAAACTATTATGTTGCGATGATTATAAAATTGATTTAACCCAATGTTGTTATCATTAGCTATCACTGGCATGCGGCGATACCAAATTTGTATACATTTCCCCCTCATCCCAGCTTACAATCTCGCGATCTCATTCTTATTATTATTATTATCGAAACGACTCCAGAATAAAGCGGCTGAAATCAAATACTGGTAATCGAAACGGACAAACCGCACAAATAAGCTTCAGAGAAAGTCAATTCCTCAATCAAGTCAATCCTCAAATTTGTGAATGAGTAGTTGGAAAGGACATCACACGGGTCACAGTGGAACAGACAGGAAAGAGTCGACAGACTTTTGCAACCAAAACGAGAACCATCTCTATATTCAACCTCAATCACCCACATTTCCCTCACAAATACACCCACACCTCTCACTTGTGCCGCGCACGAGCATCAGACCAACATAACTTAGCAAAAATTAAGCGTATTCATTCATTTATTCAAAAATTATGTCTTCGATTTATGATTCGTGAGATTTCTAATAATTCTAACTAATATCCTCCAAGTTCTTGACCCATCAGCGAAACTCCGCCATTTGCTTTCTTGTTGCAAATGTAAGCGATTTGTCCTTCCGTGACTCTTCCATTGACAGGAACCTTAATAATTATTAGTTGTCTTGCTTTAAATAAATTTATTCACTTCTCTTCCACTAGGCGTCATGCAAGCAACGATATCCGTCTTCCATCCACCAGAAGAATCAAAGTTGCACTTCATTTTGAACGAATTTTTCTCGACCTAGAAATTACAAATTCACTGGTTTACTTTCAATATTGATAGTCAATAATTCCAACTCACCCAAGTATCACCGTCTCTGTATACCCGTCCCTGGACTTCACAAGTCTTCGCCACAGCGATAAGAGCGAACAACAGAATCAGGAGTTTCATCATTTTCTAAGTTTGATCAAAAATTCTTAAAAATCCACATAATATAAAACTGGTAAAAGTGATAGCGAGGAGATTTCATCAGACTATTGAAATCGATATGATTAAGAAATGTTGTCTATGGCTAAATATCCGGAGTGTAATTTATTATTGAGCCAGAGGGGTTGATGTTTTTAACACAGTTGATCAAAATTTCAAACATCGAAACAAATCCATCACGTAGGATTGAGGCTAATAATAGGAGGAAAAATTAGAAATTGGGAAACTTATGTTGAATCTCGCTGACTAATACAAATTTGCGAAAATCTGTGGGATAATTGATTTAATCTTTAATTACTACAAATTCACATTATCAAATAGTAACAATAATTGCATAGAATCAAAATTTTACTACTCCTTTGTCTTCATTCATAATTGACTATTATATGATGATCCAGTCGCTAAAAATAGTAAATGTTCTACTTCATTTTGCATTTCTATCGTCTACTTGTTGACATTTACTGTTTGCTCATCGTTGACATCCATTGTTGGCCAGTTGTTCCCGCGGCCCCCGTTGTAAATCCTGTTTGAGGCGGATTTCCGGTCGTCCTGAGATGATAAATTGTCGCTCTAGCATTTTACGTAGAAATTATCACAAAATACCATGCTCCGGTTCCTTGAGTTTGAGGCTGTGTCATTGGTGCACCTGAGGTTCCCCCAGTTACCGGTCCTGCTGTTGTCATCGGCGGATTAGTCATCGGAGTGCCACTAAATTTTATCTTACAAACCTTCAAAAGTAATATTTACGTTAATCCGCCGGGGACACCGCTACACGCAAAGTCAAGCTTCGTTGTGCATGGGTATGCTAAATTTCTTTATCATATCTAAACAATTAGTATCTTTGCTGAGTTTTTTGTCTGCCTGTGTGTGCACGCTCAGATCTCTATGATAGATTTGTCTGACTCCCATGTATTATACATGTTTGGATAGGTAATTTGATGAGGTGTGAAATACTTTTTTTAAAAAGTATAGAAATTTTGCCTTGATAATATGTTAATTTGTGGTAAAAACTGCTGCCTCTCTTACATAAAGTCATATCTATATTATATTAGATATAAAATTAGCACATTAGCCATGAATTGAAAATGCATAAAAGGTAAAACTTTTCAGATCAATTTACCATTATTAAAAATATTGTGTAAAGGAGTAGCTTTTTGCCTATTTTTTATTGATAGCTCTTTTGTTTTGTGATAGCTTTGAAATTAGATTGATAATAGTTTTTGTTTAAGTCTTTGCGAAGCAAAGACCGAGACTCGTTTGCTGAATAAAATAGATTACTTGACCAAAGACCATCAACAATTTGCTGAACTACGCACAGATCAGATCCCGGCTGACCTGAATTTGGTCTAACTTTTCTTGAACGTTCATTTTATCTAACCGTTCTTCCATGCGCTGAACGTATATTCGATTTTATCATGAGCATTTTGCAGTGAATTTGATTGCGAAGTTCTATCTTATTCTTTACAAAATGCTAGCATGATACTATCGAACATCATACTAGAAATCAAATGGAGTGCCGTCTGTCCAAGCCCAATCAGGAGAGTTCATTTTATTCGCGCCTGAATTTTTATTCTTCAGAATTAAGTTACAAAATAAAATGGACTAACCGATGAAATAAATTGGAAATTTAGATCCAATTGCCAGTTCTGCTTGTTCTGAATTTATATTTTCAAATACGAACGATTTTTCAATTACGATAGAGATAATTATTCTCAAATTGAGAATGAACAGATGCAAGCGTGTATCCTTTCGTCCTGCAATAATTGTCTGCAGCTTGGAAAGCTAGAGGAGCCCCTGAGAAATAATAGCATCTGAAAACATGAATTTTCCTAAGACATTCAACTGAAGGTTTTAAACTTTTTCCCGTCGTAGCTTTCTCCTGGATTACATTGACAATTAGCCAGTATAATTAGGACTGATGAGAAGACAACCTTCAATAGAACCATGACTTATGTGATTTGGCAGAGTGAGCTAAAATAACTCTTCAAACTGATAAAAAATGGCAATTGATGTGAGATGCCTGTATGAAATCCAGAAATGTAAAATTTTAAGTGGAAATAATTTGAACTCAATAATGGAAACATTTTAAAGTTTTCTCGATGCATTGATAACAAATCGAGCGCAACCCGTTCTTTGCAGTGAATTTATCCATTTTTACAAAGCTGTTGACGTATTTGGGTCATCGTTTAGAGCTGATCAACTATGTCTTGGACAGCGCACTTATTTTCTGCGTATTTGTGTTTATTACTGCAAAAATTTTGTTCGACTATCAAAACATAACCAACAGTAATTAGTGATAAGCAGTAATGAAATGGTAATATTATTGCAGTGCGTGAGCCATAAAGCACGTGTAATCGGTAGTTATTGGTGGTTCGATAAAATCTTTTGTGTAGCCAATTATTTGAATCCGCAACTTTATTTGCATTTGGGAGATTCTTCATCGAAATAAATGTACAATTCGAAACATTTGATATGTTGAATGATGAGATATCAATAGTGATAAAAGTGACGTAATTATTCTTTGAGGACCCGTGCAGTAGCTCTGCTGAAGAAATATGAGCCGATATAGGCGTAGACGAATACCATTTCGATCAGTAAAACGATTAACAATGCAACCCTAAAGTTATCATTTTTGGATTGGAGTAAATTGAACACACATACCTAAACAAGATCATATGCCAAATAATTTTGTGATGATTATCGTCGGGGTTTGTTGTTTGATTAAAATCTTCGACTATCGTAACGATACTCGCGATTAGTGATCCTAAAATTATGAATATACATTAATGCTGATAATTGATTGAAATCAACGTCGATCTTTCATCAAGAGTTTTTTTAACCTGTCAGTCATTTTCTTCGGGTGCTTTTCGAAATCTATTGATGAAAATCAATTTATCTGTTTCAAATAGCTATTGGACCATTAAATAAGTTTTTCTTGCTATTAAAAAGAAAATGCCCGTCTTCTCAATATTAATTCTATCCAGAAAATGAGAATAGTATTGAACAGGGTGTGCGGAATTCCGACTTCGATCTGGGTTACAAAATATTTCAAGTCCAATTTAAAATTTTCTAAATTCAAATTCCGCACACCCCTGGTATTGAAGTTGGACGTTTTTTTTTTTTCATATTTTTTAATTCTAAAAACATGATAATCAAATAAATAAAGATAGAAATTATTACCTGCAATTGCGAATAACAAAAATATCGAATAGATTATGTAAGGCAGCAATAATCGAGGTCTCGTCGTGAAGAGACCCCATAGGAATAATGTTCCGAAAATCAATTGAACGGCGAAGAATAACGACACAATAACTGAAAACTGAATATTTTTTAATTTTAATATTCAAATCTTACCGATAAATTGCGAGCTTTTCTGAAGATTTTGAGCAAGATGAATGATAGAAAACACGAATATCGCAAACATTAGAATTGTTGTGAAAACCACTCCAAATACGCTAACTAAACAAACGTTTTGATGAATGAAATTGTGAATTGAAAAAATAACAGGAATTTATCTAACCTTTTGTTGTCGGCAAACAGAAACACATTCGCCGAGGCCGAGGTAAATTTCGAACTGCGCAATTTGTGGAATCTGTCGAGAGATTTGCAGATATCGAATGAACTGACAACATATCTTCGCCTCCTAAATTTAGCCTTATTATCGAAATGTTTACGAGAAGAAACATCCACAGTAGCGAACAAGATTACTAGGTCACCTTTATTTCCGGACCGATATTGATAAGTTCTTTGTAAAAATCGGATTTGGACTGAATTTTGTACGCATAAAAGCGTATTCAAGACAAACAGATATACTAAGTTATTCTGATTCAACCAGTAAAAGACTCAGTAACATCAATCCATGAATAAAGATGACCCAATACTTTATCTACTACTGTACTTTGGAGGTTTACTAAATTCGAAAATTTGGTGGGCTGTAAAAGAAGAAGAATGAAGACTAGACAAGATATCTTTAATATCAAAATGAATATCTTATTCCATGATAATTTATGTACGATAAACTCGCATTCCAGCTAATCCTTACTTTACCCTTTTTCATAGACTACAAATTTGAAAATTAGTAAATTTAAAAAAATATATTTATATTTTATTCGAGAATTTCAAATTTAGAAGAAAACAAATAAACCTAATAGGACACAATCATCTTTTGGTTTACTTAAATAAAGTCAGAATTCTTGTATGCATTTCGAGGCCTATCAAGTTTTATAAGTTTCATCGGTGTTGACTTTTTCATCAACCTACACAAAGAGTTACGTGAAATCAATGAAGGGAAAATCCAAAACTTGAAGTTGGAACACGAGAAAATCGGAGAAAAATGCAACTACAAAACTTGATCATTGGTGTGCTTGAATATTTTCAAGCATAAACAAATTTGGATTTTGCATAGGATTATTTTTGTATGAAAGATTCGAGAGAATATCGCAATTTTAAAATGAGATCATTTGAATTCCTTAGATATCTACTATGAGTCTTATTTTGAAACATTGACTATGAAAATGATCAATATCTTTTCATGACCAATTTCAAACTTAATCCCATAAATGAATAACTTCTGACTCACCTTCCTTATCTTTAGCGTTGTTATTGTTGTTGTTTTGCTCTTGTGACTTCTCCTTCTCTGCCTTTTCAGCTTCGTCTAGATTTGTACTAGACGGACCAGCAACAGATTCAGGAACAACAATTCGGTCACAGCGGAAAAAGTTGTCGGCCATCTAAATAAGTATTCAACGTTCAAACTGCCGATCTGTGTGGATAAGTGTGCGAATTGGCAGGAGAAAAATGGTTGCGGACCGATGCGAGTAAATGCCGATTCGCTCGCATCGGCAAAAACTGCCTATCCGCATACTTACTCATACGAATCGGCAATTCGCGACTGCCGATCCACACGGATCCGTGCAGATCAGCACAAATTACGCTGAGTAATTTTTGAACCTTTTAGTATTGAATAACGAGATAAGTTTTTTTTTTAAATATGATAGCATTAATGTGTAAGATCGAGACTTTGTTGTGATTAAATAAATATCAGCATCTAAGAAGATGGTAAACATAAATATGTGCGAGATATTTCTATCTGATCTCTTACATTTGCGCAACAAACACATATCATATCGTACTCATCTTTGTCGTGTAAAATTAGAAGCAAGAAGTGATAAGCAAACGTAAAAAGCGAAAATATCGGCGTTTTGGAATTGTCGCAACGTTGCAACAAGGTGAAATAGTATGCAGGGGTAGGAGAGGGTAAAGAATGCTCTCTCGCTTTTATACGCTATTTCGCCATGTTGCGATGTTGCGTCGTTGCGACAATTCCAGAACGCCAAAATAACCCATTTTTAAGGTTTTTGTGAATTAGCTAAATAAAATAGAGGTCGACTTTTCCATATTATTCACTAAAATATCAATGATAAAAAGCTCGAAAATGCCAAGTTAGAAATCGGAAATGGTGAGTAAAAATGATTCACTGTGAAAACGTGACGATTCAAAAATAGAATGATCGGGGGCAAGATGTGAGTTTGATGGTTTGATAGGGCAGGTGTGGCGATAACCGATAGGGCTTATCTGAAAAAGCAATGAGCCAAGAGACGCTTTTGATAGGCGAAAAACGAAGTGATTTGAGAGAAATGAATGAAAATAGAGAAAGTGGGAGAGCAAAGAAGTAACTGTGAAATGCAAATAATCAGTGATGCCATGTGAAAGAATCAAAGAGAAACCGTTTGCGATTCGCCAGAACCAATCACTAAATCCGACCGGAACTCCGCATTTCAACGATTTGTATTGAAATTCAATTTTAACGAAAAGTAAATAAACTACTGGCTAGAAAATTTCGATTAAATACGGAATTAGGAAAACATTGAGATTTTTAATAGTTTTTATTATCTTCATCAGAGGTATAAATTATCAGAAAATTCAGACAGTTTTTGATATCACTACTTTTGCAGGTATACGTTAAAAAGTGATTTCTCGAAATCCTAGAACAAAATATGAGTCGATTTTTATCTACTTGCTGCAAAACTGCACAATTCGAAAGAAAACGCAAACAAAATGTGTACTAGCGACGAAATGCAGTGACCATTCGTCCGTTCGTATGAGTCAGTCAGATGATTTTGTTGGGACCTCGAAATGGTCAGCTCTCTTTTTCTCTTCCGAATGATGATAGTCGCTCTCTAACTCGTCTCCATTTGAACAAACAAAAATCAGCGGGCGGTGCAACGCTCAATACTGGCTGAATATACCTGACAGATTACGTTTGAAAATCGTCATGCATATTGCGTTTTGGGTGATTTTTTCTAGCCACATAATCACAAGTTTTACAAGTTGTAAAAAATTAATTAATTGGCTAGGAAAGATTTTTTAGAAATACTCATAATTCGGATTCATGAGAATGACTATTGTGTCACATGTTTTGGTTAGAATGTAACATTTATGGATAGGCTAAGTATCATTTGAAAGAGAACTAACGCATGACTCCTAATAATGACCTCATAAAAACATCCCTATACGAGTAAATAAGAAGATAATGCTCGTACCATGTGTAAGTGAACTAAAGCTACTCATAGTATACGCAGAATAATTCTTATGTGGGTGCAAACTTCGCTGGTCTGTATTTTTGAGAAAAAAAGGAGGTACAAGAATAGCTTCAAAAGTTTTAAACTAAAGATATTTCCCCGAAAATGTTAGAATATTAAACATTTGTTTTCAGTAAAGTGGACATTATAAACTAAAATCTGGCAAAATACGTGGTTGGAAGGGGAACCTTTGTGAATAGATTCAAAGTGAGAGTGCGATAATCCGAGACGTAACAATGCATTCCAAATCTGCGCTAAACCACTTCCACTTCCTATTTCCTCTTGCGTCTCACAATTTTTACATACTTCAATTCACCTTCCTCAAACCATGAATTATTGATGGTTCCATACAAACGAACCTTTGAATTTGACTAAAGTAAACGCAATATATTGAACTTTTTGAATACTGACTCAGGACGGCATGAAATTAAAAAGAGCGAAAGCTATGGATTATTAGAAGAAACCCTATCAATAACCCGAATCGTTTTCCATAGTTTTGTCTGTGACTTTAAAGTACCTAATTATCAATCAGCAAATTTGCGAACTTACCGAAAAGCATGGCCATTTGTTGTCGTAGAGCGTATGAATTTTGAAATTATTACTGTTCCTACGAGGTTGACTTCTAAATTTCATTGAAAAAGTCCAAGTGTTTGTAAAATATTGAGTGTAGGAAACCAAAAGAAGACAAGACGCATATGAGAAAGAGAAGGATAAGTGGCGAATATGGAGTGAGGAAAGACTGCTGAGATACGACACACGCGAACACTTCACCTCGTCTCTCTTCCTTCCTCTTCCACTCCTCATTCTCACTCTCATATGCTTTTTCTGCTTCTGCCTTTAATGGAGGCAAGAAGATCTACTTCTCTCCTGATCGCATCAACACATGTGGCATATTGACGTATTGATCATGTACATTCTAGAAAAGCTTCAAAACAACATGCGAATATAAATTGAGTATTCGTGGTGCATAACATTAGCGCCAAGCAGATTCAATCTTAACCTACCACATTGAATAAGTTTCTAATGAAGAACAGACGACGTTTTTTTTCATTTCTATATAATAGTCGGACAAACACAACATTAAAATGAGTAAAATATCGGGGATGTTGCAGTTCGGTTCGGCCTAATTCAGAATTTTTAATAATAGCTCTTAGTTCGGTTCCGTTCCGTTCCGATTTTTCCTAACTACACACATTTCTGCATAAAATAATAATTCTGGAAACAAAAAATAAAAATTTTCGCAAACTGAAATGTCTAGATGTAAGAAACGTAAAGGGTTTATATAGTTTTTGGTTTTAAAAAAAAAACTTCATGATTTTCTGTTGTATCATATCTATTAGTTGTATAAAAGTTAACGACAACTCACCTAAGCTTCTATTCAATTCTGAAAGTTTCACAATAGCTTGCATAAATTTTTCGAAATGAATGGACTTTTGTTGTCGCTAGATAATGAGATGATTAGTACACAAATTCATGCCTGGAATCACATGAAAGTAAATTATTTTTCATGATAGGTCTTGTGAAAGTTCTGAAATTTTTGCCAAGATATTTTCCACTTTTAAAATGCTATGCAATGTCATTCACGTCTTGGAAATATTGAATTTCTTCGATAGTCGGCTAAAATTCATCTTATGATGCATCATGCATGAATATTTTCTAGCAAACCTGTTACGTATCTTCATCTTGCGACTTATCGTTTTTAATTCAAAACCTATGGAATTTAAAAATTCTTGATAGACGGTTTTATCTATAAAAGGCTAATAGTTATTCCGACATTCGTCCAATAGACTTATGGAATTGACTAGATTTCACATTTAGATGTTATGAAATTATTTAACATTCGAGACAGAATAGTTAGGGTATGAATTGTATGCGATAGTCTCACTATACAATAATTGTATATTTATCCTTAGATATCTCGTCCCTGATCTCTATAAGTACACCAAGTTGTCATTAATAAACGTTTTCGTGCTCATCAACTTGTCCTCACCTTCCTTCCACATAGCACACATTCCTCTAGTCTTCCGAGTTCGACAGAGCTCAACTAGAATAACACCACCGCATTTTATTATTGGTTCAAATTTTTAAAGTTTATTTTTCTAGGCACTTTTATTTAGATGCAGTTGATAAGTAAAATTATGGTTTTCGCTCAATTAACTTTGTACCTCGGTAGAATTACATGAATATTACCTTAGTTTCAATTTGCTCTAATCCAATTTCTAAGTGTTTGCATAAACACATTATGACTTTTTGCAAATAAATTGAATAGACTCCGAAAGTTTTAAAGTCAGAAATTATATCTCACTTGGAGTGCTGTTTCTCCAATACAGCTTCCTAGTTGGTATATCTAATAGCTGAATTACGACATAATCAGTCGCTGGTGCTTATAGTTAGATTTTATTATCCAAAATGAATATTGTTTGAGCAGCTCACTTTTCTTGAATAATAGTTGCAATTCTTTGATAAACATCTAACCTTGCCTAAACCTAGAAGTTTTTCAATAGAATTTGCATTTTTCCTTCAATTTTTCAAAGATATTCATCATAATTTGTCAAGTTGTTTTAGAATGATAACGAATACGATAGTCCTAATCGTTGACATATTTTTATTGGTTATTTGCATATTTCAAATAACAGCGAATTTTGTCGTTCTTTATGTTTGGATGATGACAAAGCGACTCAGGAGGTAGGAACATTAAATCAGCTAATTAGATTAATCGTGTAAATTTCCAGGAATGATAACTTGATTTTGCTAGTCTCATTAGCTTTTATCGATTTTGTGTATGCAGTTTTGCAGTTCCCTTATTTGATAATTCTGATAGATGGATGGGTACCTAACGGTTAGTAATAAAAGTATATTGAAAGTTTCATAGAATTTTGTAAAAATAGAATCGAAATGATTTTCTGTATTAGCTAAAATAAATACTTTTCGCTATGACTTTGTTCTACTTTTAACATCTTTTCTGAAACAAATGTTCACACATGAAATTGAAAATTTTGAAAAAAATAATAAACTTTCTATGATTATGAGAAAATGGGTCATTTCTAAAAGGTGCATAATAATTTTAGGGGAAAAATTCCATTACGATGCATTCGTGATAGTTCCTTTAGTCGGTCCTTCAGCATCCTTGATGAAATCAGGCTGCACTGTCACGACAGCCATTGCAATCGATAGACTGATGGCTTTATTCTATCCCGTGAAATATTACAAACACTCAAAACGATGGTTTTAAACTAAATTTAGTATATGATTTTTCAAAGACATGATTTAGGTGGTCCATATTTGGATTTTTCATGGCTATTTTTCTAGCTTTCGTAGACTGGGTTATCCTGCAATGTCTCGTCACGGTAAAACAAGTTCCAGGCTGTAGCTCATTTGGATGCTTTACTAATAAGGTATTTTTGAGTTTGTATTCAAAACCATTTTGTACCCTTCTTGAATGACTTAATTCATGTCATTTGAAAATTTATTCTTTGAAATAACGTCATGACGATGTTTGTATCTTCTCTGAAGTCACGAATTTTTAGCCTTTCCGCGTTTGGTGGGGACTTTCAAATATGATGATGAACTCTTTCACAACTGTACTGACTCTAGTTATTTGTGTGTTTTTATGGAAACGAACTCCTAAAGAAAAGGCTCAACTACAGGAAATCGAGAAGATGAATAAGTCGAAAATCGATAAAAGTGTAGGAACGATCGATGCTCGTTGTAAAATTCTTCCGCTAAATTCTAGGCAAATCGTGTAGCAATGTACATTTTGGCGGTTGCTGGATTGATAGGAGTCGTGCCGGGAACTTTAAATGGAGTTGGGACGCTCGTTGAGTGGCCGGTTCTCAGCCTACTTTCAAATACCTTTTTTAATCCAAAATCTAGGTCTTGGATGAAATATCCTTTTTTGTTGGTACTTGTGCAACACTATCCGGACTTTCGCACGCCTTTATCTTTGCTATGGCTCATAGAGAAATCAAACGGGAAATTTATCGACAAGTGAGATATAAAAGAAGCGTTTGCATTGGCATTTATCAAATTTACCTATCGCAGATACTTGGTCCATTCTGCGTATCATTCAAGCTCAAGGCTATCGCCTCGGAAACCAGCCAAACGGTGATATTTTCTGTAGCATGAGTGTTTAAAATAATGGATGTCTGTTGTCGTTTTCTACTTGGTTGTCTTTTTTGGATAAGGGAACATTTGGATTCTTCATTTTTTTCCATTTTAGGGATTTGCGAGGCGAAAGTTCGAGTCTTTCTTTATTTACGTCTTGGAACAGTAACACTGATCGTTAGAATAACGAGATACTCATAACATTACTTTGATTAGTTTATCTTTCAATAATTTGACCTTAACACACGTTCTAAATATTATCTTGGTGCCATTTGTACTTGAAATAGATTTGAAAATTCGATTTTATCAAAAAAGGTGCTTAACATATTCAATTACATTCACCTAACTGTTTTATGTCCCTACGTTAGTTTCCAATGTCCGTGTGCAATAAAAACTTCGTTTCTTACGATAACTATGCAATGAATAATGGTGTTCTATTTTGATAAATGTGTCACTTTAATCGCATTCTATAAAAAGTGAATTCGATTTTCAAGCTCATTTCCGCAATTGACAGAAAACTCGAGTTTCAGAGCCAAAGCAGAAAATCTATCTCGATTGGTGGAGGAAAAGATCTAAGAAGGCAGGAAATAACTGTGCAAACTGTTACAGTTTATTGATAGTGAAATACATCCATTTTAAAATGAATTTGAGAACTAGTGACTGTACTTATTTGAAGCTATCTGGCAAATTATAATACATTATCTAAAATTTAATTTGACGATCTAGAATTTTTCATCTCATATTTACACAATTTTCTTTTTAGAAAGTAATTTTTTTTACATCTATCTGGTAAAAATTTTCTAGTCAAAATAGGTCTTATTTGCAAATGTGTATCTTAACGGATATTTTGAAATTAAATAAACCCTAATAATATCACCAAATATCGGTGCAACTTCTTTGACTAGCGGATCTCTAGCTAGATTGTAGCTGATGTATAAATTACTTGTGATAATTTTCAAAAGATTTTGTTAACACATTCTTTCTTTATTTTTATGACAGACATCTTATTCCTTTCAAATTCAGATCATAAAATTTCCTTAGTTATCTAATTTTGTTCCGCGACTTTCACTTTTTTGCGAAAATTCGGTCACTATCCCAAATTCGATAAAATCTTTCTACTAAAATCTGAATAATAATAATAATCCGCCTTTCATCTAAAGAAACAGTTCTTGAAACCTGAGAAATTTTGATCTAATTCCCCTTTTACGCCTGGATTATAAACGAATTGCCAATTATTTTCGAGAACTTGGGCATATCGAAAGATACAAATTTAGTAAATCTTCTGATATTATGAAGATCCCCAGAAATGAATGATATGCGAATTTGTGCAGGGTACGGGGAAAAGATAATTGTTCACCCTCTCGGTTGCTTTTTCGGGTGCTAGCGAATGCACTATTTTCGCCCATGCGAGTCGACTTGAGCTCTTAGTCGAATCTTTTGAGGATTTATTTCATCTTTAGGAATGGGATAAAATAACAGCGGTCGTGTTCTACCCTGTTCGATAGAAATAACAAAGTTTTTGGGCACGGCAGAGAAGAAGACCATCTCTTGGTCGAGGAATGACAAAAACAATAGAATAGAGCAGATGAGTGATATGAGAAAGACGCTGGGTCAGGCAAATGGCGAAAGTCTCCTGGACAGCGAAGAAATCAAAAGATCAAGACCAACAAATCCAAGTTTGAAGAAAATTATGAGGTTCAAAAATCAATTTTAGAACACGAATGGTTGAAATTGGGATAACTTATTATTGCATGCAAGATTATCACAATAAATTAGAAAAGGGAACTTAGCATTTATCGCTATCCATTATTTTATTAAACATAATTCTAATTTAATATTTATTGAGCAGTAAACACTGAGATAGTTATTTGGTATAAAGCAGGAATTTCGACATCCGAAGTGGAAAGTTTCAATTTGATCTTCCCCATAACTTATCAATTTCTAGTTCTTCTGTCAAAATTCCTAGAATCCGTGTTATTCTCTATAAAAACCGATCTATGATGAAACTCAAATATATACAGAAAATTCATCTCATTGCTTGTTGAAATAGGCTTTCATGGCAGGAATTGTGGGTAGCACAATGTAGCCTGAAGCTCCTGGAGGCGTTGTTGAGTTCATGTTGCCGATCGACTAAAATTAGCTTTGCCCGATCTCTAAACGATCGATCCCGAAACGACTCACATGAATATTGGCAAAGTTGGTTTCACTTGAAATCGGAAGTGGCTGCGTGCCGAAACCTTGAATAGAAAATCCAGTATTTGAGTTAGAGCTGCAAATTGACGAGTCAGAAACATGAATCAAACAAAAACGACTTACTCATTTCCATTATTCATACCCAAGTCGCTGAAGGCGTTCCTCTTCTGGTTGTTATTATTATTGTTATTGTTGAAAGCCATAAGTACGAGTTTATAGAATTTTGAATTTGGATCTGAAAACATAACCTATGAAATATGATTTTAAAATATTAAAGTGAAGAAATTTAAATTCCGCCGAGCAATTTCTAATGTCTTGAATTTAATTCAAAACTTCAGCCTTTTATATAAACTCTGATTTTACGATAACGTGAATCTTTTTCTTGCGTCCTTTCACAGCTTTAAGGAGGCGGCGCTTTTTTCGCATCCCACGTTCCAATTTTCTCAACTTTCATCCTTCTTCTCTTTTTCTATAGCTCTTGCAATTATCGCTATGAAAAATCTTTCATCCTAAATTTAAGCAGGAAGTAAATGATGCTTGGTGCTTGGTACTGTAGTGAAATGTGTGAACGACAAAATATGAAAATTAGGACAAAGCTAAGTGAAAATTAAAGAGAGGATCAAAATGAAGTTAGAACAAGAATAAAAAGTGAAAATTTTGAACTATGTTTATAATCAATTGGAATATACATCAATAGGCATGAAACCTTTTCGGAAATGATTATTTCAGTGTAGCAAGTGATGAGAATAATAGAATGTCAAAGAGGCGTCACCATTTAGTGAGGAATGTAATTTGATCTTGTTACAGTGAAGACGCTCACGTATTATAAACGAATATACCCAAGTTTGCGCGTTCATTTTTTGCTAAAATATCAATTTGATCTAGTAAAACTTCAAATTATAAGTGAACCGAATCGAATTGAAATTCGTGGTTGCCTTCAAAATCAATGAAAATTTAATTATCACGATTTTGAAACCATGTTCTGAAGAATCTTTTTCTTCTACGAATCACCCGAGTCTAAATCAGACATTTTGGCTATTTTTCCATTTTTACAAAAATTTTCGCTCCAAATTCGACGGTTCAATTATTTCGATAATCAATCAGACAAATTACAAATTGATGTTGAATTATGACAAGTTAAAACAGGCTGATTTTATCGCAACCATTTCAGATTCGTATGACCATTTTGATTTTCGTCAAAATTATTCTTGCTTCTTACGTCAAACAACAACCTGATTTCTAATTTCATTTAGTTTAATTGAAAATCGAATCGAAGAACTATTGTCAGTGGCCGATTACTTTAGGTAAAAGAAGCGATGCACAAAATCGAGTATGCAATGTTTGCATTTCATAATTTCAAAGTCTCCAAAATAGCTCCTTGAATCGATGCAATGTCGTCTATTCGCTTGCAAGCAACGTTAATTTCCCTGCATCCTATTTATTATATCTCAAATAATCGGCCATAGAAAATACGAAAGTCAAAATTACTCATTATTTTCAGTTGATAATGGATAAAATTTGAAGACCTAATTTGACAAATTTGATTTAAATATTTAGGCCGCCATTTATTCATTTTCTAAATTTTATCACTAATCCCCCCTATTCGTTTTATTGAAAACATTTTGAATCTTTGACTTTTTCGACAGTTAAAATTCATCAATTCACAGAGATATTCTCTACTCTTTTCCACAAAGCACTTTACTCGTATCAGATCTACAAGTTTTAGATCATGCTAATGTCTGTAAATGAACGACCTCCGACGAGAGTGACAAACAACAAAATAGACTATTTTGCATTGTCCTATTTTGTAATAGAAAAAAGAACTCCAAGTTTGGATGAAAATCCTTCTCCATTCATGCTTAAATTAGACCATGCTAATTTCGAATCAGTCTTTTGAAGGGGCAATTTATTATGAATTTGGTCTTGACACATAGGAGTCGATAAATATAAAATATTCTTGATACATGAATGATATTTTAAAAATCACAAATGAATATTGAATATTTAAAAAAAAAAAAATTAGAAACTTTTGCATAACTTAATCAAGTTTTCACTCATCATCTTCGGCATGACGGTAGTGTCTAAATTTGAATAATAAGCTAAGAATTAGTCCGGTTAACTCACCTGCTTCTGAGATGGTGCTTGGGGATTTTCGGAACTCCGCCGACGACCCCCGACTCGATACCGCATTCATCGACGCCTCTCAGAATTCGGAACAGACCATCCTCTCCCCAATCTGTGTTCCAGCTAAACCAAATTATTATAGCTTTGTTCGAGGAATTGTTAGAGAAATGTTCTTCGTAGGACATTTCAATTGTTCTACCTGTTCACAACGAGCCAATAGGGCATGCCTGAAATTCAAATTCTTTGGAAAAAATCAACTCAAAAATCACCTTGATCAATTCCCCAGCCAATGAGTTTGACTGCATGACCGCCTCCGAGCTTTCCTCCAGTGTGCTACAGCGAAATTGATTTTAGATTATTTTTCTAATAACTTTGCCAGATCTGGGGAGAATTTGAGTCAGACTCAAAAATATACGAGGGATAAGTCTCAGAAGCGAACTTTACATTATGACGTTATTACGAATAAAAACAGTATTTGAAAATTAGGGCTAGAGATACAAAATG
Source organism: Diploscapter coronatus (assembly GCA_964036155.1). NCBI lineage: Eukaryota > Metazoa > Nematoda > Chromadorea > Rhabditida > Rhabditidae > Diploscapter > Diploscapter coronatus. Next base: position 15,651,495 of record OZ038422.1, read on the forward strand.
TGAAGGAGATATTATGGGAAATAGGTCACAGAGGCGTGCTGACTTAAGTCCTCCCTAGATCTGAACTTTACCACATAGACTCCTCCATCGTAGTTCAGGAAATCTTCGTAGACTTCGAAGGCGACCTAAAAGAGATCCAAAATTTCAAAATATCAACAATTTTCGACTACCTCAACAGGTCCGTGCGTCATCACTTCCTTCTGAATGGCTTCGACTTTGCTCGAGACTCCGTACGCTGACTTTCCATAGTACTTGTCCTCGTTGTAAGAACGCTCGGTGTATTGATCGATGCATTTCTTCTCGCATTTGGGTGTTGGGTAGAGATCGTGTTTGCAGGGGTCAAAGTGAGTTTTATTCGAGTGATGCTCGCCTGAAGTTATGTGTTGAACATTTTATTAGGAAATTTTCTAATTCAGAGACAAAGAATGCCATGTTAGTGTGGATTATTGAGGCTGTGAACACTCCTCCCAAGAATGAATTCAATTCTTCCTAAATTTTATGTTAGTGCATGACTTTTTCACCTTCACTACTTCACTATCCTTCCTCTTTTTACCTCTTTGGGATGAAATCATGTAATCTTGGGGTAATAGTTTTTGCAGACGGTAATTCAACAACATAAATTTTCTCTCAATTTAAGTAAGATTTTCCATGAAATGTTATTGCACACTGATCTTTTTTAATAATTCTAGAAAATATTCACATGGTGGGAACGGATAGGGTTTGCATCCGGAATGCTGAGTGTAGTTCGATCCGGTAACGATTCCGTCACGTACCCAATATCTCCATGCAGCAAGGGGATCTCCGCCATTGCATCTAAAATCAGTTGGTTTCATAATTTCGGTGGTTTGAACTTTAGATTTCGAGCGCAAGTTGAGTTCATTTTTGCATGTCAATAAGTTGAAGGCCACCATCATATCTATCGCTTATCGCATTGCTAAAACACTTACAAAGCTTCCTGTGATATGAAAGTGAAGAAGAAGCAGTGACAGTTGGTGTCATTCAATTCAGTATTATCTACGGATTGACACCATCACTCGTTTTCTAACGAAGTAAGCAAGGAAAAATGAATTCACTTTAGGAATTTTTACAGGAAAAGTCGATAGATTACCCAAATCCACATGACTTGCAGCAACTCAGAAGATCATCGGCAGAGAGTGAGGCCTGAAATTCGATAAGTTTTGCTCCCTAAAATTACTTACCTGAATTTTTCCATTTGAAGCAATGCAGATTCTGTCAGACATGGCTTCAACAGCTCCAAATGCCCTAGAATAAAAAATACGCTAATTTCTTAAACCTGAACCATTTACCAGCAGGATCCTGAAATTTTGAAAAGATGATTAGATTTAAAAAAAAATAATAATAAAACTCTTTACCGCATGATGACTGATCACGGACTTGCTTGAGCGAGTCGCATTGTGGCCAATTTGTACGCGAATCGAAGTTTTCGGGAATAGCAATATCGAGACTAGCGGTCGAGGCCAGATTTTTGCGAGCCTAAATTTAGATTTTTATGTTGTTTATGGAAAATTTTTAGATTTTTTTTCAAATTATGTTCCATTTCCTTGTTCGAATAATAATCTGAATAATTCATACACTCATCGGTAGTCGAACGTGCTCGACGCCCATTAGTCCCCATTTGGTCTTCTCCGAGTACTTGTTGAAGCGTTTGTGCAATTTGGCCTGAAATATGCATTTTGCAGTTGTACATTTATTTTCTTTGTTATTCATTTGCATGTCTGATGAAAGTTTATTCGCATTAAATATTCAAAGATGTGTTTTTCTGTAATTATATGGTATTACCCGCCAAAGGTTTTGCTTCCTGTTTACGTAGTCAACAAGCTCCTGTCCGCTCAATTCCTCAGCCTCTTTCGGGATAACACGATTGCGGAACTGATCTGAAAATAAAAGAGTGAAGAAAATTAATGACTTTTTCTTTCAAATTTCTTCGAAATATCATGCTCCCAAATCATTCTTAAAGGTAACCAACCTAGGACTGAAACTCTTCCTTGATTCCTGTCAAACTCAAAACTGTCATCGGTATCATCCTCGACTGTGTTCCTGGCATAGACCGATACAGCCAAAATGACCAATAAATAGAGAAGTTTCTAAAGTCGTCAAGCTATTTAGATGAAAAATTGGCTAATTGAAACTTACCATGACTTGACTGAACTATTGAGATATCAAATGTCGAAGCCAACCAATCAAAAATAGAAAACAGGATGGACTGGACAGTGTCAGTCAGTCAGTCAGTCGGTGGGCTCTTTATCAGTTTATTTATAGGGAAATGAAAAGTAGGGCAGATAAGTAAGATGATCACGAGTCTTTGAGGGGGCATTCAAAATAAGGACTACATTGATTGGGAGAAGAAGATCAAGGAAATAACTGTTTTGATATTGAATAGGAAAGCGATAGTTTTTTTGAATGAAGATAAAAATAAGCTATCGAACAAAATATATTCAGCGTTATTTCGAAGATAATAATTGAAAAATGTTTGTCAATATCCAAAATTTTCTACCAACACATTAATTGGCTGAATTTAACATGCTCATATAATATAAATTTTCGCTTCTTTTCTCGTCATTATTTTAACTCAAATGTGGCAAGTTTATTTTTCAAATATTTATTCCTTCATAATCGCGTAATATTGCTAAAAATACAATTTTTGTATGCTCATGCTTATTGTTGAATATAGCACGAAAATCGAATGCGTATGTCGATATCAATGTGGTACCCATATCAAAATTACATTTTAAAATAAATAATGAACCCGAGTGATAAGATTAAGATAATTCTAGAAGAATTTTCTCAAATGTAAAGAGATCAAAGATATAAATATTGAAAAATCAACCCCTAATCGCATTAGTCTCTATGATATTGAGCATCTTGTACTTGAGAATGTTGGTACTCGAGAATGTAAATTCGGCTAATTAACTATTAATCGAACAATAATTAATCACGATAAAATTAGTCGTTGTTTCTCGAGTTCTTCTAGCTGAGAAGTCTTTTCATAGTCCCAAGCTGTTTTTTCTCCGTCAGACGATTTCGAAGATTTCGATGATTTTGTCTTTTCGCAGGAAACCACGACGATTGTTCGCTCGTGTTTGTCGTCGCTGAAAATTAGAAGATAAGGAAAATAGAATCATTTTTCTTCTTCTTCAATTCAGAAATTTGTGTTATGGTTCCATAAAAATAAAGAACTTATTTTTGGTTTGCATAAAAATTTACCTTCCAATTCGAATCTGCTTCTGATAATTGCCGTTTGTGCCATAAATCTTCGTTGTATTTTGAGCCGTCGTAAATGAAGACGGCCCACAGTAACTGATGTCCTGAAATTGAGACTTCAATAAAAGTTATTTTCATTTTTTTCTTTGCAACAATTTTGATTGCCTCTTCTTTGCGAGTAAACACTTTGCTCGTCAAGTTTAGTCACATGGGACGTTCGTCCCGAATTTCGATGGACTTTTGAATTCTCTACCCTAATATTTTAAACCAGGAAGTTGCAAGTCACGATATGTTAACTTGTCATAAATGCATTTAGGATTGAATAGGAAAAGGCAAACGGATATTGATAAAGAAAGAAACTTTTGAGGTTAAAATTTTAAATACCAAAACGGTGAATCTTTTATGAAAAATATCTACGAAAAGCCAGAAGAAAGTTAGAGTGTTGATGAGATTTGTCATTTATGAAGCAAAATTAGATAATCCCATTTTAAGTGTTAATCTGAGTTCGGTTTTAGATAACATCGCTTAAAGAATAACCAGCTATAATGACAAGTTATTGCAAAATTTAAATGATTTAAAACGCATAGGTAATCTGGGTTACTCATCAATTTCGAAGCTAATTATATGATTAGGAAGATTATTGTGAGTATTCTTTCTTCACGTTATTACCGGGAAACAAGATTTTCGATTGGAAATATAACGGGGAACCCAAATTGTCCAAATTGCTATTCTTACCGGATCTGAGCCCCAGTGCGTTAGACGATACATCGACTGCCCAATGCTCGTGTTCAGAATGACATGACGACAAGACTTTCTTAAATAACATCCATTATAATGATTTTTTCACTCTTCAATACCTAAATCGCTTTCCCCAGAAAATGAAGACCCAGAAATTCGAGCTGCAATTTAGGACGATAAGGAAGTTGGAGAGGTCGACGAATAATGACGCTAACGAGCTGCGCATGAATACATCCTGGCCGACGATCTAAAATTGTCGACTTAAAACCAGACTATAATTGCAAGAAGCTATTATTTTCTGAATAAATAATTGGATGTGTTCAAGTTTCAATAGTTTATAGCTTACGTGTTCAATGACGTCGATAACTGTCGGTAGTATGTCTGATATGAGGAACTTCGCTATGACTAACACCAACATGATATTCGACTTGTGCTCTTTCCTGAAACGAGAATAATTTCTAAAACCATTCGATTATTTGAAAACCTCATAACTTCGTGGCATGCAAAACAATCTGGGTCATTTCATGATTTAACGAGGTTTCTAGATTTTCTATTTCTGCAATTAGCGTACCTTGTAGTCTGACATTTTCTATTCCTCTGGTCGATTTCGACATTTGGCGGACAGAGCGACCTTCTCTTTGCAATGGCCTTTCGCAGTGCCAATGAAATACGAAGTGTCAATCCAAAGAGCAGCAGGCAAGGACATAGAGTTACAAAGAGCATCGCAAGGATCACATGGTAGATCGTCCAATAGAGGCTATTCTGAAATTTTCAGCAATAGTTTCGTATTATAACTTATAAACTGTGCATACTTCAAATAATTCGGTCCTATCGATTATTGGCACACAGTTTGGAGCCTCTTTACACCAGTCAGTCAGAACATGGACTTCGAAGAATCGAGGGGCTGAGAAAATCACAGCGAACAGAGAAACGACGATCATCAAGCGACGTACTCGGCTGAAATGGGATGAATAAGACTTGTTAGTGAAATGATTTCCTACCTCTTCTTGCCAATAGCCCTATGTTTTAGTGGCTGACAAAGTGCTAGATATCTGTCCACTGTGAGAGTCAGCACAATCCACACAGAACCGGTATGGGTCGTGTTCGCAAAGGTGTAGACGTACTGGTAGATGTAAACGTATGTGCCTGAGAAGTTTGGATATAAAATAATAAGTGCGGGGATTTCTACCTTGCGACACCAAATGACCCCATATCAGATTTGGTAGCGAGTAGAGCAGGAATGCATTCGCCAATAGGGCTGTTTGCCATAGAGTTAACGTAACCTGCAAATGCAAAGCTAAAGTTATTTTTTGTTTCATAGTTCAATGCTCTTTGACCACTTCCAATGTGCTATCTAGTTTCAATTGATGCATTACTCAGTCAAGTCTCTTGAGTGACATAAAGAGCTTCAAGGTCTCCTTGTCGTGGATCAGATATGAGACGCAGACTTTGAAAAATCCAGCGCAAATCGCAATTTTAATTACCCTTATTTTCTGTTAGGAGGAATTTTAATTGGACTTTCAAGTTCAATAAGCCTGCTTGATTCTCTTCCGCAAATAACTAATTCCTTTTTATTAAGAATACCGCACTAAAATTGGCATTTATCAAAAGTCTGATGCATAAAAAGTCCAAACTTTCAATTAGTGGAATAGTTCTTGAAGATCTTTGTTACATTATGGCCTTTACGCAGAACACGAGCCTTGATCGTCGAAAATTGGACCTATTTTCCATTAATTCCTTGTCTTCTTGTCCTCTTCATAAAGGCCTAATTTGTGATGGACGGATAGTTTTGCCTCTGGATATCATTAATCTTACTTATTTTCTTCGGGCCTTTTCAGTAACCCTCTTTCATTTCTCTTTCTCTACTCTCGCATGGCTAAATAAGCGAGCTGTACGCGTCTGCTTTCTTTCCTCTCTCAGCGAATTTTTCAATCCAATGAGTGAGAAACGAGCAGTTCTTATGAATGGACGAGGAAAAGATTTAGGAATCCAAGAAATAGAGTGACTATCACTAAGGATACATTCCTAATTACTCTATGATGGAGAATTACTGCAATCATTGAGTAATACGGCATTTTCTCGCGATGCGTTCAGCTATTTCTGCTATTTCTTGCATAAGAATAGATTGTAAGCTTATAATCCACCACCCCATAATGGTATAGGGAAATTTATAGAATAGGTTCAGAGATTGATTGAAATTACATTTTGATGAAAGTAAAAACGAAGTGAGTTGTTATCGATGAACAATCACTTGGAATAAAGTAGAAAGGACGCATTTCTTTATCTTCCCCCCTTTGGTGCCTTAAAATGCGCACACAGATGACAATTTTCCTCATTTTTCCGTTTCTTTATCGAAATTAGCGGGATTTTGCGATAAACACTTTCGAGTTACTGTCAATTGGTATTGGTAAAAATAAATCGACTAACTATCGGTGATTAGCATAAAATTTGCGAAAAAAGAAAGACAAACAAAAAATTGACATAAAAAGTGTTATCAAATTAAGGAAGATCTGTGGCTCACAAAGGTGGGTGAAGAACGAATCCCTTCTATTTTATTCCAAGTTATCGTTCATCGACAATACTAACCAGATAATATTGAATCGCCGGTGTTCCAGTACGTTCGCATCGTAAGAATATGTAGACTGAGAAGGCGTTCAGAGCAATGCCTAAAATAAAATAATTCTTCAATAGTTTAGGCGGTTTTCAAATAATTTTAACATAAACTTTCCTAATAGTGATTTTCATTTTTGGGATAGTTCTTCATTGTAAGTTAGAAATGAATCTCTAAGTTGTATTTTCACTGAGTTACCTGTAACGACAAAGAATGCGGTGAAGTAACCGTTGAGTAGGTGGGAGAGCATGTGGATGAGAGTGAGAAAGAGCGTTTGTTCAGAATCGACTGCCGAGGGATCAGACGAGCCATCAGAGCCCGAAGACATGGCTCCCCACCCGAATGAGCCACTGCAATGATACTACATAATTACGTTATTTATCATGTATGGACATTTACACAGAAATGAATATATAAATGTGCGCATATTAGGGCAATAATTATTCATTCATACTCATATAATCAAGTAACTAGAATTAGGACATCAATAATCAAACCTTGTATTAGAAACTTTTAGGAGCAGAAAGTGATGATGGCAAAGATACGTGAAATTTTAAAACCAACAACGATACAGTATAATATCAGGTAGATTGAATTAGGCGATTAAATTAATCTCGTACTCTATTCTATGATTTACAATTAGAATGCATAATTCAATTTGCAAAATTAACTGCAATTATTCAAGTTATCTAATGCGATTAGATTTTAAAAGGTAAATCAAGCTTTCGAGTTTGAATTGATTAGGACAAAATTTGAAAGTGCGTGATAATGCAAAATGTCCATTTCAAATCAATGCGTTACGCATAGGAAAAAGTTGTTGACCGAAGCCGAAACTTATCATTATAGAGGTTACAATTTTAATAACAGACCAGTGGCAGGCAGTGCTGTTTACATCTCACTAAATTAGTACGCAATTGAAAAGCCCTTTCAATTGCGACGCACATATCAAAGAGAAGCGCTAGCTAGCATGTGGTGTGCTTTCACAGGAATCGCTTCTCCAACAAGTCTAACCCTTTTGACAAACTTAATATTAGTTTTGCATTGAAGATGGAGATTATTGTCCGGATTCCAATATTTGATCAAAAGGATTTTCAATAAGCTCAACATAAATATGATCAAAGGAATAAAATAAATTGTTCGAAAGATTGAAGAGTTTGGCATTTAGAACATATCAAAAAATTGGATTGAAGTTGGCAGAAAGCGAGAAAATGATGTTCTAGAATTTAAAAAAAAGAATGCACTGCCATCATTTAATTCGTGTAGACTCGAGATTTGTCTAACCAACTTAAACTCAAATAAAACAAGAACAAGTTCGAGTGAGTTCCTTATTTGAACACTCCCCAGGGCGCAATTTTAGATCGACGAATTATTGCAGCGGAATCTCCAACTGCACGCCGTTTCACGAATCCCGCGCTCGGAATGACATCTTCTATGCTATTTTTCTACTATCTTACTCTTTCGGCTTCCCTCTTCCCCGCAATATTTCCCTAATCCTATTTCATTTTCTCTCATTTCGCATAACCTCTTCTTGCTGTTCTGCTTGTCTTTCCAATGATCCTCCCCCAATCCCTATAAAGAGCTCACATTTGCATAAGTCGAGCTGGCAGGCAAGTTTCTTTCGTACGAGACGAACGAATGACTGCAGTTATGCAATCAAGTAAACAACATAATGTGAGAGGAAGTTCAATTTCAAAACTTGAAACAATAGAGTATACAAATAAATAACATTAATATGACATGATGTCGTAGACAAGGATATTCTAAGCTGAGTATGAAAATTAGGCAATTTGAAAATGGTATGACTTTAGCAACCTGAGAAGGGGATGTTCATTCCTAGCTTAGCAACTTATTTTTTGAATAAGTTTCTTCAGAAAAATTATTTTGAGAAGCTGTCAACGGGATTTAATTCAGTTTGGAGGAGGTTTTATGAAAATATGGTTTTACCCCTTTTTCTGCTACAGTAATGTTCTGGGCATACCGGTGGCGGACCCTTTTCTTGGATTTAGCCGCTAAAATCGATTTTTTCATGTTTAATTTCTTTGACAAATTCGATATGAAAAATGAGCAGAATTTTATGTTGATTCCGAATCTGAAAACCGTTTTTAGTTTGCATTGATCCGAAGTGAATTATGTCTGAAAAACAACAGGTCCAATGTTAAGGAAAACCTTGAAAATTGTACCTCGCCACCGATATGCTCAGGCCTACCCATAAATGGAATGTGGATAATATTTATCCCACTACGACACTGCAGAAAATAAGATTAATTTGACCGCTTTTCAAAATAATTATTAGGAGAAATTTGAGAGCAAAAATAGGCTGTTAAATCATGAATGAACACCTTGTAGAAATGTGATATTGAGAAAACGAAATGCTAGGTCAGAATAGGAGAAGTGCTTCATGTGGTCAAAAATGGCGTGGTCCCTTTATTGCCCATTTATTATGATCAATCTTTCTATTCATTATCCTCGCATCGTGGTCTAGACAGCAAAGAATCATTGTGATCTTTTCTGCGAACATTCTTCCGCATAGAAAAGAAGCCCCCAATTATTCGAAATAATTTATGATCAAATGAAATAGAGAATAACAAGATTTGCATCTTAAAATTTCTTCAAAATCGGAGTGCACTCCAAAGAGTGTGTGATTAGTGAACATCAAAGGGATGTTCGAATAGTCGAATTGTGCGCGGGTTTCATTTCAACAGGAAGTTCATTAAAATTCATTAATGCATGAATACTTCTGCAGCGAATTAATTCGCGACAAATTCGCATTTTTCGCTACATTTCAGCAAATTAACGATGAGAAAAACGTAAATTTTCGTGAAATTCGATAAGTGAGGAGCAAGAATCCAGGAATTTCTTTAAAAATCACTGAACTCATGAATTTAACCCAAAGAACAAAGACTGAAACATGCAGAAATGGACTTGAGCTGGATGCAAAATTTGAAATGAAGCTCCTTTGAGTTGACAAGCGCAAGACAAGAGGACTGGCATGAATTTGTGAATTTTTAATTTCTGCGGGGGGAAATAGCTCTAGTTTGTGCTGGTTCCGACTCCATCAACACGGAAATGGAAATGAGGGGATTTATTCTAATTTAATCCTTAATCACTCACTCATTTTATATGAAGTTTGGGGTGTTCGAAACTTTGGCCAAAGAAGCAAAACTCACCAAGCTTATACCATTCATGAGTAAAAAATGTGTAAATAAAGAGGCTGACCAATACATATCGCAGCAGTCAGTTTTTAAATGTCTAGCCAGAAAATTTGCGCATTTTTGGATTGGATAGTTTAGTAGTTGAGCTTATGAGGGTAGAAAATGTAGACTACATAAAAGTTATACTTTAGAGTAACCTAATTTGTAGAAAATTAAGAAAAAATATTGCCGAATTCTTTTCAAAAGTCTAACAAGAGAGGGGATTTCAAAATTCAACAGATCTTTATGCTCGTTTTTCGATATCTTTTTCACTATTCTTCAAGTCCAAATTAAATTCATTTTGGAAAGAAGGCATATTGCAACTTTTCACTTCACGGATAAGACTACACAAAGTTGGGTATAAGAATCAAAAATAACACCGCAGAAAAGTTATATTCGCTTTTTATCCGAGGAATTCATAGAATTTTTTATTGCAATGCTTTGATGTTACACTTCCTGACATTAGGCCGAATAGCAGGAGTGTATTATGAAGGGTATTTCTTGAGGATGAGCCAAGAGATTACAAGTTGAAATGGATAAAGAACAGTATTTTTAAATTTTAGCAAATAAAATCCATAATTCAACCTCCTCATGGCGTTACAGTGCTAAATTAATTTTCTGCTAAAGTTTATGCGCAAATCAACGAAAAAGTAAAATAAATGATGTGCATCGATAATGAGAAGTAGCAACGATTAACGCATTCACATTCGGCTTTTGACCAACAGAATCTGCAGTAGTTAATTATGGGGAAATATATAAAATTCGATAATCTTGACCGACAGCATTTTTAAAATAGCATTGAAAATCACGATAACTTCCGAAAATAGTCTCAAAAATAGAGGGCGTGAGAGTTTTTGGAGGAGATCTTTCGTCGAACATGTGAGATAAGATAAACAATGAATTATAGTCGAAATCTTTGTAGGTTAAACTGTCGTCAAATTGTTGCCAAAATGAATTTAATAGCCGCTTGAAAGTTGTCATTGATATATATTGCGCGCCCTGTATATGTATAATTGCAACTTGATTATTTTTCAGAATATTTTCCCCCTCAATTATGAATGAATTCAAGAAATGGATAGCGATATTCAGAAAAAAAATGCTATGGTGACTTTATGAGGTCTATTAGTCAGGAAGTAAATTGCATTTCGTAAAAGAGAGTGCGACTCGACAGTCAGTCATCAACATTAAATGGATTTCACGGAAATTAATTCGGATTTCGAGAATCACGACGAGAATTTTGTTTACGAATTTGTCGAACAAAAATATGGATGTTTTTATTCGGAGAATAGGAGAAGAACAATGAACGAATGAATCCGAGATTTCAATGAGAGTTTGCACACTCGTAATGAATTGTGGAATTGAAACTGAAGTGAGTGTAGTTTGAAAGATATCAGAAATGCTCTGAACCAATAATGAAAAATGGAGAACCAGAAATGGGTGAAATATTAAATATGACCAAATTCACCTTTGGATGTAGCATCAACTATAATACGAAATTAGGCCAACACAGACGTTGTTGATGAGGAATTTCTATATTTGTTGCGAGAATGAAACCCCGAATTCGGATTGGGGTGTCTGGTGCAAAATTTACTACACAGTATCAAAAATTTAATGGCTGAAATGGAGTAGATTAGAGACTTCAAAAGCTGAAATCAGTGAAGTCTATCAAATGTAGATTTTTGCTTTCCAATCTAAGGCTTACAATAAAATAGTTCTCAATATCTTATGCTTCAGTGATATTCCAGGCAAAATATAAATACCACGAAGTTTCATATATCGCCGTCTGGTTAGAAAAAAAGGTGTGCTAATGACATATTCATTCAAAAGCTTCTAAAGAGAAACCTTTGAATTTTTAAATGTTAAGGCTGAATTCCCAAGCTTCCTTAACTTTGCACACTCGAAAGCTTTAATAGGTGCGTTGGCTTCGAGGTGAGTTAAGAAGTTTCTGGCTTCGGAAGTGAACTTTCCAAGAACTACCTATGGCTGAAGAGAAACTACGCAAATTCTAAGATTTTACGCTAGTCGGAAAAAGAGCATTAGGAATTTTGAAATCCGTCCAAGTCATCGAATTTGCATAGTAAGATAATACGGGTGTGAGTGGGAGAATAAATTAGAGAGGAAGGAATTATTCCAAGGTAAGAAATGAAAGAAAAAAACTATTCGCGATAAAATATAATCGACTGTTGCCTCGCTACTTCCGGAGGATTTAGTTATAAGCGGGGCACTAGCTAAAGACGATAAAAATAGCTAACCATATAATAAAGTGGATGGAGAGAGGTTGTTAATTTATACGGATATGTAGCAACTTTCCACTATAAATAAGCATTCTTATTGTTTTCTTAGGAACGTGAAAATTTGTACATTCAAGGAGGTAAATAAGGAAAACTGCAAACAGATTGCTTGGAATTTACGTTCATCGTCGTAATCAATTGGATTAGAGTGGCGTAATTCACCTTGTGTATGGTACTTAAAATAGCGAAATAATGGCTAAAAATAGGTGGCAAGATGAAATTAAATTGTCCTAAGGTTTCTTATTTCTTAGCTCTTTTTCCAGGGGCTTATGCACATGTGCGTTCGAAGAATTGAGTATATTTGACAGAGCGGCGAAATATCAGCCTAATTTCTGATGTCTACTTCGATCGCACCTACGAAAATGGATGAATGTTCCTGAAAACACGCACATAGGGAATAAGGGATATGAATGGAAATGAGGGTGGAGAAGTGAATTTGTCGTGTAAAAATAACAGAAGGAAGAGTAGCTCTGCCCTGCCTTGTCTATCAGGAAAAGACAGATATTTCGCCTTCACACGCATGACTCTATCTGTTAGTGACATCCTACATACCGAAGAAAACAAGCAGAGTTTGAAGAAGACTCAATTCGTGCACATAATTTAGAGATCTAAAAACTCGCATAAACTCGACTAAACTTGTCACTTGATTGATGTCAGTTTCTTGCCGGCGTGAAATAAGGAAGCATCTAAAGATAGCCACGCTGAGAGATAGTTCACTGAAAACAGAAAAGAATACGGCGAAATCGAATTTGATGAGATCTAGAAATAGTGTGCTTTGAGCAAGGGATCTAAAAACTGAAGGACATGAATTTTGATTGCCGTATTTTCGACCATAGGGAATCCTGTAGGAAGTTTCTTCAATTGAGCCCGCAAATAATTACAAGGAGAAGAGTAATTTTCCGGATTGGTGCATAAATTTAGCGGGTCACAGATCGATGCTAATGCCCAGAAATCCACGTATTTGCTAGGTTTAATGAGAGTAAATAATAAGATGCCCATCCACTCTGGAATATACCTATAGTTTCTGCAGCTGGAAAAATACCCGTCATACTTTGGAATAAAATGCTCCTACTTCCAGGATTTTGCTGACCAGAAACTATGCGCTATAATTGCAATAAATGGAGGCTCCCAATTAGTTATTGTAATTAGCAGGATTTCGAAAAATCATATTCTAATTGGTCTTGATTTAGACCCCATTGAATAATATATTTTTATGCTGCATCAAATTGCTAGTCTAGTGCAAAAGTGCTGCAAAGCACGAGATATAAATTTTGCTAATAAAATCGTTATTCACTGAAAATGATCACTTTTGGATTATTAGGGAAATGTTAGAACTGAATTATGCAATGATAGTAAACATGTGAAAACGTTGCACTTTTCAAGAGCACCTATTTTTGTTGATTTTTATGAACCAATTCGCTGAAACCTTTGGATTAGCATTAAGCATATCGAAATTTTAACATCAGTATCAGGATAATTCCACTATAATACCGACTACGTTAAAAGCATGGATCAAAAAAGATATTTAAAGGAAATCATAAGGACTAATAACATCAAGCATTTTAAACGTGACATGTATCATTCTCAGTTTGTACTCTTCAACGACAGTTTTATTTCATTTGGCATGTATATGTTAACTTCGAGAGTCTAAGAATGGGGTGTAAAAGCGGTATAAAATTTTAGCGCATCTTGTATATGAAAAATGGGAATTGAAGGTCTATCAACATACTAAATACTCGTAAATTAAGAAGTTAAATAAATGAAATATTATACTGATCCACACATGATAATGAGCAAAAACCGCGCACATCGGCATTATATAATATCAAAGAGTTGAACAAATAAAATGCGAAAAACTGGATAAAAATATGGTGATATTCGATCTTTCGAGGGGATTTCTTTCTAGCTAAGAGAAACAAAGATGCTTGAATGAATGAATGAAGGCAGGAGGCGTTTTGCACGACTAAAATTGGCTGAATTAGGCGGGCTATTATTGGGATAAATGAAACTCAAATGCTAAAAGTATTCCTGCAAAAATGTATCCATTGTATACAATTATATATTGTTCCGGATCAGCATATAATATAACAACAATATACTAAATAAGAAACTTTCAGATGACTGCAAAGCATTATTTTGGTGAAAATGAAGATTTCAAATATTGAAATGCGCCTGTTTGGAATATTCTCTGCATAAATTGATAGATCTATTACATTAGGATAATAAATAAATGATCATCAGCTCTGTACAAGTGGTTTCCAAAAATGAACAAATTAATTGATCACTGATAAATTATTTATTCGTCAGTGATATGCCTCATCTATCACTGAAGCAAAATTTGGAATTCCAGTCACGCGTGAGAAAAATGCTGTAGATTTTTAGCATTTGATAATTCAAATCCCACTAGTTTTCATGAAAATTTCGCTAATGCCACGATGTATCTTGCCGTAAAATGAATGCTTCGCGCAATTTTTGTCTGTCGAATAAGACGAAGTTCATAAATCAGGCTAAAATAAACCATTTCATTGACATTTCGAAGGAAATTAGAATTTGAGAGGGGAGATTCTCTTCAACAGGATATTATAACTTTTAAGTTCTTGTGCAAGAGGAGGATATTGAGGCTGTTCAAAATAAAATCCAGTCGGTGAAAATTGCAGGGCGCATGGAGCATGGAGCAAGGAGCATGTAAAATGCTGCTGAAGAACGACGACTATGAATAGCCATCGGGCAAAAAAATAAGAGTTCAAGTGAAAATCACAAATAAAAATGAGGAATTGAAGATGGGTGACTAAAATAAGCGGCAAATTTAAGAAAGAATAATAAATAATCTTTAAAATAGGGCCCACAACCATTTTCTTCATCGCTGTTCCTTCTGGGTAAAACCATATCCACGGACAGGTACCATTATAACTTAGATATCTTAGCCATTAAAAATGTTCCGAATTCATTCTTGCTCAAAAAGTAGATCGAAACTTGTTCAATGAGCGAACACCAAATTAGATCTTAAAAACTGGAGTTTCACATTTTACCGTTTGAATCTCTGGATCTTCATTCTGCAGTACTCTCGCTGTTCAATTGGCGTACGACCCTGCGCTACTCGCTTGCGAAATTGTGAAACAGTTGTTGCCCGCGAGCAACTAAAGCATGAGAAATTGTTGTATCGAACGTATGCCTGGCTATATTGGTCACCGATTGCGGGGTGACAATTCCGATCCCTGATAAAAATCGACAGGAAGAAGTAAATTCACTAACATTTCTTGAAGTCAACTTTGAAGTGAGCAGGAAATATCTAGCGTATATTGTGTTTGCGGTCTCTACTCAAAAGGTTTACAAGAATGAACGATTCACGAATAAATTTGGTCGGTCAAATATTCTCGCTTATCACTAATGTGTAATGGACCACATGATTAGGATATCTTTAGTCATCGTTTTATTTATAAGCATGTAGGTTATCTGGGTTTACGGTTCATATATTTAGACTAAGTCTCGAGATTTGTTTATCTACCTATTACGTCAATACATACTCTTCCGGGACAATTTTTAATTTTTTGTTGATTACTATGAAACGAAATAACTAATCTTCTTTAGAATATTAAAGAGGGAGACTATGACATCTAGTTAGCAAAATCTCCTTCATCGTTCATTATCTTTGAAATTATGCCATCGACTTTTATGCGGAACAATGTGATATATTGCACTAAAAAATTACCCAATTCTGAAATTTCGATCCACAAAAAATCAGTTCGAACCCATAATATATTGCAGTAATGATATCATATTATAGGAATAAAATTTAATCCTGAATATGAGGCTACATATACGCGAGACATCGAGCAAGATATTTCACTTACTCAAAAATCGAATATTTGACTTCCCTTCTCTCCTATCTCTCAGAAAATAATGTAAGAGTGGTCAAACTCTCGGATTTTGAACGTATGAGAGTTAGTGATAATAATCGTCAAGATACTATCACTTGAGGTATCACCTTTGAAAATATTATTTTTTGAAATTATATGAAAACTGAATGGAAAGTACGCATCACCCTGTATTTATTTACAATTTTATCTACGAACTAAACGAATGCATTTCTGCGAAGATAAGATATTAGTGACGCAAATCGCCATGGTTTAGCATAGTAATTTTTTCACGAAATAGCATTAACGCATGAAAGAGTTGATATTAGACTAGAAATCAGCATTTCTTTTTTAGAATAAAAGTAAATCATCTAGAAGTATTCGAATTATCCGACTGAACCCGGACTTGAAATTACACATCAAACACAAGATAACTCTAAATCTAAATCGGATATGGCATTTTGAAGTGCGTCTTGATAAATTCACATCATATAGAAGTTTCTAGCAGGACATTAGAATATGCTCAATAACGTCTTCACGCTTCCAGTTTCTACCAGTAATCCAGTTAGGGCACGAGATTAGCTTATGGTTTTGTGCGCAAATGCTCGAAAAGTAGCGCCAAGGCACTAGTTTGTACGACATTCAGCTTATTTATCAGCAAAACCCTGTGTTAATCAATTTGACCGTCCATTTTCTGATTTTCGTGTGATCCGTTAAGACTTTCACTGCTTTTTGATCGGATATTCCAGAAAAATCCTCGAAATCTGGCGTATGAGCTCTAGGAAATGAAAGGTTTCAGAAGCCGTGAAAGTGAGACATCCAAATACGTAAAGTCCCTTTCGGTGCATGCCGATAAATACTTTTTTGGCTGGCAAATAAGCCTCAATCACTAGAAGATTTAGGATTTCAACGATGTGCTTCTCTTGAATTGTAAGCAGATTTTATTTTTGTAATTTAGTTTTATATGATTATTCCACGAAGAAGAGAGAAAAATTTGAAGATCTCTAATCTTTAGTCTTTTTTTCTAATGCACCCGATAGAATTACAAGCACCATTTTAGTATCAATCTAAATCGAATTGTCCTCAGGAAACGGACTCTGATAGGATTAGAAAGTTCGAGTTTCCGTTTTCCGTTCATGTGAAAACCATAAATGCATTATAGCAAAAATTAGAGAAAGCACAAAGTATGAAAGGTTTGAGCAGAGGTCAGATATGAGCTTTTGAATAATTCTAAGAAGAGTGAAAATTTTCAGAAAATTCAAATCAAAAGGCTACAATTTTCCCAAATTCGAAAAACTTATTCAGGGCACTTGTCTAGTTTGTTAAATATACCCCAAAGCTTACGCGTGATCATGAATCATGTAAAAATTGCTAATTTTCTGGCAACTCTGGCCTGAACAATTGCATGTTTATGACCCGAAATGCACGTTCAGAGGGTCAGAATCCGAGGCTGATACTAATTTTCCCCATGAGACAGCAAAAATGCAACGAAGTGTGCGCTGAAAGGCGGCAATCTCTGAATTCCCAGGAAGTAGCTCGATTCGATGGACTCGTTCGATCTGTGAGCATTGAAAAAAGAAAGAAGGGTAGTCACTAGTTATTTCGCGGCTTGTTACAGCATTTCAACCAATTTGGAAATTATGCGGGGGTTTATTTTTATTAGAGGAACTGAAACTAGCAAAATGACTAAGCTAATTGAAGAATCTTTGCAAATCCTAAGGAAAAGTTGATTAGATGAAGTTAAATAATGGGGGTTTTTTTTTTAAAGATTATCATCGTAATTTTGTGATAAATATGATAAAAATTAAACAATGTTAAAGGGATATGGATAACACCAATTTGACGTATCTGCAAATTGCGAATGGAAAATAAGCTGAATAGTTATTTCGAAAGATTTTTAAGATAATTTTATGGCAAATAGAACAGAAATTGAGTGAGTGAATAGATGAATAATGTAAAGGAAATAATTTTCAATAATGAAGAACTTTGATGGAATTCGCAAAATGACATTTTCTGGCGTAGTTCTTCTTATTGACATTTCACCGTGGAATAGAAGAGAAACTATGTCATGAGTAATCTCAACTCATCGAATGAGAAATAAACCATGGTTTGTGATGATTACGAATTGCATTTTGGAGATATCGTTGAAGATGATTTTGTAAATGAATGGAGAAGTAAGGAAAATTAGCTGTCGTCCAGAGGTGTACTAAACTGGAACATTCAAACATTACAAACTTTAAGCTCCAAAAATTCATCGAAAAAGAAATTTTGCGCATCGTTTCTGCAGTTAATATTTTGTATAAGTTAATTTTGGAGAAACTATTTTCCAGAAATTAGCTATGTCATAATCGAACAATGGTCAAGAAAAAGTGTCAAGTGAGGAAATCTTTCGGTTCCAAATTCGAGTGGGAGTTTGACGAGTTTCTGCAGAAAAAGAAATGAAGAAAAATGAATGAAAAGTTTGACAGTTGAGAATTCAGAAAGAGGGCGAAATGCAAAAGAAGTTTGCATTTCGAAGCAAATGCCATCCGAATTTCTGCAGCAATTGATCAACTAATTGCCTCAAAAAGAGTCAACTTACAAAGTGAGAAAGTTAATCGCCGATCAGGTTACTTTACCCACACATTCATTTCCGCATTCAAGGATGAGAGCACATTCTATCGTGAGCTTTAGGATGAAACAATTGAGAGAATTGGAGAAGTTAGTCGAGTTGCAATGCTTTACTGGATTGTTGTTATTTTTGAAGCACTAGATGGGTAGATAGAACGGCAAATCAGATATTGAACCATGTTGGAAATCAGGCCTAGGAAGACTTTCATAAATTTACAAGATGCCAATAGTGAATATGCATGAAATTTTTAAATATAAATATTGATCAATCAAAAAATGAGACAAAATTTTGCGAGAAAACACAAGGAAAAAGATTTAACCTTAACTCTCAGACTATATACTTTCCCTGTAATGTCTTTATAACATCAATTTACTTGGAAACCACATGGATAATATGGAAAATTATATCGTGCAAGCATACGAGGGAATAACTTGCGAAAAGTTTACCCGTGTAGAATTTCCTCGGCATTCATATCGTAATTTTGCAGTTAGCCTTGTGATGATAATATTCGAATATACTCGACTGGGTTTCTGCTTGAGTTGTTCCAGAAGTTAGTCGTAACAATCTTTGCCGAGATCAGCAGAAACACCTTTAAATTGTCAGACTGAACTTTGAAGGCGAAAATTCACACGATAAGTAAAACGATTAGATTATTACTAGACGAAAAGATAGAATTAGATAAATTGTATGAAATGAACTAGGCTATTGATATTTGAAATATACTCTCGACTTTCGATTTCTGACAAAATATCAAAATATTTGCGATGAAAAATTATCCTTATAGGTGTGCATCCTGTTTAGTGATTTATCCAAACTTGCACGGATAAAATGTTTCGTCAAAGCTTATTAGATATGAGGAATGCTAGAAAAGACATGAAGTGAATATTAGAACCTAAAAAGTAAAGGGAGAAAGTTTTGGATTTTTCACCATTTAATGAGCTTTATTCATTTATGCATGAAAAAAGTTTACTATCTTTCTCATGCTGTGAATAAATGATTTTAGAAATGTGGGCGTAAAACCTTACGATGATGTTTGACGTAAATAACTCAAAAAATCAGAATTTTATGATCCTGGTATTTGCAAACCATTGTCGTCAAAGTTTTATCCTTCAATAAGCATAAACTTATCGGATATGGTTTTTGCTAAAGGATTTCTTTTCGTCATATTCTTGTTGATTTTTACGCAACATTGCTGCAAGCATTCACGATCCCTCGGAATATAAAACGTGTAAAACACACAGAATTTCTGCTCTTTAGTCTGCATTTTTATGATAGATGATTCTAAGACTCCAAAAACAATTTGAACGTGCTCTTGGAAATTGCGACTAATTTAGAGTCTAGTCAAATTGCGAGTGAATTTGTAAGGACCGAAAATGATAGGCTCAAAATCATAAATACATAGTACAAAATATTTCAACACTCAAAACACGGCGAATTTATCTCAAACTACAAGAGTTTATTTTTGATTAGCTAGATTATGGTGCCAAAAAGTTGTCATAAATTTTTCCGCAGAATAAGTAGCAGATCATACAACTTGTAAAGTTACCTCAAACACACAGCGTCGCTCGGGTGTTTAGGTAAATGCATGAAATTTAAAGTGGTCTATTTCTGAGCTTTTATGAATTAGTCTGAATGAAAATTTGATAGTCTTTACTAACTAAAGAAATTAAAAAGTATATAAATTTATAGGAAAAAAACCAATTTTTTCATTCAAATTGCATATTAGAAGGGCTTTGAAATGCATAAAAAGTAAAGAATTGGTAATGAATTGGCCATTAACACTCGGGTTGGAGTGGAATGAGAAGGATTGTTTTCTGACAATTTTCAATAAAGGTACGACTTCTCTATTCTGCATCTGTCACTTCTGTCTTCTGTCGCTGTTCTTTTTTCTGTTACTGTTCCGCGTTTCTTTTACTGTTTTGTTTTGTTCTCTTCTGCATTAACCGGTCGCCGAAGGCGGCCGGCCTACATTATTTTAGTTTTTTTTTGTATAGTTTACAACATAATAATATTTTCACAATAATGTTTGTGAAATAGGAGCATATAATGCAAATTTTGAATATATAAAAAATAAAGGGAGTTATAAGCAAGATGAGTCAATGAATAGATAATTTGTAGTTTTGATTCTCGAATTTGATACAAATTAGCGGAATGCAAAATTGAGTATAAAAGTAAAGAAAATCGCTATTTTTAGTTTTATGATTTAATCGATTTTCAGGAGGGGAGAGCTATGAAATTTAAAATTTTGATGGTATGAGAGAGTATGAGCATGAAAATGAGAAATGCAACAAGTGCATTGCATGCTAATTTTAAAAACTTTGTTGTGGTGTTGGTGTTGTTTTGCACTTTTGCGAAGAAAAAGTCTTAGACGAGGAAGGCCGCGAAGCGGCCGACTGAAGTCTAGTTTTTTCCACTTTTGTGTGCCACTGTATGACGTTCAAGATAAATTTAGATATGATCAGCAAAATGGACTTTCGTCTGAAAATTATATATTAACAAAAAACACCTGCAAGAGAATTTCACACTGGATTGCAAGTTCTCATCATTTTTAAATCATAGATATGAAAAATTTACAAGGAAATATCTGATGAAGAAAATTATAACTTGCTATATGGAAAATAACAGAATAGAATGTATGTTTATATGTCTAAGGAAGCGAAAATAACCTTATTATGCATATTGTCTCAAATAAACCAGGAAGAAATGACTTACTTATTTTTCTCAAAATAGTAAGTAAATGCATACAGTAGACAGAATTATCGTGATAGGATTGTTTGTACAAAATTAAAGTTCAACACGTCTTGAATTTTGAAGCAGTATGTTTAATTTCTATAGAGAAAAAAGAAAACTAAATTTGATATTTCTGTAGCTACTTTTTCAAGGAAATGAATAATTTTATAATTGCCTAACATATGAAAACATAACTCCGCTGGTTTCAGTCGGTATACTCACTATATAACTTGGCAAGTATCATAACTACTTTTACGTAAAAGCGATAAACGCTAACATTTTGTAATTAGACATTTTACGGAGGCATGTGATGATATAGTTTTTATTCTAGATTTTATTGTTAGAGCTGAAAAAATTTAAGATTCGTCTAAAAACGATAAGAAAATAGTGACTGAGTTGATTAAAATGTAAATACTTTTAAGTAATATTATGACAAATGGAATATGATGAGATAAGTGGCAATGCATAAATTATTGCATAATTGGTGTAAGTTGTATAGAAATGAACAATTCGGCTAATCTAGTCATAATCACGCCTTGTAATATGCTCAATACTTCTCGGAAAGTATTAGTCAAAAGAGAATTAGCTATCGCGATATTTATGCGAAATCGAAAATATGCTGGAAGATGATGTGTGTGTAGAACTCTTTCTTGTCTACTGTACTATGCATTCTAGCATTAATTCCATGGATTTATCTTTGAAATGACTGCACAACATTCAAAATCATGTCTCACTAACAGTCACTGGTGATCATTATTCTTTCACATTCAAAAAATTGACCCGTTTCAGAACACTTTCAGAAATGTATACATTAATTATCATTCAGAATCTAAGTTTGCCTTACTTGTTCCGTCCATCTAGCGGAAGCACATCGACCATGTTCATGTTGCCAGCTTCGTTCGGTTAGATAACTGTAGGGGAGCTCAAAAAAGAGCATTACTCTATCAAATAGTAAAATCGTCAAATAACAAGATACAGCAGCAAGCAGAAGTGTTTCATATTGTCGAAATTTTTCGTCGCTTCCAGTTCAGCCACTTTTAGTGCACCAATTCGGCTCAAATTTTATACAAATTTTTCGTATATCATGTGTATATATAAGGGTTTTCGGTTGAGCCATTAACCAGCTTCTGTACTTAATTGTGTGGACTCGTGGAATTTTTTGAATGCGGCCAATTTTTGATTTTTCGATTAAAAAAAGTTAGAACTCTTAAAGATTCTTAAATGTTATCGAATCAGCTTGAAACTTGGCAAACTTTATGAGTTAATCCTTTAAAAATGTGTAAAAATTGAGCCGGATTGGTGTACTAAAAGTGAGTGAACTGGAATTGATGAAAAATCTTGCCGACATGAAATACTTTTGCTCGCTACTGTAGGTTGAATATTCTCACGAATATGATACGATATAAAGTGAAAATAGGGGTTTTACATGTAAATAAGGAGATTGTTTGTGGCTTCAATCGGAATAATAGATGAACGAACACAGATGAGAGTTGAAAGAGTAGAAAATAAGGAAAGACAGAATACGGCTGATGGAATAGACAGGGGAATTTAGAGGCAAAAATTGTGATTTAGAAGAAAAAGAAGGAGGCGTTGGCTCGAAATGTAAAACAAAACGTGTGAGACTAAATGATTTCAAAGATAGTCGAGATAACGAATTGAAATAGACTTAAGAAACCTAAGCAAGATTCTATTCCATTTAATTTTTATCTCAAAACTTCAATCTCCTAAATTATTCTCATCCTCAGAAACGCACGAAGTAAGGCATTTAATTCGTTTTCAGCGATATATATGTTTTAAGTTAGTGTTGAATTTTTGCGAAGAAACCTTAAAGTTGAACGTTAAAATATTATTGCAAAGGCAAGTGCTTAAGACTTGAAATATCAAATTTATAATGAAAGATTGGGATTAGAGAAATTGGAGGCATGTGAATAGATAGAATAATATGATATTCAGACAGTGAAGAGTAACTTTATTTTACTCTATTGTAACAGAATGAAGATAGGCTAATTCAAAGAAGTCTAAGATAGAATCTCAAATTATTGGAAGATTTTTGATTTTCGGTAAACAACTAAATTTGAAGCGTTATTCGGAATAGCTGGAAAACTTTCTCAAAGACGTGCAAAACTTATGGGAAAACTAGTTCGAATACGTATTTGAAATGTTAAGAACTAAACTTCATGAAAGTGTAGTTTCAAACTCGAAATCGAAATTGAAACTAGAGACGACTAGGATAATTTGAACAATGGACAAGCAGCACATAGATAATTCTGAAATTCAGTAACAGTTATCTTGGCTTCGAATATGCGCATAAAATCCGAAATCGAAAAATCGGAGAAAAATATGCAATGAATCGAGCAAATTAGGAAAGAATGGTAACTAATCATGCATAAAATAATGAATATTCAAAAATATCCCGTTCAGTCCAGCACCTGCAGAGGACATCGAAAGTGTATTTTTACTAATGATATTCAGAAATATGTCATCTAAGTTTAGAAAATTCTGCATTAATAAGAGAAAAAAATAAAGAAAAGAAAATTGCAGATTTGCATGATTTATGATATACAGATTTTCTTCTGAAATTTTTCAAGATGTTCAATAATCTTAGAATAAATTTA
Organism: Diploscapter coronatus; assembly: GCA_964036155.1. Classification (NCBI taxonomy): domain Eukaryota; kingdom Metazoa; phylum Nematoda; class Chromadorea; order Rhabditida; family Rhabditidae; genus Diploscapter; species Diploscapter coronatus. The sequence goes on from OZ038422.1 coordinate 15,675,358, forward strand.
GAATAAATAAACTGTCAAACAATTCAATATGTAGGTTTAAAATCAATGGATGAATTATTTCATGATTTTAAGGGATAAAAACTAGAAACTAGAAAGTAGATACACCCGCACTATGCCTCATTTTATGTGCTCAACTTGGTTAATCGAGGATTATATTTGAAGGTCGACGTTTCAATTTCATTTGAAAGCGAATTTTGCAAAAATTATATAATTTTATTTTACAAGATGACGCTATTTTCAATTATTATTTGCACTTTCTGGAAAATTACTCGTAAATGGTAACGCGATATTTACAACCCACAAATATTGTTGAAAGTTTGATATTTTGCGTAAGAAGATAATCTTTTCTCATAAATTGGAAGGATTTGCCAAATTCATGTTAGTCATTTTCTACTACATCTCGGGATTAAAAAATCAGAGTCATTAGAGAGAAATTCTTAGAATTATTACGATGCAATATTTAGTTAGAATTACTAAGAATGCAAGTGCGCGATTTTTTTTTAATAAAACTATGAATATCCTTTGTATGGTTTCGATATCTTTAAAGTTGAAAATCTAATTAGATGCATTATATTTTTGCATGGATCTGCAGATTCAGATAGGTTTTCACTAATAATATGGTTCGAAGAAATTGATGATAGAATAGCAATCGAATCAGAAATCCTTCATAAAAAACTAACAAGAATGTTGAGCATGATATTGGATTTTCGATATTAAAAATACTTAGAAATCTAACACTATTGTGATGAATAATTTATGAACAGTCGATTTTCTAATACACTTTGGTTCAAATAATTAAAATAAAATCGTATGAACACACTCTTTTAAAGATTTGGTCATTGTATATCTGTTTATACAAAAAATGATTCCACAAAATTAATTAAATTTTAGTTCTTCTTTTTCCATGAGGAAATGGTACTTATTAGAGCGTAGTATTTTTAAAATGTCATTTAGTTTCAACTAATTATCATAGGAAGAAAACCTCACCTCCATTTTTGTCTGTCTTGAGTTATTCCAATTAATCTCCGAACTTTTCACAATATCCTATGTTTAATTCGAATAGAGAAATACCAAGTCAGGGGGTTCAGACAAATTGCAGCAATTACCTGAAAATATACTGTGTCACGGAAGGCTATTTTAGAATCATAACAATCAACGTTTCGAAGAAGTAATCTCGATACTAGACTATAAGAAAATGTCATGAAAAATATTAGCGATCGAGAATCTCCACTTTGCGAAGTGGGAAAAATCTTGCATAATTATAGGACGTTAGTTACTAAAAGAGAATTTATGCTAATAAGTTTACTGTTCGGAATAATAATAATAGTACCTTTTCTTTAGATAGATAATGCTACTTCATTAGAAGTGCAATTATTTAATCGCTAAACTTTCAAAACTGAACTGACTATTTGAAAATTATCCAAGAAGTTAAATAATTGAAATCGAAATGTTAACAGATAATTTAGCGACCTTTCAAAGAAGAGTCATATGTCGAAAATAAACGCTTTTAAAAGATATTGCAATTTGAAAAATGTCACTTATAATCATGCAAATATACAATTCATGGTTCATCAGAACATTAGTGCCAAGCACGAAAATTCAATGAATGTTTTGGAACTACAATCTCGATGATATGAGGCAATAATTAAAAAGGAAAATTATGGATGTTTAGAAAAAAAATGGCTGGGGCGGGAAAATTATTTCATGATTATAAACGAAAAAATGCAAATTAGCATGTAAAAATCAAATTAGTCGCAATTCAAAAAATATCTACCTTCAACTTTAATTACGACAAAAAACACAAATATTGAGTATTGAAATGAAGATGTTTGTTAGGAATCTTATAAAATATCTTCTATAGAAATTCAATGAGGAGTCAAGTGCTTGAAAAGTTATATGGGAAAACATTATGAACATAGAAAATCTCTAATTTTACTGTTTGCCAAATATTTAAATTCAAGTGTTAAATGCGCTACAAATTCATTTATTCGATCGTGCGAAAAAACGCAAGCAAACCTACGCAATAGTTGAGTAAATTATGAGCAATTTCTTCGCAAAATTGAAATGAAGGTGGGAATATTTGCGATGCTAATTATAAATTGTCGATGAATCGGTAATTTCTGCAGAACTTCTCACAATAAGTTTCTCACACTCGTGTTTAAATGAGGATAGTTCAATAGGCTTCTTTCACTGAATTAGAACCGTATAAATAGCTGAAAGTTTTCAAGAATTCGACTCTGGAAAATGTGCCAAGTTGCATTACTGCCCCTTCACATAATGACATTATCCGAGCAATACATTATCTCATTCGTAATAAAGTCTCCGCAAAATAAACCATTAACCAAGGAGAAGGAGAAGGAGAATGAGAAATGGAAATGATACTTAGAATTTGCTGATACAAGTACAGGTAATTTGATGTTGTCAAAGTATGATCGACTGATATTTATGAGAATTTTGATGATGCTGGTAGCTGTACACAAAATTAAGATATATCTGGTGAAGTTTTGAATGATGTAAACCAAACGAATCACGCTTCTCAACTGTATCTTTATTTTTGAAAGTTTCTATGTTTTTTATCGACCTCGAGGCAAAGAAATTTTACTACTAACGTAAATTAGCGAAATTTTTCACTCGCTATGTTTAATTAATATGCAAAATTTGTGGAAATATGTGCAGCGGAAATTCTAGGAAAGATGACGCTGCGCATTTTTCGTCCTTCATAAGCTGGAATAAAAATCATTTTCCACATCCCCATTCCGTTTAATGACTGCGTCCGAATTATTTGCTATTTGTCATGCAGAAATTATTAATGGCGGGAAAATCGCCTTCGTCTTTCTGCTCAGTGCTCTACGAGTAGGAAAATAGTTGTTTTTGAGTCGATCCTTCCTTTTTTTTAAGAGATCGTTTGCATAAACCTTGCTCGAGTAAGCACTCGAATTTTTGAGCAGAGAAAACCAAATACCGAAATAAGGTTCAAGCTAGATGCATGTGATAGTCGAAAATAAAAGTTCGTGCAAATTCATATCCAATTCTGTCAAACTCAGGCCCATCTCATCATCATTCGAAAATACGAGCCGTGAATTTATAGTTTTCGGAAAAAAATGTTTTGATTTCGAGAAAAAGGCGTAAATAATTTTAGGGCATTTAGAACCAATCAAATGCAAAACTCAAAACTCAAATGGCACAGATGGTATGTTGAAGAGAATAAAAATGGCTAGGTATTGGACATGCCGACTCTAAAATTATCAAGAACAGAGTAGTTTGAACTTGAATTTTGATAAGTGCATAGTCTGAATTTCAATTTCAAAGTCTAAAATTCTTAGAAATATCAATTTTCTAAACCCCCAAGAGAAAGGCATAGGTCAGATATCAAAGATCTTGATCGGACTTACAAACGGGAATTTTCGATTATGGGGATCATGACGGTGATATCAAAATTCGTCAAATAGGAACCTGGAACTAGGACATATTTCACCCAATTTTTTAACCCATATTTTGTGCAAGAAATGAGAAAATTCGCTTGTAAAGATGTATCCAAAGTTGTGAATACAAGTCAAGAATTGAAGGTTTTTAGCAATTTTCTGTTTCTAGGTTCTTATTTGACGAGTTTTGACTTTGTCATTGCAATCCCTGCTATTAAAAACCACTGTTTAGTAAGTATAGCGAAGTTCTGTAAGCTCCGACTTGTGTACTTCCCTTTGAGCCTGAATTTATATGTCAGCCCCGAATAAAATCATAATGATTAGAGACGTTATTTCAGAATCTGCTAATAACAACTTCATACCCAGTATTCAAGTAAAAATCCATATAATTAAATTGAAACTATTTAACGTGACGAAATAATACCTCGATCTGGAACAATATTAATCGCTGACGCGTAAATGATTTCTGCGAATACAAGAACTGAGATTGGTCTATTTCGAAAGTAAAAGTTTTCAAACAAAGCGGAAGAAATTATTTGACATCCATCGTTACCTTTCAAACAACAGATTTACCTAGATTAGTTTCAAATTGCTAGGCAATTAAAACGTATTCAATTGTTGCTATTCAACAATAGAACTCCCGCTTTTCAAATCGCCCGAAATCGTTCTAAAAGAATTAGTCTACATGAAATTGGTGAGAATATTTGAGCTATGACAAATTCGCAGAATGTTTTAAATAACTATGTTCAACGAAACAAACCAGGCTATAAAATAATTCTCAGAAATCCTAAAATGATGGAGAAAAATCTTTATATTCCAATATCAAAATAGCTAAACATAAAGGCATATCTTTCATTAAAATTAACGAGACAATGGTCAACTAAAATTTAAAATTTCGATAATAATAGATTGTTTCAAGCAGTCCCTCTTTGTTGTCGATAAATCTCGACTTTCGTTCCTGCTATTCTCACGTAGCTCTTTCTCAACTTCCTTATAAGAAACTTGCAATTAACGAACTTTAGAATAATGTCTAAGGAGAAGGAAATGAAGGCGAAGATTTAAAAGAAAAAAGAAACTTTTCGATAAGGTGCCCATTTATCTGAAAATAATAATAGCCGTTTGATGAAATTCTACATTTCTTCAAAATAACAGGTTTAATATCAAAGCAAAAGCACTGGAAAAGTTGCGCATTTGAAACTACAATCGCCTTTTAGACGGATATTTGTATGAAAAAGCACGGATATACTTTCTTTTTCAGTTATTCACGATTATGCGATTACATGAGCAATTTTCGACAATATTATAATAGCTGCTTGATGGAATTCTACATTTCTTCAAAATAACAGGTTTAATATCAAAGCAAAAGCACTGGAAAAGTTGCGCATTTGAAACTACAATCGCCTTTTAGACGGATATTTGTATGAAAAAGCACGGATATACTTTCTTTTTCAGTTATTCACGATTATGCGATTACATGAGCAATTTTCGACAATATTATAATAGCTGCTTGATGGAATTCTACATTTCTTCAAAATAACAGATTTAATATCAAAGCAAAAGCGCTGGAAAAGTTGCGCATTTGAAACTACAATCGCCTTTTAGACGGATATTTGTATGAAAAAGTACGGATATACTTTCTTTTTCAGTTATTCACGATTATGCGATTAAATGAGAAATTTTCGACAATATTATAATAGCTACTTGATAGAATTCTACATTTCTTCAAAATAACGAGTTTAATATTAAAGCAAAAGCGCTGAAAAAGTTGCGCATTTGAAACGACAATTGCCTTTCAGGCGGATATTTGTGAGAAAAAAACGCGGAAATACTTCCTTTTTCATTTATTCACGATTGCATGCACAATTTTAGACAACATTATTATTGCCTCATTCAAAAGGAATTCATTCTGACCTGTCTTTCAACTCAATGTTTGGCACGAATGTCTGTCATTTTATCATAAAGAGTCTAGGACAGACATTCAAGTTTTCAATGGCCCATTTTCAACTTTAGCTACCATAAAAACTGATATGTCAGTGATTTAGTCATCTATTTTTTATTCAGCAATTATGGAATGACAAAAAGCCTTACACCCTCGAGAAACGAGGTTAAAACAAGATAGGTAATGTTGGGCTGTCGAAGTGAAAAATGCTGCCCTTCTTGCCTCTTGGCTCACAGCAGGAAGTACTCGATTTTTGAATGATTTGGGGGAGGAAAATAACAGCCAAAAACGAAATGCATTGGCGAAACGTGGAGACATTCTTGAACACGCAATCACATTCTCGAAAAAACGAACTAGAATTTACTGCACATGATTATTTTTTCACTGAACCTTTTCACTCTAAGCATTTTGCATTGAAAAATGAAGCCATGGATCACAGAAATAGTAGAAAGATGATTGAAAGAATAAAGAGTTCCTTTGTTTTGATAGAGGCTGCAGAATAATTTCGAAATAGCAGAGAAAGAAACCTATCGCAGTCCCCCTTTACCTAATCCTAACTCTAACTCTTTATTATTTCATAGATCCTTTGGCTCTTCGTTTTTCGAATATTCGGAAAAATCGAGAACCTTAGATTCAATTATCTTCATTTGATTGAGAGAGTGCAACAGAAGTCGATGCTACGGATGAGTTCATCTTCCTGCATCTCAATTTCTGCCAAATTTGACGTGTACGACGATTGTAGGGTGAAATGAAGAAAATCGACACCAATGGCGAAAATGAGGGTATCAAATTGCCGACGGCAAAAACGGCATCTGAAGAGGTACAAATGTTAAAATTTTCGAAAAAAAAAATAATAATAATTTATGAAGACCTTCATAAAGTGGATGGTGGGTAACCTGAAAAGTTACGTCATTTATATTGTTGTTGAAATAAGCACAACGAATACCTGAAAAGTGAGCAGCAAGTAAATTATTGCTGACACAATGTAGAGAAGTGGAATCATGGCAGTGATCGTTAGGGCATGAAAATTCACTCTGTTGACATTTGAAGTTAAATTAGAAAAAGAAAAAAACCTTGAGAAGTTCAGTGTGCATTCGGGAGAGATGAGGAGAATAGCGGGCTCCGGCTACAATGTTTAAAATTTTTTTCCTGAAGGATGAAAATATGACTATTTGAAGCTCACAACAAGAGCAATGCAGCAGTAAAAGATCATTATTTTTGTAATTTGAAAAAAGTTTATAAATTTTTGCAGTGAGCAATAATTGATAAATAATGCCTCAAAGTGATCATTATCGGGTACGTCGAAGGCACTAGAATAACAACGAATACGATTGGAGCAGTTACGGTGAAACTTCGAAGAATATTGGTATATCCCGAAATTGTTCCTGCATCGACGTAATATTCAGGGAAATGAGATAAAATCAGATATCGCAGAAGAGCTGGATCGTCAGATTCGGCTAATAGTGTTATCTAAAATCATTACATCAGATTATTATTTTTTTAAAGTCATCTCTTATTGAATCATTGTAATATGATTTTATGGCCTATGAAAAAATGGCTGGACTTTTATTATGATCAAATTTTTCATTAGCAAACTTTTTAAATGACCTACAACAGAAGCAATCGATGGAAGAAATACAAGCACAATCGCTATCAATGTCTCTTTCTTTGTGATGTTGGATCTGAAAATAGGCAGTTTTTGCCGATTATCAACAATTTTAACTTACTTAATCAAAACGTAGTATCGGTAGAAAAATGATATCAATAGAGACAAAGATGAATGAGCGTATAAGTGCATCAGTATCATACAGCCTCCATAACAACCAGTACTTCCGAAAAACTGACAGAAACCATAGGTGATGTAAACTAAACTCCAAGGAGGTACTGGTACGACTCTGCAGTTAAAAAATTCTTTCAAAACGGCTAAAATTTAATTTGCATACCTAACCATAACAATAATTGCAAATAAGCACGCCAGAGCTTCAGTAACAGCGCTATTCATTAACAGTAACCTAAATAGTGGTGTTATGATATTGTGGTAATTCGAAAATTGAATAAAATTACTTGTAAACACTCATAGATTTCGGTGATGCATCGATGATTAGGTAAAGAAGGAATATATTGAGCGTTAAGCCCAATGTACCCACAATTAGATGAAATATAATTGTTCCCAAATCACAGGGGTGAATTTTATCAAGAACCTAAATATAACCTTTTCAAATAATGATACAGTTGATACTTTACTTCAAATAGTGGTCGATGATAATCAGTCCTATCAATGATAAAATTTGAATAATTACCAGAATATAGAATATCGGCACTAGTTTCTTCGACCATTATACCGATTTTATGATCGGCTAAACTTCACCGAATAAAATTTGATTTTCTGAGTCTTTGCTTAATCCTAGTCTTAGTCGGTTCGATTTTTACAGAGTAATATCAAGCACGTAGCTAATTAGCTGAAAACTAATGGAATATTTGATTAGACCGCAACTTGTGCAGATTAAAGCACATTTGATTAATTGTTAAGAGAGAATCATGCGATTTTTGATGATCTCGAAAAAGCCCGAACCAGAGATTTTAAATTCATCTTTGGACGGGTTTTTGGTGGTTTCTGGTCATATTCGGGTCGTAGAACACGATTCCGATCTTAGTTTTCCAAAATTTTCGTGCCTTCTGAAAATAGGATCGGAACCGGAACACTTTTCAGCTTGAACCAACCCGGTGAAACTTCGTCTCGACGAGCTGAGTCTAATGGCGATTTCAGTTTTCCGGAACGATCAAACTATCACCCGAAACTGGGCCAGAACAGTATCTGGGATCGGGTGTCCGAGATCAGAAATTGAAATGTTCATTTTTTTCTTATGATGAGGTGCTACCTCTAATGGATGCCAAAATAGTATCCATAAAACTCTGTCGATATATACAGGGCCGGGTCAGATTTTCCGACCTCAACCCATTGAAAAAAATTCGAAAATTGGGACAAGAGTTCGGTCCAACCGAATACTTTTCAGGTTCGGTTGACCCTAGTTCAACCGAAGGGGTACTTTGGTACGGGCCCAGATCAGTCATTCAATTTGACCACGTCGAGTGCATTCGAAATCATTGCATTTTCAATTGGCGCCAATCGACTGTTCCGCCTAAATAAGTAATATTTGAACGTTCAAATATTAATTCTCTTATAATTAAATTTACATCTCTTTGAATTTGCAAATGATTTATGACACACTTTGCTATCATAAATAGTCATTACATTCTTTAAGACGGCACAATTTCTATCATATCACATCACTTTTTTATGGGAAATCATAATTTCGTATTTTTACATTATCCGTGACGTCCATGCCGCCATTTTGAAGCTTTTCCACTAATTACTATTAAACAGAAATGCCAATTTTCCATTGCAGCCAAATCAAGGTCATTATACTGTTGACGACCAGTCTGGTTCACAAACTCAAACGACTGCAATACTCGAATGCGATGGAGAATCACAAACTTAGACTTGCATGACTGATAATGTCAAAATTCTGTTATGCATTTGCACATTAATTAGCATACATATTTTATTTCTGTACGTATTCTGATGAAATCATAATCTTTTTTCTAACGAATAAATGCTATGTTCATGTGTTAATCAATACACTATTTAGTTTTTGAAAATAAATTACCCCAAACAAGAAGTACTCTGAATAGTTAAATTTAAACCAACTGATTGATTATTTTATAAAATTTCAACATGAATTTTTTGACATTTGATCCCTCAAATAAAATTTGAAATTGATTAAGGGTTCAGAAAGAAAACATATTCCATCGCATTTCTCTCAATATGAAATTAATTTTATGGATGTTTTGCCATTTCGAAAGGTCAACAACGATTTGAACGTTAATATCGAATGAACGAAATTTCGAAGTAAACAACTCAGGAAAAGGGAGATATTTTTTGCAAAATATCTTTTATAAAATTCTAGTAATTATGGCAAGCGATTAATTCATATCAGTTATGTGCAGATGTGATATTGATTTAACCTATGTCTAAAAATAAAAATAACTTGTAAATAATAACTATTACAGAAAAGATAGGTGTTTCAAGAAATTGGTAAAGCATTATAGTTGTTTCCTTAACACGTCGGCAAGAGATCATCCAGTTTCTTTCTTTCTTCTTTCTCCATTAGATCAACGAGAATTCTCGTATAGAGTGGCTTCTTCTCCAGTGAAATTAACTTGTATCGCAAGCTGTTCAGACCGTCAGTTTTGTAACGTGACTTCGTTAGCTCCAATAATTTGTGACGACATCGAAAATATTTCAAAATAATCACTAGGCTTTAATATTCTTATTTGGAACTTCATTCGTTTAAAAATATTTAATGGCGGAACGTAACTAGGACTTCAAAATGTGGTATAAATAAACATTCAGAAAAGTTTTGATTTGATGATGTTACTAACGGATTCTCTGGGTTTTTTGCATCCCTATTATGTTTGATCATTTTATAGCGTGCGATTTCTTCAGGATATCGTGTTATATTATACCCCGCTTCAAGTGTTCTTGTATATGAATCATCGTCTTCGCCTAAAATTATAAATATTTAGAAAATTAATCTGAAAATTTCGAATTCATTGAGAGAAAATTGTTGTAACTTCTTAGTTTCTAATTGAAAATAATGAAAACATAACTCCCCAACCATAATAATCGTTTGAAAATCCATTCATGGATCGTAAATGTTCAACTCTAAAAGCAGAAATTCCACCAAAATAATTGTAATATGGCAAACTGAAATTAATATTCAAAAGCGAATCATCAGTAACTAGAATTGGCAATGAGTTATGAATATATATGTAGATATTTTTGCCGATAATTTACTCTCTCTAGCAAAATAAGTATTCTAAAAAATTGTGATATCTGAATAGACGAATCAGCGTTCATTTGATAGGCTATTTCACGAACTTCTTGAATTATTATTGTTATGCTACTACCTGAATAGATGTACTTCACTCAACTGTAATTAAATTTATCAATCGCGACACTCATGTGTCGTGGCATATCAGGGCAAGTGTAGAGGTTCTTGTCATTTTCCGGTATCATATCGACATCGTGAAATATGAAGCATTCGAATGGATATAATTTTAGACCTTCAACAAAACCGACGTTCATCAACTGAAATTAAAATTGAGCTCTTGTTATAACTTGTATAGTGCGATTGGGCTCAGATTCAATGGTTAATCCACATGAATCATTGTTGGTTTTCCCATTTTTTTAATAACTGATTAAGCAGGACCAGATCTAGGGAGAATTTTCGTTTGACGCGAAAAATATACTGGGAGTAGGTCGCACAAACATCCTGACAAAAATCCTCCATAGTTCTGAGCAGGACGTGGTTTTTAATTCTGCGCTATTTGATTTTAGAACATAAATGGGCTTTTTAAGCTTCGAATTGATTGTTTGATGAAAATAAGAAATATGCAGTACCGATCGATAATAAAAGAACGAAATATTGGGATAGTACGCTAATCTTGGTGAAAATAGGAAATGATGTCTTTGATACAGCAACTTTCATACTATTAGATCGGGAAGTTACGAGTTGTATTCATGTTAGTTTATCAAATCCATCTTTCACAATTTAATATCGAATAAAGCTTCGAATACCTTTGCACGATTAAAAGTTTGATTTGCTATCGGTTCGACTACGATAATAACATAATCAATCAGTTGACGCATTAAAAACGAGTGAAGGTTGTTTAGAAGAATATGCAAATGATCGTCCCTATCACGGAAGGGAATCACAATTCCTACCTAAAACTATTTCTTCAGATATTTTACAGTTTTAATTAATAAATTCTTCGTGAATATACAGGACTTATCAGCGAGTTAATAATTGCTCACTTACTCTGTTCAGAGCTTTACAGTCAAGTGGATATCCATGTCCGCCATTATTTATATCCTTATGCTTCTGAACTAATTCTTCCATTGAATACACATTCATTGAAACTTGAATCGGTCCCACCTAAAACATTGTTTTAGTAAATAAAATTCTTACAGTGAAATTTCCTCTACCAAATTTGGTGGTGGGTTTGAGCAATTTTTCTTATGCCGCTTTATTATTTCAAAAGAAGGAGTTGTAGTCGAGACTGAAAATAATTATAATGATGATATTTTTAAAAATGTAAGTTCACTTAGTTGACATGAATTAGAACGATTCATTTGTAAAGACTGACGCGAAATGGAACAAATACTTACCTATCGTTTGTGCATGAATTTTATCTGTTGCATTCAATTGCGTTGAAATGTGCACTGATTTGGTACTAGTGCGATATTCATGGTCATCATATAATTGACTGTGAGACGTGCTACTTGTAGTGTTCTTGAGAGCTTGATAGTTAGGATAATTCCTTCCAAAACGCATTAATTGCGTCCATTCTATTAGGTTGCCTTAACGATTTTTTAAAAATATTTTCAGATCCATATGAATGAAATAAAAATATTGGCAAAATACAGCTCAATTGTTTCACGAAGACAGTCATAAAATAGAGTCATAACTCACAATTCTAACATGACCCCTTATTATGCTATGAACGTTATATAGTCATTGTTTTAAATTTGATAAATTTATTGAGATCGTTTTTTCTAGCAATATTCATAAATTCGGCTAATATTGGCAGAAATTTTTCTAAGAACTGCACAAATTTAAAACACCCTGTTTGATTCTAAGTTTTGACTATCACACTACTTGAATGTATAAAAATATTCCAACTAATACATACCTTTAATAATTAAATACGGAAGAACCAAAAGGAGACAGAATAATAAAATGTATTGCAAAGAGGGCCATTGTAACATTTGTCCGAAAGAACGTCGAAAGGGACATATTACGGCGGAATATCGCATCATTTATCAACCTTAAAACGTATTTCTTAATTTTAGTACAGGATGATCAATAAGTTCTTTCTTCAATGTTATTTTCATGATTCTAAATGGATTGTTAAATAAACCATATATTGGTAATTTCATTGGCAATTTTTACCTGAGTATTATAATAATTCATTTATGTTAAATACATACATATAGGCGATTATTCAGCTTCGCGATATTTTTCAATCAATGTAGATGGAACTTATTGATTATCCTATGCATAGATTTATTTTGGTACTTAGATATTGATTCAAGGTATCTACTATTTTGCACAGAATTGAGAAATTCACGAGTAAAAAGAGCGAAACATCTTCTGATTACATGAAAATGAAAAAGAAAAAAACTGCATGCTGCAAGTGTAACATTTAGTTAGTCATCCTTATTTTGGTCTTTTCAAATCGATTTCTCGTGTCCCAATCTTTATCAAACATTTCTCCTATTCAATTGTCCGCATTATAATATTTTCAAGGGGTGAATCGTGATAGCATTCAAAGAGAGCAATTCAATATATTTCATTGAAAGAATGCAAAGTCAAAGACTAAATTTCTTAAACATTATCAAAATTTCATTAAATGACTATATCGATTTATTCATTAATATCCTTTAGATAGTTATTCTATAAACAATTGATCAAAAAGAATAATTGATCCAAATAAATGGCTTTAAGTGTGAATGTCAGGAAGGACCAAAGTCGGTCGGAACAGGGCTCTCCAATCGGGCTAATTTCCAAATACGTCGTTCAGTTTTTCACGCTGATTCTCATGATGATAATCGTTTTTTTAAAATCGATTACTGTAGTGGACTAGGTAGCTTGAATGTTTTTCAGATCCGACTTCGGAAAAAATTCATAACTTTCATATTTCTGGACCAAATTCGATAGTTCTTTTTTTTATTCAACAGCTGTTAGTCTTCAGATCATCAAGAATTAAAATAATCGTGAAATTTGATACAGAAATAAGAAGGTTATGATTTTCTCCCCGAGGTCGGGTCTTGAAATCTTTCAGGCTACACTAATCGATTTAAAAAAAAAAAAAACGATTATTATCATGAGAATCAGCGTAAAAACTGAGCAACGTATGTGAAAATCAGCCCGGCTGGAGAGCCCTGTTCCGACCGACTTTGGTTCTTACTGACATTCGCTCTTAATTGAAAATGCCATTCGAACTAGTAATACCTAATAATTTCTTTTAATTGATCTTTAGGGAAATTTCCATTTGGTTTGACATTATAATCAGATTTGCTCCAATCAAAGTTACTTGTCGGGTGATCTTGAGTCCAGTTTGGTCCATATTGTTTCTAAATGCAAATGATTAAGACAGAATCTCAGTAATTCTCGAAGCTGTCCAGACCAAAGATTTCGGATAGGTGTTAGATCCGGTTTTTTAGTGGCTTCTGACTATATTCGACCTAAAAACATGTTTCTGGCCTTTTCTCCGAATTTTTCAAGGTCGAATTCGGGTCCTAAGGGCCCGGGGGTCAAATTTCAAAATTCAATCTGACATCCCGAAACCTGTATCAGAAACACCAGCTCGACGAGTCGAGTCTAGTGGTGCAAAATGTTTGATTTTCGATCAGCCTGAATCATTTTACGGACCAAAACCTGTCCGAAAATATGAAATTTTTAATAGAAAAGTCAACTTTTCTCATTATTTCTACATATTACCTTCTAATTTTTTTTCACACAGCAATTTATGAGTCCTATTCGTTTGATTCATCTAGAAAAAAAACCGAATTTAACACCTATCCGAAATCTTTGGTCCGGGCAGCTTAGAGAATTACTGAGGTTCTGTCTTAAAATTTGATAATAGCGTAATCTACAAAGTCTATAAATTCACGAATAATTGAGAGCAATAAAATGTTGACAATTTGATTTATTGACTTGACTAGTTGTTCGTCTTAAGTGCATTCTTGCTATCTTCGAAATGTGTGCGCGCATAATTCTTAATTTACTTTGCATAGATAGAATTCGCACAATAAAATAGTATATTATGAGTTAATATTCATAGATATGTCAGATAAAGATATGGTTGATATGCATTTAGTTATGTACACCTCGAGCATTTTATCTGGAGAACAAGTTATCCAGAACAAATGGCCCTTCAATACTGCTGCACAATAAGGGTCGTATCTAAATGTTCATTTGATTTCTTCTATAAAATACACGCAGTTAAATAAGAAAACTTATGACTACTAACTTAGGATACTCGTATCGATATTTTCCTCCTTCCGAATCCGTACCACCCACCCAAGATGCATTATTTTCCTTGTCATAATACATGAAAAATATATCGATCCGCGGCTTAGAATCGTTTTTTGGTACTACAGTAAATTCATAGGAATCGTTCAACTAAATTTTTTTAGATGAGTTCTCAGTAAATAAACAATTGGTAAGATGTTTCTTAGACAGAATAATGTCTAGTCACAAGCTTACTTCTTCCAAATCAGGGAAATCTAAATTTCTTACCATTCCAAGAGTACGCACCAATTTAAATGCACTAGAGTTATAACGAACATGTTCAAGAAACTTTTTATTATAATCTTTCACAAAAACTGATATATCTATATCTCCAGTGTGTGGAATTATACCGCATTCTCTATACCATCCTGAATTTATTGAAATGAAAACAGACCCAAGGAGGACTATCGCCAGACGAAAATAAACTATAGAGGATAGGTAGCACGAGAAATCATAGTTATGATATCAGGCCGCACTTGTGAAAATTTTGGTTATCTACAGGTCAGAAAGAAAAATTGTTAAGAAAGTATATAAAGGGCAGATTGTAAATGCTTTCTGACGATCATCCTCCTCAAATCTGGTTTAAAGCCTTTATATCGGGAAGATTTTCTTATAATTTTAAATGAGTTTATAAACGATTGAAAAGCTAAGCAGAAGTATTTGCAAATATCACACCTAAAAGCGTTCCACAATTTAGAAATGGGTACATTTTGTAGGATATAAGAATGTCACGCAATTCGGCTAGCGATTTTGTACCGTTTATTGGGTCGATTTCCTAAATACATATTCTGCATATTATTATTTTGATCAAATTATAGTATTCTAAAAGGACTGAGATAAAATTGAAGAAGTGATTTTATGCTTTGTCTCACAAAGAAGGGCTTTAATCTCTGAGAGAAACAATATTAATTTTTAGGTGACCACGATAAATATTATCATAAATTATGTTTGAAAGTGAATTTACCTGCGTCTGGTCTTCCCGATTCATCGTAATGTTTCGACAATTTATCAATTGACTTCGTCTATAATATTCGATGAACAATTTCTTGTCGAGTGGAATTAGAAATTTGTCCATTTGAAATGTTTCAAACCTATAATAATATCCTCTAATCGCGTTACCCTCCAAAATGATAATCAGAAATATCGCAACGTCACAAAGTAAATATATCACGACCTTCATTGAAAAATGTCACTTTTTTATAATTGTTTGAAAGCGTTAATAGGTTACAGCATTACGAAAAACTCGCATTTTCGGATGAGGACTGTAACTAAGAAGGTGTTCCATAATTATCGATGACGCTCTTTAGACCATCATATTTTAATCCAGACAAATCAATAATCAGTCAAATTTTTACATTGCATTTATTTAGTGTATTGTGCCATTTTTAAATCGAGTTGCGGCGTTACGCCAATTCCAGAACTCCCATTTTTTGATCATTTGTTGACCAAAGTCATTTCTATGGATAGTTCCTCGATTCTGGTTTTGATTTCTTTTGGTCGTGCACACTGAAAGGTACTCGCTTCCCATTTTTTGAGTTTCAAATGAACACTTTTTGAACAAAGGCGAAAATGCAGGGGGAGGTGTGCTGCGGTCCCTAATTGTAGGTATGACATATGGCATATGCAAAATAGTATGGTTAGGCAAGGGGGATGGTATGTCTCGAGTATATCACTTCGCTTGTATCATGTGGTTTCCGAATTACTCTTGATATGTAGATTCAGAAAAGTCAAAATTTGACTGAATATCGACGTGTCTGGGTTAAAATATTATGGCTCAGCTTAAAGAAAGTCACCGATAATTATGGAACATCCGGTATTATTATTTTTGAGACATTGCGATATTTCTGAACATTCCTTAAATCATACTTCAGCGTGATTCTTGTCGTGTCATCATAAAACGTGTAAAAATCAACTGTGCTAGAATTTTCATAGAATACAGCGTCGAATACACCACTTTCATCAGAGACATTTGTCCCTACTGGGACAGCAATCTACGAAATTATGTCAATATGATTATATCATTCGCAATGTTTTATTCATAAATCTTTAATAAATGAGTCATTGATGCACACATTTTACTATACGATTCCCTTTACATGAAAATGGATATTTTATTATAGAGACCACAAGCCGATTTTCGTCAAAGGTTGGGGGAATATCAAACACTAAGTGTATCTTCTGAAAGCTTGCATTTCCAAGATTCGGAATTTTTAAATTTCCCAAAACGGTACATCCTACGCAAAGTTATGGTCATCTGAGTTGGACGCGCCGTGTCCCTCCTTCCTTCCTTTCAATTCCACCGTCGAGCGAGAGAGAGGGAAAAACAATGGGGAAAGAGAAAGAATGCGAAAAGATTGGATTTTCCCTTACTAATCAGATTTCATCATTTTTATTCGAGTTTCTATGATTTTTCATATCTTTTTCGATTGAATAAGTTGCCCGAAGCTGTAAGGAGCATTTTGGTAGCATTGGTTTGGCAATTGAGCGCATTTACAGTTCCCAAGGCCTGGTTTTAACGGTAAAGCTTTGAAGCTTTTGCCGAAGCTTGCCAACACGAATTTTTTATTTTTCTTTTTTTCCAAATCACATATCTAGTCGTACTCAGGATATTCTGGAGTGCCCAAAAATGCATTTTTCGTTTTACTCAAGATACAGGCATATTATCTCCAAAACTACGTTGTACTGCGTCTATACTATAACATTTTATAAGGGCGTGGAAGAAGAATTGCACAATCCATGGTGCCTGGCCTCATAATCAATAAGAAAGCAGACCAGCAATTCACTTATCCTGTAAAAAAAACCTTTTCAAAATTAGCTCGGCGCTTTTTTGTCTCCTTTTCAACGCCAAGAGGAGCGTGACCTGCGGTCTCTATTTTATGATCATTCAAGTGCTCACCTTAACCTTGCGACCAGAAGTTGCTTGATTGCATTTTGAATTGGGATAATTTTTCAGAACTGCAACATCAATGAGCAAGCTATCGGTTGGAGGCTGGTTGGCTCGCAGCCATTCTTTGCAGGTCAAACTAACAATTTCAGTCGAATTTTTCAACTCGCTCGATATTTCTTCCGTCGTCGAGTTGCTGCTTTTCTGGTCAATCGTGCAGTTTAAGCATCGTTCGTGAATATATTCATTATTAACAGAAAGCATCGCAAAAGTCAATAGTGAGAGTACGGTAGAGCAATAAAATATAATTCGGCTCATTCTCAGGTAGAGAAATTTCAAGCCTTTGGCAAATATGGAAAAGCTTCTCGCATTGTTCAACATCCAGAGTGAAAATATGGCTCTTGTTGTGGTCATAGATGTTCTCACACAGTTTATTAGCCTATATAGTCCAAGTAGCAATCAATAATCACAATAATAGGGAGCGATGATAATAATCAACAAACGTGGAAGACCAAGGGGCACATCTTATATAGGGGGCCCGGAAGAAGGGACGTTTCGGGAAACATTAACAATATTAGCAATAATATAATAAGGCAACTATGTGCATGTCTTTATCGGGGATGTTCAATTGTTTAGCATTAGATTAATCGTCATTCTAATCCCAGCCTTCGGTTGGGTGTTAGAATATTAGCTATTACCTCTACTATATAATTTAGTAAGCATTTTTCAAGGAAGGCCAATTTTCAAATTTTAATCTCAAGATCCGGCTCTCAGGTAAACTAACTCCAACAGACGTAGCGATCGCCGTCGAAGCAGATTCGCGGATTTTGTCGACGTCCTTGATATCGAAATCAGCGATCGGCTCCTCATACGCTTTCCGTGAACTTGTGAATTACTTTGTCGGCGTCGTTGGTTATTTTGCCGAAGTAATATTGAATTTCTTTTTCGCGAATTCGCATGAACAGATCAGTGTGAGTTCTGTCGTTTGGATCTTCTGCGAGGCAGGCGTCGTACTCTAAAATTGAATATTTATGTGAGATATTTCAAAGAGTAATATGTTTTTACTTATCGCTATTCCAATTATTGAAGCCTGTGTCATGACACGGAGCATCCGCTATATGGAAGGTGATCTTCGTGCCGCATTGTGGACCCCAACCGAGATTCAGTGCCACATTAATGCCATCTAACACGTCTTCCGGCCCATCGTTACCGCCTGCCGCTTTGAGATTTTCAAGAAATTTGTCAAATTCTCAATTTTTTAAAAATTGAATTCATGTTTCGATCCGTATCTTACATGGCTAATGGCGTCAAAACTACCATAGTCAAAATTCTTTGTTACGCATTTCCACATTAATTAGTATAAATATTTTATTTCTGTACGTATTCTGATGAAATCGTAATCTTTTTTCTAACGAATAAATGCTATGTTCATGTGTTAATCAATACACTATTTAGTTTTTGAACATAAAGTACCCCAAACAAGAAGTACTCTGAATATTCAAATTTAAATTATTGATTGATTATTTCATCAAATTTTAACATGAATTTTTTGACATTTGATCCCTCAAATAAAATTTGAAATTGATTAAGGGTTCAGAAAGAAAACATATTCCATCGCATTTCTCTCAATATGAAATTAATTTTATGGATGTTTTGCCATTTCAAAAGGTCAACAACGATTTGAACGTTAATATCGAATGAACGAAATTTCGAAGTAAACAACTCAGGAAAAGGGAGATATTTTTGCAAAATATCTTTTATAAAATTCTAGTAAAAAATATGTTAGCAATTTTTTAAAAATTATCATAAGAAATAATCATATTCGGCAAATTTTCATGAGTGATTTATTTTTTTCATTCAAATTCGAATTAAGACCCATTATTTTTAAAACTAGCAGAGGCTTGGCACAGGATGAAAATTCAATCAAGCCTGATATGGCTGGAGAGGCCCCATAGAGCCCTAGTCACAAAAATGTGGGTATTAGCTAGAGTTCTCAAGCAGATATGCCGAATTTATGCTTCGGACAAAATTTCTGTGCAGAAATGTCACTAGGGATGTAAGTAAGAATTTCGCGAAGAAAAAAACGAATTTTCTAGGCCAAAAAACTCGCAAAAATTCATCACCCAAAATGGACATATTTTTGCAAACAAAATATTGCTTGTGGCTAGCTGTATGCGGCTGTTTTGGTCTGATTTTTTGCACAGAACCATTTTATCAGATTTATCGTTGATCTAGACTGGTTTTTTTAGACTTTGGGTTTGAAGAGTTTCCTTCCAAAATTTTCTACTTTAAACTACCACGCTTCTATTACAAGCGCATTTTTGCAAAGGGGCGGAGTTTGGGGATCCTAAATAAATATAAGAAAAGCATTCATATTTAATTATTTCTCGGTTTACGTATATTTATTACATGTTATTGCGTAGCCTAGAAACTTTCTTTCATTTCCAATTGTTCTTTTTAAATTCAGGTTCGATATCAAGCATATTTTTTGAATCTTAAATATGAATAATAGTTCTATTAAACGTATGTCATGTGTATATTTATTAGCTACGAGTTTCATTATGATATACATTATATGGTGCGAGGATATAAAGCGAACGGTAGTTTTATTTATAGTTTCTATTCAATTTTTATTTTATATTTCAGGCTTATAATTTAATGAGTGACTATAGTAATGAAACATATCAAATAAATAGTGTAAATTCATATTCTGGAGAGTTTAGGTCTTTAGGCTAGTAGTTTCAAATGAGATTTATGGATTAAAGTTAAAGTTGCAGATGATTATGGAAATTTTAACGATAGTCCCTTTGATGGGTGCAATTTAGAAGAACTTAATGCTTGGAGTGACGATGTGGCTGACGTAATAATAATAATAATCTATATTTATATTTTAAATTAAACACCGATTCTTTAAGTTATTCTATGACGATTATTCGCCCATTGAATCATGCGACGCTCAATTTTCATATTTGACATATCTAAATAAGCAGCATGTCGTTACAACTTCAGATTATTATATTTGCAGGGCAAGGTAAATTATATCAATTTAATAATATTACATATTTATAAATTGTAACTATAGCATATATTATTGCTGAATGTGAGAAGATAGATACTCCATATTCTTTGCAGTTCGCTCTTGTACGAGTCCCGCCCCTCTATTTTTCTTCGCTTTTCCCGAGAAGCTAAAAGAAAGGCGAGGTGCGTGCAAAAACGAGTTACAAAGAGTATGCAGCATCTACTTTCTCCCATTCCACAATATAACATAAATTATATAAACTAAATTAGTACATATGAATTGCCACGATATTTATTTATTAACTAATAGATAAAGGTGTTTACAAGTTGCACTTTATTTTAAATTTATATTTTAGGTGTTTAATCCGAAAAGATGACCTTCATAACGAATATGGCGAATGGTACGATTTGCCACCGAAAGGGTCATCAAGTAATTCCCTTGTCAGTACTTAAATTAAGCTTCGTAATATTTTCAAGATCAAACGTTTGATTGTGACATAATCGAATCGAGATGCAAGCCTGATAGCGCTAAATTAAAGGACGGCAAATATTTGATCATACCGCAGAAAAATGGTGAGGAAACTTCAAAAATCCTCGAGGAAAACTCGACAGACAACGATGTATACGCCATGTTACATGCACAAATTGTTAAGAAGTAACTTTAAAACATAAACATTCTTCATATTTATCATTTAGCAACAATAATACAGCATCGAAAACCCCTAACGGTAAACAATATAACGTCATTATAATGCTTCTAGATTCTGTTTCGAATACTCAGTCTATCAGGTCTCTTTATATCAGCTTATGTTTTGGAGCTTAATATTTTAGGACCATACCGCATACCATGTCCTATCTAAAGGAATCATTCAAAGCCGTAACTTTTCCGTTTATGAATAAAGTCGGACTAAATTCTAGGCCTAATGGGTTTCCTTTCATGTTTGGTAACTCGAAAAAAAAAATGTTTCAAAAATAAAGAAATTTAGGCTTAACGACAGAAGATGTAATTCGATCAGCATTTGGTATGAAAGATGTTCCAGCAGATTTAAAACGGGATGAATTTTGCTACCAATTTCTAGATAACTACACTAGTTTGATTCAGGAGTTTAATGAGTACGGGTATAAGGTAGTTGAATTTAATCTAATTTTAAGTTCAATATTTTAGTTTAGAGTATGTTCATTGAAGATTGGAAGAGGAATACCTTTATTTGGCCTGATTGTTATGGATTCGAAAAACAACCCGGGACACATAGTATGAGGTATTTTTACTTAAAAATTTAAATCATTTGAATTTTTAGTTCATTCCAAGTACATCTATCTAATGACGAAGATAAAGCTCTTTCGAATACGTATTCCACCAAAAACTGCATTGAAATGTATGTCGATATACTCAAATACACCGAGGAATTCTTGGAGGCTTATTCAGGTAAGTTGAAGTGAGTTTTTCATTGAAAGTAGAAAATTTTCAAGACTTCCCAAAATTCGCCTTAATTTGGTTGAATGATCTATCTCACGATAGGCCTCACGGAATTAATCATGCCGATATGACTTTTTTGGATTTTTTGAAAAAGAATCGGAAGATGGTAGGTTTTTTCCAATTTTTAAGAAGAAACTAGTTTTCGAGTTTAGTTGAAAAATTCCTTCGTGATTTTCATGGCTGACCATGGAATGAGGTTCGGGAAGGTAAATTGATTTTAAAAATCCCAAAAAAAAAATCAAAATTTTAGATAGCCGATACCTATACTGGGTCAGTGGAAAACAACAATCCATTTTTCGTTATTTCTGTTCCGGAGGAATTGAGAAACTCTCCGATTTACAAGCTCCTTCAGATGAATTCCGGGAACCTCCAGACCATTTTTGATACCAGGGCCACTCTTCTAGATATTTTAAAGGTGTGTATGAAATTGAATCAAGAAGAACCAAAATGTTTAGCATCAGCCTCAAGAGAACTTCGAAGTGACTAATTTCAAGGAAATTTTACCCGACAGTCGTGGAACGTCTTTTCTAAGGGAACAACCGCAACCAAGATCCTGCAAGACATTGCCGATCCCATTCCAGTACTGTCTATGTCCTTACAAACTGGTGCCAGTTAAAGAGTAGGGGTTTTCTTTTTAATTTTAAGAAAAAAGGATAATTAATAAAAATAGTACCACGCAAATTTAATAAGTATACGTATTTTGAGCCAATTAAAAAGGTAATAGCCTACTCATAAAGTAGGGGTTTAGTAATAGAATACTGGATATCAAACTTTTCAGCTGAGAAAACTCGTATGATGATAACAATTTTATAGACTTTTTGTCGGTACTATTTTTATTACTGGCAGTACTACAGTACACTATTTTTTAAAATTATTTGCCAAAAATGAATATTAGAGAGACCATAAAGACCTTCGACTTCGGGAAAATAGCTGTTGACACGATCAATCAGAAGATATCGGATTCTACTAACGATACTTCATTATGTTTGAAGTTGGAGTTCGACAAAGTTTGAAGATTCAAGTTTTTAGAGGAAAGTTGAAATTTCAGATTCTGAAGCTAGAAGCATACGAACCTGAAAACGAGTCCAAAACTTACGTTCTCTCGGTGAGAAGTAAGAAGCCCCAAGAGGGAGAGTTCAAGGTTAGTGGAAAAATCGAGAAATCTAACATCTGATTGAAAGAGAGGTTACAATCAAATTCCTAAGATCTTCAAAGTTTCAGATGCTTCTGCGAAGATACGACAATGAAGTCAAAGTGGTCGACTCCATCGATCGGATCAACAAGTACGGCGAGGCAGGTGACTGCGCCCCGCAAGAAATCGAACGATTCTGCTACTGTCTGACGGAGAAAGCCACGGAGAAACCGAGCAAATGATCTATATCACAGTTATATCTGGCTCCTAGAAAAAGGCACCACTTTTGCCTATCTTTTTTTCTTTCCCTCATACTATTTCTCAGAAAAAGTGGTGCCTTTTTCTAACTGGTGTTCCGGTGCCTTTCTCTATGAGCCTTATATCTTAAGTTCTAACATTTAGGCATAGGTGTATTATGTGCTAAAATTACCTCTAAGATGTTTCAATAAATTCTTTTCTTCAAATTTCTTTCCATAAAAATTCTTTATTTCGCTTCGCCGGCATGAAAAACAAGAAGATCACTGCCAAAAAGAGTTTAGCTCTTGCGCTTTTTTCTTCTGAGGTATGGGTTGGACGGCTCGGAGTTAGAGCTGTAGCCACCTCTGATTGGGACTTCTCCTCCTCCATTATTGCCCTTATCATCTGGATTGTTGCTCATCAACACTCTAAAAAATCAACGACAAATGGAAATTGGTGATTTGAACATCCAATCTTTTTCTTTAGATCCATAGAAATATCTTGACTCTTGCCTTTCAGAAACGTTCATGATTGAAAATTACAAAATCATCACTCACTCGGACAATATTTTATATGAAAAGTATTGATCTCCTAAAATTTACGAAACATGAAAATTAAATTGGCCTTTGCCCTTTAGTTTTTCAATTGCCTTCTTTCTTTGATATTGAGATTCGAAAATTATTTATGACTAGATTCATATCAACATTGGAATTATTCATTTTGAAAGGAATAGTGAAAAGCCATATTCTAAGATAAATTGTAGGATTATAAATCAATTTTTAAAATAAGTTCTGGACTTGTCAGAAGATTTAGAAATACCTTAAAACAGGAATATTGGCAATTAGATGTACGATAGAATGGAAATGAGAGGATTAATATATTTTCATGACTATCCTTCAACATTCATCATGCCTTGTTGTTGTTATTTAATTCGGAAATTAAGAAACTCACGAGTTTTACATTATTATGATCGCAATTTACTTGCAATTGCTAGCCCGGATTTTATCTAATTATCTAATACATTATGTATCGGTCTAAATCGAATTCAACATAGTTACAATTTAACTCGTAATTAATTAATTTCATCGTCTTATTTGATCGTGCAGCCTTGTATTTTCACTTAATTTGTAATATTTCACAGATTGCGTGAATAAAAAATTTCACTAGTTTATGTTTGAGGTTTCGAGATAATTAGTTATCTCTAGAAAAAAAGTTATTTTGTTTTTTTTATCTTCTATTTTCGCAATCTTTCTTTCGCGATATTATGATTTGAGAAATCATTTATGACAGAATTAAGATAAACAACGTGAAATATTAAATTTCTAGAGAATAATGGTAGAAAATTATTCTTATTCAAGGAAAATTTTAAAGTGGAAAATCACTTATTGAAGAATATCTCTCCGAGAGTAATCGAAAATGCCTATTAAACCATAAAGTTCGAGATAAAATTTAGAATACGATTTCACATAGCTTGATCACATTTTGAATAGAAAGTAACATAAATCAGTGTTAATCGGCATATGATTTTCGCTGTTATAAATCGAATAAAAACATTTATAGCTAGTTCACTTTCGTGGAGCTAATAAAGTCGAAAATCTAAATTCTCAAAGTGCGAAAATGGAATTAAGATAAGAAAATTAATACTCTCCACGCTTTTCTAAGTTGTAAAGTTCGAGCTTGGCTTTTACTATACATGAAATGCACTTAATTTCTACCAACATGGTCAACTATAAATACTTACTTCTATCACATAAAATATCGCGGTTATCTCAAAATTGTCATACAATTAGCGATAGAAGATTTTATGGGAAGAGATGATTGATATTGGATATTCCAGTCATGATTTTTGGGGTCTATGGTGGCACTCATCCATCCAATTCCCCCTGAGGTGAAGGGAAGATTCCCGGACCCTCGAGGGAGAGAGGTCCGAGGAAAAGGTGAGAAGAATACCACCACTGACTTTTGCTACATTTTAATATTTGCCGTTATAATTATTCATTTTTCTAATTTATGATTCTACGCATTCAATTGAAAATCTTGAATCAACAATCCAAAATTCCGTATGTTTTCTTTCGACAAGGTGGCGATCACAACCAAAGGCCAAACATTTTCGAATAATTTATTGCCCTTTGGTCTATGGATTCGAAAATTCAAGGGTCGAGCTAGAAAAAATTAATTAAATCGTTCAATTCGATCGAGATTATTTATAATTTCAGGGGAATATGAATAAATAATCGGGGCGGTTTAACAGAATGGGGGCGAAAAGATAATATTCCGATCATTCGGGGGAAATTGAAGAAGGAGAAGGAGGTTATGAAATATCAGCACTATAAATAAGCGATCTTTAGTTAGATCGTCCGTTGTGAAATCGGCAAATAGCTCATTGCCATGAGATATTTGTCGATAACAGCCAGTATTCTATTCTGGATATTAATATCATCAATAGACGGCGGAATCTATGGAGGATATGAAGCTCAGGTCAGTAATATTGTTATTCTTGAAGATTACCCAAGTATTAAGAGCAATACTTGAGTAATATACGATGCTGTCAGCATCGATAATCAACTAGAGTTGAAAAAGTTGTAATTATCGGAGGTGTAAATGCAAAAATGAGGCAAACTGCACTGCTCTCAGAAAAATTGACCGGACGAATGGCAGTATGATAGCCGCCCGGCTTCCGAGCGGTTACCGGGCGGCTATCACACTGCCGTTCGTCCGGTCAATTCTTTGTTAGTGTTCTTTGCTGCACAATTTACAGTAAAGTACAATGCAGTTTGGAGATTGTTGTGCAATCTGAAAAGGAAAACATTAGCAAAAAATCTTCAACGAATACTAGCAAATCATCAGCTCTGTTGTTTATCAAAACATCGAATTTATACGAGGTCAGCACTCACCATAAAGCCCAGTGAGAGGAAAGTATTCTTTTTGTTGCATACTGTTCGCTACATCTTTCAACAGTATGTAACACGAAGAATACTGAGCATCAGCTAGACTTTGCAGTGTATGCAGATCTCATAAGTTTTTACCCTTCGATGTTAATGAATTTGAGTGGTTAAATAAATTATTACTGATAACTTTGAATGATAAATTATGATGAGTAATTATATCATCCAAAATAATAGAATTTTCGAAAATGGAAGTGGCTTCTATTTAGCTGTAATAGAAGTATTCAATAATTGATGATAAATTATTTAGTTCCTCAATTACAGTTAGATAGGAGCTAGTTTATTTATCGAAATTATAGTCCCCTTAGGTGAAGAAACATTCCTTCATAAACGGTAAAAGTTTGTTAGAGAGACGAGAATGGTCGGATCAGTTCTCCAAGCGAATCTTTATGTTGTCACATTCCCCACTGTTTAAAATATATATTTTCATGTAGTGTCTTCGCTTTGAGTGAATAATGTTTTCCTTACGCTAATTTTAGAATGCTGATACTGGCGGCGATTCATATAGTGGAGGCAACTCACATGACAATGGCTATGAAGAATACAATGCACCACAAAGCTACATCGAAGACGACATCTACGAGGAATATTCGATGTCTTCCGAGTCATCTGGATCGTCGTCGTCGAGCGAATCGAAAGAAATTAGTAAGTTCTACAAGTATTTATAAAATTCAGAATTCCTGCAATTGGCCATATGAAACTTTCAGCATAAATAATTTTAGAATGTAAAAAATGTACTGCTGTGAAGATCCTGGACCTGCTAAGCGATGGCTTGCCAGACGGGTTCTACGAATTTCCGCCTGTATTCAAGTAAACTTTCGCTTTTTACTGGATAATAAAAACTTGATTCATTATGAATGTATTTTTGCGAAAATAGAGATCAAAATAAGGTTAAACATCAACTTTATTCCAGAAAAGAGTTTTGCAAATATCCGAATAATGTTCTTTCCAATGATAAATGAATTTTTCACTGATTAAATTTGGTGAAACTTTTGAATCACTCACTATGCCAATATTTCCTTTTTACGTTGCAAATTTAGATACATCAAGAAGAATGGCTGCAAAGCTGTAAAAATATCATGCATAGGCAACTCTCCTTCGGAACTCGTTGTCAATAATCCGAAAGGCACTGGAGACAGTTCGAATCAGCCATATCCTGGAGCAAGGGTATTTTTTACTTTTTTACATCTAGGTTGAGCTAAAAAGTTAGCATCGTCTGTTTTATATTTGCTAGTTCTTCCATTTATGGTATGCATATTCAGATGAAACTTTTCACTTTTATGATTAGTTTATCCTAATAGTTCTACAAAATCTTTACCAGATCAGTTTATCACGAATGATTGAAAGAGTATAAAGAGGAAAAAAACCAGTGATGCAAAATCACTGAGAGTCGCTCTAACATTCAACATAATAGGTTGTTTCGCGTGGAACTTCAGTCAGAGTATTGGCCAAATGTAATGAGAACGGAAAATGGGTCGTAAAGGATTGGAAGAACTTGCTAATCATTTTCGACCATGCGGTGTGCGTCGTTCGAGCCAACGCTACAACTCCAGGTTTGATAATTTGATTTGATTTTTGGAAATCTCACCAATTCATCGATAGACCAGCTTGTAAAAATGCTCTATTAAGTCCGGCTCATAGAAAGAGACACCGATGTTTTTTCTTCTCTTAACTCCCATACTATTTCTTAGAAAAAGCAGTGTCTTTTTCTAGGAGCCATTTTGAAGCATTATGACCATTTATTTCTTGAATTTCAAAAGAAATGGACATTGTTTTGTTATCGAAAATATGAAAACGATGACAAGAATAGTTCGAAAACATTGCTACGCTAGTGAAAACGTTTTTCAACAATAATTTTAGTGTTAGCAACAACCCTTGAAATAATAACTGAATTAACAACTCAAACAAACCCAGGAATCACTTCGACGGCAAAAGTCACCACTACGCGACAAGCTACTAGTACACCGCAGGCCACTACTACATCGCAGGCCACTACTAATCGACCAAGCAGATCCACGTCTAGACCATCGAGCAGCAGCACGCCTAGATCATCAACCAACACGCCTAGATCATCAACCAACACGCCTAGCTCATCAAGCATTTCGACCTCCAGATCCGAGACAACCAGTTCCAGCCATAGGCCGGAGACAACCAGCGGAACACAAAGATCCGAGACAACAAGTTCCAGTCCAAATCCATCAACCAACACGCCTAGATCATCAAGCATTTCGACCTCCAGACCCGAGACAACCAGTACTAGCCATAGACCGGAGGGAACCACTTCGACCTCCAGACCAAAGGGAAGCACTTCGACAAGTTCTGGCACTACGCAAAATCCAACCACGACCGGAATCACTTCATCGAGTTCTGGGACATCCAGACAGACATCGTCGACGGGAGTTAGTTCTCCAAATTCCCCAACAACTACGCAAAATCCAACCACGACCGGAGTCAGCGTTTCACATTCTCCAACGACAACACAACAGAAATCTTCGACCGGAGTCAGCTTTTCAAATGGTCCAACGACTACGCAAAATCCAACCACGACCGGAATCACTTCATCGAATTCTGGGACATCCAGACAGACATCGACGACGACGGGTATTCGATTTAAATGAATAGTCGCTTTTTATTTGAGAAATTTTAGTCTCACCCACTCGAACGAGTTCTCAGCCGTCGTCAACCGGTATCTGATTTAAATGCATATTCACTTTTTATTTGGTAAATTTCAGTCTCTTCAAGCTCTGGGACGTCCAGACAGACATCGACGACGGGAGTTAGTTCTCCAAATTCCCCAACAACTACGCAAAATCCAACCACGACCGGAGTCAGCGTTTCACATTCTCCAACGACAACACAACAGAAATCTTCGACCGGAGTCAGCTTTTCAAATGGTCCAACGACTACGCAAAATCCAACCACGACCGGAATCACTTCATCGAATTCTGGGACATCCAGACAGACATCGACGACGACGGGTATTCGATTTAAATGAATAGTCGCTTTTTATTTGAGAAATTTTAGTCTCACCCACTCGAACGAGTTCTCAGCCGTCGTCAACCGGTATCTGATTTAAATGCATATTCACTTTTTATTTGGTAAATTTCAGTCTCTTCAAGCTCTGGGACGTCCAGACAGACATCGACGACGGGAGTTAGTTCTCCAAATTCCCCAACAACTACGCAAAATCCAACCACGACCGGAGTCAGCGTTTCACATTCTCCAACGACAACACAACAGAAATCTTCGACCGGAGTCAGCTTTTCAAATGGTCCAACGACTACGCAAAATCCAACCACGACCGGAATCACTTCATTGAGTCCTGGGACGTCCAGACAAACATCGACGACGGGAGTTAGTTCTCCAAATTCCCCAACAACTACGCAAAATCCAACATCGACCGGAGTCAGTGTTTCAAGTTCTGGAACGTCCAGACAGACATCGTCGACATCTAGCCGACCTGAAGCATCCTCAACATCTAACCGACCGGGAGAATCCACCACATCAAATCGGCCGGAAGCATCTTCGACCTCGAATCCATCAGGAAGTACTGTGTCCAACTCACCCAGCGGCTCAACCTCGAATCCATCAGGAAGTACTGTATCCAACTCACCCAGCGGCTCAACCTCGAATCCATCAGGAAGTACTGTATCCAACTCACCCGGCGGCTCAACCTCGAATGCCCCGGGAAGTACTGTATCCAACTCACCCAGCGGTTCTACATCGAATCCACCAGGAAGCAGTTCTAGTCCTAACTCATAAGGTAAAGTTCACTTAGGCCCTTGTTCTAACGAACATTTTTTTCTTCTTCTAAAATGTTCCCCTTTTGGGGAACGGGTTCAAAGAACACTCCTCCTGCACTGCTATCAATAATCTGTCTTAACCTTCAGAGTGATAGCTTGGTGTTGGCCCCACCCTCTTGGCTGGCTCTGGCTCTTTCATTCAGTTGCTTTGCAAAGTGGAGACAATCTTTTGTGTATAGTTCTTGTGTTTTTGATAATTGTATTGAAATAAAACCGTTTTTTACACCTTTTCGTACCTTTTAACAGTTTTGCATTGATTGGCTCGGCCCCCTGTATTATACACCGTTGGAAGATCGTCACCGTCCGTAAAAGACACCGTTTTCTGTCTTCTCTAATTTTTGGTCAATCTGTAATAGACACCGCCGATTGCCTCATTATTGCGCCAATTTCGTTACGCCAGGAACTTGTACTAGTCACCGGATTTCAAAAATAGCATATTTCGACGGAGAAATTTGCCATTTCCTTAAATTTTCGACCCCATCTAGCACTAACTTACCATCGACTCCATCCAGCAGCCAGAATCCAACGACAAAATCCACTATCATATCAAGTACCCAGAACCCAACAACGACTAGAGCTTCAAGGACGATCGTGTCCTCCACAGTGATATCTCAGCAATCCTCGACTACTGGTATCTGATTTAAATTAATAGATTTTTGAAAGAATTTTAGATTCGGCAGCAGTTGTAGCTCAACAACCTCCGGTACTACTACGAGCATCACGTCACCGAGTAAGTATCAGAGCAAGTTGACTGATAGAATGTTCAATAATTCACAAATAAATATTTTCGCATGAGCATAATAATCCCAATATCCTACTGTTTGAATCGAACTAATTCTTTTCAATCTCAGGTCCAAGTGTATTCTCAAGCTCGACTTCGCAATACTCGAGCACAATAAAAAGTAGATCTGAAATTCCAACGTCACAGCAATCAACTTCTACGGCTACGAATTCACCAACATCAATTCTCGATTACGATTGGAATCAGCGTTTCAAATGCTCATCCTCGAACGGTATTCGGCCTAATAAATGTTCATGTTTTCTGCGAGGCGCACTCCTGCACTCCCCTAGCATGCCTTAGCATGAGCGAGAAAAGGGAGAGAGATAAAGAATAGGAAGAGAGAGGAAGGATGGGAAGCAAAGAGATGGAAAAGAAAGAAGGGCGCTACTATTAGATGGAAGAATAGAGATAAAAGATAATTAGCAGAGTAATTAACACTAATTACCAATTACAATTATCCAATTATTTCTACAAAATAAACAGAATTCCTTATTCTAAGAGACATTCCACGAATAAACGGAACAACTGTCAAAGGGGGTCCGGACAATTGCAAAAGTGCCCCGGATCCGAACCAAACCCGTATGGACCACTACCATTTGGTATCATTCGGCTCAAAAGTGAATGAAAATAAATAATAGATGTCTCTAGCTTCAATTTGAGCCCAAATTTTAGTAGACTATTTTATGAAAATATTAAAAATTGACATTAACTTTTAGTTTTTGAGGTACCACTCCCATACCATAATAGATAACCATGAAGTGTCTTCACAAAAGTTGCATAGTTTTTCAAGGGCTTTCGGTTGATCTATAATGTGTCAGTTTGTTCGATATTTTAAAAATCGCTCTTCTTTTTCCCTCTTTGCGATGCCTTTGCAGTTAGGCACGTCCCTTTCTCTTGTCCACGAAAAGGAGCGATTTTTTTTTTTAAATTTTTATCTGACGTTTTTTCGGTGGAGATGGTTAGGGGGGCACTTCAGCCTCTGAGAAATGTAAAAAAAAAACCATAGTGCCAGAGTGAACTTGGCAAAAGGGTTGGCGGTCCCTAGTCATAAGTGAAAGGTTGACATGCCAAATAAGACAGTTCCCTCGAAAAGTGTGACAAGAATATTTTTTCTGTGACTATTGCTAAAATAGAATTGTATTCATAAGAAAATCTGCATTTAATAACAACGAGAACTGGAAAACCGATAAATTACCAACGACATTCACACGAAAATGTATTCACTTTCCACTTCGATAAGGAAAGAAGGAGGAAATTCCATAATTTCTTCAATGTCAATCAATAAATCTAATTATTTCGACGATGGCATAAAATATAAAGATGACATAAATTCAATTATGCCTAAAGCTTACGCAAATGTAGTAGATAACATGCTGCAATTAATAAAAAAAAAGTCGGTGGTGGTATTTTTGTTCAAAAGATCAGTCTAAGAATAGCTTAGCTCATTCTTGGCCTGAAATTTTAGAAATGAAGCCTAACCCTAAGACGTTGAAAGAGTGCATTTATTATTCGCTTATTTTCCATAAAAATTACATTATCAGTAGACTTGCAACTCGAACTTTATCCCTATACAAAATTTACCCCGAAATACATCTTTATACTATTTTGTCCCGAAATGAGCTCAGTCCGGCTTGAAAGTTCATTCTTAAAGAGTAAAAAATACCACCACGGGTTAAGGGTTTTTATTTTTGAGACTTAATAAGAACTTCCTTGCCAATCTTTCATATACGATCTTCACTTTCTCTCTGCCGAATTTCGTCAGATGATTCGTATCATCGACATAAGCGAGATTTAGTTGTTCATCATAGAAGGTAACCTAAAATTTTTGATAAATGTGTCCAGCAAAGTGGTGATTACCGTTCCATTTTTATTGATAAATTCTGGCAAATAGTCAAATAGTTCGCATATTTTGCATCTGAAGATTTTAGATTTAAGTTTTCCAGAATATCTAATTACGAATTCATCAGCCTCTGAAAACGCGACCGTTCAATCGATTCATCACGGATGACGAATCTGTCCTAAATTTCAGGGTCTAAAAAATAACATCATTTTCTTACCCCTGCCAAACTTAATGATCGGTTCTCCTTCTCTATAAACTCGATAATCATTTTCGTGCACGAAATCACGCAAACTGGAAGGGCTTGTAGAATGTAGATCTAGAAATACTATTAAAAACTAAGTGATTGCTAAGGTTCATAAATTAATTATGAAACTGGAGAGAAAGTGAGCTAGATAATACAAGACTTATAGAACGCGACTAGAGACACTACTGATAACTAAGAAAATTGTAAACTCTTTTAGAGTTGCAATCAGTAAAACGAACCTTTTTGATATATTTCTGTGCCTGATACCACTCGAGGATTCTCAAATGTTGCTGGGAAATGTCATCTTCTTCCAATGGCTTCGTATCATCGACTTTGTCCTTTCCCGCAATTGGTCTGAAATATCTGTTTAAAATTACATTTTTTTAAATTTAAATTTGCCTGTGAACCATGAAGATGATATTTGGTTGGAGAGTTGACACAAGGTCCTTCCACTCGATATTCTAAAACAGTCGTGACATTGTATCGGTCAAATCAAGTGATAGGTCGTGCGTTAAAGAGTGCTTTGCGATAAATGCGCGTCACGACTAGACACAAGCAGGGGGACCAGAGAGCTGAGAAAGAGCGTCGGCGAGGGGATAATGGAAAGAATGTGATACGCAATTTCCTGTGTCTCTCGTCATTCCCACTATTCTTCGACGCATGAACTTTCACTTGGTTTGGCCGAAACAATACTTTTTCTCAAATTTTGAAACGGCAAATTTAATAAATTCGGTCGTCAAAAATTCCTATTTCGCATTATGAGTGTAATGAAAGACATCAAACTCGACGATTTCCAATCTTCAACAAATTAGCTAACCAAAAGTTATTTCTGATTTCTCACTAACTAATTGAAAATATGACAGTCGTGTTTGATAGAAGTGGAAATATTTTCAGGGTTATTGTAAACGATATTTTGGTTGAGTAATTTTTCGAATAGAAGAAGTCTCACGTGGTTATAGCAGACGGAAAGTTGATTTTCCATTAGAGGCTCGCACGCTAAATGAAATCAGTTTTATCATCACTGTTGTGAAATTATTTTCAAATCATTTGCAGCTTTACATTACTTATGCTGAAATAGTTTCCAATTTTCGCTAAAAATATTCCAGTCCATGAATAATGTTTATTCGCAACAAAATGACGGTATGCTTCACTAACCGCTCAAGCAGAATACATGAAATTCCTTTACGAAACGTCGAAACGCATTATAGACAAGTCGACCCTGATTGCACGCCCAACTATTCCCTATCACGAGAAATCGGAATCTTCCTGTATGATTGCCCTAAAATACAGCATTTAGAGAAACTCACCGATTATTCTACCATTCATTCATTCGCTCATTGAAATGTCATAGGTTAGTCAACTCCGATTTAAGAAGCTAACTAAGCTTTGTTAAAATTTTACCTCCATTTTGCACAGTCCAAATGGCACTATTTTTGTCGTTCCCTTGAACGAAATATATGTGCAATTTTCAGCCAGGTTACTTTTCTCGACATTCGCAATTCCTTCGAGATAATTCAGAGCTATGGCCACTGCTAAAAGTATGTCTTTTAATTGGAGACAAAGTTGATTTTGTTTTCTTCTTGGAATTTGGACATACGTTGTAAAGAAAAATACTGTTGGAAACGAAAAACTAAAGGAATAGTTTCAAGACGATAGCATATTTAATTGAGTGAAATTAAAAATAAATAAATTTGACTTGCATAAATTCTTCGATGGATCGCCTTCTGAGAGGTTTAGTCCGTAGATATTATATTTTTCTTCGTAATTGGTTTCTCTTGTGATAAAGTCTGACTGATCCAAAATAAGTGATGATCCAACCAAAAATATGATCAAAATTGATATCGGGAGCGGTGATAATTTTAGATAGGGTTCCTCGTAGAAGTAATAAACGAGTGCTGATATCATGAAACTGATTAGAGCGCCAGATAGGAATACTGAATTATCACTTCTGGATTGCTTTCTTGGTGCTTTAACTAACCAAACAGATTGTCTTTGTAGTAGCACTTGCAAATAACATAGACAGGCCAATGAACCAAATACAGTGGATAGGAAATATTGCCGATGAAATTCATCAGTGGATTTGATAGGATGAAAATCTGAATATATTTGATCTCTATAAAGTAAGCTGATAAGTATCACTGTGTTCGCCGCTATATAAAAATCAAAATATTTGGAAAGACATTGGGAAGCATAGCTGATTGTGAGCTGGAATATTTCTGGATCTATGGAAATGGGAGCGCATAGCAAAATCTGAGACGAGAATTTTGAAACCGAACGAGCTTTTCCCTTTGATTTTTGTATGAAAGAATCTGTTCTAAATTTATATTCAGTCATTTTCGCTACACAATAAATCTATATTAATTTTCTAACTTTCTCAATTTATTTAACCTACCGCATGATATTCTCCAATAACGATGAGAATCGTTGTGATGAATGTAATTTCGACTCGAAGATGGGATGGCTCTTCGGTTAGCCATGAAAATGTGAACAAAATCAGTCCAAGCAGAAAATAAGCGATGTAGGGCAGTAGTGATTTATCATGCCTTGAAATTAGTTCTGAAAATAAGCATAATTTATCTTTCATTGTTTCCTGTTACACCTTTTTCTTCGTCTTCGTCGTGATTCGACTCATTATGCTAAATTTTTAGATCTATTAGTTTAAAGATGGTCTCAAATTTGGGCTGCTCGAAACTGACTCTTGATACCGGTATTTTTAGATTAGAGCTCTGAACAACCTTGCTTCAGACGATCTCATTCTTACTTTTTGTTTTGTAATGATAAATGCCGAAATTCCTGCACAGAATTGCCAAATTCTTGCAAACACCGAGTTGAAAGCTATCGTTTTGATCGAAAACAAATGAAATACCAAAGAAGATGAACCAATTACTGAAATCCATTGTGTTTAACGGATCATTTTTTCCTGTTAAAACTTTACCTACGAAAAAATGCATCGGATTGAAAGAGAATCGTCGTTGAATCAGGAACAATAACGGTGCAAGAAAGTACCATTGAATTTCAACGCAGAGTGACCATGTGTGGGTGAATAAATCTTCTGCATTTGCTAACTGAAATTTATTTATTTTCAGGTTATAGATATTTTACGATGATATCGATTTTTAATTGGTAGTTAATTTACACAATAGAGAAAAAAAACTGAAACCTGAAAAGCATCGTGCGAAAGATGGGTAATTTTCTCTAATCTGTCTATTTTAGTCTTTATTTCGCAAAACTACGATTTTTTTTAGATGTTGAGTGACAAAAATACTCTATTCTTTATTTGTTTTTTTTAATGAAGAAATACCAATTTAGCGTAATCTTGCTTCCCATCGATCGAAGATTTCAGATTTGTCGTGAGGAAAATCGCTCTTCTTCCACTCGAAGCGTTGATTTTGTGGAAAGATTTAGGCAAAAACGAGTACATTGCGATAAATATCAGCGAAATTGACAGGTAATATAAAGGTAGTATTCTCTAAATTATTCAAAAAGGTATTAATTTAGAAGGAAATTTACCGCACCTTAATTCTGCGATAGTAAAAAGTTCTCAATGCGAAAAGGCTTATTCCTTCTAGTTTATAAATTATCATAGCAATCAGATATCCAGAAATAACGAAGAATCTGAACTTTGACAATATCGTAGAAATAGTTCTAAATCTAAAACTATAATAATTACACATCGACTCCGATGTATCCATTTGGAAAATATTTTGGGAAGAAGTGGTATAATAAGACGAGAATAATTGCCAAGGCTCTAAGAAAATTGAAAATTTAATGGATCTGTAATAAATAGGAATCTTATACCTGAGACCTTGAATGTCACGTCGTTTCCTAGCAGCATTCGACTGTTTCAAATGGACTTTATCAAGTATCGATTTCATATTTCCAGAATATTTTCTTAGCTGATGAATAAGAATCATTTATGCTAGTTTATGTAAATCAAATCGGAAAAAATCGATTAATTCAGTTTAGTGAATTGAGATGTGAGGCTTAGATATTACTGCGTATAAATTGGGTGATCATGATGAATCTGTAGATACTGTTAATTCGGAATGGAATAACGAGAATAGACAACTATTCTGACACAAATATGACCATGGGTCAAATTCAAATGAACAGAGTCGTGTTTTGACTTATTTTGATAGATCTTGAAAGGATAAATTTCAGAGTGTACATTTGTGTGCGAAGAACGAATTCTTATTTTTATCGTTATAAATTTCAGATATCAAATGCTAGAATATTTTTTAGAGATGACTCATTACGTTCAAGAAAAACAATAGCTGGAAGCTAAATATCGGAGTGTAGCATTCTGAAATAATTTGTAAATGCCTTTTTCAATGTAAACTAGCAAGCTTTCGTAGTACCGAATGCAACTAAATTTGCTATCCTGGCATTTCGAAAATTACATCTTGAATTCGTTGATCAACTTCAATACAAAAAAGACGCTTCATTCATCATCGTTATCCAAAATTGCTCATTCCACCAAATCCCCTTGGAGATTGTCCCCCAAACAAAGCAGGATTCATCGGTCTCTGCCCGAATGCGCCACCCATCGGTCGCTGATTGAGACCTCCGAAACCATTAGGCCTCTGTAAAATTCCACTACTTTAAGCAATATCGAGAATATCTAAGCGTAGAAGCAACACGAAAAATTATATGAGAATTGCAAGGTTTCTCAATATTTCTTTCCTACATCATTCATGCTATTTTGTTATGCGAGACATTTTTTGTCAATAGTTGTTTTATCAAAAATATTTTATGTTAAAAGCTATCTTCGACCTGTCCAAAATTATTCGCTCCGAATCCCGGTCTTCCAAATCCCCGATTGAGCGATTGTTGCTGAGCAAGTGCCTGTGCATTGGCCCTTGCCTGAGTGACGAGCAGTTGCTGGTTCTGCTGCAGGGTTCGCAAACGACCCAGTTGTTCTTCACGAACGCGACCTTGCAATTCGCGGATCTAGATATTTTAGTAATGTTTCATATGTAGAATACCATCTGACAACAAGAATGAGCTTCATTAGAAAAATCAAGTTACAATTCCGTTAGCGTTTATGGTTTTTCGATATGGATGAAAATGTTGAACTAAAATGAGGAAGGGATTTGTTTTCTCAACACTAAACTTATTTTCAGGCCCTAAGATTCACGAAATTTATAAACTCACTCGATTGACTAATTGCCGTTCCCTCGGATTTCCTCTGCCTCTGCCAATTTGGCGTTTGACTTCCTGAAATCACAGCTGATCTTCATTAGTGATGATTTTAAGACATAGAGAAACTGAGTAATGTCTTCAGATTTCTGACAGTATGCCATGATAAATTATCGACGGTAAGTTATTCGAGCACAATTAGAAAGGTATGGAATATCTCCACTTACTTGAGCATGATTTCCTGATACGATAACTATTAGAAGCAAGGCGATGGTCAAATAATTCACCATTTTGTCGATAAAATTGTGAGTGAGATTGATTCGTTGTTTTCATTAAAAGTGCTTGACTTGCTTCAATTTTGTACAAAACTGGATTATTGTTTTGAAAATGTCAATATTCCACCATGTCATTTTTGCAATTGAGTTGAGTAATGATATAATGACAGTGAAGAAGTTTACAAATAGTGAACATGTTAGATGATGAAATCTTCAATTTAGAAAGTGACTATTTTTTTCCTAATCTTATTCCCACTGAGTGGGGGGGTCGGCTACTCTCTGTCATAGGACAGTCGGCCTATCCTAGTCACACAGGACTAGTGGCCCGTCCCGAGGACAGACTGTTGTTGTGTGCAACAGCCGATGGTTTTTAGGCAGATTTTTCGTGGTTTTATCCACTACTAACATTTTTTGCAATTAATCCCTTGATTTGAAGTAATTATAATAGAATCACTAGATGAAGAGTTGTGTTCTTTTGAAAAATTCGGATTTTATTTAATAGCTTGAATTTTTTCATAGATTCGGCATAAATCATAATTCTTATGCATTAGAAAATCCATATATGAGAAGGATGTTTGACGTTAATCTTACGCGGAACCAGAGAAAAATATTGATGTTTTCTTCAATTCGCTTATTTCCCGAATGAAATGGCTAGCAAAAGTGGCCTTTAAGTGATATCAACTTCCGAACCGCTGAAAACTATCGTTTTCGATTTGAAAGACATTCGAAGGCAAATCGGTTCTAGATAAGTTTGAAATGCGAAATTTAGGTGTGACTAGAGTAAAGATAACTGAACTTGCAAGTCATTCGTAGAAATGGGCATGCTAGGCTACTTTGCATTTCTTACTTTCACCGCTATTATTGCTTCTATCAATGGTAAGAAAGACAATAAAATTTGAAACAAATCGTGGCTATAAACTAACAACAATTTTAACACATTTCATATAGTGGGCATACTCAACTTTCTGTATTCATTGGATAATAAAAATGCAAGATACAGATGCTCCAAAAGCCTGGCCCAATTTCAGCCTTCTTTTTAATTTATCGTCTGGATAATAGTAGCTGAAATTTTCTAAAACTTGAATATTATCTTATCCAATACCAACCTATCTATTTGCGTAATTGTATTCCATTTAGCTATGAATTTAGGATTTTACAGCCTCAAATTTGAGTGTCAAAAACAGCCCATATTTTTGACGCACCCTGTAGAATATCAAACAAGTTTATCGTGAAAAATAGACCCTTGAGTTTCAATTTGAAATCTTTCAGTGATTCAACCCGAATAAAAGTTGATATTCTCTCATTATTGGATTGCTATTTTATGCCTGCAAATGATCACATGACCATTGTGATTGAATCACTAAAATATCTATACCAACCACGAAAATTTCATGGGCTCAATGATAATTTAACTCTCTTCTTTATCACCAAATAATTCATTCCAAATTTTAGGACAAACATGTGTCGATACGGCGTTTGATTGTAGCGCAAAGGCTGGTCTGTGCAACAATCGTGCCTACACCAAGCTGATGACTAAACAATGTCCAAAGACTTGCGGTAGGGATTTTAAGGTAGTTTTGAGGATATACAATTTTAAATTTAGGTTTCTGCAAGGTAGAACCTGCCACGACGACAACTGAAGCCAGCATTGGAGGAGGAAGAGCAGGTTGGCATCTGGTTCAAAATCAGGCTTGTTCAAGAGTTATTTTCATGGCATGGCGATGAAAGGATTTATTTTGCTACATTGAAATGGGAGCGGTAAATTCTCAAAAAAAGAGAAAAGAAACATGGAACGGGTTAAATCTTGAACATGCATGATCATATTCAATGAAAGTTCAAACTTGTTGTCCTAATTTTTAAAAGATTTGTTTTTTGCTCTTCATAAATTATAACCTTAGGA
This sequence comes from Diploscapter coronatus, assembly GCA_964036155.1. Taxonomy (NCBI): domain Eukaryota; kingdom Metazoa; phylum Nematoda; class Chromadorea; order Rhabditida; family Rhabditidae; genus Diploscapter; species Diploscapter coronatus. The sequence goes on from OZ038422.1 coordinate 15,715,534, forward strand.
AAACACTGCCCTGATGGCTGGAGCAGGTACGATGATGCATGCTACAAGGCAAGAGGATTTTAACAAATTCGCAGAAAAGAGTTTAGTAAGGCATATCTAGTATAAGAAATATTTGAAAATTTTCATAACATATTTATGAGAGAAAAATTAAAGGCCTATTTCATTTTTAGATAAAGAAAAATAATTCAGGGATTCGTCGAGAGGTTGACATTCGATGGTACTGTGAAAATAATGCATAAAAATTGGCATGCATATCTTGAAATTACGAATAAATTTAGAAGCGGAAGCTGCTTGCAATAGAATTGGTGGTAATTTGGCATCTATTCATTCCAGAAAAGTGAAATTCTTACTTATTTATTTTTTCAAATATAACATTTTAGGAAAACGATTACGTTGCTGGTTTGTTTGAATGAATATATGGGGAAAAATCGCTTTAAAATAGGTCTAACCAGAACTGGATCAGACCAGAAGGGCGATGGAATGTGCTGGATCGGCTTAAAGAGGGATCGCGGCGACAACTGGTATTGGACTGATAAGACCGTTTGGGACTACCGCAACTGGGCTCCCTCAGAGCCTGATCAACCAGGTAATAATTCATAAATATTCGATCTTGTTGTGAGCTAAAGTTCTACATCACTTGTAAATTCTTTCGAGGCTGATCTAATAACTACCTTGAAGTTATCTATTCGAAATTTTGTGCACACTTTGGGAGATACTAATTTTAATAGTCTTCAAAAATTAAATAAATTGACATATTTCAATAGGTTAACACCAGCGGAACCAGAATTAGAAAGCGATGCAAAACTTTCGAGCATACCTTTATGATGTGTCAAAACACGAATTTGCATTTTTACAATAGATAAACACCGACTTTTTTTTTTTTTTTTTTTAATTTTCAAACTATCCAGGCACTCAATACTGTGTACAAATCACGTCTGACGTCTACACTGGCTATCCCGAATACTATCAAGTAAGCTGGAGATTCCATAATTTTATGGCTTGAAGAAATTACATATAAAGAGAGCTACTTCTGGTTAATTATTCCATACCATAAAAATAATTTTATGGAATTTACATTTTCAATTATTCTATATTCAGAACTGGAACTCGTACGACTGCAACGCAAAGCTGAGATCGTACGTATGCAAGAGAGATGTGAGATATTGGTTTGAAGAACAACAATCAATTCTAATTTAAATTTCAGGTGCTTCGCATCCTAAACTGATTTCAAAAAGAGTACAAACTCATTCGATATTTAACCATGTTATTTATCTGACAATTTCATGAAATTCGTTTTTTTCTTTCAAAATAAATTAATTCATTAAATGTTCTTTGTAAATTTGAATGATTAATGAGAAAATTAGCTGTTGCAGATTTGTTTCAGTTTTAAAATTTTAAAATAAAACGAATGACGTACATATGAAATCAGGATAATTGAAAGTAAAAAAAATCGTTGGGAAAGTTGTAGGATTCCTTAAAAATTTAGTTATGTTAAGTCTGCCGTTTATAGTCTCATCTTTATATTGAAAAATAACCGTCAGCGTTTTTCTCTTCCATCAATCATCGAGGAATCGCGAGAGTAGCCGATCTGTTTACCCATTTCATTGCGTGTAGTTTGATAGTCAATTCGAAAAAAAGCTTAATTTAGTATCATTAGTAAAAATAGTATTATGATAAAAGCTAATGAAATTTTAGCATTTCGAAAGTCATAATGGATTTTAGCAGAATTTTCCGTACTATATCACTACACTTTTAATAACTTATTTCGTGATCATATGTTGAAAATTATCGTGAATATAAAATATATTTATGTTTGCATATCAAAATTAAATACAATTTTTGTCCAGTAGAAATCCATCATTGACAAAGTAAAAATACTTCCTTGTTGTGTGGTTCGGTTCCACATTACGTATTACGGTTCCAGACGCGACAAAATATAATGACTGATGAGCAGTCAGTTTTATAGAGGAAAAATAATAAAATACTCAAGATTTTATCAATGTAGATGAATGTATTACTTTTCTTATGAATTAAGGATAAAATAATAAATCGAATATTGTTCGATAGAGATCTAGAAAGCGGTATAGCGCAATGATTGTGTGTCACTGTCTAGAGCATGGCTTCAAGTTCGCCTCCACCTCAACCCGAACCAAGGGATTAAAATGTTGGTAGTGGATAAAACCACGAAAAATCTGCCTAAAAATCTCTCGATTGTTACACACAATAAGTCTGTCCTCGGGGCGAGTCACTAGTCCTGTGTGGTTAGGATAGACCGACTGCCTCATTACGGACTGAGGGTAGCCGACCTCCACCTAGTGAGGAACAAGACTAGGAAATTGTTTACAGCACAAACTGAACAAACAAAAGCAAGAACACAGACATTAAAAAAAACATAATTAAGTTCCCAGTTTAATTTTTATTCATCCCCATTTTTAAAATGGCTAATTCATTTCGTTCTTGATTATTCGCTCTTTTGGTGTCGATTTTAGGCCGTCTTTTTTCGATGCTATCTCATTCCTCCTCTGTCCTTTTTCAAGGCGAATTTAAGTTAAATATATTCATTCATTTTTTCTTGAAGAAGATTGGAAACGATAAAAAGAACATTGATACTTCCGCTTTGACTCATCAAGAACGAATTCGTATCCTTAAATTCATCTAGTTTGAGGATGATAGAATGAAACAAATTCCATTCCATTCTATTAGTATTTTTGTAAGGTGAGTCTGTTTGTCCAAGCTTAATGTGAAGAAACTAAGCAAAATCAACCCTACAAGCCACAAGCCATACATGGATAAAAAGGTGATTTTATCTAGATGTGCAAAATTCCAAGTGATAAATCTTTTGAAGTCATTCCATAAAATTTTGAAAAGAAATGTGATTTTGAATCTTTGAAATGCAGTTAAATTATCTCCAAACCTTTCCAAATCTTCTATTCACTAAAAATTCGGTATCAAATTTCCAAAACTCTTCGATGACGAATATACCAAATTTATCATATTTGACTGATACATCAATATCTTTGGCGTGTGTGGAATATCTGAACATTCCCGATACCAGCCTAGAATTATTGAAACAAACTACTAATCGCCAAAGATCGATAAATTGGTACAAAATTAATTATACTCAATATGAATATTCATAGTATGATTTGATAATATTAAAATTGCGTTTAAATAATCTTTGAATCATCGAAATATTATCAATTTGTCTATAAGCAGCGCGATAATTTTTATTTATTATTTTCCTTTCTTTTTTATTCTATCTTAACAAAATCACCAGTCTTCAACAACATTTCACCTTTCAAATACTTACCAAGCAGTTTTCCGCCAATTAAAAATGGGAACATGTTGAAAGATACGAAGATATTGCGTAAATCAGCGAGAAAATTAACGGATAATATTGGATCTAATACCTGTAACGAAGAAAAACCTCGTTTCTAAATTTCAAATTTACCGGTTCCATTGGCTCGCGATCAACTTTTAGATTCAAACATTTTACGTAACGAGATCGCTTCCAGTATTCCAAAAACAAATGGATGTCATTCGGGACTTAATATTTCTCAAACTTCTGGAACTCCATTCTATAATTTATTTTTAAGTGATTGTAGTCAAAATTCGCATACTTTGGAATTATCCGATCTATACCAGCATATTCATCAGTGAACTTTGTATAGTCTGTATCGTGTGGATATGAAAATTTGACGAGTGAGAATCCGTGGTTAATTGATTCATTGTATTTCATCTGTCGATATTCCGTATTGTCAATTGCAGTCTGTAAAGAAGGAAATGTTTGAAAATTCGTTGGTTTTAAATTTTCTATGCAAACCATTATAAGTTGATTAAAATTTGAGCAGTTTTTCCGAAGCTTAAATCATTTTTTTAAAGTATACTCTACTAGTAATATCTTAGCGAATTTAGGTTGCTGTTATTATTGAGCCGGAAGATCTATAAATTTGTTTCACATTATAATAGACGCTTGCATGAATATATATATGAATCTTACATTGAAAATACATTTAAAAAATTATTTTAATCTTGAAATGAAACTTGAAGCGAGAATTTAAGCACCAACCCAGTACATTCGACCAAGAACAAGCACGCATGAAAAAGTGCATATCGCAGGTTAGAATCAAAGAACATTTTCCTATACTCATTTTCAATTTCAAACAGTGTTTTTACGAATGGAACACTGACACTTAAACCAGGACAAATATCCATTTTACGCCAAATTATGAAAAAATTTTCTTAGATTTTGTAGATAAATATAAAAAATTTTCCTAGCTTTATTATTCCCCACTAGGTGGGAGCCGGCTACCCTCAGCCCGTAATGGGACAGTCGGCCTATCCTAGCCACACAGGACTAGTGGCCCGTCCCGAGGACAGACTGTTGTTGTGTGCAACAGCCGAGGGATTTTAGGCGAATTTTTCGTGGTTTTATCCACTAACCAACATTTACTTAACCCCCTTAGTTTGAGTCGAGGTGGAGGTGAACTTGAGCTCCAGCTGCAGGCAGTAACACACAACCACTGCGCTACACCGCTCAAGTTTTTCTTGCCTCTACTATATCATTTTCCCTAAATTCACTGAAAAACATTGAATGTTAATTTTTGAAAATAAAAATTGATTATTTTAATATTTGGCATTTTTTAATTAGAACGAAACATTTTTCTATTTCGCGAATTTTTATTTGCAGGGCTGTAAATTTTAGAAATTATCGAAAATGACAATTTTACAAGAAAAACATTAAAAATCAATAAACACATTGCGAAAATGAATAAAAACAAATCATGATAAAAAATAAAGAATTTCTAAATAAATGCAAGAAATGAATTTTTCGAACGAAAAATATGCGGTCGCTAGGCTAGTATTGCCGGTGTAGTTTTAACATGAAAAATAGAAAAAAAAACATTCCCTCTAATCCGGTAGTAACTTGACCTTTCTATATCGTAAATTGTACTGTGAAAGGTTAGTTTCAAAAGTACCGTCAACGAGTTGTGAAACAATAAATTTAAACTCGAACTCTACTGTCGTTTCTAAAAAAGAAAAAAAAACGTATGGAAACAATGCATATGCGTAAAATAAGTGGAATTGCCAAATAAAGTGGTATGAAAGAATTTAATGATATTAAATAGACTAAAAATAATCGACTATTGAAATAGTGCATTTCATACTAATTCCTTTCATGCCAACAACCACAAACTAAATGATTATCGTCCTGTTCAGTCATAATTGACAGTTGCGGATTAACGGACGAAAAGCTATTCATTGTTAGAGATGGTCGTTCGAAGTTTATTCTTTGGTTATTTTTCAAAATCTTCCAAATTATTGGAATTTTCCAGAATAATATATTCCTTTAAAAGTAATTCACTGATTTTAACTTCACGAAGATCAAATATCGTCCTCAAAATGGCATAACTTCAAGGTGTCTGTCGAAAAACCCACCACTGTGTTCTTTTCCCATCTTATAAATGCTCGAAACCATATCGTTTACACCTTCTTCCACCTAAAATTTATCAATTTCTCAAAGAATAGGAGTTAAGCTAACAGTGATTTCGGCGTGTTCCGTGCCCATTTCTGTGCGTATCCAACCGGGATGTACAGCAGTTACCAGAATATGAGAATGTCTTATGTCGTGAGCTATGATTCTGGACGCCTGATTCAGAGCGCTCTGAATATACTTGTCAATTTTTTTAAAAGAATATCTAGCAATAGTTATAAAAACCTATGCCAAATAACAATTTCTAATCCTTTTTCGTCATACATATAAGTCCAAAGATATGTTACCTTACTCATGCAATAATCGAGTTGTTTTATGACTCCCAGGTAATTCGAGGAATTTTGGATTCCAATCGAACCGCTATCTGATGAAATGTTGATAATTGATGCTCGAGAAACGGAAATTTCATCGCCATTCACCAAATCGGCTGCTCTCTTCAGCAACGGGTAAAATGTCTGAAAAAAAAACATTCTAAAGTCGTCAAAATTTAAGAATAAATACCTGAATCATAATCACAGGGCTTGTGGCATTCACGTTCAGAGTTTTATTGATGATGTTTCTATCAGGTTTTGACTCAAAATCATACCCCGGTAGATATCCAGCATTGTTAATCAGCATCGTCAAACCCTTGCAGCCAACCATCCTGTCGACCTAGTAAAATTCTCAAAATAGGAATTTTTAGAACGACTAACAATTGTGTAGGCCTCGTTGACTGATTTATCATCAGTTACATCGAGTTGAATAACGTGCAGCCTTGGGTCCGAAATTGAAGTGAGATCCTAAAAATTGAAAATAACTTAAAAAAAACAAAAAATAAATATGAAAAACTACTTTCGCTGCCGTTGGATTCCTGCATCCCGCCACTAAAATTTCAACTTCAGGATTTTCGAGGAACTTCTTCACAAATCCGAGACCAATTCCTCTCGAAGCTCCAGTAATTAGAATACTGTGAATCGGCTTAGTGGTCATTAAAACTCGGAATCTGTGAAAACTCGTGATTTTACTCTGAAATGGAAACGAGAATAGTAGCATGTAAACAACAACGAAACCAAAAGGGCAATAAAGATAGGAGCGAAAATAGTAGGCCCAATAATCGATTAAAATGGCGTTTCTGTCCATAAACATCAAGCGAAGTTCAAAGATGTCGGATAAAAAGTGTAGAAAAAAAATAAAAAATGCTCTGAGGAGAGCGAAGTACGAGAAGTTTCCCCACAAATTTGAATATATCTTGTTCCAATCTCATTCTTTCTTTCATCTCACCCTTTTTATTACTGCTCTACTGTTCGTACTCCATAATAAAGCGGTTGTAAATCGTCTGGTCTCTTGATCGACAGTCAACGCGAGAAAACAAAGAAGGAATCACCGTTAGAGGAGAGCATCTGCTGATTGAGTTGTAGTGAATGGGGGTAGGATTGTGTCTGGAGTTTGTTGAGAGGACGCGCAACCGAGCCAAGAGGATCAGCGAGATAACCAACTGTGGAAATAAAATTTTGTAATTTATTTTAAATTAGTTTCATCAATTATATTCTGGTCTATCATATTCATGGTTTTTAGTTTATGACAAATTTATGCCAATTATGAATTTGACATGAGAAACTCCTAATTTTTTCTCATAGACTAGAGTGTCTCTAGACATTGATTATATTATCTTTTCTTGAATAAATAAAACTTTATCCTCATTTCTTATTCGAGCTTCTCAGATTTCATCGAATGAATCGTTTACGATGATATTGCTGGTTTACGAGCACAATATAACGAATATTTTATTCGGCAAACACAAATCAGGCTTATTTTCGAAAAATTGGTATCAATCATCATGGTGCATTTTCATTACTCAATTTCTCAAGCCAAATTAATTAATGAGAATTGTTAAATTAGAGAAAACATTCTATTTGGATATCATTATCAGGGGTGTACAAAATAGTTTGCTTTAAATGAGTTAAAATCGAGTTTTAAAAATCACTCATACGCCCATTCGAAAAATAGGAATATATGCAAAATTCTATCTTGTGTATACCATAGGAGGATTTTTGGAATGGATGGACAAGTGATTTTTTTTTAAAATCTTAACGAATTTTAATACATCATTTGGTACGTCCTTGATCATTATCTTCACTCAAAAACTCCGTGTTTATATTATTATGCCTATAAACTGTCACTGTTTGTTCTAACTACAACATTACTTTTTTCCCAACCAAGTCCAAATCCGCAAGTTTTCTTTTCCCAGGATGTGGATGTTGATGCTCCTGTCCACAGTGGACCCTCCTCACACATTGATTGCCATTGCCTTCTTTTCCCGTCTTCTGCCCCTCCCATCTCCTTCTCGGTCCCTCTCCCCTCGGTCCCCTTTCTTTCGCTCTTCCCCTACTTCCCTCATTTCTTCCGAGTGTTTTGCTCGTCTGTGCGCAACGGCACTTTCGTCGCATATTTTCTTGGCTTTTTTTTCTGGGAATTTCTTTATTTATGGCTACAAATTTCACAGACATTCGATTTGCTCTGTGTGTATTTATACTTCCTGAGCACTCTTTGTCGAGGTTGTTTTCAAAATATCTCGTATTTTGGTTTTCTTCTCGAATATTTACGAGGAAAATCGTCAGATACTTTACATGCCGCAGGATCGCAACAACTCAAATTATCGTAATGGCATTCGATTTTTCAACAATTTGTGGATATTTATAAAATTTACGTCAAGCGCCTATTCTTGAAGTAATTCCAGCGTGAAATTGGCAACAACGCTTTCTTACTTCGCTCGAATTTTCTGCTTGAGTGCTGTCAGCTCTCAAAATCGGTTCATTTCTTCTAAGTCCTTTCTTCGGAGCCGGAATTCGCCTCACAATCAGGATCTCGTTTTGACAAAGCCGCTGCAACTGCCTGTGGCCTGAGGCGTGCGCTCTGCTTTACTCTATTCTCAGCTCTAGGCTCTCGGCTCTACTGGCTCATTTCCTGTCTGTCAGTTAGAAGCTCCGAGCTGAGACCCTGAAACCTCGACCGAACCCTCAAACCAGCGTTTAGGCCCAAATTGTCCAATTCTGTTTCCGTAAATACTTACAGGAGATGCATTTTCGGGGTAGTTTCAATGTTCTATCGATTCATTTTCTGCTCATTTAGGGGAATTGCAACATTGGTTTGAATAATGAGATGGCAGATTCTTCTCGAGATAGTTTCTTTGAAATTGTTTCGCATTTACATGAGTTTATTTTGAATTTCTAACTATTTTCGTCATTTTATCAGCTGATTTCACCTTCCGAATGAAGAGTTTAGCTATTAGAACGATTTAGAGTCCGTTTAGTCTATGACGTGACTATTGAAGGTCTTAGCAAAAGCTGTACTTCTTATGTTTTGTTGAAGATCACTTTTCTCAAATTTTTCAATGATTCAGTGCAACAGTAATCTCCGTCATTGCATCATCGTTGCATCGAATTCTCATTCTTCGTTTTTCTCCCATCGTTTTGCTGATTTTTCTGCAGCTTTCTCGACGAAAAGCGAGCAGCAGTTGGTTGGGTGAAACTCGCTGCTGCAGACGATGAAATTGTACTCGAATTTGAGGCAGAAAGGGGGAAAGAAGCCAAGTGAAAGGAGGAATGATGGGGAATTTGAAGGACGCTAGAAGAAGAAGGTAGGGGGAAGATGAGGTAGTTGGCGGGAAGAAAGCAAGATGACAAAGGAGGAAGGGGAAGAGAAACCGATGATAGATAGAGGCACAGAGAATGTAATTGAGAAAGCGAGCGGGGAAAGATGGAGAATAAGTGATGATAGAACGACAGCTGCTAGGCCTCCTAGGTTAAGATCTAGGAGATCTAGGAGCTCAGAGCTAGGGCCTCGGAACTAGGGCTCGGATTCCCTTTCTTCTTCTTCTTCTTCCCTATATTTCCCTTCTGCTTCCCTCCTTTTTCCTGTCTTTTCAGCTCGTGTCGCCCCCGTGTCGTTTTCGTATTTTGAGCAAGTTGTTGAAGAATTGTAAAGTTCATCCTAATCACAGAAGTTGCGCTTCGAGCGAGCTTAATTCGATACTCCTTGAAGAACCTTCTCTTGTACTTTCATATCCGATTTGCTGTTTGAAGAAAACGTGAACTTCAAGTCCTAAATTGGTACTTCCTAGGCACAATAATAACTAGTGGCACTTATTATGTGTTGCAGGACATTTAAAATTTCGCTATTCTTTCATACTTTTTTCTTTTAGAAATCTACCTTCAAATCTGCCCATTAATTATCTCGTTGTTTGCAGATTTCGGTTCAACTTGTTGTGTGCGTTGTCATTTGCATTTGCCACATTGTTCTTCGCGAGGCTCACTCGTACTTGACTTTATTGCCTTTGCCTTTGCTATTGCCATTGCCATTGCGCGATTCTTTCAGCAGTACTTTCAACTCGCAGCAATCATTATTTCCTCTTTTCTTCTCTGCTCTATGACTTTGTTGTTATCTCTTCATCTCTTCATTCCTTTCTACTTTTCGCCTTCTTCCCTTTATTTACGCACTCTCTTTGCTTCTTCTTCTTCTTCTGGTGGCATGCAACGAACACTGCTCGAGTGGAGGGAGGAGGGCATCATCAGACAGAAAGGAGGAAAAGAGGAATCAAGGTGGAAGGGGAGAGAGTTCTTGAGAAAGTGACGGACGAAAGAAGTCTGAATTTCGCGAGTCTGTCAGAAAATGGCACTGTTTTTGCAATATATTCATTTCCTAAACCTTTCTTTACTTTATTTCTCAAGGCTTGGATCTGGTTTTAAATCCATACCCATAAATGTATACAATCTGGATGACAATTCTGCTTGAATCTGGATCAGTATCCTTCACCACTCTTCCAGATCACTTCTGCCTCTTCCCGTTCCCCACCCACTCTTTAACTTTGCTTTATTATTCTCTCTATCCTCAGATCACTCATTGCCGTTGCAGAACTCTGAGGCAAATTGTTTACCCTCGCAAATTAATTTATAAGAACCTCGAAAATTTCACTCCTCTCAAAATCATAGGTTATTTTTCTTTCATTGAAACAGGTTAGTCAAGACTCCTTTCAAGGTTATTTCAACTTCATACAATTTTCTCTATTTTGCCTCAAAATATCCTTTTTCTTCTTTTCGATTTTCAATTCCAGAAATTTCAGTTAATGCCTTCATCAGATTCCTTATTTCTTTCGAACTCATTAACCTCTTTTTCTCCACTCATCCAAGTCTCAGACTAGTGTCGCTTTGTGCGGGTGATTCTAGAAAAGTCACTCTTTGACTTGGACTACGAAAATATTCGATTCAGAGAGAGCTTTTGGGAAGTAGCTGTAAACAAATTTCATTCAGCTGAAAATAGATTTGAAATAACATCTGTATGCCCCGAAAGCAGGAATGAGTTATATTTACTCATCTCATTAAGATTTAAAGAATTACTCGTGTTTCAAAGAGAATCTTGATCACTCTTCCTACAAGTACTAAGTTACGATGTTTATCAGAAGTTTTTGTAGGTTCATTCAGAATTTTGAAATACGTTTGCTAAATTCACTGAAAACACTCGAAATCGATCTTTCTAGAAAGCAGATAGACCTGATAGATATCACTCTTCAAATCTCTCTCCAATCGCTGCAGGAAGTCTTCTTTGGCACGCGCGCCTCTCACTTGGCGCCCTTTTCTAATGACCCTTTGTCTCACTCCTCTCCTCCTCTCTTCCTCGTTTCTTCTCCATTTCTGTTTCTGGCTATTTTCACACCTCCTTCATTCACAAATCTGTTTATTCGCTCTTCAAATATGCCTGATTTTTGATTATATTTTTTCACACATATAAGTGATTATGGAAGATTTTCGGTTTTCTCGAAAATTGGTCACGTTTGCTCACCGCCATTCATTTTGAGTGTTCGTTCAATTTCCCAGATATTTTCATATTTATTCTACTGTCTTGGTAAAACATTTTTACATCTATTTAACATATTTTATAACCCGTTATTTCATTAGGCTCTAGTGTAAATTATCATTCAGCTCACAAAGAATTCAAAAAATAGTAATTTATCGAATCAGTCATAAATAAATTTCCGCTCTATTCTACGCCTTGAGTAAATAATAATGAATGCCCATTTTCCTAGTACGTTTTCTTTTATTCTTCCAAATGCCATGAGTAATAAACCGATTCGTGCTGAGAGAAAAAGTGAATAATTGCGAAAATGGCATTGAATGGATAGTTCTCTGAATTCTCTGGTCATTAGGTGAGAATATTGCAGGGATCATAAAAGTTATGATGAAAGATCAGCATTTCTCATTTTGCGATTTTTTAGAAAATAGAGTTGGTTCACGAATTAAAGAGCCTGTTCTATAATCACTTCCTCTCATTCGATTTTCTCGACCTCCAACAATTTTGAACTCGGCTATTTAATTCTCTACGAGCCGGTAGGCTGTACTCTACCCATTTTGATGAGCTATTCTGAACGAAAGATTGACAGTCATTTTACTTCGCACCTTCCTTGAGAAAATTCATCCTTACCTGAGCATTAATCATGCCACATCTATAGATCTGAATATATCGCATCCAGACATTTCGTGACTGGGATGACTGGATAATTTTTATCGTGTACAAGTTTTATCAGAGTGCAAATTTAAAGGCTAGTTTCACAGAATCGTTATGATATTTATTTTTGGATGGCTCTTTCAAATTTTCACTTGTTTATCACATGCTCCAAATCTTGGACACAGTTCTGACAGTGAAAAATTTGGAATATAGCATCATTCTATTCTGCTAGAGTATTTTTCTTTCTTCCAACACCTTTACAACTTCTCTTTCATTTCCTCTAATCTCATGCTATTTCTTCGGATCTTAATTTATGCGTTTGTACCGTTCTGGCTCTGCTCTCTGCGTCTTAACATCTGCCCAATTCTCTCTATTTTGCATCCTTCCCTCGCAGATGGCTAGCTACATCTGGCCCTCGGTCCTTATTTTATCCATCTATCCTTTTCCCTCGATTCCCTCCCCTTCCAATTCCATTCACTCACTTTCCACTACTCCTTCACTAGCGTGTGGGTCACGCCAACCCCACATTTTGTCCAACTACTTCTCACTCAATTTCAGACACTTTTACTACTAGAGCCAAAAATATCTCACTCTTACCATTTTGCCAGCTTTTCCTGAATTATCATTAATGAAAGCACCAACAAGGATCAGACTATGCTATTATTCGTTGTATTTTCATTTCTCTACAATACTCATTGAGCAGGATTCTTCCCATATTTTTGCGCGTTTACTACTTTTGATCATAAGTATCTCATTTGTAGCATTTTTTTGCTGAAAGATGTTCAATTGTTGAAAATATTAGATGAATAAAATAATACTTATCTTACTTTCGACGTAGGAAATAGCTTTGTGGCTTCATCTTTCTGCAATACTTTTTTTTTAACATTACTTCTGTCTGCTAAAATAGTGTTCACGTAATTGTGATCACATCAGACGTAAAAATAGTCTACTTTATTTTAACACAATCTAGTTTCACGTTAATCTCGCTTCCTACAAAATTTAGCCTCAATTTTCGTAAATCTTTTCGATTTCAGTTTTTATCACATGAGAAGACGCCTAGTGCCGGGAGGAGGGGTTTTTACGCAATCAAATCGGATTTCTAATCCGCTAATGTGTTCTTCTCGCCCTCGGTGTTTCTACCTTCTCACTTATTACACTTCTTATCCATCTCGAATATTTTATCTTAAAATCCATATTCTGTTGAATTTTCAATTTTCCGAAAATTCATTTTTGAAGTCTCAATAGTTGTATTTTGGAACTTTCTTCTGCTTTTTGGATTCGTGTGGTGCAATTCACTCCTAAATTCTGTTTTTTATTCTAGCAGATCTAGTCTTTATGTCTTTCAGGCTCTGCTGTTTTCCAGGCATTTACTTCTTTGCCTAAGCCCAACTGGTTATATCATTTACTGAGATCTCTTGCAGCGCATTCAGTATTCTTCGCCTCAGTCATTCGGCATTCAGCTCAACTCCCCCGAGGGTCCGTCTCTCGATTTTTTGCTGCGTCTCATTCCCTTCTTTCTGCTACTTTTTCCAACGCTAATCTTCTAAATTCTTGGGTTCTTCGTTTGTCAGTGTTTATTACAGAGCAAGCAGATCCATTAGGATAATCCCCCCTTTCCTTTGCCCTCCTTGCCTTTTCTTTAGTCGAAAGTAATTTCCGTTCTGCTAGTTTTATGGTACACATTTTCGCTTTTAACAGACGAGTAAAACCACATTTGATTCCCTGTTTCATTTCATAACTCGCGCTAACAATTTCGAAATTCCGAGAGTTCAGTTCTCCATGGATTTTCGTAAACACGTTTCCCGAAAAGGCAGCGAATATTCACGATCTAGGAGCACTCTTGAAAGACTTTACAGTTGGTGGAATCAAGTTCATTTAGTTATTTTTCGAGTAATATCAAGCTAATTTCCTGATATTTTGTCTGAATTCACCATTTTTATCTCGCTACGTTTCGATTTTGCGTCTCTATTGACCAAATAATATAAATTTATGTCCAATTTCCAGCCTCAGAGTATGTGATCCGCTGCTGAGTCGTATGGCATCGTCCAGTGTCTGGTCTTCCATCTCCATCCCCATCTTCAGCATCAGAATCTCTGCGTCAGTGCAATCGACTTCTCTCAACCAACCTTTCATTATTCATCCATAATCCCAACTACACTATTCATCGCATAATTTCATCAATTCATCATTTGCATAATGGTGCTTTTCTCACCTCGTAAGGTGAGATAGATTTTCACGCTTTATAAATTCTAAATGCTCAAGAATAATGTGGAAGTAACGGTGCTAAAAACTCAAAATGGCATAATTTTTCACGATTCGCTAATCAGAAAAGTAAATGAATTCTCCTGAAAATTTCGAAAACGGTTAACAGAGACGTGTCGGGATTCGGGTTTTGATTTTAAAAAGAAAAAAAACTTCTTTCGGAGATCTTTGAACATTATGGAAATTTAATTCCGATTACGAATTTTTCAAAATCGCAACTCCGAACATCACTGATGAATAGAGATTTTTATTTTAAGAAATTAAATTCGTAGCCTGACGATTTAATGAGAAGAAAAACCGAAATTTCAGACATTTTGTGATTAACCGACTCTCTTTCTGTGATTGGAAACGACCCGAAACTGTGAAAGCTGTCAACTCGCTCCCCTTTTCTCGTATGAAGACCCTGGCAGATGAACGTGGATTTTGAGCTGCAAAATAACGACGTCGCAACGAATCGGAATAAGAAGATCCGATGAAATCAGCACAGTTGCCGAACTCTCCAGCAATTTGCTCTCTTTATCCGTAATCGCTTTCAAGGTTTCCTATGAATTTTGCCCTTCAATTTTTAACGGAAATCTCAAACACGAAATCCCCACCCCACCCCTCTTTTTCTTAACTTCAGTGATATGATTTGTGTGATCAGGTTGACATGTGTTTATTTCTAAATTCGTGTGATAGGCCGAACATTTTCTGGAACATTTTTGCAATTTCCTCGTTGTCTCATGTTTTCATTTCATTTTCGAATTTCGACTGCCTCGGGATTTCATTCGATTTCTTGCCTCGGAATTCTTAGGCTTCTCGTACAAAATTATGATTTTCCTCTAAATTAGATTCCCTAGAAATTAGGCAGATCTGACGATTACGCAATAACTTACATATTCTGATGGTAAATTGTAATATTGTCGATAACTTTTTAGAGTAACTCGAAAGTATCTTCAATGTTTACAAAATCGAATTTTTACTGGTTCACGAAAAATTCAAGACACCCTGATATGTAAAATTGAATTGAAAAGGGATAAGGTCAAGTAGCGATCTTTCTCAACTCTATTTCATATCACAGTGCCATGAAAATTTTCCGATTACATTTTGTCATTCTTCATTCGCCGATTTTGTGGATATTGAAGATATTTTCCAATAGATTGTTGCGAGGACAAGCTTTCGTCTCAAGTTTCTTGTCGTTTCCAGTGCAAGCCATTGTGATCAACCCCCACACACAACCCTTTTCGTCATTATTTTCATTTTCAAGCTTTCAATAAAATCATTTTTATTTTCAAAAATTCTTGTATTTTCTATGTTACAAATTCTTTGTAGAAAGGCTCCTAATTTGAACGGCAGAGGTGTGTGATTATCATGTAAAATTGTGTTGAATACCTCGTTCTTACAAAATGTGTGAATCTAGAAAATTAAAACATTTCTAGACGATGATATAAAATATTGAAAAAAACTATTAACAGGTTTGGCGATATTTATACGGCTAGTATAAAAAGAGTAACATGGATAAAAATTTGTAAAGCATATGCTTTTTACAAAGATTTAGAGCTTCCTCTTATTTACATCGAGGTTTTCAAGGAAGGCGTAGCATTTCTCGTAGACCATGAAGAGTGCCGCATTTGTGAGGAAACCATAGACGGAAAGAGCCAGTCCACCCCGGAAGAAGGTTCGCACGCCTTCCTCTCTGTAGACCTTCCGGAACAGTTCACGACCGTTTCTAAATTTATTGAAATCAGAATGGGAACGCGAGTAAAATATCGATGAATTTTCTCTTGTTGTGATACTATTTTAGTTGAATTTTATCGCGGATCAGATTACTATCGAAAAGTTACTACATTTTAGCACAAATCTTCCAAAGTTTGCTTATAAAAATTCTGAAAAGCATAGATTAAAAAAAAAATTCCAATTTTCAACAAATAGTTAGATCCCTTACTTGCTTCCAGAGTGAACAAGGACCCTGTTCTTAACGACCTCAAGAGGGCAGACAGTGATCCAGCAGGCTACTCCTGCAGTGCCTCCGGCCAAGAACTGAAATTGTTTTCTGTAAAGTTGTATTCTTATTTTCAAATTACTTGAGACGTGGTCTCATTGACTCCGTTGTCCTTGAGAAGCTTGAGACAGACTTCGTACAGAGGAATGTAGAAGAAGGAGCTTACCGCCTCTCGAACTGTTACCATGTTGGCTCCCTGGAAAAAAGCCCTTTATTTTTCTTCGAAGTTTAATTTTTACCCTGTATAATCCACGGAGTCCCTCGGTCTTCGTCACGTGTCGAGCGCATTGCCACGGACCTTCGAAAGAGACTTTTCTCTTGATGCCTGATTTTATGGCATCGCTTTGAGCCTAAAGCTATTTTTGTGAGATTAAATTTCTGTATGATGAAAGAAGATTGTTTACAATTCTCTTTCGAAAACCTTCTTCTGAATACGCATACCTGAAGCTTGGTCTTGATGGCTTCGACTGGCACCATGACCGGCAGTTGGCACATTGTACCGCAGAAAGAAGCGAGCATGATCTAAAAATCCACTTTTTTTATTTCGTGTATTGATTTCTTCATGATGATATCATTTCATATCAATTGGGAGATTTTCTCTGAATATGTTCGAGGCACAATGTTAACAACCCATTTCGAGAATGTGAAATATCACGCCAGTAGAGTGCATTGATTTGCTTTTCCCTTCAGTGCAGATGGATTTCTTATCATTTTAATTACAGATTTAATTACTCGTAAACATTTCGCATCGTGTGGACAACACAAAGCGAAACATTCATTGCGATATTCGTTGCATTTCAAAAATCATTACTGATCAGCCATAATGCTAAAAACAAGAAAACATTTTGCGAGCTCATGAACTAAAAAGAACTGACGTCACTTCATCATGAAACATGCATTTGATTAGAATTTTATGATAGAAATAAAGAAGAACGTGGTAAGAAAAGATCAGGACTGGTGTGTCGATGAGACTCAAATCGAATTACAGGAATAGATTTTACCTCTGACATGGGAAGATCTTTCGAGCGCGCATTCGTCTCATTTGGATGGAGCAGTTTGAGCGTCAGACCATACCCTGCGAAGAGCAGCGAGTTGACGGCGCCTGCAGAGACGAACGGGAGGAACATGCCACGGTACAGGCCTGCGATCTGAAAATCAATTCGCTCCTTCATGGATGTTTCGGGACATTCCAACCGATTCCTGCTTGACGGTCTTGCTGAAGCAGTCGAACATGCCGTTGTAGCCGGCCGCCGTCTGGAGACGGGTCTTTACGGTGTCGAAAGGATGACCTGCGAGAAGACCGACTCCACCTGAAAATCGATGGAATGTCAGGTTGATTGTAACTTTCTACGTCAAATTTGGTCATATGAAAATTTCTTTTAGCATCAAAACTTCAACAAATTGGTAGTCAAAGGATGAAAACTTGCAGTAAATTGATAAAGAAGATCAGATTTCCGAATTTTTGCTAACTATTTTCCGGGACTTATTTAATTTAAAAAGAATACAATTTATATCTCTTTCTAAATGCAGGGTTTTTTTTTCATTTTGTCACAATTTTTCGCTCTTTATTGAGCTGACCTGAAACCCATCCAGCGACAAAGTCGGTAGCAGCCATTGTTGTCGTTGCGTCTGTTTACTAGTACAAGTCTGACTTCGTATCGATTGATTACTGATCCGATTCTTGATTTTAGGCGGAAACTCAGCTACCATCAAGTAGTTGGCTTTGGTCGACGATCGCCTGAAATCTTCGTCCTTTTTAGGGTAATTCAAAGAAGTCTTACCTGTAGCCTGCCAGCGCGTCCCCTTGTATATAAGGAGTTGAAGTAGAAGGTTTGGGATGAGAAAGAGTTTGAAGCTCTGAAATATTTAGATTACGATTTTCACTCGTCACCATTCTGATGATTCATCAATGCCCGGAGATCCACTAACGAATGAGAAGTTGGAAAAATGAAAGCCAGGATCAGATTTGGACGAAAACGGTATAACTCGCGAATTTGAGTTCAGTTTATTTTGAAGCAAGAAACAAGCATCATTCGGGCTACAATGAGGTTCATGCACTATATATAGTCTAATTCCTATATCCTAATTTACTTGCAGGCAAACTGTTGATAAATGATAAGAGCCAGTTTTAGCCGAAGCTATCCTCTTTACTGGCCCGCCTCATTTTATACACCTACAGTCATTAAAGTATTTATCAATTTATCAATTACCAACCACGACGGAGCTAGACTAAAGATTTGCAGAGGTAAAAAGCAAATGGAAATATCAATAGCGAGAGAAAATTTATAGATTGTGCGCTAGAGAGTCGCGATTTTATGTGCATGATCATTGAAGACAGTCTGATAAACAGAGTTGTCTCTGTGCCCTCCAACTTTGTCTTATCCATGCTTGATTTTTGCATTCTTTAATGGTACCTGATTGTGCGTAATGAAAATGCTCATAAAGCAGAACTCTCCTAATTTCTTATGATCACTCATCTTTTCGCCTTCTCTATCTACAGTATCTCATCCTTGGGAATGTTTGCCTTCTATCTCTAATGGTCTCTAAACGTCTCTTTTTCTTTGATCCTTTTATCTCTTCCTCTCTCGCCAATTTTTATTCGTTCTGGACCTTTCTATGACAAAATCACATGGCTCATTACAATAATAAAGAATGCAAAATGAATCGTTAATGCTCCGTATGCGAAGGACCAAATCATGAGAGTGGGCTTCGAATTTAATGGCCTCGTGCGTACTAAAGTTGCTGGGGCATTTTCAAAAATGTTTCCTCATTATAGGCAACTTTAAATGTCAGGATATGATGGTGAATCTGTGGGCGTAAACAAACTATCATGTCGTAAAATTTTACTTTCTAACACATAATCTTGAAATTCTACAAATTCTTTGCTCACTAGTCAGTACGAAGATATTTGTGGGAAATGAAAAAATATGAAAAAGTGGGAGTTAATCGAAAAACTTCAGATATTGAATTTTTTTTCTTCGATCAATGCCGAGCCTAAACAACATAAATGAATAATTTTAGTGCATTTTGATTAGTCACACTTAATTTCAGAGATTTCTAGCCATACTTACAAATAGCGAGTGCTATGACGTTTATTTCATTGCAATAGTTCAAGACTTATCATCCGACATTTATTCAAGTTCAAACTATGATGATGATATTGCGGCTCGGCATTCACTGCTCGAGTTCAGGGTTCAATTGCGAGGTAAGGGAACAATAATAAAGAAATAAAGTGTTATCAACGAATTCTCCGAGCACATTTTTGGGTGCACAAGCAACACATGCGGCCCAGTACATAGAGAGCACGAAGCTCGAAATTTTAGTACGATAAAATCGAATCAGGCTTTGATTTGAAGTTCCCTTCAACCTTTCCCTTTGCATGGCCAGCGAAAAGCCTGATAGGCAATTTTATGGATCATCTGGCCGGTAATTAAACCGTCTAGTTCCCATCGTTAAATCGTCCGAAATGGCTTTTCGCAAAAAAGCCATTAACGATAACCAAGAAATCAACTATTTGCTGACAAGTAATAATTCGGATTTATTTATTTTCGTGAAGTCTGATACGGAATTTGTCCTATAGAATCAGAATAACAATTGTTATGGTTCGTGAATATAATTTTGCCTTAGGCGGGAGACTAGTTTCAACACCAGTAGACTTTAAATTTTGCGAAATTTTTCTTAAAGAAAATGAAATTTTATTCGACTAAGTAAATGAAATATTCATCAAAATGCAGATGGTTTGTAACGGGCGTAAACTGTTTGCCCAACGTGAATGTAGCCCTAAATTTTGCTACATTTTCACTTTTTAACATTTTCTTACCTCGCTATTCAATCCAGTTTGAACGCCAAATACCGGTGAATCTTTGAAACGGTCACGCATTTTTCCTTCGGGAGCTAGTCGGAATCTGAAAACGTCACTCCATTCTCATAAACCTGCCGCTTTCTCACTCTCTTAACGCCTTCAGCGGTTGCATGTTCGGATTCTTAATGCCAGTATCGGGATCAACTGTCGTCACGACACATCTGAAATAGCATGTGAAATCAGATTATTCTTACGATTATCATGGTTATTTTCTATTCAACAGATGAGATCACCTCGTACAGGGCCGATAACAAATCAGCTTGGCTTCACCGATTCGGATTTCAGCCCACTTATCTTCATCCCAAGGCGGACAGCCTTCAACAGCTATCACTGGGCGAAAATTCCTAATTGTTACCTGAATAGGTAATGATTTTCTTTCTTATTTTTTTCGACAATTACTGGTTCGTCTAATCGTTTGTTCAATTCATCAAGTGAAGTCATCGTCGTCACCAAGTAAGGGGAGAAATCGTAATAGGGAATCTGAAAGAAATATATCATCAAATTGCATGAATTTAAATTGCTAGAGATACATCATCCTTTCGCTTCGGAACAGGATTATTCCAATACGCATCCTCAGATTCGAAATATCGTTCAGTGTAAAGTCCATATTTGAACATGTGCAGTCGAGTGCCTAGAATCTTGAATTTCATCTATTTATCAGCGGAGAAAAGCGCTATGTAATTCCAATTCCAGAATAGTCAGAAAACATTCGATTTCGAATTTTTCGAATTCATTCTGCTCATGATCGTCAAAATACCTGGTTCTTTGATGTAATCAGACAACAATTTCGCCACTTCTTCACCACAATCCAAACCGTCTGTCCGCTTGTTGTTATGGAGGCTTGGAAATATCATTTAAAAAATAAAAGAACAAACACTAACTATGCAACCCGGACATCATTCTTCATCTTGACCTCTTCCAAATTTATATCCACTGATTTCTTATCAGGAAACGTCAACGTCAGAATTCCATTTTCGATTTTATTCCTGATCAGAATCAGTTCAGGTTTTTGACGATCAGTGTAAAATCTAAATTATTTGAATATTTTTCTTATATTTCTTCGATTTTCCGACTTTCCCGTATTATCATCGACTACAAGAAAATGTCTATCTACAAGCTCTCCAGCTTTCGGTCCAAGAGGTGTGCATTTAAACGAAAATACCTAAATTTTTATATAGAATTCTTGGTCCCTCATTTTCAAATAATATTTTCTCTTTCGAAATTCGATTTTTAATTGACGCGTACTTATGCTCGATATTGGCTTTCTGTTCAGCATCTGCTGCGAAATGTTTCTAGGAAATCGATACTTAATATATTTATTGCTTCTATAAATCTAGATCGATCGACTTTCGAAGGAAATTTAAAAATCGACGAACATTTCGACGTTTTAAAACATAGATGAACAAACAAAAGACCAATATCAAGAATAAGTGAAATTTTCAATATTTAATGACCATTTTTAAAATCAAACCTCAGTTCCTCTGCATGCTTTAATAGGATAGATAAATAGATGTTTAACTCTTCCTATCGGCACAAATTGATCATCATCATTTTTATAACGGTCATAGATTTTTTTCAATATCTAAAATTTCCAAAATTGTTTAATAATCTGAGCTCGTACTAAAATCCCCCCTCACGTGAACTAAACGTTCGAACGAGGGGAATTTAGTGCGATCCCTGAATATTAACATGCCTTGTAAGCCAGATACGATCCACCAATCAGCAATAAGATATTTCTCTTCCTATCATCAGGCTGCAAGAAGGTCATCTGAAATGAAATTTGAAAAATCAAATGTATGAAAAATGTTTAAAAATTGACAATAAAAACATAACCAATTTCCTAAGAAAATCATTGGAAAAATGGACAATTTATATTCGGGACAATAATCACCAAAAATGGTGTAAATTTGTTTGAAAATTATGAAAATTTGCGGGACAAAAGTTGCCTTTGAGTTGCAAACAGATCAATTTCCTAATGTTCGATCCGATTGCAGCACGTTTTGCCATTTCTCTTCTTTTCACTATTTCATTGCTTTTCTTCTTTGTCAGTTGATCATTCTCAACTGGCGACCCTATCGATTGATTATCAAAGCAGCACATTTAACATTAGATTAGTTTTTCTTATCTTCGAAATGGATTAAAGCACAGATAGACATCAAAAATGCAAAATAATGATAGTTTAGTGATAAGAAAATCATACTATATACTGAATTTCAAGGTATAATAAAGAGTGAAAACTCGAAATAACGCGAACAGAAGAATAATGCATGCAAATTTTAAATGGCCGAATGCGTGTTCACGTATTGAATTTGTTTTTGCCTACTTTGTTATAGGTAAAATGTGTATGGGAAGATTTTTAATAGCTTGAACATCTAAGTTACACCAATATCTGTTCTGAATCTTTGCAAAGGGACGGAGCTTGAAGATTCTATTATTGGTTTCAACCCTTGTCAGTTCAACGCCATTGAAAATACTTAATCGATATGTCAGCGACAAGTATAAATTCAATCAAAAAGCGGTCATTTTGGTGATTTCAAGCTAATAATGTTAATATTAATTTATTTTGACACTGATTTATTGAAATAGAACATATAAAAGTGCATTGAGTTAGACGTGTCACAGGACTGATATATTCCTTCTGCTTCCATTCTAAATACTTTCAGGTATCGAATTGAACATGTACAAATTCGTCGCTCTCGTCGCCTTCATTGCAATTGTGTCTGCTGACCTCAACCAGTATAACCTTCGTTCTCCTCAGTACAAGAAGATGGGCAAATGTGTTCTGAATCAGAGCCCGTTCAATTTCTTCACGTCTAGCAGGAACTGGTGCAGAACCAAGGATTTCCTCGAATCGTCATCCAATTAAGATATAATTTCTCCTTAATATTAAGGGAAAGTATAATTTCCCTTCTCAAACTCAGAAATTAAAACATTTAGTGGGGAGAAGCCAGCCACCGATGCAATCGATAGATGCTGCCAGCTGAGTGAAAAGTAAAATAGTTTAAATTAATCAAATACGGTAATGTGCAAATCGTGCAACCTCTCAAATTTAAGGGAAAATTCGTGAGAATGAGACCGCGTTTCTCAGCTTCCTCCTAACGCTGCATACCCATTTAATTCGGCCTTTCTGAGATTGCAAGCTGTTCAATACACATAAAATATGGAAAATTTGATTGTTTAGATTTTCAATATTTTAGATGCATTCACGATGCCATCGATAACGTACAGTGCAGTAAGGTCTCATACCACACAGGTACGGTATTCAGTAATGGTTCATTTTGGACTAAAATGTAAGAGATGCTTACATTTTAAATTCTAAATCCAGAGACAAATTCATCGAAAGTTTTAACAATAATCCTGACATGAGTATGATTACAGATGTCTGGAAGTTCAACTGCGATTCTGAAATTTCGAAGGCTACTTGTGATAGTGGTGAATAAGATTTTATCATAAATTAAAGGAAATACTCAATTTAACACTAGCTAAGTTACATATGCTTGGGTTAATTACAGTCAAACAAATTATGCCATACTGAAATACTTTAATAGACACTTTTTAAATCCCATAATTACTGTAATCAGATCTGACTGGATGCAACAAGATCTCATGCAATTGCGAATTGGCGGTACTTTTCACTGATGGATTCGAAATTATATCTGTAAAATTTAGGAGTTCAAGTGTATCAAGCAGGCTCTTATCAGCAGCCGTTTCTCCATTTTCGGAACCAATCTCGGATAATAACCATCTTCATTCCTACCTAAAATTGATTATTTTAGCATTTTCGCTGATTTAAAGATTTGAAATTTTATATAAATAAAGGTAAATTTAACAAATCTCTTCAGTTTCTTCTCTGTAATTTATTTGATTTTTTTTAACAAAATGGAAATGACTTTTTCGACAATTAGTTATGGAAAAGTATACAAGTGAAGTTAAAAATTGGGAGACAAACACGATTTTTAGAGACGATTATTCACCAAACCATCTTGAATTGATTTAGTCAAAATTTAGCATGCATTTGGGTGATATCGAGTCACTATTGTGCACAAGATTTTATCCAAATCGCTTCAAGATAATTTGATAGATTACCGTTTTTAAATCATGTTTGTGCTCAAACTCTCGGCCGCTGACTATACTATCGTTTTCATAAAATGTTTGAAGGAGGACATCGTGACGAAATGTGCGAATTTCGCTGGAGTGGATGAAGAGTCACTCGAAGACTGTAGCAGTCTTCATCTCTACCGAGTTAAGGCTAGCAAATAGGAATCAGACGTTCAAACAGGTTGATAAACATTGTTATTGTTGACTAATTTAAAACGAGTTAAAAATGAATAAATCGTTTATGAGTAGTCATGACTCATGATGAGAAAAGAATATCTCTTTGATTTTATGAATTCCCCATTTATGCCCGATTTTTTCCATCCTAAATCAGTAGCGATTACACAAAATGTCATAAAATGCAGACTTTGCAAATTTGTATTCTTTTCAAGCTTAGGGAGGACGACCTTAAAAACCTTTGCGACCTGTCGCCTATAATATTTCACGTACAATTTTGTATTACTAACCTAAAATTTGTACTAATTTTCGCTACGTGGGCTCAGTCATAACGATAGCTTCGCTCGTGCGACCTACCCCTCGTATATTTTCTTTGTCTGACGAAAGTGTTCCTTAGGTATGACTCTTTTAACCAATTATACACATTAGTCTGGAATGAAAATGAGCAATGTCAGAAGTCTTTTCGACGTAATTATACTCCTATGGTGAGTTGTAGAAAATAATCTGATAGTGACAAAAACAAAGCGAAAAAATGGATTCGGAATAGTTCCTTGTCAACTCATCCTTTACGGTAATCTAAATCTGAATACAATCTCTTTGCATTATCTCGTATTTTTCACGGAAACATTTGAAAGAAACAATGGGCTTGTAAATAATTGATAGTAGTACTAGGTATAAAAGGAAGATACTTATCAGATATAAGAAATTCTGGATTAATCTGTCTTTTGAGTTCAAATACTGACAAGTTAAACCATTTATCAAATCTATAAGGTTACTATATTCTTGTTTTTCTAAATGGAAGCCTATCTGACTGTTGGAGGATCACAAAATCTACCTCTTTACAACTGCAGGTTAGTCTTACTAGGGAAATACTCAAACGTAATTCTGGATTTGGAATAAGAGCTACACCATCGAATTCGTCTCGTCGAAATATGTAATTCATTTTTGCCTAATGCTAATTTTTCAAAAGTTTGTATCATGACCTCAACGCTTATGCCCGTTTTGCGAGTGTAGGTGTAGAGACATGATGCGTTGTCAGAGTGAATGGAAAGCCCGCATAGCTAGAGTAAGCCGTGCATGCAATGTAGAGCAAGAACTTTCTCATCGGCGGCAAGACTTTTTTTTGCAAGAAATCTTCTATCTCTTCACTGAATTTTCTCATAACAAAATTTACCTTCAAAAATCACTCATTGACTCGAGAGCTTTAGGATTTTTTAACCTCGCTCAATTTTTCCCTTGTCAACTTTTTCCTTATTTTTTATTTATTAAGAATTGAATATTCTTTTTCAAATGAGAAATGTAGTAAATTCTAAAATACTAATTTTCTTTCAAATCTTATTTTCTATGCAGAAGCCTTGCATAAAAGTTGCAACTTCGAGTTCTCATTCATTAGCTACAAAACGCTGTTGGATAAAAATGAACAACATATTTGAAATCCTCATAATAGGCTTTTCAATCGTGTATAACTTGATCGGAAAGTCGGGGTTATTGTACCAACTTCTCTAGTTCGAAAAAGATATAATTATCTTATGCCAAATCCTTTAGCAACTTTACATCGGAAGAGTGGACAGCGAGATATGGAGTGAAACATCCCGTGCATGGAGCATATTCAATCATTTTGGGCACTATCTCTTTGGTAGAATTACTGTAGTTTTTGCAATACAAGAATACTCTCCTAGATCTGCTACATTCCGTGCATTTTCGCGATGTGCTCGAAGGATCTGATCAGACATTCCTGCTATAAAATAATGCTATGCCTCGCATTCAGCGATATTATTGGAATTTGTATGATATTCGAAACTTTAGAAGAAAAAAAAACTAATACCAACTTTAGTCATTGGCTGTATTTTCCATGGCTATTTTATGATTCGTGGCTATGTTTTCTGTTCAATGCCAGAAATCGGCTACATTCACGGTTGTGGAGTGATGGGTTCTTGGTGTACAGAATCTGCACTCTGTTTTACTTTGGCTGTGAATCGTGTTCTTGAAATTTGCTATCCGCAGCTTGCCAAAAGAATCTTCTCTGGGTAAGTTTTATTAGTATCAGAAGATGTTGCTTTGGCTAATTATTTCATGGTCACGACTATTTAGGTTGATAGAATCTTGATAAAAGAAAACCACAAAGTTAGGCTATTATTCGAAAGCCTAATAAATTACACATAGCCAACGATTTTATCAACCCTAGTCGGTTTCGTCCAATCTATCAGCATTCATTTGTTCAGCAACAATTTTAAAGTTGGTTTTCAGATCTAAAACCTATCTTGTTTTGATGATCCCTCTGACTTATGGCTTGATTGCATACATCATCCCTCCACCAACCCTCTTCAATTCAGCCAAAAGTGGCGATTTCTACGATCCTGGAATTTTCGACAACATGTCTGATCTGGTGAATTTCCGACTCAAATATCATTGTCTTCAGTGATAAGTCTAATTTCAGTACCAAAGTACATATCAGCGTGTGAACAATTCATTTTTCGGTCTGGGAACTTCAGCCCTTTATATGCTTTTATGTGTGGTTTTTTATCAAAAATTCAAGGAGTATCTCGGCAAGTCCAATAACAAAATGGGCGTTCATGTAAGATTTATTCCAGGGATTTGGAAAAAGCATAACTGTATTTATAATGTGGAAAGATGACATGGCGAAATTACTTTGGTTAGAGTCTCCAAGTTTCGCCTCCTTGCAGAAACGCGATAGTTTGAAATAAAAAATTTGCTAAGGAAGTAACCTTCAAATCCCGAATGTCTCAAAACCCTATTTTGATCGATGATAAACTTGATAAAATGATTCGGTGCAAAAAATCAAGACAAAATAGCCGCACAAGCAATATTTCGTTTGCGAAAATGTGTTCATTTTGAGTGACAGGCTTTTGATTTTTTTACCTAGAAAATGTGTTTATTTTTTTTCTTCACGAAAATCTTATTTCATTCCCGATGACATTTCTGCACAGAAATTTTATTCCAAACATCATTCTGGTATATCTGCTTGGAGATCCTAACTTTGGTAAAAAGGAATTTTTCAGATGATGAAAAATTTTCTCCATGTTTTCTCATGTTGTCAAAAACATATTCATCCCTCAATTATCTTATCATATGTCTAACTAACCAGAAAGAAATTCAGACATTCATTCAAGCCACAATCATTTCAATTCTAAACGTATTTGTGGCATACATCTATCTGTTCATTCAATATTTCAATCTGAATCCGATTTGGGTTCATATCGGACATGCTGGATATCAACTTATCCACTGTGAGATTGCCATCCATTTAGAAATGATGATCAATGAATATTCCTAGGCTGTCCTGCTTTCATCTACTTGCTGATGAATCGTAGCATTCGTGGGAGGATTCGGACCATGTTGTTCTGCAGAAAGGAAAATGACGCCAAGGTCTCTGGACAGCCAAATCTCTATGGAAGCAATCAGCCAAATCAGATTGGTTCAATCACGGTCTGACAAGCAAACTTTTAGTACTAATAAACACAGCTTCAATCAATATCACGCTGATATTCACCCAAAATAACTTTTATCTATAAAGAAATTATCTACAAATGCTAAGCACTGACGATCGTTATTTACAGCGACAAAATTGTACATATATATTTTTTTTTAATTTTGATGCCAATAAATAGAACTCCTGACTCAAGTAAGTTTTAGTTGATCGGAGTCCGTGGTCTATGACTACTCGACATTCCATAAATATACGCATTCACGTTAACATTCGCTACATTTGAGATGGTTGCTTTCTTTCTGATTGGCTGATTCGATGACCTAAGAGTGATTTGTGCAGTTTGTCGAGTCAATTCGCTCCCGATTTGACTGATGGTCGATTTGCCACACAATTTGCGTAGAATTTCCACTCTGAAGAAACTGTAAAAATGTTCAGACCTTAAAGCTTTGGGTACAGTTCTGTTAAACATGGCAGCGAGAAGAGAGGAGAAATAACGTGGGAAAGCGTGATAGCAGACAACAAAAAAAGATGAGTTTTCACGCTTTGTTCTCGTGGTCTGCCACCGCACTTTCCATGTTATTTCCCCTCTCTTCTTGCTGCCCTGTTTAACAGGGCTGTGTCCAAAACTTGAAGGCCTGAAAATGCGTTGAGAATGGCAAAGTTCATTATACATGACAATTTGGATTCTTGACAACTTTGCGACATAGAAATTCGCAACAATAAACGAGATTCTAGAAAATTAATGATCTATCTCTCCTTAATCATATGTCACAAATTTCTACGTCAAAAAGTCACGAACAATCCAATTGCCTTACACAGTGAGTAATGATAACCTTATATCGCGAGAGAAAATGGTCAGCACGAATGGGGGAGAGATGTTCATTATGTCCATTATCCATATTTGCTTAAATGCAATTTGAGAATTAAAATCAATGATCTCAAACAAACTCGGTCAAGCAGCCAATTATCCAAATTCTTGTCATTCCTTATGTACAAGGCGTAAATTCGAGCTATTTGCTGAATGCACATCAGCGAACAGGTCACGCATATGAATATCGCGTAGTAAAGAAGACTCTAAGATTTCAAATTCTTTGAATTGACAAATTCGTGAAAAATCTTCGAATAGAGTATCGAAAACACAAACTTATGCCTTTCGAGTATCGTTGATTGGAGAGAAAGTCGATATTCATGCAGCAATTAGAAATCGAATTTGAAGCGAAATAGTGATTCGCGTAGAAGAAAAACGAGACGACGGCGCAATTTTTGGATATCGACGTTCTCTCCAGTCAATAGCATATCTCGACTTTCCATTTTGTGTGTATCCTTTAAAATTTCTCTTTGCATTCTTGCAAAAAATAAAGATATTGTAGAAACAATATCTCGTCGTAGAAGAAAATATCGCACCTTATCTTTTCCCTGAAATTCAATGCCTTTGCCTTTGTGCTTGGCTAATGCGAAAGATGTCGAAATATTCATCCCAATTGCGAAAATCAAATATAATAGGCAAGAAACAGTCATAGTGCTACGAGATATCTAAACTATATAATTTTTATCGGAAGTTAATCTGCAGAGCGACTAACCAAGAATGGTACTGTAGCCAATTTGCCTATGAGGATGTTTCCATCCTCTGTGATGTGTTCCTCATAGTGCACAAATGGCAGATAGCAATAAAGCAGGAAGGATATAAGGATTTGAAGCCCTATTATTAGTTTTATAGTGTTAGGAGACCATATCTAAATTGAAATTAGACAATTGTGCATTTTTCCTATCAGTCGACCTCCTTATGATTTGGTGGATACCGAATTGCTGTGTACCGATTAGTGGCAAGAGCTGTATTTCCAATTAGATGGGCTTCGATCACAACCTAAAAACGATTATCCCTCTTCTCATCAATTAGCTTCAATTACATATGCAAAGTTAGTGAAAAATCGAGTCATCCATGGGTGCTCTGCCCGAGTTTTGCAGCTCCCACAAAGCCATGTGCTGATAATCCAACTATTGATTATGCCCAGCATATCAAATACCCCTGAAAATTAGGAAACTGCAGTTCAATAGATTAACAAGGAATGTAAATAGTGTATTAATAGCGGATCAGGCTCAAGATTATAGTGTCATCTCGCTAATTCTGATACCGAAAGCTGGACTAAAAAATGCTGATCGTGTACCTGATCCGAGGATAAGACATTGAAGGTTTCGCCTTTCCATGCTTTGATGCTAAAGCGAGTAATGACATAGGCAAATGCTTCATCAGAGTACGCTAATTTTGTCGTTTGTCACTATTGCAATATAAATGAACGAGTCGAACTTCAGTGTTCTATCCTCGAATCCGTTATTAACAGTTTACATTCCTTGTGAATTTTACCTGTACTGAAGAAAATCGTATAGAATGCCGATTTGAATGAAGTGTTTCTAGACGATACAATAATTGCCAAAACTAGAGCGTAAAATACAAAGCCTATGATTTCGAACAGGCTAGATACTATGACCTCCATTCGAAATACTATTAGCTTGACAAATGAATGATATAATGAAAACTGACTAGTGGATGAAGACTTCAAGAAGCAGCTGTAGGTGTGAAAGATAGTGTCGGTGGGAATGGAATTATGGTTATAGGCAAAGAGAACATATGCCAGACTGCATTCCTGAAAGCGAGAATTAGAGAAAGAAAGAGGCAGAATCAGAGTTCAACAATCATCTAAAATTTTCATACAAGGAACTGCAGAGGCCAGAACATAGCCAACATCTCACTCCAAATCTCCATTTTATTGCTTTTGTAGGAGCACTTCAGTCAGTCCAAAGTATACTTCTTCTAATACAAATTTTTTCATAGAACTATGTCTTTATCTTATTTTTAGATGGCATTTGCGCCATGTCACAGTTCAGACGAGATAATACAAATTCAATGAAATGAATAATATTCATTATAGAAATTAATTTTAAAAATTATCATTGTACAATTTCTAGTCATGCAATAGAAATCACGATTCCTATAAGGTATAAATAAAGGGCGCAAGTGAAATTCCCGTTGTGAAGACAAAATCATAAAAGTATTTTTCTCAAAATCTGATGAGATAATCAAGCCTCATAACAAAAACTGCATGAAAAACGGCTTTGTAAGGACGTTTGTTTGAATTTATTAGCTTGTTTCTGAAACATTCTGAAGTTTCTATAGGTTTTATCATTCTCAAAATGATAAGCTATGCCCATTCTGCAATTTGAGCGCAAAAATCCATGAAACAAGTGTCAGATAACCTTGTATTACATTATTTCAGCAAAAAAATAATCTTCGGGCGCGTCTTGATCGAATTGTATAGAATTTCCTGCTCAAACTAAATAGAAAGGAAGGACTGCTCTTTCATATTCAATTTGAGAAAATGACGAGCGAGGTCTGCAAGGCTCAAACGAACGGTTTGAAAGCTTTGCAGTACATTTTGATTGACCAATTCGTGTTTCTGAGGCGTGTTCCGAAAGCAAAAATTTACCCTAGGCCTATATCTAATATTGGAAAAAGAAAACGGGCGAAATAACCATCCAGCCTGTGAAAAACTAACTGACCGGATTGAATGAATGCAAATTAACATGATTTATTGTCACTTCTCATTAACTCCCCAAACCCACAATACATCGAGAAAAATGACTGCAATTCTCTTTGTTCAACAATCTAATTTCGAATCAATGGGGTTAAGTATGAAACTACAATTAAAAACGACGTAATAAATGCAAAGTGAAAAGATCAAATGGATCAATATGTAGCTTTATCAAGAGTTCTCGAATTCTGGCTTTCCACTATTGTAAGGAGATTACTCCATGGCTGGGATGACTCCAGCGTCTTTCTGGCCCCGGTTTCCAGGAGGTGCTAAAATAGTTGTTTTTTATTAGATCGCTGAAATCTCGCCTACCGATTGCAGCCAGTTTCTTGGGGCATGAAATGACGGTGCGGAACTCCTTGTTAAAGAAGATGGTAATAAGTCCTGAAATGATTCATCGTTGAGTAATTTGGAAACCGCATAGCACGCATAATAGAGTGGAAAAAGAAGGTCTATCACCCAAAAAACCTACCCTATTTCGCATGTTATGAGGTCATGCATGTCATACGGTGTTTTTTGATAGGTAACCCATTTTTGAGAAAATGATGTAAAATACCGTCAGTCGAGTGAACCAGGTTCCAGGCTACCGTTGTCATGCAGAATTTCACAAAGTAGGACTGGAACATGGGCTCCAACAGGAAGTAGGTAGCGAGCTCAAACGCAAAAACACCTGCTTGGAGACATGCTTGTTTCAAGAAATTGATCTCTTCTTGCCGTTTTCGACCAACGTACCGATTACTCGTCTTGTCCTTCATCTATTACAAAATAATTCTGGTAACTTGTAATATCGCTACATTAATTTTATAATCAATATTATTTCAAGTAGCTATTTGCCATTACATGTTGTGATGTAACAACATTGACTAGTTAACAAGCTAACAATAATTCTTAACTTACCGATAAATTCAGTAAATGAACTTTGAGCACCGTCGTCAGATCAATAACAACAATAATAATGACGAAAGTGATGTATTTGATGAAGTCGCAATACCACGCAATGAACATGCACGTATCGTTAACCGTAAATTTGAAATGGTGGAAATCGTCAATATAATAAAAATTACAATCGTCTGAAACTTATTGTTATTTAATTTACAATCTTTTCCTACTATAGACATAATAATAGAGTCCAGGAATGATGGATGCAGTCCATGTGAAGAAAATGATGATGGTCGTGTTTTGATGGCTAAAATTGACTAATTATATGCATCTTTAAGCGTATTCTTGCCTGAAGATTTTATTATACTTCAAGGGCGCAAAAATTGCGCACATTCGATTTAGAGATATGAAAAAGTGACTATAAATGCAGATATCATAGCATATCACCAACACAGTGCCGACGTGTTTGCTGTTTTCCTTCATCCATGACATATCACTAAATAATTTGATTATCAATGTGTATTCAGTTATCCATCCTTAAATTATATAAAACATATTTTTCCTATCCAATTTTTCATGGTATACTTCATTTTCCGAAAGAAAGTAGGAAGAATCTAGAGAAGGGAAAGATTCCCCAACATTAAGAGACGGCAGTGATATTTGAATTATTATGTAACTTACAAGAATACCATAGGTGCAAAATAAAGCGCAAAAATGGTTTGATGAACAGCTTCGCCAATAGCCTGAGAGCCCGTCAAACGGCCGAATGGATTCTGAAATCTCACATCCTGGACAAGTCTATATATTCGTCATACCTGAAGCGATTTTAAACGTCTAATAAATATGGTGATGAACCAATTGAACACCATTCCACAGCCAGCTATCTTAAAAATAGCTATCATGATCATTGCTCGAAGAAATGGCCTACCAGGAATATAATCGTCGCTGCTAACTGATGATCCAGCATTTCTGCTATTGAATAAACCTAAATTGGACGACGATTTTTGAGGATTCGAACATATGACAGAAATCTAGCCTTATTTATACTATGCATGGTTTAGGCCACCGTAGCCTAGACTATCTCTAACTATTCTTTATTTCTAATGCAACATGAGTTAGCTAAACTTCAAAAGATTATTCTTCGTAAAACGAATTTCAAAATCGTGAATAATAGACTGAATTTAAATAGCAACTAGGCTTCTTATTCGACTAACAATTGAAATTCTTCGAAAATTTTCGCACTCATAACTTGGAAGTATAAGTTAGGGATCGCCAGCCCTTTCTATAGATATAACTATATGGATCATTATGCATCATTTTGATTGTCATGGTCATCACAATTTATTTATGAAAAGAAAAAAATTTAAAAAAAATATATATATATAATCCGGAAATCAAGAAAAATCGACCCTTTAAAAACTACACATTTACGAACAAAGTGAATAGGGGATGTGAGCAGCGCGCAATATGGGAAAGGGAGAGGAAGAAGAGAGAGAAGGAAGGGTGGAAGAAGCGAGAAAAATTTTTTTTAAAAATAATTTTATTTTTGCAAACTAATTATCGAAAGTTAACGTTTAAAAACCAGGCATTCTAACGAATACGCTCCTTTCTTTTTCCACAATAAAGGCGCCTATTCAAAATCGTGATTTCGCTTACTTTTTTGATAATATCTTTTTTCGGCTAAATACGATTTCGTTTAAATTGACAGTATTTATAAAATATAACATTCTTAATTGATTTATCAAGAAATTAGACCTGTTCTCCTTATTTTTGCTGTTTTACAACCGTTTTTTGTGATTTTTCACGGTTTGCACCATATTTGATGCGCAATTGCGGACTTCGAGAAAAATCAATATCACCACGTGAAAAGGGGAGGATCGAATTGTATAGTTCTCTTCTGAACGTCAAAAATTTACTGACTAGTAACCGAGTAAATTAGAATAAAATAAAACGGTCAACAACTGTATCTAGCGAAAAGAGGGATGGCGGTCCCTGACTATATATCAGAAAATGGCAAATTATATGGGCTACATGATGCTTTTTTTAATTTTTTGAAAATCTATTATAGCAAAGTTTTTTGTACCATCTAGCGAACATTTTTCCATATAAATGACTATTTTCAAATTAGCATAATTCTGCCCACTTGTGGAAGCGGGGCTTATCTCCTCGATTTTGTGATTAGAACCCACAGGGGTATCCACCTCTATAATTAAATCACGATTTGTGAGACTTTTTCTGAAATGTAGACAGCTGTTTGGGTCTTACAACTACACTCTCTTGAGACATTCCAGCACAATTCTGATTAGTCATAATGCTCATTTAATGTTCTTATATGACTTCGTTAGCAATAACAATTCGACCCATGGCTACAGATTTAATTAATCAAATAATGAGAACCATGTATTTCGCATTTATTTTGAAGCAAATTTTGCAGAGTCTAATTAGTGATCGTGTTGTGCTGACATGCAAATAGAAAATTGTGTATAATATTTGGCAATTTCATTCTAACAATATTCAAAAATAACGTGGGAAACTACTTCCATCCAATACTGTTCGAAGTTGAGTTTGGAAATTTGAAATAAAAATGATAAGAAATCTTTATAAATGAAAAAGTGCAAATTTCTCCATATCCTAATTTTAAAACTCCATCAGATTTATCCTATCTCACATATTTAGCTTTAAAATGATGATGTACCAAACATTAAAATATTCATGTTGCGATGAACGTCTTCGACTTCGAAGTTGTGAAACTTTTGCAGTTGTTCGACTGTGGCTGCGTTTACTCGTGAAATGGCTCTTAATGAAAATAAATGAGAAAAATGTCCAAAATCGACGAATTGGGGAGGTTATAATTTGACTCGTAAGTTGACTTACAGGTATTGTAAATTACTTTATAAGTTAATTACAAGGGTTGTAAGTTTAACTTGGGCCCAAGCCTTGAATGTAATTTTCAAATTGGGAGAATCATGAGAAACTGTTCAGAAAATATGATTTTTAACTAGGGAGCGCAAGTGATATTCCCGATATGAAGACAAAGTTATGAAATTATTTTTCCAGGAATCTGTAGAACTAGACAGAATTATAGCAAAAACCGCATGAAAACGGATCGGTGTAATCAAAGATATGAATTTTCGAAGATGACGACCAGAAACCCTTTTTCTTGTAGGACGTTTGTTTGAATTTCTTTGCTTGTTTCTGGAACATTCTGAAGTTTCTATGGATTTTTTTAAAAATTATTCCCAAAATGATAAGCATGGTCTATGAAGCTCAAACGAACGATTTGAAGACTTTATTGTACGTTTTGGTTGGCCCAATTCGTCTTTTGGGGGCGTATCCCGGAAGCAAAATGTTCTCCTAGGCTTGTATCTAATAGTGGGAAAAGGAAAATCAGAAAAAAATCAATTCGCAAAAATTCGAGTTTTTCTTGAAAATTTTAGCGGTTTCTTCTTTGACTTTGTCCACACAAAGTGGGCGGAGCTTGCGCTCTCTAGATTATAATAACCATTTGCCATAAAAGCTACTTTGATATATAAATAAAAATTTTGAAAATCATCGGACAGGACTTTTCGAACACCCTAATATCTTCGAAGAAAGAGAAGAAATCGATTTATTTACAGACGATAAAAGTCAAATCAATTTGCATTTCAATTGTATATCATGATTCAAAATGTCTGCAAAAATATTTTTTTTCTAAACACGAAATATCGAATCTGATCATTTAAAATAAAGTGTCGTTAATAAAGCATCACATGCGATGGAGATTTTTTATTATATCAACGCTCATTTAAATTGCTATTCAATCGGAAAATGGAATATGGATTTAACGTTGTTGTTGTACAAAGGTCAATTCTAAATTGCTGGCCTACTTCGTTGGTGACAATGACACGCTCATCAATGCCGTTCATCCAACTAGTTGAGGATAAACTGGCATCTTTGAATTCAACTGCTTTTTCGGGGATTCTGGACATAATTATCTTTAAAGATAAAGGTGATTCAGTTTCCAGCATGAAATCCCTTGGTTTTCCTTTTCTTTTGTCGCGATAGACTTTCTGAATGAACAGATTATTTGTTATGAAAAAATGACTTTAAAAATACTTCCACAAGTTTAGATATCCCGTTAGAGGTTATATTTCTTTCATAATCTAGGCGCAAAAATAGGAGATTTTCGAATTTCTCGAGTTGGTCGTCTGTCATCGACGGATTTGCGTGCTTGTCAAATTTTGTTACCTAGAATCGGAAATTTAAAGGAAAGCTATAATATGAATTAGTTTAAAAATCTGCCTACATTGTATAACTTTTCACTGAATACGAAATTCGTATTCTGATTGCTTCTTTCATAGATTGCTGTATAATAAGCCTCATTAATACCTAAATAAAAAGTATTATTAGCTGAAATGCTAAAAATGCTATTTTAAACTGTAATCTGTTGCTTAATTGAGTAAAGATCTATTCTAAGTTATGAAATTTATCGTTTAACCTTTATCAAAGAGTTTTGAATCATAAAATGACGACGAATCGATGCTGACAAAATTTAAATCCAACGAAACTTGGCCCAGATTCAGTTTATGCGAGTCGAAAAATGGCAGAAATGCATCCAAAATTTCAGTATCCTTAACGCTCTGCAATGCTCATATTTCAATTAATTTTAGAACATATTAGTTTAAATGTACACGTAGAAACTCGTTATCCATATAAAGTTCAGGCTAAAGTTAGCGTGATGATCATAAACAAATTCTTACGAATGTGAACGTTTTGACGATCGAATAATAATCAGCCAGGAATATCAAATGATTTTGTGCATGATGTAGCGCTTCTTTCAATGAACGGCATTTTAGGGAAATGGCCCCGTCAGCTAAAATTATTTATAGTTTTTATCATTTTAAAGCTTTCTTCTTTAAAATTTTATAGCGACTTAATCTGAAATATCGATATATGTAAGGACCGCGAACCCCGCCTCTTTGCATTTTTCGTTTTTGTTCAAAAAGTGGCCACTGAAAACCCCAAAAATAGGAAGCAAGTATCATCCAAAGTGGGTTGGCATAAATCGACATTATCACATTCGATGAATGTTAAAAATTATATAAGAAAGTGCGCGTCCGCTCGCGCTTGCGGCGACTTTGTGTACCGAAAACGTGTTCATTTCGCCGATCGGTTTTGGCTAATTTTCTCAGCCAAAAATGAATTTTATGTTATTTTTTCTCAGTGAATTTTTTATTAATCGTATTTAATTATTTTGAGTAAGAAATTCCCAAAAATTATAGATTTTCCAAAATCATTTGCGGTCCCTAGATATATGTAAGTTCTTTACATGAAAATCATGTTATTCTTGAATTCCACTTACTTTCGACGCCTAGATCAGTGTAGATTTGAGACGGAAATGGAACCGTTTCGAGCTCAAGAATTTTGCTCTCCTCATAGTGCTTTTTGCAGCAAAGTACGTAAATATTCACATTATGTACTATAATATTTGGTTCGTCATCTTCATTCAATTCTCCATAATCACTAATATCCAGTGCAAATGAAATTTTGTATCTTTCCATCTAAAATATACTAAACAAATAACCAGAATCAAACGATCCCATTGTTTAATTTCTAGACTTTCTAAGCGTTTGAAAATCCGTTGTTCGAAAAATATCTTCAAAAATTCTTACATCATTTTCGTGATCATCGAATTTCGTATATCCTCTGTCATTACTGCACAAACAAAGTTCAATGTTGCTAGTTCTTTCAACCAATCGATGCCTGACTGGGGTCTTTTGCGAATGAACAACTGCATAAAGTCGTCGATTTGCTTTGATCATCGAAATCAAATCTCGAATCGGCAAACTCAGGAGAATTTCTTCTACGAGTTCTATAGGCAAGTTCGAAAGCATCTTCAAATCCTAATTTAAAATTTCTTTAATAAGAAATTTGAGGCTAAATGTAAAGAATGCAGGTAATAGAAAGTATGTGTCAGTGAAATGCAAGAGATAAAGCGCTTACAGCAAATCGAGTGCAAAATCAATCAATAGGTTAGCATTTGCAAGAAAAGCGATTCTTTGCAAAAGATGAGTGAGCTTTGATCTCATAAGGAATCGAAAAAGGCCCGAGGGCAAGGAATATGGCAAGACCAAATTTGCAATTAAGTTGCTAATTCGATAGTTTAGTTAGATTTAGGGACTAATTTCAGAATATTTTGTGGAATTTCTCAGAAAAAAGTGCGATAACTACCGATAATCGTATTCTTTTCAATCCTGCTTATTTTTTATTTCAGTCGACAAGTATGATCTCGGCCTTTGCCAGGGTGATTCCACTCTAGTAAACTGCTGGAAAACAGCTTTCGATGCTGGAAAAATCCAGACAACTCTCCGACTCACAGCTTGTTGCAAAAGTTGTTGAATCATATTTGCATGCCGATTTACGATTACTAATAATTAACTGATTGCTTTTCATGTATTGCTTTCTTTAACATCGGCAAACTTTGAGCTTGAATAAAGTTTTTTTCATTTAAATTATCGATCTCTAAAATAAGTGACGATTAATAAACTCAAACGGATCTTCACCAATGTTCATGCTAACGAGATTACATCGAATCTCTATTTTATTTGCTACAGATTTATTGTGATATGTGGGTTTTACATTGAAGATTGACCAGAAAAGATGAGGAGAAAACTGGAAATAGTGAAGAATTTATGGTTTTAAAAATGTTTGTTCCAATTGAGGCACGAGGGTCGTGGGATTAAAATCTATGAAAGCGGTAGGAGAAATTTGGGTGATCACGAAAATTCACGCGACAATTTTAAAATTCAGCCAAACAACCTGGGTTTTACCGGAGCGGAGAGTGACTCTCCATTTTTCTCATTCCCTCTTTTGTTGACGACCATCAAACACATAAAACAGCTCACCTGTTTTGACGTTATGCGTGAGGGATGGCAGATGGGGTTTTCCCCTTTCTTCCATTCTTTTCCCCATTTTCTCTTCAGTTCACTTTTGCATTTTTATGATTCCAGTTGCTATAAATGGGTGAGACAAACGCGTCATGTAACTATGAATATTTTGGGATTTTTATTTTCACTCTTTTGTGGTTTTTTTACGAATAAATGACCGAATTTAAAACCATTGCCGATTTTTATAAAGAAAATTTTATAAGTATTCTGCTCAGATGAATGATAAATGAGTGATGTTTCAAAATTGCTTCGATATCTCACAAATCAATTCTTAGAGGTTATCTAATTAAAAAATCATTTCTAAAACATCGGTTTCGAATAATGTTTGCTATTCGATTTTTGCTGTTTGAATTTTTGCTTCTTTCTAAAATTTCCCTCGTCTAATCTAATGATGATGTGATATTACTGTACTCATTTTAGGACAACCTCTTTCTTGACTTCTTCTCTTTTCTCGACCTACGTCACTGTTCCCTTTGCTTTTGATTCTTTACTATCAAAATGGGCAGAATGACGCTATTTTCGCACTGTCCACTTTGATCGAGTAACACAGTCAACGTGCAATTTTGGTTAACGATTTTCTATAAAAGAAAGATCTGAGTGATTAGATAGTTTTCCTAGTATTGGTTTTGTAAATTTAATTAGTTTATTGCTAGAATATAATAACATTACTAGATTTTATGAACTTTTCTATTTTATCTAGTGATAAGTTTTGTGATTCGTAAAATCCCAAATCTGAATTTTTGTGCAACCGGAAGGAAGTATAGTTTCGTCATTGCAAATTCATTTTTCGTTCAAAATCATCAAATCCTCCATTATCCCTTTATGAACATCGAATTCTCATCAATTCTTCTTCAATAGATTATCAATCATCATTTGTTGGTCGTTCAATTATCATCTTCGTCTTCCTGTCTTTCAATCGAATGATATCATTGCAGAATGATGTCTAGTTGCGCGAAGAAAACTACAGAACAATTAGGGAAAATGAAGAGAAGGACAGGAAATGCAAACTGAAATGGCCCGGTTCTGGGTGCATTTTGCAAGAAAACCTCTAGTTTCACGGAAATTTATCATTCGAATGAAATCTTACTGTCATTCTTATTGCCGCAACTTAGTTTTATTTCGCAATTCTCCTATTTTCTGATAATTCTGAATTTACATGAGCTTAGGATTAAGAAAGAAAAAAAGATCGTGAGACGAATGAGAAAGTTGGAAGAATAGTTTGGATAAAGAAAAATTTACTATCATTCTCCTAATCAATATTTCGAAAAATCACATTTTTTTTCAAACTAATAAACCTTCGAATATTCAAGTCCTGAAAATGCGCATATTCAAGCCAAAAACTTTCAGACCATCAGAAATTGACCTTCATCTAAACCAATTGAATGCCACCAATCAATGTACCAACCATTGAGCCTCAATTTCCGTTGCTGGAAAACAAGAATGAACGAGTAAATAGTCATGAAACTTATCAATTTTCATTAGATTTTCTGATTCAGCGAATATGCGCAATTGTACTTTTCACGATGATTGATGGCTTCTTCATTTTCATATTCGGGCATTATTACCCGTCATGGTACTTGCTATTCATGATCGTTTTCTGTTGCGGATTATTGTTACCCAGCATTACGGCGATATCGAGTAAAATGCCATTCTTGTTGATCCCGACTCTGATAGCCAAGGTAGTCTCTCCAAGACAAAATAATCTAAGAAAATATTTTCAGAGTATTCTATGTGCGTGCTTACTCTACATCGTCGGCATTTCAGTTGGTCTCTATCGAGAAATCCGATTTCCAACCCCGGTCGATCCGAAAGTGCAAGACGTTAATGTAAGAAAAATATTGTATTGCGTTAGAAATTGCCATCATTTGACAATCAGTTATCTTTTCAATATATTTCGCACCATCCTAAAAGTCACAATATTTTCGAAATAACCAGACAGAGTCGTCAGGGTTCATGTTTGTCGTTGAAGCTCGAAGAAAACGAATCATTAAAAAACTAATTATTTCAGCTCAAACATTCTGAGCACAACGACTATGTAACTCGAAAAATCGAGGAAGCAGTCAAAGAGAATCCAGCCCTGTCGTTGTGGGCGCTTTTCTTCTTGATCATTTACCTTCTCATAGTCAGAATTCTGTACAACCTCTTCAAACGAATGAACAAGGAGTTGAATGTCAGGACTGCTCAACCCCAGATTCCTCAAACTGTAAGTCATTTTGTGTTGAAGAAAAATGTATAAATAAGCTATAAAATTTAATACGGTTTGAATTTTCGAGAGGTCATTCTGATTGAAACATTAGGCGTCGTTAAAATTTACTAGGATTTAGGGCTAGGGAGTGTAGAGAAAAGAAAAACAACTTATGAGTTCTACAGATGGTGGCCACGGTGAACTGTTGAATTTTACAGTAGACCGAAAAATCATTCTAATTTTATTCCAGCATTAACAAATTGCCATTCCATTCCGCTATTCATAATACTACAACTTTCAATTGCCACCCATGTTTCAATCGAAGTTCATCAATTTCTCTACAGTACCATTCAGTATTTTGCTATCAAGTATTTATCATTTCATTTCTCGAGCTAAAATGAATTATAATTTCGAAGAAAACAATCCATGAGAAAATATTCCTATCTTCATTATTTTTGTTATTTTCAGGAACCTCCACCCTCCTACGTAATCTGCATGGATCCCTCTGCCCTGCCTTCATACACTGATGCAATCAAGAAAGTGTCAAATGACACTCACCTTCATTCCCATTTTCACAATCAGCCAGTTCAAATGACCAAAAATGAAGAGACGACAACTTCAAATGCTGCAATCACTCCAGCGATAACGCAGAATATGCACACAGATTCTTCATCCTCGCACTCGAACAATTTAACAATATTAGGTAAGTTCCTATGTTCATAAATGAATATTCGGGACACCCCCAATCCAGAACTATTTTTGTTAGCCGAGTCAGCCACGTCTATTCATAAAAGTTTTGAATCGGGCAGTTCTGGATTAGGAGGCGTCCCGAATACTCTATGATTATTTATGGTAAAAAGAACAAAAATCACTGAACAGAATAGGTAAACAGGATGATGATTATGATAGGGAGCGAATAATATTCGTAAAAATACTTGTTTACCCTTATTTTACTTATTGATAGATAATCATTAATTGGCGCAGTTTCAAGTAAACAACTTTGCGATTTTTAATCAGTAAATCATAGAGCTACGCATTGATGCTTGATGATCAGTGACATAGAAAAAATCATTTCAGAATTAGCACATTTGAACTATTATATTTAGGGCAGCCCATAATCCCAACAGGACACATGTGATGCTGAACATTGTGAATCTAAATCGATTTTCTATTTATGGATCGAATTTGCATTCATTGTAACTTTCAAAGGTTTGAATGTCAGATGGGAAGTTCATTCATTTTTAATGAAATCTGACGATATTAGAAGATTGAATGAACTTCCAAATAAAAAGATATTCACCTGTCGCGTTGATATTATTATATTTTGTGGCAACTTGAAAAGTAGCTTCATTATTGTATGCGAAATAATATAGAAAGAGATGTTTCTCCGTTTTCAACGATCTTTCAATGAAACTATTTTTAAATGCGACATTTTCACAAATATTGTCAATTCGTCTGAATATTTGCTCAATTTCCTCATAATCCATGTCAGTTTCGTCTTTATCACGCACAAGGGTTGTTATTTTCATCGTTGACTTATTTTTCGATGAGCACAGTTAAGTTTCAATTCGATGATCTCGGAATTATTTACTTTTCACATGTAAATAATTATTTATGAAATTTTTGAAAGAAAATAAATAATGAAATTCGATGAAAGATTTTGATTTTTCATAACTGAGAATGGCAGGTGGTTGGAAAATATGAAAGTATTTTTTAGGCATTGAAAATCAACAAAAATTATAGAAATTTGAAAATTATTTACAGTTTCAATTTACACTTGAAGATTCGAAAATGACGAGACGTTTCAGACAAATGATAAATGAAAAGACAAAACGAAAACTCCAGGACAGGTACACGAATTTTGACTTGGTTAGACTATAGATTTCTATCTTTGCATAAATTATAATATTCGGTCTCCAAATTATTTCACACACAAGTCCTTCTGCTGAACATCAGCGACGAGTTTGAGCATTGAAAGGCGGTTGAAAAAAGTCGACTGTTGCTGACTGCAGAGTTGATTCTGAAGTTAGTTATTGAGAAATTTCGACTTTTTGCCAACAGGACATGAAAAGACAAGGCAAGGAGACGTTTGGAAAGATTTAGAATAATTTTAAATTGGAAAATATTCTCTATTTCAATTTCACTTTGTCAACAATGATATTATTTTCCGACTTGATTCTGAAGTGTTTCGAAATCATGTGGA
Organism: Diploscapter coronatus; assembly: GCA_964036155.1. NCBI lineage: Eukaryota > Metazoa > Nematoda > Chromadorea > Rhabditida > Rhabditidae > Diploscapter > Diploscapter coronatus. The sequence goes on from OZ038422.1 coordinate 15,759,110, forward strand.
TAGCCAAAAATCGTCTGAATTTCAATACATATTTAGCCTACAACGATCCCGCATCCAAATTATAAGCATTGGCTAAAAATGAATGAAAATGTGTCTTGATAGATTTTAAAAATTACTATTCTTGATATTTAACCTTGTTTGCAAATTTTCTCATAGTTGTTTGTCGCTAGTAGAGTCTATTTGTCTAATTTATAGTCAGCAAAATCTGGTGGGTTATAATGAAATTTTGAAATCCTGAATGAAATCATGATATCACACGTGGTTAAATTGTGACTTTACGAGTCATAAGTCGACCTATTCGAATTATTTTGCGAGAATTCTTAGCAACAATTTAGCGTTTCAAATTGGATTTCACACATGCAATTTTCTACTGACTGTGCTTATTTTCTCCCAACCTACACTCCGATTTTAGTTCCTTCAAACTGGAATTAGCCTGATAGAGTAAACAAACGAAAGATCTTCGGCTATTCGCATGAGCCGGCTGTTCAAAGTGTTCATATGTTCATTAACAAGTAATCTTTTGCAGACATTTAACTTTATAAAGCCACAAAGAACATATCTAATTCAATCAAAATTGCACAACATTAGTCAAACTATTGCACAACTTATCATTCATATCAATTATTGCGTTTTCAACAGCCTTAGGCAGGGGATTTATGGTCCAAATAGGGACGATATTAGCAAAAAAGTCTCAGAGTACAAAACTAACTGACCACGAGAGATTCGAGCATTTATTTGAATTCGAAATACTTGTGATCATCCAATCTGGTTGAAGCTTTAAGTCTTACATAATTTGTTTGTCACCGTATGCGCGCAGGAATTTCAATCGGCTTGAATCATTCTACGTTTCCAAAATAAACATTCGAAGTTTCATTTGTAGCGGATACTTTTGCCCGTTAAAGTAAGAAGTAAAGAACGATCAAGGTTCGAATTTTACAGAATAAATTGGAAATCGAAATTCTGTATCAATTCGAGTCCAACATTAATTTTAATAGTTAGCAGACTAGACTACACTGTGATGTATGCTTCCACATACCATTTTTAGTTTGTAATTTTTCCCCTAATCATCACGCTAGTGACAGGCACCTAATAATTCCTGTCTACCCCCCGCTTCGCACACATTCAATTTGCCTATGCAAATAAGCTTCATTCTAGCAACAACTTGTGCAATATCTGCTTGATGATTAAAATAGTTCATGCAATTATCTCTCAAGTGCAGGTGCACTCAACTGAATTCTCAAATGAAGTAGCTTGATAATCTTGACGGGGTCTATTCACGCTAAATGCAAAAATCACTTGCGTATAAAAACCGTTGAATTTGGAAGTGAAAACACAGCATCTGCAGAATTTTTCTAATCAAAATCTAGCAAGTTTTGATAATATGAAAGTATTGTTCAGAATTTACTGACTGAATACTGAATTGATCTTTGTGCGTCGTTCGCTTTTCTCTAGCTAGAAAGTATCTCTGCGGTAGATATATATCTAAATAACATAATCAAGACGGCGATCATCTTTATGCCAGAATCGATTTGGTGCGAGCTTCATGTGATATAATTGGATATGCAGCCTTCTCCTTCTTTCTGCATTCGTCATGTTGCGTTGAGTTCACATTTCATTTCGTTTCCTTCGAAGAATCAAAGTCCAAAGTAATAAAAGCGAATAATGTTATACAACTTTTAAGAAAATGCTTAGATAAGGAGTGTGGTTTGAAATTTACGCTTATTTCTTTATCTTTTACAGTAATCCTCTATTGAATTTTCTCTGTGTTGAGTAATAATTTGATTCGAAAACGTTTGCTCGGGATTATTTGATATTTCAAACCCCATTATTTCAAACTCAGCTTATCCCAATCATAAATCGGTCTTTCAGCCCCATGTATTATTCATCTTCAAATTCACTTTGACTAGAATTCAAATATGCCCAATTCTACTCAAATTAATCTACTCGCTCCAGTAACAATTGGGTGCTATATTTCGGGAGTTTTGGGTATTCTTATGAACTGCCTTCTACTGCATCACCTACGATCCTCTCACCGAAATAGCAAAAGCTTTTCAATTTTGCTCACCATCAATTGCACTTTTGAAACGATATTTTCTATAGAATATCTCATTACAAATGGGGTCAGTTTAGGATCTTCTTCAACATAAAATTTGCAAATTCAGGCATTTTTACGAAGTGGCACGAATTATCTCATTTGCTTTCTGGGTCCAGTTTTGTTATTCAGCCCTACAGTCAGATACATCCATGCTTGGTTCTTCTCGTGGTTTTCAGTTATCGTGATCACGAATGTAGTAATTCTTTATGTTGACCAGTATTTAACGATTATCAAGTGAGCATTCAATATTTTACCAAGAATGTTGCTAAATTTGACTAACTTTAGACGACTAACTCCGACAAAACGACATTTTGTCATCTATCACACTTGCTATTGGACTTACATGTTTCTGTTCTTCTTCACCGTTCCATTATCCTTAGGAGACGAAGAGCATCAGAAAAAGTTTCAGGATTACGTTTTCAATGAATTGGGATCCTATGCTATGATTGGAGGAGGATCGCCGGTATGACAGAACAGAAAAGAAACGAGGAGAATTCATTCTAGCAGTTCAAAAGTTTGAAAATTATACAGCTGATTAGCAGAGTATTTTTCGTGATTATTTAGCATTAGAGGTGTGACTGATAGAATCAATTTTCAGATGTACCAAGAAAAATGCTCTTCGTTCAAAATTCTTCAAATTTTAGATCGAAAGCAACGGCCCCCTATATTACCTAATTGGAGTGTTCATGACAATCTCAGTGTCCTATGTGATAATTACTTTTTGCACTGTTTCGATATTCAATTATCTGGGAGCGAATGTGAAGCACATGAGCGACAAAACTATCGAATTAATGAAGATTATTCTCTACATGTTGATTTGCCTGGTTTGTGGAAGCTGTAGAAATTCCGAGATTTGAAAAATTTAGGTATTTTCTCCATTACTGATGGGCTTAGTGCCTCTCATGCTGTGCTTTCTCTTCTATTTCATAGGTCTTAGCGAAGATGTCATCGCAAGATATGCAGGTTCGTTGAGGATTAAGAATTTGTCGTGCACAAATTAGCCATCTTCAATCGTTTGTTTTTGAACGTCAAAATCATTTAGAAAGCACGATATTTAGCGAGTTCACTAATTTAAAATTTGAATTCTTTCTTCAAAAGAAATTTCAAAGTTTTAGGCGTCGCAGAAGCGATTACCCCAGCCTGCAAGGCTACTTTATCTCTGGCTTTCTTGAAGTACTACCATGTGAAGCAAAAAAGGGTGTCTCGAACCTCTATTTCAGTCAGACATCCAAATGCGATTGCGACTTACTGATTCCTCCTTTTCACAAGGCAAGCTATTTGTGGCAAAGTGTAATTGACTTACGTAGCTTCATAGGAGGAACCGGGCACTTCTCCGTCCGTGTTACAGAGCAGAGTCCCAAATCCGAGGAAAAGCGACTGCAGACTCGTCAACTGATCGAAGGCGGGCAGGACGGCTTCCTGGAAGTAACGCATCTTGGTCTATTTCTGTACTTATTTTAAGTGATGAAATGTATACTTGGGAAAGACGTGTATTTATCATCTCGTGTTTGATAGAATTAGAAGATATTCTTATCGCCTTCTAATCAACTTTTCAGAGCTTTTATCTTTCTGTAAAATAGATGGTAGAAAACTTTTATTTACCTGATGAACAGCTACCTGATTCTGCCATTTGGAGTAGGAATAGTCGGTAGTTTTGACTGCATCTGATAGCTCGATTGTATTTGCTAGCGCTGTCTGCAAAGCATTTTCAATAAAAATGAGGCATTAATTATTTCTTGCATCGATTTGAATACTCCTGTAGGACGGGTTCAGAAAATTTCGATAAATGCTATCGAGACAGAGTTTCTGTGGAGTTTCATCCAGTTGTAGCCAGAAAATCTGCAAAAGAAAATAAACTGCTATTTTTTTAGAGTTACTGCTTTTTTTCTTTATTATTTTTTCATAAAATCAAACCTTGGAAAGCATCTGGAATACGGTAATTCCTAGAGTCGAATAAATCGCATACATTGGCGCCGTTTCACCAGGTTGTGCAATAGGAGATTGTAGGAAGGAAATCGGCAAAACTGATTTTTTCAGAATTAAAAGAAAGATTAAGGAATTTTCAAACCAATTCCTTCAATGTGTGGATTGTAGATGATCGTTGGCACCAGCACGTTGTATGAAGTGGTGTCGTCGCTGAATGGAAATAAAATCATGCAAATTTTCAAACAATCAATTGAAGGTTAGCCAGATTGTTGATTTCAAATATTTTCGTTCTTCTTCCATAGATCACTCACTTATCCAAATAAGTTCCGATTTGTGAGAGCACATAATTTCGTTGCTGCTTCAGAACTGTGATTGCCGACGTGAAGTAATTCGTTTCATCGATGTTCACCTGAAATTCACAATGTGTTGAGGTTCACAATAGAATTATAGGTGGAAATTTTTTATCGCGTCATTTGAAACCACTTTTTCAAACTAATTAGAAAAGTCGGGTGAAAGATCAACTCATTATTTGAGCGCAACTGCCTTAGAGATATTATCAAGTGCAAGAAAAACATGGTTTTATATTCAATTTTCTCATATTTTCAGTAAAAAAAACAATGAAAAATCTTCTAGCCTTGCTGAAAGGTCTCCAAACCATTTCTTCACTCAAAAGTCGTCTGGGATAACCGATATAGAAGGACATTTGATTGATTCTGCCGAGGTACTGCAAGGGGTAGGAGCGGTGCGTCGTGATAAAGTCCTTCTTCACATTTTGCAGGAACGAGTTGATCTGAAAGTTCATGCCTTTCAGAATAGTGATTGTCTTTTCCAAGTCGGAAATAAAATGCTTTTCTTTGACAATTCGCCAACTTTGAAGTGAAACTGTCGGTAAAGGGAGAAAATGAATGAACATTCGAAGAAATCATAGGTATCACTTACCTTTTCAGTGCTGATATTCTGCCTGCTCAAAATGTACATTTTCTCGACAGGTTGCAGTTCAGAGAGTTGAGCCACGCAGTCGCGCCAACTGAAAAATGTAGTTGAATACAAAATCAAATTTCTTTTGTAAAATTATTCTCACTCATTCACTTGTAATTTGTTATTATTTTGCTAAAAAGATACCTGGCTCTTTCGTGGTTAGTAAGTTGGAGTACAGACAGGAATTTACATGGCAGATTTGTAAACAGATTGCAATTAGAGCTGCACAAAAATGGGAACAGACGACATGTGGAGCTGAAGAGCCAAGTATCCGACTATCCGACATTTTTTTTTAGTTACTTTGCAAGTAGGTTAAAATAAATTATTCAAACATCGCTTTCACATTATCATTTCTTCGTTCAAATAAAAGTTTTAGAATAAGTATGGTTCACTTCTGTTACGTTTATCGTTAGTGTCGAAGTTCTACGACTTGATCAGTAAATCAACAAAATCAGGGCATCCATAACGTTCTATCGAAATGATACTTACTTCATTCTGAAGCATTATTCATCCGGCGTCAAATTTTGGAAATTTATAGGAGAATAATTTTTCTATGAACAGAAAATCTGACCTGAACTGAATGCTCGGCTGGTTGCTGTACTGTTGCAGATGGAATCCAGTCACTATCATCAGATAATTCGCCACTGCACGTCGGGGAGTTCTAAAAAAGAAACTTAGACGGAAAATTGAGAAAGTTCGAGACTACTTATTGAGGAAATATAGAAAGGGTTATTTCTGACTAAAATACAAAACCTTGATAAAATGAAATAAGTTTGAAGATAAATATCGACACTGGCGAAATATAGTTGAGGAAAATTTAAAAAAAAAATCTGACCTCGCAATAATCAGGCTCAATTCAGCGAAATAGTCAAAGTCCTGAATGGCCATCATGTCGTTCTCCGTCCACTTATAGATGTTCGTCAGTTCTGCATTTAACGTTTCGCGGAAGTTTATCTGGAAGAAATGATATTTTGAGTTTTCTTGAAAAATGCCTCACTTCTGGCAGAGCTCTTGTGAATTCTCCAATCGTCATGTACGTGGTGTTTGGCGTCAAACGAGCTGTTAGGACAGTGGCCTAAAAATCAATCGACAATTAAAAATAAGATTTCAGAAAATCTCGATGTTAAACAGGGAGAAAAATATTTCGAAATTAAAACAAACTACCTTATCAATATCAACGATAAATTGCGCGACTTCGTCGAGTTGAGTATGGACTTCTACTGGGTCTCTCATGAAAGTCTGCTGCACGACTTCGTTCAGCAAATTCTGGAAATGCTCAATTTTTGACGAACATTATTTTGACATTTTCTTCAAAAATCAAACCTGTCTAATAGACGCCTGCAGAAGCGGCTCATACTCGGTTTCACTCGGATTTGCTAACGCGATTAGCTGCCTGCGCGTTTCCCCAATCAAAGGCTCCAATTGCGGAGGTCGAATCTGAAAATAATCGATATTTTTATTTCGTTTTTCTTTCAAAAATTTCACCTGCAGAATCATTTTGCTCCTGTCCTGTGGATGGACGTCTGTATCGTAGACGATCAGATTGAATCCATTAGAGTACCAGTCCAACATACCGACGTGCCGCTCCCAGCTGGAAGAAAATTTCCATGAAAAATGATACGAAATACTGTATCACATTTTAAAAAATCATTTTTATAGTGAAAATCGTATTTTAGAAAAGGGGAAATAAAGAAAAAAAGTCTTACTTGTAAAAATCCGGATTGAAGCTAGTGCATTCTCGCAAAACGGGTCCACAAGGCAGATTCCTCAGCAGCGCCATCAGCGGAGCAGGACCTCGACTGGCTCGCTGTCCCGCGTCCATGCACGAAGTGAAAAGCAATTTGGCGAATTTCGAACTTCGGGAGGATGTCGCATCATCGGGGGCAGAGAGTAATGCTGAAAATCGTGCCAAACATGAGAATTGGTGAAATTTTTTAACGAAAAATTCGCTAAAATTACCGTGAACTTGCCGCAATGTCGCATCCTTCTGTTGGTCGATGAAGTTCCGCCTCTGGTCTTCTGCCTGCGTGTGGAATTTGTTACAAGAATATCTATAGAAGTTCGTGCAGGGATCGATGGAGGGGTCCATGTAGGTCGAGAAACGAAATGCTGAAAGAGCCTTTCTTATGAAATCAAGAATGTTCGCATTTTGTTTATAATAAATACAAGTTTAAGTTGAAAAGTCTTGCAAGAAAACAACAGAAATTGAAGTAACTTCTGTCCTATGCGCGGTAAAATTTAAAAAAAAAAAAAAAAAAAAGTTCCGAATCTGAAGTTGAAATCAAACATTTTTGTGGCTCAAAATGAAATTCCTTTCAAAAACTTCAATTTATCACCTGTGTCAATGCATTGCTTGGAGCTACAGACATTGGGAATGTGGACTCCGAGATTCCGAAATCCGTCGGAAGTGATCGCCCAAACGAGGAACAGGGCGATGCTCAGAAGAAGGAATACGACGAACAACAGAGCCAGCCAGATCGTGCATTTGTTGCAGCCGCTGAACAAAACTCGATGAATATTGATTTCACGCATCTCTTTCACACATTTCTTTGAATTTGTTTTCTCGAAAATTTCCGAATTTTATCCTACTAGTACTGATAAAATCTTCCACTGATAATATTGATTTTACCATCGTCACCAAAACTCTACTCGTCGACTTCGAGTGGTGTAACTACGTTGTTTTCCTATCTTTATGTTTAAATTTTATAACATCACATTTCACTTCCTCAAAAATAAGCAATGTCAAGTCAGACGGAAATGCAAACAAATCATTTACCAAACAATTTGCTTATCGGCTAATGAAATTCAGTCTATTTCTCATTGAATCCGAGCAGAAATATCACGAACAGTATTAATTTTAAAATCCGATAGAGTTTTTGTCATTTTGCCAACATATATTTCAGGGATTTGTAGTGCCCATTTTGCTCTATGTTCTCAATTTTCTGCGCATTGTGCTCAACTTCTTATCCCACTCTCATTTTTGCATACTATTTCTAGGTTCCTCTTTTGAAGGACACTTTATGTGACAGCAAAGGGCATCAGTGATAGTCAGTTAGGGGGAGAGATCGAGGAGGGATGAAAGGGATTACGGTGGGAAAGGAGAGAGGGAAGAGGATAAAAATAAAGAAGCATCCTCCCCGCTTTGATGAATGATGAATACAAACATTGCTAATGGATTTGGCTCGCCTATTTGCAGTTTGCAGCCACAAAAGTGGAGATCAACGAATTTGCGTAAAAAATAGCCACACGAATTTGCAGAAACAACTTACTTTTTCGAATTGTAAAACGGCGTAATGGGAAATATAATGTGTCTAGAAGGCTCTGCTGCATAAGGAACGGAATATTCGGGTGATTCAGGAGTAACTACATCTTCTCTAATGTTCGCGATCGATTGTCCCGTCTGAAAGGAGGAAATATTTTTGCCGAAAAACTAAAAGATGAATTTTAAAATCTACCGCTTGCCGCTGCTGAACTTCTTCATCGCTTGTGCGCAAGTGCAAATCGATGCTTCGTTCAGAAACTCTCGTCGCTTCTGTGACTTCTCGATTCCTCTCACTTCCCGACGTGCATGGCTCCCCTACTGCTGAGTCTGAATGAGTAAAACATGATTTAGACTTTTATCGTTACAAAGCGACTGATCAAATCAAAATTTTGTAGAGCCTTAAAGTTAGATTTGATATGCTTCAAACTCCACGATAGATTAGGAAGGTTAATTGATGAAATTTCATTTATACCAACGAGTGTTTTCAGCTGAATTTTACCTTTCTCTTCGTCAATTTCCCCGATGAATGTAGTGATGAAAAATTGCGTGATATTAGAAGAAACGGTAAAGACCTTGTAGACTCTGTGCATAAATCAGTCGGAATTATCGCATGAGAAGATCGAATCGGGAAGCAAAAAGGGAAGAATCGAATGAATGAAAATCGTCGCCAAGTTTGTTATGGTTTTTAGACGCGTTCGTAAAGAGTCTTCGCATTTGACAGCCTCGACCCCCGAGATGTCTCCTCTGCTCATTTTCCGTCTCATCTCTGCCTCTGCTTCTTTCAGACTCTATTTTTAGACCTCATCGTCTTTCTCTCTCGTTCATGCTTTGGTTTGATAGATTAATTCCGACATGAGGTTGTGCATACACAGACTTCCTAGTTCACATCGTTATTAAAAAAATGATAGGTATGTACTCCTTGCTTTCATTGTTTGTAAACTTCATCACATACAGGGTGGCTACAAATTATAGAAACACATTTTCCAACTCGAATTGGGAGAAAATAAATGATTCAGTATCGTTTGTTTTGCCTGTAAGTAGCATTACAGACCATATTCTAACATAAACTAAAGAAAGAAACCTCATAGTTTATACGAACGGTCAACACTTGCTTCAAACTTATACGTGCTGATAAAATTGTTAAATTTTAGAAGACGCGCAATGTTTTTAACCCTATTTTTTAACAAATAATGTATTGATATTGAAATAGTATTTATAGGATCTTCAAGACTCATATATTAAGTTATGTTTTCAGTATAAATTTGATTCGAATTGAAACAAGTATATCTAGGCGCCAGCTTAGAAAAGGAGAAACATCGCCGTCTCTGAATTGATAGAAAATTTCCAAATGTGTTGGAATCGTATGACAAAGTGAACAACAAATGAAATAGCAAATAGATAGATAGATAGATATTTAAAATGTGCATGCATTGGAGATTTCAAAAACATTCTATTTTCCTAATTTTATTAATGCTACTTTTGTTAGGGCTTGTCCGCAAAATAATTTGTTTTGAATAATTCGTGACCACCCTGTATTATGAACGCTGATTTCTTAAAATTCAGCTACAAAACACACAAGAGTATAGGATTTTGAACTTATATCAAGTTCAAAGACATAAAAAAAATGACCTTCTGATAGATCGGATTCTTGTTCAGCGATAGGCGCTAGCATCAGTGGAGGCGAAGGCATTGATCTGGGTGAAATTGGTGTGATCGAAATGCCTGTGTGCAGCAGAACATCTGACGGGGATAAAATTCGAGGTCCTGAATTTCAAAATGATTCACCTGAAAGTTTGTAGAAATATTTCACCTGAGGATGTACTGCTTGGAGCTGGAGACGTCGAAACTACGACATCGAATGAGGGAGACGGTCCCCTTCTTTGCAAAATTGCGGACGAGGAACTGTTGGGAGATGGTACTCGGGTTGAGTGATACATATGGGCAGAGGGAGAGACGAAGATGAATACGGAGAGTGCAGAGAAGACAAACTATCACAAGTCAAACAAGCCACCAAATAAGGACATGGATGGATTTGCACTCATTTACTTCAGGAAATTAACTACAGTATCCTCATTTTTTATTCGATATAAGTTTTACCGATGAAAACCTAAAATATCAATAATTTATTTTGAAATTTCAACATTCGATGAAAAATATATGGCTGAAGAGCGGTAAATTGATAATTGAACGAGAAATTTGAGAAAAGCAAGAGAACGGAAGAGAACACAGACATTTCGACATTTTTCCGCATTTTCCATTAGCTCCCTGAAGCGATCCCATAAGAAAACAATCCGAAAGAAGGGAAAAAGAGCAGGTGGAAATAGCAGGGAAAAGGAGAAGAGAAAAGGAGGAGATCGTAATTGAGAGCAGGAAAAGAGCCAGTCGACCTGATATAGACACCTATAGACATCGATAGAAGGATGAACTGAAATGAAATAAAGAAAAGCTGCAGAAGAAAATCAATCGGAGAAGAAAATAAATCGATTAGGAAAAAATATGGAAATATCGTGGCGTTTAACGTTGGAAATAAAACTGAAAAGAATGGATGTTATTGCCGATGAACGATCACTTGGAATAAAGTAAGAAGGACGCGTTTCTTTCTCTCCCCCTTTTGAGCCACAAAATGTGCGCACAGACGACAATTGTTCATTTGACTTTTTATTTTATTTTCTTCGTACTTTCACCAAATCAACGAGATTTTCGCTATGAGAGCTTTCTAACTATTGCATTCTATCGATATTGATAGAAATTAATTGGCTGATTATCGATGATTAGCATAAAGTTGAAAAGAAAACAAAAATCGACAAAAAGTCGTCAAATCGAGGGTGATCCGTGGCTTACAAGAGGAGAGAGAAGAACGAATCCCTTTTACTTTATTCCAAGTTATCGTTCATCGACAATACTTTGTTAATAGATTTCCAGACAATCGAAATATTCGGACAGCAAAAAAACATTAAATTCGTGCAAAGGATGAGTATATCATTAATATTTCATGCACGACTTCATTTCAAATTGATAGTTTTGGTTAAATAAAGTGAAAACTGTTGTATCTTAAACCCGTATTTTACCGAACAAAAATCAAGCGAGATTTGAAAACAACCTGATAGCCAGAGCGATCATTATAGGCATACCTGAAATTATATACTTTCTCTGGTCAATTTTTACTCTAATTACTTACCCAAACTCAACTTATTGGTGTATTTTGGTCCAAATTCGAATGTGAAATAATAGCCAGAATAAGTTATTTCGAAATTTTTGTTTGTTCTATTTTCGAAAAAGTTCCATCTCAGATATTTTCCGTTTCCACTGAAGAATGTTGAGTTATAGCTGGCTGTCTGGTTATCTCTGAATTTAAGTTTCATGACCATGAATTGAGTCATTCTGTTTACTTAGTATTCATTGTAATTATTTTCTTTTGTGTAGAAATAAAAGAAAAACGAATTCTTACAAATGCTGTGTGAAATCATTTCCATTTGCATCCCAAATTCGGAATTCCATTTCCCTAGTTTGAGATCCTTGAGGATCATTAAAGAATATGTTGGCGCTGGTTATGCTGATGCAGCTCATATTTGCCTCAGATACTTGAAAAATTGTATTTTCAATAATGATGCGAGATATTAAAAAATCTTACAACTCGAAGTTCCATAATTGGATGTTGGATAATAATAGGCATATGAAGGAAACGGATACCATCGTGATGTGTAGAACCCTTTTCGACCAATTGTAGGATTACGAAATTCCTCTGAAATACATTGAATTATTATTCAAACCACTAGCAAGCTGTGATGGTTTGTATCATCTTCTCATTGCTATCCTGTTTTCCAATCAAATCGGTACCCAAAAAATAGTATGATATCTTTTTTCATACTATAGCCGCTCTATATCGCTAGGTTAGAGAGCATTTGATATGAAAAGAGAAAAAGAAGCTTCCTCGAAGAAGGCACGTAACGTGGAGATTTAGCCTCATATTCATATCTTCTTTGGCAGAATGTCTAAAGAGTTTGCTCATTGCTAGCAAATGCGAGCAGATTTGATTGAAATAGGGAACACATAAAACTAGCGGTATTCTAATTATATGCTTGTTTTCCTATACCTACATATTGTTTCGGTCAAAGTAGGTGACAGTTCGTATGTCGAAAAATACCGAGAAAGGCGAGAGACACAGGAAATTGCGTACCACTCTTTCCATTATTCTTCGCTAACTTTTTCTCTGGCACTCTGCCTCTCTTTGTGCATAGTTCATACGCGCATTTTTCGCAAGGAACTCTTTAACACACGAACTGTTATTTCATTTGACCGATACAATATAAAACGCGCTTTACCAACCACGCTCTTTGGCATCATAGGTAAATGTGAGATGCAGAGTGTGAATTCCTTTTGTGGCATAAAATGTTATAAGATATGGCGAAAGAAGTTGAGGAAGTAGATTATCATCTGAGTTCTTCCTGAAATATTTATTGTGGCTGCAATATTAACGTTAATTATTACTTGTATGTAGCGATTCGATAAATGTCATGGCTGGTTGGCGCTCCTGCATCGAGGTATACTGTTGAATCATTCTAAAACATATTATCAAAATTAGTTAGGATTTTGGAATTATTTTTATAATTTCATCGTTACAAACCAATATTATTGAAATTGAAGAAAAACTCATAGGTATTTCGAATTTTGAAATGCAGAAATAAAAAAAAAACTAACATCACTATCAAATGTAATGCCTGCAAGAAAACTCAGTGGATCTAAATCACGGGTCCAGATTGTGAAAGCAGCAGAACCGTTCCTCGCATCCAGAACTACGTCCCAGGCATAGCTGGCGTTCATCTGAGCTTTCATTGTGCGATGTCTAGAAACAGTTCCATCTGCTGATTTGTATTTGGCAGTATCTGAAAGAAATCAATACTATCTTGGAAGATCATAATCGATAACAAAATATGCTCAGGGATGTTGGAAGTCCGAGAAACTCGGGCCTTAGCCTCAGCCAATTTCGAAAGGTCGATCGAGGCCGAGTTCCAACATCCTTGAATATGCTGTAGTATCTCAGATTCGCATGCTATTCTCATTTATCATTTTAAGCAAACATGAGCATCGTATTGATTACATGGCTCATAGAAAAAGACGTCGGGTTTTCTAAGAAATAGTATGAGAAAGCAAGAGAAGAAAAGAAAAAAGCCGGTGTCTTTTTCTACGAGCCGATTACACCAATAATGGCGTAACTAATATTTCAGTCATAAAATAGAATTGATCAAAATTTTAAAAGGACTGACTCTCTGGAACATTGATAATAACTATATCGTTAGCTTGGGGGTCGATTTGTACAATCGTAATTTGATTGTGAGACGATGAATCGAATGTTTGGTTTTGAATATACCAGAAGAATAGGCTAAACATGGATTATTCATTTCATTGATCGATTTTGATTTATTCACAAATCTCTTACCTCCCCAGAGGAACGTTATTCGGACCACCGTAAACCAAATATCTCGTAGCATAATAAAATGGATAGTCGTATCCCAGTAGAAGGTCGACAGTTAGCTGAAATGAATATTTTATCATAAATTAATGGAGAGAAAAGGGTATTCAAATTAAATCTTATGTTTCCCCGGTGAAATTAATGAATAACATTTTCACATAAGGAGGGTCATATTTCTTTTCAATTTTTGCATTTTTTTTTTCAAATTAGCAATAATGCGTCCTAAAATCTCACTGATTTCGACTGATTTGCCGTGATGACATTCTTTCTCAACCCGTTACTTTGCGTAAGAAGAACAGCCCTCTTGTCGAGTCCTGTCGAATATGTCGCATTTATCGATGATGGCACTAAATTTGACTGTTTTTAACGTTTAATGAAGAAAATTACATTTATGATAGGACGCTTGAATGTAAATTGTTGAGTTGAACATTGAATTAGGCGGACAGTGAAGAGTGAAGATATTAACTCCTGCCGGGAAGTAAAATACATGCGTATCATTTAGTCGTTCACTGAAATTAACGTTCTTTTATCGACACGCTATTTTAATAATTCTTCGTAAAATCTATAAGTTGTTAACGCGGTAATTTCTTCCTTTCTTCTAAATGAAGAAGAATATGAGACACAAGTTTTAGAAGAAAAAGCTGAAAATAGAATCGCACGTTCAGTTCTAAAGCTCTCAGAGATGACGCAAACCAGATAAAATACTTGCCTGAAAACAGAATGCCTTCCAGAATCACTAATTGTGTAGTAGTCCGATCCTACCATCGTTCCCTTGATGAAAAATGAAGCATAAGAATCTGATGGAACCGTTACCTAAAAATTCTTCATAGCTGAAAAGGTGTTTATAATATTGAAAAAAGATATTTACATTAAACGTGCAATTGATTGCCTTCGAGCAATAATTTTGAAGATTGGGAGTTTGACCGAATGTAAAGTTGGAAATAATGTTTGTGTAAGAAAGACAATCTAAATAAAATATAGTAGAATAACGTGGAATAAAAATTACCTTCTGCAGCCGCAAATTCAGCCAAACAGAACAGAGTTAGTAAAATAATCGTATGAACTGTGCTCTTCATTTCTCTGAAATAAGAAAAAAATATTATCAAGAAGATAGATTCAAATTAGAATAAACTTCAATTTATCACAACATCATAAAATCAAATTAATTAGGACATAAAATTTCATGCACTAATCAGAATTTGTAATCACATTTAGCTTTAGAAATTACAGAATTGTTATATATCAGTATGCTAAGATAGAAATAATTTGATCGTATGAAAACTTAATCATCTCAATGAATATGTTATGAAAGCCTCTTATAAAGCCCAATCATCTTAGGAATTTGTTTTGAAGCTTCCTTACTGATAAAGAAAACTAAATTTATTAAATGATGCTATTTGTCGTTTTTCATTTTTGATTCGAAGCAATATGTGCCGTTTTGTCTTGATAAGGAAAGATTATAGTTCCTCGACATTTTGTTTTTATTCCATTTTCACTTGCCCAATTTATCAAATCAAATTAATGATTCAGCATCAAATGAATTTATAACTTTATTTCATAATGTAAATGAGGTGATTAATCAAATTACTGATAAGTTTATAACATTTCGGCATCATTAATCAATATATACAAAGAGACAAGTGATGAAATTTCAGTATGATTTGTACTCTACAGTTCTACAAAAATGCAATAAAAATTTCGGATTTAGCTGATATGTGTAATAGATCGAATAACAAAACTATTTGGTTTCGGGTCATCATTAATCTGCCTTGTTTCTTCATTCGTGGGAATGTTAGCTGAAATTTTCACTATTTATAAAAGAAATATTCTAAAAATGTCTTACTTCTAATTTTATTCGACTGAAGCTTTCGAAATTTTGATGCGATGAATTCTCGATAATTCTGGTCGGCTGTTAAAAGAAAGATGGATCCAAAAAATCCATGACTTGAAATTAAAAATACCAGAAAGTTCGTGCAATCTAACAATTTCTTATTAAAAATACTTTAAACTTATTTTCTTACATGGATTGTATTCTGTTGAGCCATACGAGATGAAAAGTGGAATCGATGACAGAAAAATTGGAACCACGACCTAACAGGTAAAAATTGGTAGAATATTAAGGATATTTTGATTTGAATCAAATGACTTACTTGCCCTAAGAGTATTAGCAGAAATCTTCGTTGCAATTTGAAAGTCACTTTTGATATGGTTAAATTCGAAGAATTTAAAATTTTGATAAAATGCTCAAAGATCACATATGAGGACGCCATGTAATTTCGGAAAAAAGTTATAATTATAAAAATGTAAATATATGTACTTTTTACAGTCTAAATCCGGGAACAACTGTATATTTATTTTCGCGTAAAATGATAATAAACAGCTTATTAAGTAAATATCTCAGCCATTAATATACCGAATTGGGTCAATAAGAGTTTTGGAGAAAAACGGAACCTTCACATGAAACAATTAGAATTACAAATTCGACGAAATGCCTTCAGTTTCTAATTCACAACAATTTACAAACTCGTGTATATGCTAAATTATGTTTTAATTGCTTGGAAAATAATAATTTACAAACTCAGTAAAACAACTATATTTTGTATTCCAAATCTAACAAATTATTCAATTAATTTATTCAAATGCATAAAACACCCAATGCCAATAAACGATATTTCAAATATTCAATAAATAGTTAACTATTTTAACCAACAATTTTACAAATTAATGCCTCTTCTTTTCACTGCTTCAGGTAGATCATGATTTGTAGAAGGTTCAACTAAATTTACTCTTTTTTGTAAATTGAAGAAATATTTTTAATAAACTCATTTATAAACCCACCATTTATGATTACATTTTGTCGTTTCCTTCTTAATTTCGATAGTATAAAATCACGATACGGTTGATTTGCAAACAATAGGAATAGTGAGCTAAGAAATCCATGATTACTAATGGCAAATACACACAAACTTGACATAGCTACAATTAATTTGATATTCAAATTGACAAGATAAAATTCAAAATCAAGTAGAATCTTACCTGGATTATATGAAATTGCACCATAAGAAAAGAATAACGGAGCTACCATTAAAATAGCTGGAACTGATATCTAAATAATAACGTTCGAATAATCAACTGAGACATTTCAGACTTGACCAACTAGCATCCATAGAAATTTTCGTTGAATTTTTAGAGTTGAAACTGATAATTTTGTGTCTCGTCTGGTTAAATTTCTCAAAGTCAGGAGAAAACATATAGATATTGGCTGAAACTCAATGAAGGTTATATTTTCACTAGCGAAATATCAGTAGCGAGACAAAGTTTTCATCTCGAAATATTTTACGAAGAAAGTTACCTTCTATCAGTTTGAGTATTATAGAGCGAGCAAGAAGTTTGGAACCAAACGTCGAATTTTAACATCATGGTTGAACCCACTCTTCACGAACAAATCATTTTGAGATTTTAAACACATGTGCAAGATTAAAATACCTGCAAACCCTCCAAGGCTCTTCGAGATTCTCTCGTGATGAATAATTTCGAACCTCCTCTTAAAATAATAATTGGTTCCAAACTTTTGCTCGCCAATGTAAATGTTTTTGATATTCAAAATAGTAAATTCCATACCACGATCATCATCATTATTTGCACGGCAAAGATTATGTGCGAGACGCAAATTCGACATGCTCTACTCACTACCGCATCCCTACTCCAAAGCAAATCGGGCGGATCTTTCCACATGGCAGCCAATTCAAGCTTGGCTTTGTCCATATTCTCAGGTAGATCATAATAAGCAAGCAACTCTCCAGGATGAAATGAAAGGCAGAGAAGACATCCAAGTATGATTCGCTTCTTGTCTGACATCGTCGAAGTGCTGCCGGTGTGCGAGCAGGTATAGCGAGTGTAGAAAAGAAGGACTATGGTTCCACCCACCCCTAAGGTATTCGATGAGTATTTCAAGGACCAGAATAATTAAGAAAAAATAAATTGATCGCAATTTTTACGCGCGAAAAATAACGATCTTTGTAGATTACTATTCGATGATATTCCATTTATCCGAGGATTGATTTTGGCGACTATTTGAGATTATATAATGCACATTTGCATTTTCAATAATTTGTGCATCATTTCACTTTGTTTCAATTTATCATTTTCTGCCAATAATTTCATAGCGAATTATGTATCTAAAACTTACAGTAAGCTGTGTATACGGAAATCAAAATTATAGCGATTGTTGACACCCCCAACCAACTAAGAACTCCTGTCGTAAGCCCACCTAAACATTAAATTATTTTTAATGACTTATAAGGAACCCTGCAAATTGCAAAATTGCAAGATGAAGGAATATCGTGCTAGCGAGCTAGAAGAGGGGGAAATTGTGTGAAACTAACATCTTTTATTTTTTATCAAATAAACGAAAGCGCTTCGTCATTTCGTTATTTACAAACTGCCGATTTATCGCGATATTTTTTCGACTTACCAATATAGGGATAGAACACTATCGGGGCGAGAAGAATTGTAATTCCAAAGTCACAAAAACTGACCCTAAATTATACACGTTGTCTCATATTTTCGAAATATCGTCGACTTACAATACTTGATACTTTGCTAGAAGAAACTTATAATAGAACGACATGCTAGGATGAGATTTATACAAAATACAGTATAATGCGAACATATTTACTGGAAGCTGGCAAAGACCCAAAATATGCAGGCTCAAAGTGTAATAATATGTATCCATATGATGGACGGTTATGTTCGTCATGTCTAAAGTAAAGAAAAAATAAAATATTACTTAAAGACCCGATGAAATATTCAAAAGTTTAGTAGAATAAGTTATGCAGATAATGCTAGGTTTCTGACTTCTAAGTAAATGGCATTATATATTGTTGAGCAGATGTTCACAAGTCATAAGCCAACGAATTTTTTAAAATAAAAATTCAAAAGGTGCATTTCTCCATTTCATAATCACGAGAATATAACTTTTTTTAATGCAAATTTCAATTATCTTCTCTCAGAACTAATTCGTTTTTCATAATCGAAGCCAAATGATTTTAATCGAGGTCAAAATTTTACCTAATGACATTTAAAATATGGATAAAAAGATACAAATATTTCAAAGATCTCATGTGTCATATGAAGTCCTTTATTAATTATTCAATTAAAAATTCCAATTTATAATTTGTAAGAGTTTTGTGGTTTCCAATTAGTAGAATTTTCAAGCAGATGTTCAAAAATAAAAATTTTAAATCGCGCGATATTTCTTGCAAAGTCGCAGTTAATTGGAAAAAAACTATATAGCTGAATTGTATGAAAATTATTAAACTCGTCATTGATGACTAGGAAGCGCAAGTCCCGCTCACTCGTCGAAGTCAAAGTCAAAGAGTGACTTTTCGTCATTTTTCAAAAATTCCTAGAAATTTTGCGAAGCGATTGTTTTCTTATTTTTTCTTTTTCCACTATTAGATATGGGCCTAGGAAACATTTTTGCAAGGCACGCTTTTCGCTTGACGAAAATCCGTTCATAAAAAGGGGTTTTCGGATTGTCGTCTTCAGGAACCCATATCTTTGGTTACACTGATCCGTTTTTATGCGGTTTTTTGCTACTAACTATTCTAATGTGAAAGAATTATAGAAAAAAATACTTTTATGGCTTTGTCTTCACAACGGGAATTTTACCTACGCCCTCTAAGTTTAGGCATAATTTATCGAAATTTATTCAGAGTAAATTATCTAGATTGGGCAATTATCACTATCCCTCTTCTTCAATTTGTACTCTTCGAATTTTCTTCTAATTTCAGCCCTGGTTGGTTGATATTTGATTGATGAAGATTGATTATTCGGCAAATCTGGGCAGAGCTTCCCGTTCGAATGGTGGAATTGCCTAAAGTCTTATTACTATTTTTTTAAATCCAAATATTTCACCTGCTCATGCACAGCCAATAGTTCTTGCAGTTTTGATCACACGATTCCATTCCGTCATATTGATTTCTTCGATTCAGGTTTCTAGAATTTCAAGTTTGCTTTTCTATAGTCTTTTAAACAAAACATCAAATTATTGCTTGGTTAGAAAGTGAGAATGCATGTAGAAGTAATCAACGTCCAGAATCTTTTCAAAAATGCTCGAATGTACCTCTTAAAAGCAAAATCTATGAAAAAGCCTTACTTACACATGGAATTTATCGAATAAAGCGTCATCCGTCTTCATTCGTTCGATGAAATTGTGCCATTCCTGTGGAACATTCGATGCCAGTCCGTATTCCTTCAGCACACTCGCATAAAGCTGCTCCCATTTGGGGTTTGTCGGGTTCGCGTTATTCAGGGTCAAATTAAAGAACCACTCTTCGAAGTCGATGACGGACTGAAAATGAATAAAGTGAAGAATAAAAGCGAGGAATCTAATCTGGAAAGAATTGATTCAGGCAACTTATGAAACAGAGTCGAGCTAGTTTTCAAAGACTCGCAAACTTGACCATAAATACAAAGCATGAAAATACATACGAATGAAGATCCTGGGTAATTTCCATCGACCGTGTAGATTCGATATGCCGGAAAATATTTGTCGTAAGGTGTCAACGAAGGTGCCGAGAATACGACGCTGAATTCATAAAGCTTTCAAAAAATGTTGGCAGAAACATAATGCCTTGTAGGTGTTGAAGTGTGGTCAAACGGATCGGAATATAACATGTAGAACAGCCTATAATTAGAAAGTGCAAGCTCCGCCCACTCTGTGCGGACAAAGTCAAGGAAATCAATTTCGTCAAAATTCTAGAAAATTTGCGAAGTGATTTTTTTTTCTGATTTCTCTTTTCCCACTATTAGATATGAGCCTAGGGAACATTTTTGCAAGGCACGCTTTTCGCTCGACGAAAATTCATTCACAAAAAGGGGTTTTCGGGTCGTCATCTTCAAAAATTCATATCTTTGGTTACACTGATTCGTTTTTCATGTGGTTTTTTGCTGTAATCCTAGAAAAATACTTCCATGACTTTGTCTTCAAATCGGGAATATCACCGCCCGCTCTTACTCGTAGTGAGTATGGCCGTATAACTGAGCCGTAATTGTATTCGCGAATCTGCAAAATTTTCCCCTGAATAAATTCAGGAGCTCGTAGCTTACCTGTTAGCAACGCGATAGTAGTTGTAACTCCAGCCCTCAAGCGACTGATGATCGCCGCCATTAATGTGCGCAATAATTTGCACCTTGTCACCAGCTTTCTCAGCGTCCAGGAGCTGATCAGACAGCCACTGTAGAGTATCGTCGGGGTCTGTTTCATTGACATATAGCCAGCTGAATCCATTAATTGTTTGTAAAAAATAACATCGCCTACAAGTTTCGAGTATCACCAAAGATGTTGTTCAATGAAATAACTCGAAGTCCTGGATAGAGCTTCGTCATGTAACAGCCTCTGCTGAAACATTAGGTTCAAACACTACATCTTGAATAAGAAAGTCAACTAGAGCATGGTCGCACTCTGATCGTCGGGGACGGCTCCTTTCCAGGCGTTCATCATCCAGGAATAATACCACGCCTCATCCCATTTGCTCGGAGCAAAATGGGGAGTCAACATGTCGACTGGAAGTCCTTCGTGATTGCCGATGGCGAAGAGAACGGGAATGTCGGGAAATGCGCTGGAAATAAATGAGTCTTATACGAGGTATTGAAATTCAGCTCATGCCTTCGAATGTTGTCCGAAATATTCTTGATATATGCCATGTGTGATGCATTATTGTAATTCCTAAAATATTGCATGTCAAAGGACAATTTACAAAAAACAAAACAAAAAAGCTCATACCATACGTCATGCGCAGCCAAATCTCCGGTAACAACAACGTAGTCCAGCTGAAAATCTCAAATCGTCAAATTCGCATATAATAACCACGAATAACCTTTCCATTAGTTTTGACGATGTGGTCGAGCATATTCGTGAACAGCCAGTAGGGACTGTCACATTTCCCCCACATGCCCCAGTAGCCTGCAGGACGCTTGATTCCCTGAGTCGTGGCTCCATCAGCGCTTACTTCCTGCGATTTTGAGATAAGATTCAGAATCGGATTGCCCGAGAATATTGGTTGATTTTATGAAAATGTTCGTTTTTTTTTCGATTTTTTGCACTTGAAAGTTCCAAAAATACATAATTTCCAAATACCCCTAATATGCTAGCAAATTTTTGAAACAAACATCAGGAATATCCTGGGGTCGGCAGCATTGGGACGTGTCGCAATCAGCTTCTAATCCTGGTGTGTACCTCATATCAAGATGAATGTCCGTCAAGTGCAGAACTCGCATGGTAGGCTTGCCTGGCTACGATTGAAGGAGATTTCACTCGATTATTAAGGATTTTACCAGAACAGGAGTTTTGGGTACAAACGGCGGAGCATTTCCAGGAATTGGAATAGTCCAGTTGACTTTCAACGGATCGTATGGGGAACCACAGTATGAAACGTAATAGTGAAAGGTTTTTCTCAAATTCTGTTCTAACCGTCAATCAGAAGCCCGCATAGTTGATTCGGAATGACGATGATTTGATCAAGTATCCAAATGACTTGATCATCAAAATCTGTGATAACCGCTTGACAAATGAAATTGTCCTCGAGTTTAAATGTGTCACAGATAAAAATCGCGAGGTCGCCTCTAAAATCAAATAGAAAGTTTTCTTTTGGAAAATATCACTACAGGCATTCATCCATCTTATCATCCCCCCATGATTCGTGAATTAGATCAACTAGAAAATTGCACTCTTTGCATTGATCGGACTCAGCATATGAACCTATCAAAATTCGTTTATTGCTTGATTTGAAAACAACATTTCTGACCTTCGATGTTCAAGGCAAATATCAAAAATAGGAATTTTAATCGCATAGCCAAATGAGAATTGCAAACTCAGGAACTGATTGATTGATTGATCAAGAAGCATGGAGATTAGTGGAAGAAAATAAGAATAGGAACAAAGATGGCTGATAACATGTAATCGAATGAGGTAAAACGACTGATAACCGTCTATAATTTATGGAATACACTCTATTTTCACTTTTGAAGCGTGTTTTCGTGATAACTAAAAATCGATTACTAGCTATTGATTTTCCACAAATTTCATTTTGATAACGAACAATTTATTCTTGACTGAAAATAGCCAAATGGTCCTTAATTTCAGATCGGACACGTATCGCTATCGCGTCTCTTTTGTTTGTACGCGTTGTATCGTCGTTGTAAATCGCTCCATTTTGCCTGATACTTTCGTGACTTCTTTACTGGAGCATTATGAACTGGAAAGAAACGTGAAAATAGCTTTCGGAAGAAGCTTAAACCTGGCAGATCAGAGCAAAGTTTCCCCTTCGAGTGATGGAATTGTCGGCACGTGCATAACCAGAAGTTCTTGCAATCTGTGTCACAAGGCCATGGAGTGTATCCGTCGTACTGATTACGTCGGTTCATATTTCTGGAACGTTCAGAATAAACTTCTGAATTATCAACAAAAATGCTCTTACGTGTAAAATTTCATGTAGAGGTCATCGTCGGTCTTCATTCGTTCTATCAATTTATGGAACTCGCTGGGAATTGCAGAGTCCATTCCTAGCAACTAGTTTTTAAAAAGTCAAAAGTGAAAATCGCAAACCATATTCCTTGAGCATGCTCGGATAGAGTTGCTCCCATTTGGCTTGTGACGGAGGAAGTGCATTGTTCAAGGTGAGATTGAAGAACCATTCTTCCCAGTCGATTACCGACTGAAAATAACCGCTCTAGACGCCAATTTTTGCGGGAGTGTCATTTTGGAATTGTGAAAAGCGAAAACGAAAATTAAATTTGCAAAGAATGACCGGAAAAGAAATTCAATGGACAAAAACCTACTATCTAAATGTCCTGGATCAAATTAGTCATAAATTTAATAATAAACTCACGAAGCTCGACCCGGGATAATTTCCATCGATCGTGTAAATTCTGTAGGCAGGAAAGTACCGATCGTAGGGCGTTAGCGAAGGCGCCGAGAATACAATGCTTGTCGGAGTCGAGGTGTGATCGTTCATATCCGAATACGTCATGTAGAACAGCCTATAATTAGAGAGTGCAAGCTCCGCCCACTCTGTGCGGACAAAGTCAAGGAAGTCAATTTCGTCAAAATTTTCAAAAAATCTAGAAATTTTGCGAAGTGGTTTTTTTCTGATTTTTCTTTTCCCACTATTAGATATGAGCCTGGGGAACATTTTTGCAAGACACACTTTTCACTTGACGAAACATCGCTCGCAAAAATGGGTTTTCGGATCGTCGTCTTCAAAAATTCATATCTTTGGTTACACTGATCCGTTTTTCATGCGGTTTTTTGCTACAACCCTGTCTAATCCTAGAAAAATACTTCCATGACTTTGTCTTCGACCTTACTCATAATGCGTGTGCCCGTAAAATTGCCCAGATATCGTGTTCGCGAATCTAAATAGTGAACCTGTTCACTTCCTTGATCAACACTTACCGATTAACAACTTTATAGTAGTTCTCATCCCAGCCCTCAAGCGATTCCCCATCGCCGCCTTAAATTCATGCATTTAGAAAGGAAGTTCTGCTCGACAATACCGTTGATGTGAGCGATGATTTGGACCTGGAATTATTTGATTTTTTCTTGTTCTAAAATGAAATAGCCGCACTTTGTCTCCGGCCTTTTCAGCGTCCAATAGCTGCTGGACCAACCATGTTAAGGTGCCATCGGGGTCCGATTGATTTACATACAGCCAGCTATTAAGTTCTTACGTAGCCAATAGCTAATGAACAATTTCTCACAAGTTATTAGAATCGCCGTAGACGTTGTTCAAAGCGATCAGTCTGAGCCCAGGGAAAAGCTTGGTCATGTAACAGCCACGACTAAAATTATCATCTGAATTTGTATGCAACATTTTCTACGTACTAAATCATCGTATCGTTTTGATCTCCAGGTATGTAGTCACCCCAATTTTCCAACATGCTTCCATACAACCTATTATAAAATAGCCTTTTTTCAAGAAAAACTGCACAAACCAATTCATCGACCACTGCCTCGGAGCATAATGGGGGGCCACGTTGTCAATAGGAAGTCCCTCGTGGTTTCCTATGACCTGCAGGATTGGAGTATCTTTGAAGTAACTGAAGAGAACACTTTTGATTTTATCGCTCTTCCGAAAAATCTCACGTTTTGAGATTATCGGAGATGTTCTTTATGAAACTCATATGCGAGATATTGTTGTAGTTCCACACCTGAAATAGTGATAGAGATGATGCTTTTGGAAAGAAAACTCTTACGTCATGTGACATCAAGTCTCCAGTAACGACGATGTAGTCGAACTTAAAAATGAAACCTAATCAAAAGAATCGAGAAAAATCAACCTTATCGTTCGTCTTCACGATGTGATCCAGCATGTTCGTCATCAGGTAATACGGCGCATCGCAGAGTCCCGCCTAGAAAGAGGGTTTTGATAGTCTCTTCGAGGCCGACTAACCATTCCCCAGTATCCAGCTGGCTTTTTGATAGCTGGCGTAGTTCCAGCACCAGGGGCGCTGACCTCCTAAACCATAGATGAAAGTATAAGTTGGTTAGAATTGCTACGTCAGGGATATCTTGAGGTCTGCAACATTGCGGAGTGTCGCATTCAGCTTCAAGACCCGGTTGGTAGAACATATCGAGATGCAAATCTGTGAGATGCAGAACTTTCATCGTTGGTTTCCCTGGCTGAAATGAAGAAATCGATTTCAGGACGGGAAACAGACTTACCTGCACTGGTGTTTTCGGCACAAATGGCGGCGCATTCCCCGGAATCGTCAGGTTCCAGTTTGAGACAAGAGGATCATAGGGTGAGCCGCAATCTAAAACGACCTATCTTCTAAAATTTCATTACGAAAACTACCACTGAGAATGACACCGCACAATTGTCGCGGCTCCACAATAATTTGATCGAGAACCCACATTGCTTCGTCGCGGAAATCCGAAATAATGTAGGTACAGACCCAATTATCTTCTATGTGGAAGGTCTCGCAAATCAAAACGGCCAAATCACCTCTAAGTTACAAACTATTTTCGAATATTTCTCGTTCGAGATCTAATGGGGAATGCAAAAAAAACTATTAAGAGGTCATTACGAGAATTTGTATACTAAAATGATATTTCAATAAAAGTATTTACAGGCATTCGTTCATTGTTTTATCGTGGCCCCACTGATTATGCAACAAATCGACCAGGAATTCACATTCCTGACACTGCTCAGATTTAGAATGAGCGCCTAAATCCATTTTTAAAACTTATTTATCGAAAATCAATATCTTACTTCCAAAAAACAAAAATGGGACGAAGAAAAGAAGAATCCGCATGGCGATCAACTCCAGGAAATGTGCAAAAATGCAAGAAGCACATTGGAATTGGGGATTAGCGAAATTGATAACTCGCAAAGAATAAAAATCGACCGACTGATAAGTGAGTCGATGAAAATGGGTCGCTTAGTAGACTGTGTGCTAGTGTGTGGGTGATCAAGCAAGCGGAGAGTTAAGGCAGTAGTTGACGTTGTGAACGATCTCAAACTTGGGTAATTAAACCTTTATTTACAATAAAAGAAAAATCAATATAAAAAAGTTAATCTGGTGAAATGTGTTGAGCAGCAAAGAATTCTGCTTTTATTTTGAGGCAGAAGGGTGGGAGGCAAGCGGAAAAGAAAAAATTTTGCATCGGGAATGGATTCAATCTGAAAACATAGAGAAGTGATTTTTCTACGAAATGAAAAAAGCGAAGATCACAGTTCGCGACACAGACTGTTTAAAACAGGGGGAAAAATGAAAAAGGTTGTTTGATGTAACAATTCGTAATGTCTCAAGATTTGAAAAATCACAGCAGATTACACGTTTTCGCTATTTATTTTATCAATGGTATATCATCAATAAATATGAGCATAGCTTTGGAGAAAGTTAGAGAATGAATGAGTATGGGGAGAGTGAGAATCGAATAGGTTGAGATAAACTGGAGTAGTAGCGGGACAACAAAGGAATAAATAGACACAAAGCATTGAAGCCTTCTTCCGGAAGCGAAACTGTTCCCCAGGCTCGTATCTAATAGCGGTAGAAGAAAAATAAGAACAAATTGCGTCGCAAATTTTCAAAAACTTTGAGCGAAGTTGCCTTCCTTGACTTTGACTTCGCCGAGTGGGCGGAGCTTGCACTCCCTACCTATCCTATCCCTAAACTCCTAGCCTATCTTAAAAATAGCCCTATCCTAGCCCTAACCATTACCGTACCTAATGGATGAGTAAAGATATTTGAGGGTGAAGTTGCATCACAGTGCTTGGGTATTGAATGAAAAGCGATAGTTGAGTTGTTATATGGACATTTTTAGTTGATTTTAGTAGTTTTTCAGTAGTTAAAATGGAAAAAAGTGAGCCTTTGCTTCTGAGATGAGTATTGTTGATAAAAAATCTGAGGTTTTTTTTTTTTTATATTTTGTTGGTTGCACTAATTATCATTAATTCCATCTAAAATTATCCTTTCAATAAAAATCGTGGAGTAATAATTATTCGATGAAACATGATATAGCCAACTCTCGAAGATATCCAAAAGTGATGAGGGAAAATCGTAACAAACAAATATTTATTAAAATGAAACTTCCTTCTCTCTTCTTCCTGAGCAGGTTTCATTTGAATGCGAGATGGCATTTTGGATGACATTCAAAATTGAGCAGATCATTGTTCAACCAATTAAAATTTCTTAATTTGTTTATTTCTAACTTCTAATCATTTGTTTAAGTTATTGATTTTACTATACAATTTCTCCTCGTAAAATATTCGACATCACTATTCTCTTATCAGCTTTCGTTCAATGCAAAAAGTTTGCTTTCTTATTTCTAACGATTATTGATTTTTTAAAGATCTACGCATGAATGCAGGATTTATTTTCTAAGTCAGTACAAGTTCGAATTTTAAAAAATTAAAGAATAAAAATGGTTTACATCGGTATCGACTTGGGCACGACATATTCGCGTGTTTCTGTCGTCGAAAATGGGCGACCCGTATTGATTTGTGATGAAAAAGGTAGAGCAATTATGCAGTTATAAAATAATACTTGTGCATAAAATAAATAATTGATATCAGGAAAATACTTTTTACCATCCATGGTTTCATTTGGTGAAAAAGAAACTCTAGTCGGTAATATTGCAATGGATTACGCCGATCTGTCCAAAGTTCTATACGGTTCCTTTGATTATCTCGAATTCTTCGTAAATAAGTGCATTTATTTGAAGATTCGAAACGACTAATCGGATGGAAATTCATGTACAATTTACCGATTGCGGAAAATTGTCTACTTTGGTCATTCGATTTGGATTCACGAAATGTCCATTATATCAAATTCTATCATAAAAATAAATAGGCTATTTCAGGGTACAGTTGGCTACGTTTTGAAGAGTAATGAAGGCGCTGAACGATTTGTAACACCAGAAGAAGTCTCATCTATGATTCTGAGAAAAGTCAAGACAATTGCTGAAGTTAGTATACAGTAGTTTTTCTAAATGAAAATTTCAATTATTTACAATTCAGACTTATCTTAGAAAAAATGTGACGGGCGTCGTTGTTGCTATTCCGGCATTTTTCCAAGAAAGCCAAATTTCCGCTACCAAAGAGGCTATAAAAATGGCTGGACTCGAGTTAAAGTACCTGATTGAAGAACCCACGGCTGCTGCAATCGCATACAATGCGGACAAGCAATTAGAAGACTCGCGGATTATGATTTTCGACTTCGGTGGTGGTCAGTAGTTATTATCTAGAATTCATTTTCATTGCACATATAGACCTCGAATAAAATTAGATTTAAAATACATCAGATAAGAACGGAATTTTACCCCTTCCTTGATCATGGAATTTAGGAACTCTCGATATTTGTATATCTGAAATAAACAGTGGACATCTCACAATAAAAGCCGTGACAGGCGACTCTCATTTGGGTATTTTCCTTTAATAGTAATGAGTAAAGAAAAATTTTAATTATAGGTGGCCAGGATTTCGACGGGATAATCATGAATTACGCGCATGACGAGTACATGCAATCATCTAGTAACGAGACGTTTGTAAATCCACATCTAGCTAAACGACCAAGAAACGAATCCGAAATGTCTAAAACTGATATTTTTGCAAATCCTGGTCTAACTAAACGACTAAGAGATAATTGTAGGGAAGCAAAAGAATCGCTATCTTTCACAGCTACTGAAGTAAACATCCATGTAAATAGTTGATTTAGTGGATAGTCCTAATCCGTTGGATTTAGTTAGACGTCGGTAATGGACCAAATTTGGACGTAAAGTTAACTCGCACAAAATTCAACGAATTATGTGATAGATTAATCACAAAGGCAATGGAATTAGTGGATACGGCGCTGAATATGGCTCGAATTTCTGCCAGCGATATCGATCATGTGGTATGTCTAATGTTATCAAATCAACTCTAACGACTGTCCAATTTGTCACCTGTATATGATTTTATTTAGATTTTGGTGGGTGGGTCGACTAAAATTCCAGTCATACAGGATCGTCTGGGAGAGAAATTCGGAAGAAATAAACTGAGATTCAACATAAATCCAGATGAGGCTATTGTGCGCGGAGCTGCGATTGTGGCTGATGCCATTCAGGTCTGTGAAAAGTTTTTTTAGAAAAATATTTTAAATTTAGAATGATAATTCACTACCATTGATTAGCACTTCTACGGTCGTTCAAAGTGCCCAATCGAATAACAGGAATAAAATTTTATTCTATCGTAGGAAATATTCTTTGTATGAGCGAAAATTAATTCTAGTATTTAGTTCTTTGCACAAACAAGAAAATTGACGAAGGAAGAATTTGTCTGTTTAATTCGCATAATTATTCTGTTGAAGAGATTGCGAAATTCCACAATTTGTATCTACCACATCAAGTAGCAACTACACAGAATAAAGTAAATTCTTATGTTCGTTATTTTGAATAATTTCTTAGGTTTTAGATTTTTGGAATTAGCTGCGACAAGAAATCGTTTGAAATATTTGACTTGGATACTCGACAAATTTCAAAAGGTCTGTTCAACAAATCCATGAATGATCGATTCAAAGAATTTTACAGGGCCAGATCCTCCTGAATGGCGTAATTTTTCATCTGTGGCTTATTTCAAAGTCAAATTGTATTATTTGGGTGGAATGGATCCTAAGACATATGAAAACACAAATCGAGTTGATGTAAGAAGATCGAATGAAAATCCATGAAGTAATTTATTCAGGTTTTAATAGATGGAACATGGAAAACAGGACCTGCTTTTCCTTTTGAAACTAATTCTGTTCAAACAATAGCATGCGATGAAACGTTATACGGTCACATTATAGCATATTCATCGTTGTAATTATGGATATTCAGTTATTGATGGAAAAAATAGCCGAAAGATATACCGACTATCAGACGATGAACGGGAATGGATTGAAATCGGAGAGATTCCAGAAAAACGATTTTTTTTCGAAGTTGCATCGCTAAATGGAAAAATTTACATAACTGGAGGATACCAGTCGTTAATTTTCTATGATAAATAATGTATCATTATATATTTAGTCGTCATAATGTATTTAAATCCTGCCTGTGTTTCGATCCCTCAGCTCCAGTTGGCAGTCGAATTTCTCAAATCGCTGATATGAATTATGCAAGATATACTCATTCTCTTGTTGTCGCTAACGGGAAGTTACATGCAATCGGAGGGTGAGCTGAGATTTAGCATACCTTTATACGAAATATTTGTTAACCTAGATTTCAAGAAGTTAGTGGTAAAGGTTTTTGCAATTCAATCGAGGAATACGATCCAAAAACGAATAAATGGAGTGAAGTCGGAGAGATTTATTTGCATAAAATGCTATTTTATCGTAAGAATTTATATTGAAAGCTAACAATAAGTATAGTCCATTGTAAAAAACTTGACAGTCGCAGTGCCCTTCGCACAAAGGGGCGGTGCGAACAGCACGCTTTCCGCTCGCGTCGCGGCATGCCTGTGCATTTCATTATTCAAACTGGATTTTCGTTTTCATTTATTTTTTCGACGTTTTAATTTGTAATTTTTATAATCATTCGGTAATTATCGATAATTAGAGCCAATTGTTTGTAGGTGATCCAATAAATAATCACTTTTCATTTATTTTTCTCGTATTTTGCAGTGATTTTTTTTTTAAAATTATTCTTTAAATAGATTTTTGAATTTCTTCTTCTTCAGAATTGTGATAATTATCGATAATTAGAACACAATTACAGATACATGTTTTAGTTTTCTGTTTATTTCGTGTTTTTCCGTGACTTTTTATCGTTTTTCTCGATAAAATGATTTCTTGAGTATAATTTCTCAGCAAAATTCTGTAATTATATCCTAATTATCGATAATTACAGAATAATTATAGAAATCACGGATGAAAACGTTGAAAAAATAAATGAAAGTGGAAATCCAATTTGAATAATGAATTCGCAATGCATGCCGCGACGCGTGCTGTTCGCACCGTCCCCTTGTGCGAAGGGCACTGCGACTGTCAAGTTTTTTACAATGGACTATAAGAGACTTTGAAATGATTCGTAATAATTTAGTGTATTATGAGAATAATGATGAAAAAGAAGGAAAAATATGCTTGTTCAATTCATATACCTGCTCAGTAGAAGAGATTGAAAAATTCCACAGATCTTATGAGCCATATGAAGTAGCAGCTACACCGAATAAAGTAAATTCTTATGTTCGTTATTTTGAGTAATTTCTCATATTTCAGATTTTTGGAATTAGCTGCGACAAGAAATCGTTTGAAATATTTGACTTGGATACTCGACAAATTTCAAAAGGTCTGTTCAACAAATCCATGAATGATCGATTCAAAGAATTTTACAGGGCCAGATCCTCCTGAATGGCGTAATTTTTCATCTGTGGCTTATTTCAAAGTCAAATTGTATTATTTGGGTGGAATGGATCCTAAGACATATGAAAACACAAATCGAGTTGATGTAAGAAGATCGAATGAAAGCCCATGAAATAATTTATTCAGGTTTTAATAGATGGAACATGGCAAATAGGACCTGCTTTTCCTTTTGAAACTAATTCTGTTCAAACAATAGCATGCGATGAAACGTTATACGGTCACATTATAGCATATTCATTATTGTAATTATGGATATTCAGTTATTGATGCACTTATTAGTAATAGGATGTATCGACTATCAGACGATGAACGGGAATGGATTGAAGTTGGAGAGGTTCCAGAACAACGAACTTCTTTCGAAGTTGCATCGCTAAATGGAAAAATTTACATAACTGGAGGATATAAGTCGTTAATTTTGTATGATAAATAATGTATCATTATATATTTAGTCATTTTAATCCATTGAAATCCTGTCTGTGTTTCGATCCCTCAGCCCCAGTTGACAGTCGAATTTCTCAAATCGCTAGTATGTATTATACAAGGCAGTATCATTCACTTGTTACTGCGGATGGAAAATTGTTTGCAATAGGAGGGTGAGCTTAGATTTTGCATATCTTTATACGAAATATTTGCTAACTTAGATCTCGAAGAGGTTGCGAGAGAGGAATTTTGAGCTCAATTGAGGAATATGATCCACAAACGAATAAATGGCGTAGAGCCGGAAAACTTTATGTCTGA
The DNA here is from genome assembly GCA_964036155.1 of Diploscapter coronatus. Lineage (NCBI taxonomy): Eukaryota > Metazoa > Nematoda > Chromadorea > Rhabditida > Rhabditidae > Diploscapter > Diploscapter coronatus. Next base: position 15,791,462 of record OZ038422.1, read on the forward strand.
AACCTCCATTTCAATACATTTGAATTTTCGTAATTTTCATATGATTTAAATAAAGTTTTTATTCAATTTCGTACATTCTAATTCTTCAATGCACATGATACAGACAACTCTAGAAGACGTCCAAGTGTGATGAGGGGTAATTGTGTAGCTGAATTCAAAATATGTTATTTAACAAATTCTGTAACCAAATCCAATATTTATTTTTATAGTAATTTCAATCCATTAATTGGGATACCCCCGATCCAGAACTATTTTATATGGGTCCCTCAGTGGCAGGCATACAAAATAGTTCTGGAACGGGGGTGTCCCTTTCGAAAATATCAGAAAAGTGTTGTTGATGCAAAATCTGAATATTTTGTATATTGTACATGGATGTAGGTGCCTCTTTTGCCACTTCCAGGCCGATAATGTCGCCCCATTGGATGGTCAGTTTGTCCGTCACAATGGTACTGGCGATTCTGTCCTAAGTTTATCAGTTTCAATAAATCAAAAACCATATTTTTCAAATTTGATTGTTTCATTTTACCTGTAGCCTTTCCTCATAATCATCCTTTGGCAGCTTTGATCTCTCAACATCATTTGATTCTATGCCGTTGCCGTTTTCCAGAACCGCCGAATTAGATTGTAGCAATTCGAACATTGTCCGTCGTTGGTTATGCTGATCTATCTAGAAAAACCATAAGTTCATATTTTTATCTTTTGTTGAGTAACTAATGTTTGTTTTTACTTATGCAAAGCCAAAAATATATTTTTACAAAACAGGAGGGTAAGCTTATTCAAGTTTTTTTTAATGATAAATACCTGAAGCTATTGGATTTCTTCGTTGATGATGACGAGCTGATCTCCCATCTTATTAACCACGTTGATGAGGTTTGACGTCGACATGACTACACTTTAATGGTATTCTTGAGATTAGATCAAATAGGCAATTTAAAGGCACAAGTAGACTGAAAATAGTAAAGAATTAATTGTGTTGTGGGAATGCCAAGCAAATCGGAAGTCAGACGGAAAGAAATAGGCGGACGAGATCTGCCAACCAATTTATTATCCCAAACTTGGGAATTAAACCATTCAACAAAAATGTAAAATCAAAAATAAAAAGCAAATCCTGGGCTGCGAGTACTTTGTTCCCAAACGCTATTTCTCCCCTTTTTCTTCTTTTCCTACACTATTTCTGCTTTGGGAACAAAGTACTCGCAGCCATTTTTTTTAATATAAAACCCCTTTTGAATGGGCCTAGAAATCATCTGGACAGAAAAAAGTCTAGGCTCTCCTCTCCATTTCCCTTCCAATCTCAATCTATCTTCCCTATTTCTTTCCCTTTATGGTTCCCTCCTTTCTTTGCTCACTTCTCTGTCTGTCTCTATAGGCTGGCAGCAATAAGCAACACAGCTCATAACCGATTCACTCAAAGCCCAACGCATATCACTTTCTGTCTTTCCGTGCAAGAGGCTTAGCATATCAGTTCCCTTCCGATTTCCCAACCTTCCTTATTCCTTTCCCACTCGATAATGTATCAATTGCCTGTCAAAATGTAAATGATTCATCATTTTCTGTTTTCCGAAATTCAAAACCCATTTCTGGATAGCCCTGTTACGCACATTTGCACTTTTCAGATGAACTTTCATCCTCTCGATCTTTCCAATTTTACTTCGTTTCACACCTAAATTTGCACTTTTCCACGAAAATTAGGATTTCCTTGTTAATTTTTTCTACACCATTATTATTTTAATCTGGAACAGTTTTCTCTATTTTTTAGGTCTGCCTCACTAAATGGCGCCTACCTCTAGCTCAAATGGGACGTCATCGAAGAAATCAACCCGAAAAGTAATATTTTAAATTCTTTTCTTTGTTACGTTGAACACTTTCGGGGACCCCCCCTTGGTACGATTTTACATGATGGGTTCATACTGAAACAACAAGGATACAAGAAGGATGGGACGTCGCTTTGGTACTGCTTAGAAAGGGACAGGAGACACGAATGCCGTGCTTCCTATCGGATGGATAACTCAGGAACATTAAAATTGCTACAAGGGCATTCACGCCATGATCCAGACGACGTTGGTGCAGAGGTTTTTTGTTTCTATTTTTCCTCTTGTTTATAAACTCCCTTGAATACAACATTCAGGCAGAGATGAGAAGGAGTGCAATTCGTACAATTTCACGTAGCCAGCCCCACCTGTGGCCGAGGGACGTCATCAAGTCAGCTACTTCTGGAGCATCAGAAGCTGTGCTTTCTAGAATGGGTTCGTGATTTCAGATTTTCGACAGCACAACTTTTCCTTCTATCTCAATTTTTGAAGCGTGTCTTCCCATTTGCCCTTTCAGGAAAGGACCTTCCCAAAAATGAATGGGAGGGGGGAGGGGATGAAGTTACGCTGCCTGATTTTGAATATCATGAATTACTATTGACTTCAATACTGATTCATTTCTATTAGGAATATTTGAAACATTTCTACGAAAAATGGAATTTTTTTGTTCTTTCAGGTAGCCATCAAGCACTGGCGAAAATTGTGACTGATTCGCGCCGTTCTCTGAGTGCCGATTTGGCAGCGGCAAACGCTGATCCGCCAGAGATTATTGGATACCTTTCAAAGACGATTGGTAGGTGAACCAATTACAATTTGTTCTTTTTATTATCGTATTTTCTCTCATTAAAGTCCTTCTCCTCTAATAGAGGGCCCCCCACGGATTTCCAGATCTATCCATTGCCTAACTCATATAATCTTGAAAGTTTTTATTCATTCTTCTGAGAATTTTAAACATATTTACTTCGATTTTAAGTTTCTGTGCCCATTAGATGAAGAGTTATGACGGTTTGAAAACTAGGCCGTCGGAAAATAGAAGTCCCGAGAATTCTATTAGAAGAACTAACAAAGAATTGACCGGACGAACGCCGTGCGAATGACCGTGTGCTAGCCGCCCGGCAGCCGCTCGGAAGCCGGGCGGATTTGATACTGTCATTCGCACGGCGTTCGTCCGGCACTAGAGGGTGCCGGACGAATGCCGTGCGAACGCCAGCTGAGAGGGGGAGGTGCCGGACGAATGCCGTGCGAATGACAGTGTCAAATCCGCCCGGCTTCCGAGCGGCTGCCGGGCGGCTTTCACACTGTCATTCGTCCGGTCAATTCTTCTGAGAGAATACGGCATTTTACAAAACTTTCCATCTTTCGTTGTCAATTTGAAACAAGGATTTTTCAACAATGTCTTGATGGAAACTCATTCATTTTAGGCGGGAGTGCCTTTTTGCAACATGATAGTTCATTGAGTGATTCAACAAATCCGAGGATTATTGTATTTGCATCCGATTCATCGATGAACAGTCTCTGCGGATCTTCAATATTTCTGGTTGATGGAACGTTTGACGTGGTCGCATCAAACTTCGCGCAACTCCTCTCAATTTACGCGCAGGTCAAAAATTTGAATAGAAGTTTTCCTTTTTTCCAGAAAATTGAGTTTCTAATTATTTTCGCTTATGTGGCAATTTTAGTAGCGAATTTCTTCCTTCTTTGCAATTGAGAATGATGCAAGGCCAAAAGTATAGCCGTTTTTCTTATGTCTCATCAACGAAACTAAATATATTATTTGAAGAATAAATAAATAAATCTTCTAGACTACTATAATTCTACAAAATTTCAGTTGACTCCTGGTGTGTTCAGGCCCGCAGTTTACGCACTTCTTCCTGATAAGCTTCAGTCAACCTACATTCGAGTTTTTCAAATTCTGCGCCAACTTCCCGCTCTCTCTAATTGGGCACCTGCAATGGCATTAACAGGTATAAAATTTTCTGTTTCATATTTAATTATAGATCTAGAAAAAGGATTGGACTGACGCAGGGAAATGGCGCAGTTTTTCTTCGCGCCCCTATTCCTTTTCGAAAAGAAACCCGTTTACCCAAATTTTAACTTTTTTTTTTTCGAAAACAACATAATTTAGATCTGGATGTAGGACTCAGAAATGCAATCGCGGGTACTTTTTCCAATATTCGGCTGTCATCGTGTTGGTTCCATCTATCGGATGCTTGGAGACGGAAGATCGAGGAACTGAAACTTCAGGGACTTGTACAACCAGGTAGGAAAGAAAAAAAAAGAGTCTGAAGAATGAATTCAGTGAAATCCCACTACGATGTCTACATGAAGTTACAATCTCTCCCATTCATTCCAGAAACCGATGTACCAACCATGTTCAATTCGATTTATTCGAAGATCGGAAAGAATGATCCGTTGATCGGTAATATTTTTCTTCTATCTCAAAAATGTTTGATCAACTCAGCTTTTCTGGACTACCTCAAGCAGAACTACGTTGATGGAGTTCCGGGGAGAAATCCGTTGTTTCCCCCGTCCAGTTGGAATCTGGCTGAAAATATGATGAGTGGGCAGCTAAGATCGAACAATAACGTGGAGTCGTGGCACAAAAAACTCGCAGTGATTCGCTATTTATTTTTAAAGAATTTTTATAATTAAATTGAATTTCTTTATATCTGTAAATATTTTGTTACGAGGACATTTGGAGAGATTTAACGAAATAGAATTAACTTTCACAAGTATTGATAATTGAAGATGATATTGGTTAAGAATCATTTCAGAGTTTCGCTGCTGATTTGCACGGGGTTCGACGCGTTCAAATGTCGCAGCTGATCACGAAGATCCAAGCAGAAGAAGAAAAGACCAGGCAAGATATCGAACTGCTACTGCAAAACCCAGAGGCACGGGTAAATTTTAGTAGTTTACGAAAATTATTCATGAAGATTAAAATACCCTTCATTAGGACTCTTATCAACCAAAACTAAAGTTACGAAGTTGATAATGAGTTTTGATAAAATTTCAGCTAAATGCCAAAAGACGTCGGGTTTGCGTCAAATTCGATGCCGAATTGATAAGGATTGTGTCCAATAACCCACCACCACCAGGAAAACCATTAGATAAACATGAGCTCCTCAGTGCAATTAGCGAATTGCTTAAAAAGAAACCAACAGGCATTGATTCATTTTCATCGTTCATGTAAATGTAGAGAATATTTGTTACCAAAATCGTGATTGACTTCAAATTCTGTGCTAAGGTAGTGATAGAAATTCGGTAAGATCTTAACATTTCATGGCTTTTGAGCTTCTTGTAATCTTGTAAATTTCACTTAAACGACTCTAGAATAATAGTTAATGTTTATGAAATTAAATCTGGATTTTAAAGCAAACTAAATAAACAATAATTATAATTATTAGAGTTCGGAGT